>JALIRH010000023.1:6218366-7495339 GCA_023055505.1 Callipepla californica brunnescens | reverse complement strand
GGCCAGCTGTGACGCCAGTTGTGTCCAGTATGGGGCAGCCCTAGATCTCTCACACCTCTGGGAATCCCTGCTGCCAAAGCCGTCCCTCATAAATCCAACACAGTGTGTTAGGTCTCTGGCACTTTCACTATGCTTTTATATTCTTTCATCCTTAGAAATACTAGATTTTTTTTTTTTTTTTGAAGAATTAGAATAGACATCTGTAGAAGAATTAGAAATCTGTAGAATTAGAATAGAAATCTGTACAGTACTTTAAAGTAATACAGAGTATTATACAGAGTATGTTAGTCTACATAAATGAAATGTTCTCCAGTTGTATTTAGTTGATTTCATGCTGTAGAAGATGTTTTACAACATCCAGCTAAATTTACTAATCCAGTGATTCAAAAGAGCAAAAGGTAAACAAAAGGTGAATTATCAGCTTTTCGAGGGGAATAATAACAGATCTTTTCTGTGATTGAAAATTACAAAAAAAGAGGTGGGAGGAAAAATGTGAATAAATTGATGATGAATATTGTTGCTAGTTCTGTTGAGTTTATGTTTCTAAAAAGCAGCTAATGAACACTATCTTGCTAAATTTAATGTGTGCTAGAAAAACATTCTGGGATAGTTCATATTTCATTTGGGGAAGAGGTTTTGTTTTGTTTTGTTTTGCTTTGAGATAGAGGAGCTATTTAAAACTTACTGCCAGAGCACGCGTTTTAAAATAGAAGTACCCAAATATTCTAAACTGGATCTTCTGTAGGATCTCTGAATTGTGAAGCAGTAGACTAAGTGATTTTCTTACTGCAGTAGGATTTAGTATTGCATTGCATTTTGTGGATGTTTTTCTAGTACTTTTCTTTACATTCTTTATTAAAAACCTGGTTAATATGTTGCACTGCTACAAAAGCATAATACAGTGAAGTATGATACATTTGTAAAATTCTGGGGAACTTCTTGTTTTCCTTGCTGCTGCATGTGCCATGCAGGAAATCTTCCAAGCTTTATGACATACAAAATGAATCAGATAATGGTTTCAAATTACTGCTATAAGATTAATGTTGAAGATTGATGAATTCTATTAATGAGTTGAAGTTAGTAGAGAATAAACCTTTCTTCTTAGCATAATGGAAAAAAGTATTAAAATGTTCTCCCATCAAACAGACAAAATCTACTGAGTAATGTGTAAACTTCACACTCTACCACTGCTGCCTGTATAACTGTATAACTGCATAACTGACTCTGCAGACTTAAAAAAGTATATCTTTCTCTAGTGTTTCAGTAGAGTTTCTTAACATAGCCTAATGATTTCATGCTGCCACCTTCCAACACTGTTTTGTTACAGAAAAAGGGCTTGGTTCGATAAGGTAGGTCTGGAAGCAATGGTAAGTAAGCACTTGCTTAGCAAGTTTACTTTCTGAAATGGAATATGAAACATTTTAATTTGTCCTGAAACCATAGGGGAAGTTGAAGTTGTTCATCTCTATCTTAAGCTCTCAAAGCTGGTCTGTGAAACAGTAGCATTGAAACTACAAATGTAAAATATTAGAGTTTATGGAAGAAAAGGTATTCGAACTTATGGAATCACCCCAAAATCTGCCATTGCTTAGGATGTGAATAAATTCAGTGAGTCAGTGCAGGAATGCTGATAACTACTAAATTTTTGTTATATGAAGGACCTTTTTTTTTCCTTTGCTCTGAAAATAAGCAGTCAAATAGGTGATGTAGTCCTCTATATTCACCACGTAGGTTGCTACTGCCACTTGCATCCTTAAGTATGGAGGTAGTATGCAGTGATAATTTGATGAAAGATATCTTGTATTCCCCAAAAATCCCCACCCCAATAATATCCATATTATTATCTTTTTTTTTTCCAAATGTTTGTGTTATGTCTGCTACTGGTGAAGAAACAGTGATTGCTTTATTCCTGTTTCACATAATATTTTGTGCAATAGAGTATCACTTTAATAATTACACTTAATAATTACTTAATAATTGCAGGTTCCCATATTCTCCTAAATTCCTGGTTTTACGCATGTCTGAGCATTACAAAGAGTAACCATGGGGGGGCTGTTATGGTAGAGAAGGTGATGAAATAGATGATCTCTAGAGGTGCCTTCCAACCCCTACAATTCTGTGATTCTGTGAAATTTTGTGTAGTGATTATAGCACATGTAATCACATAATATATATATAATAATAATAATATATTATATAATAATATATATAGCACATAATCACAAATATGTAGCACATATTGATTGTGCATTGTCATACAGTATAATAATGCATTTGTATGTTACAAAAATCTGAGTTCACTCTAGACATTTGCAACATTTCATCTCTGTAGATAGGGATTATGGGAAAAAATGCTAGTTAGCTTAAGTATTGACATTTAAACAATGTCTTCATTAATTGATTTCTTTTCTTTGAGTAACTTGATTTGCAGGATAAAGAGAGATATAATAAATAAATAAATAAATAAATTTAGATCCTATAGTTCAGCATCGATTTGTTTTGACATAAATGCAGGAATAGATCCTTAATGCCCTTAATTTCAAAAGGGCAAACACAGAAAAATAAAAGATTCAGAATTACAGTGACACTGTAGAGCCCAAATACTCAAGTAAAACTAAGACTTAGATTTCCACATAGAAATTTGTTTTTGTTCCCAGAAAGGTTAGTTGGAAGACTGCATCTATCTGGAAGGATATTGACTTACAGAACTGTATGAGGAAAGAAGGAAGGAAGAGGCCAATCAACAATGAAAGAATTTGATGTTGGGATAAAATATAGTTGTCAAATATAGCGCAGTGTAAGTTAAGGCAAACAGTGAGGAGTTTTTTTTAGCCCTGCAGTTTTTAAAAGAGTAAGGAAAAATGTTGGACTGTATTCAAAGAATATTAAATAGAGATAAGGGTTAATACAGATATTACTTAAGAGTTAAGTACTTTGTCTCCGTTCCAAGGAAGAGACTAGTGATAGCTTAAAAATGAAAATAACAACTAAATACTAAAACTCAAAGCAAAATTTTAATTCATCCTATTTTGGTGACATATTGTTCCAGGCTTCTGAAGAAACTGACAGTTTGGAGATTTATTAAAATCTGAATGGATATTCACATTTGATTGAGAAGTAATGTCGTATGATTGTAGGATAACATCTGTACATGTTACAGAAATTGCATAAATTATTAGAAAGATGTTTATTAATATGAGTTTGACAGTATGGAAGCTTTTGTCTTTTTTTCTGAACAGATTTTTTATGAAAAATCCCTACCTATCTAACATAGCATTTGAAATAATGTGCATTATCTACCTTGAAACAAGCAACCAGCATGTTACTTTCTTCATTCAGACTCCTTATTTCTAGTCCACGGGGTTGCATCTAGTTGTGATGCATCTGTTCATAAAAATGCAGGTGATGCAGTGCCTGAGTTGTTCAGTCCTTTAACTGGAAAAGATCTTTTGAAAGAATAATTAATATATTGGTAAAGGTATTGCAAAATGGGAAATAAGAAGGGAGAAATATTAGGCTAAAGGCTTATTATTAGTGTCTGTGTTACAAAGAAACAGGTCTTGGTCTGACTGCACCTTTAAATGAACAGCAGAAAATGCAAATTGTAAATCTTGATTATACAAAACTGCTGGATTAAGGCTTCATATGAGAATATCATGGTCTGGCAGGGAGTTGGAACTAAATGTTCTTTAAGGTCCCATACAATCCAAACTAAAGTCACTTAGTTGTACATCAGAAACTTTATATAACACAGTTTATTACTTCATTCTGTGTATTAATGTTACTAATGAGTTTAAAATTGCAGTAAACTTATGCTTTGCCTTCTCACCTTCTAATGGAAAGTGAATGTTGTAAATTGTCGTTCATCTATTGCTAATTCTAAGCAATTGGTGGAAATAGCTGGAGAATTCATTCAAAACTGCGGTGAGTTGTCCTGATATGGTGTTTCTGGAAATGAGAGATTAACAGATGTTTTATAAAAGATAAAGTCAGAGACAGCTTGGTGAGAATTGTATTGAACCACTTGCATCAGACTGCTGAGATGACAATTTAAGCATCATTATACCATATCAGATAAAAATGCTTGCGTGAAATTGAATATTTTTCTGTTTGTACACATGCTAAATAGTGTGTCTATGACTTCCCTCACACCTTTTCACTACTTGTAGCTTAATCAGTTACTTTCCTAATTTGATTCATAATTGTTAATTTTATAATAGAGAACGTATTTGTTACCTCTTTTGGATTTTGTATGGTATTCCAGGTTGAAAATTGGGCATAAGCTTGGTAAACATGATTTTGTGTGGCTTCTAGTTATTTCCAGTACTTCTTGAAGTCTGATGATTTGCTGCACCTTCAGATGTGGGTTAAATTTAACTATTTAAGTTTAAAGACAGTAGTCAACAGGAAAATGAATTACTTTTCATGCCCTTATTACCTGTGTTGGGAAAATGGGCATAGACCAGTAGCATTTGTTCTGAGCAGCTGGAGTGTTAGCACTTGTGGATTTTGTTTAAAAAATAATAAAAAATAAATATTTGCAACAGTTTGGAGCTGCTTTTATGAAAATAGCAATATACAATGAAAAGTAGGCAGTGGAGTCTAGATTCTAGAACAAAAAGCCAATGCTTTTTTTTTTTAATTCATTATTATATATAATGTTCAATTTTACATGCCCCATAGCCATAGTGTGCAAAGTACAAATAAAGAGTTTTTGAGTAAATCTGATTATAGATATATTCAAAGCTATTAGAATTGATTTCAGAAATGCTCTCCCTAACATTTGCAGACCCATTTGGAATTCTGGCTGCAGCAGGCTAGGTAAAGTGATTGTGGTCTCCCAGGGTAAACAAAGTGCTACAGGCTCTATTTTTTGCTCTTTGCTTCTGCGGATCTCTGTAGTTGATAATTTTGAGAAAGTCTTTTGCTAACATTACATGGCCAGTGCTTTAGATTTTCTAAAATACACTTATCTAAGCTAAGACTTAAGCCAAGTGTAAATTCTATTAGAGGGAGAACTGCTATTTGTCTGGAAAACAGGAATTAGACTTGCCTTATCCTTATTGCATTCTACCGAAGTTTATAAATAAGATAAAAATTGCAAGCACTTCATCGTGATTTCCTTATACGTGTGGACATACAGCAGTTTAGATATTTGGTAATTCCTTGCTGTAATTCCACTGTGCACATGAGATAAACTGATTTCCTGCCAAGAAACACAAACACACAACGTAGCTAACTTCAAATCTGCTCACTGGGAATGAGTTTGTTGTTTGTTAAGAACTGTACAGATACATATAGTGTTTCATGTGAGCTTTTTTTTTTTTTTTTTTTATGTAGCCAGTGGACGCTAAGTTTATTGATGTGTCAAGTGCTAAATTTAAATGTTAAGATTGCAGTGTGGCCATTAGTAAATCATTAGTTAAGTCTTGTGTCTTGGCATGATGTCAAACTGCTTGTAATAAGTATGGCACAATTGTTGTCAATCTTATTTGCTACAGAAAATATTCAGTGCCAATCATTTTCATTAAAAAAAAATAAAAGATGCGTTTGGATGCATGTATACTTAATTCTGGGATTTAAATTTTCCAGTTTAATTATCTGTATATCCAAGATATATTTTAAGTCTGTTATTTCTGTTTTTTAAATTATTTATTTATTTATTTATTTATTTTGTAGCAAACTTTAATTAGAAAACAGAAAGATTTTGAAGCATGCTAAATACAAACATATCCTCAGTAGGGCAAATATATCTCCTGTCTGCTCCTGTAATTCTTTTAAGGTTTATTGCACCCCTCTCATCCCGCACTTAGAAAGTCCGGAATTGAAAAACTGAAAAGAAGTGAGCTGGAAATGAAAGGTTTTAGTTGCTTTAATCGTTGCAACTTTTGCAATAATTTCTGAATCTCATTATTTTAAGATGTTCCAGAAAAAAAAAAAATTATCTTCAAAATTCAATTTTTCCACAATTTTTCTGCTACAATGTGCAGCTGCAACAAATAAGCATATGTCTTTATGTAGGATGAGTCCATATTATTCTGGTTTCCCCAGAATAAGTAGATAGCATGGCACAAAGACAAATCGGATAAAAAGATATTGGCAAGAAGAGAAAAGATCTAAGGCACTGACAAAGTTAAAGTTTAGAAAAGTAATATTGCAGTGTTGCTCTGCCTGACCATCCAGTGCAAACTGGATTACTGGAAACTGAAGCAAGATACAGTTCTGTGGTGAAAGGAATAGATTATTCAAGGTGCTTTTTAGTATCTCAAAATATCAAGGATTATTTAACTCAAACATTTACAGAAATAGAGAAGATTTTAGATCTGTGAATCTGACTGATAAATAGTAAAGTAATAACAGTATTTTATTAATTAGTTAAATGTTACTAATTAAGTATAAGATACTAATTATTTTTTAAAAGTTTGAACAAGAATCTTTCCAAAAGATGTTGGTGTGACAGTACTGAGTACATGTATTCAAAGTTCTAGAATGTCCAGGTGATTTACAGATACAGGAAATACATTTATTGGCTTTTATGTAAAAGGAGAATATTATCACATTTGTGAACTCTCGTATTTCATTAAACATCAGTTTTTCTCTTAATGCCTCATGAACTACATTAACGGCAGTGAGAAACATACATTTCCATTTCAGAGGTATTTTGATATATTAATTAACAATGGCAAAGGTCAAGCAGTGAAATCGTACAGTGTGGACTACTTGCTGAGATCCAGCTAGTGATGAACTTCTGCTTTATCTTGATCAGTTCATCTAGGGCTTTAATGTGAATCTTGTTACTTTTAGGCATCCTAATTCTCCTCATAAATCTACATGTTAAAAATAAAAAGGACTAGACCTGACAAATAATATTTTGCCTGATAACACACTGTTAGTCTGATTTACTGGTTTGGTCCTCTTAGTTCTTTTATGCAGGCCAGCAAGGTGAAATTCTCCCATGCTGTGGAAAAACAAACAAACAAACAAAAAAGCAAAGATTTTACATACAAAGATTTTATATGAAAGCTTTTTTTTTTCTTTCTTTCTGAAAATTGTATTGTTTCTCACAGCTGTAGTCGATTTCATCTACAAGTTGTATGCTTGTCATTTTTGTAATTAATTCTAATTCTTAAAAACTACCAACACAACAAAATAGCGTTACCGTTTGGAAAAACAGTATCATGACATTTTTGTTCTTTCTGCTCTTGTCTTTATTTATTGTTCATGTTGTACTGGCATCTGGAGGACCGGCTTTCCGTGTAGAATATTTGTACTACAGTAAGGCACAGAAACAATAGTAAGACACTCATAAGACACTCAGTTAACCTCTTCTGTAGTGCACTTTTCCTCAGTCGCTTATAGCAGTAAGAAATCACTGTAGGAAATAACCACTAATTATGGCAGTAGTGTCATTTCTCCTGCAATCCTAATAAAGATTTTTTTCAGACATAAAACATGTTTCTAAAACCTTTGTCTTCCTGCAGTTTCTTCTTGAGTATGCTTTTATTTGGCTGTCAGTCCCAGAAAAGAGTGCTCCCTACCAGGCAGCTGCGTGGGTTCTGTCGTGCAGTTTTGTGTCCAATGGGATGTGCGTGATCAGCGTTTGTGAGGCTTTGCAGTAAGAGGGACCACAGTTATCACCCTGTTTGAAGACTTTAAAACTTGAAAAGTCCATAATCCTACAAAAGTACTTAATTTTTGTGCTCTGGATCACTTCCATGATGGGGAGTGGTGTTATATTGGGAATAACCTAAGGGAGAGTCCTCCGAAGTAAACTTCACTGTTGAAGAAAATGTACTGTGAATTTATGTCCCATTCATGTTCAGCCATTGTGAGGAGATATTATGTAGGGAATGAATCTTCATACCTGGTGTTAAGTACAATCCTACCTGTATGTGAATGGCCTTTTGTTAATGAATTACACTGAGTAATGCTTTGTTATTTAAGTACATGGTTATTATTACTTAAATAACTAACACAGGATGGCAGAGTAAGATTTTTTTATATTATATTGTTTAGACTGAAGATAAACAGACAATGTCAAATCAAATGCAAATTTGGAAAAATGGCTTATTTTTATGTGAGTAGTTTTATTGGTTGTAAGTAGTAATGTAACTATAATAATGCATGTATCATCAGTTAAAAGGTATTAAATATTTATTTAGCCAAACTTTTACTTAAGTCACGCATCAGAATGGTTCCCTGCAGCTTCAATAACTGTAGTAATAGAAAGCAGTACCTTTCGTGACGTGGTATTGGCTTACATCTTTGAAGCGCAGCGTGTGAATAGCTGCTTCACTTTTTGATGCCAAAGGCATTCACCTTAGCCAACAAGGAATCAGGACAGAAAGGTCTGTAAATTATATTTTACATTTAGAGCCCTTAATTAATGATACACTTCAGAGTTAAACCTCAGTGCCTGATAGAGCAAATCTGTGTTTTTGGGGTTGTTTCTTGTTTTAAATATAAGTTGTATGAAATCAAGCTGTGTATAGCAGAAACACTGAAGATGAGCAGAGAATCGGGTTTCCAAAAGACTGAAAACTCTGTTTCTTAGTTAAAGCAGAAATCCATGTGTTCATATGACATGCTGTCTTACATGTAAGTGTGGAAATGTTATCTGAGTCTTTAAAACCAAGCACAGTGATAGGTTTTAAGCTTCCACAAGAACACAGTTTTAACTGTCAGCTTTAAATGCAGATTACTTTCATTTCAGCAGGGAATACAAGACTTTACATCAAAATGCATATTTAATATCTAAGTTGTAATAAAAACAGTTTCTGGTCAGGAAAAAAAAAAAAGAATAAGAATCAGCCCCTCTTTCTTTGATTTGTGATACGGTGTCTGAGTGAATCCATATTTGCTCACCCATTTGCCTCACTGCATATCTAGTGCCTGATTTAGTGCTTAGCAGCTGTGGAGCTAAATGATGCATCCTAAACCATTCAGTGAATCCATGTACAGCTCACTAGGTGTTCTCTCTATATAGGTTACATCTACATATATTTCCAGTCATGTTCTGAGTAAATGAAGACACGCTTTCAATAAACTGAATGTCCATCTGGCTAAAGATTTAAACAGGAAAAGGACACAAATATTCTGTGGTAGTTAAGAGAGAAACATCTTACTTCTCCTTTTTGATACCGATTGTTTAGAATTTTGAATATCACTAATGCAAACTCTGAGCTGTTCTTCGGAAGACCCAGCAGTCAGCCCCGGTGACTTTGATCCTCTGTTTTCATATTTGTTGTAAGAGCTAAAAGAAAAGAAATTTGTTATTGAATGCTTTGTCAGATTGCTCCCCCTTCACACGTACTCACAGATGGTTTAAGGTGGAAAACAAATGCTTCCTGCCTTAAGTTTTGACATCTGAATAAATTCTCTGGAGGCTACTTTATAAACACCATCGTACTTGCAGTTGTTCCTGCAGGTGCTTAAACAAGGCTTGTGGCCCTTCACCCAGCACTATCAGCTTCCTTTTATTGCACATTGTTTACCATTTCTTGGCCTAGCATTACTGTTGTAACAGAGTGCTCTTGATGAAAACTTAAGGAATTGTTCAAACACCTGCTTGCCACAAGGCAAACACTGAGCTTCATGTTTATTCCAGGGGAGCTTCCCAAAGGCTCGTTCTTCATGAAACTAGATGCCATCAGTCTCTGGGGGAATGTGACAGTGACTTGCTTACTTTGACATGTCACTAGTCATCATCACTGTGGGTGAGTTTAGAGTCTAAACACTGCATTATCAAGTTCAATGAATAGTAAAGCAGTTTTACCAAGCTTTGGAAGGACTTTTCTAAGGTCTAAATCCTTATATTTTAAATCACTTAAATTATGTTTGTCACGTTTGTTTTGTTTGTTTCTGGTTATGTTTCTTTGTGCTCTGGATAAGTTAACCAAAGTTTCTTTGTATTTCAAAGTCTTTATCAGTATGAAGTACAGCGCAGTTATTTTTTTTTCCAGTTGTGTCAGTGTATACAAAATGATTCTATTGATCAACGAGAGTTTGTGAATATGTTGAGTGGAGAAAGATTAAATGACAAAATGCTAATTCTAGGATCACTTCTAATTCAGAAATAATGAAAGACTCATGAAATTTTTTGTCTTCATGCTGACTGATTCAAAGGCAGCCCCATATTGAAATGGCTAGCTCTTACCATTTTATTTACCATGGATGTTTTTGTTAGCTGTGTAGATGAGACGTGCTGATGTGGTTCCAATACATCTGTCTCCATCAGAATGTGCAATGACTCAAACCTCTATGTAAAGTCTCGCTAGGAAAGGTGGAATTTAAAATAGAAATAGTCAAACAAGGGACCAGGTGTAATCTCACACCAGGATTGTGGTCTCTTTATTTGTTGGTAGTGGATTTGTTAAAGAGTAAAATTAAATTAGGTTAGTTAGCCTGAAATTTCAAGCCACTTACCCAGCAGCATCAGGTGACCTTTGTAATATATGCATCCTGGAAAAGGTGGATCATACTGCTGCCCTCCCAGATTTCAGTCTGAGCGGTTAAGTTGGCTTCTCTAACTAGTTACCTGTGAGCATACCTATTTTAATCCTTGGCTTATAGTAATCAATTGTACTCACTTATGAGCTTACGGGTTACTTCAAGAAACTCAGAAACATGCTCTATGAGAATAATATCAGAGTGAAAATTCTGTTCAGTGAAAAATGGAGGGCAGTAGTTTTAGAAGCTACTCTCTAAGTAAGAAATGAAAAATAAAATATTTAGATACTGGAGAGTACAGGTCCACTGTTTCACAGCTGCAATGATGGCATTGTTGCTGAGAATCACCACCCACCACCTCACTGTGCTCACAGCCACTGTTTGGTCTCCATAAATATTCAGCAAGAGCCGATATAATAAAACAGGAGGCATTCATTTTGGAGCAGCCCTCACTGATGGGGAGGTATTTAGTACTGAAATCTTGTCCAATTCTCCTGATGAGCAATGGCAGAGCAGTGCGTTTGTTTATGATTTGCTGAATGATGTTTTAGTTTTCAGTTCTGTGCTGGTGCCGCATTACTTTGGGGGCATTGTTCATCATAGCTGCTGCTGGGCAGGCATGGAATGTGTGGAGATTCCATGGCACACTGGTGTGTTTGATTGATGTGCAGTACCTCTTCTCTTTCACTGCTCTTTTCAAGTAATTATGAAAACCTGTTCTTTCCACGAGGCTATATCTTTCCTTCCTTTTCATTCCTGTTCAGTGATTTCAGAGAGGAAACTCAGCTATCTTCAGTAAAGTAACTATGGATTGTTACCATCACCTTGTTAACTTCCAGCAATTCCTTTGCCTCTCCCTTTCAGATCTTCATAGAAAGAATTTATTTATTTATTATTACTGTGCATATGCATGCATGTTGCTGTTTTGTTTTATTAAATCTGAGAAAAATACATGTGTTCTTATATTCTCATTTCAGTTTTTTGCATTTTACAAGCTTAAATTGAAATTCTGTTAAGATAGAACACATTTTGACTTAGGACAGATTTTAGTTCTACAAAATGTTTACTGCTTGTTTATTAAAAGCTGGAGTATATGCATTTATGACATTGCTGACTATCTTGTAATAAGTCTGACTTCAAAACAATAGTGATTTGCTGGCTGAACTGGCAGGGAACATAAAAATGAATAATTATTAATAAATAATTAATAAAGATAAGTGCACACATAATTGTCTGTAATCTGTGCTTTGAACATGGATCCTAGTTATAACTGAATACAAACGCCCACCTTCCCTAGAGTGCCATAGATGGTTATTTATGGTGTTAGTAGACGAGGACATATGGTGCTGTGGGTTATAGTTACACTGATAGTGGGTGGCTGTGATGAAATATTTATTACTACCTTGTGACTGCCACCATGAGAGAGAGGAAATTCAAAGACATTTCCTACTGCTTTTCTGATAACCCTGTGTTCTAGAGCTGGGGGAATAGGTGTCATAAAACATTGTAGATATCCTTGTCCAGATCCCTCAACAAGCTGTCTCACTGTTTTTTACCTCTTATCTACTGCTGTGGCCTCAAGAATAAATGTTCATGTTGAAGTACTGGTTGCATGTACTAACTTCTGTGAATTTGTCTAGTCAGCTGTTTTTTTGTTTGTTTGTTTGTTTGTTTTTGTCATCTCATATTTCTGTCAAAGTGCTACTGAATAGGCATCAAATGACACACTGCAGTTGCCTTCTCTTCACATGAGTGTAGGTTGTTGGAAAGGAACCATCATCTCCATGTAGCAAGTCAGTAAATGTCCATATCAAAATTTTGCTCTGAAGGCTAAGATGGTGATGTTAAAGCACATGTAGAAATTTTGTGTGCAGATTTTTTTTGTTGTTGTTTATTTATAGTTTAGCTGATTATTTGTATCATAAAAGCTACCTATTTTTTCTTCCCCATGCACATATTTAGTACAAAACCTTAGCTAAATTTAACGCTTTTCCTACATTAATACATAAATGTTTGAAACTGCTAAATAGATTAATAAACAGAATATTATTATTTTGTGGAATAAATGAAATAATAAATGCATATTTTCCCAGAATACCATAAAGTCCTTTATTTTATTAGATGTCAAATATTACATATGTTTTAAATTCCAGTATCTGAAATGAGAAATCGTAAAGCAACTTCACAAATCCGTAGTTTCAGTTCTGAACTGTTTTATTGAGATACCCTAAGATTTTCTTTTAACTAAATGAGAAATCTATTTCTCAAAATGCTTATGCTGTTGGAAGGATACCTTGCATAAATGCTAGCAACATTTGAGAGGTCGAATTTTATATTAGTCAAAGGTATTTAAATTGTTTTGAATTCATAACAGCATAACCTAAGCCATAATCGGAACCAGTATTTGCTAAGGCAAAATCACAGCCTCTAAAAACTCTGTGCCACCATTTCAGCAGATACTGTTCTCTGGAAAACTGGGGTCAGCCCTTTATGAATTATAAATGGAACCAGCTTTAAGTTCATACAAGACTTACAGCAGCGGTGAGGGGAAATTAAATCACTCCCACTGCTCTAAAGGAGCCTTGTAGACAGCTTATGCAATTCCATTGTAAGTATAATCTTGTTGTTCATCTAGGAGAAAAATAAGGTAAAGGTCTTGCAAACAGGTGGGAGCAGTTTTGTAAGGTTGGAAGCAACATACAACTTAGTTTCACCTCTGCAGCAGCAAACTGGAAAAGCAAGGAATTTGGAGTCTGTGCTTCCAAATGGACAGACATCTACTCAGGCTTTTTGTTTTTTAACAGATATATCTGTTAAACTTGGGAGAAATGTTGGTTGTTAGTTTCATATCTGGAGAAATTCAAAATCTTCTGTGCCTTGTATAGGTGTAGATAATGTGGCTAGAAGCACTTAGGCTTATGTAGAGGTGACACATAATTAATTATAACTGTGCAAAATTACACCTTTATGAAGGGTACTAATCATTTGGAATGTCCTTCTTTAAGACCGAAACAGATCCTACTTTAATACTGTGAGCAACATCACAGGTGAATGCTCATCTGTGGGACTGAAGTTACTAGGAACAGCCATGCCTTTTGTTAGTAGTACTTTCCAGTGCTTCAGAGCACGGAGAACCATCTGTCATTTAGTTTCTTTGCCTATATTCTTTAGTAAATTGTTACTGGTTTCTTTCTTAATGATAAAATTGCTAAAAAATATATATATTATCTTTGTGTTAGGCATTCAAATGCTGATTTTAGTCCTAGAGAGTGATGGGAAAAGGCTTCAAAAACACCTGGACATTGCAAGGCAAAGTCAATTTCTTTTGGGCAGCATCACCTCTTTTTCTTCATCCATGGAAGAGGATAAATTATTTTATGTTTGGGATGTAGCAAAATAGAGTCTTTTAAAATCAACTTTTTATCATTTTCTGTGCAGGAGTAGAGAAAAATTATGTATTTTGACAGTGAAACATGGAAATAATATCTACTTAAATATCACATACTTATATGGCAGTTCTGTAGAATAAAATACCTCTCATGATCTGCATAGGCCAGTAGAAACCTGGTGTCATAGGACTGTGTATTTACCAAGTTTACTATTCCTATCCTGCAGAGGAGCTCAAGAGTTGATGTTGGCTCTAGAGGACTTATTGGCACAGATTGCTAGGATGCAATCTGTGTCATTTCATTGCCATATATTATGTTTACAATATTGAGCTTGTTCTGTTACATAATAATAATTGATCACTAATCCTTCATAAATCGGGCAGCCAGGTGGGTTATATTTTGGAGGCTTTGCACAAACAGAATGACTTTAATGTCTTGATATGTATCTTATGTTTTGTCCCTTAGAAACTCTAGGTGCCATTTTGTTTAAATGAAGCGAACACTGACAAATAGGTAAGCCTCTTAAATTCTGGATAGGAGTAAGGGAAGATGCCGTCAAGAAGCCTTATTCAAAATTATTTTTAAAAACAAACAAGCAAAGCCCAAACCCACCCTTTTCACAATTTTGTGTTTAACTTGTGCACTGAATTTAAATTTTCCACTGGAACAGATTAGAATAGTCATTTTAAATCAGAACACTCTGCAAGTATGTAAATTAAATCCATATGTGCAGGTACAACACATGCATTGAAAAGGTGTTTCCACGCAAATCTTCTGAAGCTTGTAAAATTCGTTGTTGTTTTTGTTTTTGGGTGCCCAGAGTTGTTGGATATGGGAAATAGGAAACCGTTTTTCTCTGTCCATTCTTTATCTACTAAGAAAAAGAGAAGAAAAATGTAATATGGAGCAATTGTAAATGGTATATTACTATGTTTTAGTGGAATAAAATGGTGTCTGCACAGTACTAAATGACTTGTACTGTGTCAAAATGACAAAGTCTTTTCAGCCCGTGTTTCACTTCTATGATGGATTATGTCCTTCATATACCTTCACATACATAACACTTCACAGATTTCACAAAACTCTCCACCTACAGGGCCAGGCATTGAAGAAGCAGGCAGAATCCTCTCCCTTTTAGGTATATCTCAGCCTTAAACAGCAGTTTAAAACTGAGATTTTTGTAAACAGTGTGTGCACAAAGAAGGGAAGGATTCAAAGGGAACAAGGTGGGGAGGGAGAGAACAAAGATTCTGGTGATGCTTCCTTGTATGCAACTGTAATTTTAGTCACTACACTCAATTTAATAAAGCCTCGATAGTAAATACGGAAAAATAAGGATTACATGAGTGCTTTTGTTGGGGCAGAAGGAAAAAGAACTATATCCTGGCTGAAAGGAGCAGGATCAGTTTCATGCCTTTCTTCCTTTGGAAAAGCAAAAAAACAATCATCTCATAAACAGATGAGAAAGAAGAAATCTGGAGGTGAAAAGCCCTACTGTGCTTTGTGATAGTACCTAAGTTAGGAACATTTCATCAGTGTAGTAGTAGCTCATCCAGATCCAGAACAGAGAAAGACCGAAGAAACAGCTTGTTACCAAAGAGGGATAGTGTTGTGATGCACCTAACAGACTTCTCTTCAGCAAACTCCTCTGATTTATTTCACAATCAGCAGTTTTCTAAAGCTGTAAGAAAATAATTTTGGTTTTGAAATGGCCCAAATGCACTTAAGTAGATTAATTTACACAGAAAATGGAATACTAGCCACAAAACGAAACAAAAGATGTAGTAAAAAAAAAAAATAAATCTTGCATTCTCTGCCTTGGAATGTGGGAACTGTAGCAGAACAGTGAATGTTGGTAGTGGTGATGCTGTGATATGTCAGTGATTCCTTTTTAATGCAATTTTGACAAGATGTAGAAATAAGATTCATTAGGAGATTGGAAATGAATTTTTCTATTCCTTCTGAATGGAGAAATTCAATCACTCTATCAGCAGGCCTCATTTAATTTCTAAAAATATTTGGTCCCTTAAATTTTGCTGGTTAGCTGTGAATAATTTATGAGCCTAATTAACTCTGTGCTTTCTCATGTAAATAGCCATCCGACTGCAGTTTCCTCTGAATTGCATTTTAACTAGGTTATTCTTGTTCTTTCTAATTTATTGGACTAGCATGTAATATATTTATACAAAATTAGTAATTTAACCACTTCCTTGATGAAAAACATAGCTGCTGTAATTTCATTATGAGTTTTAATCAGAGGAAAAAAGAATGACCTTTGTAAATGCTAAGGAGCTAGTTTTACTCCTTTGTGTCTTTGTAAGATTACAAATAATTTTGATTTAATTAAGCCATATGCTGGAAACATGTATTTGATCACTATTTGTTTTACAAAACCATAAAAGCACAATTAATAAATTGATTTTCAAAACATGGAAATTATTTTCTTTGAAGAAATTATCTTGCAAAGCTTAGCATTCATCTAACAGAGAAAAAAAAAAAGGACCAGATTTTCCTTTTGAAGTATTTTTAATTTTGTTTGTTTGTTTTGAATATTTTTGAGTTTCTTTTTTCAGGCACTACAGGAATTTACTTTCTCAGTCGTATTCATGATCAATCACACGCTGTCTGGTTACTCAGAAGCTAGTTGCAATAACATAACAGCTGCCCTTCTTTTAGCACCCAGACTTCTGTCACATGAAGAATGCTCTTTGATAAGATCAGAATCAATTTCAAGGGTAAATGTTATATTGATAACACTTACATTGCTCCTAACACTTAGGGTATCTGTAGCTAAGGTGAAATGTCAAAAAGAAGGACTCTTCCGAGAAGTTCTTCATTCCCATATTCTCCATGTGCAATTAAGAGACAGCCTCAAAAGTGTAGAATGTTAGGTAAGGGGTTAAATGCTATACCTGTCTTTCCAAAGTGCATCACCAGTTCTTCTCTTGTGTCCAAGGCAGAATTAGGGCACTACTCAGTTGCATTTATATGATCAAGGCTTTATGTTCATGCAGTTTTGTAATCAATGTACTGTGGAGAATTTTGTAACTAACGTAGCACAAGATTTTATAACCAGCTTGGCACAGAATTTTGTAATCAGTGTAACTGTGGCTACTTTCTTTGTTGTAATCACCTGTTCACTGCAGATCATGTCAAGTCTTAACGTACGTAGCGTGTCATACGACTGTGATCTAGAAATACCCATAAAGGAAAGTTAGTCACATAGCCCTCAGTGGACAACAGCAGAGGTGTTCGTGTTTGCCATTCTGCAGCAGTTCCAGCCTGAGTCCCACGGCGACTTGCAGCTGCTTGACATTGTAGGCAATGTCTCATGTGCTGTTCCACCTCCCCATTCCATGTCTGGTGTCATGGCATGCTAGCAGTTACAATGGCTGGGGCTCTCACAATGCTGATGGGGGGACAGAGGGGTTGAGATGTGACCAGCTCACTTACAGATGATAGCTACTGTCTTTAGAAAATGGCATTGATTATGTTCTCTGTATTACCAGGAACGGGAGGTAACAGTCACATACTTCTAAGCTGTTAGTATGGCATTCTGTTGGAAGAAATCTCACCAATTTGTCCCAAACTCATCAAACAAACTGAGTAACATTTTTGAAGGAGAAATTACTCTTTTAAAGGTCACTATTGAGTCAGTGGCTTAAATTCAAATTTTACAATTAGATTTCTTCATGCAGAAGCCCAGCATGGAAAGTTTCAGTCTTGAAGGGCACTAAGAGAGTTATGAGGGTGGGAAAATTGTTATTAGAAATGCTAATAATTTTAATTACACTGCTCACTTGCTGCAGCTGTTGTGTAGAATAAATGTTCATAGCTCTCCTAGTCAAGAGGGTTTATCAGAGATGGACTAATGTGTTCACAAGATAACATATTTCATTCTGTTTTCCAGTGATAATAATTAACAATTATGATGTTAACAACTGAATGACTAGTATAACTTCATTTGTCACCGAGGTAAAAATATCTTCCCTCTATTTTCTCCATTTTGGCATATCTCTCCCTAGCTTCTGTTCTTTTTCTTGTAGTTTGTCTGGTGCTGGAACATTGTCACATTCTCTGAAATGCTAATGTGAGCACTTCAAAGGGCTGTACCTGCTGCAGAGCACTGGTGGTTCATTTTTCTCTTTGTTGCTGTTGCTAGGTAACATCCTAATCACAATAAATTTTGTTAGTAGTGAATGAAAAAAACCTAAAATACACAACGAATGTAATAAATGAATAAAACAATTTCCTCCTTTTAATTTTTAGCAGGACGAATGGATGAGGATGGGTCAAAAGCCTTGCCCCCCAAAATAGGAGGGGCATGATCTATTCATTTATCTGGCATATTCTTTAACTTATGACTATGAATTTTATCAAATATGTACTTCTAGGAAGATATGGATGTCAATGGCTAGGACACAAATGAAACTTATGGCTCAGTACAGTGGTGGGCAACGTCCAACTAATGTTGATATGCGAGTTACACTTTGTTTTTTTTTTTTTTTTTAAATCTGCATGTATGTGAAATTAAGGGGCTGGTCAAATTGCAACTGTTGTTTCCTGTCTTTAACTCATATTACATATCTAATAGACAGAGGCATGGTTCTTTCAGCATCCTGTTATTTATTTATCTGTTGGAATTGTTTTCTTTGCATATAAATTCTGCTTTTGAATGCACTGCAAGGTGTGAAAAATTGGATTATACTAACTAGGTTACTGGGAAGGAAGTACTGATACTTAAGTGCTGAATTATGTACTGAGGAAGATTTATTCCCCTACGGTAGCATCAGAAAGGGATATGATAGACAAACAGATCACCAGAGGATATTAATGTAGCTTTTTCAAGTTTCAAGGCTTGTTGGCTGGCAGCAGAAGAGTATCCTGAAAGACATTGAAGATTGACTGTTGTACAACATAGTAGATCTTCCAAGCCATAGAAAAGTCCTGTTGTTGTTTCACTCATTTCTAAACATCTTCATGTGAATTTTCACTGCAGATCTGCCTAGGTAAAGACATAAGAGGTTAAATGTATGTTATCTTGTTTCCTATGTCCAGGCTGAGAACAATGACAATCCTCTTTCAGGGAAAATACGCTTCATCAAAGTGAAACTTATGTGAGGAACAAACACATAGTAGCAATTAGGGAATTTAGAACAGAGCAAATACTTAAAAAATACAGCTTGCTACTAAGAGCCTTACGAATCATCAGTGATACAACTTAGTTTTATATAAGAAAGCCCCAGTGTTACCCCTCCCCAAACGGAGGATGATTAAAGGATTGGTTTCAAGCTTTTCAAGCCTACAGGTGTTATTTGTGGATTCTTTTGCAGTGCACATGACCCTGAGAGTCCTGATGGAAAATTTGGGAATGCTGGAAGAAATTGAGTGCTTGAAGCCACTTCCATATTCTTATGTTCTGAGTAGAAGTTACTGATGAAATTAAATTCTATTCAAAGAAATAGGGAAAACAAACAAACAAACAAACAAACAAACAAGAAAACCTTGAACAATTAATGACTCTTTAATTTAATTTCATTGCAATACCATAATAGTTGAAGTCAAACAGAAAATAGCTTATAGATATTGAGGAGGCTGTGAGGGGAAGATTATCTTGGCAGCTACTCTTGTGCTTAAGAAAGGCCAGTAAAAATGATGTGTGGCTTTCATCAACTCAGTAGGAATCTGAACATTATTTAGATGAGGAAATTTACTGATAGAAGTATGCTCTTTGCTTCATTCAAGTCAAGGCTGGCATCTACAATACTGTTAGGCCACAACTTCCTTCAATGATGGGAGACTGAAAAATACCAAGAAACTTTCCTGCTTCCTTTTTAAAATTACCCTGTATGCTAATCTTGCCTGATAAGGTTTCTCATCAGCTCAGCTGAAAGATAAAGCTATGGCATAGAACAACGTTGGTGCAGAAATCAATATCAAACAAGTTATCATTGCTATACCTGTAAATCAGTGTGAATTACATGCCAAATCCAGGCTGCTGTCCTTTGGCTTGCTGCCTTTTCCTTGGCATAGTGTGGCAAATGACTCTCAGACAGCAGAACTGTCTAAATGTTGGGATGTGCCTTTCTCTAGCTGCAATCTAGGCAGCCCTTGGGTCCAAACAATGGCTGCTGTTTGACTTAATGTGGAGATGTGAGTGTACTGTCATGGAGCTGGGAGGAAGTTCCAAGACATGAAGTTAGACTTTACTGATAAGGGATTCTGCTGTTCAGCTCTCCCAGAATGAAGAATTCACTTCACAGTTTCAATCTTTCTCATTTATATAAACATCTAATTATATATATATATATATATATATATATATCACCAATGCTTTTGTCACAGAGAAAGGCATAGTCATTCAATACTTTTAATTTTAAAATAGAAATACTCCCAAATTAGTTTCCAGCCAGTAGAGATTCCCTTTCATTTGCCTTTCTGTTAACTCTCTCTTAAAGCTTTTTCCCATCCCTTTCTCCCATTGTTGCGGAATGAAATTGTTGGGAAGCTTCTGGTCTCCCACTTTCTTGAGTGCTGTGGCTCAGAGAGCTTGACAGGAGTTCGTTAGCTTAGATATCACACTAAAACTTCATCTAGGAGATATTCTTCCTTCAGAGGTAGCCCTTACATGAGCCCAGTGGTGGGAAGCGCAGGTAAGTTGTTGACCTGTGCTTCCTGGCCCAGCCATATCCCTTTACTCTGTGCTCAGTCATCATTTCAGGCCATGACCTAACATTTACCTTAAGCCCAGCAAAAAAGGAATAAAATGCAGTCATGTTTTAAAAGCTCCTGCTTCTTAGGCTTTCTCATTATAGAGCTGAGTGCAGATTTGTTTGGTCTCTTCTGGCTGTGGTTGTGTTCTCCTGACCAACTTTGGAAACAGATATTTGGAGGAAACTCCTGATAATTGAATTTCTAAATAGCTTCTAAGTGCTAAACAACTTAAAATATGGTCAGTTTCTTTAAAGTAGTAATGCTAATGATACCTCTGAGATAATCCATGATTGTATACATAAAAATGTTGAATCTAAAGCTGCTAACTGTATGTTAATATAGGCTGCTTTTCCTTTTAGTTCAGCTGATGAAATTGGGGCATCCTGTTGTTCATGTGGTAGCCTCATGTCCTTAGTTTCTTGGTTTGATTAAGCACTGGATTATCTCCATCTGCTCTTGCTGTGTACAGCTCACAGTGTTGCATGTGGTTTATGCCATTTCCTCTGCCCTTCAGTTCAATTGGAAGAGCTTCAGCCTGCTGCAGGAGTCTGCTGCTCACCTAAGCTGCTAAAAGGCAGCCATGTGCTGCCCATGAAACCCGGAGATGCACAAAAAGCTCACCAGTGTTACTGTCTGCTAATAACCTCCTCCTCACTTACTGTTCGCCCTGCTGATTTTTCTGCACATGAAATACACCAGGGCAAAAGGACAAACGAATGAGGAAGGCCTGCAGATTCGCAGCAGAAAGTAGCTCCAATTACAGAAACAATGTGAAATGTCATTTTCCTTCAGAATTTCTCTATAATCTGTCATCTTCTATCAAGTAGCAAATACACTGGTCAGAGCAGCAATGAGAGAAGAGAGCAATAGAGATGGGATTACAAGAAAGCATCTTGCAGGGTACAGTCAAAGGGCAGCAGTTTCCTTTTGCATTATTCAGTAGCTTTGAATTAGTTATCCCTCCGAATTGGGCTGACTGCAGTACTGATTCTAGTTCCTACTGTTACAACACATTGTACTCTAAAATGTGTCATGTGGCTGCCTCACTGATCTCGCAGATGTTTATTGAAGAGTGAAAGGGATCTGTCAGTCTTTGTGTTTAGGAAGGCTTGAAAAGATTCCTCTCCAGTCCCCAGTGTTCTGTAAGAATTATAATCTTTTCTCAGATGTTTTCCTACCAGCAAAAATATAAAATTTATTCAATGGTTGGATATTTCTGTAGATATCAGGTCAAGGATGTTTATTTCAGACCTGGTGCTTTCTGTTCCCTTCTCAGAATTAAATCCACAAGAGTGGAGAAAACACTTGGAGGCAGTGGCTCCTGGCACTTTAGGTAGTGTGACTACCTAATGATCTTTCGCAAATTGTGGGTAATCTTCTGGATAACAAAAGGAATTACTTTTCCTACTAAACACTCTCATAAAATTGCACAAAATTCCAATTGTAAGAACATGTGACATTAGGAAATTGGAGAACATAGTGTGAAAAACTTTCTTTTTATTGATCTTTTTTTTCTCCACAGTATTTGTTTGCCAGAGGTTGACAGTAGTACAAAGTTTTACTTTTAGATGGAGATATATATTCACCACAAGAAATTCTAAACTCCAGCAAGGTTTCTCAGGCTAGCTGATGATACTTATGAAATTCATTGACAGCTATTGAAATCAGCTTGAGTTAGTCTCACTCACTGGCCATGTTCTTAATTTTTCTTTCTCATTCATTTGTGAGTTAATGAACTAAATACGTGCTCTTTTTTGCACTCTTGATACATCAGAATGTTATCTTTGTGCAACATTCTTAAGGCTATGAAGCCAACAAGGGCTTGGAGGAGTATTAGACTACTCTGATTAAAGAGGGTATGAACAGTGAATTAAATTTATACACTACACAAAAACTGAGTGATTCATCTTCTGTGATTTCAAGTGTTTTCCTGAAAAGTGTGGAGGGATGCTCTCAGGCATCAGGACCAGATATCACACTTGTCTCCAATAAAATGGGTGAAATTACTTTTTAAACTACCTCAAATATATATTTTTTTTAATTATTAATAAATGCACCAAAATCTAAGATTTCACTAGTAATAATTAAAAACAAATGTTCTTTGATGTTATCAAGACTACATGGACATTTTCCCAGAGAGGTGGTGAAGTCTCCTTCTTCAGAGATGTTCAAGACCCACCTGGACGCTGATCTGTGCAACCTGGGCTATGGAGCTGCTTTGGCAGAGGAGTTGGACTAGATGATCTCTAGAAGTCCTTCCAACCCCTACAATTCTGTGATTCTGTAATCCCCAGTTATGGAAGAAGAACAGTGAGAGACCTTCACAGTCAAGGCATTGGACAAGTGAAGATCACTGCGATTTCTGGTCTACTTACTTTGTCAGAGAAACTTGTGAACAGACAACTGTGAGCTAACAGACTGTGTGGAACTAAGAAGTACATGGGAAATATCCACAGTTTCTGTAGAGTATATTTCAATCCCAAACTACAATCAAACTGCTCTGGAAAAGGTGCTAAGTTTTCAGACTGAAATCAAATATTGCCAGTATGACTCCCTAAAATTCAAGAATGTTTCACTCTCTGGAGATGAAGCATAACAGTAGCCTTATTTTGTGGGTTCAGTTAGGAAAAGATAGCTATAATACTGCTGTGATTATTTAGATGTTGAGGTAGTTAACAGTGGTCCCAACATTGCTCTGAGGTTGGATTATCCTTGGCTGTCTCTGACTGGCTACCAAAGCATCCTAACCACTGTTTCCCTCTCTTTAGAGCTATGACATGCCTCCAACTATTTACTCTGCTGCTGAGGAATAACTGTTCCAATTTCATGGCAGCACTAGTGAAATTTACCCCTATGCATTCTGGTTTATTTCCACGGTGTATGTAAGGGTTTAATGGAGCTCATTGGATTCTTCTAAGACATGTATATTGCAAAAAAAAATGTATACAAATTTATGAATGAAGACTAAACAAATACTGTTTGTAAAAATGTATTTAGTGTGGGTTTTGCAGTTCCAGAATTATAGTGTATAAACATGCAGAATCACTCTCTTTCTCCTATAAACCTCTAGAAGCACTTCAGCAGTGTCCTCATGTTCCCATACAGACATGAGAGTACAGGAATACCATCCTGAGGGAGCATCTCCACAGATGCAACCAAATGCTACAGATTAACACAAAGTATTAGAAAACCTGGAATATAGAAGATGGAGAGGTTTGTAACAAAGCATGTCAGAAAGACATTTATTCTCCCTTTCTCAGTCTGATCACTCATAAATATATATTGAAAATAACATGAACTGTTATACAAGCATTGTAGGAATGACTATGTGTGTGAAAATGAATGAGAATGCTCCTTGTCTTGATAAGAGCAGTCTGCGTGGTGTAACATCACCTTCAGGAGATCTGAAAGATAATGAGATGTTAGAAATTCTGCTGTGGCAGCTTGGAAAAATGTTTCAGACACTGTTTTTATTTTGAAAACTTAGAAGGAATACAAACAATGGATGAATGAAGGAAACTGTACATAGTGGAGACATATTCCACTAGCTGCTGCCAGCCTGTGCTTCAGTGAAATGCGCATATGGCAGCATCTGGAACAACACAACTAAATCTGTCAGCTGCTGGTGATTGAGGTTATCAGTGGGTCATTCAGCTTCGTTTTCCCCTCTCAGAAATGTTGGTGAATGATGTCAATTAGCTTGGTATATCCTCAAATTTTCATCAAAAAATCGGTGCTCAGATGACATTTTCTTTCCACTTCTACAAATTCTGTTGTGTCAGTGTGCACAGGACAGATGTGTTTGGAGGCACAGTGAGGTCAACAGATAGAATTCGAGGAAACAAAAAGTCTGTAAGTTAATATGTCAGAAAAATAGCAATTATTTTTGGTTTCTCACTGATGTTTTCCATTTTGTTAATGTTACCTATGAGATATTTTATTAATAAGGACTCATTATTTAAGTTTTGTTTGTTTGTTTGTTTGTTTGTTTCATAAAGTTCAAAGTAACTTCGAAAAGATGTATGAGAAAAATAAGTGGGTTAGAGGAATGTTTTTCACTGTTTTGTCATAAAACCTCATCTACAGCAGCTCAAGTGCAATGATTTAAGCTCAATATTCAAAACCACAATGTGGCTTCATTATTTGCTTTTTCAAGTCTAGTTCCTTTCAGTTTGGGACCATTGTATTTGCTGCTGGCACATAAGAAGCTGTCAGCGTAGTGTCACCAATATTTGCACACAGATTAAGTAGGCAAATTTTTCTATCAAGGTGGTACTTTTGTAGCTGAAGAGTTAGAACTGAAAGTTGTCCTTCCATTTCTTAAATGTACCCAGTAAAAATTCTGAGCAATTGAACTACCTAGTTGTTTGATGTTCCCATAAAGCTAAAAACATAAACAGAAAAGCAACCACCCTCAAATAGAGGCTCTTTATAAAAGTGAATTTTTGAAATAAAAATATTATATTAATTCCTAGCAAAAGATTCAATGTTATGATCTAACATTTTTTCTTTGTTTAGTCTTGTATCAAAGAAATAAAATTCACAGATAAATCAAAATGAACTCAGCCACAGGCATGAAGTTACCTCAGTGCAGGTGAGATTTTGTTGTTGCCTCTTACTGGATCAAATTTATTACCGTAGGAATGACTGTAGAATGGTATTGCCAAGACTTGGTGAAATGTTCTTTTTTCTACGTCAAGCAATGATTTACTTGCAGAAAGGTTTTGTAAGCTCTTCCACACAGACCTGAAAATAACCTGAGCAGATGTTGTGTAAAACCTTTAAAGACTGCTAACTTTTCAGTGAAAGAGAGCATACTCAAAGTTAAAATAAACTAATAAACATTATTAAAGGAGTCTGTGAGAGTCTTGTGGTTTTCTGTCCTTCTATGTAATGTAATGTAATATAATGTAATATAATCATACTCCTCAAAAATCTCTGAAAAGTGATTATAATTATTATAATTCATATATATATATATAATATAAATCTTACAAGATATACATATATATATACCTTATAATTTAAGAAATAAAGTAATGATTAACAGTTAATAAAGTAAATTAGGCCAAAGAAATGCAGCAGCATAATATTTATCACTAAATATTTATTGGATTCTGCTCGTATTAAGGCAGTTTTCTTAGAGGAAGACCAATAAGACTGGTCATCTATACAGTGGAAATGGAGGATGAATACAATCAACTCATAAAGAGATTTTAATGTTATTGTCTCTCCTCCTAGAACCTAGTACTACTGGCAGTGTCATCCAAGTTTCTTAGTTCCACATGCACTGCCAGTCAGTTTTTAAGATACCCAGTCTCTGGAGAAAAGCATATTTTATTGCAAACCCAGTGCATACAGTTGAAAACGTAAGCTGGATTTTTTAGAATTTGTACTTCCTGACCTCAGAAAAGACTGCTAAAAATTGCAATAAATAATTAAGAGTAAATGAGCTAATGCTCCATGCTGAAAATCAGTGGAAATTTCAAAGCAATGGTCCACAGCATGTGGGGCAACCGACTGAAAAAAAAACCATGTTAATGAGCAAAAGGTAATGAGATAAAAATTGTGAATGTTCTCCAAAATCCTAGGTAGGTTCGGGTGTTCTTATTTGAATACTATTAAAGTTTTCTCTGTAAATTCTGTAGCTTATTGCAGTACTGACCACAGTCCCTCAAATGCAGACTGTTCTATGTATACTAGTTAGTGAATCAGATGATAAGCTTCTAGCTGGACAGAAATGGGACAACCTTGATGTCTCTTCAGAGTTTTTTGTGGGCCTCTGAGTGAAATAACTTGGAATTTCCTCTTTCAAAAGTTTGAACAAGAGGATGCTTAAATATATCTGAAAAGGTTTTGTAATAAAAAATGCTGTGAAGAGTTGCAGCAGAGAACTTTCAGATGCCCAGTAAGGAATTTATTTGATTTTAAAGTAGAGTCCAGTTAGTATTTTCTTTGTTGTTATGTAAAGAACACTTTAGGCCACTGGTTTATTCAATTTTGATGAACAGCTTACACCTCTCCTAGCGTAATAACACAGTTTTGCTTCTTCTGATCTAGCTGCAAGGACTGATGAGAGAGATGAAGCTGATGATGAATGGTGAATGGAAAAAAATAACCTAGTAAAGCAGATTGTGAAGCCAAATTACATATTTAACGTTTTTTCTTTTCCCCTTTAACAAAATCAGTATTTTACAAGAGGAACGGAGAAATGACTGAGTATACATACTGTTCAAAGGCACCGTCATGAAATAATCCTTGACTTCTGAATTCCTAGCAGCCATATGATTAGTCTCTTTATTTTAATTAAGACATGCCAAACTGTATGCTAGGAGATTATCTGAATTATTTGAGAGAGAGTAGGTTCTTTTCCTTCTCTGCAATAGTGCTGTGGATTATTCCATGTATTTAGATTTGCTTCTCCTCATACGTGAAGGATATGAAATTCTATGATTCTATGAAAACCAGAAAGTCTCTTTCATCTCTCAGATTGATTCCTTAATTTTTAGTATCTTAAAAGAAAAGAGAAAAGTTATATTAGTGAAGAGATCGGAAATACAGAAGTTGTAAGGATAAAACCTGTGGATTATTTAATTGATAAATGCAGGACAGCTTCGCTGTCGCAGAGCTAGTATGGTTAGTTGAATGAGTTGGCAGCTTCATGGCCTTGCATTTGCTTATTGATTGGATATTGGGGAAATTCATGCTCCCGAGGAAGGTGCTCCAAGAGAGGTACTTTCAATGCCTTATTAGGGTGACAGGTAGTGGAGCCACTCAGATGGTTGCAGGTGCCTTTCCATGCAACTTGAATCCAAATGGTCAGATCAGGTTCATTTCTACAGGACAGCAACATCAAACACTGAATTATTTTATTTTAGCAAAAGAACTATTGTTGTCCCAGTAGAAAGCTAAAGTTGCTATTTGCCCATGCAAATTTTAAATTTTGCAGTTTCTGAATTTTATCTTGAATTTTTTCTCTACAAATTTCTAACTCGTTTCACAGTCTGTTGTTAAAAATAAGCTCGTAAGCTGAATAATGTAACAAAAAAAAATACTTGAACCAATGAAATGTTTTCTTTTGTTTTGTTCTGTTTTTAATTTGACCGCTGCTGTTATTTCATTAGCACATTAGTGTTGCTATTTGTTGCCTGTAGAGAACTGAGTATTTGTATTATGAACTTAGAATAAATTGCCAAATATAATACATACCGTGTTAGAGTCTCTTTCAGTGATTCCAGGTCAAAATCTCTTTGCTCGTTTGTTTGTTTGTTTGTTTTTGGCACCAGAATGAAGAAAAACTATTATAATGACTCTCATTTGTGAAAATGCTTTATATTTCACTGCATGTGTGCATGCAGTAGTACACTGCTCTGAGTCCAGTATGAAAAGTTTGTACTAGTGAGAGCTAACCCAGAGTGAAGAACTCTCCATGTTTTCATCAGTGCCTTTGAGCACAGTAAGCAAATTCTTGAAATCCTTTTTCTAATTTTTTTAATACATAATTCATTTTCCATAAATGATTTGTCTACTAAAAAAGTACGCATGTATCCTGTATACTTCAATTTTTTCAATGCTTTATGTGTGAATTGAAATATTTTGCATATAACTGTGATCATTGTTCAGAATTTGATGAGGTTATGACAAAGCCTAATGCTCTTTACATTCTGTTTGGTGATATAACTATGGGGGAGGAACAGCTTCTATTAGAAATGGACTTAATTTTTGTAAGTAAGGAGTATACTGTCAGGATACAATACACATGGGAGAATGATCCAAATCTGTGCAAAAATAATGATGGTAAATTTCAGTTAAGGAGCGGGAAATGGAGACAGTGGATAAAAAGGAACAAAACTACACATAAATTTATCTTTACCGACTTATAAAGAAAGTATTAGAAATGTCAGTAGACAAACATTCTGCCTTTGTTTTAAGAAGTTTATAAAACCTGGAACTGTTCTGGTAGTTATCACTCTGCAACAGCAACAGAGTATAATTTAATTTCTCAGAGAAATAATAAATTTGACTTTGGAATGGCCACATATTTTATACATGTTAAGATCATGGATCATGGCAATTCCCTCTTTCTGTCACTGAAATGTTGACTGTAACCTCTGAGGAACCAGGAAGGAGTTTCTGTTTGTTGGAATATCTTCGTTACACCCTGCTATTTAGTTTGTACTTAAGTTTATCCTTGCTGCACTTAAGGAAAGAGAACAGAGTATTCAGAAAAGATAATTTTCCATGCTGCTGCATTAAATTGGCTCTGAACACAAGACAGTGTTTTGGGAAAAAAATTTATCCCCATTCTTTTTCTGCAGTAACTAATCTGATTTCACTACTGTGCAGGAAGGCATATGGTTTATCCTTGGATACAAAAGCAATTAATTTTGACAGTTACTTCAGTGCACATTTCTAAGTAGGTCTTTCCTAACTCCTTCATAAACAGATCGGACATTATTCCCATGTTTCTCTATTGGTAAACTGATAAAATTTGCCACACTTTTTTAGAGTGAAATGTGTGGGAACATGCAAGTAGTATAACTTTTATGCTGCAAGATCAAGGTTTTAAAAAGGTATCTTATACCAGAGGATGCAGACATGACCACATCGATTAATTTGGAATTACTCATTTAGTAGGCCAGCCTGTTTATTTATTTATTTTTACGTGGAATTCGTTTAGTATTGTTTAACTTTGTCAGTATGATGTACCTACTTGGATTTTCAAAATTACACACCAGCTAAATGCCACAGATTTTTCACTAGTGATATTTGTAAGAAGCTTATTAGATAAACAGATATACTAATCCAAGAGCAGAATGAAGACTCACTAGTCTATAGGAAAAGGACACTTTAAAGAACAAGTTTCATATCTAAGACAGCGTGGCAAGTGGAGAAAGTGCCACTGAATTTAACAGAGTAGTTCCTCATTTGCAGTACATACCTACAAAGCAGAGTGTAAGACTGCAGGATCTGTCTGCTAATGGGATCTTCTAATTAAATATAAACACTTCTGGCCTTTAAGAATTAACTACACTGACATTATTGCAGTGCTTGACCTTTCTTTTAGAAATTGCCTTTGGTAGAACACCAGCTCCCAAGATTTTTTTCTCCTTTAGAGAAGAAAGAAGTGTTATGTAGCAGGAATTTTAATTACTTGTCATGTTTGCTTTGAAGTTTAAGAAATAAAGTGATTGATTTTCTAGACTGACAGCCATAGTATTGTATTCTGTTATTTTTTTTTTACAACTGTTTTATTTTCTTGTAACTTTGGGCATTCTTTATTTTATATGACTTCTGATAGGTGGTGTCCTTGAACAAAATTTACAATTCGTAAATTTAACGTTATCAGAGCTGGGACATGGGTTTCTAGTTGTAACATTTTATATGATAGCTGTGCAGGTCAGTGCCCCATTAAATGAAAATGCTGGATAAGAAGAACTACCGTAATACCTAATAGTAGCCTGAGAAAATTCCATTAGAGCTGAGAGCCAATATGACCTTCTGGAACACTCATTACAGAAATACAAAGCCTCCTGTGATACTCAATTTCTATCAGAGGAAAGCTGATGGAGTTATGAAATACTTTTTCAGAAATTTACATCACAGTCTGAACAGAATGCTTTCATGTTCAAGGCTGAAGAGTAACTGTTAGATGTACAGCACATTAGACAGTAAAAGAAAATGCATTCACAAGGTCAGAGGGCTGCTGAATATCTGTGTGGTGCAAATCATAGTGAGCTTACATGTGCTTTCAAAATTTTATAGAGAAAAAGACACTGCTGTTAGTTCTGAGACTATCAAGACTGTTTTCTGGTGTCCTGAGGACTGAGGTTAGCTAACAGTTTTGGAAAATTCCATCTGTCTGATCTTTGATCTTTTCTTCATTAGCTATCTTTAATTGATGAAAGAAGGGAACATAAGTCCAGTGCAAAAATGAAGGCAAACTGGCAACAAAAGCAAACTCAATTGTTTTAGGAATATAACTGTATTTCAAAGATGAAGAATGGTGAATTTGAATAAGCAGAAGTCATACTCTATTTTTCAATGTTTGGTCTACAAATACTGATGTCCTTTTCAGGAATAGTGGGAAGTTGCATAGAGTTTACATTGTGAGCATCACCTAGAGAATTTGTTTTACACCAGACTGGCAAATTTTACTGGCCTTTTCACTTCATTGACATAATTACTTACCAAATTTTTTCTTCAGAAGAAAAAGCAGTATCAAAACAAATCACCAATTCCAATTTTTGTTGCGTTTTGTTTTGTTGTTTGTTGTTTTGTTTGTTGTTGTTTACTTTGGTTGTTGTTGTGTTTTGTTTTTCAACATGCTCTCCTAGTTCCTTTTCAAGTTTTAAGCCCCTGAAATGTTTTTTGGTGAGTTCCTCACTACACATCTAACATTAAAAAATACCATAACATATTTCATCCTTCAGCAGTGCATATTTCAATATACAGTGATATATTTTAATTATTAGAAACGGCTACACCAATGAAAATTTTACAAGTACTACAAGGTATTTTAAATTACACTTTTGTTACTTAATGAAGTTAAACATGCTGTATCTGGAAGAGAAATTATTTAATTGTAATCTAAATCAGTTAATGTATTCAAAAGCTGTTTTCCTTCTGGATATAGGATTTCAATTTTGTATCTGTGATTAGTAAAATATGTGTTTATGTATTCATGAATTTAGATCACTTGCAAAAGATATGTCCTGTGTGAGAATTTTTTAAGTTAGCTCATGTTAGAAAATAAAAAAGAGGAAAACACAACTTTACTGTAGAAAATATTCGCTCAACTTTTTTTAAGAATACTAGCAGCACTAAGTATATTGTGGCAACATAGGAATCAACATTAAACATGAGCAATACAGAAGGGAAAAAAAATTATGCTTGTAATACATGTTTCTACTAAAAAACTAACTAAGTTTAGTCATTTTGTATCCCATCACTACCTTTTTTTCTTTGCTAGGTTACTTAATTGTCTGTATACTGCTCATTGATACAAATTCCTTTCAACTTCTGTATTATTTTTGTATATTAATGACTAGTGAACATTTCTGACTACAGTTATAAAACATTTTAATATCTTTGATACACAAAACTTGAGACAATTTCATTAAAAAAAAATTCCAAATAGGTAACTTTCCCTTCTTTTGTAAGATTTCCTTATTTTACATTTTTCTTTCTGTGTCATAAGGTAAGCTATTTATTAAGGCTGGGTGATAAATAAATTAGTGCACATGCAGTAGTAAAACTTTCAGAGACACTCAGTAAATTTTGTAGACCTAGTGTACTATTCAATGGAAAATACTAAGCTTGTATTTACAGCTTGCCTGGCAATCAAAAAGGAGAATGGATGAAGACAAGAGTAATGCAGCTTTTCTTTAAATCTTTGCTTAGATATTTTGGTATTTTGGAAAGAATTCTGTATGTTTGTCTCAGTCAACATGCAGCTGGTCCAAAATCACCTTGCTACAAATATATCTGTAGGTCACACACCACATGCTCTAGAAGATGGAAAATATGCTATCTGGCAAAGTATCTGACCAGTGTTGGTGATACTGAATGAAAAGGTAACTCTGCAGTGAGCTGTTTCAAGTACAAAAGAGAGTAGATTCCCTTTTGTTCTACTGCATTCACTTACCAGCACGTAGCCCACGATGGAGGCCTTTCCTACTCCAGCTATTTCCATTGCTTGTTAATAAGCAACATTTCCATTTTCATTTCCTTCCTGATTCCTTCTGGCTTCTACAGTGCTCTGTAACTGTACTTTTAAATTCTTAAGGCAATTAGGTATTATTCTAAAATATTCAAGTGTTCTTTCCAGTAGCATCTGATGATTTCTTTCTAACATATATCAAGAGCAGATAATGCTTGCTTCTCAGTACAAGAGGTTGAGTGACTCAAGTATTCAATGTCTGGTGGACTGCAGTATTAGTTCACTGACCCAAATGGACAGCTTGTAGTCTCTAGATTTTACTGCTCACAAAGCCTGTATCTCCCTTTGCTCTACCTAATTTCACCCCAGTGAAACTATTGACTCAGTGAGATCTCCATTTGCCAATAGGCATGAAAGAAGAAAGTTCCCTTCTCCCATGACCAGTGTTAGATGTCCGTGCGGGCTTTTGGCATTTGTTCTGTGAAAACTTGTCAGCAATAAACTGATATGCAGACAGTATGTATTTGATATAAAGACCAGGTAAATAGTATCCTTTATATATATATATATATATATATTTCTGTCAAATAATGTATGGAGCTGTTCGTGTATTGTTCTCTTAATCTATTTTAAGCCAGTCATGTTATCATAAACATGTTTTTGCTGATGTAATCCCATTCAGTTAACATAATGTATTGTGAGTGAGCTTGAAAACGTGTTGCAAGTGAAATAAACACAATGACATTCTGGTTGGTGTTAAAACAAGACTGCTCTTTTCAGAAAAATCTGCTCAGGTTGATAATCTAACAATTTCACTGCTATCCTTTATGTCACAGATGTCATTTCTCATCTCACAATGTGTCTCACAAGGATCAGTTTGGTTGCCAGCTGAAGCTTTATTGGAAGAGGCTCTGCAGAAATTATGCATTAAGCCTAAAGTGCCAAAAAAAAAATAATTCTGGGGCCAAGCTGAATGCGTCACAATCTTTAAAGTCAGCTTTTGAGTAAATTGGAAGATTATTCTTCAGAGACTGATGTGAAATCAATTCAGTACAACAGATGCAAAATTGCAGAGGACTGCCAATTTTTTTTGGTTTGTTTACATGCTCTTTGCTCTTTTCTTTTAAATGTTTGAAGTTTAAAAGAGTGAGTTTCAATCTATTCTTTTTCTTCTGTTTATATATATATATATATTTATTTTTTTCTCATTGATTTTCTGAATATCTAGGATGTACAATATAAATGTTGCCAAAAACATACATCCAAAATTGATCAATTTCTACTTGTTGTTCACTGTCTCCTAACAGTAAAACAGTCACATATTTCTATTGTCCAGATCTTGTTTATTGTTTTTTTATTGCTGTATTTATAGACTAGATGTCCCTGTTTAATAGCAAATGTGACTTTTTTATATTGATTTGCTGTTAGAAAAGAGATGTGACCACAACAAACTCTTCCCTCTATCCACCAACTGATAAACATTTATGAAAAGACTGAAGACATAGTGATACTTCAGTGACACTGCAAAATTTTACAAAAAAATGATTTTCTTGAGAAAATATCTAACCTGTGACTTTCCCAAAGTTCTACTTATGTTTTGCTTAACTGTCTAGTTACAGCTTAAAGTAAAAGTAGGCCAGTTGCACAAATAAGCAGCAAAATATAATCTTTTCAGATCAACTTTTCATAGAATTCTAGAACCACAGCATGGCTGTGATCACTCAGTTCCAAGTGCCTGCTGTGGGCTGCTCAGCTGTAAGCTTTTAAATATGATTGAGAGTGTCTTGGTGACCACATCAGCCTGTTCCTTCAGGATCCTGGGCTGCATGTAATGCATGTACACGCCTCCATTTTCATTCAGCTGTCTTGGACTTTTTCTTCTCTTACAGTGTGAGGGATTTTGTCCCTTGATCCTTTCCAGAGGTTCAGGGACATGAGAGGTGTAAGAAGCCTGACTGCTAGTGAGCACTGAAGCAAAGAATTTGTTGAGTACTTCAGCTTTCTCCATGCCTGTTGTAGACTGTTTTTTTTACCCTCAGAAGGAGATCAAGTTAAGCACAGGCTGCCCAGAAAGGCTGTGCAGTCTCCTTCTGTGGAGGTACTAAAAACCTACCCAGATGTTTTCCTGTATGAACTACTGTAAGGAACCTGCTTTAGCAGGGGGTGGGACTCCATGATCTCCAGAGGTCCTTTCTAGCCCCTATGATGTTGTGAGTCTGTGAACATAAAGAAGAAAGCATTGAGCATGATTTCATTAAACCAGCTGTCTATGAATGTAATTTGGCAGGATCTTCTAGCATACAGAATTGTACTACAGAACTGTACAGAAATGCTCAGTGAAGCAGACTACAAAGCTTATAAAGAATATTGTAGATTAGCCTGCAAACTCTTACACATAGTCTTGTTGTAACTCAGTTTCTGTTAGTGAAAAATTAAGCAGCCTAAATTTATTTCCATAAGTTCAGCAATTAAGCAGCCTAAATTTATTTCCATAAGTTCAGCAGCATAGACAGTATTTCCCACTCACATCTAGAATCAATGAATCCTGTTTAAATTACATTTGTTTTTTTTTCAAGTGTGTGCATACATAGTGAGTCCACATGAACATATACGCGGCTTTGGCTTATCATGTAGTTTGGAGAACTCAGCAGTGTTCACAACAGTGATTAGTGCATCATTATTATTTTCACATGAAAATATGCAGGGAAGCTGCACAAAGCTATGCATAGTTCACAGGCATGCATGGAGCATTCAGATGAACAGACAGCATGAGAGTCAGAACAGGATGGAGATCTGCCAGTGAGAAATTGTACATACATGTGTAGAGTGTGGATCCCTCTAACAGTTGGGTTGTGATGCTCAGCCTGCCCAGTAGCCAGCTTCACTGTCTCTGAATCACTGTGTGGTTTGTGGGCTGCTCCACCTGCTCACGAGCATCCAGTTTGATCCTTACCAGCTCACATGCCCTTATCTACACACCCACACTCACTGCAGTGGCTGGCACCATGGGCTTACACTTCAGTTTATTCCTGCTGATTTGTCCAGATGCCAGTGCTCTAAATGCTGGCAGTCAGACCCCTGTTCAAACATGCATACCAAGAATAGGTCTCTCACACCCAGTTAGAAAGCAATTCAATAAGACGAGAGTCTGCAGAGATCAGGTCGATGGCATGGCTAGGCAAAGGTACCAACCAGCAAGCTATTTACATGCAATCAGACCTTTTTATCCACTTATTCCTCTATTTTCCCATACTCCCTGAATCACTCAGATCCCTCTCTACTCTCACCTTTGATTATTCCCCTAAATATCTTATAAAAAGTACTGCAGAAACCCAGAGCTCTCTTTCCCAGTATCCTGTAATGTGTCCCATACCCTTAGGCAGTCAGAACAGATTCTGATGTGTTTTTGCTCAGACACTGGCATGAAGCTGTAGTGCATTTCTGAGGCAGCTGGAGAGGAGCCAGATGGGGTTTTGCTTGTTGGCGATTTAGGCCTCATCTGCCTGCCTTTTTTGTCTTTTTGCCTCTGGCTTCTTCTGGGCTTGTGTAAATGGGCTTAGGGTGGCTCTTTTGAAGAGTGTGCGAGCAGATCCATAGTGGGTATAATTTGGGCCCCCCCTCCTGCCATTGTGGTCATGCAAATGAACTTTCATCAGGTAAGAGAACAGGCAGAATGATGGTGTCATTATTTTTAACAGATAATAGAAGTTTCAGTATTACTTCCTGCTTATTATGTGCGTTGTTCTCGATATACCATCTGAAGCAAAATAAATGTGATCTGCACATTCTTAATATCACTTACACTGTGATTTTATCAGAATATTCAAAGCATGGTTCTGATGACGCAGAATTAGTTTTTGACTGCAGTGAAAAAATTAAGACTTTCGTCTTCATAACTAAGGAAGACTTGTTTTTTAGATTACGTGAGAACCAGCCTGAAAATCACTCATAACATAATTATCTTCATCTCAGTTATGTCTTCCCTCTCTAGCATTCTGGAGTCAAACTGAGGGCAGTATTTAATAGTGCTTGAGAAATTATACTCTCCAAGGCCTGGAGGACACCCAACCCAGCAGATGTGAAACAGTCAGTGGAGCAGCAGTGCAAGAATTATTGCAATCACTAATACCCTTGTGGGATCTTCTGACATAAGCAGTTCTTTGGTGAGTTTTGTATCTGCCTCATCACTGCAAAATTATGTGTGGTGTCACATGTGGAGAGAGTGAAGAGTTTGTTTTTAAGCACCATTTAAAATTTCTTATTTGAACAAGAAAAAATGAAAGATAATGATTATATAACTCACTGAAAGCACAGCTTTTATTAGAGAGCTGGTAATAGTAATTAATAATTTGCATGCTATTGTTCCAACAATAAGTAATTTCCAGTTAGTAAGACTCTTAGTAACTTCAGTTCTTTAGCTTCCCATTGTGTCTCAGGATAAAACTAAAAATTTAGGTGAGAATACTCCTGTGAGCACAAGTGAAACCCTGACTTTGGCCCCTCTGTTGGCAGATCTTAAACAGTGTTTTACATGACCTGGTAGTTACCAACAGTATTGCTTGTATCTTTCTATTTCACTCTAATTTGACCAGAAATCTCACCTTGGATGAGATTTTCAGTATAATTTTGATAATGTTCTTTGGACAAATTGGCATTTTCCGATGCAGCCAAAGATTTCATTCCAATGCAGCCAGTTCTGCCTATTCCTTTTATGCAAACTTTCACTCAGGTTGAAAGAAAGACAGAAGAAAACTATTGGGCTTTGGTAAGCATATTCACATTATAAGCTGCAAGGAGAGAAAAATAGAGTATGGTGTTAAGGCAAGGAAGAAATAATGATTCCCAAGATAAGATGCCTGATGTGCAGGCACGACACTGATGTTCCCCACTTCTCAGCTTCCCTGCATATCCCTGAATAACAGTCCAACATAATTCTGGGTGAAAAAGGAGAAGGAAAGGAACTTTCAGTTAGTGAGAGGCAGGAAAAAGAAATAACATAGAGGAAAGCTCCATAATGATTTCTATTCTTATTCTACTGACATGGAAAATAGCAAAATGTAGCTTATTAATTTGATATTTTTAGTACGAGGAATATGAAAATTCATTTAAGTAAGAATTTAATGTAATATTTTCCCTTTCTCTGTTCAATTATTATTCTTTTTAATATTAAGGGTTACATTTTGCTCAAAACCTAATCATATTTTAGCATGCATATGTCCCAGATAATTTACTCTTTCGTTCAGGATTTTCTTGACTTTATATTTGTTTACCAGAAGAGCTGCACAAAAATAATGGAGTTGTTTCTTTCCTATTCTTCTCTATATCTTTGATTTTTTGTTGTTGTTATATATTTTTTTTCCCCTGGAGGAGGCTTTGGGCCATGTTTCTCTCTTTTGTGGTCCATCTGTGTTGAAAATGTGTCCAGATTGAAGGTTACCTCACTGTCACCAGGAAACAGGAAATAAGTTTGAGAAACATCTGTTTTTCACCTTGGATGATTTTGTCAACTTGGATGCAACATTTTGCAGCTGTTTTTCATTCTGCAAACTTTTCTAAGTTTTATTTTCTCCTTCAGAATGGTAACAGATAGTTAAAAAACTGAAACACATCATTTCACATTTTCTAGAATCAGCATTTTCTAAATTGAGGAGTAAAAGGAACATATGTACTGAAAACACAACAGTTTAGCTTGGGACTTTTTTCAGGGTTTTTTGTAGAGAATTTTTAATATATTTACTACAATCGTGTGTCTATATAATAGCAGTCACTCATTTAAAATATTCATAGGGAAAAACATGAAGCATATCATTTTGTATCCTCTGCTTGTTTTGAAACAACTCTAACCCATATACAGCATAAGAAAACCTGTAGTTATGAAATTCTATGGGAAAGACATGATAAGAATTCTCAACAATACAAGTAAGATGAAACACATATATTTTATGGATAAATGTTGAATATGTATGAATGTGAGATGGATAAATGTGAACATACTTTTGTATTTATAATTTCTTATGGAGACAGAAAGTTCATTTATAATCTGTCCACATTGTTCCACCCGTAGGAATACATATGAATGTTCATGATTGGAAAACCATGGTGCATGTCTGTGTGTACATTCACATCTGCTGGAATTATGTACTCTGCTGCATTTGTTCCTACATTCCATATGCAGAGGTGACCATTGATCATCTGCTTTCAGGTCGTGTAATAGACTGAAAGATCTTGTACAGTAATAATTGTTGAGCTGTTGCCACGGTTTGCCTTGTAAACTCGAAACAATATTATATATTTTCTAGAGATACAACATATTGTCTTGCAGAAATATAATTGCATAATAAGCTCAAGTTAAGCATGAATGAGAAAAAAAAATAAGGAAAGAAGAGCTCTACTTGTATCAGGGCTGGAGGAAACCTCTGGGTTGGAAAGATCAAAACTTAGTAAATAGGTTTTACATCAACACACAAGTTTTGCTTCTTTTTTCCCATTCTCTCCCTCATCTCACAGGCTGAGCTGCCTGGTGGGATATCTCACAACAGTCTGTGTTCTTCCAAAAGGAAAAAGCAACATGCTTCTGATACACACTAGTACAGTGTATCTGTCTGACTGCTACAAGGCATAGATTAAGTGAGAATATATCTTGGTTCTGAACTTCAATTTATTTCTATAAACCATGAATCTTTCTCTGATTGCATTGTATATGCATTGCAAATTGAGCTTAATACATAAGGGTCTTACCAGTATAAATGTTTTTGTATAATTTTTTTCATGTATCTACTGAATCATATATCTATCTCTTGATTGAACTGCTCTGTCAGTTTGAGGGGTGCATTGATAAAGACACCTCCTCCTGAAAAGTGAAAGTTCTTCCTGAAGGTTCAGTTTGCCCAGACTCTCTGAGATGGTGCTCTGAGTCAGTTGTCACCAATTTGTGTTCTGAGTCACTTCAATGAAAGTGCTGTTGCAGACCAAAATTTTGGTTTTACAGAATAGATGTATGTGTACTTAGACTTGCCACTGGTCCTTTGGCATATGTTTTTTTACTATGATCTGCTTCAAAATATAGCTAAATTGTACTGAACTATGGGCAAGCTGGGGGAATTATCAGGGTAGACAGAACAGTATTTAGAATAACTGCTGCTTTTCTATGTGTGTGTATATCCTGGAAATTACAGTCACTTACTTGCAGAGGGTGCTTGTCCAAATACTGCAAACTTCTTTGTATCAAGCCTAACCGAAATTTCAGTTTTATTCGTCTTGGCCAGTTTCCATTTATTCCTGGCAAATTTGTGATAGCGTATGTAACCTTCTAAATGAGTACATCTGGCTGCAAATATCCTGTAAAAAGAAAATACAGGAGCATTTCCTGGTGACTGATACACATCTGTGACTACACAATTCATTTCAATGTGTCTCTTCCTATTCAGCACATACGTAGATATTGCCTTGCTCTTTAACTAAATCGTATAATATAAAGTCTTTTACATTTAAAAGACTGAGTTCTTTCAGGTATTTAATCTCTCACGTAAACATTGAGGATCATCCATCTTATTTCATCGTAGCCATGGATCTAAGGAACGGAAGATTTCCAAGGATTTACTGGGAAAAAAAATCACAAATACTGTATCACACTCCATTACACAAATGACAGTGGTCATTCTAAATTTATCTTGCTAATGAAATGTAAAAAAGAAAAAAAGTGTTAAAAACCCATGTAAAGATAATTATATACATCTGTATATATATATATTTTTATGTATGGTGTTACCTTTTTTCTCTCATAAATTACTTTCTAAGTATATGATTATCATTAGAACTGCTGCCAGCTTTCTGTGTTGATTAAACTCTTCTTATTTATGGAAATTCTCTGCATCTTGGTGTCACTCTGGCAGCTTGCACTGTAATTATAAATGTAATCAAATTTATTTCTGAAAATAACTGGTGAACAAAATATTTGTATTTTTAAGGACTGGCATTTAATTTTTTGCTGCAAACAAACTTGCCCTGCTGCATTTGGGAGAAAGAAAAAAGCATGAAGTTAAAGGACTTGTTTCACTTTCTACTTGACCAAACTATGAATTCTGAGGGTTGGTATTACCTGGATTTATTCCATATTAAATGTTCACGAAGCCCTAACATATTCCTTCTTAAAGCTCTGACTGTTTAAAGATTTTATTCATGTTTTTACCTTAATATGCACTAAGTAATGAATTGCTAAGTAATGAATCTATTGCAGCATCAAGACTGTCTCTGTACTGTTTAACACAGATATTCTAAAGAAAATCTAAGCCTCTATCTAAAAAAAAATGGGTAGTGTGACTCCATGTGCATACGTGCATGCAGTTATCTTGGTTTGGTGTGGTGTTGTAATGATTTAATATTACAGGAACAATTATAAGAGACTACAGATATATTACAGATATATGTATATATTTAGATATGTTCAGGGTGTATTTGCAAGCAACTGCCACTAAAATGTGAAAATTGACAGAAAATAATTAGTGATCAAATAGATCTCCTCAGTGTAACGTAAATATTAAAAGAAAATGCCCGTTTAAAAACATGTATGATAATATATTGATAGGAGTTCTGGCTCAGTAATGAAGTCCTCATATGGCAGAGTATGAAACATTCTGCTGAACTGGATCTTGAAAGCTGAGATGAATGAACTCAGTGCTTTTTGCTGAACTGCAACATGAATTTCCATCTTAGAAACAACTCCCTTAGTTACCATGTCCGGGTATTACAGAATGATTATGGATTGAAATAATATGTATTAGCAGCAGAATTGTAGTCTGTAGTCTGATATGGATTGAGAAGGCATGCAAATAATGATGCAGCTCCCTATAGCTGTAGCTATAGAGATAAATGTTATCTTCACATTTAAATTAATAAAAATGCACTGAGCAGAAGAACTTAGGTATTGTGAATACTGAACAAAATCACTCTACAAGAGTTCATTTATGCAATATTATTGCAATTATAATTTATTACCTTTAACTTGTAATGTTACAACAACAAAAAACAATGACAAAACATGAATGTGTGATTTAAGGATGATTGTGTTAAATTTTGCGTGTACTTCAACTGAAACATAGAATGCTATCAATAAATTCACCTAGAATTGTTTTTCATTAATCATAATGAAGGGATGTTTGCTTTTTTTTTATTTGCAAGTAGGCTGTACATGTATCAATATGCTGAAACACATGTAGGAACAGCTACGTAACAGATCAGTTCCGAAATTGGTTAGGGGAAGAGAGAAAGCTGAAGATGAACTTATTTGGAAGTCAGTGTAGAACTTCTGTGTCATTAGAAATAGAAAATTTAAAAAAATTTAAAAGTCAGAAATGGTGCAGCTCACAAAAGATGAACTCACCCATCTTCACCGTGTATTGGCCATTGACTGAGAAAAACTTCTGTTTGGTATCAGTGGGCATCTAGATCAATAGAATCTTTTCCATCTGGAAGCGGGGGATTGATTTATTAATTTATATTTTCATTGTTGTTTTATCCTTGATTATACTTAGAAAATGCAGATTTTGATTTGCATTTGAGTTGTTTTCTGTTCAACTTAGTTTCCAGGTTTCTTAGAAGTTTATGTTAAAAAAGTATCATGTTTTGAGAAACAACCACTGTCAGGTGAGTGGAATCTGCTGTTCTCTTTAAAAAGCAATTATAAATTATATATATTATAAAGACATTGTAAACAGTATATAAAATAGTAATTATAATTAGTATTATACAGTAATATAATTATACAGTAATTATACAGTATTATGTTATTGGGGGTTGGAGTCAATGAGCTCTTGAGGTCCCTTTCAACACCTATGATTCTATTATTCTAATATTAGTATTTATTAATAATATATAATATTATTAATTATATATATAATTTAATATATATATTACAAATTCTTCAGTAACTGGAGTATGAGACTGCTTATTTATCTAAAAACAGCAAGGTGCCTGGAATTACAGATTTTCATTGAATATTTTGGTTAAATGCAGTGAGTTCTGTAGTTCACGTTTAGTCCTAGGAACAAATATAATTTCATAACCACAGTAGGATATCACGATTTTGTGTGTGTGTGTGTGTGTTAATTTCAACATACTCAATTCATGAAGTAATATTACAATAGCATTTTTTCTTTTGATCTTTTAGGATCAGCAGTAACTATGAAAAATATACTATGTAAACTCATAGTGAATTATTGGTTCCAGATGAGAACAATGGGAAATATCTAAAAATTATATTTACAATTGTGTTTTGCCTTGTGTAAGATGAATTTAATCAGCACCGTATCCAAAACCATTTAGATGAGTATTTCATGTTTTCAAAGCAATACCATCTTTCTTCGGATTTCAAAACATGAGCAATATTTACATACAGAGTTCTACTGTAACTCATCACAATTTGAATGTATTTAAATAAGGGCATAATTTACGTAAATGGATTTTTCTAATGTAAAAGCTTTTGAATCAATAATCCCTGATAGGTCTTTTTGAGGTTCAGAGAATATAAAGTTTGCTTCAGTAATTAGAAAATACTAACAAAGTTCATCTTTAGTAGTTCTAAATAGATGGAGGTGTATGTTTGTTTGATATTTGATTTACAAAGCGATTTGTGTTTTTTGTTTCAGAAACAAAACAAAAAATAATCAGAAATGTTATCATTACTTTTAAATAATACACCATTACACATGTTGCACAGATTGTACAACTTTGCATGAATTTTCCATGAATGCTTCTTCAGTTTCATGTCTATCAGATTAGACCTTGGCTGTAAATATGTAGCGATGGCTGAGAAGCTGTTGAAGCAAACAGCTGGGAATCTTGGGAAACACCATGGAAATAACATAGGATGAAATCAGCATAGAAAATATATGTTATGCATGTCTGTTTAACCTCGCTATAAGGTGGTAATGCATGAGGGCTGCTTCAAAAGTAGTGCCTCCTATTTTATTATTTTGGTCCTTAACATCAGATGTCAGTGTCAGGGCAGTAGAGTTTCAGCCTTCCCAATCATAATCTGTTGCATTTTTTTGCAGTCTGACAGGTGGCAGCAGAAGGGCAGTCTGACAGAAGGATGTCAGACATGGAAATGCAGATGAATCAAAGATGTGGCATTGAATTCCTCCATGTGGAATAAATGGCACCCACTGACATTCATTAACACTTGCTGAACATTTATGAAGATTAAACAGTGGCTGTGAGCACAGTGAAGCAGTGGATGATGCATTTCAGCAAAGGTGACAGTGACAGTGGGTCACCTCTGCTGGTACAGATTTTTATGAGCGTGGCATGCTTTTTATTTTTTATTTTTTTTGCTGGTGGTGTGTATGTTGAAAAATACTGTTTTGCAGCTGATAATTTATCAAATAGTGCTGTGTTCTTTGTGTCTGATGTAGATTCCATAGAAATAAATAGGAGATATTATTTCTGGAGCAACTTATGTGTGTTGGTTGGTGTTTGATAAATGTGAAAACCACAAAGCTCAGGACTACTGCATTAAAAGCTCTCCATATGTTTCCTAAAGAAAAAAAGCTTTAGAAAAGTCTAGGTCAGCAATGCATGAATCAGAGTGTAGAAGTAGTAGATGATGATATGTAAATTTTTCTGATTAAGGTGAAAACACAATAGTCTGCAAACCTGTGAGAATCAGGTAGCTTAGTCTGGGAAGTAGGCTTTGTGTTGACCTCCAGGACTGCAGTGAAAATGAAAGAGAACGTGATTTTCAGAGAGGACTGTGAGAGGGGAAGCTGGGGAGAACAATGTAATCAACTAATGCTAAATCACAGTATTACTAAAGTACAATGTATGATTATGAGGATTAAAGGTACAAAAATCTAATCGTGTGTTTCTCAGAAAACTGAAAATCAGATTCTGCTCAGGGACTCAGGAAATTTGCTGATGGACCACTAGGGCTAGCTATCAGCCTTGGGAATGCTGCCAGAAATAAATGAGTTAAGCATGCTTTTCAAACTGTGTTTGCCAACCAAACAGAAGTGGCTTTTCCAGAGGACGTTGTAAAGAAAACCTCCTCACAGATTTTCCTGTCAAATTTGTATTTGACTATATCAAGAAAGTGGAAATCAAGACTCCATTCCAAGGCATCTTAAGCCAAATCTCTTCTATGGAAGTTAAAGTGATTCTTACTATTCTTAAACAAGAGAAATCTTGGTTGGTTTCCATGTGAGTTACTTTAATAAGGTTTTAATTGCTGGGTTTATAAGAATCTGAAAAAGAAAATTGTTTTCATTGCTCAAGCTGAATGGATAATTCTGAATCCAGTTTTGTGTTTTCTTCAATATTTTCTTCCTTATTCTTGCACAGAAAACAGCAATATCTAACTGTTTTACCAGAATGTCTCAAAAAGAAGCAGCTTATTAGAGCTCCAAGATACATCAGAATGTTTAAAGGAATTTAATTAAAAGATGAGATTCTGGTCCTAAACTGCTTAAGAGCTGATCATTATTTGCTGGCTTATTTCAAGAGCAAATCAAATACTGGCTGATGGTCTTCATAATACAACCTGTAAAATGTTTTTTTTTTGTTTTGTTTTGGTTTGGGTTTTTTTTTTTCTGTTTTTGTTGTTTAAAAAGATAAAGAAATTTTAATAATGAAAAAATAGTGGTAAATAGAAAAAATTATAGAAATTCATCCATCGGATATTGATGAGATAAGAAATTAAATGGGATAGGAGTAAATTCACAGAATGTGCATCATTCTCAACAGATGACTTACATGATGCCACTCTTATTTCCTTAATTCAGGTGGAGTTTTAGGTTTCCTTTAGAGGAGAAAAAGCAGAGAACTATGCAGATAATCAACTATGCTCAGTTATTCAGATGTTGAAATATGCAGTACCTCTCAACTACTTAGAACATTCTAAGAACATCTTGCTGTGTTTTTATTTGCTTCTCAAATCTACTTTGATTTGAAAAGCAAATAAAAACTGAACTGATTCTTTTAAGATGAAATTAAAGTGGATAAATGACAAAGCAGAAGTAGGTAAATCCAGCACTGGAAGCTCTGAAGAACTTGTAGCATGAGCCTGTTTATCTCAAAAGTTGAACAGTTTCTCCAGAAGAATGATGTGAGGAACAGTATCTTATCCTCTCAATTTGAAATTCGTCTGAGATTTTAGAATTTTACATCCTACTTATTCTAAAATTGAAAAATAAAATGGGTGAAATTTTAACATCTCTTCTCTAAATATTGATCAGTTCAGTCGGATATATTAGTGCCAGTAGCTTTTATCAATAGTCATCAGGATGTGATGCAATAATTCTATAATAGCAAGATAATGTCTTCCACAGAATTGAATTTATTTTGGAAAGGTATATCACACACTATCATTTCCTGTAAGAACAGATTTCTACAATTCTTTTTCAACTTTTTTTTTAATGCGTGCATTTCAGGTAAGCAACATTTCTTGAGCATTGAACATTTGAGCAATATCTCTTTGGATGGCATTGGATTTAATTGTACTTCTTAAGTGTCTTCTTCTAATTTCTTTGTGATGCCTTAATGAAATTTATTTAATGATAATGTGACATGAACATGCAAATTTTAAAATTTCTCCTCTCAGAATCAGTTTGCCACTGATCAGATCCTGACTTCCTTGGGGACAATGCAGAGGTATTCTGACACTGTGTTGATATGAAAACTCAAGGGAAACACATGGATTTTGATGTTACTGTAGAAGATACTACTATGCCATTTCAAAGGTGCAGTATCTACATCTTTTCAACCTTGCTGATCTGGGGATATATACTTTTACCTTCCTTTTTTTTTTTTTTTAATTTGAAGAAATTAAAAATATTGCTAGATCTAATGTGGACAATATGGGTACAGCTGATTAGTACATGCTCCCCACACACACTGAATGAGATGATTGTCTTCTTTCTAATCATACAAGAACTACTACTTCCCTCTCCTCTGAAACTCATCTACTAAGAGAAGTCAGGAGTGAGTTAGGCATAAATTTAATTTTAATTTTGACTTTATATCCAACTACCTAAGAAAATGTGGCTACAATCTTTTAAAATCAGCTTATTAGTTTTGCCACTGTTTGCTAAATAAAATTAGGAAAGTTCTTCAAATAACTAGCAAGAGAACCTATGTGGAAGTTATGTGAAATCAGAGCATGTTGAACATTCAAAGAAAAATAAAATAAAAATCATTAACAAGAAAAATAAATTAAAATAAAAGTAAAAATAAAAATAAATAAGATAAAAAACAACCTTCATCTAATAGAGCTTCATGGATGTTTCAGATGGAAAGGTCCAGGACAAATGTGTAGACAAGTGGATAGCTTTTGGGTCAAGGTTTTACCTGAATTCTAAAAAAAGTTCTGAGAAGCCAGTTTTGTTTTCTGCAAACAGAGTGTAGGTAGCATTTTATTTTTTTTCCCTCCACTAATGTCAGGGGTTTCGTAAATTCTTTCTTGGAGACTTACAGCCCTTTCCCTCCTTCCTTCCCTCTTTTTTTCATAAACGTCGGTAATGTAAAGACTCCCAGAGAGTAGTTAGAATGTAATCTGGGATAATCAAACAATCTCTCAATTTTAATAAATAAAATTTCCTGTAAATAAACTTGATCAAAATGTCTTTGCTAACAGTAAAGATTTTGAAATCATCACGCTAAAGGACCTTCGTTAAGTCTTGTTATTTCAGTCTTTAGTTCCACAGGGTATGCAATTACTCAGGTGCTCTGTCCATCCATTTTCTTGAAGCACCTGTTTTTTGTCTAGAAAGCAGATGACATAGAACATTTGAAATGAAAATGACAAGTGGAAAATGAACAGGCAGTGAGATTTTTGTTACAGCTGCTTGTTTGTTGTCTATACAAATTAAATTTGCCAAGTTCTGTTCATCTCTATATAAAATTGCATTTGTAGTTCTTCTAAGAGATTACAAAGATTTTCATTTGCTGCTCACCTAAATACAGTAATGCCTTAGGTTATACTTGTAGTAATAAAATAAAATGAAAACATAACTGATGAGTTTATATATCCCAATAACTTTTCCAAGACACTGTGACACACTGCTGTTCATTCCCTAATGTTCATGTACAGGTCAATCACTTTATATTATGTGTATTTTCCCTCACTCACGATATTGTGGAATGTTTCTGAATAATGTAGTCCATAAAATTAAAGAACAAATGACTTGCAAATTAGCTTATTAAAAACAATTCAAAAGCTGTTTTATATCTAGTTGCTATGGAGATATCAGAAGTATTAGATATTAGGCAAGTCCTTTGGTAATCAAGAAACTCATAATGTGCCAGATGACTTTCATAACCATGACACTGTGGATTGGTCTAGCTCAGGGTTTTCTTTAAATTATTATCTTGACATGCTGTTGAGGACTGATATGCTTAAAAAGTAAATATTGTTGTTCTTTACCCGCAGTTTCTGTGTGTGAACTATTTCCTTTACATTTGAAGACCTTTCCTCATCACTATTTTTATAAAACATAACATGTTGAACTCCAATTCTTTCCTGGATCACTGGCAGTACCATGGAGGACATGCTTAGTAATAGTTAACTGAAGTCAAGTCAGGTTGGCTTGAGGCCTGTTTAAGAAATGGAAGGGTACTGTATCATAAAATTATAAATTGTTTATACATAGATTCATAGATACATTAGATTGGAAAGGACCTACAAGTTCATCTAGTCCAGCCATCCTCCTACCACCATCCCTACCCACCAAGCTACTAAATCAAATCCCTTAGCACCTCATCTAAACACTTCTTGAACAGCGCTAGGGACAGTGCCTCAACCACCTCCCTAGGCAGGCCATTCCACTGCCTGACCACTCTTTCAGAGAAAAAATTTTTCCTCAAATCTAAAATGACACACTCTATCTGTGAAAGTAACAGTATGTCCCTCTCCACCCTTGATGTGTTTCTTCTGCTGCATCTGTCCCCCAATCCAAATTCTCCACTTGATGTCTTCATTCCCCTTATCACCTCTTCCTACCTTCTGCTCAGGATATCTTAGTACATGTAGAGTGGTTTGAAAACTCACTATTTAACTTAAGTTCTTAAATGTATGTACATGATAAATCTTTGCACAATCTGTGAAATAGACAATGGAAGGCAAGAAGTGAGCAATACACATACTGGTTTATAATTTCATAATAATAGTGTATAGTCATCACTGACTGCTCACTGTGTCTGGTGTATTCAAGTACACGTAAGACAATCTTGTGCCAAGTTCAGCAGAGTGGAAATGTCAGAGAATAAGATTCTCTTGTTTATTTTCAATCTTTGAATACATAGGAAATATGCAAAAAGCAAGTGACTTTGATGCCATTCTTAAAACAGTCTCAGGGAGTCCTTGATCTGAGCACTGAATACACAAAACATCCACGACTTGTATTTATGACAGCTATTCACTTTCCATAAAGCAACAGTCATTTTTCAAGTCTTCCTAAAGCTTGTTATCTTCAGGTTTTTTTTTTTTTTTACTGTAAGAAGTTGTCTGCTCCGCATCACACCATGAGAACTTTATCCCTCTTGACATCCAGGAACTTAGCCACTGAATCTTTAATCAAAAAGAAAGATTTTCTGATTGCTGTGTCTGTCCTCTTAGAGAAGCCTTGATCTTCCCTACTGTGCACTGATATGAAGTGTTACTACATAAGCATGGCTTAGTGTACTTCTCACTTGACACTGAAATGTGCTTCCATATTCCTAGAGGGACAAAAATGTTACTATCTAGATGCAAAAGTAAAATAGAAAATTCTATGAGATTTATGAAAGACGATGGCTGTTCTGAAAGTAATTCCTCATGTTTTATTTTGTTGGCAGACAACTTCAGAGATGGATATTGGTGGTATGGCCTTGAATACCTCCAAGTGTAGGGTGTCCACAACTTCTCTAGGCAATATATTCCAGTGCCTTATCACTCTCTGAATAAAAAAACTCTGCTTATCATCTAACCTAAATCTTCCCTCTTTTAATTCAAAGCCATTGTGCATCCCAGAGTTCTGAGATAGCTGATGCAGTTGCCAAGCTGTTATCCATTGTATTTGAAAAATCATGGCTATCAAGTGAAATCTGCAGTGACTGGAAAACAGGAAACATTATTCCAGTTTTGAAGAAAGAGTGATCCAAAGTTTCACACCTGTGCTTGGGAAGATCATGGAGCAGATCCAAACTGGTTGCCATGTTAAAGCACACATGAGATGAAGATGTGATCCGAGACAGCCAGTATGGCCTCACCAAGGGTAGGTAGATCTTGCCTGACAGTGTGGTGGCCTTCTATGATGGAGTGATGGCATCAGTGTACAGGGGGAGGGCAATGGATGTCATCTACCTGGACTTCTGCAAAGCCTTTGACACAGTCCCTCACCACATCCTTCTCTCTAAATTGGAGAGGTATAAACTAGTTGGCTGGTCACAGCCAAAGGGTTGTGATCAACAATTCTATGTCTGGGTGGAGGCAGATCACAAATGGTGTTCCCCAAGGGTTAAACAGGTGGTTTTTAACATTTTTCTCAGCGACATAGATGATGGAAGTGAGTGCACCCTCAGCAAGTTTGCAGATGACATCAAGCTGAAAGATGCAGTCAGTTCATTCGAGGAAAGGGAAACCATCCAGAGGGACCTGGATAGGCTGGAGAAGTGGGCCCATGTGAACATAATGAGGTTCTACAATGTGAAGTGCAAGGTGCTGCACTTGGGTTGGTGTAATCCCAGGTATTTATACAAACTGGAGGAAGAACTCCTGGAGAGCAGCCCTGTGGAGAAGGACTTGGGGGTCCTGGTGGACGAGAAGCTGGGCATGAGCCAGCAGTGTGTGATTACAACCAGAGTGCCAACTATATCTTGGGCTGCATTAAAGAAGGGGTGGCCAGCAGGGAGAGGGAGGTGAGGCCTTGTGAGGCCCCATCTAGAGTGCTGTATCAAGGCCTGCAGATCCCAGTACAAGAAAGATTCAGAGCTCTTGGAATGGGTCCAGAGGAGTGCTACTAAAATGATTGGAGGGCTGGAGCACCTCTCCTATGAGAAAAGGTTGAGGGAACTGGGCTTGTTTAGCTTGGAGAAGACTCCAGGGAGACCTCACTGTGGCTTTCCAGTACTTTAAAGGAGGGGGAACTACTGTTTTCGTATGATGACAGTGATAGGACAAGGGGGAATGCTTATAAATTAAGGCAGAGGAGATTTAGTTTAGATATCAGGAGGAAATTTTTCACTCAGAGGGTGGTTATACACTGGAACAGGTTGCCAAAAGAGGTTGTGGATGCCCCATCCCTGGAGGCATTCAAGGCAAGGCTGGATATGGCCCTAGGCAGCCTGCTATAGTGGTTGGTGACCCTGCCCCTGGCAGGGGGATTGAAGCTAGACAATCTCTGAGGTCCTTTTCAACCCATGCTATTTTATGATTCTATGATTCCTTGTCCTGTCACCTGTCTCGCCTTTTATCTGTAGTATGACATAACAGTGATACTCATACATAGATGTCATACTCAGGGAGTCATTTCTACATTTTCTATGTGGAAGCTGACTCTTAAAGTTCCTGTCCCTTGCAGTCACTTGTTACTCATTCTTACACTGGTCTTTACTGCCCATCTAAGTTATGTCACTACATTTATTGGTAAGCCTTGTGCTAGACTGTTTCCTGAAACTACGTAATGGTTAAAAATAACCCACTCATTTGAGTCAGAGTGGGCAACACTGTGGAATGCTGGGCAGAAACCAACGTGAGTAGCAAGATTAATAGATGTTTTTTGCTAAGTTAAATGCTCATAGAATGGTTGATTGCTGGATTTAATATGTTGTTTTGTTTTGTACTGGCAGAAGCTCTTTTAGAAACCTGCTTCCACTCCTTGTGAACAAAATGCAGTTTGTAACTCAACCTTTGTATTCTATACCTGGCATGCTTGGGATTTCTTGTCCAGGTGTGCTGCCAGATATGCATGCTGAGAATGTGATTTCCAGCAGTGATCCTTTCTTAAATGAAAACCTATTGAATTAAAGAATTATGACCTTGATTCCTTGTAATTCTTACATCTGGAGAAATTGAATACTAGAATAATTAAACTGGAGACGATTCCCATTACATTAATTCAGACATTTGTCAAGCAGACTTGAGGTCTAGAGTTTAATTTTCTTTGAATTAATACTAAAAGTTTTATTTCTGCTATAATTCAATATTTTTATGTAATTTAAATGGATTTCCCCATTTTAGTTTCACATAGTTACGGAAGACACATATTCCTCATCCTTAAGGGAAAGGAAAAAGTAAGAAAATGCTCTTCCCTCCATCTCGAATGTTTCAGTCATCATATTAATGAATAAAGAGCTTACTATCACTGTTTTTGTTTGTTTGTTTTGAGGAGTATATTTTTAAATAAATTGCTTTGATCAGTTTTTGAAAGGCATTTCAAGGACAGCATCAAGAAACACCAGTGCGAATGAAATATTTTCCTGTGGAACTGAAAATGATGCCAAAATATCAAAGGAAGGGAAGTGGTTTCCTGCTCCTAATGTTTTTCTTATGGCTCAGTTAGGTAGCTCAGGGTATTATTTGTTGTTGTTGTTGTTCCTTCATGGTTTGGTGGACTTTCTTATTTTTATTTTTTTTTCCCCTGACAGTTCCATTTTGAAGAACGCCATTGTTCCTGCTTTTGTTGGCAGAGCTGAAATACTTGGCCTGTTGCAGTGGATTATTTTATGGCAACAGACGACATGGAAGTTTCCATTCCTTATATTGTAGCCCAGATCTAAATTAGAGTCTGACAGAGCAAAAATAATAGCAGTTCTTCTGTGGATATCTTAATATCTAGATCCCCCACTTTTATGTTATTTTCATTATTTCAGTCTGTGACAAGTTCTCAGTTATACTAATTCCTAGTGGTTCTCTCTTGATGATACAGTCTTGTTGACATCCTGCCTTCAAAACTAAAATGTGATTGAAATTTTATAGTGATAAGATGTGAAAAATGTATACGTGTGTAAGAGGTGAGGATAGAGTTCCTTCAGCAACTGCAGCTAGAAGAAATGAAAAACAATATTTATGTGCAGTCACTGTCTTGCATAGATTAATGTTCATTTTGGGTAAGATCAAAGTACATGAAGAGGTAATGAAGTGAATAATAGGAAGGGAAAGATACCATAAAAAAGTGTATTTTCTGTACATAAATTTTGTGAATGAAATAATAAATGGTCCTTGGACTTTTTAACTGATTTTTCTTCTCCAGGAACAGTGACAGCAGCTGCATGTGATCAAGACTAGTTCTAACTATGGCAATCGTATAGAATTGTACAAATGTATAATATCACATAGCTGCTGCGGTAGTTTATTCCCAAGGACTACAGCAGTCATTTTAACAATAAAAAGGGAGGTTTTTAAATGTAAGGATGCTTTATTTTGTTTCAGAGATGAAATTCTTAACTAATGTTTGCTGATGTCTTGCAGGTGGTTCTTTTTTACCAGAACAATCTCAGATTTAAATTAAGTGGATGTCTGATATGAAAATCTGTGACCTGTTTTTATAGCTGCTAGCATTCTTTTCTAGTAAGATAAAACATATTTCATATACACTTACCTATTCACCACATAATTATTTAGTCATCATCAATCTCCAAAGTGTGTCTTCTCAGTCCGTGTTCACCCTAATGTGCATGCTAGCCAAGCAGACTTCTGAAATTTCAGTACCTTAGGTAAATAGGTAAACCCTCCAAAGAAAGATTAACTTTCTCCGTGTGGGTTTTTCCCTGTCAGGTAATTTAAGAGCATGCTTTGCACTGCAAAAAATGTGAACAATTAAGATTTTAAAATCTTTGAAATATATCCTGACAATATTACTTGCTTCCAAGTCTAGAGATTTATGTATTTATTTTCCCTGTAAGTAACTTCTATACATTCTGAGATGAAAAATCAGCTTTTACTAACTTTCTGCCTCTCTAATTTAACAATATGTTCAAAGTAAAATTCTGTGTTTTTTAAGAAGCACATTACTAAATGCATGCAAAATCCCAAGGTGTATCTGACAGGATTTGAGAGTTAAGAATACTCCTCCCCCTGATGTTTGCTTTAAGATTTTTCTTCAGGAGAGGTTTCCCAGGGAATTCTTAATTAAGAATATAAACCTGGCAAAAGTTTAAAGACAAGTTGGCTTGTCTTGTTGGATAAAGGCAACTCTGAATGTCATGGGAAATCCTTCTCCCTTTGAACTCATTGTTCTGTCACTGAATTTACAACTTTGAGCTCATGACTCTTTAGTTTATGTTTTCCAGTATAAAGTTTGCAATGGTTGATTAGTTACTGATCCTATATAAAGTTAGACATCCAGCACCTGAGCCTTTTTTGCAAGGTATTGAATCTGCCAGTGAGCAACGAGAACAAATTATGGTAATAATTTTAGGTCATAGTACTTTGCTGTTAATTTTCACATATCAGAAGCATCTTTCTGAAGCTACTGTTCTTAAAATGTTTGTAACTATTTTCTCCCTAGAGATAAAGTTTTAACTTCCATCTGAAACACTGGCATGAGATGCTTTACAAATCTTCTCTGAATGGTCCAAAAATATATTAGAGTTGTCATTGACACTGCAGATGTGCAGATGTTACATCCTTGCTGTCATGGTTTTATGATTTTTTGTTATCATTATTCCACATCATAACACCACGCAGAAGACTGGGAGCTAAAAAATTAATGCTCCAGTTCTGAGGATTGTCAATAGTTCTGGGTATACCTGTCTCAGCTGAGAAGAACTATGTACCCCACAGAACTTTGCACTGCCTTGTGTCTCTCATTTTATTTGATTTATTAGCTTCAATTTTAATTATATTGTATTATATTGTGTTATTTTGCATTCGGATATCTTATTTAGTAAAGCAGCCTTCCACCACAGATTGTTGCTGCTGTTTTCTTTTTAGGCCCATCTCCCTGCCCTTTTCTCCTTTGTCCCTTTTCTCTTTGCTGGGGTGTGGGTCTGTGGGTCCCCCCACCCCATTCACAGAATCACAGAATCACAGAACTGAATTTGTCATGGGACTGGGCCGAACCAGCCCATAAACAACTGACATTTGGTTATTCTCACTTGAGGTGATCCCTGAGGTACATGCAAAAGAGAAAATAGATATACAGCTCTGTGGAAGCTTCTCCTCTACAACATCTTCCAAGTGTATGAAGCTGGTTATTCATTCTTCACAACTATAACACTGAATGCATGCTTTCTCAATTATTTCTGAGTTACAGAAACAACAATAAATCTTTTAATGTATCAAACTTATCACTGAATCTTTTCTATTCTTCATGTTTAAGTTGGTTTTCATATATAGAAGTTCATTTTTATCGAAGAATGTTTGTGAACTTTCTGTGAGAGTGAGAGTGAATAGACGACAAATACAGCAGCTATGCTGTCCTCATGAGCACTTAAGACTCCAAATCTTATCACTTGCCTTCATAGACATCACTACCAGCTTTGCTTCTCTATTATGAATACTTCAGGAAAATAGAAAACGATCTTAAAGATGTATGAATTCTGCGTCTATGAACAGGATGGCAGAAGAGATACTCCAATGACAATAGTAATTAAATATTTAGGCAGAAAAATACATAAAAGCTTGAGCAGAAAATTGTCAGAATCCTAATGCAGCTTATTGAAGCGTTATTTCAAAATGAGTCGAAATTGCGAGGCAAAGTTTACAGATAGAAAGTACAACTGATAAAGAATTTAGTAGGTTTACAAGGGCTTCAAGTCTGTACAAGAAGTGTCAGCCTTCAAATCTAAATTGCATGTTGTATGTTTTAGGTAATACATAAAATTACTACTGATGGCTTCTCAGCTTTTATGAAAAGATCACAGAATCAGAAAGTTGTAGGGGTTGGAAGGGACCTCCAGAGATCATCAAGTCCAACCCCCTGCCAAGCAGCTCCCCGGCCCAGGTCATACAGGTCGGCGTCCAGGTGGGTCTGGAACGTCTCCAGAGGAGACTCCACCACCTCTCTGTGCAGCCTGTGCCAGTGCTCCGTCACTGCACTGTGAAGAAGTTCCCATGCACATTTGTGCAGAACTTCCTATGCTTCAGTTTGTGGCCATTTCCCCTTGTCCTATCACCACACACTGCAGAGAAGAGTTCATCCTGGTCAGAAAGTGCAGCAATGTTTTGGGCAATGGATAGCAATTTTCACCCCAGCAAAGTATGAGAAAGTCTTCTTTATTTTATAGAGCAGACTCCAAATAATTTTCACCTAAAAGTAATGTTTACACAGAAGATTTGCCTAATTAGCAGGGATTTACATTTGGTTCATTTGCTTTTGGAGCAAAGTTTAAGTCATTATTTATGTAGTTGTAGCATTGTCATCTTTCTGAATTTTTACTTCCTTCCTTTGTATGCTTCTAAAAGTATGTAAGAAATGACCATAGAGCAGTGCAATTTTGATAAGGTCAGAATAGTTTATTCCTAAAGACGTAGGAAAGAACACAGAGAAGCAGAAGATGCAAACTGCCCAAATGAAGCTAGCACATCATTCACATACCTCTAGGTTTTGTAGCCTGTTCTTTTGCCTTGTGTTACTTAAGCAGGATGTGGAAAATTAAGACAGTGACTGAGATTTCTCTTATGGAGAGGCTTTAGACAGTACATATTTTTATGAATAATTCAGTCTTGTATTAATTAACTTGTGCTGGGTGGCAAAATCTTTAGTGATAAATGCTTCTTCAGTAGTGACTTCTGCAGTGGTCTAAGTTAACTAGATTGCCTTAACAATCACTGCTTCTTGTTGTTTATTTATATTACAGTAGTGCGTGTAAGGAGAATGCTTTACTAGTCACCAGATTGTGTCCTACAGTGCTTCAGATACACTTCAGCTAAAAGTCAGAGGATAGCTTTCCTACAGGATCATTATTCAGTTTGTTTGGAGTGCAGGAGATCTCTGAAGTTCATCACAACTTTACATGGTCCTTTAACCTTGATGTTTAGCATGTTCATAAGCCAGGAAGTGCCTCTGTGTGACTGACTGTATCCCACGTAAGCTATTTGTACTTTATTTTGGATATAAATGGAATCATCTATGAATTTTCTTTCAAGTAAATTCAACTGTTACAGTAGGCTACGTTTAACATCCACATCCAACTCAACCATTGTGCATTAATGACACTGGAAAATACTGCTGTAAATGTTCAAGAGAAGTTAAATGATGTTTTGGAGATTCAATGGCTTTTAGACAAATAAATAACTCTTTTACAATGGTTCATTACAAGTGTGGCAGTTTCTAAGACAATCACCTGAGAGCCTAGGTAATGCACCTTTTAAATATCCTTCTATTGATTTTATTGTCTAATCACGTTCTGGGGGTAAAAAAAAGGTATTCAGTACTAGCCTGTGAATTTGTACGCTAATACAAAAGCAGGTTGATAAAAATGTGTTATTCTGTTTCTGAATGCTTGCCAATCAGATGTCTCTAGCTGCTAATTTAGCTTGCAGAATGGACATACTGCAACGCTGTTAATGGGAGTTCACTGATATCTAGCCAAAAGGGGGCGGTTTCTTTTAATATTGGAAAGAAATTCTGGGTTTTCTTGTATCCTGAGAATATATTTCACTGAAGCAAAAATTTCTTTACTGGACTTAAACCTATTTCAGGCTTATCTTTTGAGAAAATGCTTTGACCTTTCTTACACATAAATCCCTGGAAAACCTTACATAGTAAAAAGCAATATGCTAAAAGCATAATTAACTACTACTTCCTATCATTAAAGGCAGTGTCAGCACAAGGGCAGTGTAGTCATTCCCTTTTGAAATTTCATTATTTTTGTTCCCCTGATACCTATTTAATTTATAATTGTTCTGTCCACCACTCTCACAGTGGTGACCTCTGTTTAGGAATAAAATTCTATAGGAATGCTGACAGAATGATTGCATTGATTTTACATTTGGCAGAGTCTCTGAGACTAGTAAAAAGGTCTCTGCCTATGCAGCTTTCTCTTCTATGTTACAGGAAGGCAGAGCACTCTGTGCAGCCTCTTATCTGCTCTCCTTCATCTCATCTTTGCAAATGATGGTCACTTTTCTAACAGGGATGCAAAGAAAACGTTCAGATTAGAGCTGAAGGCACATGTGCACCAGCTTTCTGTGTTATTTAAACACAATGGACGGTGTCCCTCTGTGCCCCTTCTTTTTCTGTAACCTGCTCTGTGAGAAGGAATGGAGAGAGGACTTCATTGTTAGTCCAGAATTGTTCTGTTTCTGTTCACAGCAGTTCATAGAGTATAAGCTGTTCTGAGTTTGCCAGATAGAGGTGTGTTTCCTCACATTGGTAGCAGGGAGGCTGTGGTTTCTGAAGGAACTTGTGAGTGTGATCTGTGAGGCTACCTTCAACAGTGGTTGATGTTACAGAAGTCAGTGGCTGTGTTGTTTGGGTGTTGTGCATACTGTGTTGCACATGGTGCTGCCATTTCAGTGTTGGGCAGCCCTGCCACATTGTGTTTGTGTGCACTGTGCAAATCCTGGCCCAGCGAGCACATGGAGATGGCTCTGTGAGGGTCTTCTGATGTGATACCAACCAGGAAACAAGGAGTCATGCATGTATCTGAGGAGTAAAGGCCAGTTCTAACCACAATTAAACACTGAGTTTCAGCCCTTTCCCTAGATTAAAATCATCAATACAAATAACTTACATATATTTTAAGTCGTATTGAGTAGTGGAAGCAAGAACCGTAGAAAGATGAATCAATGGTTGATTCAGGCATGGACATCTTTAAACAGGATGTTCCTATATGTCAGAACTAGAATTTGGTTATTTAATTTTCTCTGCTCCCATATTTGAACACTGTCTTTTGTCAAAGCTGGTCAAGGGTCACTTTCATCTGTTTCCTTCCAGAAAGCAAAGAGATTTGTCAGACTAGATATGAGAACAAAATCAAGGCATTCCCATCCAGGTACATTCATGTAGTCAAGAGACCATGCTGCTCCAGATGAAATGTCCAGAAACCCCAAATGAAGCTACTCAAGAAGCAGCTAGTCAGCCAAAAGTCTTGTGGAATATCTTCACCTGATATGACTGTCATCTCTGTAAATTAGGGATTGCATTAATGCTTGCAGGTTTTTTTTTCAGTTCAGAGACAGAAGATGAAGAAATTTTCCTGGCCTGGAATACTTTGAAACAGTCTAATCCATGGGTGTCCAATTTTCTGTCTGTCTTAATTTGCACTAATAGAAGAGGAATCATCCAGCTATAAAAATATAGATAATGTAGATGATGTATGTAAGTAACAAAACTCAAAACTCGTTTCACTTTTTTTTTTTTTTTTAATTAAAGCATAAAAGAATAGGACAGCAAAAAATATAAAACTAGCAGGTAAAAACAAAAAACTTATAGGTAAGAGGGATGCGTATTACAGAATCACAGAACTGTAGGAGTTGGAAGGGACCTCCAGAGATCATCAAGTCCAACCCCCTGCCAAAGCAGCTCCTAGCCCAGGTTGCACAGATAGGCGCCCAGGCAGGTCTCCAGAGAAGGAGACTCCACCACCTCTCTGTGCAGCTGTGCCAGAGCTCCTTCACTGCACTGTTAAGACATTCCCATGCACATTTGTGCAGAACTTCCTATGCTTCAGTTTGCGGCCATTTCCCCTCATTCTATCACCACACACTGCTGAGAGGAGTCCAGCCTCATCCTTTTGCCTCTTGCTCCTCAGATATTTATAGATGTGGATCAGATCCCCTCTGAGTCTTCTATTTTCAAGGCTGAACAGACCCAGGTCCCTCAGCCTTATCTCAAAAGGGAGGTGTTACACACCCTTTAATATCTTTGTAGCCCTCCACTGGACTATTCCAAGGAGGTCTTTCTTGTACTGCAGAGCCCAGAACTGTAAACAATGCTCATGCGGTGTCATAGAGTGAGATAATGCAGTACTTCCAGATGTGTCTTTTCAGATGAAAAAAGGTAACTTTTAGTGTCAGTCTTGTCATGGTAACCCTTGTTTCATTGTGTCTGACCATTATTTTTCTCCATCAATCATGTATGCTATACATTGGAATGGCAAAGTGCATTGCTGTTAATAAATGTACACGAATAGATTTTCTTTTCACGGTGTTCAGTGAAAACATATTACCTGGCTATGCATCTACCATCCATACATAACAACGTGATCTGTCAATTGCTGAACCTCTTTTGTGTCACGATGGCTAGCAGGCAGTGAAATACTATTCAAAGATGTTTGACTGTGGTTGGGCTGCTCTGTGGTAATCATTTGTCTAATGAAGATCTTCTGAATCTCAGCTCTTCTCAATATTTTGCAGGAATTCAGGTTACTTAGATTCGAGATATGACAAAAAAGTGATGTCTCCACCTTCTTTTTGGTATTGATTTAGTGATCAGGGTTGCCTCAAATGTGGAGTGTGTGAAGGTTTTTTGGTAATAGTGAAGAAAAAATCTTCTACAGTTAACATGGCCAAAAATTTGGCTGACTAAGACGGATGTCTGAGGTATATGTGCCAAATTTCATTTGTCTAATCTCATGCTAATTCATGAGATACAGAGAAATGCTGCTGACATGCTGGAAGCAGGAGAGCAGTTTAAGAAGATAGCTTTGGCAAAATGTTCCAGAGGTTAAAATAAATAAAAAGTCATTGGTGCATCCTTTATGATTAGGAAATAGCAAGTATATATTGTAAAGTCTGTGTCAATTCAGTAAATAATACTTGACAGAGAACTCCAGAATTTCCCTTGCATACACAGAAACATGCTGTTGAAAGCTTGCATGTTAAACTCTGTGCAAAGAATACTTTGAGATATAGTTTAATTAAACCATTGAATTTTTCTACTTTTCCACGCATCAGAGAAAAAAATCCTGAGTTACATGCTGTTTATAGATGCTTGCATTCAGAGTGAGCTTTGCATACACTGTTCACTGTTGAATTTTGATCTCCAAGTCTCCACTTGGAATGATCAAAATCATTAACCCATATCTGGCTTTCACGGTTGAATGAATTTACGAATCTACTACCTAGTTGTATTATGTAGTGTTTCTTCAATTAATCTAGAGATCTCAGCATACGCACCCAAAGCTAACGATAACATTCCTGTCAGCTGCAAGCCTCCTTGCTATCCTGTCTGTGGCTTCTCTGACATGACAAAAGGGATTGCTTATGTTGCTACACCAACTGAGTTTCAGACAAGTTGTATTACTGTAGTCAGATACATACAAAAGTGGATGATGTGTTGGAATAACTGCAATAAATTACTCTGCTGTCTGACTTTATACAGGAATTGATCTCTGAACTTTACTTTCCAGGTTAGATAACTGTTCTAACTGTCGTGACCTGATGTGTTCTTATTTTACTCCATTTAGCCAAGCTGGCGATAATGAGAAATTCTTATACCAGTGAGCTGAGAAGAAGCACAGCCTTACTGTAATTCATCCTAAAAGCATGGGCTCCAAGGAATTTGCCTGACTGAAATGTGTTTCATTAAATTGGCTTTGCCAGACATTGATGGAGCGTGAATTTTGAAAGCTTAAATTCATTTCTTCTTTGAAAGGATAATTGTTGCAAACTTTTCTTAGAAGATATGATTTTGTGCCATTAATGTGAACACCCTTATTATGTCACCTGAATGAATTTCCATTATCACATTATCACATAAAATAATATTAACAATAGACTTTTCTTATCTTACACTAATCCACAGTGAACACAATCTTATTTCCCAAATTTTGATGTTCCACTAAGTTTTCTACTTAATTCTCTTCTTAAATTCCATTTGAAATATGATGCAAATAAGTAAGAGAATCTTCTGATAAATCAAAAAAATGCTGAAATGCCTAAAAAGATACAGTTAATGAATACACATTAATGAATACATTCATCAATAATGTGGAAAGCATATAACTGATGGGTTTGTATGAACTGCCTATACAGTGAGCATCTTTGGCACTACTTTCTACTTTTAACCACAGGGTAATATATTTCCTTCCCACAGAGGGGTGCAAAAATATGCGTAGAAAAACAGAAAGTATAGATCCAACTAAAGTGACAAAATGTAGAATAATTCATGGAATTAGTTCCTTTCAGCTGCTGAAAACAAAATAGCTGTTTCAATTTCTTTTCAAAGTAAATATCTACAAAATATAAGCTTTTCCTCTATACTTCCTTCATCAAGTTGTTGAAGATTAATTATCTTTTTGTCAGGATTAGGTTAGGAACAAATCTTAGTTGTCAGCTGGAAATTTAAGTCACTTCATAGCATGTTTACAGTAACTGGAAAAAGCACTGTCAGCAGAGCAACAAACCCTTCCATTACCACCTCAAAATAAATAAATAAATAAATAAATAAAATAAAAAATGAAGCCCGAAGTCAGGTGCTAAAATGCAGTGTTACCTTATTTCTATTCTGTATTTATTGTTTTGATGGTCACAGGCAGCTTTCCTCACACTGTTCAGTGCCAATCACTGTTCAGCAACAGCTGCTTGTGTTGAGTATGCATTTGCAGTGGAGATGTTAGGAGAAGAATTTGACTTGAAATTGATTTTTGGCTGTGCCATGGAATCAAGAAGATCTTTGTCATGTTATGAATGCTTTTCAGTGAAAATCATTAGCATGTCTTCAAATTCACTTTGCAATTTGCAATTTGCAAAACAAATGCAATTTGTTTTGGTGTGTGAAAGCTATGTAAAAGACAAATGTTTATTTTACCATGGAAAATCACTGAGCAGATTTTTTGCTTGAGTAATATGGATGAGATTTCACCAAGCCACTGGGACAAGCATACAGGTGCTTAGTTGTTATTGACAGCATTATTTTTAACAAGTGGTGTTTAGGAACTGCAGCCATTATAAGGATTTGTATTTCACATAGCTCTGTAATTCTTTCTTTTCAGATCTCTATGAAAAATATTCAGTCATAGAACCATAGAATATTCTGATCCGGAAGTGATCCATAAGGACCATCAAGTGTAGCTCCTGGCCCTACACAGCCTATTCATTATAATTTCCTATGCAAACTTCACAAGAATTTTTAGCAGACTTGACCTAAAGGGAAAAACTAAAATGATCTGAATGCAATATTTCAAACACTTTCAGGTCTGTGGAAATATTATGGTTAAATAATTCCAGGGGTTTCATTCAAAATATTATAAAAATAAGAGGCAATTACATAAGTCTTACATGCTTTTTGGATCAATTTTACAGTCATTTACAAAAGTATTAAAGGTGGGAATCATCATTTGTTCTCTTCATTACAGCTGAGCATGAAGGTGTATTTATTTAAAAAATAGAAGAATGAAACCTAAATATTTAGTAAACTTTAAAATTCTGATCACTTGCAAAATATAAATATCTATATACAAACGATGGCATTGTTTTATAAAGATGGGTAGTTCAGTGGGACACTCAGTATGAAGACAGAAAAAGTGAGACACTGGATCTGAAAACTTGGTTAATCGTGATGTTACCAATGTGATTCCAAGGCCAGGTGTCCTACTGGCATGGGAGGATATTACTCTGTTGAATAACATGGTATTCTTCTGAGTTACACTTGCTGATGGACTCATATAAACCACTAAACTCATAAATGTCTGGGGCATGATTCCATGGCTTGTAGTATGGCAAGAACTCGTCACAGGTTTGGAGAATTGTAGCCCCTTCCAGTTTACCAAAATAAGGAATATGTGAGATTTCTGCACATCTAGAATGTGGATCAGTATTTATAAGGCATAATGAAATGTACTTGAGCTTGTGATTCTGAAAGGGCCAACAGTTTTGGCGTGTTTTTGCTTTGCTGAAGGATATATTGTTTATTTATTTGCTTGTTTGTTTTTGTTTTCACTTAACCATAGAGGCATCTCACAGCAGGAAGTGAATGAATTAGGAAGAAGAAAGAAAGCAGTCAACTTTTATTTTGGAAAACTGTGTTAAAAGTGGTCAGAATTATGTGGATCTGGAAGGGAGATCTATACCTTATCTATATTTTAATTAATTTTTTATTGTAGCAAACAGGCCATAGACTGCACTCATCAATTTGTTTATGTTACACACCTGTTGAGCTCTAGTTAAGATCGATTTTTGGCTGTGTATGTGTAGCAGTGGTGATGTTCTTTCTTTTAATGAGAAAGGAATAAATGCAAATCCTTGTTATTCTCCACCAAATACCATTTTAGGAGAAAGCTAAGATTTTTTAACTATATTTCTTCTTTTTTTTTAGTGTTTTCTTTTTAATATTATATACAACAATTTCATTCTGAAAATAGTCTTTGTGGCAGAAACGCATTTTAATTTGGAAAAGTGTATTTCCACTTATCTTTTGTTTGTTTCCATACTCCTGTACATAGTAGTAAATCTCTCCTAGTGCACAGTCCTTAACTGTGTGTACCATAATTCAACAGTTCCAGAATCTGACAGATTTATGAGAATAAATACAGGGAGCACTTGAAACTTCATTTTTATGAAACTTTACATCACACATTTGCTGGTAATCTGTGGTAGTAGAAACATTTCATTAATGTATGTATTTATTCTACTTAAATTTCCCATGAGCTTTTTGTCTGATTGTTTCTGTACAAAAAGGAAAAATGCAAAATAATTTTGGTCTCTAGCAGGTTCTCATGGGCTGTGTTTTCTGTTGGATCAAGAGAGTGGGAATCAGAAATCCATTTGTATGGAAGGGAAACTTTTGAGTAAAAAAAAAAATCTAATCAGCGATACAAAATAGAGGAAAAGAACATCCTGAAAGCTACTGGAAAAGTGTTGTCACAGAAGGAAATGGCTTGTTTGCATGAAAATCCACTCTGTCTTCCTGTGAAGTCAAGATGTACGTAAGATCAAGTAATGAGCTGGATGCTTAAGGTGTTATTTTCCTGCTTTTTTAGTAATTTTTTCTTCTGCCTTTCACTCTGAATTTGTTTCGTCAAAATGAAAAAATTCAGCCACATAATGAGTAATAACAAATGGATCTGGATTGGAAAAATAAACCTTTGCCCTCAATTTCCAGTTACCACTTAAAACAGAAATAAAAATTATGGTCACTGAATCATAAAATCATAGAATCATAGGATCATAGAATCACAAAATCATAGAACGGCTGCAGTTGGAAGGGACCTTAAAGATCATTTGATTCCAACCCCTTTCTTTGGCCAGAGATGAGACTCACCAGATGAGGCCTTAGTGCCTCCAGAAATGGGGGCACCCACAGCTTCTCTGGGCAGCCTGTGCCAGTGCCTCACCACTCTCTGAGTAAAGAATTTGTTCCTAATATATCATTTAATTCTACGTTCTTCTAGTCTAAAACTGTTACTATATGTACTACATGTCCTTTCACTATACTTCCTTGTGAAGTGTTCCTCCTCCTTCCTCTTACTAGCCTTCTGTAACTGCTATAGGAGTAGCTATAACATCTCCCCCAGGCTTCTGCTCTTCAGCAACCCTAGCTCTCAACCTGTATTCATAAGCCCCTCAGTTGGATTTCTGCACTGCAAGTTCAAATTTCAGGCTCATATCCTAATTTTGTTTCAGCGGCACCAGCAAGTCATTCTCTGCAAGGTTGTCCTCAATAAATTTTTTACCCAGCCTGTAGAGATGTTGAGGATTAGCCCAGCTCAGGAAAAGCACCTTGCATTTGTGCTTGATGAACTTGTGAAATTTGCATTCCCTCTTTCTGGAGTGTCAACTACATCACTAAGCTTGATGTCACTTGCGAAAATGATGAAGGTTGGAGTTGGCTGCACTTGTGTCTCCCAGCTTCTTGTCACCCAGCTTCCTTGTTGGGAGTGGCAGAGTCAAAAGAAGAGAAAACCTCAATGCTTTGCAAACATTGCTCAGCCATAGGCAAAACACTGGTGTGCAATCATCACTGTTTAGTTTACTAATCAATACAGTACTGTGTGGGAAGCTGTGTAAAAATTAACTTCATCCCAGACAGACCCAGTGCAAATATCTAACATAAAAATCTGAAAAAGTAAAAAAAATTCCCATCTGAAATAAGAATAAAATGGTGTTTTTCTTTTAGTTTCACAGCCATTTGCTTTATAACTTATTGGTTTGAAAGTACAGGAATTATTTTTCTTACTCTTGAATTTCTGCTTGAAGATTCTGAAGAGTAGTTATTCTTTTGTTTTGAATTAGCACAATTACATATATGTAAACACTCTAATATTTTCAGCCAGCAAATGTGTTTCTGTTTACATGCTTTTTTGTGTGAGCCAGTCTGTGAACTGAAAAGCTTAAGGATGAAACAGAAGTTTCTTATCAGCAACAGCAAATTCTCCACAAAACACATCAGATGTCTCCTGCAAGAGATCAGTATTGCAGAGAAAAAATCACAACAGCAATAGTATTTTCATATGGTTATTTAAAAGACTCGATAGCATTTATGTGATGTTCAGAAGCCAAACATGATCTGTTTCATATTATAAGCATGTAATTTTAAGTATAAATAATGCTGCTTATTATTTACTGCTGGGAGGGCAATTTGCTGTTTGCTGAATCACCCGATTTTTTTTTTTTTTTTAGCTATTGAATGCCAGAACCTGTGGTCAGATTGTGTTCCTTTTTGTTCTGTGCAATAATAGAATAGCTGTAAACTAGGGCTCAAATTGCTAGTAGAGTTTACAGGACTAAAGACTTTAAAGATTCTTGCATACAGCCTCGCTGATAAGTTAACCTAGCTATCACTCTTTCCTAGAAACTGCAAATGGGATTCTTCTGTCCCCTTTATGTGTCGCTGGGAGCTTGCTGCCTACGGTACAGAAATATCTGTTCCAATGACATACACTGAAGATAGATGCATGTGTTCTCTATTTTCACTTTTCAACTCTCATCTGCTACTGTATTTTTATTTCTCCTAACTATAGCACTGTGAGCAGTCATCTGCCTGCTTTCTAAATTTTGCCAGCTAGAACTTTTTCTAAGTGTTTACTCTAAGGACACTGATTACACTTATCATGTATATCTTGATGTAAGTATATGCATTCTAATCATAACAAAATTATTAATAACAACAACAACAACAACAAAGAAGTTGCTGTGATGTTTTCAAGAGTCAACAACCTTCTCCTGAAGGAAAAATCAACATTGTCTATTTTTAACTTCAGTGTTATGAGAAACATATTTATATTACATGTAATAACTATGAACCCTCACTTTTTCTTCAGGTTTAAAACAAAAAAACAAACAAACAAAAAAAAAAACAGTTCAATATTAAAAAAATCTCAAAATATGTCTCTGGTATCATAATTTAAAATATAAATTTGATGTGTTGCTGCTTTAATTAGACTTCTTGACAATTTATGAGACAAACCTATATTTTTTTTTCCTTCTGAAATATGGCTCATTCTCCTAATATAATTCTCCATCTTCGTTTATTATAAATACTTATTCGACAAGTTACTCTTTTTAACTCACTTTGTTTCTGACTCACACATAAAAGATGCAGCATCTGAGGCATGGACTCAGATGTGGACGATCCCAATCATTTATTACAAGTTCTAACCTCCCTTACATACATTCACAAGTATTCTCTTGTAACTTTCACACCGCCTTTACACGTCAACAAAACATTCCACTAACACTCCTTTACTGCACATGCAGGCACTTATCCAGTCAGGGCCATGAGTCGTTCCGAGCCATGTGCTCTTCCTCCAATCAGGGTCATCATCACGTGGCCATCCCACAGCTGACTTGACTTTGTTTTTCTTCTTCTGGGGAAGTTCTTGGTTCTCAGCCTTGCTTTCTCATGCTGTTTATCTTGCTCCATAACTTCTCTGAGTAGTCTTTCTTGTATAAAGATACGGCAAGAAATTCTGCAAAATGCTTTTCAAGCTTTGACTTTTTAAACCTTTCAGTGTGTTTTGAGATATGTGAAGTCATATTAAGTAGTATAAGACAAAAGAAGAGTGGTGGAAGCCAAAATATCTGCAGTTTTTGTCTAAGGCCAGTCAGGTATTTCCCTGCAAGGCAGGACAGACACACTCAGAAGAAGCTCATTAAATCAGTTATCCTTTACATCATGAACACAGAAGAACCAGACATCGCACTGTGGACAAATGAAAAAACATTCAGTTATAGATTCATAGATTCATAGATTCATTAGGTTGGAAAGGACCTACAAGATCATCTAGTCCAACCATCCTCACACCACCATCCCTACCCACCAAGCTACTAAATCAAATCCCTCAGCACCTCATCTAAACGCTTCTTGAACAGCGCTAGGGACGGTGCCTCAACCACCTCCCTAGGCAGGCCATTCCAGTGCCTGACCACTCTCTCAGAGAAAAAATTTTTCCTCAAGTCTAATCTAAACCTTCCCCGGCACAACTTGTGGCCATTCCCTCTTGTCCTGTCATTAGTTACCTGGGAGAAGAGGCTGACCCCCTCCTTACCACAGCCTCCCTTCAGGAAGTGGTAGAGTGCAATGAGGTCTCCCCTAAGCCTCCTTTTCCCCAAACTAAACAATCCCAGCTCCCTCAGCCGCTCCTCGTAAGACCTGTGCTCCAGACCCCTCACCAGTTTTGTTGCCCTTCTCTGAACACGCTCCAGGGCCTCGATGTCTTTCTTGTAGTGAGGGGCCCAAAACTGAACGCAGTACTCGAGGTGCGGCCGCACCAGAGCTGAGTACAGGGGGATGATCACCTCCCTGCTCCTGCTGGCCACACTATTCCTAATACAGGCCAGGATGCCATTGGCCTTCTTGGCCACCTGGGCACACAGTCGGCTCTTGTTGAGCCGAGCATCAACCAACAGCCCCAGGTCCTTTTCCTCTATACACTCCTCAAGCCATTCTGCCCCAAGCCTATAGCACTGCATGGGGTTATTGTGGCCAAAGTGCAGGACCCGGCACTTGGCCTTATTGAACCTCATCCCATTGACCTCAGCCCAACTGTCTAGCCTATCCAGATCCCGCTGAAGGGCCTCCCTACCCTCAGGCAGATCGACACATCCTCCCAACTTGGTGTCATCCGCAAACTTACTGAGGGTACACTCAATCCCCTCATCCAGGTCATCAATAAAGATATTAAACAAGACGGGCCCCAATACCGACCCTTGGGGGACACCACTCGTGACAGGACGCCAGCTGGACTTGACTCCATTAACCACTACCCGCTGGGCACGGCCCTCAAGCCAATTCTCAACCCAGAGAAGAGTGAACCTGTCCACACCATGGGCTGCCAGCTTCTGCAGGAGAATACTGTGGGAGACCGTGTCAAAGGCTTTGCTGAAGTCCAGGTAGACTACATCAACAGCCTTTCCCTCATCTACCAGTCTGGTCACCCAGTCGTAGAAGGAGATGAGGTTGGACAAGCACGACCTGCCCTTTGTGAACCCGTGCTGGCTGGGTCTGATCCCCTGATTGCCATGCACGTGCCGTGTGATCTCCCTCAAGATCAATTGCTCCATAACTTTCCCTGATACCGAGGTCAGGCTGACAGGCCTGTAGTTCCCCGGATCTTCCTTACGGCCTTTCTTGTAGATGGGAGTCACATCGGCAAGCCTCCAATCTTGCGGGACCTCTCCAGATGACCAGGAATGCTGATAGATGGCAGAAAGCGGCTTGGCAATCACCTCTGCCAGCTCCCTCAGCACCCTTGGGTGGATCCCATCTGGCCCCATGGACTTGTGGCAGTTCAGATGGAGGAGCAGGTCTCTGACTGTCTCTGCTGGGATCACAGGGGGTGTATGATGCGCTTCGTCCCAGACTTCCAGGTCAGGGCGAGGAGTATCCTGAGGATAACTGGTCTGTCTATTAAAGACAGACGTGAAGAAGGCACAAAGTTCACAGCAGCAGGTTACATAATTCAAAGTTTTCAATTGACTTTCCTTTTTCTACTATGGCTGGGACAGCAGTTGTAATACAGTGAAAACTGAATGCATTATTTATTTTTCTTTACACTTAAATACTAATAGGAAGTAATGCTATTTAATGTTTTCTTGGTCTTTCTACTTAGCTATGAGTTCTGAAAAGACACAGGCAATTCCAGATTTCGGCTTTCGAAATCTCTGGTATGTGATGATAGAACCACAGAATCACAGAATGGCTTAGGTTGGAAGGGTCCTTAAAGCCCATTCAGTTCCAGCCCCATGCCATGGGTATGGTTGCCACTCACCAGCTCAGACTGCCCAGGGCCCCATCCAACCTGTCTCTGAGCACCTCCAGGGATGGGGTACCCACAGCTTCCCTGGTCAGCCTGTGCCAGGGCCTCAACACCCTGAGTACAGAAAGTCCTCCTGACATCTAACCTAGATGTCCCTTCTTTTAGTTTAAAGCTGTTCCCCTTGTCAGACCAAATAAACAGTCAGCCCCCTTCTCCATATAGACTCCCTTCAAATACTGGAAGGTTGCAATAAGGTCTCTCAGGAGCCTTCTCCTCTAAACAAGCCCAACTTCCTCAGACTTTCTTTTAGTGCTTTTGATGGTTTTTTGTTTTTTTTTATTATGTATTTGTAAATTAGATCAAAAGAAGATATTGAAGTCTCCTGATATTTCACCACTGTATGCATGAGACCTCAAGAGCATCCACCCAGGTGAAGCTATTTCTTTGTGATAACATGGTTTTCTTACAGATTTTGAACTGGTTACTTTCTGCTAGAGGAAAATGGGCACCAAATTCTTTCTCTGTTTCTACTTCTTGTGTGATCATTTTATTCTACACCGTGATGCATGCAGTATTGGATATGGCAAGGTAGAAATATTAGTAGATCCTACTGATGTAGAAGCGTATATTTCTGCCTATGAAGAAAGAAGACAGAAGAAGAAATCAACAGAGGAAATACCACAGTGAAAGCGACTATTCTCACCTTTTTTTAAAGAGCTTCAAATGAATTGTTGAATATATAATACCAATAATCCTGTACAACATTTTATTTTTTAATGATCTTAGCTGGATTGTATCATAACCCTGATTCTTGGTGGTCTTTTCTCAGATTTTCTCAGGCACCTTCTATTGAACCTTCCAAGGAGTACTTGTAATTTTTTCCAGGAAGTATTATGACAAAATGTATGTGAAGCCTAAATTTCAACCTGCTTCAGAGAAATGGTTCAGGACCAACACAGGCTCTTTTGGCAATGCCAGTAAATGTTGACATCTGTGGTCAAAGAATAAAATTGGTTGCAGCTCAGTGTGCTGTTTTGGTGAAGCCTCAAGAAATTAAAATATTTCTAAACATTTGTTTCCCACTTGTAAATTGCTCTGGAGTATTTCTTCTGTGGTAAAGACTGCCACAGTTGTGTTCTTTAATGTGACAAACACTGTCCCAAGCACTCAGTCATTCAAAATATAGTTAGCAAATATCTCTGGCAGAACCATATCAGGCAGGATGAGCATGACATTCATTTCAGAAAAGAGAAACTCCCTCAATGTCCAGCTGCCTGTGTATGTTCATACACGACAGAGGAACAGGTTCAGAAGACAGATCAGTGTGATCTGAGGTCAAATGAAAACTGTATTCTGTAAGGGAAGTCCTTGAAAGGCAAAATACAATTTAACATTTTCCATTATGGATAAGAATATTAATACAGTTTATAAATCCAACACATGAATAAAACTTGAAGTTTAAATACAATACATTGATCATCTGTTGCCTTGCCTGGGAGAAAAATGGTACAACTAAATGTTACTTGAAATAGGTGCATCAAAGAACTTTGCAGATAATTGCAAATACCGAACATTTAGTAATGTTTCTTCTCCCATCAAACTGATTTTGTGTGTGTTCCCAATATCTATGCAGAATAAAGCAGATTACTCAAGCCATTATGGAAGACTTACATGCCATCTCTTGCTTTACTATGAAAGAGAAAGAATATTTTCAATTTGTGTGTCTGACCTCAGGCATAGCAGCCCAGAAAGCTAACAGTAATAAACAAACCATTGGGCTTAAATGATGACACCAAATACAAAATCTCTTTTAAGAACAGTTTCTATTGTTCACTAGAACTTTCAAAATTAGTGCATTTCAAATAAACTACTTGTTAGTCTCACTCATTAAATACTGTGAATTGTAACATTGAAATCATGGGACTGTTTCACTATTTTACACAAGGGAAAAATAAATTGATTACTAATTTATTTCTATAAATGCAGATAAACAGTCAATGTCACTGTCACAATAACACTGCAATGGCAATAGATTTCATGCAGAATTTTAAAAATGAATATTTCTTCTCAGTTTTTCCTTTCAAATACTGTCAAGAATCTTCTCCTAATTTAACATTATTGTGCTGAGTCTCAGATGATGGACCTTTATGATATAATTCATTCTGTAGTAACTAGACATTATCTTTAAAATGAAGCTGAACAAGTATTGACTTTTCCAACATTAAAACAGTACCACTGATGAAATTTCATGTTTGTACTCCTCAATTACCCCAAAAAATTTTAGAAATAAAAATTCTTCATAGACCACGTTGTTCTACACATCTTCATTTCAGAAAGCTCCAAAAACTAGAAAATAAGAAAACAAACAAAAAATTCACAAAACGTAGAACAGTTTGCTCTGTTTTATTTTAAGATGAACTGAAATTTCTTGTGTGGGTTTGATTTGACATCTGTGTCCTTGAGCTGTTGCTATGCTTTATGGCCCTTACAATGTGACTATTTTATAGCCTCCTTCACTCTTCTTAATAAGAAGAGTGCCCAGTCTACTTAGATGCATTTTCTAAAACTGATAATGGGATAAGCCTGATTAGAGCAACACTCTCATTTTTTACTGTGCATGAGAGAAGCACAATGAGATAGGCAGGAAAAGGAGCAGGAATATTTCAGTTCTGCCATGAATCCTGGCTCATACAAGAGAAGGGAGTAATAAAGATTTTCTCTTACAGCTCCCATGAGATACTCTTGCAGAGCAGGCAAGTATCAAGTCAATCTGATTTACATTTTCAGTATAGTTTAAAAAAATACAAAATTCTCTAAGTGTGAATTATGAATTTTGACACTTCCATGGAAAAATTCTACCTTTAGATGATGAATAGATTTTTCACATGATAAAAAAAAATCCTAAGGATACTAAAATATGACTTCAAGGAAACGAATTGAATTGAAAGCTCAAATTTTATAGGATTACCTTATCTCCTCTAGAGACTTTCAGGATACGAATATGTATCTGAACTTTTATATAACCTACACAAATGAAATCTGTGAAGTTAATCTGTTACAGGTTTTATGATGGTCTCTGGTTTTCTTCTTTGCTAGCTGGCACTCCAGCAGCTTCTATGTTCTTGTTGTTATTCCATCAGCCACTGGATTTGCGAAAACATCAGATTTCAGAATTAGGAGTCCCTGGGGTATATTTAGAGGATTTATTACTGCATCAAATTCAGTGATACAAGATCATTGCAGTAACTGCACAGAAATCTTTTCCCTTTTTTTTTTTCACCCTGAAATTACTCTGCAGTTTTTGCTCTGCAGTTCTGCATCCAATAATATAACATGGATATGAAAACATAGTCCACATTTCTCGATCTTTGCATAGCATTAAGTGTTTGTGTTATCTGTAAAAACACCTTCTGGCAATGTTTAATCTCCTTTTATTACAGTAGAGATAAGAGAATATTACTCCCTCTGGGTTTGCTAAGAGAGACAGTGAATCATGCTGAATTTCTATCATACCACGTCCTCAGCTGAGGTAAATAGTAAATTGTCCCTGCAGGAACAAATGAGACATTGTGTCCAATGACATAACGCTTTTTAAGGAGTGATGATTCTTTTTATAAACCTTGTATTTTCTATTATCTTTGACAGTAAATATCTAACAATGTATTTGATTTGTCTTTCCATAGCAGTAAATAAACAAAATAATGACAGTCCAATAACACTTAAAGTACCCTCAGAAACTAAGAGTAAAAATACAGGCATATATATCCACATTTTAGAAAATAACAAGAATCACTCTGTACATCTACTCTATCAAGTCTATACCCAGAGGTCTCCAAATATAATTTGTCTATCCCTTTTCCTTCCGTGTAGTGCCAAATATGTGCAATTATAGATTTGAAGAAGGCAATATTTATAAACTTAACTCATGACAGTAAAAGAATATGTCTCTTTTTAGGAATGCATTACGATGTGTCTGAAGCAATCAGTTCTGATAAAAAATATCAACAATAAAATATATTTATTTCTGATAACTGGCAAGATGGCAATAAATCTCTAATTATGAGATTGTTCATTCTCCAGCTGCTACTTAGAGTTAGTTTTTTGTAATAAAAAGTAACTGAATCCTAATGAAGCCATTTATGATGAATGCTACAGAACTTGGAACAGGTGTCTTTTGCTTCTCTTTCCCTCCAATGGACATATGGAGCAGACAAACCTGACTTCTAATAGATGATGGACAAGAGTCTGCTGACCTGAAGTGCCAAGACCTCAGACAGAAAATAAAGCATGTCTGTGTACAGGCAGAAGGCTGTGATCTCTGGAGGACTTTTTCCCTATCTTCATTTCACAGACATGAGGAAGTGAAAGAGATGCTATTTTTAAGCACCCACTGTACATATTTAATTGGTCTCTGGTGTTGTTTCTGGAGGTAACTCCAAGCCTACATCTGTATACATAAAATAAACAAGGCCATAGTACAATCGCTAGCAATGCCGTGAAGGCATATATAGTACTAATTTTTTATCACAGTCTTCATCATGGCCAACAAACTTTTACAAGGATTATTTTATTTTATTTCATTTTTTCAAGATCAAGAGTTTTATATTTCAGTTCCCAAAGAACAGGAAGCACGTAGATACACTTAGGGCATGGAGAAGTTTAGCTGCATGAAAACATGCTGCATCATGCCATAATGGCCTCAGGCCTGACAACCTATTAAAATATTTATTAAATAAATAGAATTTTAAAAAATATTTTTAAATAAAATATATTTGTAAATATCTCTTAATATAAGTGGACTGTAAGAGCCTAATTTTTGAAGAAGCCACACACACATACTCATGTTATGGGTCCATAGATTTAATTAGGAGTGTTTCATACAGTTTGCCTGGGAAGGATGATACTGTTAGCTCTTTGAACAGTGTTGTTCACTGTTTGAAAGCAATGATGTACAGGTTTATTCTCAGAAGTATTGTGCGTGAAGAACAATTTTATAGTTTATAAAAAAAAGTTTCTCTAAGTTACATTCTGTCATTCCAATCCTATCTTAAGAAACCAAAAAAAAAGCCAATACAATCTGAGAGTGGGAAAGTATTGACACCATCTACATTTCTGTTCTTCAATAGGGCAGAAAAGAATCTGGAGAAAAAAATGGGGATAAGAGGATCTGACATTAAAAAAATCAAAAAAATACTCATGAAAATACCTATCATTTCCACATACAACATCTCTGGACTAAGTTATTAATAATGTTTCTTGTTTCACTGCTTTCATCTGTGTGGTCCACTTGCTGGCACAAGCATTGCTCCATTAGATGGACATTAAACCACAGTCTCTGGTTTAAGGACTAATAGATGCTGCATAAACTCTTCAAGGATTGTACAGATCTATTGGTATCTCTAATCCTTTCATCTCTTGAGGTTCAGTGAAGAAAATCTTGTAAGGTATTCTCAACAATTCTGAAGTGTTCTGGTGTCAAGAAGGCCACATTTGGGTCCCAGATATACACTTCTCTATAAAGAATCATCACTGTGAATGTGAGCCATGGTGAAGAGACTGGAAAACAAAGTTCATTGAAGACTACATATCAATTTAGTGTTAGATTTATACACTACAAAAATATATGAACAGGACAAAAAAACTTCTATAAACCACCTATAGATAAGTAGGCTATTGGGGATGGTAGCTGCAGGAGAACCTACTTGGAAACTTCGTTAAAATAACCACATACTGGCATTAGCTGCATGTCTGAGAACACAATATTGCCTTACTTGGGGACTTTGGGATTTGTGATGAGTAGGAGCTTGTGTCAGCTCACTCGGAAAGAAACAACTCAGATTAATATTTTATGTTTTACTTCCATTATACCAGTTCCAGCAATACTAACTAGTTCCAGGCATGATGCAGGCGCCTCATAAGCACACAAGAACATGACCATTCTGGAGGGTGAAACTTCCACCTGACTTGATTAACACTAACTGTAGTTTAGTAATTCCAAAAATAAATGCTGATCGGAAAAGTTTAAAATCTTTGGGAAGTAGATGTTAAGTGAGTGATGGATAGTACAAGATTTAAAACTCGGTAAGTATTAATCTGTAGAAAAGTACAAATAAGACTGTTTGTAAGAGATTAATAGCCATATAATCCCAGCTTTATTCTTCTATTTATATTAGCAGAATCATTTTTGGTGTTAGGTCTTCAGACCCATTTCCAGTTTCTCAAACTCTGATTTAAGATGCTGCAAAAATCAGAAAAAATAAAGACTCCTTTTCTAACCTCACAATCCTTTGTTGTTTTTTTCCTAAAAGCACTAAGCCTTTCAACTTGATATAATTTTTTTCTCTACATCTTTGCTATTATTACTTTTTTCAGATATTTCATGAAAGTGTGTTTTTTTAAGAGTTATTCTTCCAATACAAAGCTTCAGAATCACTACTGAATTAAAAGTGCTCCCTCTCCCTGTTCTGTTTTTTTTTTTTTCCATTGCCCACAAGGTAGTATCAAGTACCTCAATGCAGTGATAATGAAGTGCAGCTGATACCACCTTCCAATGTATAAAAATCTAACAGAGAACACTATTAAGGATATTGTTGTGATTTTCAGCTCAACTTTCTTTTTCACTTTGCTCTGTTTCATCCTTTTACTTTTGGATTGTTTACCTCTGTGTTTCCAAATATTTTCCCCCTTCTTCTTACTACACACTTTTAATATGTTACTTCAAATATGCTCCACCTCCACTTACAGGAGCTGTCCATCTAACCAGCACCCAGTTTTCAGTACTTCACTTAAATAAATACAACTATTCCCAGAAATGATCATTATTTCTCTTTTTCACTCTGAGCTAATCTGTATGCATTACAGAGAGCTGTACAACTACACCCAGGAGATTTTCAACAATATTGTGTACAGAAGAGATAAGTTTCCATGATTCACTGAGCAAATAAAGTGAAAAGGCCTTATGTTTTCCAAGTAAAAATTTTATAGCAAAATCCTCAGTAAATTTTTCACACTGCAGAGATGAGCAATACGTGTCAGGTTTGTTTCAGAAAAAGTAGCCTGTACTTGTTTTGCAATGTTTGGCAATGTTATTCTTTAATTTGCCTCAGCTGTAAAGACTTGAAATGCTAGCATGCTGTGCAATTACAATGAAATATATCCACCTAACATTAGTGCTTAAAATAATTTCCACTCCACCTCCCACTTGCAGACAGAATTGAGCAGGTGGATTTGATTTTGTGGTTCCTGTGGTAATACAAAAGAAGGTTCTGAAGTAGTGGGTGTTCATTATCAGACGCCCTTCCGACAACAATGCAATGCAAGAAGCAGTATAATGGCTCGAGAATGGCCCGTTCTTGCCCATGTTCAGCAGCCCTTACTGTGAGCTGACATCCCACCTAGACCATCAGAATAAATTATCAAAACATTTTTATGTTTCTGTTACTGTCCACCACAGCTGAGCACCAGAAAGCAAAATCTTGATACATGAGTTATCTGCTGCTTGAGCAATAGTCTGTTCTGCCCAGTGTCAGGGAAAGTAAAATGCAGGATATGAATCTGAAATTTGGCATGCATGTTTTGACTGCTAATTGAAACATGCAGAGGAAGATTTTTATGTTTATTCTTGAATTATTCCTGCTCTGGCTGTGATTCCTAATAGAGTCGTTTGTAGCAGCTGGAAGCACAGAAACGTATATAATTTCATCTAGCAATGTTTCGAAGTGCCTATCAACTTTTATTCAAACAATCTGTTCTTTCTTTGTACAGCAGCTTCAAACAAAGCCAGAAGACAGTGGTTTGCCCTTTTCTGTGTGAAAAAAAAAATCTTTTTCTCTTCAAGTATGGCATGAACAATCAAGGTACTGATGATCCTCTGTCTTCTTTTCAAAGGTTTATATTTATTTAACATTAACGCAGCTCTTTGTGACTCATGACAGACAGTATTTTAGTGATGTTCCCTTTGGTTATAGAGCTCATTTGCAAGGAAATGGGTTTTTTAAGTAGCATAGAAAAACACTGTTTAGCAAGAATGTTTTGATTTGAAAATCCATGTAACTGTGATAAAGAAAGTCAAAGGGTTCGGCTCCCACACACTGGTGTGGAAGCTATAAAGAGAGCTCCATATATCACTGTGATTTCTTGCACTGCAGAAGAATTTGCACTTGAACGAGAATTTAATCCTCCCTTCCTCACCTTAAGGAGCAATAGCTCAAGATCTTCCAGTGCAAGCTACCAGTGAAAGGCAGCACATCTCTCTTCCTTCTGGTCTATTACATGTAAGTGCATCAGTCTGAGCCAGTTACAGGTTATGAATGTCTGATGCTGCTCTAAAATACTCACTTGTCTGTATTCTTGGTATCTGTCCAGATTTTGTATGTATCTAGGCTGAAGTTTCTCCAAAGGCTAGAAGTTAGGCAATGCCACTGCCTCAGGTGGTTTTATATTAAAACATTGCATTGCTTTAATATAAAACTGAATCAAATAGATAGCTGAGGAATCCTTCCTCTTTGACTCCAGGAATTTCCTTGGGTGGAGCTCTACACTGTATGATCCTTCACTGTTGTCTTGATATGAAAGGAGCCACATTATGGGGAACAGCCATGAGATATTATCAGACAGTACAACTTAATCTCATTCTGCAGCTTCTTCATTTCACACTTATTGTCTGAGCTACAACTATGTTTTCACTGACTTAGTATACCCAAGAACCAAGTTCATAATGCAAACAGAGTCACTGACGTTCAGCAAATCACAACAACTTGTTGTGTATGTGATGCAAAAACATTAGCCTGGAAATGAGATAGTTTGTGGAAAGACTTGAGCTACTGCAGCTCATGTTCCAAGTTACTGAGAATTTTACAATCACAATCATCTTTGACAGGACCTTGAGATGGCCAGACTTGTAAGGTCAAATATTTTTCTTCAAAGAAGACATCAGAAACATGAGGAGGCTTTGAGTTTCTAAGGTTTGACAAGAAACAAAAGCAAGAACACTTTTAAAAAGGAAAGAACTTGTGTTTTGGGAGGCACTCAATAAAAATAAAGTGTTATAAGTACCTTTTCCTCCTTTCCACAATGTCTTGGTACCACAGATCTTTTCCTTCATAGAATCATAGAGTCATAGAATCATTAAGGTTGGAAAAGACCAATAAGATCATCTAGTTCAAGTTCATGCCAGTGACCACTCTAGACCATGCCACTCAGTGCCACATATACATGTTTCTTGGAGTCTCCAAGGCAGAGACTCTCTTTCATCTCCTGGGCTAACTTCACAACTTCCCTGGGCAGCCCGTTTCAATATCTCACCACTTTTTCTGAGGATAAATGCTTACAAATATCCAACCTGAACCTCTCCTTGGTGCAACTTAAGGCAATTACCTCTCATCCTACAACTTCCTTCCTGGTAGATCCAATATGTCTACCCGGAGCCTCGACTTCTCCACACTGAACAATCCCAGTTCCCTCAGTCAGTCCTCATAAGACCTGTCCTCCAGACACCACACAGCTTAGTTGCCCTTCTCTGTACTCACTCTCAATGTCTTTCTTGTCATGATGAGTCCAAAATCATACACAGTACTTGAGGTGTGGCCCCACCAATACCATGATGAGCACCTCCCTACTCCTGCTAGTTACACTCTTTCTGATACGAGCTGGGATGCTATTGGCCATTTTGGGCCCCTGGGCTCATGTTCAGTCAGCTGCTGACCAGCATCCCCAGATCCTTTTTGTTCACACGGCTTTTCAGAAACCCTCTCCCAAACCTGTAGCATCGTCTGGGTTGTTGTGACCAAATTATTGAATTTCATCCCACTGGCCTCAGCCCAGCCTGTCCAGCCTTCTGACCCTCAGGCACAATGACAATTCCATCCAACTTAATGTCATCTGCAAACTTACTACAGATACACTCAAGCCCCTTGTCCAGGACAATCTCCAATTCTTATCCTTAGGGAACACAACTTGCAACCAAACACCAGCTGGATAAGACTATTTCCCACCACTCTCTGAGCATGGGCCTCCAGTCTGTACTTTACTCAGTGAAGAATGTACCTATACAAGCCATGGGCTATCGTCTCCTCCAGGAGAATTCTGTGGGAGACAGTGTCAAAGGTTTTGTCGAGGTCTAGGTAGGCAATGTCAACAGCCTTTCCTTCATCTGCTAGGTGAGTTACATAGTAGTTGAGACTGGTCAGGCAGGACCTGCCTTTCATGAACTCGGGTCTGATCCTCTGATTGTCCCACACATCCCTCATGATAGCAGTCAAAATGATCTGCTCCATTACCTTCCCTGATACCGAGATCAGGCTGATGTTTATCAACCTTCAATACATTCATGGCTGCCAGTATCTACAGATAATATTCCCTGGGTCCCTTGAAAAAAAAAGGATTACTTTCTTCTATTTCAGGCTTGGATCAGGTTTGGCCCTGTTGTACTCTTCCAGAGTCTCGCAGGCTTCTTCCTCCCAGTCCTCCCAGTGCTGCCTGCTCTACCCTGTATGTCAAAGTGTACTTCTGACTGAGCACGTTGAGCTGATTTCAGGACAGGAAATGTTTATCTCTGAGGAATGTGCTTGATTTTCCAACTGTCAGGTCAATGCAAATAGGTTGTTTTCCTTCATTTCTTCCTCTTTGCAGTCTTTCTGCCAGAAATAATCTAGAATAATCTATATGTGAACAAATAAAGCAGATATCATCATCAAAGCTTTTCAACAGAATGACAAGTCCAAACAAACTAAAATGTTAGCATAAATGTTGCAACAGGACAAGGAGAAATGGTTTTATACTAGAACAGAGTAGATTTAGACTTAGATTTCCTAGTAACTAATTAAGAAGAAATTCTTTACTGTGAGGGTGAAGAGACAGTGGAACAGGTCACCCAGAGAAGCTGTGGATACCCTCTTGCTGGAAGCATTCAAGGCCACGCAGGACAGGGCTGTGAGCAACCTGATTGAGAAGGTGTCCCTGCCTACAGCAGGGAGGATTGGAACTAGATGATCTTAAAGATCCCTTCCAACTCTTCCAACCCAAACTATTTTATGATTCTGTGAAAAATGCAGCTACTCGTGAATCAGAGGAATTGTTCTTCAAGCAGAGGTGTGCAGAAAATATCTCCCAACTGAAAAGAAAACAACCTTCTTTTAAAGATAGTGACAGCTAGTTCACCAAACTAATTAATTTCCAAGTCCTATTTTTTCTCATGACTCAGATATTCTTCTGAGTGGTTTGAATTATGCTTTGCCTTTGGCAGTGGTTCTCTTTCCTAAGCAGTTCTGTTATCAGTAGATATTTTTTTTAAGCAGCTCAAGTACCAACTACTGTATTTAAAAACCTGAGGTATGTGATATAATGCACTTACATGTGCAAAGATTTAAAATCTCAGAACTATTCATTTCAGTTACTGAGTTTCCCTTTAGGAACATTCATACTAGTGATCCTCTTTTATTTCTTTTTAATGTTACAAAGACTGAAATGTCACTAGGTAAGTGAAAATATTCTGCATTTCACTGAATTTTTAACATCAGCAGACAGAAAATGTCATGACCCTATGCATTTAAGTTCTGTAAGCATTATTTTTTTCACCATGGTAAGAACTATAACAATTCCTGAATGCGAAGGACATTTTTTTTTCATTTCTATTGATTGTACTTCACAGTGAAGATGCAACAGTTCCTTTTAAGTGTGCCCTTTCAGTGTGTTGCTATCTGATCTATTAATATGAATAATGAATACCTTTCCTCCTATAGGAATGGCTCAACTTCCTAGTGATTTATACCATCAAGGAATAATTAAATAATTTGTTTTAAATTAGAGATTAAACCTTATTCTGGTTTATACAATGCTGGTGGGTATGTTCATAATGTTTGTCTAAGGCTTATGCCATGAAATGTTATACATTGTAATTGTAGAAGCATAAATGTCAAGTCCAGGCTAATGAGATTTTGATCTTCAAAACACACTATGTCAAAGCCAGAGCTGTTGTGCAAATTAATGAATGTATGGATATAAAGCTAGGATATGTCAGTGCTGGGATTTTCTGTTTTGGGTAGTGATGTTATTGCTTGATCCTATTACCTGCTCAGTGCACTTTTCTCCTTGCAAAACATCCACATTACAGAATCATTACCTCACAAGCTGAGGTAAACACAACCAAAAAACAAAAAACCCCTCATATGCCTGAACCTCCAGTCAGAGGCTGGGAGAGCAAACCGCAATTCCAAGATCAGAGCAAGTCAGACACTGCCTCATAAGTTTATGGGGCCTGATGACATGCATTCCAGGGTTCTAAAGGAACTGCCTGATATAATTACTAAGTCACTTTCTATCAGGACTTCAGCTGTCAGCTGAAGGCCTTGGTGATTGACAAAAGGGAAAAATCACTCCCATATTCAAGACAGGGAGAATATCCCAGAGAATTTTAGGCTGGTAACCCTCACCTCTGTGCCTGGGAAGGTCACACAGCAGACTGTCCTGGAAGCTATTATGAGGTACATGTGAGATAAATAGATGATCTGAGACTGCTAGCACAACTTCTCAGAGGGCAGATCATACCTATCCAATCTGGTGGCCTACTATGATGGAGTGATGTCATCAGTAGACAAGAGAAGACTGTCCAGTGTCATCTACCTGTATTTGTGCAAGGTCTTTGACATAGTCCGACACTAGATCCTTATCTCTAAATTGGAGAATTATGGATTTGAAGGCTGGACTACTCAGTGGATAAAGAATTGGTTGGATAGTCATAGCCAGTGGGTTGTTGTAATGTCTCTCTGTCCAAGTGGAGGCTGGTCATGAGTGGTGCCCCTCAGTGGTCCATCTTGGGACTGATGCTCTTCAACATCTTTATGAATGAAATGGACAGTGGAATTGAGGGTATTCCCAGCAAGTTTGCAGATGACACCAAGCTGGATGCTGCAGTTGACATAACAGAAGGAAGAAATATTGTCTGTACAGACCTGGAGAAGCTTGAGAAGTGGGCCTAAGTGATTCTAATAAGATTCAACAAACCCCTTCAGAAATGTTACGATGAGAGAACAGAGGATGATTGAACAATGCAGTGGTTATTGTGTTTATCCTTCTTGTATAACTGTTCAGAGTATGGGCCACCCTTAATTTACCATGTGCTATGCATGGATGGTTAGAGCAAGAGATGTGATCTGAGAATTCATCTTAGAGTGTTTAAAAGAAAAAGCTTACTACAGACACAATCAAAAGGAAGATTTGGGCAACATTTTTCTGGAGGCTGGAATACAAGCAAAAATTTAAATTTTACTTAGAAGGTGATAAAGAAACGGAGAGATAATGAACTATAGCTAAGGTTATGATTACATTTAAAAACAAAAATGTAATTGTGAAGTACTTGCACTGTGTTCAGCTTTGGCTATATGGTTACAGCAGACTGGATGGAATAAACAGAAAAAACAGCAATAGATCAGAATGCCTGGTTGAGTTGTGTCTTAGGAGGTTTTGTCATATCTCCATTGCTGTTGACATCAGTGCTTTTGGGTGTGGGTCCACACACGCTGTTGTCACTTATGTATATTGCTGTATGGCCATGATTTGAGAAAAAGAGAAAACAAAATATGTGATAAGGCAAATACATACAATCCAGAGAAAAAAGTCATGCTCAGTGTCTCAACTTGATGGAAGGCAGTTCATACCAGACAGTATATGGTGGCTGAGGATATGCTTCCAGGAAGAAGGAAGCTGGAAAATAAGAAGGGCATAGTTAAAAGATTTATAATATCATGATGCATTTCAGATTGAATCTAATCAAAAGGAAAATATACATAATGAGTTAAGATTAAAAACTCTCTAGAAAGTTTTCAGACTCACTTTCACTGCATTTCACTGATGTTTCCTGATTCCCTTTTAACAGCATGGAGCTCTGTCAGGGTAAGCTCCGAGATTTATTTTGTGCCTTTTATCAGTACAAAGAATAGGCAACAATAACCTTGAAACTTTTATTTCAACACAGTGTCTTCCCCAGCAATAGACAATGTGGATTCATTATCTTCTGGCTGCTGAAAAGAGCCTTACATTTTTGCTCCGGACCGGAACCAGATTTCATATTATGGCTGTCAGAGGACATGTGAAGATGATAATGGTTTCATCTGGACTCTTTCATGAATGAGGAAAGTAGGTGACTCTTAGCACACTGGAGAGAGGGAGAAGACCCTGGGGCCTCTGAAAGCCAAAATAGTCTACTGAGTCTTAGAATCACAGCATCACCAAGGTTGGAAAAGACCTCTAAAGTCATCCAGTCTAACTTTCCACCTATCACCTAGATAATTACTGGATTGCTCTATAGGTTCTCCCGAAGGGTTTGTCACTGTAGACTTGTCTGAATTGGCTCAGATTAAAGAGGAAGAAATGGTTTCTTGATGATAGTCAGGACAGAAAAGAACATGATGGAATATATCCATAATGCAGAGTGAGTCTGACATCAAGAAAAAGACCTCTGCATGGAAGCTGGGGAAGATCACTGCTACACAGATATCTTCAATCTAATTAGCTCACAGAGTGCTTTTCAAATTTTAACATTTCTATCTCTGAAGCAGCCAAAAGAAGAAACTCCTTGTGTGCTGAAACACAGATATAATCTTTACAGCATTAGAGCCTTAGATGACAATATATTGAGTTGTGCAGAGAGAAACAGTGCTACACAAGAAAGCGAAGAACTACTTTTCTTTTGTGTGTTTTTGTTTAATCAGAAAACAATTTACTGTTGTGCGTCATTTGTCAATACATCTCTGAAAAACTGGGACCCTTCTGGCATGAATAAAATGTACCTTGGGCATTTGTTGTTTTTCCCAGCTCTGTGTGTTTAGGACTCTACTTCAAGAAAAGGCTAGAAACAAAGACAAATTTTTTCTCATATGAAGTCCTGCCTCTGGCCATCTTCCCTGACTGACACCAAGATTTGCTATGAACATTTCACTCTAAATCAAAGGAATTGTATATTTATTATTTTCAAGGAGCAATTTTCTTGTACAATTCTTAGTCTTACAGATGTTCTACTTCTATTTGAAGTTCTTCGTGAGCCTGCTACCTTTTAATTATTCTTTTTACACTTTTAAAAAAATTCTTTATTTTTGATCTCTAGTTTTTTGGTTTGTTTTTTTTGGTTGTTTGTTGTTGTTGGTTTATTACTTTCCCTACTACATAAACTCACCGAGAGGCCACATTTGCTCTGTTGCATTTCTAGCATCCTGTGCTCTAGACAAAGAACTTCCGATAACTTGTCCAAAAAGGGGAAACTCGCCTCATCTGGAAGCTATTCTTATAATATATTGAAGAGAAGGTAGGCACAGAAAAGGAAGAAGAGAAACTGAGATCAGAGTACACAACAAACCCGTGTAAATTCTGTCTATTACAGTCACAAAGGTACTCTTCTAAAAGACACAATGGCACTAAATCTACATGTAAAATAGAAAATCTTCCTGGTAGTTACCACTGTCATTGACCCAAAGAAAATCTGCTGACTTCTCTTTTTTTTATCTCATTGGAAATGAGTCAGTGTGGTTAGCTGTGACACACTGGGCTCACCATTCTGCCACTACTGAGAAGGAAGCGTCATAGAATGGATGAGAAGCCTGAAATTTTACTTGTGAATGAACACCTGTAGATACTTTGATTTATATCAGATTATGCAATTTTTTGTGACTATCTTGTAGAAATGCCAGGAATGTAAACACCCACTCCAAATAGAACACAAAACAAATTTTCTTCAAAAACTGTATTTGTCAGGTAGCTGCTTGCATTTCGATGCACAAATAATGGCATATATTGTACACTCCAGAAATTTCTTTAATGCGCTACTTAGCAGCTGTTGCTATCAATATAAACCTACCTTCCTATCAATGTAAAATTCATAATTAGGGATTATTAGACAAACATAAGTTCCTTTCAATATAGTCTTCCTTTCTTGCCACTGTAAAGTTACTTTTTTAAAAGTTAATTACACTTCTGTCCAGTTCAACAACCAGTGCTATAAACATTTGCTGTCATGTTCAGAATACGTCTCATACATTTAACAGGAAATATCAAACTCATGGCATTATGGGAGGATTTAGTTGCCATGTTGCACACAGCTTAAAGATGTTTGTTTCCAAAAATGGAAACGTGATTTATTTATTTTTCTATGTGACCTTTTAGTCCATCAGCACTGAAATTGTGAAGAAGTATATCAGGTTTAACATGTCCATTTTGGAACATCTGATACTGCTAGTGATATTTTGCTCTGTCACCTTTTCCACCTTCCAACTACAAATGAAAACTGGCTTCTAGAAACATAAATCCAAAGTATATATCAGGGTTCTAAGTATTTTTAATTTGGTGCTAAAAATATGTTTGTACTCAACTAACAACAAATGTAAGAATATGTATGCTTCCTCCTCAGTATATCTCTTAAAGTTGTAATGTTAAAGCTTTCAGTGCTTTGCTATTTAGCAGCTCTTGCTATATGCCTAGAATCAGGTCTCACAGAAGGGCAGTATTCTCACTCTCATGTTTAGGAAAACAAAAATAGAACAGCAGTAAGATAAAATGAAAATTATCAATTTGAAATGCCTCATGATACAAATAAAACTGCAAAAAACACGTAAATCACCTTTTTTAGGCATTTTGTCCCCCAAAAATTCAGACAATTCAGTCTCATGAAAAGATGGATAAATAAGGAAGGAATAAATATTCCTTTTACTTTTCTATGTTGATGTTAAATGTTACTACTCTGAAATTTCCCAGAGAATTAACTCTTCCCATCTACTAGAACTTTCTAGATAAAATAGTTTGATCTGTCTGAGTTTCCATAATTAACCTATATGCATCTGAAAAATACAGCCATAACATCTAAACCTATCTGCACATCATTTTAAGTACCCTTTTCTCAACAAGATAATTTATTTAAATTCAGTTCTTCAAAAATGCTTTCTCATACTGATGTATTTCCTTATCCTGAATCTAGTTCTGCCAAATACAAGATTCCCTCAGATTTCAATGGAGATGGATTTTCAGTAGTCACCTCTTCTGGCTTTGTCTTCTCTTTCCAGATGCCTGTAGTTATTGAACCTCGCTGCCACGGCAAAATGAATGATCATTGCCTTTGGTGAAGATTTATTGGTAATTCCTAATTGTTTCTACCCCAACCATGACACAAGGAAACTGAAAAAAGCACCCAGCTAGACATTTCTATATGGAATAGAAGCATACCACATATGAGGTGGTGTGTTCTGAAGTTTCTGCATCCTTTCTCTGAAGACAGCTTCTTGCTATGTTTTGCTTCTCTATGAAACCTAATTATATGGAGGAAAATGGTGATATTCTGCTTGCTTTTTGCTGGATAGTCAGTCTGTTCTCAGTGCCTAAGTATTTGAGGAATGGTCAAAGGTCTCCCTACATGGATATGTTTCTCAAACTAAGACTCATTATAGTATGCAGAAAATTACACATTGTACGAATGAAAAATATAATAATATTACTGTAATAATAATAAATTTCATAATGATAAATATTCTATGGTGATACATTTAGCCATGCTGTTTTCTGTTTTGTTGCTACAAGTTTTAAAAATGCTGGTCAACCCTCATTAAATAACACATCAAGATGTGTTTTTGGAACATTAGACGCTTAGCATTGTTTTGTTTGACCATGTGACTTTTCTCTTTACAGTAAGCTGTAACTCATAGTATTTTGTCAACAACCTAATACATTAAGGAGTAACAAATACAAAAATGCTGTACAAAATAATAGCAGAGCTGCAAGTGAAGTCCACAGCAAGAGAGTCTCATAAATCACTGCTTATAGAACTTTAATGAAGCTGTGGTGATCTTTCTAATTGTAAACTGGAATAAAACTAGAAAAAAACAGTAATAAAACTAGAAAATTTGAACAACTGGTAGAAAGACTTCATGCAGAAAGGACTGATCCTGTGGCTGTGATTTTGCTCAGGTGTTTTGGCTAACATTTATATAATTACCTATCAGGCAATCCGAATATCAAAACAGTGAGGAATTACAGAGCACACAAAAGCATGTTCCATCCTTCTCATATATTATTTATATCTAATCAGCAAGAATGTTCATCCCTTTTAACTTCCTCACAGCTCAGTAGCGCTAACAGGCCTAATGAAGTCCTTTTAATTCCATAGTATCTCGGATACCTAATGAGTTTCTCATTGAAGTGCTAACCAGGTTAGGGACTGCTTATTAGCATATCAGATAAAATTGGTTTTGTTCATTTTGCCTGCAGACAGAGATTATATTATCTGTAAATACAGGCCACAGAATTCAGTGGCCACAGATGGAAGACTATTCTATCTACAGATAAATTATATTTAAAAGTAATTATGAAGATTACTTATTTCTTAAAAAATGAGTTATATTTTAGTATCTATCTATGCTCTTTGTGTATCTTTTGATACTTTCTGGCTGTCGTGGCTTAAGAAATATTGAGACTGAGAACTGAGGAATTGATTTAAGGTAGGAAAACAGTGAGAGGATTCTGGGAGCTTGCACAACAGCTGCCTGTACCGACTTTGCAAGTATATGCAAGCATATACCATAATTACAGGTATTGGAACTCATTAATCAAGTAGTATTTCATCAAGGCAATGGTGCCTTCTATTAGACTTTCCTTTAAAAGCAAGGCAATTTCTTAGCTCATTTGTTTTATACGTGCTAGAACATGCTTACTGCACTGACAGCAACATGCTGTGCCAAAGGGGGGCTGCAGATGCAAAGATATAAGCAAAGATGTCCTTTTTCTGCTCAGAGTCCAGAACAAGGTATGGGATTCCTCTATAGCCATATTCCAGACTGTCATTCCCTCTGTGTCTGTTAAGGCCTTTTGTATTCATTGTCATGAGACAACACAGTGATGGATAAAACCAAATCAATGAATTTTTCAATGACTGCAAGAGAAGGAAAAATGCATTTCTGGGTGGAAGTGGGGCATTTAGGGAGATTTTCTTGTCTTTTTATTTATTTATTTATTGTGTTTCTTGATTAACTGCTCAATCTGGGAATAGGACAATTAGCTCCTTCTTTTCATGTGTATTTCAATATAATAAAGAAATGCAGTCATGATTCTGAGATTATTCCTATCCATTTTTATTTTCTTACACTGAAGCAGATTTTTCAGTTTTAGCTGAGTTACAGTGTTAAAACCTCAAAATTATCATATATTTTCACAAAAAAAAAAAAAGAAAGAAAAATAGTAAAAATCACAGAGTTTAAAAAGTAAACTCAACCAATAAGCTTGATTTTATTACAGAACAGGTATGTAAAGGTATCTCTCTAAATCCTCCACAGAGAAGAAAATTAGAGTTTTCAGAGTCTGGGATCTGACTGCAAACATGTGTACTGTGAGTTTTCCTATATATATACACAACTTTACTATATACAATGTATATTTAATAAACCAGTGTTACAGTAGTACATAAAACCAAATGCCCTTAATTAAACCAATTTCCTTAATTTAAAAAAAAAAAAAAAAAAAAAAGGGCTTGAATTACAGTCCATTAAGTATATTTTGGGAAACAGAACCTTATCTCTATGGTACATAATATATGTTTTTACACAGAAGCCTGCAAAGAGTGCATTTCAAAATAGGGCAGCTGATAAGAAAGCCAGCTTTATGTCAAAATAATAATCTGATTTGCTGTTCACGTAAGTGAGTATTTTTACTCATAAGTGTTTGGATGGTTGGGCCTGTGCCTTGTTACAGGAATTATATCAGACACTTTTGTACTTCTGTTAAACAAAGCAGAAGGGATTAACTTTTTGTTCCTTGTGTACCATTTGTAAAAATGAATTTCCCACATCTCAAAACCTAGACACATCTATTCTGTTACAGGATCTCAGAACCATAGAATCATTTGAGTTGGAAGGTTATCTAGCCTAACTCCCCTGCCATGAACAGGGACGCCTACCCTAGATCAGGTGTTCAGAGCCCCTCCAGCCTGACCTTGATTGTCTCTAGGGATGGGACAGCAATACACTTCAAGTAACATTCAAACATGATTAATTTTCCTACGCTCTGCTTCTTACACTTTATCATTTAGTTGTTTCTTTCTTTTACTCTTTTTCAACTAATATGGCTTTGTTTCATTTTCATTTCTCATGTGCCACTCTCCAAATGCTCCACTGATGTACACCTGGATGAAATCCATTTAAAATCTTTGCCTAGAAAGTCAGTGATCTCGTCCTAAAAATATAATGGATTGGTTTAGCACAGTATGTGTTTATTAAAGTCTATCACTTTTTCTCTCTTTTTTTTCAACTACTGTCATTCATATTTACCTTAAAACCGATTTTTGTCAAAGTGCATTTCTTAAGAAGGAAACAAATAATACTCATTCACATTTATATTTTAGCAGCTTTTTTTTAGGTATATTAGGGCTGTTTCTGAAGGAGCTGCTTCAATTAGTTACTGAAACTAGCAGTACAGTCTAGACTGATGGCAAAGGAAAGACTGAACAAGTCAGTTGTTGATGTACATTAATAGTTATATACTGATACTGAAGTCTGAATCTTTGAGTTAAAATTCAGACCTAAAAAGCAGTCAGCCTGCTATTATAGCATCTGTCCTATTATTATGTTAAATTAGTTGTTTTGTTATATTTCAAATATATCCATCAGCTAATACTGTCACCATAAATTACTGAGGTTTTACCATAATTTAAGACAGAGTAAACATAAGAGGTAATAATAAAATATTTCAAAGAGATCACTGAGGAAAATAATATAGGCTTGATAGAGCATACCCCCAGAGCCTTCAGGACTCTGTGGAAAGGGTCAACTGTGACATGAATACCTCTATTTGCTTTATAAAGCATTTTCTTTTTCTCTGCATTCTCCCCACCAGTGCATTCCTGGCCTTTGTTTCACCACTAGGAATTCTGAATATTTGATTCCCTACTGCATGCATTTTCCCACCAAGCTAAGCCTTTAAGCAACATAATTAAGGGATAACAGAATTGTAAGAAGTAGAGTATCATCAACACACAAAAATTTATCACATAACAAATGAGAGAATTTCTAACAGAGCTGAGGAACGCAGCCTGTGAGAACCACTTAAGATTTGCTTGTAACAGAAAGATCTAATTACCACAGAAAAAGCTCATTGTCAGTTCTAAATTTATTTATTATTGAAGAGTATCTCTAGAGGCCAGCCTCTGTGACTCATCTTTTGGCCAGCTGCAGCTCATGCTGTTTTTCATGCATTATACATTAAACACATATGGTAGTGTAAGGTGGAAGTTGTCTGGGGAGAAGCCCCATACTGCTTTTCTCACTACAGGAGGAAAAGAATGTAAGAAAACAAACAAAAAAAAAAGATGGCTAGAATAGATGAGGGCAAGAAGGAATATCACATTATTGATTACTTTAAAACTGACTTAATTGCAATATTTTAAAAAGAGATGGACTCCTGGACTCTTCCTGGATATGATCATAATTTCCTTGCCAATTAAGTCATTGTGTTTTGTTTTTTGTTTGTTTGTTTGTAAAAAATGCTTGAAATCGTTATGCTTCTGCATTCTACGCCAGTTATATTAAATATCTCTGCTCTGTTGCCAAGATGAGAAAAACTGAAATAGCTACTGTGTGGCACTAGCTTTTTGAGGAAAGGTTTCATGTGCTATTAGCTTGGCATGTGTTAGCTATTTATAAAATCATCTATGCAAAGAAACTTGGGCTTAATTTTTTGCTCTGATCCTTTTATGGAAAACCAGAAGCTGCAATAGCTTCCTTACATACTGCTGACATGAGCAGGGGTTTTGCACAAAAATAGAATAGATATATCCTGTGTCCGCATTTGAGTAATAGGATGTGGGTTATTAATGGGGATAGAAAAAAATGCCAAAATGCTTCAAGAGAAGAAATTAATACCTTTTAAATATTGAAAGAGTAAGTAAACTGAAAAACTAGTTTTCTTGACTAAAAGAAATATAAGGTTTACTACATGGATATTAGAACATTTAAAGCAGCCTCTCACATTGTTTCGAAAACATGAATTTTAATTGTGAGGAGTTTGACACAATCATGATTCATTTGTCCTTCCATTTCTGGGTTCATAAATATACTAATATGGAATTTTTATAAGCTGTTCAAAAAATTTGCATAGAAGGGTTTTCTTGGCTAGTTCAATTATGGGATGATTTTTCATGAGCTGATAACCTTGTTCTGTCACTTGATAATAGCATCACATCATATATGTTGAAAACTCAACGAAAAATAATAAATCAAGGCACAGAAATTTCTATTATTTCCTAACCTTTGTTTTCCACTTCCTTTTTTTATGTTGTTGTTTGTTTGTTTTGTTTTTGACCTCTTTTTCAAAAACAGCTTAAAATACTGATGTCATTTTATGCAGTGCATATTATTGGGATCTCTACCAATATATTATTTCTGATTTTCTGATTATTTCTTCTCCTTTGCCGTGTATTTTTCTATTTTCTTAATGTGGAATATATGCTAATCTTTCTCAGTACATAAAATCAGAGGGAGGTCTCAGTCAGTAAATGACAGTTAAATGCATCAGGCAAAGTAACAGGATGGTAACTACAATTGGTAAATTTGATATCACAGGAATACTGGTGAGAAATTAAAATAGTATCAATATTTCACTTTTTTCTCTTACAGTGAGACATCTTTCAGTGTGAGTAACAATACTATATTTTATTTTACTGAAGACTTCTAAGTCCCTTAGCAGAAAACAGCCGCCCAGCAGTGGTACAGTAGAAGGGAAAAAAAAATGAGTGAATAGGGCTAATCTGACTGTCTTTTGTCTTTTAATGTTGATATTTATCCTAATTTCCTGTTGTAGGTTCTTCTAATCCTTGAAAAAATCGCATGGAGATGAGCAAGAAATTGAAAAATTGAGAATGGTTTGGCCTGAATGAAACAGGAATTGTAATATCAAATGTTATAGCTGTACCAGGAGAGTGAAGGACATTCATAATCCTACATCACTTTTTACATACCAATTTTGCATATTTTTAAATGTCCCTTTTCAGTTTACTGAAATATCTCCTTTGCTTGTGTGTTTGTTTGTTTGTGTGTTTGTTTGCTTTTTATACCATGTACTACTGGAACTTCTATGCATGAGCTGAAAATCTGGTCCATATATTGCATTTCTAAAACAAATGGAGTTAAACTGTTATATTGTCTGGGATGACGAGACATAAAGTAGAACATTCTTGAATTAAGCTTCATCTGCTTTCTTGCTTTCTGAGGAAAATTTGACACAAATGTTTCAGAGTTGCCTAAGTTTCTCTCCCCCACAGCAAGAGATGACGTTTTGCTGAAGCAAGAGATGCCAGACATTCCCATTCTTGTGATGAATGTAGCTCTGTGGTGAAAAAATTCCCAGTTTGAGGTTAAATTCTTCATTGTTTGCCAAAGTCACATAATTATTCAAATGTGAGTTCATACTGAAAGACTCTTTGATTCCAACTTCCATTATGGTTATTCAAGTGAGGAAATTCTAATTACTGAGAAATATATTAGAAATTCATGTGGGCGTCACATGCATTTCTGTGTGTGGCTTATTGCAGTTAAGCAATACTTCAGGACAAGGTTGTATTTTAGTACCTGTCAGTTAACGAATACTGAACTAAAATGGATGTTTTGGAGAGAGATATGAGAGCCACTTGAATAAAAAAAAAAAGTGTTGCTATCTTGTTGATATAGAACAAGTTCAAAGCAAATGGATAAAACCAAACATTTACTAAGCTGTTTAAAAGAATGTTAGAAAGGCCTGTTTAACTTACTAGAATTCTTTGTTTTTTCTTTCTCTAAAGGATTTATCTTTCATTTATTTCTATCAGACCCTCTTGCATTTGAATTGAAAAGAGAACATATAGAATTTGGAAAGTACTAACATTGGCATGATTGGTAAGGTTGACCTTAGTCACATCTTATTTTTATACACCTAGGTCTTCTCCTTTTTCACTTCTCTTACATAATCATAAATCTGGTTAAAACCTACATGTCACTTAAATGCATGAAACAAGAGCAGCTTGATTCCAGACATGCTCATTAAATACAGGTCTGCCACAGTCCATGTACCAAGGCTTATCTCCTCTTACTTAAGCACAGCTCTCTTTTCCTCCATTTGTCTCAGCCTACACTGCTCTGTTCACCTGCCTAATAGGGTAAAATAATCATACAAAGGTAGACTTTCTTTTTTCATGCTTTTCTCATGTTCCTTCAATACCTCAGCATTCAGTTTGGCTCCTTCTCTTCTTCGAATAACTTATTAACCTAAGGGTGCATACACCGATGCTTAAATTGTTGGCAGATATCACTGCTCTAAAACTCTATGGCCTTCTCTTGTAAGAAGGGAACTTGCACTCTTTGTTGTTGAACAAAATGCTTTTTTGGATGAAATAGAAACTAATGCAAACTAAGACATGTCAGGTGCAAAAAGTGAAATTTCAGTGGAGAGTGTATCTTTGTCTTAGCTGAGGCAGAAGAGTTAAGTTGGAAACTGATATATTCAGTAACATATGTGCAATGAATGTGCAGTGACAAACTCTTAAAAATCTGCAGGGACAATGGTAGCCTTTTGACCATGGTTAATTTCTCATCACTTTACAAGTGGGTTTTGCCAGCATTCAGATTCAGCTTTAAACACACCAGGTTCCATTCAGCTTTCCTGGTTTCGATAACAACTGACAAGTTTTGTTTGCTCCATTCCAGGGTTATGCCCAACTGCATATGTTCCACTTCTGTTAAAACAGACTAAGTCTTATAAAGGTACATAGAAATGAAGGACATAAAGGAACGAAGGAAGACAGATGGATAAATAGACAGACAGACAGACAGACAGAAAGACAGACAGGCACTGCAAGACCTTGAATGGGGAAATACCTTGAATAAGATAACTACCAGATGCTCTAGGATATTTCAGGCATATGGCAGTATTTAGTGGACCGGAGAATGCTGAAGCCCTTCTCTATCTGCCATATGCCTAAGACAGAGACAGATGAGCTATTTCTGTGAATTTTAGCAACAAAGGCAGCTGAAAAAGCAGGCTCTTTCCATCAAAAGTAGTGTCTTGAAGTTGTCATCTCTACATGAAAGCTCTGGTTTTGGTCTTCATATTGCAAGATATGAATGAAATGACAAATAATTTTGGAAAATTTCTCTTATCACTCAATATATGAAGACTTTGAATACAGAAAAATAAATTCTTAAGATCTTACATTTTTTCTAGCAGAATGTACATAAGTCACTCTGAAAGTAATCTCTCCTATTTATTTCCATTCAAACTAAGCAGATGAAAGAGAACAGGAACACTATTTGATAGAGCAAATTCTCAGCTACAGAACACTCTTCTTCAAGATAGTCACCACCACTGGCTGTGCATTTTCAACAGCAATACACAAGAGCCTGCATATTATGCTCATAAATATCTGCACCAGTGGAGGTGACCCAATGTTTCTCAGCTGCTATGAGTGTGATGGTGTTGTTGCTAGGAAAATCTTGCCCATGCAGTCCATCCTTAATCAACCTAAACAGCATAAAAAATATGCTTTTCAAAAGGAAGAAATGATTATTAATATATATATAATATAATATATATATATAATATATATATTATATATATAGTTATCTGTTTTTCTTTTCTTTGGAATTACATGGAAGATTTGGTCTATGTCTTAAAAGGAATGGCAATACTCCTGCAAGACTCAGTCCTGATCTGTGAGTTAAAAAGCTCACAGATATTTTGGATTATCTGATCTTTTTAAGGTGTTGATTTGGATGCAGTTCAACCTTTACATGCTGCTAGCCACTAGTAACATATAAATGGACCAACAAAAACTAATTAGTCAGGCCTTGGAAAAAATTACCTTTTCAGAAGTCCTCTAATATCTTTTTATTTTTTCAGCTAAGACTTTAGAAGAGCAAAATAAAAAGTTTTCAGAAATAATGATGCCAGCTGTCCAGAAGACAGGAACAAAAAGAAGACAAAAAGCATGATCTACATGCTTTAGTCCTAATGTATTTGGTTAGTAAGAACAAATGAATCACTTCTTTTATAATTAATTCTCCTTGTTTCAATTAACTCAATTATGTGTTAAGCACGGATTTTGGAGTGAATGACGGAAGATAATTTAAGAACAACATACATGTGAAGTTGTTAAGACAGAAGTTTCTAAGAACAATATTAATGGTGGTAACATTACTTGAATAATTGTGTGCACTACCTATTACTGGTACCTAACTAATCAAAAAGAATAATAACAGTAATAAAGGAGATACAAGATCTTCCAGATTTGCTGATTTTAAAGCACTCATTATATTATTAATCCCAGAAATTAAAATATGCTTCTAATAACTTTTCTGGACAAAAATGCTGTTTTTAATATTTCTTGAAGTAGAATTGAAATTGAAAGATAAACCAACAGATAAAGGCAATAAATCTATCTTACAAAACATAATAAAAACTGCTGTATTTCAGCTCTGCTATATTTTTCAGTGCCAAAGCACTTTAGGAGAAATAGTCCGGTTTTTTCCCTCTGACTTTGTTTAACGGATATCAGCAAGGCTATATCACCTGAATGGATCTGCAACAAAAAACAAGTATACTTTAAAATAATTGTAAAGGTCAAAATGTACACACACATTTTCTTAGAAGCCAGTTTGTTAGCAAAATACATTGGATGGAATTATGAAACTATACCCTATTTAAGAAGCTTTAAGCATTATAAATACTGCTCTGTTTCAAGCTTCTCTTCTTATTTTAGGAAAGCCCAAAAGTTTCTTATGAAAAAAGGAACATTTGCTAATTCCCCCTTCCAGGAACCATTCAAGACCAGGTTGGATGGGACTTTGGGCAACCTGGTCTAGAGGGAGGTGTCCCTGTCTATAGCAGGGGGTTGGAAGTAGATGATCTTCAAGGTCCCTTTCAACCCAAACCATTCCATAGTTCTATGATTCATTCTATAATTCTGTGATTAAGTCCTTACTACAGTCTAAAGACTATAACCTACTAGTCAGCATGGTGCTATACAGAACAGGAAATCTGGTGAGAAAACTGAAACAGAGTAAGTCATTACAATCTATATCAGATCTTCAAAAGTCAATAACAAGATAATGGAGAGAGCATAAATTTCATTTTGCAAAATTGCAGATTACCTAATGGGGAACAAATTCTCTCTTAACTAAGATGTCCCATGCATCCTGTGATTGAGAACCTCAGACATTAGAAGTGATATGATTCATAGTCTTCCTAGCCTTCTCCTAGAGATGATCAATAACTCTCACAGAAAAGGAAAATTTGAAACTGGAGAGCTAACAAGAGAGCTGTTTTAATATATGGGTGAAATTTCCTGAGCAATGTCCCCACCTGTTTTAACTTCCATACATAACATACTAACAAAGAAAACCATGTCCTAGCAACATCTCTTCCTTGCATTGCTTACATTCCTTGCAATGCATACATTACATAAAACTCTGTAAGTCTAGATTATCGGCCATTCTATGGAAAAGGTTTAAATATCTGAGCACAAAAAAGAGAAGTTGGATCTAATTCATTCATCACCAATAATAGTTGAATACTTAGCTGTATATTCAAAGCAATGAAAGTATTCAGTTCAAGTAGATAAATAATTTACAAAATAGTATGAATAAAAACTCATATTTTCATGATGGAAGTGGAGGGAAGAGGAGCAGAGGAATCAAACATTTTCTAACTTATAGAGGATAGGATTACAGAAAAAAAAATAGAAAAAAGGTAATAATTTCTCTAGTATTCAAAATATCATAAAGATTAACATATATTCTCGTATTGTTCAATAAATACTAAAACCACACGTTGCAGCACGTAGGTGCTTCAAGTGGTGATTTTATACTTTTACTTTGCATTCTTCTTCATTCTGTAAAGCATCAGTGTCAGTCTTTCACTCTAGTGTTCCTTTTACAAGCCTAATGACTGAAAAATCTCAGGGTAGGAGACTCTGATAGAGTGAGATGCACACACAAGAACATTTTCCAGTCCAGTGAAAATAGCAGGGGGTGAGGGGATAATCAAGAAAAACTACACTCAGTGTGATTTGCTATTTCAAGTACATTATTTTTCTTTGGATGAACCCCATCAGCTAGACTCACCCTCTGTCACAATGTATTAAATGTGATATTGCTTTCTATGGCAACTTGTATGTTAATATCTCTAATTTAGGTAGGCAAATGCAGTTCAGGCACTATAATTTGGAAGCACTCCATCTACCAAGAAAATGCAGCTGTCCCTGCATGGAGAAGCATGGCAAAAAGCAGAAGCAAAAACATTTGCTCTAGGTGGGAAGGAATACCATATTCAACTAAAAGAGTTTGCCAGTTAGTTATTCCTGGAGGAATAAAATTGCACAGTTGTTTGGTCCTGACACCATAGTTAGTGTTAGAATCCCACAGAAATTTGAATCATAGAACCACCAAGACTGGAAATGACCTCAAATGTCATCCAGTCCAATTGTCCACCTACTATCAATATTTCCTCACTAAACTATGTTCCTTAGTTGAACAACTAAATGATGAGGAAGGCCAAAGCAAAACTGGAACTGGGTCTGGCAAAGGAGATAAAGGATAATAATAAAGGTTTTTTAAGTATGTCAACAGTGGAAGAAAGACTAGAGAAAATGAGGTTCCCCAACAAAATGAGAGGAGTGTTCTGGTAATGGGGGATGCAGAGAAGGCAGAGATAATGAATGCCTTCTTTGCTTCTGCCTTCACTGTGGGATCTCCCCCTTGCGACTACTGGACTATAGGGGTAAGTAAAAGGGTCTGGGGAATGGAAGGCTTCCCTTTGGTGAGGGAGGAAATGGTCCAAGAGCACCTATGCAGCATCAGTGTACGTAAATCCATGGGCCCTGATGGGATGCATCCACATATGCTGAGGGAATTGGCAGAGATGACTGCTGAACTACTCTCTATCATCTTTGTAAGGTCTTGGAGAATGGAAGAGGTGCCTGAATACTGGAGGATAGCCAGCGTCACCAGTCTTCAAAAAGGGCAAGAAGGAGGACATAGGGAACTACAAGCCAGTCAGCCTCACTTCTGTCCCTGGAAAGGTGATGGAACAATTTGTTCTGGATTCTGTGTCCAAGCCATTGGAAGTGAGTTATCACGATTAGTCAGCATGGGTTCACCAGGAGGAGGTTGTGCCCAAAAAGGCAAAGACAATAGCCTTTTTTGACTTTAGCCTGGATTTTTTTTCTAAGACTCTACAAGTACCAAGACAAAATTTTCCTTATCCGCAGATTACTACTACGAGCTAATAATGTAGGAGATACTGTAGCTTTATTATTTCATAGTCCTGCAAATTTCATCTTTCTATAATAATGATTAAAAATGAAGAAATAAGTACATAAATCACCAGCGTGACATTACAGAATGCAGTTAAGCAATGTGCTTCACAGCACGGCTTATGAAGGCCTCCTTACAGCTACCTCTCAAACGAAACATGCACTTCATTCTGCACAGCTATATAATGACTGAAGCCTTCCAGCAGTGCCTGGCTTACAGTGTGCGTGGCCCAGGTGCAGCCATGGTGCTCTAATTAGCACCATGCAATCCTCTGCTAAATACCTCAGGGTGCAGTTAAATTACACACCTTTTTTTTTTTTTTTTTTGTGACTGACACGTCTCTAGAGCTGGACTCTCATTTTGTGTATTCCAAACACTATGAAGGATTTTTCTACATAGTAGTAGCTGTTTCCAAGATCTCCCCTTCTTATATTATGGTACAAACATGTCAGCTTCTTCCTGCATGACTGCCTCTCAGTGTGTGGCTGCCTCCAAGCCCCCTCTCACAGCTGAGGAAGTTCAGCACCTTGCAGGATTAGCCAATCTCGCTGAAACTAGCTAAGGATATGGGTTTCGTAGACAGAGAATAACGTATAGATATTACAGCTAACAGTCTTCCAAACATGTTTAACCTATTCCTAGTAAAAAGGCAATCAAACGTGGCAGTGCTAAAGTTTAGCATTCAGCATTTATTATCTTTCTCTTATTTGCATGCAGGATGTGGTGTGTTTCAAAATCATTACACATCTTCTGTTTTGCGCAGCTTAATGTCTTTCCTGTCTGTGTAAAAATTGTTGAATGGATGACTTGAACATGGAAGAAGACCTTTAGTGCCTGCTGGTCTTAGGTTATCTCCACCTGGTCTAATCCTGACTCACTTTCCTGGCTTGACCTTGGATGTACCTTATCAACACAGATTGCCTGAAATCAGGGTGTCTGATGCTGGACAGTCTGGGGAGGACCGTGCTCATACAGCCAGGTTGTCATCCACAGATCCCCAGCTCTTAGAGTGTTTAATTCTTTCCTTGTTACTTGGACCAGAGGCCTTTAGTTCTCATACGAAACAAACATTCTCCCTGCTTTGACCATTTGTCAAAAAAAAAAAAAAAAAAAAGCCTGATTTTAAGGTGCCTTAGATGATCTAAAAGGTACTATGTTGTAGTAGTGCTAAAAGCTGTGGTTGGTTATTGGGGATGCAGCACCACAACACCATCATGGATAAACTGTGTTTAGTGCCATTCACACACAGCTTACTGATGTCTCAAATATCTATACACTGTGCTAGTCAAAGCTATAAATGAAAAATGTTCATCCATGAGAGGAAAGTTTTTGAGAAGACTTAGCCAAAATAATAGCAATGCATGCTTGACTCACTAACTTGTTTCTTGATAACAGCCTGTTTAAAACAAATTAACAAATATATAAACGAAAATGTAATAACAATCCTTGTACATCCCAAATGTAGACCTGTCTGTAACTGGTACTCCCTTTATTTATGAGATAAATAACAGCTTTCAGCCATTCTTTTGGAAACTGTGAAAAAAGCAATTCTGATTGACCTCTAAATAGTTCACATCTGGGCACTTCTAATTAAAATTTTCCCCTTGTCATTTTCTGGAGGAATTTTAAAAGATTAACATGCAGTATATCTGTTCCTTGCTTTGGTTTGGTTTTCTTGGTGAGCCCTATTGAATTAATGGTATGCAGTGAATATAGAGAACAGATGTTCCTTACATATTTGTTTATGTGGGCATGAAGGAAAACACAATGTGGATCTGAAATCAGATCTTTCTCTACCCATGTTTATGTCAAGATAGAAGCAGTCCAAGTTATTAAGTGAGAACTGTGAACTTTCATTCAAGAAGCAGAAAAACACAGGCACAAGCTGACTGCTCTGAAAGCATGTCACATGATATGATATACCGAGCAGCAGTCAAGTTGTTGGGAACAGCCTGGGCATTTTTCTGCCAATTTAAATTGCCTTATGGCATTTAGATTCATATGAACTGTTATTAAGTACAACCTTCTCCATTTGCCATTAACCATATTCATCATCGTGTGACTTTCTGTCACTCTGAGCAGCACTACGTTCAGCCTTAACACAGATTCCTAGGCTGTGTTCAAGATGTGCATCTAGCTACTGGGGAATTTCTTTTGTTGGGATGCAAGGCAGCTGTGTTTACCTGCTCAGCTGGGAATGCAGAGATGTCTGCCAGCAACACAGGAGCTTACTGGATTGAGAAAGCCTCAAAAAACCTAGAAGACAGAAATCATAAGGAGCACTATTTATGGAAATACATCTATCAGTTTCTTTGAATTCCTTAGACTTGTAACAAGCACAACCAAAACTGAAGGAACCAGCCTTCCTTCTTTCCTTTTGAACACGTTCTTGTCTCACGCTATCAGGGTAAAACACTTAATAAATATACACATTGATGCCACAGGCCTGACACTGCTGTGAAGTCATCAAGTCTTTATTGCTATTGTTATGAGATGGTAATGCAAGCATTTCTGTCCATCAGGTGAAAATTCCTTGTGCAAGGAAGAAGAGCACTTACATGACCAGGATTTTATATACCAGGAAAACAGCCTCAGAAGTGGGAGGGAGAGGTATAGTCTGTTTCATTTATCTCCCGCATATTCAAAGTTGAAGTTTCTTTGGTATTGACTTCAGATGACAATAAAACGAGGCAATTCCAACAGCAATTCATTTCAAATTGTGAAAATGTATGTGAATATAGATATATTTAATCATGAGCATGGGTAAGTACAGATTTTTTTTTTCCCTCTGAAGGTCTAAAACTGGTTTAAAGTTTTACACCAGCTATAAACTTCCACAACGATAAGGTCAAATAATTATTTTATTTCAAGTATAATATTCATTTGTAGTCTTAACTGTAAAGATTTCTGAGATACCTGTTATTGAAACAGTAACAATACTGGGTTATGTCTGTTTCCTATAATTTTATCTGTTCAGTTTCTTTACACATATACAGTTTTAGGCAAAGAGAATTCCAGGAGCTTCGAAAAGTTCCAGCTTATTTTTGTATAATTTCTTGGGCATCGAACATGCAATAAATCAGTGTAATTGATGGCTTTGGTATGTCACAAGAGAAGGACCTTCAGCCTATGACTATGGTACCAAGAGTGTTCGAATACAAGACACCATACCAGTGGGTAAGTGCGTTCTCTGATGTTTCTGACAAAGCAAGGGTGAGCCTAGCTTCTGAGCCTGGCTTCAGTCTCTGTTGATGCCCAACTGCAGAACATACTGAGAGATGTCTTTGGAAGGGTAAAGTTGTGCAGCACCTTATCACTCTGAATGCTGTTGTGAAAGCTGTTTTATCAGTCTTCCTCAGTCTATGGCTACACATCCAGTCAATATGCTGCTGAAATTGAAATTACCTTCATAGAATAGAATCACCAAGGCTGGAAAAGACCTACAAGATCATCTAGTCCAACCATCTATCTACCACCAATTGTTCTCACTAAACCATGCTCCTCAACACAATGTCTAAATGTTCCTTGGACACCTCCAGGTTCAGTGACTCCACCTACTCCCTAGGCAGCCAATTCCAGTACCTGACCACTCTTTCAGAGAAGTAGTATTTCCTAACATCCAGTCACCCCTGGTGCAACTTGAAGTCATTCCCCCTAGTCCTATCATCACTAGTTATGTGAGAGAAGAAGCCAAACCCCAACTCCCTACAATCTCCCTTAAGGTAGTTATAGAGAGCAATGAGATTACTCCTGAGCCTCCTCTTTTCCAGACTGAAGAATCCCAGCTCCCTCAGCCACTCCTCATAAGGCCTGTGCTCCAGATCCTTCATCAGCTTATTTGCCCTTCTCTGGACACCATCCAGGGCCTTGATGTCTTTCTTACCATGGGCGGCCCAAAACTGAACTCAGTACTCAAGTTGTGGCCTGACCTGAGCTGAACACAGAGGAATGATCATGTCCCTGCTCCTGTTGGCAACACTGTTTTTAATACAAGCCAGGATGCCATTGGCCTTCTTGGCCACCTGGGCACACTACTGGCTCACGTTCAGCCAAGCATCGACCAATACCCTCAGGTCAATTTCCTCTATACAGTCTTCCAGCCACTCCGCCCCAAGCCTGTAGTGTTGCCTGGAGTTGTCGCGGCAAGTGAAGGACTCAGCACTTGGTCTTGTTGAACCTCATCGCATTGGCTTTAGCCCAGTGATCCAGTCTCTCCAGATCCCTCTGTAGGGCCTCGCTATCCCCAGGCATATCAACACTTCCAGAAAATTTGGTGTCATCTGCAAACTTACTGGGGGTGCACTAAATGCCGTCATCCAGGTCATCTATAATAAAGATACTGAACGGGTCAGGCCCCATTACCAATCCCTGGGGAACACCACTCATGAATGATCCCCAGCTGTATTTAACTCTTTTACTTACCACTCTCTGGGCCCAGACTTACAGTCAGTTCTTTACCCAGAAAAAAGGTTTACGTGTCCAAGCCATGGGCTGCCATATTTTGCGGGAAGATTTGTCAAAGGATTTTTTGAAGTCTTGGTAGACTACATCAACAGCCTTTCTCTCAACCACCAGGTAGGTCACTTGATCATAGAAGAAGGTCAGGTTTGTCAAGCAGGACCTGCCTTTTATGAACTGATTCTGTCTGGGCCTCATCCCCTGATTCTCCATCACACGCCATGTGATCTCAGCCAGGACAATCTGCTCTTCCCTGGCACCAAGTTCAGGCAAGCCAAGACTTCCAAGCCACACCACCACCCCTCCTTCCTTGTCTATTCTTTCTGAAGAACCTGTAGCCATCCACTGAAGCACAACTGTGATCCCACCATGCTTCCATAATACTTAGACCATGCTTTGACAAGGCAGAAAATAAATATCTTCTTATGATTTGACTTATTTAAAATTTAGGTGATACTCACCAAACTACACCTTTCTTCTTTTTATTCTTCCCTATGCTCTTTTTTAGTTTCTTTAAGCAATTGTATTGAGAGAGCTCTAATACCGATATGTAATGTCCCTCGCTCACCTTCTTTTCCCTGGGATTTTTCACCATGAATTTAAGAGTGAATTTATTTCACCATGTATTTTGGTTGTTTTCTTTGAAATGCTTTCCAGACTTATGTAAGCTCCTCTTTTTATCTCATTTTCTAAACAGCAGCCACAGACACTCAATGCATTAATGCATGCCTTTGGAAAGCTTTAATGTTATTATATATTGCAAGGAAAAAGAGAAGCAAGAGTTACAAAAGCATGTACTTTACTATTGCATTGCAGCCCTGAAAGAGACAGAGCATTGGTTTGCCTCTGGAACTGCATCAAAGATCCATATCTGCTTATATGGCAGATGTTCTATACCTCCAACAGTTCTGCCTGAAATTTATTTGAAACCCACATTAGTTTTTTGTCATTGTACTCTTCCTCCAACTGGAGAAAGAGTCCTAAAACTACCACAGTGATGTATCTACAGCAATTGCTTTCTGATGTGTCTCATGATTTTCTTCAGCTATTATATTTTCCTATTTACTCATAATGTGTAACTATGAACAACACAGTGTTGTGAACAGTAAATGTTAATGATAAAAAAATAATAAATACTATCGGACATGAATAAATGATTGCCAGAAACGTTTAAACAATAGTGTGTTTATTGGTAGAGAAAAGTGAAATGAGAATACAAATAGGACATAAAGGGATTTACAGCACTCCTAATGTCTGATATGGCCACCTTGAAATTCTGAGGGATTACCTGCAAAGAAGCTGTGTATTTTCCTTCTTTTTCCTTTCGTTTATATCCCCTTTGGAGAATCCCTACAGCAGCTCTGACCTCAGCCAGAACAAAAGCTTTGCTGTTGTAAAATGTCACAGAGCAGTACATATAAGATGAGAGATTGAATGTCTTTCAATCACATAGTGACAAAGAAATCCCAGAACAGCAGATAAAAAGGGTTTTGACCATAAGCAAACAGATGGCCAGATTGAAAAAGACCAGCCTTTATGGAACAGAGTTCCCACACCCGCCCTTTCAATCACTTGCTGTTTCAGGATATTTGGTATATTGCATCACATTTTTGCATCCATTTAATTAAGGCAAGGGTTTTGGAATGGGAAAGTCCTTGTTTTCACTGAAGAGTGTGCTAAAAAAGAAAGATAATGGAAGTTTTCCTTCCTCTTATCTTGTGATATGTTTGTGCCCAATTTTTGCCTTGGAAGGGTAAAAAAAAAAATAATCTGCATGCAAATTATAACTGGTACTGTACCTTGCCTTATATGTTTCTGAATAGTGGTGTTGTTACGTGTTGGGCATGATATCAGTTCCTTACTTGCATAGTTAAATAAGTGAAGCCATCACTCTCTTAAAAAATGATAACACAGACAAATGAAACCAAAACTGGAATCTTCTCCTTCACAAGCTCACAAATACTGTACAGGAATCTGTTTAAAAAAAACAGATTTATTTATTTTATTTATTACCTTAATTAATTGTCTGTTTTATTATTTTTTTAAGTAAAACACTTCTTTTTCTGAAAATTTTTAGAAATGCCTTTTTTTCTGCTGTTACATGCTACAAGCTCTATTATTCCTTTCTTAAATGTATGCATTTTCAAATGCACTGGAAATGTGAGGGGTCTGAACTATAGAAACAGTAGTGTGAAACAAAGTGCTCCTCTAAGAAAGACAATCCAGCTTTGAAATCAAAAGGTTACTAGTGTGCAGGGGGAAAGAAAAAGTTTGCTGTCTGAATGTTTTAGGCAGTTAGCCATAGTTTCTGCAGTGGACCTATGACCATTCCTTTATGCTTAAGTTTCCTGCAACTATGAGCATAAATTACATACGTAATATACATAATACACCCATCAAGCTCTACATTTCCATTATGAAAGTAAGAAATCTGCATGCAGCCCTTCGAAGAGCGATGCAAAGTACCTTAAGGCTAATCCAAGCTACATATTAAAGAATGGAATTGGCATTCACTGAGGCGCTCAATTAAGTGATATAAATGAGGCATAATTTCAAAACTGCTGCACTGCACAGAATTAGACTACATGTGAAGTGCAGAAGCATTGCATGATTGGATAACCTTTTGCTATAGGTTACAGCTGGAGAAAATTTCACTTCAGGTGAATGGGGTTATTCAACTGTACATCAAGGAATTTCATATTTTCCCTATATGCCTTATGTACAAAAAAATCCAAGACACGTTCACCTTTACAGGGAACATTTCCCAGAGTGTAAGCAGGTTCTAGAGATCACTGATGTGGTGGATAGACACTGGACAGCAACTAACCACTACTCAGCAGTGTGCTCACACCCTGCCTCTCCCCACAACCCAGAGTGATGGGAAGGAGAATTACAGTAACAAAAGCAAGAAAAAAACACATGGATGATGACAAATGCATTTTAACACATGAAAAAGGAAAAAAAAAATGAGGAGGAGTGGGGGAAAAGAAACAAGAAAAAGAAACAAGAAAAAGAAAACCCAAAAACAAACTCACATGCAATGTAAAGGCAAGAACTCAGTACCTTCTTAAAGCTATGTACCAATGCCACCAGTATGAGCAATAGTGGATTGCCTACCAGTTTTTATTGCTGAGGATGTCATTATCACCACAGAATTTTCAGTCAGTTTGGGTCAGCTGCCCTGCCCACATCTTTTACCAGCCCCTATGATATTGCTTGGGGCAGCACAGAAAACCTTGATGATGCACAAGAACTGTTCAGCAATAGCTAAAACACTAGTGCGTTATCAACACTGTTATCCACCTGCCCAAAGTCATCACTGTACAGACTGCTATGAAGAAAGGTAAATCTTTTCCAAAAAAATGTGCAGTTGATTACCAGAAGTCTCTGTAGTAAAGGAATCTAAATCATCTTATGCTGCTTCCACCTATCATACAAAGATATTTTTCTGCTATCAAGAAGTTATTTTGCAGCTTTTTCCTATCTCTGAGCTGATAACTGTGAAAGGGGCACATAAAGAATTCTGAACAGATCTTTTGTCTACAGTTTCTACACAATTCCGTATCTATGAACTTAAAGAAATTATGTAGAAAAATCCATGGCTTTACCCTGAAAGGAAACTGATGACAAATACAGCACTGTGAATGAATTTAGGTTGTAGAGAAACTATATGAATGGCCCAGAATTCATACTGAAGGCAAAGAATGCTTATTAATTAGTTCCCTCCCTGGCCCTCCTTTTCCCAAGGAAAAAAAAAACCAACACAAGAGTACTGACCCAGGGTTTTCAAAATGCAAAGCAGAACGGGAATAAAACCTAATAGTTACTTTGTAGTTTGAATAAGCAGAACTTTGCTGCTCTTTATCAGCTGCACTTTACCTAAGATTTGATAGATCTTAGTTTTATAAACCTTGTGTTTTTAGACATCTTAGCTGTTACAATTTTTTCTGCTATGGTTTCTTGACAAAGCCCATCAGCTACTAAGTTAAGGAGCTTGATATCAGAGCATGACTAAGATTGGTTGGCCTTGACTTCCAGTCTTTGATTCAAAGGACCTCTTTGTCAAAATCCAGTGCAGGTACTAGAGAAACACATTGATACCAGATGCCATGCTTGCCTGAAAGCTCCATCTTGCCATTGTAAATGTGTTATATCTTTAGCATTGTGACAGCAATACAATAAAATTATGGTAACCTGAAATACATGGACATTTTATTGTGTTATTTGATCCCTCTTCAGAAGTGTTCTGTCTCAGAATATCTCAGTTCCACCACTTCACTTTTAAAACAAGTAAAAATAATAGAGGCCATCTGTTTGATTGACCTATTTTGGATCCTAAAGACCATGCATGGCTTATCTCAAGCTGAGACACTTACCTGCCAGGATAGGTGTCAATGCAGCTTCACTAGGTTCCGGCTTTCTGTTAAGTTTGTAAGTTCCATGACTTCTTGTGTGATGGAATCTGTTTAGGTGTTGAGTGATGTTAGGATCATCTTTGGCAGTAGTCCACATACATATGTTCTAAATGTTCTTTTCTTTCATGTGTAACTAAATCTTTCTGTTATGTAGAATGAAGGGAAATAGAGGGTAACACATTTTACTTTCTATGTTCTCTGATATTCTCCTAAAATGAAGAGAACTGCCTGCTTTTGTGATTCTGTACAAAACTTCTGAAAAAGTGCAAAACATTTTCCCTTTTCTCTCTTTCTGAAAAACAGTAAAGATAAAACAAAAAATGGACAGACAAGAGAGGATCATACAAACATCAAGACAAAGAAGATTTGCAGGAAGTCCTTGCGTAGTCTTGTTGCATTAATTCTACTTCCAAAACAGAAAACAAAACTCCATAGTATTATAATCCAGTGCTTGGGTATTTCTGTCAGCTGCATTCAGATGATCTCCAAATGCACTTCAATTCACATTCCTAATTTTGCACACACATGCTTACGATATTCTTTGCTATTCTTTCACAGAAACATATCTCAAATCCTAAGTTTCTTTGAGATTTCCATGTCACTTAAAGTCTTGGTGCAGCCATTTTATTAATTCCCTTAATTTATTCTAAGCAGTCAGCATTGGACTTGTTTTTTCATTGCTGTGACTTTACAGAAATTTTGGGACAGAACCACAGTTAGCATGGAAATTATCATAAAGCCAATGGTGTCTCAGGACACAGAAAACAGCATAGGAAATAATAGGTTAGCAAGCTTACAATCTGAACATGACCTTATCTTAAATCTAGTTTTGAACTTCTTTAACTTGAGGACCTCTGAAGATCTGAAGCAAGAACTCTACTGGTTAGCACAGAACTTGACAATCAGACAGAAGACTGTACTTAATTAGAATTAAACCAGTAGCCCAAACTGAGTGTTTGTTTCATTATATAATGCCACCATAAATACCCTTGTTTCAGTCTCTTAGAAGTATCTCTCCTGCCTGGTATAAATCACAGGTCAGTGTGAGAACAGATATTTTGTCACATGCATCTATCAGATGAATTTAAACAGCACTCAGTATTTCCTTTCTTGGCCTTGCTTCTTTGAGATACTGAAGACTTTCTGGGATGTCATTATAAAAAGAGAGAAATCTCCAGGCTTACATTAGGCCCTCTGCCATTCTCAGACATTTGGTTTTCATTTTGTGGAGTGCTATAAATGGAAAAAATGTTGTTCTGGAATTGGGATTTGGCATTTTTGAGCTCAGCAGTGCAAAGAGGGGAGCTCATTTGAAGATAATCCAATATAGCAACGTGTTTCACAGGACAATCATTCACAGTAAAATCTAGAATTAATAGTAGGGCATGTCCCTCCCTTTAGAAATGTACACAGATTGGATAAAATACTGGTCAGTGTCAGGATAAGATTTAAATGTATTCTGTGTATCAATCACTATAACACAAGTATCAAATCTCCTGTGACATTACTAAAGTGATAGTACTTTCAGTGAAAATTTAGTTTTATAGATACCAATCATTCCCAGCTGTGTATCAGTAATGGTCCCATAGTTTTCATATGCAATTAATTGCAAGGGTAAAATAACTGCTGAAAAACTGCCTGCTAAACTACATTTCACTTCAGACTATAAAACTTCTGAAATCCTAAAATATGTGAGCCCAGGTCAAATTAAAGTAACAACAGCAATTTTATCCTCCAGCTCAGCTCAAGTGCATCTGTTCCTGGATTGTGAAATGTGTGACATAGGCTGCACTCAAAGAATTGCTGGCTTGTTCCAGCTGCAGCATGGTAGTCAGCTCTCTGTGTGGTCTTGTGTGAAGCACTTTGCTCCAACCTCTGCAGCTGCACTGTGGGCAGTGGGTGAAGGGGATCACAAGGGAAGCACTTAATTTGGTGCCACCCCACATAGCTGTGGGGGAAGCATATGAAGCTGTGAGACATGGGTTCAAAGGCCAGTTTGTTCCCACTGGGCAAGAGAAATGGTAGGTATGTATGTATGTATGTATAAATAAATAAATACATAAATAAGCAGACATTGTTTCCAGGTTCATTCAAAAAGACAAAAGCTAATCAGATACCAAATTATTTACTCTCGTGCTCCGTGGTGGGTTGACCTCACCTGGCTACCAGACCCATCCATGCAGACCTCCCCAAAGGGAAAGTTACCATCATTTTTTGTGCTGATGCAAAACTTTGCACTTTCATGTTATGACTGAAAGCATATGCCTAAATCCCTTGTCTTTGTTAGCAACACCATGGATGTTTTGAATTACTCTTGGACAATCTCATAGTCTAGAATCTCCATCAAAATATATAACTAAGCTCATTTACTTCCCCAGCCGAAAGGTCAGTGGCTTTTAGCATTTTAGGATACCAATGATTTAACTGTATCTAGAGACTATAAGTTTACTATCAGTGTTATAAGCTGACAATCAATGAAGCTGAGACGTTAATACTGAGGCTTTTTACTGAGTGATTTACTGAGAATCATTTTTTGCTATGTGTCTCCCTAGACAACCTTGCTGAGGTCATAAAACCATGCGTATTTATTATGTTCTTTTTACTTTCACTTGGAAGCCAACATATTCAATAAATGTTTTATCTGGAGTTATTTTTATAACTTTAATCTGTGCCTACTTTATAAATAAAATGTTACAGTAAATCTGTCAATATGATGAAAGAAGGTGAAAGAAGATTCTAATCCAGTGCATAAGAAAAAAAAAATGGAATTGTTTAGGAAATGCTATAGATATGGGCAAATATTCATACATGAAATCCAATTTTTTCTTTTAGGGAAAAATACTTAGGAAAGATTGCAGGTTAAAAACAAGAAAAGAAAACTGCTGTGCCTGTAAAAGAGAGCTTCAAATGTGAGTCATGGCTCACAGATGGAAAGGACAAATCCACTATTGATTTTAATTAAAGATAACATTTTTGCATATGGAGCTGAACCGATTTACATGAGCTAAGGGAATGGTAAGTTTTGCTTCCCTAACCTGGCAATGAGAACCTTCCCTGACATTGTCTTTATTTCCTTTCTATTGAGAAGCATTTTTCTCTATTATACATCTAACATATATATATATGCTTCAAGTTCTGGCTTCTGAATTGTTCAGTCCATACACATCCCAAGACTAACAGCAGGCAATGCACTGCTTGTTAGAGCAAATTTCTTTGTCTTACAAGAGTAGCATCAATTACTATTAAAGTCTTTGAACCCATATATCCTACATTCCCTTGAATGATAGGCTTAATAAAAGCAGTATTGTTGGTCTGTGCTTCCATTTTTCCCTCTTCCTGAAGCTTAGTAAGTAATTTTCTGCCTTATCCATCTCTATGCCTGACCACAATCAATGCTGATAATAATAGGTTCACGTGACATCCAATTCTTCAAGAAGCTGTGAGCAGCTTGGCTGTCAAATTACCTATAAACGACAGCACAAAAGTACACAAACAGTGAGAAAAAAATAAAGACAATAACATTTAAAGTTCTCGTAATTTCTATTAGTTTTGTGTCATAAATTTATTGGAAGTGGTGAAGCTTTTGTTTTAAATGAGTGGTTTGGAAAAGTGACATTAAGAGTAATAAGTAAGATTTCTTTTTGAAGGCTTGGTGGCTTTTTCAAGGTCTGGTGACTGAAACTAGAGGTTGCATTAATAATCTGGGCTTTCTGATATGGCCCCTTTTACTGTAAGCCTAGTGGAGCTGCCTAATTTGATGAAAACACAGTAATTTCCAAGACCTTACATCTATTATATGTAGCTTGGAAGGTAAACATTCAATAAACTTAGTATTGTTCAGCATGTTTTCACATTAGAGTCTTAACATGCAATTAATATGTTCTGAGAAATGCAATACAATGTTGTTTTCCTATAAAGTAAGCCATATGCACATGTGTATGACTCATCTAGACTGTGTGCTATGAACCTATACTATAACTACTTTGATACCTGCTTTGTACCCTTAAACACATACATTTCTTACATGGTAACCATTTGCTCTCAGCCCTCTTACAAGCTCAATCTTCAAAAAAAAAAAAAAAAAGAAAAGATTACAGAATCAAAAATCTCTAATTATTAAAAAAAAATCTTGCTTAGCATAAGAAACTTTGACTCTTCCCCCGGGATTTTAGATGGATGAAATATTCCTTGTACAGCCTTGTCTGTCAGCTATAACAATTTATACACAGAGATCTCTTTAGTAGAGGGATTTTTTAACGTACTGTACCAGGTGGAAACATTGTTCTTTTTAATTTTTTAAACTGAGTCAAAATTCTTGACTTCCTCCAGTCATTTCCTACATCTTGTCACGTACAGCGTAGAATAAATCACTCTGTGTGCGCATGATCCAAGCTTGCAATCTTTAGCTAAGAAAATTTAATGTCCTTCTCAGGAGAAAGCCATTGGCATCTATTGGACTGTCCTTGTGAAAAACCCTGTGTTTGAGATCAAGGGTTGGGTGCAAGCGAACATTAGCAGGCTATATAAAAGATTTATTTTAAGAGTACTATGAATCAGATTAATCAATATTTTCATCAGTTCAAGTCAATTTGAAAGCTTGATCAAGGGCAATGCTCACTGACTCCACTTACTACTACTATTGTTTACTATTATTTACACTATTACACCCACCCAGACCACCCAGATCATTTTTGCTATAAGGCAGAGTGCTGAGCTAAGCAAGAAAAGAATGCGTGGCCAACAGAAACATGACAAATCTATGGATATTTTGTCAGTTATAGATATCCTTATTGTCGCTTTGCCCAAGGGCTTCTTTGTTCTGTGTGGCTGCTTAACAGAGTATGAAGGAAGGCAAATAATCACATGCAACCCATGAGTAATGTTCCTGATACCAGGGTACTAATTATTGGTGGCTTTATGGTGAGCTGCCTTACTGGTGACACGCTTTGTATATTTAGAAAACTTTTCTTGACATGACTGTCAGAGTCATTCAGAGTGTTAAATTCTGTCGGTGCTGACACACAAGGAAAAATAACTATTAAAATCTGAACACCAGTATGGTCTAAACGTGACATTAAAGAGATGGTGTGAGACAAGCAGAAAAATCAGGGAGTAAATTTAATAGGATACTGTGTTCGTTGCCACCACAGGACGGTGAAGAAGTGCAGCAGTAAAAATTTACCAATCGTCTGCCTGTTTTCTGTCTCATCTAATAAGATATAGAATTGGACAGAAGGATCTTTGGTTTTCATCTGGTGGTTAGAGAAGGAAAGAGCTGTATCAGTTTTGCAAAGCAGCTAAATATTACTGAGGAAAAACTTCACATGAATCGGTAACAAAGATTTATTCTTTGTAAGGGTGACGTCTCTATCTGGAAAACGTTTCAGTTGATGGAATGGTAATTATATGCATAGCAAATTTCAGTGAGGCCTGGGCTATTTCATTGGCTGTGGCCTTCCTTAGGTTGATTATGTATCAATTGGAGTCACTAGAAGTCAGGGTGAGGCTGATAATGACAAACAGTAATTGCTTTTCCTCAGCTCTTATATAGTCTTCTTCAGATTGGATCACGTTCTTAGTGTGCCTTCTGAAAGTGCTCTACACCTCCTGCGGTTTGAAAGCAGCATCAAAATATATTTTTAGCTGCACACAGTTATTTTCAGAAAAATAGAATTTAGTGCTATGGAAAGGATTTAGTTATCATTCTTTTCTTTAATGTAGTCAAGGGAATTATTCATAGTTGTGCACTAGCTTCTTCCAGCCTTCTCAGTGCGATCTTTGCTAGTGAGATAAAAACACCTGTGTCTGAGAATATGCTGAATGAAATGCATGACAGTTTGCTACAGGTTTGGCACAATTACTGGCTCAGTTTATGAGCACTGTTACGACTGTTACTGTAAAGTACTTTTATCAGAAGAGGTCATGTCCGGATAAACAGGTTGATTTCAGGAAGGATGGACCTGTCACCTGAGTGGCCATTATGCCTGCATATTATCTGTTTGGCAATGAGAAGACCAAGGAAAAAAAAAAAGAAAAAAAAAGTGAACATGATAAGAGAGTTAACGTTTTTCCCTTTCTGTACCTTCAATTCTTCTAGCAGAGCTTTGAGTCCTTTTTTCTAGAAGTTAGCAGAAATAGAGCACAAACTATGCACTGTTAAATACAAAGAAAATGATCCCTAGTTACACTATTTCTGTGAGAGAATAATATGATCCCTAGTTATACTACTTCTGTGAGAGAATCTACATTCTTAAATATTTGCTTTTGAGGCTTTCAGAAGTGGCTGTGAAAAGCCTATGAATTAAGAAGGCTTAAGCTACACAATTTTACTTTATCTGTTTTACCACAGATACGTGGATTTATTTTGGACTGCTTGGGCCTATACTGCATGAACTACTGTGAAAATATATTATTAATTCAAAATGACATAATGTTTTAATAATGCCACCATTTAAATAATTTAAGTCACTTCTCCATTAAAAATATGAATTTAAAAACTGTGTTTATAAATATAATGATAAAAATATAATCATAAGTCAAACAACAATATGTAAACAATTTAATGGTTTAATAACTGTAAGTATTAAACTTATATCTCTCCTACCTCCCTCCCTCATAAGTGATCTAGTAGCAGTACACTTGGTCCCATTCTGTATTGCTGAAGTGCTAAAATTCCTTTACTGCTTGGTGGTAAATTGAAGTATGAAGAGTTCCTTTCTGTGTTTTATAGAATGAAATAAAAATAAATCCAGCGCCCCTGGCAGAACCATTGTGATAATTATAAAGTTCCTTGTAAGATGCATTGTTCAGGTGCGTGAATTCAGCATAATTTTGTTCTTTTACACTCAGTAAAGTTGTACCAGATACAGGTAGTGTCCTCTTGTCCATATCTGGTCCATGCCAGAATTCACTGGTGGCATAACTCCAACATAAGGCCAAAACCTCTCTTAACCCATTTGCTGTAGAAATTAGTGAACTCTGAAAGGTTCAGAGATGTTTTCCAAAATGTTCACTCTCAAGTCTTGTAACATCCAGTAGCAATGAAAGCAAAATTCCTCATGGATTACAGTACTGATGTGAACTAAGTTCAAGCTAATAGTGCGTGTGAAGAAACTTTACAGTATCAATCAAAATGCAATCTACAAAAAAATAAAGACTAGCAAGAAATTATTTTTGGAATTCTCCTATTGCACCAAATTCCAAAGCAAAGTGTTTCCTATAGAGATGAGTAAAAACAAGCAAACAAACAAAAAAATATTTTTTCTTTAAATCACATCCTGGATGGTTTGTCACTTCCCTGTTTGCTGTCATCCTACAAAGGTACCTATTGGTATTTACCTAATGTTAACATCACCATATTTTGTACCCCACTGGAATGCAGACCTGCAAGTCAGACAAACTTAATTAATCTGGCAAGCTGCCTCACTGTCAAGAATAATTCAAAAACTGTTTCCCTCAGATCAGCTAAAAAGCATTCAACAGTAGCCAAGTATTTCTGTGAATCTGTCGTTGTTTTGATTTTTTTCCCTTTAAAGTGTATTTCATCAGTTATTCCTTTCTTCTATTTCCTTTTCCTCATAGGAATAGTTATCAATTCTGGCAACACGTTTGTCAACTTGCAGAGGGTTGTAGGTAGAAGAATTGCTTTAGGAAGGCAAGCACCACATAAATAATTACTTCTTATGTTTTTAAAATATGTCCTTCCAGCAGATAATCATCAGGAGCCGCTGACCTCCTTATTAGCATTCTGCAGGAGAGAAGACAAAAGAATAACAGCTGCCAGAATCCTCCAAAGAGTCATTACCTGCCACATCAGCTTTGACAATTCCAGCTGCTGTTGTTATCATTTAATAGGCACACAGTAAAAATATCTCAAGGATATCTTGTTTGAGAGCCCTTTTTTATTAAACTTTCCACAAAGATACGGAAATTAAAAGCCTATCCCAAGGACTTTCCTGTTGCTATGAAATGCTATGTGTGGATAAGAAAAATAAAACGCTGAAGTTGTGTGAATGCAGCCAGGAGCCATCCAGTAGGTTCATTTTCAGACTGAATTTCAGTGCATCCCTGATGAAAAAACAGGGATGGTAGTGGTTGTGGTGGTGTTCATAAATTTCCATACTGCTAAGGCAAGCATTAGGTTATCAAAACTGACAGCTTTGACCTGAGCAAAGACATAACTCAATCATACAGTAAAACTGAAGATATGATAGAAAGAAAAATCCTAGCACATGGAGAACTATCATGAGATGCAGAGTGAACTGGAAAACAGAAGGAAGGATTCATTTCTAGATCAGTGAGCTACATGAAGGCCTCAGGGAAATAAGGTTACAGTTGGGACTGCTGCCAGACAGTAGTTTCCAGCAACCGATCCACTGAAGAGGTTTATCAGCTTTTTCTCTAAAACAGAATATTTTCAAAACCAATCTGTGATTTGGGGTCACTGCTTGCTGAGTGCCAAGCAAAAATCATACAGATCTGATTTCCAGAGTCCGTAAACAAGGGGCCAGCTGCAGCGCCCAAATAATGAGTCACTCAGAAATCAAATCATATATTTGAAGGTGTTCACTCTGGTGTTACGTGCTGGCTCCATAAGAAAGATTAGCTGATTTTGCACATAGCCTTTTGTGTCACTTCAGAGTGACCAGGACAACAAGAAAGTTCAGAGAGATGGAGAAAGCTAAGGAGGTGTTGAGCATCATGAATTGCAGTTTTCCTACTAATTTTCCAGAGAAATTCCAAGGCTGACTCAGTGTCTAGTTCTTTTTTTTTTTTTTTTTTTTGCCTTCTTTTCTGGAGTATTGCATACAGAAGAATTATTTGTTTATCTTTCAGACTCTTCTTGCGGTTTTGTTTTCTGGGTAAAGAAATGGAAATAGTTTATTCAAAATTTTAAGAATGTGACCAGAACTTGTTCACAGAAATACTTGTTACAAGCTAGTTACTAGTTGATGCCATTTCAGAGTCAGTTATCTAAGATGACACTTAGATAGAAAGCTCTGAAGTAATCAAACTTTCTATTGCTGTATAAAGCTTTTCTAGGTAACTCTGAATACCAGTGATGACATCAGCAGCTTTCTGTCTCTGAATCAATATTAAGATTCACAAATGATGGAGAACAAGAGTAAATGATAGTTTTTGGTTGTACTGTAGCCAATATACAATGAGCCAGTCCATACCTCAGCTGGCACATAGCAAAAGAAGACGGTTAGCATCTTTAAGAGAGTTCTAACATGCATTACCAAGTACCTTTTACAACTAAAGGTCAAAAGACTGAGGAAAGATTCCTCTACACAGCATCTTCCAAGGAAAATGAAATAACTAGTAACATTGGTTTCTGGCCTGATCTTCAAGCTTCAAAATTGTTTGAAATGGGGAACAATTTCTGTTTGTAAGCACAGGAAATGCTTTTCTTAGAAAATCTGAACACTCATCTGCCTCAAAAGAGCACTGCAGAGGATTTGTGCATGTAGAACTCTGCAGGTGGTATCACAGAATCATATGATATGGTATATCTGTGGCAAAAAACAGCACTCTGTGTGTTGCTGAAGAAACAGATTCTAGATTTTACATTGTTAGAATGTGGGGGCAACCTGCACTTGAAATAGAAAAGAGAATGGAAAAAGTCTCATCAGGCCACATTGCTTCACTTAAATAAAATTATGATCATACCCTAATTTTGTTCTGTTTAAATAAAAATCTTGTATAGCTTCAGAATAGCTATATTTCATAACCAGTGGGATAGAACGCTTGATACTACTCTGCTGGAAAAACAGGCTGTACTATTTTTGTGCCTTTAAATCTACAATAGCACTTAATACTTCAAGTCCCAATGCCAGTGGGAGAGGTCAGAACTTTGCTCCTCTGCTGCTCCATTGCCAAGTCCTTTTGGATGACTGTGCTGACACTGGGGCTTTGGCAGAGGAAAGGATTCTGAGATGGGTGGAAAAATACTGCTCATCATCAAGTTCAGCCCATCAATATACTGACCACAAGCAGAATGATAAAAATCTTGGTTCCAAGGGGTCTCTAGTCCTCCAGATTGCTGTGAGATTATTACCAGCTTCTGCTCAAGTCACAGAAGCATAGAATCATAAAATCACTAAGGTTGGAGGAGACCTATAAGATCATCCATTCCAACCATCCACCTACTACCAATAGTTCCTACTAACCCATATCCCTAAGTACTACTTCTACACTTTCCTTAAACATTGTCAGGGATGGTGACTCTAGCATTGCTCTGAACAACCTGTTCCAATACCTCACCACTTCGGAGAAGAAACTGATCCTACTTTTCAATCTGAACCTCACCAGGTGCAACTTGAGAACATTCCCTCTTGTCCTACTGTTGTTACCTGGGAAAAGAGGCTGATTCTCACCTTGCCACAACCTCCTTTCAGGGTAGTTGTAGAGAGTGATAAAGACTCTCCTGATCCTCTTGCAGACAAATCAATTCCAGTTCTCTCAGCGGCACCCCATAAGACTTCTTCCCCAGACCCCTCACTGCTTAGTTGTTTTTCTCTGGACAAGCTCTAGGGCTTCAGTGTTGGTCTTGTAGTGAGGGGCCCAAAACTGAACACAGAGTGTGAAGGGCAGCCTCATCAGAGCTGAGTACAGGGGAATGATCACCTCCCTGCTCATCAAGCAACACTGTTTCCGATACAAGCCAGGATGCCATTGGCCTTCTTAGTCACCTGGGCACACTCGGCTCATGTTCAGCCAAGCAATGGCCAACAATTCCATATCCTTTTTCTTTGCAGTCTTCCAGCCACTCTGTCACAAGTCTGTAGTGATGTATGGGACCCAACGCTTGGTTTTGTTGAATCTCACACAATTGGTCTCAGCTCAGTCATCCAGCCTCTGTAGGTCACTCTGTTGGCTCTTCCTACTCTCAAGCAGATCCACTCTTCCCCCCAACTTGATGTCATCTGCAGACTTCCTGATGGTGAATCAATTCACTCATCCAAATAATGAATGTTTATTTAACAAGAGAATAAATTTATCAGTCAGTTATGTCTCTGTGTAGATAAGCTAGACCTCCAAGATAAAGCTTCCATGATTGTTCCTGCAGACAAATCCAGTCCTGTCCTATACTTCTGGTCAATTTCAAGGGTTTGTACTCCAGCTGCTGTTCTCTGTAACACACAAGTGCTAGTACTGCCTGCTCAGTGTGATGATTTGTCATTCATTAATAGTTTTTATTGAAAATGTCACTGTTCAGAATGCTCTTACTGGCAAAGCCATGCTGCTCTGAAAGGAAAAGGGAGCAGGCAGATGCGTTCAGTGACCATAACTCATCAAAAGTCCACGCTGCCAGGCAAGGCAAGGTCAAGGTAGGAAGGAATCCTGTGGGTCAGGACCAGAGTCTCAGTACTGGTCAATGGGCACATGGCCAGGCACAGACATTGCTGCAGTGTCAGCTTTGACAGGCGCTGATCTGAAGAGCAGCATCCATGGGAAGGAGAGCAGGACCTCCCACTGGCTGCTCTGCTTTTTGTCCCCTTAGAGGCAAGCTGAAGCTTTTCTTGTATCAGAACTAGGCTAAAGTGCAGACAGCTAGACTGAGAGGAATGGGAAGATCTGCACTAGATCCTGGCAACTCTAGCATCTTAACAGTTAAGTGTCAATACTGAAAAAGATGAATAATGTTAGTATTGCAGGAAATAAATTTTTCAGTTAACTGCTGGCAGTTTTGTAATTAGTTTCTTTTTTATGGACATTTTATATGGATTACATCTTTGTTCAGTGTCTAAAATGATATCACAAAGTTACTAACAAATACAATTTGTAGGGCCCTTGATACAGAAGGATGGCACTAAGGTCCTTGTTAAACTTGAAAACGTCACCCTTACATTTTATAGTTCCAAAGTGCAACTGACTATGTGTTCAGTCTTGATTCTTTTACTCTCAAGGGTCATTTAGAAATAGCTCAATTCTTTGTGTCTTTTGGACATAAAAGGTAATTAAATATTATAAGTTCTTTCTTTGCTTAAACTCTATTTAAAAAAATCTTGAAAGACTTTGTATTTGATTAAAGAATTTGGTTGGGTTTCTTAGCAATATATTGACTTTAATCTTAGCAGGTAACACAGATGGTAACTGAAATAGAGTTTGCAATACTTTGCCACACGTTTCACAGATCCACAGACACTAAAAAAGAATGTTCCTTTTTTTAGGTTTTTAATTTAAACCCAAAGTTGACATTTTTCTTCAAAATGAAGATTTTAGGTGTTCCAGGGTTAGAGTTAGAATGGATATGTATTAGTTTAACTAAGAAAAAACAGCGTTTGTTTTCATTGGCCTGTTCTTTTCAGTCATGTCAGTATGGAGGTAAAATGTCTCCTTTTCTGATTTATTAATTCTAAAGAGGCACAAGTCAACAAAGAAATAAAGGTTACAATAAAAAAGTATTCTAAGTCATTCTCATACATAAAGAAGTAATTAAAACCAGACTTAATAGTTTGCAGTAGTTGTCTATGACATTAAAAGGGGGTTTTGAAGAAAAAACAAAATAAAAAGAAACAAATGAAAACCAAACCTTTTGTAAATTGTGTAAAAAACAACTAATGAAAGCCAAAAAATGTTAGGCATCACTGAAAAATTTATGAAACCAAAGTGACGTGAATAGCCAAGTGCTTACTGTAATAATTCATGTGCCTTCTACGTCTTAAGTAACAGAAGAGTTCTAAAGACGAGTGTCAGACTTTTTGCCAAATTTGCTTCTCACGTATAAAAACAGGTAATAATCACATAAAAAGTGCAAAACTGCCAGAGCTGATGAAGAAAAGGCAAGAGCTACCATTAACAGTGTAGACACAGCTTTTGGCAGCCCAAGTTTCTTCATATTGTACACATGGAAGATCTGAGAATAGATTCTTCCTGAAATTACAATGAAAAATCATAGCAGAAATATTAGAGCACCTCCAAAACAAAAGTGCCTTCTCAAGTACATAATAAAAAGCCACCCTTTAGAAAAATCATAAACACTGTGAAAAAGAATGAAGTATAATATTTTAAGATAGTTATCTCCTCATATATGCAATGATGGATTAAAAAAAAATGGTACCCATTTGAAAATGGAGGAACGAACTGTACAAGAAGCCACTAGCCACATGTTAGAGAGGAAAATTTAAAGGCAACAGAAAACATATGTAGCTAATCCTTTCCCAAGTGCTAAGGAAATAAGAAGGGTTTTTACAAAGTCTTTTTATATGAAAAGAGCAAGCAAAAGCTGGAAAGAAAGTAGGAGAACACTAAGAAAGATGTAAAATGTAATAAATGAAAATTAAAATATTTAATCTATGCAGCATATATTTTTAATTCATCTTTAATACCGAGTAAGCAGAAACACGCATTAAAAACCCAGTCCTATTGGGTCTTTGACTAGACTTCCACTGTTTTTGATGCTTTTTTACCACTAAAAATTAAGAAAAAATGAAGCAGTTGACAATAAGCAGTTGATAAAAATAAGAGATTTAAAGAAGCCTTTGGACAACTTAAATGCAAGCAAATCAGCAGGTTTGTTCACACTGTCACCCAAGTACATCAGGAATGTTTAGCAAATTTGAAGCCACTTGTCTTTTGCACCTTTAAGCTCTGGAAATTCTCCAAAACAGAAGATGGGCAACTTTTAAGACCAGATATACAAAAATGAAGTAATCGGTGGGTAGATCTATGATCTAGTCTTCTGCTCCTACAAGAACTTTACAAGAAACTAGAAGATAACCCATTTTTAAGGGCAGTATACTATGTCTGTGAAGAATATACTAATTCAGACCGGTATGCTAGTATATGTTAATGAACAGCAGAACTGACTTGCAGTTCCTAGAAATGAGGAGCATAATTTTCCAAGTTTATTGATTATATAAAACTGATTTCTAGAGATATCTCACATTTTGATCTTTTTCATCTGGGGAGAAAAAAAAAGTGTATGTAATAATTATTTTGAAAAAAGACAACTGAAATTTCTATTTTCTTAAGAATTATTGTAGAAAAGCAGAACGATTTTAAAAAATGTAAAAGATTGACTTTGATTTAGTTGATCAGCACATGTGGAAATTAATAGCTTGATATTCATCTATGTTTAATATTTTGGGCTTAGGAAAAAGTAAGCATGTTACATTAAATTGTAAGAATGACATTCTGAGAAAGTGTTGCAAATGCTCATAATAGCATAGACAAAGTATAATATTTCATTGTACAATGGAAGCATGCACAAAATGTTTTGGAAAGAGAATCAGAAGAGGTAGAAAGTGAAAGTAATGAGAACTAATCTGAAATAGATATTTAATGGAAGAGAAACACTAACACAGCAGGCAGTTTTTCTCACTGAAGTTCTTTGTAACGTGAATTTGGCTTAACTTAAGCTATTGTCTTTTCATACCATGGATCAAAGAGGTTGTATTACTTCTCCTTCTTACAAACCAATAAGATCATGCAAAAATAATATATGTCACATGGAGAAATATCATAAGCATTTTAGCACAGTGAAAATAAGATCAGAAACAAAACTGATCATGAATTGAGAAAGACGATCAAAACCTGTAATTATTCATTTAAAATAAGGTGTTTTCATGCTCTATGTAGGTCTTCAAATATTTTTATACATACATGAGATTTCCCCTTGATCTTTTCTACAGTCTGAGCAGTCTCAGCCTGATTATGGTTTGTAAGATTTGCTGCCCTTTCCAGATAACAAGTTGAGCCTGACTGGTCTGTAGTTCCCTGCATCCTACTTCTCGACAATAGGTGTGGCATTTGCTTTCCTCCAGTCTTCAGACACTTCTCCCCTGAACTGACCAAGGATTATTGACAGTGACATCACAGTAACATCTATCATTGCTCTCTCAGTACTCTCATGTATGATCCTATTAGGACCATGCACTTAATGATCAGTTAGAGTCAGTATTCCCTAATCCTTGTCCACCAGGAGTACACATTTCTTGGTCCAGTGTTTTGCCCTGATTTCTAGGGCCTACCATTCCTGAAGGTTAGTTTGGTTTAGTTAAGGCTAAGTTAAAGAATTCATTTGATACCTCAACCTTTTTCAGGTATTGGGTAATATGATTCTCATCTCATTCGCCAATAAACCCACATTCTCCACATATTCTTTTTCTGAATGATATAGAAGCCCTTCTTGTTATCTTTGACATCCCTGGCTAGATTCAATTCCAGATCAGCTTTAGTTTACTCCTGTAAACTCCTACAATGCTTTCTTTTTGTGTTTGAGTTCTGCCATGATCTCCTTGCTCATCCATACTGACCTACTAGGATCTTTGCCTGACTTCCTGCTCGTTAGGATAGAGGCTTCTTAAGCTTGCAGAAAATGATCCTTGAATACAAACCAGCTTTCTTGGACCCTTTGTCTCTGCAAGCCTTTTTCTGCTGGATCCTTTCAAATTGATCCTTGAAGAGGCTAAAGTTTGATCTCCTGAAGTCCAGGGCTGTGAGCTTGTCTTTCATCCTCCTCCTTGCCTTCAGAATCTTGCAATTCTCTACGTAATGAACACAGCAGCCAAAGCTGCTTTTGACCTTCACATCCAGAAAAGCAATCTCCTTTTCCAGATCCTCTGTCACATTGAGATTTCTCCATCATGCTGCCTTGTGGTATATTCCTTGCATACATACAAATACGGAGGTGGCCCAGCTTAGCTCCATTTCATTGATTTTGTGTTCACATCCTATTATATCACCTCATGCCTTTTGCTTAGTGATACTGTTGCCTTCTCACAAGGCTCCTGGTTACCCTCTTCCATCATTTTTAGTTTAAAGCCCCTGACAGTCATCCTACTGGAGAAAATACAGCTTTGTCCCACTGCATGAGCTTGACTACATCTGTCCCAGATAGATACTGATGGGGTCTGGTGGCCATAAAACCTAATTTCCTGTTGCCAGTTACTGACTCGTCCTGTTAGTGTCCTTGTCCTCATGTCCTTTACTTTATCAAAAGGTTCAGGTGAAGAGCACCACCAAGGACCTCAAGTCCTCGTCTACTTTCCCCAGAGCTCTATAGTCACTGTTTTCACTGTCCAGGATTCCTCTGGCAGTATCATTTGTGCCCACAAGGAATAACAGCAAGGAGTAACAGTAAGAAAGCAGTACTAAGAGGGCTGGATAACTGTTTTCAGTTCCTCCACAGTACAGTGGATCCATGCACAATAGGTCTCAGGCTGCCCTGGCAGCCTGGAACTGGAAGGGCTGCACCTGCCACCAGAACCTCTGTGTCAAAACCTCCAACTCAGCTGGCACAGCTGTTCCAACACCTGCTGTCAGTGTCATTACATATCTAAGACTGTTATAGTGATCGCTACCACTCAGCTGAAGCCCCCTTTTTCCCCTCATTCTTTGTGCCCTTCTGCAAGAATTGTGCAAACTGTCAGCTGCTTCTGTTAGCTATCTGTTTAAGAAGAATGTCTCACAATAGCAAAGCATATTCTGTTTCCGTGCGCAAGTCAGTGAAATATATATATATATTGACTTTTCCCTTGGATTCATGTTGAGAAATAAAAAACATTATCGTTTCTGACAGAATTCATCTTTTTTCTTATATTTTTTAGTATATTGCATAGCAGTCTTGCAGTTCCTTCACTGCCAATAGGCTGCAAAAAAATTGAATAACTATTTTATTATTTCCCCCATGTGAATGCTGACATGACAGAGATTCAAGGAATTTGTCTGTTGGCTGAATTTTTACTTTCTCCAACAGTGATGGACATCATGGTGGTAACCGACTGCTATCTTCCCACCCCTGAAGTATCAAAATAAATATCTGCTATGTTTTCTACACTCATGTTGTTCTTTTTCTTCTTGATTTCACTGGCTGCACTAATTCACATCTTAAGTGTTTCTTTTAATCATTAACTGAAACCAAGACTTATTAATGCATTTGAGCCAACAAACTATAGATTAATTTTAATAAAACACATAACATTTCCCAGGAGCCCTACCATTTTCCATGGTCTGGTATGCTAAAGGTATCTGCTAAGCTGTCTCTTTGAAATCTTTTCCATCTGTTGTTACCTCCAGAAGATCATATCACTGAATTAACTCAGACAAGCCATTTTCTTTGTTGAAGAAGAAATACAGTTCAACTTGCCTAGCTAATCTTTAATACAATATAACTTGCTTTCTTGTATTTTGCATAATGAAAATAATGACAATACATGTAAATAAGGAAATACTCTGCCTTTTTATACATCTGGAAAGCCTCTGGATACTTGCTGTATGCCAAATGTCTTAAATTAGTTTTACTAGCACATCTACAGCACTTGAGAAACAAACTAGAAAGGACCAAGTGCCAACATCTGGTGCTCATTAATCTTGCAGCATGACATCAAGAATAAAAGGAAAAAAGGGAGAAGAATGAAATGTATGTGAAGAAAAACCCGAGTTAGAAAAGGGAGGAACTTGCTTTTCTTATCTGCTTCTCAATTTCTCTAAGAAAAAAAAAGATCATTAGAATTTTCCTTTTACCACTTATCAGATTTAGTGGCAAGTAAGAAGACTTTGTATCTTGATATCATTTGTATGTCTTATTAATAGTGTTACATGTCCATTTCCCAAATAGAAGTCTTACCAATGTTGGTCTGGATGTTGGAATGATGCAACTGAAAACTAATTAGTGAAGAAGTGTCTTAAACAAGAAAAAAGGGTAAGATTGCTTTGGACATATACTACATTAAATAACAGAGTGACAATACCAGTGATGGTACATCTTTAATTGCAGCAGAAATTCCAAGTTAACACACTATCCCACAACTAAAGTGGAGCTCTCAGATAGAGCACAGATCTAGAGAAAGGACAAGAGGGATGGTAGAACAGGACAAGAGGGCATGGGCTCAAGTTGAATCAGGGGAGGTTCAGGTTTGCTATTAGGAAACATTTCTTCTCAGAAAGAGTGGTCAGGCATTAGAACAGGTTGCCCAGGGAGGCAGTAGAGACAAAGTCCCTGGAGGTGTTCAAGAAGCATGTGGATGTGGCACTGAGGGATGTAGTTAATGGGATATATTGGTAGTGGATGGATGGTTGGACTGGGTGATCTTGAGGGTCTTTTAAAATCTTAAGAATTCTATGGTTATATGAAAGAAAGATATAATGAGAGCTTAGATTACAATTCTGAAAGTTCAGAGTTTAAAATAATAATAAAAAAAGCTTTTGTAATGCCATTTACACAAAGTAAGACTTTTCTTTAGCTGTGTATATTTTTCTCTTCTGATCACAATTTCAAGAGTTAATGTATTATTATTCTAAGGAAATTTGTTAATGGTTTTGGTTCACTGTAACAAATCAGTAAGATTCACATCGTTCATTGACTCAAGTAACCCTGTTATGCTCAAGTTTGACTGGGTGTGTTTTTTTTTGCCTACCTGGAAGTTATCTATCTAATGTAGTCACCTAAGCTGTCTCAATAGTCAAGGCAGAGTTCCAGTTCCAAAAAACAAATGAAATTGGACAAATGATCTAAGAACAAGCCAACTTCTTGAGCTGGCAGACAATCAACCTTGTGTTGATGAAGGTTCTCTGATCTTCTTCAAATATCTCATTAGTGTCATTAGGAAAAGTTGACACTTCTCTGGCAACCATGCTAATAAATGGATTTTTCAATGTTAATTGCAACTGTTGGGAGAGGCTATAGTTCAGGAACTCTGCATGGTGATGATGAAGTGGCAGAAGGCAACTCTTTGTATAGCCCAGATGAAAAAACTATCCAGAAAACTGAGCTCAGCTTTAGAAAGCATAAAAAATAAATTGTAATAATAATAATACTAATAAAAATAATAAGAATCCAGTCTTTTCCAATCATTCATATGTAACTTAATCATTTATATATAACTTTTCTTCTACAAACCAGTAGAGTCTGAGTATGTTCTCAGGCATCCCAACAGTCTAGGAAAAAAAAAAAAGCTGTTCACCACAGAAATGGAATGAAGACTAAAGAAAGTGATGTCGTTCCTAGAACAAGCACCAGCTTATGAGTGTGCAGAGTTGGATGAGCTGCTCCAGTGAAATGCTGCAGCCAAAATGGCTTATTACACCTTCAAATAAAGAACGGAAAGAAGTAAAACTAGAAAAGGTGATGTTTTTTGCATCTATATGAGCTTCTGATGCCATGAAAACTTCCATGCCGTGTGTGAGTTTGATGTCCAGGACTCAGGGTGAATACTGGTCCACTGGGAATACACTTCCTTTTAGTGTAAGGATAAGGGTATCTTACAGTACACTAATGTCAGTAGGCTCAGCATGGCAGTGCATGTCCAGGAACTTGCAAAGCTTACCTTCAATGGTTTCAGCTCAGCTATGCATCCTCCTCTACACTAGTAAGAACTGTACAGCACAGTAACAGGGTCTTTTCAGAAACCCAAGAAATGCTTGCTAATAGATGGATCTTGCAGCTGAAGGGTAAAGACTTTAAAATAAATAAATAAATAAATATATATATATATATATATATATATAAACAAAGCAGAAGGGTGAAGAATTATCTTTACCCATATTTAATCGCACAAATATCTCAACAAGGATTATGATTGCCTTCACTGGAAAAAGTTTAACTGGGTTGGTTGTTTTTCTGAACAAATCATATCCTTTTTCAGCTGCTGCTGCTGAATTTTAAGGATGAAAATATCTGCACATTTTTAAACTAGCAGAAGGTTTGTGCATCTGACTTCACAACTCATGAAACTCAAGAAGTAGACAGTTTCTACAGAGGACAACGATAAGGAGAGTGAGAAATGTATTCATGCAGGTCTCTATTTTGTCCATTAATTCAAATACATTATTATCACCCTTCTTCATCAGTCTACTATACAATGCTAAATGTTGTTTTGCCCTAAAAATTTCTAAAACATACATTAAAAAAATAAAATAAAATTGTCTGACTTCAAGGGGGAATAAATGCTTGAAGAGTCATTACTTAAGTGAAAAAGTAGAAAAGTCATTGATGAAACCTCTAGTAAATAGACTTTATTCATCCAACCCATACAAGGGTGTTTGTACCATCATACTTCTATCCAGCAAAGGGAATAAAGGAGATAGTTAGTAAACAAAGCCAATGCTTTCTTATGTAAATTTCCACAGGTTGGTACCAACACTTAGACATCTGTCTAATCACACTGATGTTTTCTGAAGCTGCTGAAGACAAACAGTATCTGCATACCGAATTTCTGTAAAATCCAAATTTGACTAGAGATGGTCAGAACGGACTTCCATCTCAGCTTCCACTGTTTTATGATTACTGGCTCAGCTATTCTAAAAGATAATGGCCAAATTCTTGCTGATTTCAGAGGGAATAGAATGGAGCTCTTTTAATCTGTCTGGGAATTACAATATTAGCCCATTTGTACACAGCTGCAGATGCAGCTTGCTGTCAGGATGATTTGTGTCTATGCATCCCTGAGAGCCTGCTTAGTAACTAGAATAATTAGCCTTCTTTCACTGCAGCCATAAACTCATAACCTTGTGCAGATGTCCTTCCCATGCTTTTGCAGACCCTTAACACAGTTTTTATCTGGACTGGCCTAACCTTGACAGTTCTCTGGGCCACGGGTTTCCCAGTCACACCAGGGCAGTGTGAACTCTTGGGACTTACTCCTCTTTCCTTTGTCAGTGAAGCAGAGCTAGTTGCATTTTCTCTGAGAGAACTGACAAAAAACATTGTTAAGTGAGATAATGCATGGGATTGGGGTTGGGGTTGGGTAGTGTGATGTAAATAACAGAGAAACAGCTGAAGTGTTGATATACATCTTGAACCGTGTAACCACTTGTCCAGTTACACCAAAAATTATGGTGAAACAAAGGAAAAATTATGGTAAAAGATCTCAATAGGTTCACTCAAGAAGTTCTAATGCTATTTTCGAAAATGAAAAAAGAAAAAAATCCCCTCGATTTCCACATCACTTCATTATGAATTCAACACTTTAAAGAACCGTTAGTGCTTCAGAAAAATCAGGGATGAGAATGCATCCTTTCTGAATCTAGAGACTGACCAGAGTCTGGGCAGCAGTGGTTTAAGCATTCCCACAGATTTGCCAGTGTATTTTGAACCTAAGTAGGTAAATTCCATTAAACCTGAGAAAGCAGTTGGGACTGTAGCCTCCATGGTCCTCTTTGTGAGGCTGAAATCTTACAGTGCCAAAATTGCATGATGATTTAGACTTCTGACCCAGGATCTGAGGCAAGAAACACATAACTATTCACAAAAGCCCAAATGATGACAATGTGATGCATTTACAGACTATTTAATATGCATTTTACATGCTTATTTCCTTCATCTCTCTAATGTATGTGGGTGTTGACAAGAAACAAATGTCCTGCTAGGTTGTCTACTTCAGGTGATTTGGGCTGTATTTAGGAAAAATAAAATAGGAGTCTCAGTCTCATGGAACTTCTTTTAATGAGGAATGGAGAAACAGAATGTGAAAAGCCTTTTGTCCAAAAGAAAGGGGCATGCTTTCCTCTCCTAATGTGGTATCACATGCACACACATGCATGTGCATGAATGAATTATTAAAAATGAAAGCATTCCCTGAGCAGTTCTCTTCATGTCAGGACACTTTCTGTCATGAGTGACACCCAGATGATGAATGAATAATTAAGCCGTGATGAGGTACAACAAAGAATGTGTGACTGTCATGAAATGAACCCTTCCCAGGGGCTTTTAAAGCATCAGCTGCAGATGAGTCCCCTATTCAATGAGATGTGATTGCATCAGGTAAACAACACCCCCTAGACCTACCCTATTTGCTCTTATGAAATCCCCCTCAGTTTTTGCCCATAAATAATTCAGGTAAATGGCTTTGACCACTACAAGCTGCCAATTATTCCAGTGCTGTCAGTCCCCATCATTAGTTGACACTGTCAGCTATGCCATTACAAAAATAAGTAAGTAAATGAAAGGTTTCCAGATAAGAAAAACATTAACCTTCCCCCTCCACCCCCCCATTTTTTTTGTTTGTTTGTTTGTTTTTGCTTCAGTGCACTTTTTTCCTAAGGTCCTCTGTATGAAAGAATGATTTTCATTCAGATTGGTGCCTTACTGTGACTATAAAATTTATTCAGACTTTAAAATATGTAGGAGTTTGTCCTAGAAGTAAATCAGCAAAGCTCAACTGACACTGGGGGTATGACAGTTTGTAACAAATAAATATATCACTCTGACTCTTCATACTTTGAAGATAACTTATTTAATCATTGATATTAGTTATCGTGGTCAGCACTGTTTATTTGCACTGTAAAACTTTAAGGAAGAACAAAACAGAGTGATTTTGAGTTACTTTGTATAATATCCTCCTCAAAAAAAGATGCCCTCATGAGCAAACCATGATATGAAATCACTTTTGTTCAAAGATGTGATCATCAGACTCAGTGACTTGAAAAATTAGCCTAGTGTAAGCAGGATTAGTTCATTATGCAGTAATAAAACTGGAGGGGAGTGTTATTTTACTGTGTATTTTGACAGCTGGCAAGAATTACAATTGTTTCCATAGTGGCGACTGTTCAGGAGCCCACAGAAAGAAGACAGCAACATTCTGAATTTTAATAAGGAGTTAAATTACAAGGTATCATCCTAAATTATTAAAGAGTAAGATATGGTTGATTGTATTGCAGTTTAATCTGAACCTTAAAATTAAGGTCTGCTTTCTGGATTAATCAGTAACATTTGTATAATTTGCCAGGCAATGCAACTAGTATTTCCACCTTGGAAGCATTAACTAATGGAGGAGGATGTGGATGAACAAATCTACAGATTAGTTAGGAAAACGATATTTTGGAACTGAACACTGTGGTTTTGCCTGAAGACCTAAGTAAGACTGAATATAGCTAGGTGCATGACACATTGTTAAGTATATTAGTGATGTTGGGTTAGTCCCTGTGTCAGTAGTGATGTACATAAGCCGTAAAATGAATGTTGTTTTTCCAGTTTATTACACTTTCCAATTTCCAATGGATCCTTTCTCACTTACTTGGACCTGAGACAAGCAGTGAAAGTCACAGTTAAAGAACTTTTTCTTCAGATTCTCATGTCTAACCTTTTGTGAAGTACATAGGTTTTTTTGTTGTTGTTTTGTTTTTTGTTTTTTGGTGAAACGTCAGGGTGCAGTCATCCCAACATTTTGTTATAGTTTGTGGTCTTTTGTCAGAATAAATTCTGTTCTCTGAATCGGCTGGGGACCTTTGTTCTGTGTAGCCTGAATTGCTCTTCTTTGGTGATTAAATGATACTTCACAGGGTGCTAGTCAATAAGCCATTAGTGCCATCATCATCATCTGGTGTCACAGCTCACATCTGAACAGCATTATTAGTTCCATTATCAGAGCTGTAGCACCCTGTGTTAAAAGCACACTGCTGTTTGAAAGATTAACAGAGCATCCAAAGGAACCATGAGACACAGAAACATCTGGAATTCAGGTCCTCTCTCCATTTGAAATGCCAACGTTTTGCTTGTTTCTATAAAGGGTAGTGAGAAAGGAGGTTCAAAAAGGAGACAGGAACACAAGTAATGGGCCACAATGGCCTTTTTGCATTCAAAGTAATAGGGTGCAGTCACTAGCCTCAGGGCCGGGGGAGAAAAGAGAGCAGAGAGATTTCTGCTGTTCTGATTTGCAGCACATTGAGAAGAATGGCTCCTTATTAACATGCAACCTGTATTAAATTGCCTCTTCTATCACAGCTTTGTCTAATGGTGAATAGCACAGGAATGGAATGAAAAGACACTCATCTATTGCTATTCCCTTTGATTTGATTTTCCATTTAATTTTAATTATCATATCTTTAGTTTGATTATTTCTATATGATGCAGTATCTTTGCAGATAGCCACAAAGCGTCTAAAACAAAAAATCATGGAGTCTGAATCGTCTTATGAAGATGACAGTACCACTTATAAGAATGCTTTGGAGTGGGGGAAAGAAATTCTCTCCAGTAAGATCAGCAACAGTCTCCCTTTTCTTTTACCAGTGTTACTGATAGGGAGAAGTTTTATATGATGTTCAAGGGGGAAAAATAACTCCCTGATGTTTCTTTTAATTTATACATGCAAAAGAATGTATACGATGGCATTACTGTTTTCCAGGCTCACCCATTTCCCTTTAGTCTTCTTCATCCAATACGAAAGAGCTAACAGAAAAGTCACTCGTGGAACTGCCTGGTGCTGAGCTGCTGTGCTGATGCTAAGTCTCACTTGAACAAATGAGATCACAAGGTAGAAGAAGTGATACCAGTATCAATATTAGAAATGAAGAGTATCTTCAGTTCTCAGACATGTGAGTTCAGTCTGACATATGAAAAATCAGCTCAGTAAGAATATTAGGAATTCCATACTTTTTCCTTTTTCATGTATCACTTTTGTTAAGAATAAGTCCTTACGCTTTTATTTTTAAAAAAATCACACAAATACGAAGTACTGCAAACTTACATATCTATCTCAAAACATAAAAGGACAGGAGCACAGTAGCAGGAAGCACCATGTTTTGGGAAACTTACTTAATACCTGTTAAGACGAAGCAAAAGATCCCTTTAGGCGTACAAATTTTCACACTCATTCCTCCCAGCTGGGGTGATATGCATTCTTTACACCTTTGCCTCCTCCATTACCTCTTTGCTTAGGACCAGGTGATGGCTAACAGCTTTTGTTCTAATTGAACTGCTGGAGGAATTCAGAACAACTATTTCCTCTGATCTCTTGCTTGAAGGTACAAAACGGGGAAGTTACCAGGATGGGTGTCTGACATACAGAAATACATCAAATCCACACAGCTCTACACTCCACAGAAAAAGCATCTCCTTCTCTATGGATGAACACAGAGGCAGTGATCAACAAGGAGAGAAATATCGTCCCTCTTCAGACATCTTTATGCCACCTGCCCTTCCTGAAGCACCACAATAGCTGGGAACACTGCCAAGGCATCACACAGCCATGCATAAGCACTTTACTCCTCCAGGAGAGCACACATTACTAATGCACTATATTACATCCACACAGGAAAGCAGAAAACTTTCAAAAGAACATCCCTGGGAGAGGATGTTTTGCAGTGCTGAGTGTCATTCAGTCCTATGCTGTCTGGGCAGTGCTCCCTGGCTCACAGTAGCTCCTGTCCTTCATACTTGGAGAGGAGTATTTTGTGATGTGGAATTTTTATTTTTAGACGGAAAGTAAAGAGCAGATGAGTAAGTGTAGGGAACTTTCTAACTCAAAAAAGTAAAATGAACATGAAAATTTATTACTGCTTATGATGCCAAATATCTAACTTATTTCTAATCATACAGAATTGTTCATCAGGAATTGCAGTCCCTGTATGCTGTCTTCATTAAAGAGAATTTACCCATATCTAGCAGAGATCTGAAGGTTTTCTTTGTAAAAATCGGTTCTTCAAGTTGTGAAGCACTTTAAAAAGAGACTTTTCCTAAGTCCTAAATAAACAAATCTGCCAATAATTTCTACCAGCATGGCCACCCGTCAGCAACATTTCACACCAAACCATGTCCCTCAGTACAATGTCTAAACATTTCCTGAACAACTCCACAGACAGTGTCTCCACCACATCCCCAGCCAGCCTGTTCCACTGCCTGACCACTTTTTCAAAGAACAATTTTTTCCTAAAATCCAATCTGAATATTAGCAACTAAATAAAGTCATTTTCTTCTTCTTTTCTCAAACTGAAGAGCTTGAAATTTCCTCAAAACAGAACTCTCTACATTGAAGTTTTACATACCAGAAATGCAAGTGTTCAGATATGGTTCACTGCCTTCTGTTTACAACAAGAATTTAATGACGTTTCTGTTTTTATACAAAGCCAGAAGAGAGATTACTCCATAAATAAATTAGTAAAATGTTTATTGTTTCATTCTAGCTGTGAAATAGAAAATATTTATACTAATATTTTAAAATAATATTTTGTGTTTTAAAACATTCTATATTGTTCTTGTCAGTAATTACACTAATCTATGTATGAATAGAACTACTAAAGTCTGTTAAATATATTTCTTTACTTGAAAGAAAATGGTTGCTTCTTTTATTCATCACACCAGGGCAGTAGACAGTTGTGTTAAATAAAAAATGACACACTAAGGAGAACACTTGAAGTTAATCTTGAGATAAAATCTGAAACTCCCTGAGTTTTATTCGAGTTAGGTCCTGGGTCTATGCAGAAAGGCCATTTTGAATGGGCAGCACTGTAAGAGGACAGCCATCGACAACTGCAGAGCCAAATAGCCCTCTGTGCTAGCAAAGAACCCAGGCTTCATGTATGGTGCAGCCAGGCACACGCTTACAGGAAAATGGGAAGCAGGACAAAATCACTGTTAGATTTTTTTATCAAAGTGTAAGTCATGACTTGGTGTTACTAGCTCCAAATTTGGGAAAGCTTTCTGCACTTTGGCTAGGGCGCTGCAGCAACTTCAGATTTCTCTGCTGCAGCCTGGCGCTCCACGTCAGACAGGAGGTCACAGCACTGAGAGCTGAGCCGGTGTTTGGCACAGATCGTTCTCGACTTTTTTTTTTTTTCCCCTTGGAACTCCAGTGAGCAGCTGGAACTTGCGTTGCACATTGTTTCATTTCTGTTCTTTAACAAAACCATATGTCTTCTCTCAACTCAATATGTAGCTATAATTTTTTTACTATATGGGGGATAATTATTGGCTTAGCTAAGAGTGATCAAGTGGATAAGTGACTTTACTAAAATACAGGAGAACCAGACTCAGTTCTATTTTTGTTCCTTTTGATGGGTGACCTGAAACAGCTGTGAACTTTTGAATGATCATATGTTACAGTGGTAAATAAAGAATAATGTCTGAAATTAAACCTCACACAACAAGAATCAAGTTTTCATGACGTTATGTCCTGGAAGACCAGGAAATACTTTTTTTTTTTTTTTTTTTTTTTTAACAAAACAAAACGAAACAGTACCAACAAGAAAGCATCTCACATCAACTGCATGTGAATATATTTGTATATGCATCTGCACAGACAGTAAGGAAATATAGAAATATCCTATGAAAGCAGTATTAGTATAATCTGCATTTCATATATTTTACAACCTCAGAACACCTTTTACATCCTCAGAACACCAAACAACCAGAGAACTGTTGGAAGCTTTGTCATGAGCAATTGCCCCAGCTGCTCAGCATCTCACCCACACAGGATCTAAAGACCACTGTCATATTAAAGTGATAGATTTAGGTAAAGCTTAGGCAGAAACGTGAAAGTAGAAAAAGGACTTTTGGTTCTTACTAGTTTTTCTTTGATCTTGGAGCATGAGTAAAGGGAGTACACTGTATGACATACGGTTTTGTTAAGGGAAACAAAAGAAACAAAGTATAACACAAGTCCCAGCAGCTGCTGGAGTTCCAGGGGAAAAAAAAAAAAAAAAAAGATTACTCATGGAAGCCAGGTAAAAACTTCAGTGATTGGAGAGAAAGGAGTATCGCAACAATATTAAAGAGCCTGGGAACTGCCAACCAGTCAATGCCTGGTAGAATCACAGAACAGATGATACTGGAACTTATGTTGAAGCACTTGGAAGAAAGGGAATTTATTAGAGACAACCAGCATGAGTTCACCAAAGGCAAACAAATAATGCTCGACTAATCTAGTGGCCTGCTACAATGGAGTGACTGCATTAGTAGACACGGGAAGAGCAACTGATATCTGAAGTTTTTTAAGGTCCCTGTGGTTCCCACAACATTCTTGCCAGATGGGACAGATGGACTGCACCCCAAAGTGCTGAGGGAGTTGGCAGATGTGGTTGCCAAGCTACTCTTCAACATCCTTCAACAGTCCTGACTAAACAGGAGTGACCTGGTGGACTGGAGACAGGCAAATGTGACACCCACCATCAAACAGGGCCTGAAGGATGATCCTGGTAGCTACAGACATGCCAGGGAAGATTACGGAACAGATAATCTTGAGAGCCATCACAGATCAATTAAAGGACAACCATGGGATCAGGCCCAGTCAACATGGGTTCATGAATAGTAGATCCTGTTTGACAAACTTTATATCATTCTATGACAAGGCAACCCGCTTAGTGGATGAAGGTAAGGCTGTCGATGTGGTCTACCTGGACTGAACAGCCTTTGATGCTGTTCCCCACAACACCCTCATGGAGAAGCTGGCTACTCATATTTTGGATGGGCATACGCTCTGCTGGGTGAAACACTGGCTGGATGGCCAGGCCCAAGGCACTGTGGTGAATGGAGTTAAATCCAGTTGTCAGCCAGCCACGAGTGGAGTCCTCCAGGGCTTGGTACTGGGACCACTCCTATTCAACATCTTGCTAAAAAATCTTGATTAGTGGGTTGAATGCACCCTCATTAAATTTGCAGACAACACCAAGCTGGAAGGGAGTGTTGACCTGCCAGAGGGTAGCAAGGCACTACAGAGAGACCTGGACAGACTGACAAGGTGAACTGTATGAGTTGCAACAGGGCCAAGTGTCAGGTCCTGCATTTTGGTCACAACAACCCCAGACAACCCTACAGGCTTGGGGAGGAGCAGCTGGAAAGCTTCCTGACAAAAAGGGACCTTGGTGTACTGATGGACAGTCAGCTGAATATGAGCCAGCAGTGTGTCCAGGTGGCCAAGAAGGTCAATGGCATCTTGGTTTGTATCAGGAACGGTGTGATGAGCAGGACTAAGCAAGTAATCCTCCCCCTGTACTCAGCACTGGTGAGGCCCCACCTCAAGTACTGTGTTCAGTTTTGGGCACCTCAATACATAAAGAACATTGAGGTGCTGGAGGAGATCCAAAGAAGGGCAACAAGGCCTGTGAAGGGCTTGGAGAATATGCCCTATGAGGAGCGACCGAAGGAACTGGGGTTTTTAGTATGGAGAAGAGGAGGCTGAGGGGAGACGTTATTGCTCTCTTTAAATACCTTAAGGGTGATAGCCACAAGGTTGGTCTCTTATCACTGGAGGCAGGTGACAGTTCAAGGGGAAATGGCCACAAGTTGCACTAGCGGAGGTTTAGGTTGAATGTAAGGAAAAAATTCTTTTCAGAAAGGGTTGTTAAGCACTGGAATAGGTTTCCCAGGGTGGTGTTTTTTTGTCACCATCCCTGAATGTGTTTAAAAAACATCTCTATGTGGTGCTCAAGGTAGTTAGGTTGTGTTTAGACTTAATGGTGTTGAGGGGGGTTTTCCAACCAAAGCCAACCTATGATTTCCACAACCTATGATTTCCAACCTATGATTCCATGATTCCTGCCATTAAATTGGAGGGATATAGGTTTGATTTACTAGTTAGATAAGGAATTGGTTGGATGGCCACATCCAAAGCGTTGAAGTCAATGGTTCAATATCCAAACAGAAACCAGTAACGAATGGTGCCTTTCAGGGACACATACTGGGACTGATACTATTTAATATTTTCATCAGTGAGAAAGATAGTGGGATTGAATGTATGTTTCTTCCCTTACAAGCTGTAACTTGCTACTCAGTGTTACAGAGAACTGTTCACATACCCAGTCATGTCTTGCAAACATAATCCTACACAAATTCACTGTCGTACACACTTTTGCAGTGTATTCAAGTAGCTCCACAAAATGCTTTGTTTAAGGTATCAGTTTTTGTTGGAGTGTTTTGATTTGCATGGAAAGTTCTTTTTTTTTTTTTTTTTTCTTTTCTATAGAACAGAATCAGCATGAAGCACATTGCTCTGAGTTTCTAATGTAGTCTTCAATCGTTATCTTAAGTCATTTGTTTGAGTTGGCAGCTGCTGTGCTTATGCTGATTATTGTGCTGTGTTCTTTGGCAAATGTATATTTACCTCTTATCTAGCACTGTAAGTATGATGATGAATGAATAATCTCTATCTAAAAACACCTGGTCTGCAATTAAGCCATTTAGTTGTTATTTGAATATCAAGTGCAGATAGTAACTACCACATTCTGTAGATGCAGAGAAAAGAGAAAAATAATTATTTTCAGTTCTTACTGGTTTTCAGCTTAAAAGAAGAGGAAGAAGAGTTATGTTTGCAAGCATACAACAGTCTCAGGTGCATCTGACACAGAAAACAATATAGATGCAAATCGGGAGCAATCTTTCACAACATGAAGCATTAATTCTGCTTGAGAAACAACGAATTGCCTTCAGTTTTTTCTTGCCATGATGAGTTGGTGTTAAGTCTCTGACTGATGGTCTTGTTTCCAATACAGTAAATTTGAAAGAATCCAAATGCAATAAAATTGTCTCAACTGGGACACTGTAGTAAAGAACAGCCACTGGGAAATAAACCACTAAATTAATCTCACACAGTCTTGCACTTCATTTCTGGTATTACAAAAGGAATAAAAGTAAAAGGATTTTTCTACGCAGGAGAATCATTGATATAAGACACTCCAACAGTCTGTGTGCGTTTGGAAAAATATTCTTACTCGACTTTTCTATAAATTTCCACTGCCATTACCTGGACAAATATTTCCCTACAAAAGTCTAATGGTTTCCTTCTAACAGTGACGACAACTAACCTACATGTACTTCAGATTTGGTTTTGAACTTAGCAAAAATCAGATTCACAGCTAAAGGAACGGTTTCTTCTTCCTACACTCATTTCAGAACCAAAATATTTGACCATGTCCACTCATTCCAAATCTAAAGCTAAGCTTTAGGCTAAGTATTCCCAGCCAGATAATTTCAAAACCTGTTAACTCCAAACTTCGAGTTAGGATATGCTTACACAGGACCCTCCAGGCAAACAAGCTAACCTTACTGTTGATTCAGGCTGGAAAAAAGCCATATGACTGCATTTCTAACAGTACTGAACTCAAGTTATTGTATTCCATCTCACAGTTACCTCTGAACAGAGTTTATTAGCATGATGTAAACGGTGTCACATGGTCATTTTTCAGCTAGGGGAACAAGAAGAGCAAGTTCACATCTGCTTAGAACATGTTGTATTAATACAGCTTTTGCATCACAGTCATATTGAAGACATGTTTTGCTTTTTTAAATGTAGCTTTTCTTTCTTGTCAAAAGTCCCACTGGCATTTCTGAGTCAGTTCTTCTTCCCCTTTTAAATCCCCCACCTTGCCCTAGCTCTTCTTACCATTCCTAATCCCTTGCTATTTCTACTGGCCACCTTATTATAATCTTTTTTATTTATTATTATTATTATTATTTGTTTTGCAAAGATGCACAAAACTGTCAGCTTTTCCACTACTTCTTTGCAAAAAGCCATTACTTCTGATTACAAGACCACTCTTGTGTCTAAGATCCCAAAAATGATGACCTTGGATCCAGTTGTAAGTGACACTGGCAGCATGTAAGTGCTTTCCTTTCCAAATACTAACAAAATATCTGCATACTTTTCACAGTTTAGACTGAATAAATCTGTCCAATGGCCCTGGGTAAGAAGCACAGTTGGCAGCTATCACTGCACCAGCCCCAAGGAGGCTAGGAAATAGGGGAAAAATGTGGTAGATTCATCATCTGCGTGCACATGTGGGTGACCATTTACCTACTATCTAACAGCTTGAAGTATTTCACTCTAAGGTCACTATCTTCTGATGACAAATGAGATTCTGCACTGCTCAGTTTCTCAAGCTGTGTCTTAAGAACTCTTGCAAGCAATCTGTACAGCTGCAGCTGCCAGAGGGGCACAGAGTATCCACCTGGTCAAAAGAATTTCTTCCAGTTATAGATGAGTCTGGATTTCATTTATATTTTTCAAAGTATTTTCTAAGGATTGTTCTCTATGTACAGTGCTCCTCTATAAATGTCTTAGGTTTCTGCCTTTTTTTCTGTGTGTGTCTTTGGTGCAGATTAAGTGGTTTTAAGCTATAACACTGTTTAAATGATTGCTTAAAAAGTCAGCTACCAAAGAAGAGTGATAAAACACCAAAATAATGGAAATGCAGAAGCCATTGGTTCACACTGACAACTAATCTCTCATGGGAGATAATACATCCTATTTAGAAAATGAGAAATATGCAATGCAATTAAGAGCCCTCCTTTTTGTACTATGAATACCTATCAAGTTACTCTAAATTATAGCTTCATGAAGGAGGTAGGAAAAAAGAAAGATATCTTTGCTATAGATTTTTTTTGAAAGAAGTTAAAGTTTGTATTTGCTGTGGTAACTTAAGATGAAACAAGGAAGTCATGTTAATAGAGGTTATTTTTATTTTCCTTTTCTGCACCTTGGGACAGTCATTTTCTCAGTAATAATAAGAAGCAATGTAATAAACAGAATGTACAGGTCTTTCTGTAACTGCAATTCAAGGCATTTTTGTAAAAGGTCAAACAGCATCTGTGCTTTCAAGTTTTCCAGACACTAAATTCCTAAATCAAAAAACCACGAAATTGGTTGGACTCTTTCCATTGACTTCAATGATTTGGGGGCCAAACTCCTATATATATATAATGCAGGACTTTCTTATACCCCAAAGCTTTACACAACTTGAGAACCACCTTCTGGTGAAGGCTGAGATCACTTTCTTCTAAACTGTGAAGCGTTAACTCTTCTCAGTATCAGATTTTATGTCTCAATCTCACATTTTGTTGGAAACCTTGTTTTAATTACTAAGACTTTTTCAAGTCTCCAGTTTGATCAGAATTCCGGCAGCTAATCTTCTCTACCATGTACATAACTAGAAGCTAGATGCCAGCACTTTCAAGAAAAGATTCATGAAAAGTTTCTGATCTTCAGATTGGAAACTTCAATCCCAATACTTATTGTAAGCAACAAAAAAAGACCAATACAATATATGTAGCACACATACATGTACTACTTTACCTATTCCCGACTATGCATGACAAACGTTCATATCTTTCTAGTCTTGCAGGAATGTGAAATCTGTATGGCAAATTGCATGCAGTATGCATTGCCAGAAAAAGTAGGTCAGACGCCTACTCACAGTACGCTAACTTGCACTGCAGTTTACTTGTGAGAAAAACAGTTCACTAATTGCACTGAAAATGTAAGATAGTGCTACTGATTAATACATGAATATGTCTGAATTCAGAAATTAGTTTATCAGCTCAGTAGGTAACATTCTGAGCAATACAAATTAATGTGCTGCTTTTTGTTTTTATTCTCGTTTGCCCTTGGGAATTATTTGCCACCTGATTGTTTATTTTCATTAGCAATGATTCAGTAACAATAATGCAGCATGAAGAGTTATTCTACACAAGGAAAAAAATCAGTATTGTTTCTACTAGCCACTTGAAATCCATATTTCTAGCCACTTACACAAGGAGGTATGGTCCTAATAACCAGCAGCATGTCTCATGTTGTTTAACATCTGGCAAGTTACATATTAAATCCAAAGTTTCACCTCACATTTTGTCCTACTCAAAAATGCAGCAGGCCCACCAACTTGTGCAGTATGGTTGCCCTTAGATGTTGCAGGTTTTCTTACTGTGAAAATCGTAAGAGTCACCTGCATTAGTTGAGGAATGAAGCACAAATCTAGGAAATTCTTGGATTTCCTCTCTCTGACTTATAAGATATATCTATTTTACATATACTGAAGACCACTGCAGTAGATAAAGACATGCTGTGCCAAGAACTGAAGTCAGCCCTAGGAATATTTACTTCTGTCACACTACGTTAATAGGTTCTTCTCACCCTCAAGTGAAAATACCAACATTTCAATCCAAAGTGTACAAGTAAATTTTTATATCCAATCTGAGAATCACAGAATCACAGAACTGTAGGGGTTGGAAGGGACCTATGGAGATCATTGAGTCCAACCCCCTGCAAAAGCAGATCCTTAGCCCAGGTTGCACAGGTAGGCATCCAGGCAGGTCTTGAATGTCTCCAGAGAAGGAGATTCCACCACCTCTCTGTGCAGCCTGTGCCAGCGCTCCATCACTGCACTGTGAAGAAGTGTCCATGCACACTTGTGCAGAACTTCCTATGCTTCAGTTTGTGGCCATTTCCCCTTGTCCTATCAGCACAGAAACCACCTCATATCAGTTATATTAAATACCAAGTTTGTTTGGATTTTAATCCAAAATGGATAATAAAATCTCACTGTGATGGGCCAGGTCTCTGTATAGAGCAGATAGTTCTCTAAGACAGAAAAAGAAGTGCTCACTCAGTAACATAATCATCAGTCACAACAGCTCATTTCTGCTAAAAAGAGAATTATATAAATATTGAAAAGTGGTAAGATGCAATCCATATGATGAAGAAAATGTGTTGAATGCAGTTCAACATAAGAAAAATTGCACTACTGATAAGATCTGTCCAGAGATCACCCAGAACCAAATAAAAAAGTGTGTTCATGAGTGTTGCCATAGCATCAGTCTTGTCAGGACCAGGCAGGAGATGGACAGTATCCCAGCTACACTCAGTACAGGTGCAGCCACATAGCTTTTGGCATACATCAAGAGACTGAGCCCATATCAGCCTACAGAAGAAGTATGTAGACATAGTCTTGCTGTGACATCATCGAAAGTAAAGCTTAAAGCCAGAGATGGCTTCAGGGAAGGCAAGCAGCTGCATGAATTCATTATTATCAAACTGTTCTTCTGTTAGAGCAGTACAAAGAAGAGGCAAAAACTGCCTCTTATTAGAGGAAATACCATGAATCCGACTAGAAGAGAAAAAAGGAAAAGCGAGTCAGAGGTGGCCTCTGCTCTCAGAGCCACAGATTTCCTAATTAATAGCAATTGTTTAACAGTAAAAGCCAAAGATTTTCTTCACAGGCTACGGCAGCCTGCATTCATTTTAACTGCTACTGAAGCTTAGGTTTTTGTTTCTTCTTTTCTCAATATTTTCAGGTAGATAAAATGAAAAGCGGCTTTTTATTTTTTTTTTTCCTCAGTGTCTTTCATAATAAAAGGGATCAAAGGGAATCTAATAATTTCACTGTTTCTCTTATCAACAACACTTTTCCCAAGAATCTATATGTACTTTCATAGGTATTTCTGGAGGCTGTGGGAGGCAGATGAAGAATAGTTCTTTTTGGACTTGTTTCACTTCCATGTACCTACACCTGGTGTGGAAGTATCGTGGGGTATAAACAATGTGTAGAGTAAATCCTTTCCTATACCTAAGTGTCTTGCAATGCATATCATGAATTGGTTAAACTTAGGCTTCTTGTGACTTTGTGAAATACATAAACACAAAGAAGTCTCAGATACTTGAATATTTTCTGCTTTTAGTGATCTTCACTTTTCTCCACTGCTTTATTTGTAGGACTTTAACCTTTGAATGGGAATTTATTTTTACAGGTTTTGGTCGATTCCCTGGAGCACAATGAGACATCTAGATATGTCTAATGCCTGGAAGTTTATTGTGATGAGCAAAGACTGGGCAACCTTCCAAGCATACACACATATAATGACGAGGTCAGAAAGTTGCTAAGTTGTTAAAATAAAAGGCAGTAAAGATAACACTCATGTATCTGCACTGTCTGACATAATCCTGTCTGATCCCAGTAACATAAAGTATGTTTACTGGTGCTTTTTCTCCTGAAAAGACAACAAAGTATATCATGCCTATATCAAACAAAGCTGTTTTTACCCTTCAGTAAGACTTGCTGCAGCTGCTGTCACTCTCTTTCCTTCAAAATGTCTTTCATGTACACATGCACTCAGAAAAACAGAATTATGCCTTTGCAGAGGGTTGATAATTGCTAATAAAGAAAACTTTAGTCTTAGCTTAACATCAAATGCCAGAATGCAAAGCAGACAAATAATACACCATATTAACCTCTTATGCAATTCTCATCTCAGTGAGTAACCACCTTCCTCCCATGCATGTTGTGCTCTTCACAAGCACATGTAATAGGCAATACGTTAATCAGGTCTTGGAGATGAAATCAGCAATGAAGGATGGAATTCATCAAGACAAGTTCCACAAAACCAACACTGTGCACTGAGAGTTTGATATCCCTGCAAGTCAGTTTCACTTACAAAGAGGGCACGTGACACACTGACAAATCCATTAAAAAGAGAAGGTTTGCGTCTTTTTAGAAGTGATATTTAGTTCACTTTTATTTACTTTTGTGCTTTAATTTCATTTACTTTAATTATTATTTTTTTGCAAAAACAAAGAATATACTTTGGATGTTCAGGATAACAGACATTATCTTAGCAATATGAAACATATTTGCTAGAATGAAGTAATACACTGGAAAAAGAAATACTGTGTGAAAAGAGCATTTTATCTTACGGCTGAGGTAGGTGTGTATTCTTTCTGTCATCTTCTTATTGGCAGACAAATTCAAAAAGAAGTTACATTTGGAGACTGAAAAAATCTCTCAACATGACAGAACTCATCTTCTCTTGAAAACTTTCTTCCTTTTTTTTTTTTATTTCAGGTGTAAATTAAGCAGCACCTTTGCTCCATATGATTCAGATTCTTTTTCAAGGTAACAAAGCACCAAAAAATGAGGCTTCCATCACAAAATTGAGCTTTAAAACCCCTTTAAAGTACCCATGATGGAAGATATTCAAATAATCTGTCATTTTTGACAAAGAGAATTTGGGAGGTGCAAAGGAAAAGAGAAAGAAAATGGATATTTTTCAGCAAGAACGTTGCAAAAACAGACATCAGACCTCCAAATGTATAAATAACTTATCTGAAGAATCTCACGTTCCTGTTTAACCTTCATCATGTCACTACACTGAGTGGCAATGTTAATTGATTGGATTAGACCATTTCAAAATTAAAGGATTATTAATTACTTGTTTCATCCTATAAATTAAAAGACATTCCACCTAAGAGGAGTGGAAAGAAGATTTCACATATATGTGTACTTTATGATTATAATTGGTTTCAAAATGCAGAATTGTCTTAGGATGTTGCTTACATCAGGGAAGCTTCAATGTTCAGGAGTAAGTCTTGAGAAATACTGGACATGAAAGATACCATGGATCCCTTTCATAATGGAAACAGATTCTGTCCCGTGTGATATATACATAGTTTACGCCAAAAGTAATGCCTCCTGCTTATTTCCATGGAAACTACAACAGATATGAAGAGCACAACACTATTCCATAAAGCACATTCTCAGCTACAAAACACTCTTTCTCAGCATAGCCACAACCATTAGCTATGCATTTTCATCAGTGATGAAAAAGAGCCTGCATGCCATGCTGAAAACAATCTGCACTGCCATCTGACCCACTGTCACCGCTGCTGAACCACACCACTCACTGCCTCACTGTGCTCACATCCACTGTCTGGTCTCCAAAAATGTTCAGCAAGCATCAAGGAATTGTCAACGTGTGCTATTTTTTCACACGGAGGAATTCAACGCCAGACTGCCCTTCTGCTGCCATCTGTCACATGGCAACAAAATGTAATGGTGTGAAGGTTTAAGCTCTACTGCCACACCACCAACATCCATCAACATAATAAAACAGAAGACATTACTTTTGGAGCAGCCCTCATACAAGCAGAACCACAAATGTTTGTCCTGTGGGGATCAGACTGTTAAAGAAATAATGACAAAAGAACATGAAGAACATTTCTTATCTGGATGTAATCTAGATCAAGAAATTGTAGTGAGTTTGAGAGATGGTTTTGGTTATATTGCGCATGATGCTACAAACTGTCAGATAACTACAAACTGTCTTCTACCATCATTCCTAGGGATTTGTGCTCTTTTGGTCAGCAAGATCCAGTTCACTTTAAAATAATGAAAAAATTTAAAAAATGGGTGATTACTACAATGCCCAGTGTGGACAGTGACTGTTTAAACTCTGAATACCAGAAGTCAAGAGCATCCCAAAACTGATTTTGGGTTGCAATTTGACTAATTTCCAAACTGATGGTAAGAGTTGAAAACATGAATCAGTAACTTTTTAAAATCTCCCTGTGCTATCTTTAACAATTACTGGAGTTTCTCAGATGATTAGTACTCCTATCTAAAAAGAAAAGAAGTTCTGGGAGCGTGTTGTACATTGATTTAAATGCACTGAAATACTGCTTCAGCGTTTTCTTTCTTCTTTAGCTATGAAGTGGGGAGACAACCCTGGACTTGTCCATGGCAGAGTAATTCAAACTATGTGGATTGATACGGTGATTTGATATGGAGCTTCCTTTTCTCCCAGATGCTGTTACATTGCAACAACACAGTAATTGAGGTAGTTGTGAATGACTGGAATGTGGAGATGGAAATTGTTTTTATACCTTCACCTACAATAATGGTAATTAAATAGCATTTGCTGGGCACTGTCAGTATATACAGAAAGAAGATAACATTCAGAGATGAGATTTGGTAACTATCAAGTCAATATGACCCTGGCAACTGAAGCTGCAGGTAAATGGAAATGCAAAAGACTAGTTTAATGGCAGCTGATAGTATCACAAAGGAAGTGCTATGACTATCTGTGCCATTTATCAATACAATCAAAGCAGTGAGTGAATATCATAACCCATTATGGCACATATTTATACCTCTAGGAACAAAAGCTATCATGCTTTATTCTGTTTTATTTTTGTAACTCATTGTCTGTGATACTGATACTAAATAGAAAGAAAACATCGGAAGACAAGGTCATTTGATCACGCACAGCATCACTGGGGTTGCTACAGCACTACTAAAGTTAATGGGATCTGTGAAGCTAGTCTATCATGTAACTTAGAAGCTCTCTATGTCTTATGTACCATACAACCATTTTGTGCAAATGACCATACTGCTAGTATCTTGCCATGCAATCATAAAAACTCTCACCAGCAAAATTAATTAAGAGGAAGCTACCTTTAGTCCAGATTCTCTGCTTGCACGGGATGTTTCCTTAAGTAAATTTCATTAGATTGTTGCGAGCTATCTAATTCTCTAAGGAGCTGGTTCATTTTATACTGGAATCATTTGCCTTCATACCTAATTAATCAACTTGTCACAGTTGTTCAGAGCTTTGAGAGCTACATAAGATGACTTTTACTTTCGCTAATGCCAAGACAGCACAAGGACACAAGTCATTTTCCCAGCTGAAGAAAGCTGTGAGGAAACGTTTTCAGTACTATTATGCTTCTATGCCTGTTTTAAAGAAGGTTTATACAGGACTCATGTATTAGCATGTTCACGTTCAATAGTAGAGGCCAACAATTGGAGATAAGGAGGTGAGAGGAACAGAGGAAAAGGAAAACCTTAAAGACCTGGAGATTGCCTGGGGTTTTAACAAAGGCAGCGAGCGCTCTACACACTCCCTGCATGCTCTGCACAGCCTTTAGGCCTCCCACAAGTACCACAATGACATCAACAGCATTATCTTCTTAAATTTGGAGGCTCAGATAGACACAAGACAGGAAAACACATAAACACACACCCAGATGAGACATACATGTAGGAAGATAAAAAATGTACTGAGCAGGAAATACACACATGCTGAACATGTGCTTGCAGTGTAAATGACTCCTTGTGTAACAGCTAGGGGACATCAAGAGGTCTTGTGGGTTCATTCTCTGCCAGCAACTGGCAGGCACCTGAGCAGTGCAGGCTAACACGTCAGGGCTGAAAACACAGCTGAGAGGGTCTGGAAGAATCCCTCTGTAAGCACCACTACAGTTTTTTGTGTCTCCAGGCCTAAGGCCAACAGGGAGAGAGAGTTATTCCAGAGGCAGCACTTCTTTTCCTGTCTGAGTTTATCCTACGCTGTACATGCAAGAGTTGCACAAGTGATCAAGGACAAATCTTCCATGCACTGCCTGTTTGATTCCCATGCCTCAGTTTTTCTTCCTATCTTTTGACTGTCTTGTCTCTGTCTGCACTGGATTTCTATAAAACACAACACACTTTGGTACTGCAACAGTCATTAACGTAACATAGCTCCATAATGACGAGAAGAATTCTTGAATCCTTTCATTAACTACAGCTGTTACGTGCCATTAAATGCTATAAGCCATGAATAACTTCATGAGTATGCAAAGAAATGCAAGGCACTGCCCACATTTGGAACCAGCAGATTTGCAAGCAGTAAAAAACAGTAGCAGGCTGTTCCCAATAGAACTGAGTTTCCTGCTGCATTATCTAAGTTGCTCATCTAAAAGCATACAGGTACTAAATAATGCTTTCCCCACTGTTGTAACTGAGTGTCTTTCTCCTCTTCTCCTTGTCCATAAGGATTCTCCAGTACCTGATAACAGTAAAACTAATCCTCCCAGTGATTTCTTACTTATTTTCTTCCTTTCTACACATCTGCTTTATTCATTAAAGCTGTGGGAATTAGTTTCTTTACAATTTGCTCCCTTCTGTTAAGTAGATTGAAAATGTCCAGGAAGGTTAGGAATTAAGGGGGAGGAGGAGCAGGTAAAAACACAGACATATGGGTAATCACAAGAGCATTTTCCTGAGAAACGTTGAAATGAGCGCGTTTTAGAACAGTCAGCAATTCTGAAGCCTCACACAGGACTCATGGCTTGTTTGCTGGGGAAATAAAGAGAAAACCTGGCTCCTCAGTGCACTGAGGCATTAACTGAGTGCCCCTGGATAACACTGGAGTGCCTGAGAGCGGGCTAAATGGGATGCAGTGCAGTGTGACAGCTGCATGTGCTTCACGTGCTGCACCTGGCATTCTCCCCACCCCCAGTCTCCCCCCTGCAGCAGCACAGCTGTGGCAATTTGAAACAGATATGCTTCCAGCAAACCACTGCTTCTCTCAAACCACACCACGGAGCCTCTGCAGTCTGCAGCTCAGCTGCTGCACTGTGATTGAGTCCAGCTGGGCTTGGTATGGTACACCACTGATTGGGCATCGGAAACTAAATACACCAAGGAGAACATCTCAAAAGAGCCACAAGGCAAGAACTGCAAGAAGAGAGTGGGAATTTCACAGTGAAATTAACAGAGGTTATAAAACCAGTAACTAGAAAAGATAAAGTGTGCAAAGAGCAGAAAGTAAGTCATAGAAAATGGAAATGAGAAGGATGAGAGGGAACTAAGGGGACAGTGGCAAAACTAAGACATAAAAGCAAAGCTAAAAGCAGACAGAAAGGGAATACTCCACTGATGAAAGAGGATTTGAAAGCAAAATAATATAGAAATTGTTCATTAAAAATCAGGCTCTCAGCATTCTTTCCTACAGAGAAGACAAAAATGTTCCTTGAGGTTTATTGTTCTCCTTCAATCAATCAATCAATAAGGTTTGATCCTTCTTTCCCTTTTATGTGTGGAACTACACTACCCCTATACCTCCTCTGGTAAGCTGCTTCAAAGAGAAAATAGGAAGATGTGAGTACTGACACAATAAGAAAGTAACTAAGAGAGCCTCCAAATGTACCAACAAAGTGGCAACCCAAACATGTTGTGGGGCAGTTCGTAGCTCCAGTGAAAACACAGATGTGAAGAATGGTGAAGACAGAGCCCTTCTGCTGTACTGACACTGCAGTGGTAACCAATACGGGAAGCTACAATATGTTCCTTCAGATATTATCTAGAACCATTCCTTGAGAGACTGCTAATAAAAGCACAGATGGACAGAGTGTTTAAGATCTTTTGGCACAAACTTGACAATATTGTGTTGTGGACATTGTCTGTAAGGTGAAATTAAGCAAGGACTGTTATGCTTTTAAGAAACCATTCAAACTTGCTGTAAATGTAAGACCTGCTTTAAAAAGTGTCAGCATAAAAGAAAAATGATGACAGTGAAAAGGATTCTGTAATGTCTACGCAGTAACTACACAGAAAAAAATTGATCAACACTAACATCAATGGCCAGGTATTGAAAATGCATTGTCTACTGCTCCCAAGGCAGCTTTGCTGATTACACAGATCAGCCCCAACAGCATGAAATAGTAGGAAAAAAGAATCAAGAGCAGAAGTTGCATACAGGACAGGGCACTAGTGCCCTGACCTCTATGTCGAGCACAGAAAGATCCAGCAGCTATGCACAAACTAAATGGCATTCAGCAGCCAAAAAGGAAGAGTAAAAGAGGCATGTTTTGAAGTGCAAACCAGTCATTAGTTTGGCATGCCGAACACACCACCTCAACAGCACCTCGATCCAATGACACGGTGAGAAAGCAGCTGCTTCCAGATATCATATCTGAAAACATATTTTGCAACCTGCCCAAAAATACAAGAGCAGGCAACAGACTGACACGACTACCATGACACAACCCACACCTACTGATGTATTAAAATGATTGAACAAATTTAGCTTCCACTTACTCAAGGAATTTATTCTAGAAACAAATTATTCACAAAGAAAATAAGTTTAAAATCTTTCATAGCTTGAATAAGTAACATTGTAGCAGTTACTGATCAATGCCATCAAAACAATGGATACAGAAAGTATTTTGTGCATGTCCCTTTTTATATGCTCTGTACTCAAGAAAGCAATGTTGCCCATGTTCACACTTGTTACCAACACTGTACTCCTTTGCTCCACCCACAGATGTTCTTGTCTAGAATTCAAACCTTCAGCATCAGTGCTTTTGCAACCCAAGACATGTATGAAATCTCCAAGCAAGTCAGTTATTTCCTGATCAGTTATTTGTCAGTAGGACAGCAGCATGAAGCATGATGTTAGCTTTCCATTTGTGTCTGAGTAAGGAGTTACAGCTTGGTTAAGTCACTGTTTCTGATTAAACGATCTAATGATTCCATTTTCTTTTTGAGTTTCAAGGCTTTCTATAGGAGCATCCCACTCAAGAGCATGAGATGGTTTAATGGATACAGGAACGAGGGAGGCTTAGTAATGGTCCAGGATTTTCTAAGATTTCAATTTATTCAATTCACCACAGGTATTTGCTTTCTCTATGTTCCTCGAGCTTCTCCCTAGCTTTTCCATTAAATATTCATCCTATAAACTGCTCTGTCCATGTACCTAGGCAAAACCTCTCAGGTCAGGCAGATACTTTTATTTGGAAATGGCTGCCAATGTACAGGCTGAAGAGAAATCCAAGTGGCAGTAGCACATCTGCAACTAAGTGATAACTATATAAAACCTGGTGTGGCAGAACCTGTCATTCTACTTGGAACTATCAGGTCCTTAGATTTTGCAATATATGTGCAATTAAAGAGACTGAGAACGACAAAGAGATGACATGATGAAGTGAAAACAAATTTTTCCAGGAAACCTGAAGCTGAGCGGAAGCACAGCCCAGTAAAGAGATCCCTGTCCCAGATAACCGATCATCTGAGTTCAAAGCAAGACTAGAGGCTTTCATGACTGATTTTCCATGTGAGAATTTCTGCTATATACCAGAACATAGCCAATTATTCCCATCTACCAAGGATCACCTACTTCCTAGACAGTCATATTTTACCTTCACTCTGTTTTCCTGTTTTCCTATCTTTCTCCATCTCAGTCTCCTCTCTTTCTGGCTCCTTTCTTCCTGCATTAGTAACATTTTTAGTACAGTAGGGCTATACTCTGTGACTGGAACCTCTAGAGACAAATCACTGCAGGCAAGAAAAACTTGTAATAGTATAACTGCAGTTCCAGGAAAGCTCATTCAGCTTCTTTACTACAGAACTGCCACAACTGCATGGAGGATCTTGTTCATAATGTCTGATCTCTCTCAAACTTGTTTGTGAAGCCCATTTTGTATTTAATCAAAAGGTATTCTCTATTTGTGCTACCATTACTGCTTTCTGCTTAAATACGATTGATTCATGTCCTTGCTACATTTTCAATAGAGCATACAGTGTAGGAACCTGTAATTTAGCAGCTCATTAGTCCTGCCAAATTAAGTCCAGTCCCACTGGTCACTAGGAATTTAACCTCAAATTCTGAGGGTGAATCCAGAACTGTCACACTGTCACCCAAAATATCTAGATACAAACAGGTTAATAAGCAAGTTGGGAGAAAGAAACGATCTGGGATCACAGAACTTTGAGTCATCATTGTAGATGGTCATAAAAGAAAGAGAATAGGTCTCTATGCGTATATTCAACATTATACACTCATTAAGTAATTTTCAAGAACATTTATACACAGTACCGAGCAGAGGGGGGTGGGCCGACTCCCTTCAGATTTGCTCCCTACAAACATTTTGTATTACACAGAATGAATTACTTGTTTACCTTGTTGCATAGAAAACATGGCTGTTCAGTGTTTACCTTCATTTAAAAGCTTTGTCTTCTGAAGGGTTGTATCAGTTTGTACAGGTGTCTGGAGTAGAGAGTGACTGCAACACAGCTCAGAGAAGAAACTAAAAAAGACAAATTCTAAATGAGGCCTTCACAACACGTCATCTGTCTTCCTAAGTCATCTGCTATCAAGTAGCTCACAACACATGACTGATCTTGCCAGCTAGAGTGGAAAATTACTTTTAAGCTTTAATGAAAATACTTCCTTAGACCAAAAAGGTACAGGAGAAAAAAAAAAAGTGTTTTGTATGCAATGTAATTTCTGTCTCCTTCTGGCCCATGTTAAGACTTTTCTGCCACTGAGGCAATGAACTAAAATGTTGTTGCTCACTCTTGCCTTTCAGGTTAGCAAATTTCTGGGGCCGCACAGGCAGCTTCTTAGAAAAGGAGGTGGGGTCAATTACCTCTTTGATGCAGTCCTGTTTATTTACAAGGAAAGTAGGCAGTATCTGCTTCTTTAACCATGGTAGGTTTAGTCAAGGGGAGAATCTGAAGGCTGTCATTCCAGTTCTGAGATCTCCTGACAGCCTTTCCTTTGGCTTTCTGTCAAGACCACACTAGTCGATCTTCTCTTGCTTTCTTCTGGTTTTCTTGTTGCTCTCTGGCTTCTTCAGCCACCCATAGCCAGAGAGCTGCAGCTTAATGCTACCCCCAAGGCTCTGGGCTTGCATCTTGTCCAGCCTTTGCAAACAGTTTCCAGAGACTTAATTACTCCTAAACAAATAATCATTTAATAGTTTTGCCCTTAATCTCAACAGCAGCTGTCCTACACTCAGAGATCAAGTACCTCGTAGAGCAAGGTAGTTTCAACAGCATGAAAAGCAAATTTCCCTCAGGAAAACAGAATTTGCACAGCCTCTGCCATATCTTGTAATGTAACTACTGGAGATCCTGCAGCATTTCCACCAAGCTGCAGAAATAGTCTGCCAGAATAATCTCTGGTTCATTATCTTCGGTCAACACGCTTTCTCTTAATATTCAGTTTGAAAGATACACGCTGTAGAGTTTTCACATTTGCCCACAGGAGCCCTTTATCACACCCTACCCCTACCTCAGTAATTTGCTCTTTGCTTTATGGATGTCTGTTAAGAACTGTGGCCTACAAAACACTTCAAGGTCATTATTGCTCATTACTGTCTTCTATAGTGCCTCTGAGAGCTGGAGATATACATACAGGAGCAGATGCTCTCAGATTTTCACATTCCAAGATCTGTATCCCCAGTACCCCCTACCCAGTATCCCCACAATCAATCAATCGATCGATCAATAAGAGATTATTTTGTAACTGTTACCTACTTTCCCTTATAGTTCTTATGTCATCCCTCCAGAAATAGTTTCTCTGTCACTACATTAAATTTTGGAAGGAATTTGATAAAAAAACCCAACATGCTGCTGGAGCAAAACAATTTAGAATCATAGAATCATATAGATTCATATTAGATAACATATGATATCATATTAGATATCTATTAGCTTGGCTTTCTGAATCTTTACTCCTTGTCTCAGTATTTTTTCTGCCAGTTTCGATTTGGTTATCCTTCTCTGCATTAGGCATCCTACTGAAACTCATTCAGTCTTTTCCCATACACTGTCATCTAAGTGCAAAAAATTATTTCTTTGTATTTCTTCCCCCACTGCAAGAACAAACCTTGCAAAATATGACTGAATATATTACTGGTCCTCATTCAAACCTTTCACAAACTGCAAAACCTTTTCTTCTCTCTTAAAAACTGCCAGCCATCCAGTACAAAGGCAAACACTCAAAATGACAGACATCCACAGCCTACCATAAAGTACCATTGTGTGTCATGTTCTACCCAGTTAAAACAAATCTTGTGTCACAACCCTTATTCCTGTCTGAACTAGTTGCAAGCTTGCATACAAATTAAACAAATGTCAAATATCTTCATCACGCCCAGACTTCTATGGAAGAACATTACAAGCCTTGGATGTTGCAGGACCCTAACATGTAACAGGAAGAAACCCAAACTCTTCTAAATATAATCTTCTGAAAGAATGAATCTTTCAGATCCCATCAAATGGGGCTGGTATTCTTGATCTGTTTCAAGCTCACTGAAGGTTGGCATTTCCCCTTTCGCAGTCCAGCTTTGTGCTGTATATCTCAGTCCTCTGCTATACACGGCAGAGATGTTCAGATGTTAGCATCAGTCCCGGATTCTCTGGCAGCAAAAGGACCTTGATCAGCTTTATATATATGTCTGTCATACCTGCAAGCAGAGCAACACTCAGGATATGACTCTGAAGGTACCAGCCCTGGTGCAGCCTGTCACTTGAATGGGAATAACTAACCACCCTCATCTGGATCAATCATCCTGGGTTTGTTTTCCACAGAAGGTAGCTGATCTAGCTGTCCAGCTGGCTCAGCTGGCACCAGCTCTTGCTCTCCAGGTTCACATTTAGCTTCAGGAGTCTTGGACTTGGTCTCTGTTTCTAATAACAATGCCCTTGTTTGAAAATCACTGCACCCTTAGCAGCTGCCACTGCAGCCACGGAGCAACGGGATTTCTGTATGGAATAATGTAGATTAAACAGTGATGCTACTTAGCACAGTAGCAGTACTAGTGATGTGGCAATAAAGGATTATCACTTTTCACCTCTACTTACTAGAATGTCTCCCTTTCTTCTGCATTTCCTGTCATTTCTTCCTTTCTTAACTCCAGCAGCATTAAGGAATGCATTCAGACGGAACTCTACTAAAATCTTTACTATTATTTATGTTATTCACTATAGTGTATACTCTATTTAGAGGTGTGTTCTGCTTCCTTTTTTTATCCCATTTGCTGATAGCATGTGTGTCACAGGGCGCTGTCACTATGGGTCATGCTTGTTTAGGGACAGTATGTTGAAAGGAACAAGGCTGTGTGAAACAGACAGCATATGTTACTGGCAAAGATGACATAAAAAGAGTTTATGTACTGTAATAATTTTCTAAGTATCAAAAAAATGAGAAAAAAAAATAGAAAGGTTAGGGGGTTTGTTCTTGCTCTCCTGCACAGAATCTTCAGACTTTTGTGTGCTCTTATCTGCAGTGTTTTTGTCATAAATAAATGAGTGTCAGAACAGAAGTCAGTTGGGACACTTCACCTGAATTTTTTAAGATGCCATACAGCCTTTTTAGGTCAAAACATAAAGTTTAATCAGAGACTTCTGAGCTTCCAGAAGGCCTAACAGAATCTCAGATTGTTCATCTGTTCGCTGTCTAGTATTTGACCTCTCACTACCTCTCACCTTACTCCTCCAGTTCTGTATCTTAAAACAAAGAACAGCTACCACCCTCTGCATGTTGGCACAACAGAATTTCTGTGCAAACCAAATGGGCAGGGCCCATATCTTGGGGCAATGTTCCAAATGTCACTTCCTCCCTGGGAATCACTTTAAATATCTGTGATACAGATGTAAAGCATCACTTCCACTGTCAGCAGTCATGGTCAGATGTAGTCAGCCTGCTTATAATGAGCACTGCTGTGAAAGTACGGATATGCTAGACTGCGAGGTAAGTGATACAATCTCTGAAAGGCAGTGAAACACAACAGCTGTCTGCCCTTTGCAATTTATTTTCATTATAGCACTTGAAAAAAAGCTGCCCAGGAAATCATCGAATTATAGATTATCCCAAGCTGAAAGGAACCCATAAGGATCACTGATACCAACTCCTGGCTCCACACAGCACCACTCAAAATTTGAACCCTATGCCCAAGAGCAGTGTACAAACTCTCCTTGAACTCTGGTAGTTCAGGGCCATGCCCACTGCCTTGGGCGGCCCATTCCATGCTCACCAGCCTCTGGTGCAGAGCCTTTTGCTGCCTCCCCACACCCCTCCCCTGACACAGCTCCATGCCGTTCCTTCTGGCCCTGTCACTGTCACACAGAGCAGAGCTCAGCGCTGCCATCCACCCCCTGTGTGAGCTGCAGCAGCCACAACGGCTCTCCTCAGCTCCTCTGCTCTGTGCTGAGCGCACCTAGAGAAGGCAGCCGGCCCTCACATATCTTGCCATTTAGACTCTTCACCATCTCCGCAGGCCTCAAAGGTCTCAAACAACTTGGGAGTCTGACTGCTGTCAGAGGCGAGGACTCGTTTCTCCTACCAACCCCCTTGCCTTGATAACAGAGCAAAGATTTGTTTGGCCTCATTCAAAGCATTTATTTAATTCCTGCATTTCTTCAGCATTGTACAAGCTGACTTCTACGACATATTGACCAATGTTTTTGGAAAGAAAAAAAGCCTTGCGTCACTACGTTATGTTTCTTGTGCTGGCACTTACTCAGCAAAGGAGAAGAACGGTGAAGGGCTTAAATCACACTTGAAAACAATCACCAGAGCCAGGTTCCTGGGATGAACTGTTTCATGCATCCAAGCTCTTTTATGGCTACAGGAGGAAGAAACACACGTGAACCTTGCCTTTAGGATTCTTAACCAAAGTTGCAACGTTCCCCATGGCAACAGAGAGCTTTCAAGCTCCAGAGCGCTTGGGCAAACACAAACCCCACGTCCGTGGGCTATGAGCAGAGCTGCACGACAGGTCAGGCCTTTGCTTCAGGGTTTGTGGGCTCCACAGGCGCACGGCTCGGATCCGCCCACCCTGACAAGGTTTTCCTGACCACGAGGCCAAGCCTGGAAGCTTTTCCCGCAGCCCAGCAGCCGCACGGCACGAGCAGCTTCCATTTCCAGCCAGACACTGCGTATTGATCTGTCAGCGCTGCGGGGACAGCAGCTCTGCCCGCGCAGTGCAAACACAAGCCCAGGAGCGCGCACGGAGCCGCTCCGCTACAGAAGGCGCCCGCGCAGGCCCGACTGCAGGGTGGCCCCGCACCGCGCGCGGCCGCCTCCCCCCGGCGCTCAGGCGCCCCTTAGCGGCGGCGCGCGGCACCGCGGGCGCCGCCTCCGCCGGCCTAGCGTGGGCGCGTCACGTGGCGCCGGAGGAGGCGGCGGGGGCGTGGCCGCAGCACGTCGCGCTGCTTGCGGGACGGGGCGGGCAGCCAATGGGAGGCGGCGGGCCAGGCGCCGGGGGGCGGGGGGAGGAGGGGGCGGGCGCAGAGGCGCTCGGTGGCGCGGCGCGGAGCCTGCGGCAGCTCGGGGTGCGGGCCGCCGCCGCCGCCGGCCGCTCCGCGTCTTTGTGCTGGGATCGCCTCGCCGCCATGCTGCGCCGCTGAGAGGGGAAGCGGCGAGGAGGAGGAGGAGGAGAAGGAAAAGGAGGGGGTTGCCGCCCGCCCGCCTCCCCACCCCCACCCCATGCCGCCGCCCCGTCCCGCGGACCTGCATGGACGGGCATGGGGAGAGCCGCGCCTTCCCGCGCCGCCGGGGCTGAGCCGCCGCTCGCCGCCCTCGGGCTGCTGGCCGCCCTGGGGCTGCTGCTCCTGCGCGCAGGTACCGCGGCGGCGCGCGCAGGCCTGCGGGCGGGGAGCCGCGGGGGCGCGCCGCGCTCCCGCTCCGCGCGGCGGTTGCTGCGGCCCCGGGGCCTCCGCGGGTGCCCGCGCACGTGTGCGGGACGCGGGGCGCGGCCGCGCCGCCCCGGGCTGCTGTCCGCCCGGATCCGGTTGCTGGCATTAGCTGCGTTGTTCTTCTGTCGTTTTGCCTCCCCTTGCGTGTCGGGGGCGGACGGGGCCGGGTATGGCCGACGCCGAGAAATGATGGAGATTCGAGGGAGGGGAGGCTGCATCTGTTACGCGCGGTGGTAAACACAAAGGGTGTTTTCTCTCCTGGTGCGCCGCTGTGTGCCGGCGTGCTCTTGTGTCGTTCTGTGTCTGCGTTACAGCTGTCTGAAAGGACGCGTTAACGCGTACGCGCAGCTGCATTTTACAGGTCACAGGAGAACAGATACACGCAGCGTGAATTCGGTGGGTAGTTCTGAGAGCTTGGACGTGAATGGCACGAAGGCTGGCACACATACCTTTATGGAGCCCCGCTTACCGCTGTGGGTCTCCTCCGCCGCTGAGCGGTGTCCCGGTTTCAGCCCCTCTGGAATATCTGTGTTGTTTCCTCTGTCACCCTGTGCATCCTCCTTTGTTTCGTTTCTGTCCCTCGTGTAGAAATTAGGTACAGAAGGCCGATGCCGACTGCTCTAAGGATCCGGAAGGATTTGGGGTGGTGACAGGGCTGTGAAAGCTCAGGTTTGATTGCCAGTGTGGTAATTACACGTTCTTTGAGAAAGCGAGGGGATCAGATAAGGTGCAGCTTTTTTGTTCACATAAACTGAACTGTGTTCCTGCTCTGTGCTCCTGACAGGTAGTTCAGATTTCAGTGAGGTGGGGGACACTTTTTTTCCCCTCTGAATAATTGAATTACACTGTAAAAGGTACTGCTGTCAGGGTTCATGGGCTCTGTATCCAGCAGCTTGAGCTTCAGATGGCTGTGAGCTTCCTGATCTTACTGCACCATTTGTTTCTGCCTGAACCTTTACCTCTCACCACCACTGCCGCATCCTTTTTGGGGCAGGATTCTGTTCGGAAGTTCAGTAACTTATGTTCAGGACCGAGGGACTAAATGGAGACTTGCATATTGACAAAGTGATTAACTTAAGCGCAGAATTGCATCATCACTTTGATACCATCTGTGAAGAAGCGCTGGGCTCGTCCTTGGCTGAGTTAATGTTTTTAATCCGTTATTTGCTGTTGTCTAGATGGAAATTAAATCGTGCTTGGGTCATCTCAGCTTTTAGATGTGCTGCGTTGCTATCTTTCTGCCTCACTTAACCCCTTTTTCTTTATTGCGGCGTTTCATCAGTGAGTGAGCACTGTAGGTTGTCTTCAAGTTGTTTTCTACAGTCCCTGTGGGTGTGGAACAGGGCGTTACTGTGCAAGATCTTAATTCTCCTCTGCCTTCTGTTTTGTGCCTAGGTGATTGCCAGCTGCAAGCGCCGTGTCGAATCCAAAAGTGCACCAGTGATTTCGTTACTTTAACTTCACATCTGAACTCGGCTCTCGATGGCTTTGACTTGGAGTTCTGCAAGGCCCTGCGAGCGTACTCTGCCTGCACCTATCGCAACTCCAAAGTATGCCGTGGAAACCTCGTCTACCATTCTGCAGTGCTGGGGATCAGTGACCTCATGAGCCAGAGGAACTGTTCCAAGGATGGCCCCACGTCGTCCACCAACCCCGAAGTGACCCACGATCCCTGCAATTACAGTGGCCACACGGAAGCCAACGAACATCAAGGAGTAGAGAAAACTATCCCTACTTACCTGTTTTGTGGCTTGTTTGGTGATCCTCATCTGAGGACTTTTAAGGATCACTTCCAGACGTGCAAAGTGGAAGGTGCTTGGCCTCTCATAGACAATAATTACTTAACAGTGCAAGTGACGAATGTGCCTGTGGTGCCAGGATCTAGTGCTACTGCTACAAATAAGGTATGGATTATTCATAAACAAGGGCAGAACAGAATAGTTATTCATTCTTTAGCAGTTAAGGACTTGGTCTCATCTAGGACTGCTGTTAGAAACAAACAAAAATGAAAACATCTCATTTTCTTTCTCAGTGTCCCTGGAAAAAAAAAAAGAACAACCGTAGGTATCACATTATGAACGTTTAAGTGTAATAAGTTAGTATTTCAAAATGGTTATCAAATTGCAGCGTCTGTGCAGTCAACAGAAATTGTAGGCAAGGAGCAAGAAAAGGCTGAGTCTTGCTTTGCTCGAGTTTTCTGAGTTACATAGCCATAAATGTAGAGAGCAAAAAATACGGACAGAGTGGTGCAAAATGTGATTTACTGAGATGTTGAGGACTCAGAGCAGACACAAGAATGGTGACTGCCGAGAATTGACAAGCAGTAGCGAAAATAACTTACGTTGCCAGGTGGGTTTTAGAAGATCTTATTACTCTAACTCTAGAAGGAAGCAGGAGCCTGAACACCTTGCCAAGAGCATATGTCTCTTTTCAGACAGGTAGAACTTAAGGTGACCCCGTATCAAACCACTTCAGGTGACCAGAGAAGGAACGCGTGTATGGATAGCGTATTGCCATTTCTTTACCTTACAAAAATGCATAATTCTGCCAGAGGTGTCTGGCAGATGTCCCTATAGAAGGAAAGTGAGGAGTTAGTATGAATCTCACTGAGGTGTTCTTAGGTTTACTGCAAGAGCCAGGCATATGAAAATGCTTTGGACTTTTGAGGGTACCTGTCCATCAGAAAAAAAAAAAAGGTAGGTGTTAGGTAATCAAGTTTTTTTTATCAACATACCTGTAGAAAATGAAGGTTGTTTTAACTGCGTGCATAAGTAATTTGACAATACAAGTTTTAATACCTCTGATGCGTTGTCTTGAGTCCTCAGTTGCTTTATGGAGGAGACTGTTACAGATGATGAAGAAAAGGCTTGTTAAAACTGCACTACCACTGCTGGATTAATGCCTGTGGCATTTTATGGGCCAGTGTTTTGTTTTGGTGGAGGCAGTGGAATATCTGCTGGTGGAGGTACTTCAGTTATTTTGGCCGTGGGGCTGCTTAAGGTACCCTTGAAAGAACTACCAAGAAAATTTCAGTGATCTTCACCTACTCATGAAGTATTTCTAGCTTCACGTATGCAGATTAGTTGTTTACCTTCTCCTTAAAGAAGGTTTCCGGAGCACAGTGCATCATTAATCATGCTAGTTTCTTTATTTGGGATAGATCCTTAATGGGAAATAATAACAAAGGTTTATGCTGATCTTAAGTTGTGCAGAAGCCACAGCAAGTCCATGTAAATTGCTAACTAACCTACTTAATCCACTCTAAAGCAGACCAAATGAGAGTGGAGGCAAAAAGAATAGATGTTTCAGTTTCTCCTCCGTGGAAGGAGGTTTAAGGATCCAGAGGAACAGAATGTTATATCTTCATCCCATATGTAGTATGTGTGTGAAATCACTTTGGAGGCGATTACTGACCTCAGATTTATTGTGGCTGACTGGTGCACCAAGTTCTAAAGGAATCAGCAATGAGCAGTGCATTATTTGCAAAGTTGTCCTTTCCCTGTGAAAACTTTGAGACTTGATTAACCCCAGCAGTGAGGAGTCTATCCTGTAAGCTCATAAAAAAAAAAAACAACAACAAGGAGGTTTTAAAAAAAGAATATGCAGAATAAAAATATGTTCTAACCCTCCCCCCTACCCTTCCCTCTTATAACATGCATCTGGCAGGAAGGTATAGAAAGCAGTAAAACTCCTCCTTTAATTTCTTGGCTGGAAAAGTATCTCCTCCTGTGAGAGTTGTGTATATATTCACAAAATGCTCTTAGCAATTTGGTTGTAGGTGTTGAATATTTGTGATTGCCATAGCAAGGACATCTGTTTCTTTCTTCAGGATGAACAAAGCTATTGTATATTCTGTAGTCTTTCTGGAACTTGCAGTTCCTTCATTTTTGTTCTTGAGTGTGTCTTGTCCTCTTGGCTTAGGATTGTAGGCTGTTTCAAGTTGACAATAAGGGAGTATTCCCAAGTAGTCAGGAGTCTTTGTTCAGTCTCTCCTTTCTTTCTAACTGATTTCCAGTGTGGATTTTGTGTATGTTGCTGGCATCCTTGTATCTGATTTCTCCAGCTATAAACAGAACTCCGCAATCTTTGGGGGATTTTTGAGTGGCTATCAAAAGAAACTAGAGGAGCATGTAGGATGGGTATCATAGAATGCCTTACATGTAACTTTTTTTTTTTTGTGTGTGTGTGTGTGTGTGTGTGTGTGTGTGTGTGATTTATTTGGAGGGGTGTGTGGGCTTCTGTCTTACATGACAGCTGTTCTGTGTTCACTAGTGCAGTTGTCCCTGAACAGCAAATGAGGCAGAGATGCTTGGGTTGTTCTTCTTGCTTGATGAAAATGGAAATGAACAAGGAGCATTTCTTGTCTAGCTGGGAGTTTTGTAGTGGATAGCTTGAGGATGAGAGAGTGAATGGCAGTAGAGAGGAAAAACGGTTGTCCATAGAAAACAGCCTTTTATAGCTTTCGACTTTTGTATAGACTGCATTATCTGGGTAGTGGAACATTAAGTATGTCTTCTGTGGCATGGATTCTGTTTTTTTGGGGGGAGATAATTGCATCCTGAACACCATGTACTTAGTCTTCTTTATGTAATATTAAAGTGTTTGTCTTCCAATTGCCATTCGGTTGTTCTTGTAAGTGGGAGCATCGGTTAACTAACCACACGTGATTAGGTTTCTATAATATTTATAGACAAGCTGGCTAAGATGAAGGTGAATTTGGCTTTATTTCTCAGAAGTACATACCCTGTTGTGGGAGGACATCCTAAAGAGCTACTTTGTCCCTGAGGTGGAGCTGATGGCACCTCTTACCTTACAAAGCAGTGTTTTGTTCCTGTGGTTGAAGAGTGGAGAGGACTGCAGCTGAAGGGTGGGGGATGGGGGGAACGTAGTGCTTGGGGTTTTCCAGTCTCTGTGAGGTAGTGCTGTGCTTGGCTGTGTGGTTTGGCATGAGCTGACCAAATCATTCAGCAGGTAGCTTTGGACAGCTGGAAACGGAGGTGCTGAACCAGTTGCAGTAATTTGGGATATTTCTGAAAGCCAGAGCCCTTCAGAAGTTCTGTCCTTATGGCCTGCGCCTTCAGTAGCTGCAGCTGCCTCTCCAGACAGCTTGCGTGGAGCCTCACTCGCCTCTGAGCTGAGCTCGCGCTGTGTTTAGGCAGCATGAGATCTTCTCAGGCTGTAACACCGAACATGCTTCTGTAGAATGATTTGAATGTACTGCAGCTTAAAAATCTACGTCAGTTGTCTTGCTTTATTTACCTGTACCTGCTTTTTCCCTGATAACTCTTCTTCGTAGGAGACAAGATTAGGAGAAATAAAAGAATGATCTGGACAAACTGTTGTTTCAGTTCCTGGTTAACCTTTGATTGTAATTGATGATCGGTTCATAGCATGTACAAACAAGTAAGATTTTTTTGGTTGTGAATAATGATAACTGATGGGCACAGAGGCACTATCCTGTGTGCAGGGCAGGCTGCAGGCTCAGTTCAGAGGTTAGCTTCTTAGGCACAGGCTGCAGCAGGAGGTACTGTCTGCTGTGTGCTGTATTTTTTTGTCTTAAGGGAATCCCTGGGTGATGTACAGAAGACGCAGTTAAGCTCTCTTTGGTCTTTTCTTTTTTGTCATGGAAATGCAGAGCTTCATTTTTGACACAGTTTACATCTGTCTCAAGGTTCTGTTTTGTTTGTGCCTTCCTCGCATTCCTGGTGATCTTGTCCACCAGGAAAGCTCATCTAGAACTGTCACGAATATGTTCATTGTGTGCAGTTACCCTGCATTACTTCGATGTAGCACTGTTTTAGACAGTCTCAGAAGAGCAGTACAGCTTTCCTGGACACAGGGGACATGTTGAAGTTGATTATTTGCTGCCTTTGCTTTCCTGAGAGCACAGGTATGTGAGAGAATCACAGAGAGTTTGCTGTACTGAGCTACCATCAGCATTTGTCATGCACCTTTTCTGTTTTGTTTTTGTTTCACCCAGAAGGGCACCGCTATGCCTACAGGCTGAAACTAGGCAGTAAAATGAAGCTATCGAATCCAGATTTTACAGTCAATCCTAGCGGATTTCCCTTATTAACTCTCTCTACTTCCAGCTCTAGGCATGAGCTATTATCCACGTGGTTTACTCGGGGTGATTCTTGATTTCTGAGATCAGTGCATGTGCTTCACATCTGTTGCAGGCTCAGTTGGAGTCCAGGAGGTATTTAGTGCACTGGGTTTCAAATGTTCTTACATGTATGTATGAATTCCAGAATCTTTTGGATGGCATTGCAGAACCCCTTCAGAAATGTCGTGTATGCCTATGCAGTTGTCTGCCTATAAATACCTAAAGCTGTCTAAGCTTTAGCTGTCTCAGCTTTCCCCCTCAGGCCTCCCAGGAATATTTGAGGAGCGCTGGTCTAACAGTGTGAAACCTCCTTCTGAAACATCTTCTGCCTATTTTCCATGTATCCCTTTATCTCCAGATATTTTTGTGGACTGGGTTGTACATTCAGGCAAGACCCTGTATCCCCCCACTAATTCATGCAGAACCTACCTCAGTAGTAAAATAACCACAGATAGTTACATTTATAAAACAAATTTATGGGGCTGTATTTGCAGAGGGCAGTGGTATATGATAATAGAAGAAGTCAGAGTTAAAAACTTTTTTGTTTAGGGTATACAATCCAGGCACTTTCTAGGGATGTACAGTGGCCTGCTAGAAAGGTGGCCAGCCTTAGAAATTAAACTTTCAGTAACACCATCCGTGAAAGAGCTTGCATGTGTGTTGTGGCTTGAATCATCGCTGAGATGAGTACACTTGGTGGGAATGATGTTGCTAGCATCCTACTGTCAGTACTGGTGAGAAGATAGTGTCCAAAAAGAAGTTATTTCAAGTATGTCTTAAATGCACGGGGGAATTCTTGTTTTTTTGAAGCTGTAACGTAGCTGAAATTTGTATAGTGCACCCTCAGTTAAGTTTCTGAAACAGCTTTGTATGGGTGTCTTCTAGACTTCCTCACCATGGTAGATTGAGTCCTGTACTTGTCCAGAGAGCAAGGCTTAGATAATGATACATTCAAAAAATATTTGTCTTTATTTAAAGAGGTGTTTGGATTTTTCTCTGGTAAGCTTTAGAAAGGGCACGTAGTTTCTAGTCCATGATCAGTGACAAAGTGACTCTGTAGTGATGTTCTAACTACCCAGATGGAGTTCAGAAAGTATCCTGTGCACAAGTGTGCCTATAACACATCTTAGACGTGAGGTAACAAAAATACATTATCCAGTGAAAAAAAAGTTAACTTGAACGTTTGAAGAGAGAAAGCCTTGCAGTGAAACTTGCTTCATGTTCCTTTGTAAAAGCTCTCAATGTTCCCTTAGTTGGGGGATGCCAGATTGATGTAGGAGTGGGTAATAAGGGAGGGGCTTTACACATCTCTGGATTTACTGATCTGGCTGATTGATTAGGTGGATTTGAGAGGACAGAAAATGCAATATCCAAACGTAATGTGTTGAGCCACAGTGTTTAAACATGATTATGTCCTTGACAAGTCTTAATGATCCCTGTAAGGTCTTCATTCACTTAGGCATTCATTCCTCATTCAGCATGCAGCTGTCACTGCTGATCTTTCCAGATGTCTGTCTCTATCTTTGGAGATGTTTGTGTTTCATTCTATGAGAGGAAGGAGTTATAGAGATAGCATTCTGATGCTTCCTGATAGATTTTACCAAGTTATTTGCTTAATTGTTCTGTGTCTAAGCAAAATCGTGACCTCTTGTTCACATCGTTCAACTCTTATTCAGCTCCAGACTTGTTCAGTTGCTGGGCATCCACTTTTTTTGAAGTGAATTCCTTCCTTGAAGAGCAACAAATGTGTGCCCCAGGAGAGAGGACTGGTCTTTCATCTGAGCAGTCTGAGTTAGAAATCTGTTGTTTTTTTTTTTTAATTGTTAAGATAAAATACAGCGCTCAATTTACTGTGTTACATGATTATGTCCAGAAATGCTAATGACAGATCTCAGCTATCCCTTCTCAAGGGCGGTGAGCTTACTTCAACAAACGTGAAGTTGTGAAGTAGTCTTTTCAGCAAGAGGAACCCTTGGACTTTTTTTGGACTTTGGGCACAGACATTCGAGCTTAGCTTAGCTTGGCTTGAGTCAAACTAGCTGTGTAACTGATTGAAACAGAAGAACTGCTGGAAAATTTCAGACTGCACCAGAACATATGGAGTGAAAATAGCAATTGCTGCCTGTGTGGGTGAGAAACAGGCAGAAAGATTGAGAGTGTCAACTCACAGGGACATGCTAAATGTTAAAAAAATCATGTGGTTCTGTTTGGGGAATGCTGCATGCTCCAAGGACGAGTAATTGCAATAGGAGAGACTTCTGTCTTTTACAGCTGGTATGGAGATGTAAGGCTGAGGAGATTAGAGCTTTAATTGGACTATCTGTAATAGAGCCGTTTATTTAACCACTAGCTCTAGCTTCAAAGCAGAGTGGCAGGAAACAAAACCTGTTGCAGAGAAGTATGCAGGCTAAGTGAAATCAAAAAGTGAGGTTGTTATGAAGTAGTTTTTAAGGAAAGTTGTACTGTTAGTTTGAAAATGTCTTCTAGTATGTTTTGGAGTACTCTGAACATTGTTGTCCCAGATGAAAGTAATGATAAACATACTTATTTCTGTCACAAAATTGCCTTTGACTATTTCAAGAAGTCACTGTTTGCTCTGAAACTAAAGAAAGAAGCATCTCTGTTTATAATACTTATATGCGATTCCTCATTATACTTTTCATTTTCAGAAAAAACCACTAGGCACTCCAAGCTTACTCTGCCAAATAGCCTGATTATTCCCTCCAAGATCAGAGATCCAACTCTTGTGGTGTATTCAAATATGTCTTAAGGTTTAAAAAATTATTAAAAAAAAAAAAAAAAAGAAATTGCTTTATCCTCCTGGTTTCTAGGTTAGAAGTCATCCTTCAGAGGCATTTCTTGAAGTATCTCTTAGTCTTGCTTTGGTTCTCCACCCACATTCCTAACAGTAGCAGTCTGAATTGTCGCATCCCTCTGCTCCTGGGGCTGGCTACTGGATCCAGGAGACCAAATCAGTTACTGGCCTCACTGTTACCCCAAGAGATGCATCTCCCCTCAGTGCTTGTTGTGTTGATGGCTGGTGCAAACACATACTGCCTTTATGGCCATCTCACACTGCTAATCCTGGCAGTGCATCCAGGAAGCGGTGAGGACTCTGTGAGGGGTCACGCAGTCACTGTGAAGAAGGCAGTGAGAATATTGTCTGTGAAGGAAGCAGAGTCCTTGTGGTCCTTTCTGTGCTTTCACACAGTTCAGTCTGGTTCTGCTGCAGTGGCTAGCAGTGCGAGAATTACTTGGCACACTCATCTGTGACTGTAGGATGCATTCCAAAGCATTAAGAAACCATCAGGCAGGAGGGAGTTGTGATGCTTAATTAAATACACAGCTTTTTCCTTTCCTGACCCTGTTGCAGTTGCCACATGCTAATAGCCGTGCTTCCAGGCCAAGTTAAGAACAAATTTAACAATTGCCACCTGGGAAAATATTGCTTTAAGCATGTGTACAGGCTGTTTTCTGCTTAGGCATGATCGAGGAAAAGGATCAGGGTCTGAACTAGTAGGCAGTCAGTCCCAGATAATCTTGGGTTCAAAATGAAAAAGGGACTCAAAATTACTCCTCCTTTTTTTTTTTTCCATAAACACTAACTTTTCTTTATTTTTCCCTCTCTTCTCCAGATAACTATTATCTTTAAATCATACCAACACTGTACAGACCAGAAAGTGTATCAAGCAGTGACTGATGACTTGCCTGCAGCTTTCGTTGATGGAACAACAGGTGGAGGCGATGGGAGCACCAAGAGCTTGCAGATTGTGGATAAAGTCAGCGGCAGATACGTTGAAATGCATGCCAGGTACATCGGGACGACAGTGTATATACGTCAGCTTGGGCACTACTTAACACTAGCCATTCGCATGCCTCAGGAGTTGGCCATGGCCTATGAGGAGAGTCAAGATCTGCAGCTGTGTGTGAACGGCTGCCCGTCAAGTGAGCGTATTGATGACAGTGGCCACTTGCCATTGCCTGTGAGAGGACAGCTGCTCCCTCAGGCGGGTGCTGCTCGGCCCCGGTCAGCATACACACTGGAAACTGCCACCACCAAATGCCATGAGAAGATGCTGGTGAAGGACATCTATTTTTACTCATGTGTGTTTGACCTACTCACCACTGGTGATGCTAACTTCACGGCTGCTGCCCACAGTGCCTTGCAGGATGTGGAGGCATTGCACCCCAAAAAAGAGCGCTGGCATATCTTTCCCAGCAGTGGGGATGGTGGTGTGGGCAAAGGCAGCAAATCTATTGTCAGTCTTGGACTTGTGTGCTTGATTTTTGTTGCATTTTTGTAGGTTTATTTTTTGTTTGGTTGGTTGTTTTTGTGTTTTTTTTTTTTTTTGTTTGTTTTTTTTTGTTTTTGGTCTCTAACAAAGTTTTGAAATATATATTGTCATAATATATTGAGTAAAGATGAGTATATATGTATATACCATGTATATGAAGGGATGTTTTGTCTTGGGACATCCACCAGATTGTACATATTGTGTTAACTGTTCTATGTATGTTGGATGTTGTATTCTTTGTATCTATTTGTTTTACAGTTGGTGAAATGTTTTATAATGTCCTTGCATTGGGACCTGATAGAAAGCACTTTATTTTTTATATATTAAATATTTGTGTGTAGCTGAGTAACTATGTATTATACATATACACATGTACCTACAGTACTCAGTACTCTGCCTAGGTACCTCTTAGTTTAACAAAATTTTTTACTGTATTAATTATTGGGGATATTTTCTACACTTAACTGTAGAGACGGCACTTCTCTTGTCCTGTAGTTGTGTATGTAGTTTCCTTGTAGCTTTTTAGAGCCATTGGAGAGACAATGCTGAAAGATTCTAGTGGTCTTTGTATAAGGGTGTTAACATCTCCTTTTCGAAGTAACTGCCACAGCTGATTCTGCCCTCACAGGTTAACTCATTCTGGGAGATGGAGTGGACATGTCACATGCCTGAATTCTGTCTCTTTCTTAGGTGTTAGTTACATCAACGCATTAAAAAAGGGGAGAGGAGTGAGGGCCCTGGCTCTGACTGCAGTTACTGAGGAGCTATGGGAACAATGGTTCAGTGGCTTAAGGCTGGCTTCATGTGGTGCCTTAATCTACTGCAAGAAACAGGAGCCTTACCATATGCTACAGTACTCCAGCACCAGGACAGGCTTGTTTCACTCCTGAAGCTGTTCATCTGAGGCTAGTTGGATCAAGACTCAAGTAGCATTTGCCTTTCTTAAAAAAACCTTGAACTGTTGTTTGCCTTGGTGGAGTGAGATGTAGTTTATTCACGGAATGAGAACTTGGAGATTTTATGAAGGTTGTTCTGGCCGGGCTGGAGACTGTTGACTGTTAGGGACAGCACTAATCTTCGGAAGGAAACAAATTAATTCCTTATTGAATGTGTAACCGCAGGCAGGTGCTGTTTAAGGGATTCTTGAGATGAGCGTAGAACTGAGCTAAGGCAGAAGGGTAAGAAATTTTTCTGAACTAGATCCATTGGCAGCTTGTTCTATCTGTCAAACTAGATGATGGTGCTGTTTGAGGTGAGTTAGACTTAGGGATTTATGCTGTGTCTCGTTATGTGATTTCCCAAGTTTCTCCTGATGGTGACAGGCTTCTCCCTGTTTTGTGTGGCTGAGCATCCTTATCACTGCTCTGAATTGAAAGCTTGCGTAGCTGAAAATTGATGGGCAAGCTGAGCATTGCTGCAGTGATGCACAGAATACTTGGGCAGACCCTGTATACTGGTTAATTTCCACTGCCCCTGGATTTTGTGTGTGTATATACATATACAGCAGATATGTATACGTGCATTAAATTGTGATCCTTTCAGATAAATAACATTTCAGAAATGTAGTTCTTCCCCCGAAGAGTTTTCCGTTTTCTTGTTCCTGCTGTGGGATTTCTTGAGAAAATGTTATTTGCACATGTTCATTCTTGAAGTCTGCCATTGCCAAGAGAGCTGTAGCTAATGCCAAATGTGGATATTTTGAAGCTAGTGAATGGTCTCTGGAGAGAACTTAAGCTTACAGGGAACAGTGGTTTTTTCACACACACTCCAAATGGCTGTCTTTTAGAAGGCTGCAGATTTTATTTTCATGCTTGGAAACCCTAAAATGTGTCAGTCTTTTCAAAAACTTTTAGATGTGGTTCATGAATATACCAGTAAGTATATGTTAGTGTAAAAGAGTGGCTGTGCAGTGTGTAAATACTTTAAATTATGATAGAAGAATGAAGTTGCCTACCATGCTGAGGAGTGTCTGTTAGTGTGGTGCTAGTGACCCCTGGTGGAGTGCAGGGAAATTGGGGATATGGGTTACCCAGGGGGCAGGAAATCTGTAAACAAAGCCCCAATTTGTTTCCTGGCCATCACTTGTCTTAGGAACGTGCTAAGTACCATTGCTGTATTGTTTTGTGATGCTTGTTTCCCCCCATGCTAAACCCGTGGAGTGAAGTTTGTGACCAGGAGCTGCAAAACAGGCCAGTATATTGAAGGTGCTGTGTGTGGGAAACCATCAGTAGGAGCTGTCCCTTTAGGATCCCGCTGGCACTCTTCCTTTTGTGGTTTTTGGGGAGATGCTTAGAAGAACTTTAGCACAGAGGCCCTGATCCTGTGCCCATCTTGAGAGTGTAACAAAAATTCTTAGACCAGAACAGCCTTGCAAGGGGGAACTGAGGCTTCAAAAGAATAAATGGTACAGAAGAATCCATAAGATAATGTTCTGTATCAAGATGATCTGATAAGATCTGTGATATTTCAGCTGCAAGGCTGATCACAAAGTGCAAAGGAAGACTGAAGACAACAAAGCGCAAAACAAGTTGTATCAAGCACCAAGAATGATAGGCCTAATAAACACATGACTGTTATTTTGCTAGGCTTCTGCTATGGCCAGAAGTAGAGATGTAGGGGAAACGTACATGGTAGATATACATCACTGAAATGCTTTGTGGAAACAAATGGCTGTAGGAGGCAACATGAGCTCTGACAGTGCTTATGTTAAGTGCCCATGAAGGCAGGCTGTCATAGCTGTAAGAACTTAGAGGTCACTGAGGTGATCTACCACCACAAGCTCTGCCAAAAGTAACACAGCTTGATCATCAGTAATGTAACGCAGCAAGTAGTAAGCTATTACTAAAGTTTTGTCTTTAAAATGTTAGCTGATTACATGTATGTTAGTGGTTAATTCAAAAGATTATTTTAAATCTCTTACAGAGCATTTCTGACAGGAATTTTCTCTCAATCTCATAATGTTTGTTGACAGAGCTCTTAGCAGCTGGGGATAGTTCTCTGTAGTTGTGGATACTGATATCTTCCTTTGGAAGCATGTCATGGAACAGAGTACCAGGTGCTTAATCCTTCATGGTATGTGTGTGTGTGTGGCTTCTGAAGGAGGCCATCCTCACAAAGGGAAATGGTACGCTAACCTGAGAGTCCAAACAAAAGTTCTCTTGTGTCTCACATTTCACTTCCTGTAAAACCTGGCTGGAAGAGCAGTCTGTGCACAGCACCAGTTAAATGGGATGCAACCTGAGGGAACAAAGTACGGGAGAACAATCCACCTTTCATTCTTGTGGTTACATTTGGGCCCTTCAGTGTCCAAGCACATCAGTGCATTTCTTTTGAAAGTGCTGCTCTCCTGCCAGGAAACATCTCCAACTACTTACGTCTTCATCTTACAAATACTGTGCATTTGTTTTACAGATTTTGGGGATGTGCAACTGATTTACTGAGATACGCCCTAAGTGAAGCAAGTAAAGTTGTAAGTTTTGCTCCACCTCATGAGTGTTTCATTAGGAGACACGTTTAAGAAAATAAACAAACTTGTGGTTTTCCCCTCTTTTGTGAGACCCATTGCACACTTTCAAATTTTGTGTTCATCATGCAAGTACAGCTGAAGTTTTGCGGTAAAGTTTTCATGCTTTGGGATATTTTAATTCCTGTATGCGTCTAGTCTGTTACAGAGTGTTCTGTCTTTCCCTGTTCTATTCCCTGTTCTACAACTATTAAAGACTGCTATCGGTACAAAGCCTAGGCATGACTAGTAGTGACTCCTTTTTTAATGGTATTCCGTGTTGTGGTTTGCAAGATGAACTTTCTCTGTGTCATGCTTCTAGTTCTTCTCATCCGTATTTAGAAAACAATTGAGAATTATGTGGGCCAATGTTGTTCTTTAGATTTTATCATTCTTATTAGCCTGTTTTGAGAGCACCATAGCCACAAATCAATTACAGGTAAGCAGTTAAATTTGAGGTGCTGGTGGAAAACACTTGCTTCTGATCTGATTTTACAGTTATTTTAATCTGACTATGTTTGTAAAGGATACTTCGTCGAAATTAAAAGCTGCTGATCAGTAAACCAACTGTGGATAATCAGATTGATTACAGACTCTGGGTACACACGGGGCTCATCTTCAGACCTGGTAATTAGCTACCATACCTATTTGCCACCCAGACCTGGAATGTGGTGATCTCTACAGTCACACAATTGGAGCTTCACTTATGAGTGTGATGTGTAAAAACTGAAGCTGTGCAAAGGGATGTGAGATCCAGTGGAGATGGGAACTCCAGCATTAGCAGTGCTTCCTGTGGACAGCTAGAAGCTGTGGGTCCTGTCAGTCTTAGGCAAGATGTCTCACTCTGAGTCACTGTCAGGCCCAGTGGGTCCTTCTGAGCCAAGATTTCTGTGTAGCACTGCTGTAACATTACATAAGAATAAACTTCCAATGTCAGCCATGCTTAGGATATTTTTACTGGAGATGTAAACTGCCAGCAGCTAAATGGAAGTATATTGACCTCTGGTGGAGTACTTAATAATAGAGCCTATCTGACAGTCGTGAATCAGACTTCCCCAGATGACAATTTAGGGTTTTTTTTTGGAAAATTTGCCTTCAGTGAGGTTTGTAGCAAGTTTGTGTGTGCACTAATCAGCATGTACATAGAGCTTCTGCTTTGTATTTTGGCTCTGGTCATCATTTTGCAACATTAGCTTTGTCCTCTAAAACAATTAGGCCTTTCTCCATTTGGAATACAGAGTACATCCACTGCCAACCCTTTTCACCTTTGTTCTTTGCCCACACAGCAAGCATTCAGCCTGTCCTCATGAAGCAGGAGTACTGTTTGTCCATTCGACATTTATTTTACCCTCGCACATACCCTGAACACATGGCCTGGGGGCAGCCAACTTTGACCAGAGCAGCTACCTTCGGTGAGGCATCCCTAACTCTGAGGGGAGCTCTGTCCCCTGCCTTTTCCAGAGCTTCGTTCTGAGCTCAGAACATTACCTTTAATGAGGCTTTAACACAGTCAAAATCCTTCTCATACCTTCCTAATGCAAAGTACCTCACCTTGTCCAGGAACTGCTGGAGCTGAGTTCACTTTTTGCTTTTCAGCAATGCCTTCCCACCCCCAACAAATGTAATTCAGTGTGGTGCTGAGCATCCACAACAATACTCCCAAAAATCCAAGGCCTTTCAGGTCTAGAAACCCTAGAACCTGTAGCTGTTCCTTCTCTTTTTGTCATCATGGGCAAAGAAGGTGTAAATGTAAAATAAAGTCATCTCTCTATTTTATTTTATTTTATTTTTTTTAATAAAAATGAGATACTTGGGATAAGGATATTTTTCCTATAATGAAATCTGCAGCTTCACTTTCCAGAGTGGAACGGGCAAGAGATCAGTTTTGAAAGGCTATCACCAGAGAATTGTACTTCTCACTGAAGTCAATCAAATCTAGAAGGATGAGTTATAATCCAGCCTCTTTTTTTCCCAGTGTGAAAGCAAACAGGGCTAAAAAATAACCATCATCACCCGGGATCTTTGGGGTTCATTTCCTCGTGACAAATTCCAGAAGGACTTGTCTCTAAGTAAATGAAATATATACACAATGGAGCACTGGAGCACGTTGCCCAGGGAGGTTGTGGATTCACCTTCTGTGCACATAATCAAGGCCTATCTGGACGCCTTCCTGTGAAAACAATGACTGATTTAAAATTCTAGGGAAATTTCATAATCTTGACTGTAAGAAAACAAAAAAGATGATAGAAATAAAAAATATCTAGTACTCTGTTATAGATCAGGAGATCAAATAGGAGAAGGTGTGAAAGAAGGTGTGAAATTTCAAATACAGAAAGTGTGTTAAAGATTTAATTTACTTGTAGATCATTCAGTTTGCTTGTAATTTTTGATTATTCCGTTAATACCTAGTGATTACTGTTGTAGTTTGGTAGAAAGGTACTCTCAATTGAGAGAATACACTGTTATTTAATTATAAAACTCAAAACAAACCTTATTATTAGAAACACAACCGGTATTTCCTTGATTGCAAAAATATATTAGAATTATTAGGTTGCAAATTGCTTACATTAGCTCTAAGTCAAGTTATTTTTCCATTCATAAACCAAATACTTAATATATACGTTTGTAGTGTAACACCCTACAGAATAAATAAATGGACAGAGAGCCTACCATGTACTAGAGAATTATTTCCATTAAATACAGAGTAAGTATTCAAAAATGCAGTAAGAATATTTTCAGATGAGAGTATTTGCAAAGGCTTCCACCTCTGCCATGGGCAGGACTCGTGGGATGGTGCTTCCCAGTAGATGGAGGGATCAGTTCAGTGACAGTAAGTACAAGTTGCTGTACTTACTGAAGGCAAACGTTGCACCAAGCTTCATTTAGTGCCCTGTTGCAGATACTGTAAATTCTTGCTATCGTGTTTCAAATTTCTCAGCCATTCCATTTACTAAGCTTCAGTCCATTTTATTGTATTAACTCATTTTAGATTATTGTGCATTCTTTATTTTCTCCCCTACCCTGCTCCTCAGTCCTCTTGTATGCTAGAGATGTATTCTGGTTAGCAGCATTTCACTTTTCATGAGTAGTTCAGTTTGGATTTTCATGCTTCCTCAAACCTATTTGTATGGAAAAGACATATGCTAGATGTACACTGTGTTCCAGAGGAGACTCATCTTCCCATAATGAATGCCAGCACTGAAAATTTGAGCATGAGAAAGCTGCACAATTGATTTCAGATCTCTCTAGACTGTAAAGTAAGTCCTCAGCTTTATTTTCCCTCTGAAAAAATACTCAGATTCTAAAATGATCATTATGGCACAAATTTAAGGAGGACATTGTGGCTGTTTCTGAATGGGTTGCTTGAAATGCAGATTTCTAGTAAAGGTTACAACATCAGGAAGAAGGAAAAGAGAGAAAAGAATGGCAGAATTCAGGAGAAGACCTTCGAAAAGAATGTTGCAGCTCGCATTTAAAGAAAATGAAACTTCTGTTGTGGATCTGGATAACATCATGACTGCACTGTGCAATCCTTAAGCTATCTGAAGAACGAACAAGAGGGAAGATGGCACAATCATATGAGGAAGTTGTGGCCTAGGTTGGCCAACAGAAGGTACAGGGTGGACAGATGACACCAACAGGGCAGAAATGCACTGAGCCCAAGCATATGCATGCAGCCAAGGATGTGCCAAGAAGCCTGAAGGATGGGGGAAGGTTTCACACCCTTTCTGGAAAATCATCACAACTGAGTCTCTCTACACACTGATCCACGCTTCATGGGGAACAGGCAAGAGGAATTAAGAGTTCTGCTGGCACATCATCCCACTGCAAAAATGGAGATGTGGTACAACATCTTGCAAGGCTGAACACTGCAGTGGATGGGAAATGGCTCTTTGCCTAGAGATGGTTGATGAGAATATGAGCCAGAGTTAGGGGTGGGACAAACTAGGTGACGTGGTGGTGTCTGCAATAGCCCAAATGATCAGGTATGTGGTAGATGAGGGCCTGTTCAAAGTTCTGATCCTTACAGGGTAATTGAACCACTTCAGTACCTGCTGGAAATGCAGCAGCACAGGGTGTGAGGATACATGAGATAATCTTCCCATCCTGAAAATGTTGCACTATCTATCTATGCATTATTCAGTTACCGATGACATAGTTCCAACCCTAACTGAGACAAAACTTGGTTTGCACAAAAGTGCACTATGACTGTGGCTTTTCAGGTCCACCTGACACATGAAGATCACACCACATCCTTTTTGCTAGGGAACAAGGTGCTGAGAAATCCAGCTGAACATCCCTTGAGACACAAAAATGCTACAGAAATCACTCAGCAGTTAGTTCAGATTTCGAACTGCCCATACACCAGAGCAGAATATGAGAGGAGTGGATCTCAGATGACTAAACGGAAAGAACCACAATCTCTGGTTCTTCCTAGTTCCATTGTAAATATCTATATCTGTGGTTGTAAATTTTGTAGGGAAAGAAATTAAACTAACAAGCCCAATATGGTAATATCCTAACAGAATCAAATTTATCCCAGAAAAAAGTCATTTATTGCAGCTCATTTGCCACCATCTCTCAGAACTATTTGTCATCCCTAATTGAAAACAAATAGTGATTTGCAACCAGGACAAAAAACAGGCTGGTTGTTTTCCAGCCCCAAAAGCAAAGACTTCTCCTCTGGTCCTCCTGATGCTGCCACACAGACCTGTTCTGTCATCTGGTTACCTTGCGCCTCTAAGTGATGGGACAAGGAGCTTTGGTGGCGATGATGCTGAAGAGAATAACTGCTCTTTAGAGTGTATGTTTCCATTTTTGCTTTGAAAAGTGACAACTAATTACATTACTGGGCTCCTGTCCTGAAAAGGATCAAATGGATGAGTAAGCATGCCATGAAGAGAAATGAAACTGAATGTGTTTTGCAAGTGGTGTGCTGGCAGTGATTATAGTTGTCTCAGAGGAACATGATTTGCTTCTCTTGATTTCCACAAAGATTTTCCATGTTTGAAAAGCCAGCTTCAAAACGGCAATGGATGTATTGATTCTGAGTACTAGCCTGGGAACTGCTTTAGGAGACTACCAGAAGGCTGTCAAAAGCAATGTAATTCAGGTGGAAGGCTGCCAACCTGTCTTTAACACACTTTCATACAATTATTCAAAGTTTCTCATTATGCATGCTCTTATACACAGCTGTTATCATCAAGAACAAGATTCTCAGGACCTCAGTTTTGAGCACCGTTGCTCTGCTGAGTTTTCCAGCTCCTCCTTTCAGAAGATACCTTTCCTATGTGAGTGTAAGATGTGCAGTTGAAATAACGTTAGGTAGAAGAAAATGAACAAGCTGGCAAATATGCTTTAAACACAGCTTAGGACAAGGAAAGAAGATATACAGGATAAAGCCAGTCATGATTTCAGTATGTCATCTTCTAATTGAGCCCTGCTGTCAGTATACAACTTGTGTAAAATTGTATGGGGAAAAATTGCAGCAACTAATTGAGCCAGCCAATTAAACACTTGCACTGAACAACAAATGACAAAATCTAGACCCATCAGCAAAAGGAGGAGTTTGTTAATTTCTGGACTACAGCCTTTAATCTCTGAGGAATTCAGACACCTAGATGCAGTACTGCAGCCCCCAGGGTGCCTAAGCATGCCTGTTGCCTTATCCGGAAAGACATGAAGTGCCTCAAATTTCTATATTAAAATGTACCACTGTCCTAAATTTCTGCTTCTGATCACATAACCCACACCATCCCTAAAGACTTCTATGATCTGAGCAGTTTGGTGCTATCTCCTGCCTGCATCCACAGGGATGCACTCCTGTGCTTGTCCTTCTTAAGGATTCAGTGTTGCAGACATTGTCATTTGCCACTAGGTTTCTGGATCTCAAGTTTTCTGTTTTTTATTTCCCACTGCAGCTTTAGCTGGATATTTCTTCATGTAACCCCAGGAATGGGATTGGCATTACCCATATGCAGAAGGCTACACTGCTCAGAGCCCAGGTAAAAAATCTTTAGGTGTAGGAAAGTGAGAACACAGAGTTGTCCTAACCCTGCTATGAAGAATAACATGCTTCTTGTAGGCCTTTCTAGACCTAAAAGGCGTTGGATTTTTGGGAGTGTTGTTGTGGATGCTCAGCACCACAGTAGCAGTGTGCAATGCTCAGTCAACCACATTAAACAATCCCAGAATTCACAATGCACAGCACTTAATTATGACACCAATAAATACAGATGGTTTCACATAATATAGTCTTGAGTGATATGTGATATTAGCTGAAGTTAGGCTTAAGAGAACAATGGTTTGGTTAGCTCACAAACACCAGAGCTTCAAAATTACTGTTGCTCCTCCATGTCTGTAAGGGAAGTGAAAGAACCATCTATTTGTGCTGGTTGGTGTGGGCTTTGTGGGTGCATTTGCCAATCAGCACCAGGGTTTATTCCGGACAAAACCAGAGACCGATTTGAAGTTGTGAGAGTGAAGATTATTTTGCAAATGCTATGGTTACTTCCGCAAACACTAAAAGTACTGCAATTAAAACCCAGCTGAGTGCTTAAGAGTACAGCTGTACTGAAACATCTTCATTTCTTACGTGTGGCCAGATGTGGCTTCCTGACATCACCTCAGGCTGTTTGTTCTCAGAGAAGGGAGTCTTAAAAACTGAGCTTACTGAAAAGCCTGTGACAAACAGAATATTTACCTTTAGCAAATTAATAATCATCCAAGCATGTTCTTCGGGCTTCACGCCACGTTTGTGAACTCAGACTAGATCTGTACACACCCTTCTATCAGGACAAACCGAGAGTTTTATCTTTTGAAATCTCTTGGAGCCTTACTTCAGAGATTTCCGTAATAATTAATTACGTGCTTTACAAACCACTTATAGCAGAGCTTAAGAAACACACTTTGACAACAGCTGCTCTGAGGATGACAACATTTTCATTTCAGCATTTCACCCATCGTTAGGCTGCCCTGACAATCTGCCAAACTGACAGAACCAGGGCTCCTGTAACACCCATAAACCTCCACGCATGCCCTGGAGCGCTCAGGTTTAACCAGTTCTAGCGGTTCCACCGGCTCCTTGCTGGCAGCTCAGGAGTGGGATTGCATCGTACCTCAGCTGCTCTTGCTCACGTTCATTTTGGGTGATTTTGAGCCTGGCAGTTATTACAGTGAGCCCCGAGATTACCACTATGAACTGAGGTCCAAACTCCTTCATAACACGAGGTGTCACTCAACCTTGAATGACTTTTCCCTTGGTCAGTCCTCCTTCCTACTTTGTGTACATCCTCCATGCCTATTGGAGAAGCACTCTGAGTTTCCAGATTCCTCACCGAAATGAGAACTAATGCTTTCCTTTCATGGGCACACACAGATTTTTCATCCAACCAGGAGTGAGGGCGGGTGCTGGCTTGCGGCAGAGACAGCAACGCATTCAAAAGGGGAAACTGTGGAGAGGCTGCACACGCAAGTGCAATGGGTTGCTGGCCTTAGGGAAAGCTGGTCAGAGTTGGCAGTCAATGGCATGAGTGAATACCAACCTGGAGTAAGATTGAACCTGGAGAAGGCTCTCCCTCCTCGTCTCTGCCAGGGACTGACAAAATGCATAGTGAGGGACCCTGTGGGTGAAGCAGTGGGGTTGGAATTTGGGATAACCAGAGGATCCAGCTGGGCTCTGATACCTCAGGTTTGGGTGTCAGGGTCAGAGAGGCTGGTGGTGTCCTGGGGCATCACCTCCTCAGTGCCTCAGGGCTCAAGGATTAGTGCTCACTGAACTCCTCTACCCCTGGCAGCCTGCACACAGCTGTGAGACCACAGGACTGGCCCACAGCCCCTTCAGTGCAGATCTCTTTACAGGATGCTCTCCAAATGTGGCCTGGGATTGACCTGCAGGATGTATGAGTTTCAGTGGCAATTTGTGTGTGTCCTCCTGCCCTTTTCCCAAAGCACTACAGAGCTGTGTGGTGGGCAAATTGGCCCATGCCTTCTTTATCCTCAGCCATGTAGAAGAGAACACATGCTGCCAGGAAATGCTTTAGGACGGGGTAGAATTGACATCCACTGTTTACTGACACCTCCTCCTGTAGACATGATACAGCAGGTCGCACAGGAAAGCACCCAGGTGTCTTCAGTATCTCTGAAGAAGGTGACCCCACAGCCTCTCTAGGCAGCCCTCACAGTAAAGACTTTCCTCATGTTCAGGTGGAACATCTTGTGTTCCAGTTTGTGTACACTGCCCCTCATCCTGTCGCTGGGCACAGGACAGGAAAGAGTCCGATAAACCACATTATATCCATGCAGACTTCTTTATCAATTTCCATTAATAATGAAATTCTGAACTAAACTTTAAAAAAGACACTTAAGCACTGATCACGTTTCAGTATAAAAACCCCTCCTACAATATATATTGTACTGAAATTATCTAAGATATAAAAAAAATTATTCCGCTCATCTATTTTTATATCACTGCAATTCCCACTTCAAATGTACCTTAAAAGCCTTCTCAGCTTTGTATTGTGAAATGATGCAAGCAGTTTCCTTAACAGGTTTATGAAGATGCTATGAGTAACATTTAAAAAAAGAGAATCTTTTTTTTTTTAAATATATATTAACTATTCATACAGTTACCATTTTCTTTTGAACATGACAATGAAACTCCTTTATTTTTTATGCAGATAGCAATCAGTACTAAATGTCAGTACTCATCCAGAAGCAATTTCTCACATGTTTATACTTACAAAATAATAAAGGATGGTTACAAATAAATTTGTAGGGTTAGCAAATTGCAAAACTCGCCCTTCTGCTCAAAACTTGATCATAGAGAAACTTGTAAGAAAACATCTCATCAGGAAGCTGCATCTAAAGATCCCCATTAGCATCTTTGGTCTTTCCTACTTCCAAAGCAAGAGGGAAGATACTTCCTATCAGCAAAGCTGAACAACGAGCGACCAACACTGAGCACAGCACTGCAAATTGAAAAAAGGCTCCGTTAAGTGCATCACTACAAGAAATTTTTTTTTTTTCATGCATAGATTAATAGATACATTAGGTTGGAAAGGACCTACAAGATCATCTAGTCCAAACATGTTGCGCTGCGATTTTATGCTCTAGGTGGGAAAACTGCAGCTAAATGCTAAGGCTCATTTGTTGATGTCAGAGGATTGTGCAGGGCCAAGACAAGCTGTGCAAGCCCTAAAAATAAGCCATGCAGCCATCATCACATTTACTCAGGGTAGGAGGCAGTCCTTGAGGTTGCTGTGCTGCCCTTGTCTCAAGCAGCTGCCAGGTACACACGTCCTTCATGGAAGTGTCATGATCCTGCCATCCTTGGGGCTAGTGCTTGAAACGTCTGGAAGTGCTCTAGTTGACAGCAGTGAAAGTTTTTCTCAGAAACCAGAGGCACTTGCTCAGACTTTAGGGCACCTGCAGTGAGGATCAAAATGTAGAGAGCACGAGAACCGTGCACTAGTAAATTGCGATGCCAGCACAAGAGCAGATAAAAGTAATGGGAACCAGCCACAGAATGCAGTTCTGTCTTTAAAACTCAACAGCAGCAATGCATTTTTTTACGTGTTGTTTTCCTTTTCAGGCTGATCATCAATCCACCCTTGGGAAGGCTATATACATATATACTCGTAGGCGCACTGGATTTGAAATATGTAACACAAGAAGGAAGTTTTTCATGCACAGCAGATGGGACAACTGAATTTTCCTCAAGAGCCATACCAGGAGTCCTCCTGCAGCCAGGAGAATTCTCATTCTCTAAAACATCATCCATATACACAACATAAAGGTCTGATGCGAGAGGCTGTTGTGACTGCACAAATGCACACCTTTAGTAGGCACCGCTGGTAAATGCTGCTTCAGCAACAAAACCTAAAGCAGAACTGCAAAACCTCACTTAACCTGGAAGGTTAAAAAAAAGCTAAGATATAAAGAACTGTTGAGTTACCAAATTACAATAAATCACCTTAAACAGTGTTAACCTAGTGGACCTCAGCTGTGCCTACAACGAGATCCTGACACTCCACAGACAGATTTTAGTTCTCTATCAATGCTTTCACACAAACCTGCTTAATTGGAAAAAGTGTTCAACACTGAAGGAGAAACTGGAGCAAAAGGCAGGGCTCCAACCACGTAATGTCGGGTTAGGTATTTATCTTCCCTAATGGGAATGTGTGTACTAAAATCTAGTACTTCAGAGTTAAACCTGAGGAGAAGGTACGCTGCACAGCAAAACACAGCAGAAAACTACAGGAGCCCACATGTCCTTTTAGTTAAATTTAATTTGTCAGATAGAAGTTATCTATGTACAATCAGTGTGCATTGTAACAATTCTGTTAATAAAGTCATTCAAATCTTCTAAAATATTAACTGGCTGCATAGCACATTTGACATTATTGCCCATGTTAAAGAGGGAAAACAAATGGATTTACAATAAATCTTGGCTGATCTGGGTTTTGAAGTGTTCAGGAATTGAACACTCCCTTCTTGAAACCAATGCACCTGAAAAGCTTTCCAGAGCATAGTTTAGCTGGATATTTCTCACTGTTTCATTACAACAATCACAACACTGACAGTTTAATGGAAAGGAAAAAAACAAAAACAAAAACATGTATCTAAAGTATCCAATAAAAAAGGAAAACTAAATGGAGTAAAATATTCCCTTTCCCCATTTTTACATTCTGATTCCATCGAGATATTTTATCAAAACACATAAGTATACTGACTTTGTGAAAAGAAGGCCTGAGTTGGTGGGGAAAGGAACAGCCAAAAAAAGCCTGAGAGGGGAAAAAAGCTCATTTAATTAATTTACAATAATTTACAGCCATTTGTTGGTTTTGTTGTTTTTTTTAATTGTTTTTTTCTTTTTTTTTTTTTTTTTTTCATTTGTTTGTTTCATAAAAAGGCATTATAACTGATCACAAACAGGAGAAATCCTGGCTATTTTACAACTGTAGGTACAGAATTTAAATATTCAAGCTTGTGATGAAAAGCGGCAAGGTGGTCGCAGTGTACAATGTAAACAAGTAGCTTTGGAAAGTGAACAAAGTCCTTGAGAGTTCTCTACTAAGAAATAAAACAAATAAATCCCCCATAATTTCCTGAAACATAAGCACAGGTCAGTGTTTCAGTGTTCATTTACAAACATAATTTAAACTGTGCTCAGGCTAAAACCATTTTGACGTGAAGAGTTTTATAGTAAGATCCAGTCTGAAAGGGGCAGTGTTGAGGTCCCTGTAAAAGTAAACATCTTCCATTTCTTAAAAAAAAGTGCCACAACATTTGCAGCACAGTGCAGCATAAACTTTAAATACAAAAATATTTTTCTTCTGTTGGGATAATAGACCTTGCATCCTGGAAAGAAGTAACAATACTGCTACTGATAGAATATCCAGTCCATATCTTTCAAGTCATGTAAGGCAATTACTGTGTTAGTTTACTGTATATGGCTAAAAGAAGGTCCAGAAAATATCAGTCTTTGTTATGTCTTCCGGCTACTCCACGTATGTTCGGGTGTACTTTTGTGATCTGACGAGTGTTCAAATGGAGATCTGTGTCCTAGGGGAGATCTTGAACCATAAGGAGACCTCTGATCTAAGGGTGACCGTGGGCCACTACCAGAAGCTCTGTGGTCCATTTGCCAGTCTGAGTGGTATCTATAATCTCTGGAAGATTTGTGATGGCCGTACTCTGAAGCGGAACGGTGATCCGAATGGATCCTGTGGTCTGAGTGGGAGCGGTGGTCTGAATGACCCCGGCTGTCTTTTAAGTTTCCTTCCAGGTTTGACCTGTGGTCTCTGCTCCTGTGGTCATCTAACTTTCTATGTTTACTGTCACTGTAGTATCTAAAAAACCAAAAGATTTTATATTAAGAAAGTGCTACTGAACATGCAGTAAAAACTACAGTTAAATCAGCTGGAGATATGTTGTCTTTGTAATTTTGCGTTACTGGAAAAGCTTTGAATTCTCAAGCATTGGTGCTTGCGACAAGCATACTGAAAAAAAACCAGGAAGAGAATTCTGAACAGATTTTACAGTTGCTGCAGAAACTCACCTGCTGTCCTGTTTGTAGTGATCCCAGTCTCTGTGATCTTTCCCATTGCTGAAGGCTGAATATGGCCTTTTCCTAGAGTCACTTTTCTTGTAAGCATCTCCCTGATGCCTATCTTTGTGATGGTCGTGGTATTGTGATAAATGTCTATCAGAAGAATAGCTATCCCTGCTACTGTCATCATGGTTCGTAGTCTCCTTCAGTCTTTCCACATCTGTTTAATAAAGCAGAGGTTATAAGAAAATCTCACACAATTTCAACAGAACTTCTACCTGTCAGATTTAAAGCAGAGTGAAAATGAAGGTATAATTTGACAGAAAGACAATCTAAATTGTTCAAAGACAAATGCAGCACTGAATGAAATGAAACTCCAGAGCTAAGTGGGATGCGAACCAGAAATGTAGATGCATAGGGCTCAGGAACTGAGCTTTTTGGCCTTAGCAACCAAATGGAGAGTAGAAGAGTGGTCCAAATAATCAGTCAGTAGTGCCCGTAGTGGAGGAGTTTTAGAATGGTAGCAAGTTCCTCTCTAAGAAGAGAAGGCCCTAATGAAAACGTTTTACCTAGTTGGTGAAAGACTTCTAGTGTTCCTAAAATATGTTTATTTTAAATCCATGATAACATACAACAGTTTTGCAGCATAATTTGCAACAGTGCAAGTATGGGAACATAGAAAACAAAAATGAGTGTTACTGCCAACAATAAAAGACATCCCATTTAACTAATTAAAAACTATAACTTCTTTTCTCTGTCACTTCTGTGGTGACATGGCTACAAATAGGCAAAGAGTTCTATGAAACCTACAGGTTTTGAGTAAACTTCTCTACCACCCCAAAACTAAATACAAGAAGTAGGTTTCCTTTTTTTTTTTTTATTTTAAAAGATAGCCAGATAACTCGCTATTAAATCCATTACAAGTTCAGCCTGTGTTCGGCCAAATTTCATTCAACTAGTTTAACTATACTAATCAACCTTTCTCTACCATATACTGGTGTACAGAGCATAGATCATCGAGATAGATAAGGGTATGTGAAATGAAATAAACTTAAGAACTAGGATATCTAGCATGAGAATATACTTAAGATTTCTTACCTGGATTTCTGATGACATGTGTATTCACATTGCTGCTAATGTTTTGGTCATTGTGTTGCTAAAAGAGAAAGCACATAAACTCAGTGAAAAGTTGCAAAGTTCATGTGAATTCTTTAGAAAAGATCCCAAGAAAAGATACTACATTACTACAAACACAAAGTAATTACTTGAGTTGTATGTGCCTGTGTTCCTGAGTATTCTTCAAATCTAATTAAAGTGCCGTAACACTTAAATATAGACATGTACAATATACACTTGTATATTTAGAGAAGTGTCTGAAAATATTACCTGAGACTCTTGGCGCTTTTTGATTGCATGTTTGTAGAGTTTGTGCAGCTTTCTGGCATCAAATTCTGTAAACTTGGAGACAAAAATCCATAAATTCCTGAGGAAGAAGAAAAGAGAAGTTACAATTCTATATACTCAGTTGCTTTGCAGACTATGGATTTAACTGAAATTAAATCAACAGCACAAAAACCACTACAAAATCCAGTACCAGAGAGTACTGCCTAGCTGCACAGCAAGAATTACTTACCTGTATTTTAAGCAGGTGAAGAGCGAATTCCTGCAAAAACTTGTCATTTTGTAATATGTCATCTTTACTTCAGAGATCCGAGTGTGTGAAAAGTAGTAGTATGATTTGTGTAACTGCTTAAAAATGCTGCTTTCAGTTTATGTATGGCTTCTGAGACTATTTCACATCTAACAATATTTTATTATTTACAATTCAGTAATTAAAATTTAAGTAAGCATAGCAGGTAAGCAAAAATTTTTCCAGAACTGACTTTTTTTGCAGTGTATAACATTTGATTTACAGCTCATTTCCTAAAAATATCATAGAATTCTTTCACAGAATTCCAGAGCCTGGTCAAAGCTTTTGAAACCAAACAAGAATTCTGAGAATGAACAGAAGCAGCAAAGGAACTTCAAGCCTAGTTTGTTCTACAAAGAAAGAAGACTACCTGAAATCTTTCGCTGTTGACTTGCCAAAGCCAGAAAGAAAAAGTTTACATCCATGATTACAGGTAAGCAAACCAAAGTCTAAAATTCTTGCAGTCAATTTAATAGGTAGAATGCTTAAAAGAGACCACACAATCCTAGTGTTGAGAAACATCCGGATGCATCAGCCTGCTCCTTCACTGTGACTATTAAAACATTATGGTTTTGGTCTAGAGGTTTGCAGAGGTAGATAACGAGTCCGTGGTGAGTCCAAAGATACCTGTGTAACTCTGCAATGCAGACTATGTGTCTTTACAGCATTCACCAGAACCAGATGAAACAGGCATTTTAACAGCCTGCAAATGGGACTGCAGCACTGTTATGAATATTTCTATTATGCATTATTTCCATTTAAAGAAACATATGTTTACCAAGATCTAAGACATGGATCTTGTTTATATATTTTGGATTCATCTTAATAATTTGAAATAAACTGAGTAAGAACAGATGGAGCAACAGTCTGCAAGGAAATTGTAGCACTTACACAGCCGGCATGTGGAAATGCAGGATATATGTTCAACCACAAAAGACTGAAATGCACATTAAAAGAGAACGAATTCAAACTGCATTAAGAATTTAACAGTGTGATATGCTTACAATAATATATTTTTTCAAGAATTATCACCTCACGGTACATAAAAATATTTAAAATCTCTTCTGAAATATCTGAGTATGATATTTTTAATCAACTCATGTGATTCAGAGTATACTTAAAAGAGAAGAAAGCATTCTGCAAATCAAAACCAACTCAGACTTTCAGCATACCAATTACAACTGCCTATTTTTAGACAAATTAAAAAAATCCTTCAAGTTGAAATAAGAAGATCCCTGGAGATAAGAACTCTTTCCCACTGTTAACAGTCTCAGTAATGGTCATTTATTGTTCTAAGGAGTGAGATGACTCCACCTACTGGATAAAATGCATTGGAAAATGTCCAGTATTAATCTTTTTTTTGTAATCCTTACTTAAAAAGCAGAAAGACACAAGAAAAAGTGAACAGGAAACAAGAGAAACAATTAAAAACTTCACTGTTCAGTACCAACAATTATAGATTTCCCTTTATAAAAAGAAAAGCAATGCAGAAAAACTTACTTCCTCCACTGTTTTATTTGCTCAGGATTTGTGTACTCCTTCAGGCATTCTGTAATGTGATCCCCAATTTTGATTAGACACTGCCTGGTATGCTCCAGCTGCTCCCTTTCAGAAAGGCCCTTCTCTGGCCTATCCAGCTGTTTCAGCGCTGCTTTGACAGGCCTCATTCTTTCTTTGCACTGTAAAATGGGGGAAAAAACATGGCCCACCCATTGCTGCGACATTTATACAGGCAACGACAGATTTCTTACAAGCCAAATGAAACACAAAATCTTTGCTAAGAGATTTTAAAATTTAGTTTTACTATAGGTTTCAACTGGAAGAAGTGTAATTTTAAACTTAGTTGGAAATTTTACTCCTATATAAAAGCATTACATCATTTACAACAAAGATATTCAGGATTTAAGAAAACACTACTTTAGTCCAAAGCATTTTCCAGGGAGAAAGATTAATTATAACTAGGTTTGATAACAACTGCTACAAATCTCAGAACGGGTATTTAGGACAAGGCTTATTTTTAGGACTTTTACAACAAAAAAAAAAACAACTTCAAGATTAAGTGTGAGAGCATGCAGCAATTTCAAAATGATGCTTTTGCAATGATCTGCCACTTAGCAAAGGAACAACATTCCTTATCAGAGAAGATTTTAAACCTAATAGTTACATTAGCAGAGCTTGGGTATTTAGTAAAGCTATTTTGGGTACGTCCAGGTAAGTAACAACACTGATGGCAACAAAGATACATTTTATATGCACTTTCTTCAATTTTTACACTTTAAATTTTTTTTTTTTTTACACTTTTATTCCAACTGTTTTAGAAATAAATGCAGATCAAACACCTAGTGTGATTTTAATGATACTTGCTTAGGAATTCCATATAATAATGACGGCATGGCTGACAGATGAAATGCATATTCTGCTTGTCGTAAGAGTCAAAGCAACTAAGCCTCAACAACCTGCAGCAGCAACTTATATTTGAAAGTTAAATATGCTAACTAGTGTGCACCTGACCATGGCATAAGGAAAAAAAAAAAAAAAAAAAAAGCATTTCAGAAAAAAGAGTCTGGCCAAAAAGATGTTATTCCATGCTCGATCACAAACCAGAATTGTTCTCCGCAAGAACAAATCTTGCACCTGTACAACCAAATGTCATTTATTTATTCATAAAATAAAAGGGAGGGGAGGGCATTGAAAAATGCCACCTTCACTATGTCAAAATCTTGAGAAAAAAGAAGCTGTGGAGCCCCACCCCTGGAAGAGTTAAAGGAAAAAAGTTTCACTACTAGTTCATGCCACTAAATTATTAAGCAGCTGCAGTAAATGTTGAACTACTCACAGCTTAAACCAGCTTTTACAAAAAAGCTTTCAGAGTTCACTCCTTAAGTGCAGAAGTGATCAGAAAAATACAAAGTGATCAAGTGATTTTTAGTTACACAGCCACACCGATCCACTTGAATCACTGAAGACTCATCCTGGGAATCATAAATGAGTAAATTATAATATTTAGTTAGAAAACACATATACACCAGTCACAGGTATACTCATGAGAACCCACAGATTAAATAAACCTGTCTGGCAGAAACAGAAAACTGTTGAAATTTGTATGATAAAACTTACACAGCAGAAGAGTTCATGATTGCTCAGTGTAACTCAATGGTACCCATCCAAAGGCCACAATTGACCCAAAAAACTCAGCATATTTTGATTCTGTTCTTAGTAAGAAACACTAATTTAACTGAAATTCTTTGGGCATTGAAGAGTCTATTCCAAGCTATTTCTAAGAGATTTAGAATTTTTTCCTTCTTGCATCTAATAGTTGATGTCTGTAACACTTCTGGCGAAAAGCAATGATACTTATTTTCTCGTTATCTTTAAAAAAAGAGAGGCATATAAAATGAGGTGAAACCAGAGACTCTATGAATTGCATTGAGGTTTATTTATTCCTGCTCTCGAACAAGTAGAATACCTCAGCTTTTACTGATAGATTTCTTCAGCATGCTGACCACTGGGTAAGTTTTCTTACCGTAATGCGTAAGTACAAAAAGTGATAATATAAGAAACTGTCTGAATTAGAATATCCAGTGTAAGCACTAAGGTATCATCAAAAAGGGACTTACCACACTAAATGTCTTCTGATCCAGTTCTTCAGACTCTTCTGAGATGGGAACTGGTTCACTGGTGGCGGTAATATGAACTGGAGTATCCAACAAGGGAATTTTTTTAGATTTTTCTTTATTTTCAGATTTGATTTCATTTACCTAAGAGCAAAACATGAAAATGTTTAAGTGTAGTTAGGTCTTGACATTATCCTGTAATATATGAAGATGACCATAACTATTTAATTCTCTTTGGTAACAAAAACAATGCTCATATTCAATGATGATACATTTGGCTCTCTCTGTAGAATGGAAAAGGAGAATGGAAGAGAAATAAGAGACTCTTGCACCCACTTGTATTCTTGATCCAACTAAGTTATGTATTATTAAAGAAGTAACTTCCTGTTTCATGAGCCTGTCCTCATAGTTGTGAGTCATAAAAATAAAACTGGACATAGTGTAACAGATTTCAATGAAATGACAACTGAATGAATCCAAAATATCTTTTCAACTCAAAATAATTCACAGAAACCTAGCAGCCTTTTCTAGAGCTGTACAAGATAAATAAACCTAGTTACCTTCTCTTCCTTTACTTCTTTTTCTTTCTGTGTGGATTCTTTTACTTTGTTTTCTCTCTTTTCTTTATTATCTTTTTCTTTTAATTCTTTCTTATCCTCTTTTTCTTTTTTCTCCCTTTTCAAATCCCTCTTATTTTCCTTCTCTTTTGTCTCTCTTTTTTCTTCAGCTTCCTTCTTTATACCAATATCTGGCTCAGGCTTTTCTTCATTTTCTTTTTCTGTTTTTATTTTTTTATGTAGATGTTTCACTGAAACAATCTCATCCTGCAATACGCAAGCATATATGTCACATCAAACTGTGTTCCTAGCTATAAAAGTTTCATAATCATCAGATTAAAACATACTTTTATCTGTGCATTTCCTTTTTAACATAGATTTAATTACTATCAAGTAGAAATGGATGCAGGTGTAAAGAAAAATGAGGACTATTCTTCATTTCTTTGATGTGACACAAAACAAATACTGATTTTGCAATGGAAATGGATGGTGAAAACTTTTTTATGCTCAAAGAATTCTGCCCTTGTAAAGGTAATTAAACTCTAAATTAGAGCTAAAAACTGTAGGGAAATCGATTTGCATATCTGAGCAAATTGTCAGGACAGTCAATTAACAGAAATATTAGAAGATCTCTGTTCTAGTTAGTATTGTCCCAGTAACTTTTTACTGCTCCCACATTAAACATTCACAGGAGAAGGTAACAGCATCCCAAATTTCTTTTTTTTTTTTTTTTCTGAGTTGTTTTCTTTTTTTTAATGCTTAAATATAAAGTCTTATTTATAGATTGTCTGATGCGGCACAGTTAATTATTTGATGACGAAATAAACGCCAGGGTAACATTTACCAAAGAGGTCAGAGGTGGAGGATCATGTCTTTTCCCACACAAAAGAATACTACAGCAGTAAGTAATAAATGTAACATGAACAGATGCCAGAATCATCAACACCATCATCTATGAACTGATCTGAAATGCACACCGGGCAAGTAAATATAGAATTCATAGCTGAAAAGTAAGGAGACCTAACACAAGAATTACAAAAAGTTACTTAGATTAGATATCAAGTAATCAGTCCAACTAAAACTTCACTATTTAGGTATCATGGAAACTTTCTTGCAAGAATCTGACCACTGCAAACGTTTCCTGAATGCTCAAAGTATACATTTAACTGCTGAGTTTTAAATTCTCCTGCAATATGGCAGTGAAGTAGCTGAAGCCAAACATTTAGGCGTTTAAGGGGTACCTTAGGATCTTTTTTTTTGTTGTTCTTTTTTCCCCAGAAGTAATACCATCTGTCTATGCACAACAGTATTCCAGTGTTGCATAATCATTATTAAATGGATGAAAGAAGAGAGCATTCTAGATATCTTCCCAATACACAGTAAGTCAACCAACAGACCATCAATGTCTTCTTCTAGGAGTGGACTCTCCTAACAGAATGAGTCTGACACTCATTCTTTCAAGTAGCTTTAAGAAAAAATTTACATAGTTTTATGATTCAGCCACCAAGAAGAATTTCAGTAGGGACTGAGACAACACGTACAGCTCTAAGCCTTACATTCTATAACTATTCATGCTATTTTTCTATAAAAATAAACCAGTCTACACAGAAAGGCTTGCTTGTTGGTATGTTTGTTTCTATCTTTATCTACTCTTCACAGAATAATCTGAATAAAATACGGGAAGGCTTTAGTTAAAAATGACTTTTTTTTAAATGATACACTGTATCATAAACTATATCATATTTCTTCTCTGGCCTAATCAGTTTCAAGTATATACCTACTGCAAGGAACAGAGGGGTTGGACTAGATTATCTTCAGAGGCCCATTCCAACCCCTACAATTCTGAGATGTATCAGCATTACTATTTTATCCGTTTCAGAGAGAACTGATAACTACAGTGGCATGTCATAGCTTAAAATGATTACGAAATACACTTCCATTTAGCTTATTTAAACCAAGCAGGAAGTATTTTAATGATCTGCAGTTAATTATTTAAATTGATTTCATAATCATAAACTAGGTGTGACGTGACTTTACATGTTCCCTATGCTGATCCCCCTGGTGATTTTGGCTTTGTACTAAATATAGGAAAAAGATCCAGCAAAGCAGGAGCCTGATGGAATACAACTGAAGTACCACCACACAACAAGGTTAAGTAGCCTTTTCAGACAACGACACTCATGACAGAACCTGGAACTTTAACTTGCATGTCTTGAAACATCATTTATTGAAGCTGACTCTTCTAATTGAATTTGATTCTTTCCCCTGTGCCTGAGTAACATCATTTATCTGAAGTATTGATATCAGCAGTAGCAACACACTAGCCAGAGACTGCAGTTTTACTTTTGCAGTTCCACTGGATTTGCATGTCTAGCAAATACAGTGCTGCAGTACTTAAATAACACTGAAATAAAACGTTATTTTACATTATACTGCAAAATTTTATAATATAATTTGGAAAACTTGTCATAATTCTTTGCCTACTGTCTTACTCTTACATTCTGCATGATAGTACAGAATAAAAGCAGCAGCCACATGAAGAAGAGGCCATTCAGGTACTTCATTTTTACTAGGTCAAACAGAAGATAAAATATGAACTGCGACTGTTTAAAATATGAAGGATATTTACCTTGTTATCCTCCTCCTCATCATCTTCATCAGATTTTTCTGATGGCTGCGGTGAAGAATCGCTTTTTATTTCTTCTTTTATTTTTGAAGCCTTCATCTTATTCTTCTTACTCCTTGTCTTCCGCCTCTTGGAATTGCCCTGAATACAAATTGGTACCTTTAATACATCAGCAGGCAAACATCTTCTCACAGTAATTGCAGAATTAGAAAATAAACTGAACTTTAATTTTATTTATTGCCACTAATGATCAGCATTTTTCTCTGGCCTGCAGACACAGCACAGTGCAACAGCAGAGAATACATACAGATAAGATAAACAACATAAAAGACAGTAGCAATTCATTTCCTACATTAATCTCTTGTGGTATGATTACCAACACTACATAAAGTAAAAAAGAGAGCTAAAAAATAAGCAATGTTCTCCTGACCACCCTATAAGTATATTAGATTGTCTTGCTAATGAATGACATTTTACTTACTGCACCAGCAAGTCTTTGTGCTTCCTTTCTTGCAAGGTCTTTATTCAGTAATTTAATGAGGTAGTCTGCGCGGGTCTGTAACTGCTTTGCCTGGGGTTTCTTGTCTGGATCATCAGGTAAAATCTAAGGAGAACAACAGTAGTACGAATTATGAATATGCATTATCCAATTTCCAAGATGCTGGTTTAGAGCAGTCAGAAGAAAAAAAAACCTTCATAAACGATGGAGAATCCTTCCACTTCAACTGTGTCTAACAAATATGTCAGCATCCTTGAAAACAATGGGAGAATTTCTTAAATGTTTTCATTTCTCTCTAATCACAGCGAATACAAAAGCTTGGAAACTTCCTCACAGAATTCAGAACAAGCTCAAACTACCCTCAGATTTCTGTTTCCACTTTCACTATTACAGGATACAAAAAGCATAAGCATGTGGTTTCACAAAAAAGAAAATTAATGGGAGGCAGGAGTAGAAATCATTACTGAATTTGGATGCAACCCTGGCTCTTTGAATCTCAAAGCTACTGGCTGCTTTCAACACCCCAGTTTGTTCCTAAATCTGTTGCTCGCTGTAGCCAAGCAGCTACTGGAATCTCATGAGTATGGCTATTTTTATGCCACGAACTTCAGCTGAAGAATGTTGGGATTAAGTGCTGACAGAGAAAGTAACCAAAAACTCTTAGCACAAGCTGCCTCTCAAGAACAAGACAAAAGCAACTTAAACATGTGAAATAGCAAGGTAAAAGAGAGAAAAAAAAGAATTCAAATAAAAAAGGCCTGAATATATAGGAATATAGAAGCACAACTGACCAGAAGATGGCACAGTTCACTTTAATACTGAAGTCTTAAAATCTAGGAATATACCAAAGTATAGAAATGTGGAAGTACTACAGACATGCAATTTCAGTTATCAAAAAATAAGCACTTTTGGTAACTGTTATTAATGTTATTAAGCAAACAAAAAGAAGTCTTTGATGAAATGCTGCACATGACATACCTTCTGTGTTAAGCTGAGATCTGGATCCATTTTTATCATTTCCCAGCTGCCATAGCCGTATTCATAGATGCCAACTAACAGATTAGAATCATCTTCTTTTCCCCAGTCTATATCAAAGTGAGCAGCCTTGGTGTGGCATGGGATGACGTATCTAGCAGAAATAAATCAGAATGACAAATAAGGGTTTACCACTGGAATGTAGGAAGTCAGAGGAAAACACATTGAGAATAGAGAAAATATAATTAGTTACACCACTAAGGTGTTATATTTAGGAAATCAATCTGTGTATCTCCCACATTTCCTTACAATTTTCATGAAATATTTATTTAAATCAGTACTGAAATATGTTTTAAAGCTGATCAAGATCACAATATGTAGAACAAAAGACATTATTAGCCCGTGGCCCTGGCTTATGCCACAGCTAGCTAACTGTGAAAAAAGGCATAAAACATCATCCAAGTATAACTGCTAACTAAATATATGGGTAGTGTAATGATACATAAAGCAAAAGCAGTTCAGTGTGGTAACAACTACCATCAGTTACCATCTGCTTCAGTTTGGCAAATGTTGCTTTCCCTCAAGCAGTGATGGCATAACAGCTACTCAGTAAACAAGACATCTTGTCTGGATTACTGTAACTGAACACAGTTCCCAGTGAATGCAGTTTACAACCAAGGCCGGTGCTCACTTCTGAAGAGAATAAAGAAAGAATGAAAAACAAATATGGAATAGGTTGCTGCTGCTGCCAGTTCCTACAGGGAGTTGAGGGAGAACACTGCCACAGTGTGCTCTGAGTTAAGAGTTGTCTGAATAAAGCAGATAAAGCCTGAATCATTTGTTACATGATGACTTCCTTTACAAAAAAAAAATTAAATCACCTTTTCCTTTCTTCTGGATCTGAAGGAATGGATTTGTGCAATGGTGCCAGCTCTTCTTCATGAGAGATGACCAGTTTTGCATTCACCTGCACTCCTGAGATTCGAAACGTTGGGCCTTTAACCTTCCCAAGTCTACCTCCTAAAAACAAATCACCAGAGCATTAAAATGTTAGTGGTCACACGCATTTTATGGAAAGACACAGAAAACAAGCAAGTTTGCTGCTATGGATATAAGAAATGAATTAAGGAAATGGTCTGATCAAGCTCAAGATGCTCAAAGTCTGCCAAAGAGTAACAAATAAATTCCAAAACTCACAGTAACGTACAATGTACCATGTACTGCAGTGACAATTCACACACAGAAAGGAAAAAAAATATTTTCGCACCGGAACCCTTTTTCAAAATCACCCATTCTAATATTTTTATTTGCGTTTTCCCCAACATAACTGTTTTTTGGAATGATCATAGTGCAAGCATAATTCAAACTTCCTGACACTTTGTATTTTGAATCACATGCATATCCAAACATACTCTACCTGCTCTTTCTTGTCCAGATGAATTGTCCTTTAAAGCCTTAATGCATCCATTATGTACAAGCTCGCCCAAACGTCTAAGATCTGTCTCAGATTTATCAACTAGCTCAGCATCTCTAGCTACAGCATCTAACCTGTAATAAAAAAAAAAACAAAAAACCACACACCTTTATAGCTCTGCAACTTTAGTAACTGTGAATGACTCCTTCAGATTTTGACACAAGAGAAACGATAATTTAAGTTATTAGTCACTTTATCTCAATCACACGAGTTCCATTCTTTTTTATTTTGTGATTCTCTCTCTCCCCCCATCCCACTGAAAGAGAAGGGGAGGAGTGCTGAGACGCCTGCTGGGGTAAACCACAACAATAAGGATGGCAGATTTTTCACAAAAAAAAAGAAAAATTATGTTGGAAAATAACATTGACAGTCACACTGGATGTGCTCACAGGCTTTCAACAGGCTAGAAAACATGACTACTGAATGCCTACAACAAAAGCAAATTAAATAAAAAAACAGGTAAAATAAAAAGAGCAAGCAGTCCTGCAAAACTGAAAGGTTTCCTGTGTAGCTATATCTGAACACATACCATAGATGCACAAAAGGGAAGATATTAAACCAAAGCTGCATTATAGTCAAGTTAGAAGACTACACAAACTATTTTCTTTTTAATCTAAGGTTTCTAAATATATTGTTCTAATTTTTATGAAAATAAGGTTCCAAGTTGCTACACAATGGCAATTAAGTAAATTTACCTTTCCAAAGGGCCACCAAATTTCTTGTAACTCTTGATAAACCTAATAAAAGAAAATAATTTTGCAGTTAAAATGTATGCTTAACTGAATAGTTTTCAGCTATTTAAATTGACCATACAGAACTGTGCTAAGATTAAAATAATTAAAAAAAAGACTAGGGCAGCTAAGCATATCCAGATAACCTACAAAAAAAATCATAGTACTATCTGGTTTAAGAACTGGTATGTATAAAACAATAAAAGGAACAATTTAACAATTTTTCACTAAGAATGTTTGTTACTTTATTACTGCATTTTCACTTGACAGAAAATTCAGCAACTAGATGTGTAAAATTTAGTGTAGAATTCTAGTAAGTAGAGTATAGGAAAATACAACAAAAAAGATAAAAAAACGTTACTGTTCTTAGAAAAAATAAGTGATGGAAAGAAACAGGAAACACAAGGATAAAAAAGGAATTAAATGAAAACTCAAGTTGCAAGTGCAAGCATGCAAATAACTACAATATGATAAGCAACTAGTTGCGCTGTTAAATGAAACAGAAGGACAACAAGGATCTTCAAAGGATTACTAAGGATTAGCATTACAACACAAAAAAATTTGGAAGATTTAAAATATTTTAAAGAGGTGTGAGCAACCTGAATTTCAGAATCATTTCACAAAACCGTAAAGGTAAATTAAAACATTTCTTCCTCCTGTGAAAAAAATTCCTAGCATAATTTTGATGGGAGGAGCTGTGTAATATTCATTTATCCAACAGGATTTCGTATTTTTTTAGTTTAAAAATGCCCTTTTAATTCAACTACAGTATGAACAAGTATGAAAAAAACAAAACCCCCAAGCTTTTGTATTTCTCATCACAAAGTTACACATATCCCTTGTTACAGCTTTCAAATAGAACAATGGGAAGTAGATTATTCTGCATGTTAAAAGGTCACCTGTTGTAGGAACCATTTTCTGAAATTGCTGCACACAAAAGATGCAGGAATTAAGAGTAATTCAGGATAATCAAATTTAAAACAATCAGGTGGCATCTTCCAAACTAATTTCCTCCTCACATATTGAGCTCATGTTTGATATTATAGATCACTGTGTCAGCACCACAAAGAACAAAAGATACAAGAAGTACAGAAGTACAGAAGTGCCTAGGAAATAAGTTTTCTAGCTGTCTGCTGTATTTCTGAGCTCTAGAATAATCAAAATAACAAACAAACATCTGTCGTATCCCTTTATAAACATACATATCCCCATCGCTTACCGCCTGATCTCCGCATCACTGAATCCTTTAATATTTTCTCGAGGAATAGTGCGAGGTCTTCCGCGCTTTTTTGGCCGTTTTCTTTCTGTGATGGAGTCGCTATCAGACCCAGAATATCTTCTGCTCCTACTACGTCTTCCTTCACTTCCATTAAAGCTGATCTGCAATTTCAGAATAAGAATTCAAAAGTACACGATTAACTCACAGACAGTAAAATCTTATCTAGACAGATAAAATATGAATTGAGAGGGGGGGGGAAGAAAAAGTGAAAACCCAGATGAAGCTATCAACAAAAGAACACAAGACAGTCAAAAAAACAGAGGTACCTGTTTTGCACAGTTTCTCATCCTTGGGAGCATATATATTTCTTCAAGTTCTTTTTGCCTTTCCTCCTCCTCTATTCTTCTCCGCTGGGATTCTGGGATTATTTCTTCCCAGTTTCTTGAATTTCTTTCTGGTTCCAACTCAATATCATCTTCATCCATATTGGAAAAGTTCGCCACCTTATGTATCAGAACATACGTAGTAAGTACATGCCTTTATATAAACAAGACTTTGCAGCTCATATTTTAGGAAAATTAATTTCCTGATGTTACATTTTGTTCATTCATAAATTGTACCCACATAGTAATATTTTTAATCAGTAACACTTAAAATATCTGGTGTTTAAGTACAGTTCAGGACTGAAAGCAATTTCTAAAAATCACCAATTGAGACTGTGTTTAAAAATACCACAGCAGCTCAACACCAAAGGCATTAAGACAACACAACCCAGAACTGCAGTCATTAACACATTCATAAATATTTCCTTACGTTAGTAACAAAATACATTACATATTTCTAAATATTTGTATTGACAGTTAAGGATGAAAAGACATTTTATTAGAAACAGGATCATGTCATTTTTATAAAGGAAAGTAATTATGACAGGAGGAAGAGGACGGAGCTATACCTTGAACTGCGAAAGTAACTCATCCCCAACAGTCAAGGGACCTGGCTCATTTTCCCGTGTTTCAGCTCTCTTCAAGATTTCGTCTATATCCATTTCCTGAAAAAGATGAAAATTTTCCTTACAACCAAATAATTCACGTATATTTTTAGTGTTTTTGTCTATAAAATCTACCTACCTGGGGCTCCTGCTCTTCTCCTTCAGGTTCTTTGAAAAGTTCCTCAGCACCAAACTTCAAAATTGCTGATAACTCTTCTTTATTAAAGGGCGTAGAGCTGAAATGCAAGATGTTTCAGGAAAACCATTTTATTCTTGAATATTAAAAATACTATTTATAATCAAGAACCAGATAAGCATTCTTTCTACCTTTAAATAAAACACAGTACTGAAACAAAAACCTACAAAGATGATACACTTTCCATTTATTTAACCTTGTTTAGTCTTCTATTAACCAATGGAATTACTGACATTTTTACTTACCTGTCAAGTATAATTACACGTAAATTTATGTGTAAGATAACACAACTGTACCTTGATGGAGTAGAACCTGTATGTAGCACAGTTTTTCCTGTCGTGTCCATTCTCTGAATTACTAAATGGTCTAGCACCATCTTTTTCTTGGCTCTTTCGAGAATATCTTCTTCTACTGATCCTTTTGTGACTAGCCGATAGATATTAACCTGTATATTTCAAAACATTAAGTGACAACAAAGAGAAATGTAAATCTCACCTACTTGTCTTTTTAATTTTATTGATTGGCATCACATGTGAAATACTTCTTCAATGATGTTGCCATGTCTTCTCATAAGCAGTTTAAAAAACAAAGCAATAAACTCCGAAGACTTGTCTATTTTTAATTTCAGTGATCAGCCACAATTTTTTGCTACATACAAAATCGCTGTATTTCTGATTACTATGGCATGTCTTGTCCAAGAAAGCAACTCGAAGTACCCTATGAAGTACTTTACTAAGGGGAATGTTGTGCCTGATGATGCCCACGAAGGTGAGACAGGCAAGCCCAAAACGTTTCTCCCTCCCCATCCACTAATCACAGCTGCCATACTTTGTCTTCGCCTTAGATTTAAAAACTAAATAAAAATCAAGCATTTATTAACATTTTTTGAACACACAAATTTAATTATTAATTACTCTCAAAACACACAAATACTGCTATGGCCCAGACAGCTGACAGCTACTATATGAAATCATCCTTCAGGTTTGGAGCTTAAAGTGGAATGTGTACCTGTTTCTTCTGTCCAATTCTATGAGCTCTTGCTTGTGCCTGCAGATCATTCTGTGGATTCCAGTCAGAATCAAATATAACTACAGTGTCAGCAGACGCCAAGTTAATACCTAATCCCCCAGCTCTAGTGGACAGTAAGAAACAGAAATCCTGCAATCATAAAACGAGAAATAGTTTTATGCATCATAGTTTTAATATTCTTAAAGGAAACAGAATAACATCTATACATTCTGTGGCACAGACTACAGACTCATACACTGCCAATTACATAACTGCTCCATAAGGGAAGATTCTATAAGCAAAAAGCCAACTTTGTTAACTATTTACAGTAGATATTAATATTTGCTACTCCGCGGATTAAAGGCAGCAGCAACCTGAAAGATAAATGCCAACCATAAAACCCCCAAAAAATCAAAGTTTAAATCCTTGTATGTAACAAAAGTTACACTTTCCCACATATTTTAAGAGAACTAAGCAGCCATGGCACAGCAGAAAAGATACCTGACTCAAAACCTAACTGCCTAAGCCAAGAGACAGGAAGAAGGACTGTTCTTCATATGCTACTGCTGTTCAGCATATTTACATGTAATATGAAAATGAGATGAGCAATGAGATGACAAAACTCATAGAAGACACAGAAATATTTAGAAATAACTACGAAGGACTGCAGAAGGAACTTGAGATGTGCAGTAAAATAGTATACAACATTCAAAACATGAAAAGAAATCTCAGTTTAAGTACAGTAACAAACAGCAGCAACCCATGACTAAGAAACGAGTCCTGGGAACTATGCTACACGTTTCCATGAAGACCATTGGTCATTAATGGCCCAAAATATAGGGAGTTTTATTTTTTTTTTTTTTTTTAGGAAAGAAATTGAGAATGAAGCAGATAACATAATTTTACTGCTGTGTAAATGTGAGGTTTGCCTCCTTTCCTGAATACTGTGTGACATTTAGGTTCTTCTTCACCTCAAAAACTGTAGAATATAACTGCAAAAAGATTTCAGACAGAGGCAATGTCGATGCTAAAAAATTTATAATTTTATTTTAATCCAGATTTAAGTAAATCTGAATTTTACAGATGTTTGAAGTTTACATCAAAGCATTGATTCCTTCCCCCTAAATCACAGCAGAAACAAAAGCTCATCAGTAACTGAGAAATGCAATTCTATTACCGAGAAAAAAGCACCACTCCCTATAATCAAAAAAAAGAACCAAACCCGATCAAATTGTGTGGCTCACATTTTAGGAGTGCTAAATGAGCTAGAAACCTCCCAGCTCATTTAAAAAAAGAAAAAGAAAAAAAAAGGCTGTAACAGAGGTGTCTATAAATTCACAGGTCACATACAAAGAATGGTTAGAAATCAACTCTTCATTTTTGTCTCCAGGGCACATTTAGTAGTTAGCATAAAAACAAAGATAACAGAAACCATATTTAGAACAAGTAAAGATGGTTGTACATCATACAGACCTCAGTTCTGCCATTTCCTTAAGGATGCTTTTTATGCTAAAGACTTAAGCTCACTATTTTCATAATCAGTGTTATGTCTCACAGTGTAGAAGAACTGAATTATTTCTACACTGCTGTGTACTAATTAAACCACTTTAATAAAGAGCACTGAAAACAATATAAAAATATTACAACTATTCAATCTGTTAAATACCAGTTTCGATAATTATGCATTTTCTACTCAACCTAGGCAAGAAAATTCAAAACGTCAATCTTATTATGTATAAGAGTCAACATTCTCAGCCTCATTTGTATGTAATGTTTCCTGGAATAAAAGCAAATTAGGAAAAAATAATTACCATACCTCTGATCCTTCTGCATTGAAATGATCCAGTGCTTGCTTCCTTAGTTCCCCTTTTATCGATCCATCAAGTCTCTAAAGAGATTGAGAACTACAGTGTAAAAGTAGTTCTTCAGCAATATTCCCATCACAGTAACCTGACTTCTCAATTAATAAAACAGTAATGTGAAGAAACAAAAAGAGGGAGAGTTAACATATTCTTTCACGAGACCTTTTTAACTCAAGGTGGCTTTCTTTTCTCAAGCAAAATGGTAAAGAACAGATAATCACAGATGTCTGAAATTGACAAGGACCTTTAGAGGTCATCTTGTCTGTGTTCATGCAAGGTCTGCTACAGCAGGCTGCCCAGGATCATACCCAGTTGGCTTTTAAGTACCACAGAGAATGGAGATTTCAGAATATCTGGACAACTCACTCCACTACTCTGTCACCCTCAAAGTAATGACTTTTCTTAATTTCACAATCAAGACTTCCTGGTTACCACTGAGACTGTTACCTGGAAGGGAAACTGGCGATACTTCAGATATTCTGCTAGGATGTCCAGCATCCTCACCATCTGAGAGAAAATCAGAACTCTGTTGCCACGTTCTCGCAGGCGAATCAGTAGCTTGTCAAGAAGGATGAGTTTCCCGCTACTACGTATCAAATGCTTTTAAAGCAAAAAATATATATTACAAAACCAATTCATCTAAACACTGATACACATTTCAGGTGTTTAGCCATTCATTTAAAACGTGCCTTCCGGTCAACTGACATGGAGGGAAAAAAATGAAGATACATTCTGACATTCATTATAACACACATCAGACACAAGTTTAAAATACATGTAAGATTTGTAGTCTCCTGGGACTAAAAAACACCTTTGGGTAGCAATAAAAAAAACACAGGTAGATTCACTGTTATGCAGTATTAACTGAATATTAAATTTGCTCTAATTAGTTGACTGCATTGTAAAGGAACATTACCTCACTAGAAAGAAGACCAAAAAAAAAAAAAAAAGAGAGAGAGAAATGCACTTCTGAGGTTCTGCTTGTTAAGTGGGATCTTAATGTCTTGTCAAAATATTAAAGAAATAATCATGCCTCAAAATTTGTGCAGCTAATGTGCAGGTACAAGCTCTTTTCTGCCAATTGAAAAATAACACTTGATAACAAAAATAACCACCATATTAAGAAAAACGATACTGAAGTCTGACTTCTTCCTGTCATTTAATAAGAAATAGGCACTGCTGCTTAAACCTCTAAGTACCTTTAAGCAATGCCTGTCAGTCAAGTCCATACTGCTCCCACTATTTTACTGCTTTATTTTACTTGAATTTGAAAAGGTCAGTTTTGCTTGAAAATAAACTGCTTGTTTTATAGTATTTCTTCATCAGTTTGACTGAAATTAAAGACCTAATTTTTAAAATTAAAATTAAATTTTATTTAATAGTAATTCCTCTAGCATTTTGTCTAGAATATTGTTCTAACAAAGAAAAAAAAATCATTTAACTTGTAAAAAAAAAAAAAACAACACAAAAAAACACCAGGATGCATACTTTAGAGATCTTGATGTTTCCTAATGTATTTTATTAAAAGTAATAAATTGCCAAGTAAACTATAAAATTACTGTGCGCATACTAGATACATAACATTTTTCACACAAATGGAAAATGAAAAAATATTACCTGTAAGGCCTCCTGTTTGTTATAGAATTCATTATCATCTGGTGGTTTAATGAGGTAGCAATGGTTACAACACTTCTTAAGTTCCATCATAATGTTAAGAAAGCCTGAGGTACTGCCTTTCGAACCTTTACTGAGGGCTTTATAATTCCTTGTTAAAATCCACCTACGATTTAATACATACAGGATAAGTAACTATATGTGGAACCACAAGGGCAAGATAAGCTCTCAAAATATAAACAAATTAGTGAAAAGAAGCTCCAAACAAAACTTACAAATATGCCAAAAAATAGAAGCTAAATGAACACAGATTGCACCAATATAACTCCCAGAGATTTTGCTTCACAGAATTTCGCTGTTCTGAAATACTAAAAAGTATACCAAGAAAATACTGGGTTTTTTTTTGCCCATAACTCAAACTGCTTCATGACAATGATTCGAGTTCAGTAATTCGTATACAGACATATCACTAAAACAGAAAAAAAAAATTAAAAAGTGGCATTACTTGTAGTATTGCTTCTGCAATGCACTCATTTCCATCCTCAGAATTTGCTCAACCTTAGCAGGTAAAGACTTTTCTACATCTTTTTTAACTCTTCTTAGTAAAAATGGTTCAAGCTCTTTGTGAAGACTTGCATAACCATACTCTCTTCCTTTGCCATGCTCCTCTTCAAAATCTTCCCAGGAGGAAAATCTTAAATGTGAAAGAAACTAAGTGTAAAACAATGACGTAACTGTGAATTTTAAAATTAACATGAAAAGTATAAATATACCAGATGTGCACATTTAGATGGATTTTTCTTCTTCACTCCTCTCTTTTTTTAATTTAAGAATACTACTTTAAAGAAAAACCTGAATTTTTGACCTTGTAGGGAACTAAAAAAAGATTTGTGCATGAATACAAGAATGGAATGTTCCAAACACTTTATGTGAAATGAAATTTAAGATTGAACTACTGAATTATAATTGCCCCAGTTAGACAGATGCAGAAAATCCATTATTGCATATATCAAGAAGAGCATTCTCTGGTGTGCCAGAGAGCTAAGTCACAACTTCACATATTTTTTACCACCTCGGATGGACAAGCAAAGCGTAACTATCCTGTGCTTAACAGACCAGGAGAACAAACTTTGGATTCATGAAGAATGAGTACTAGATCACTAAGGCTTTGAAGAAGTCAATGAAATCCATAGGTCAAAGGAAATGAAACGTTGCTTGGTGTTTACAAGACGTCTATGGGATTGTGAGCTCTTACATGAGCTCTCATAGGTTCAGAGATCAATAAACAGTAAGGTTAATCCAGTAAGCCCACTGTATTTAAAGCAAAAAGGGAAAATGAACCACCTGATTCAAAGAGAGGACATCACGTATCTTAGAACAATCTTTTTACTACTGGTAGTACTATCACAGAAAACAAGATATCCTCAATCTTACATTTCCCCACTGGAAAGTTGTACGGGTTTTAATAGTAAGCCATTCTTCTGGGTTTTGACCAATACACATTAATTTATCATTCTTGTAGATGGGTATAATGGCAAAAAGTGACAACTACATCAAGAATCAGCTAGCAACAGGACCGTGAAAAGTAAACGCAACTACCTTACAATGAATATTTAAGCTCTCCGCAAATATGTTTAGCTCTACACTATTACACAATACAAAAGTTCACAAAAGAGAGAAATAACATGAATCATATGAGAATCTTCCTTACTTCTCCGGCATGATGAAATGCAACAAAGACCAAAGCTCTTTGAGGGAGTTTTGCAGAGGGGTTCCAGTAATAAGAAGTCGATGGTTGGATTTAAAGTCTATTAAAGTCTTGTACAGAAGAGAGTCATCATTTTTTAAACGGTGAGCTTCATCAACTCCTATGAATGCCCAGTTGAGACCACCAAGGAATGACTAAAAGAAGTGGAAGAGGGGAATTCACATTGATACAGCTTGGCATATTATATAATTTCTAAAGACAGCTATATGATTTTAGTAATATTTATGTACAGTACTATATTTACCAGACTCCCAGAAAGGTGGCTGTGTGAACATCCCAAGGAAGTAGAAAGTAAATTTTAGGGGAAAAAAAAACAAACACAAAAGAGAAGCTCAAGCAAACAGGAACTGGTATGCACTTGATGAAATCAAAAAAGACAGAAAACCTCACCACACACATAAAAATACTAGAACCACTTAAAAAAAGGTATACTCGAACACCTCAAAAATGTAAAATCCATCATGCCTGACTTCCATTTAATGACCAAAAACTGAAATATTATGCAACTCTAGCAGGACTTCTACACCGGACAAATGACTCTATCTCCCTGAAGATGCACATGAGATTACCTTATCCTTGAGTAAAATTTCATATGTTGTCAGAAGTATGTTAAACTTTAATCGCTTAGTCTGTGGATGCATCCATTCATGAGTTCGTATCTACAAAACAAAAGTGAACAGTAAGCTACAGGAAAAAGATCTGGTTGACTGAAATGAATTTCAGCTCTGCAGCAATATAAATGTAATAAGACTTTCAATAATTTCATCACAAAATAGAAGCATAACCCAAGAGCATACACAAGACTAAACTTCCAAGCTAAGCACTTCAAAATAATTATGTTTACCTCTTTAATAAATAGAGACAAATTTCTACAAAGTGCTTTTTTACGTTGATAAATAAGATTATCAATATTCAGAAGACAGACAATCAAAACAAACCAAGAACCCTTGAGAAAATAAAATAAGATCATGGCAGGCTTGCATAAATATCTATTCTTATTTTTCCACTGAAATGACACTGAAATGATCATATGGCAGAAGACAATTAGTTTTCAAATATAAGACTACATTTTTAATTCTGTTTATAATTAAGCATGAAGAAAATCTTTCACAGGAATTTACACTGCTACACCATTATACACACATTACATATAATTTGAGCTTTATATGCACATCTTCAATACTTTCTAAAACAGAATGGGTTTATTGCTCACTCTGAAACAAAATACTGGAATTAGCAGAGGACAGGAATATAAAATGAATCAGATTTACAAGTTAGACTTCCCAATGGTAAAACGAAATACTCACCATATTTCTGCTAGTTATATCCCCTAAGTAAACTACAGCATTCATTTGAGGAGCCCAAGTTTGAATTTCTCTTTGCCAAGATGTCAAGGTGGAAAGTGGAACGACCAGCAGAAAAGGCCCATAGAGTTGATGTTCATGAAACAGGTAGTTCAGAAAAGAAATTGTTTGTATTGTTTTACCAAGACCCATTTCATCTGCAAGAATACAACTATTCCCTCTGAAAAACAAAGAACACAACGACAACAACAAACAAAAAAAAACAGGGAGGGAGATGAACAGGGAAGGAGAGAGGGAATGAACACAAGAAATAAATTATTATCTCTTGAGGACCAAATTATTACCTTTTAAACACCATTAATCAAACAAGGTTTTGCAACTGCACATCCTGAAGTTCATGTATATACTGTTTCCTTAAACCAAGTTACCAATATTAACAAAAAGCTTCAAAGTATTACTAACAAGTTTATTTTAGAAGGTGATAATGTTGTCATTTCTGAAGATTTGTTTGGTTCTCTGGGCTTTGCAGCTTTAGATAATTCTGCTTGATTGCTTTTTAGAAATATAAATGACTCCCACACAGAAAGTCAAAGCAAAACATCAACAGAGCTTAACTGTTTTTTTGATCAACCATGCAATGACAAGCTTTAGTTTTACTTAGAGCAAAAACAGTCATCTCAGGTGTTTACTTTCATCTACAGGGAGATGAAAAGAATGTAGAAAAAACTACTTTAAACTTCTACAAATGCTCAAAATTTACCAACAAACTGTACTTACTTGCACCATGAATGAGCAAGCCAATTCAATCCATTTAACTGATAATCTCTTAACTCCAAACTTTCATGTCCTCCAATGTAAGATGGTTGCTTCTTAAGTGCAACAAATCTTGGTCTCTGTTTCAGAACCTGTCAAAAGCAACTCAAGCCTCAGTCTCACCACTGACTGAAGTTACCAAAAAGACTTCTTACAGAAAATGTAGCAGTAGGTATCTGTTGTATCACCAGAACTAGTATGGATGCTTTACTGAAAACTGGCAACAGCCAAACATTTGCCCCTTTTCAACATTAGGAACAAAAGCTTCTTTACCACGAGGGTGGTCAAATAAGGCAACCAGCTTCATAGAAGAGTGGTTGATGCCCCCTGAGTGTCAGTGACATTTGGTTAATGCTCTTAATAATACACTTTAACTTTTGATTAGCTTGGAAGAGGTCAGGCAGTTGGACTAGATGACTTCTGAATGTCCCATCCAACTGTGCTATTCTCTTCCATTCTCTTCTATTTTCTTTCATTCTAGTTTAACAATACACCCCAGGCAGAGACAGTACAAATTATTATAAATCCATTTCAACTATATACTCACCTTGCAGTCCTTAAAGGGAGTGGTCTTTGATTGATTTCTGCTAAAATACTCATCAATGCGTGCCTGAAACTTTTTGGCAATGAGAGCTCCATCTTCCCAGCTACATTCTGAATAAGGTAGACCCTGCCATTTGCAATAGTAGTCTGGATAACCAGCTGCTGACTTTTGATTTGAATGAGCTGTAGAAATGCATTAGAGATATTAAGTGAATGTTTTACTTCTTTATTTTAAGACTACACTGAATTTAGGTGATAAGACAACATATATACGCATCAAAGTACAGACAGTATGTCAACTTCTCTTTTGCCAAAGTTTTGTTTTAGATTAGAAAAGAAGTTGGTGATATTCTAAATCTTTAACTACAAATTTAAAATGAACTTACAATATTCTCAGCACTGCTCTAGATTTGTAACATACCAATTATTCTTTCCACTATTTGATACTGTTTATGCAGATCATCTGTAAGTTCCTGCTGGCAGTTATAATATTCCACATCTTCTGGAGAAGCATTTTTCAGCCTGAAATGAGAATTTGTTTACAACATTAACTGACTAGTTCTAAAACTAGGAAAATCCAACAACTCTGAGTGTAAGCATCACAGACACGCTACTTAGAGAGCTTCTTTCAAAAGAGATACAATGCAGACATTCCTACTACGAAAACATTGCATCTGGGCTAGTTGTCTCATTATTAAAGACTAAAAATGCTTATAAAATAATACAAGTACATTAAGATACATCTAGTGTTAAAAATGAAGATAACTCTGTATACTTGTTCTCAACAGTAAGTGGCACACTTTATAGGATACTTTCATAGAACATTACTGGGAGTAGCCTATTTTTGTAAGAATTCATCTTACTGAAAGATTCTGAAAATGTCACCAGCATTCACTTGAATATATCAAACATACTAATAAAACCAAAGACCGGGAAGAATACATTTCAGTTCTAGGCTTTCAAGCTAACAAAACTAAATTTACATAAACATAGTAAGAAATGGCTAAGGCGCTAACAAAACAATCTCTGCAGCAAGATTCCTACAGAACTCTGACTGTGTTTATAACCAATGCTAAACCCAGGTTCAGAAGATTAGCTAATGGGATCATATCAGGGAGGCTTCAACCTACAAAGTTTCTGTCCTCCTGTTGTACAGACAATTAAAGCCTCTTCATACTCACAAAGAGGATAACAGGTCTCAGTAACAGATTTGTTACAAAACAATTGCTACGAAATGTAAACACTGTTATAAAACAAATTAAAAAAAAAAATTATCCTAGAAATATTCACCATCGTTTTGTTTCCTGATCCTTCTTCTTGTAGTTGTCCAGTTTCTTCATTCCTTTAACATTTTGTTGCTTCAGTGTTTCTTCAGTTTCCCAAGTGTTATGGATGTGTGACCAGCCTTTCCATTTAATAAGATACTGTATTTCCCCTGGCTCCTTTGACTTTTCAAACCCAGCATTTGGGTCACCATCTGCCTCAACGGCATAGATGGTAGTTGAGGCACCAGTGGCTGAGGAAGAAATTACAGTGTAATCTTTAATTATGTGTGTACTGTTGTAAATTTACCAGTGAAAAATAAACTGTAGACAGCATTTAGTGATTTTTTTATATGAGCATGAAACAACATAAATATAGAGCTCTTATGTTACATTTGAACAATTACATAGGTATGTTAACCTATTCAAAGTAGTCAAAAGAGAATCAACAAAGCAATTAAAACTTCTGTATCTAACCTGAAATATCTAATCTTATCTCACAAGAATTTTCTTTGAATTTCTGCTTCTCATTGAAAGGGAATGCACCACTAGCACTGCTTGTTATCTTCTCTGTAACTCTGTTCTCATCTCTGAGCATATAAAAGACGTGGTATTACATCTGAGGCACAGGGATGCTACCAATCTATTTCTTCTTCAACATGTTCTACTAAATTTTCTGGCTTTAGAATTTTACCTGGGAAAAATATAAAGTACAGTCTGTATCACAGCTGACGCATCCTAGCAGTAGGGAGCAGGCTCATTTCTGTGAGGACAGTCAAGTAAGGACATGAGCCCAGTGAGCTGCAGTGGCCAGATAAAGGAAAGGAGAGTGGCAACAGTAAAACAAAGCAGAAGCAGCAACATCATCTGGACTGACTATAAAAAGCTTAGTCCAGAAGACTTTTGAGCACAGCAGTGACACTACGCATTCCTGCACTGGGGCAGGATGTGACAGAATTTAAGACAGCATGTGAGAAGAAAGTTGAAAAGAAAGAAAGCAAGTGTGGAAATAAGACCTATGTCCACACACATATATATACATAAATATCATGTATATGTCTATATACACAGACACACATACATATATATAGTTAGAACTCTTAATTTGCAGGCTCAAACTTAACAAAGCAGAACTGCTGGACAATGCATCATAGCACTTGTTGGAAATAGAAATGCCTACCACTCTTCAAAATAATAGTTCTAGAAATTTACATGCAAGAGAAGCATTGACACTTTGCACGTATTTTCTTGCTGTTCCACATGTTGCACTGTATTGAGATGATTTTTTACAGCAGCAACTGAAACCACTGTCTCAGTAGTTCAGCTGCACCAACAGTCTTTCAGAGTTCAGCATCACGGTCAGCTGTTCTACCTATCTACACTGCTTAGAGCTCTTCAATGCATACAGTTCATTCCAATCAAGTACCACTGAACTGTATAAATGGTCATTTAATAACGTGGTATGCATCACTGTTTTTTTTGTTTGTTTCATTTTTTGCTTTCTATGTGGATATACAAATTCAATATTTCACTCTGAAATGCTTAGAAGAGGGACCTAGAAAGGAACACCATTATGAATATGTTAACAAAACAACTGATATTTTTACAATTATTACTGTTTTACAAACATGACAGATCTACAACTGAGAAGGCTGAAATAGTGCCTCAGTGCACTCCTTTAACTTAAAAACATTGTCAAACATTACCTCCTTTTCGGCCAATTCGACTGTCCATAAACTTTTCTATAGTTTCAAATTCATCTTCTTCAGTCTGTGGGACATCTTCTCCACAAACTTCCAGCAAATCATCAGAATCTGTCTTGGTTTCTTCAGCTTCTTTGTAACTAACATTCACTGTTGCCTGGCGACGAGATCCTCTCTTATCGTAATCTTCATCATCATCCTCCTCCTCTGATGAATCGAGTTGCCTCTTCTTCTGTCCTACGCTCTTTTTCCCACTTTTTGGCTTAATTCTTGAAGACAATACAATACACACGACAATTAAGTATCAAGATGGAAAACCACAACTCTTCTGTGTTGCTTACTGAGCACATATATCCCTCGAGTGCCCAGTCATATCATATTCAATTACAGCAGGAAAAAAAAAGGCATTTGATACAAAGTAGTGGTATCATTACTGTCTTTTGTAGCTTCAAAACATTAATTTTAAAATAAATATTTATCTTTTCATTTGCCTGTATAGTAGCACTACAACACTAAATTGCTTTTTAGACGTAGTACCAAAGTATCAAAACACAAGGTACATCTTACCTGGTTGGAGGTTTACGGCTTTTGACTTTGTTTTTTGGCTCATAGTCAGATTCACTTTCTTCACAACTGCTTTTATCCCCATCGTCCTCTGATTCAGAATCAGAACCAGTTCCTGATACTGACCCCGACCCTGACATTTGCCAGTCTTCACTGCACAATTGAAATACAGAAAAATAACTCACATTGTCCTATTTTTTTAAATCATGTATTCATCCATGTGTCTAGTGTCATTTAAGAATTCTTCTCATGAATAAAACTGTTTTTAACGGTTATGTTAGCTGACAGAACATTATCATCAGCAAATAAGTATAAACTGTTGTTATTAATGATAAATAAAAATGCTTCAATGAGTTCAAAGGGAGTTAAAATAAGTTTTCTGTTATCAAGAGGTAGAGGCTAAATCTGAAACAGAACAAAAATCTGGATTTCTATATAAATTTTGTTTTGAAGAAATAAGTTATGACTGACATTAAGAAACCAAAGTATTTAACAAGTCTAGCTAGAAAGAGACGTGTCTATCTGAACATACATCACACAAACCATACGAGCTCAACGTGTTATATTCTGAAGGGTCCTGTATTTTCTAATACTAATGTTCTCAGTGGCACATGTAAAAGACCAAAGACAATGCAAAGCATATCAGAGAAACATCCTGAAAGACTTGAACTGCAGCAGCTGTGAGAGGCACTGGCTCCCAAAAGAAACCGCTTCCCACTCTGTAGATCAGAGCATCACAACCAGGCACAACTACAAATAAGTAAACCAAGCACAGTCTCCTTGCTCCTGCTTAGCTGTGATCTTCTTTGTAACAGAAAAGATAGACCAGCTGATGAATAGTATGTTGCCTCAAATTCTGACTGTATACAGGCAAATTTAATCTTAAAAGCTCTGTGAAAAAGAAAAAAAAAATCTGGTCTACACTGCTGAACGGTTACTAAATCTTAGAATTAACATCCAGAATAAGATTTAGATTTCCTTGACCGAAGTGTTAGAGAAGTACTAATGTTCATCAAAGCTGGAATATTACCAAAAAGACTTAGTGTTAAATTTCCAATCAAAAAGACTAGGAATTGGTGCTTTGACTCTCCTACTCAAATATGTACTGGATCATGGAAGAAATTACATTCCTATAAGTCCAGTGACCCAAGACATATAAGTGCATATGGTATAGATGGTACACAGCCAATGGCAAAAAAACATGTCTCATTATCAATCAAATTAAATCCATGACCTGTATTCACGTGGAATTATGTGGACAACAAATACAAAGAGCCATCTAAAACTTGTTCACATACCAAGTTACATACGGAGAAATCTTTGATTTGTTTATCAAGGAGCAACTAAATTTATTTTTCAGAAAAATCATAGAACAAAATCCAAGAACTGGCTAAATGAAGTGATTTGATTACTGCATCCTAAAGATGTTTTTCTTGTAACAGAGGATGTTTCTAAGTGCAATCAAACTTTTAAGAGAAGACTGTGAATAATAACTCATCATTAGAGAAGTTTACATAGTTAAGCTTTCTTTAACATTTTTTTTCAACCACCATCTCTTTAAGATGATATACCAGCAATGCTGAGAACTGCAACGACTCATTAACTGGGAGAAGAGGAATAACAGAACAGTTCAATTTCTATGCAGCATTTGTGAAGCACACAAGTCACTATGCCTATTCATTTCTCACAATGACATAGCATAATCCTGCTCAAGACTTTTTGATCTACCACTTCTATCAAAGCACCTCAATCTCAATGAAACTTACTTTTCTAGTCAGTATAGCTAATTACTCCCAAAACTATCACAGATAATCAATTTTAAACACATTAGAAGCAAAAAGAAAAAAGAAAAGACAAAAATAGTGGCACTAACCAGGAGATTCCAACTTAAATTTAATGAGAATGTCTACTTAACTAATTTCCAATTTCAACAATAGATTTTAAGGAGGCTTTTCAGATCAAACACTGTGATAAAATATTTTAGAAATAAAAGCACTAAGTGTTTTTGAACACTGCAGATGCCTTTGCTCAGAAATGAATACGCCTTGAGATCATTTCAAAATATTCAAAAATGTCAATCAAAATTGGTTAAGAATAAAACAAATTGAAAAGGAAGCTTAACTCCACCTTAATTTTAGGTGGAGAAATGAGGCATGAGTTAGTTATGTGTAGCCATATGAAACAATGGTGTGATATGACATAAAAATATCTTACTCTTTATGTTTTTTCTTCTTGGTTTCACTGGATGTCTCATCAGCAGAATCTTCAGTACTGGATGAGTCCTGCAGATGAAGCATAAATAGACAACGCATTATGAAAAAGGAATGGAATACTTACAGTTTTCAGCTCCCATGTTAAAACTGCCACTGTATTACTCATGTTCTACTCTCCTAATCCCCCACAATGTAGACATCAACATAAAATATGGACTGATACGAGTTCTGCATTCATCCATCTACGAATACATTGTGCCAGAACAACTCCAGAGAACACCACAAAAAAGAAACCAAGAAAAAAAGAAAAAAAAAAAAAAAAACTGTCTCCAAAAGTAGCTCTTGTGCCTACAAAGAACAGTTCAAGATGGTCCAAATTAATCAGCAACACATCCTAACAAAATCTCCTGTCCAGGGAAAGCTCTCCCACATCTCACATTCTTTGACGTTTAAATGCCAATTTTGAGAATAGCGCATTTGATCTTATTTCTACTTCCAGTAAAATAAAAAAGAACCCTTTAAAAACTAGATTTTCCAAAAGGCCATCTAACAGGGATTATATTCAGATCATCTATATCCTGAAAGACAGCTGTAGAAAGAAATACTTAAAGCTGTAAATTAATGCATTACTGATGTGTGATTAAGTTTTAATGATGAGTTTCTGCACCAGTCAAAAACAAATCCAGCCATTAAGCATGACTACAGTGCATAATCTTTGCAATACAGTAGAAAAATCTGCTTTATAAATACCATTTCACAGCCATTACTGTCTTTAGAAGATATTCCCAAAACACAAAACTTTAACTTATCAATGATATAGGTTTTTAAATAACTAGAATTCAGGAGCGGCTCTTAAAATAGAAGAATTCTTTTGTAGTAACTGTAAAAATTAAAAAAAAAAAAAAAACCAACTCTTGAAAAATGTGTCCTACAGTGTTATCGAAAACTGCAGTAGCTACATCTACACAGAAAGAACAGCAGACCAATCTTCAACATTTTTAAAATGTCTTTAAGAAACTCAAGAGACCAAAAATACAATGCAAGTACTGTGTGGCTTGAAAATTTTGCCTACACATCACAGAATATCTACCTGAAAACAGCCATTACAAAGGCTGCTATAATTTTGGCACAACTCACCAAGAAATCAGTAGAGATACTTTTACCACTCCTTATAAAAATGTCAGGTTTTGAACATTACATTTATAGTCTAACTATAACACACACTTAGAGAATACAGCTCGGCTCTAAAAAAATTACTTATAACATATGGGACAAGACAGGCAAGTTTACACTGTAAAAAACCTAACGTGTATTATTCACCTCTTCTGAACCACTGTCTGATGATGCTGCCTTTTGTTGTTGCTGCTTCTTGAGCACCGCTGATCTCTGTACAGCAAGTATACTTGGGCTGGACTTCCAAAACTGTATTAGAATTGAGATGTAAGAGTCAATCAAGCATACTGAAACATGTCTTAAACATGCATCACTATTAAGACTGAACTCAATTCAATTCTGTCAATAATAAAAAAAATCACTTCAAATTACTACATGCACTAATAAGATCAGATAGTATTTCAAAGCAGTAAGACTTCCTCAAAACAAGACTGTTACGTAAGAATGGTTAGGACAGTTTTTCCAGGAAGTTTCGCAACAGTTTTGCAGGCTTCATACAGGAATAGTGAAGTACATGAACAAAAACATAAAAGACAATCCATAATCATCTTCAAACTTAATAACAACTAATAGATTACTGTCTTTCATACATATACCCAAGTATACCACCCAAGTAAGTCCATATAACGAACAAGAGTGAAGGTAATTTTGGCTCACTGAATTTAGCAAATTTATAAATACCACTTCTTCCCAAAGCTTAGCAAACGTGGTTATACAAAAAGCCAGCTGTATATAATCTGGAAATTTTTATAGGATCTTTTACTGATACCATGAAACTAAGTATTACAGAAACATTGTAAAAAAGTAATAATAATTCAGAAATAGCAACTTTTATCTGATTTTGTGTTCTGATTTGAAGTTACTGTATAAAAAAAATTAAACAGGCATCTAACTCAAAATTCTTAGAAAAGCAAGAATTTAAGAACATCAGTTCAAGAAATTATTCATGAGAAAATTAGATCAATGGTTAAAATCTATATACTCTAAAATTATGCTCTGTAATGAAAATCTCTTTGAAACAAACAGCACAGAGTGACACTTTTTCCCTCCACCAAGGACTCATCTGTGTATTTTGTTTTACCTCAGTTCCGTCAGCTTTCGGAGGTTTAGCTTGAACTTGTTTCTTCTCTCTAGATGTGTCAGACTCTGATTCTGATTGACTGCCTGACTCTGAACCAGATTCGGAGTCACTGCTACCTGACTGGCTGCTACTTCCATCGCTACTGCTTCCAGAGCTTGAACCAGATCCAGAACCGGAAGCTGATCCAGAATCATCATCTGATCTGCTGCAATTAGAGAGTAGTGGGATATTACACAATGACCCAAGTATTAAAAAACAAGTCATCCTGGCTTCCATATGAACAAACTGTTAAAACAGCCAAAGTACATACGGAGCACACAAATGTACACAGTTCATTTCTCCCCCTTCTCTTTTTTCTTTTAAGCACACACCTCTTTAAAGAAAATGTTACGCACATCATCTTATTTTCCTAATACGACAACAGAGGAGCTTTAGATTAGGTATATTAGGATAAAATTTTTCACTGAGTATAGTGAGGCCCTGGCAGACTGCCCAGAGAAGCTGCAGGTGCCTCATCTTAGGAGGGTCTCAAGGCCAGGCTGGATGGGATGCTGGGTGGCAGCCCTGCCCACAGCAGAGCATTAGAACTGGGTGGGCTTCGAGGTCCCTTCCAACCCAAACCACTCTATGATTAAGTGATTACAAAACAACATTCCTCGGTACAGCTAAGTGCTCTAAGGATGGTAGAATTAAACCGTAATTACAAACGAAGAGAAATGGAAGAAAATAGAGAAAGGAGAAACCTTGAAACACAAGTGAATATCAAGCAGATGAGTGCATGATAAAAACCCACCAAAAATGTGTACATCCTACATAATCTTGGAGGAGAAAAAAACAGAAATTAAATACCTCCATGCAGGATAACGGGTACTCACAGTTTTCGCATGGACAGAAATAATGGGGTAGATTACAAAATCAAAGGAAGATGGGAAACGCTGAGCCAAAGAGACGAAGATTATGTTACCTTTTCGTGTAACGGTAAGATATTTCACACACAATACAATGCTAAAGATTCCAGTGCATATGAAACCAAGGGCAGCCAAAATGAAGTAACACTATTTTAAGGTAGTACGAATGAAACTAATACTGGAATCAGACATCTTAAGCCAGACAACTTGCCTTCAGCTTCCTCACGAGAGGAGCAGCACTGAGCTCTGCTCCCTGTGACTACAGCAGGGACAGAGAGAAAGGCATGGAGCTGTGCCAGGGGAGGGGCAATGTGAGGGTTTGGGACACACGCTGCACCAGAGGGTGGGAGGTATGGAAAAGACTGCAGTGGGCATGGCCCTGAGCTGCTGGAGCTTAAGGAGTGTTTGGAAACAGCTTTCAGCCATAGGGTTTGGATTTTGGGTGGAGCTTTGTGAAGACAGAAGATGGACAAAATTATCTTTATGAATGCCTTTTAATGTGGGATGTTCTATGATTCTATGTCTGTTCTTAATAGCTGTATTTTATGTGCTTAATAATGTAAATGACAGGAGAGCAGCGCGTGCAAATTCACTTATATACATACATTGGAAATGTTTGCTCAATTTTTTGTTTAATTGTTAGCAGTGTAAAAATAAAATGTTTGGAAACCACTGCACTACAACATCATTCCCACACACCCCCCTTCAAAAAAAAAAAAAAAAAAAAAAGGAAAAATGAAAGAAAAAGAACCCCAAAACAGAGAAAGTCTTTTTCTCCCTAACACAGTCACTTAAAAGCAAGCCTTAAATATGAACATAAATCTATAATCCCTTTCATGGGATTACCTGTGACCCTCTACTACATGAGCAGTAATTCAGACTAAATCTGGCACACTAGATGCTAACCCTAACGGAAAAGATAAAATTATTTTAGAAAAGGTGCACGTGTTTAAGCACATTCATGCATTAAGGAAAAATTACAACTGCCACCTCCCCACCAGTAAGGAGGGAACTCGGAAAGAGGGAATTTAAAGCTTTTAAAGTTCCTACTTGGGTCTGAATTTCATCAGTTTTCCAACATTCTGAACATTAGACCAAGCAGTAGTATAAGCTAGTATATCATCAAAATATTACCAATACATTTGCCTATTGTTGAGGGTTATACAGGCTAAGTTCTCCTGACATCTCTACTGCTGCCCACCAGAGCACCCCCTCACTGGTGCCAATAGCAGCAACAGATTCAACTTTTACAAATATCCTATCAACCTAAAGGACAAAGCACCAGCATGAGCAAGCAAGTATTCCTTATTGATACTGTACTGAAACAAAAATATACATTAGTGTAAATCAGTGCAAAACCCCTATAGAAGGGGTTTGTTTACTGGTATTATTTAATTTCAATACAAACACATTCAACACTGCATTGTGACAGACTGCAGCTGCTTTTCCAAGTGCCTAAAATGCACTATGGTCTAATACCTCTTTGTCTGCAGAAAGCATCATAAAATTTAGAGAGATCATATGTCAGAGGTTTTAAAAATGTAGTTGCTCAACTTTTTGAGGCTCATAGGAAAAGATGTACAGGATAAGGAGTTTCATTCAGATTCTTAGTAGCTCAGGTGTGATTATCTTGATTCTCTGGAATGGATGCCCTTACAGTTGCTCTAAAAGGCCAAAGAACAAGCGTAAGTGTCTTGAGAGAAGTCTACCTGCTTTTCAGAACTTGAAGACAAGCAATCTCTCACTTCAACATTCATCAGCAGAAATGGTTTAATCTTTCTTGAAAAGGTAAAGGGAGATACAGTCTAACACAAAAATGTGTTTACTTTCTGTACACTGGCATTGCAATTTACCATTGCTAGTCAATTGACAAGTGAGAAGCATTTCACTCTCTCCATTCTAAAGTTTGACTTTTAAAATAGATGTTTTGCTCAAGTAAACAAACAAACAAACAAACAAACAAATGAGAGAGAAAGAGAGAGAGAGAGAGAGAGAGAGAGGGAAGAAACTTGCAATAAGAGCAATACAGTTGAAGAAACAGAACCTATGTTCAGTTTTAACACAAAGATGTTAAAATATAAATTCAGTGAGCCAGTACAAGCCAGGCAGTCAGAACAGCTTTATCACTTTCTTTTCTACCTATGTGGGCTTCTTCATTTTCCCTTGCATTTCTTGAGACATAATCTAAAGCAATTCTTCCTATCCAAAGAGCTTGAAATATTATCTAACGTAGTCAAGCTACGGTTCATAGTTTTTCTAAGTTTTCCAAAGGCACTTAGTGCCTACTAGAGCAAAGTAACACCTCTGACCAGCACATAATTAATCACCTAACCCAAGATTCTGTTATCAAATCTCTAGGTGCACAAGGAGCATTAAAACTAAAATATCTCCTCAATCAAGGACACAAAATACCGTCATAATTATGTTACTTGCTGACTAATGCTGTTACATAAATAACATCACAGGAACAATTCTGGTTCTCTGCTCATCAGAGTTCCCCATATCTAAAAGGAAAGGCAGTGTGCACTCTCACACTTTTTTCTTCCCTTAGATCTGAGGGTCACTGCCTTTGATTAACATGCTTCCTTTGGAAACAGTTCAGCAAAAGGTAAAAGAGAACACTGTACTTACTATGTTGAGGACAACTGCAGTAGCATAAGAGAGAGGTTCCAGGCACAACATACCCACATTTGTACCCCTTTTTCTCCCTCTTCCAAAAAAGTCTGACTGAAATAAAAGGAAACCTCCACTAACTTCAGGTACCTAGCAAATACTAGGACACGGCTGTCTTTTTCTGTCTTTCTGAAACACATTAAAGTTAAAAGTTCTCCTCAGGAAAATTCAGAGCAAAATTCTTATCTTTTTTTCAACAATTCTGGTAGAAAAATCACTCATATCTTACACTACATATACAGAGGCAGCGCACAAGACTAAACTATTTACCTGTGTTTGTCAATTTACAATACGCTACCCAACATGTTTTGTTTTCCCTTACCTTTGGTTTTGCACTGCTGAGTTCTGAGCAACTCTATCCCATACTTTAGCTTTTTTTTTTCCTGCCTTCTTCACTGATGAAGAAGCTTCCACGACACCCAATGCTAGTGACAATTACAAAAAACTATCAAAGCTACAATAGACTGTGCTGATGGAAATAGGGCTAGACAAGCTACAGAACAGAGGTTCTGTTAATATCATGTATGAAGAAATACAACATTCATTAACTGTTAAAGAGCATTCGTGCTTATTTAGACACTCCATTACCCAAAATGGACACTGTTTTTTAAAATCCCTTTTTTTGACAGTATGCCACATGGGCTTTCTTACCTCCCTGCTCCAAGTAAATTAAATACTTGAGGGGAAGTAGGGTAGGGCAACACTAAAATGAAAACAGCATCAAGTGATAAAAGGTATTCCAAAACAATAAATCAAACGCTACATACTCTGTATCGTATTCTACTAAAAAAGCAATCAAAAAAACTCACCCAAAATCTAAACAAAGGTAGCAATACACAGGGCTGCAAAAAACATTTACTAGAGTATCATAAAACCATGACAGTATCACAAAGTTGGGGAAATATGGATGCAAGTATGATGAAAACCTCAATAATGATACTCTCTTCAGTACTGCTGAAGTGAGACTACTTCTCTACCACTGTCAGCTTCAGCTGAGATGGAAATACTTTCTTCAGAGTGTCTGGTATGATGCTATGTTTTTGGTTATAGAAGTGTTGGTAACACACCAACATTTATAGTTGCTGCTAAGCAGTGCTGTATAGCTAAGGCCCTTGTAAGTGAAGAATTCAAGAAAGCGGGAGGAAACAGAACTAGGACAGATGACTTAAACTGGCTAAAGGGATATTCCATACCACATGACATCATGTGGAAACACTTCTGAAGGGGGTGGGAGTCCATCTCTCTCTTTCACTGCACAGGGGTCTAGCTGGACACTGGTCACAGGGTGATGAGCAATTGTTTGTGTACGACTTTATCCTTTTCATTATCTCAGTAAGTAGTTTTGTTTCAACCCATTAGTTCATTTTTTTCCCCCACCTCTCTCCTCTGTCCCACTGGGAAGAGGAGGAGAGAACAAACGGCTGGGAGGTGCTTAGCCACCTGCTGGGTTAAACCACAACAAGCATGCAAACACATCACAGCAAAGATGCCAAAGTTAAATGACAGTAATAACTAGCAGCAGGAATGCAGCAGTATGCACTAAAAATGAGCATGCTCTCAGGACAGGATTTCTATGTGAAGAAGTACAGCTTCATGCATAATGACAAATCAGGGTGAAGTTTAGAAAGCGTACTAGGCAAGAAGCCTCTCTCACCCCCTAATCCTTGCATCAATTAATTGCATTTACAACGTCAAATCTAATTTAGTACGGAAGTCTGACACAGCAGTATTTTACTTTATAAAAAAAGATAATCTAAACAAACTACAAAGAAGTTATCCTACAGTGTTTCTGAGTACTCCCAAAATATTTAAGAAAAATGTCTCTCTGAATATACCACCTATTTTCAAACTACTTTGTAAGAAGGACAGCTAAAATGACAAGAAGATAGAACTTTCTATTTGCTTTTACCCATTACTTTTCAAATTCCCAGTAAGTCCCTAACTGATGAAACTAAAGAATGCTTTGGGAAGATGACATCTGAAGAGACACATCACTGACACTGAAAGAGACTAAAAGCAATTATTCTGTACAAGGTCATTAGTTCCTTCAAGTCCTCAGTTTAGCTTTACTAGTTTACTCCTTATAACAAGGTCCACCTGAAACAAACAGTGAGGAACAAAGTCTGATAATTTATACAGGGCGCTTGAAAGAGAAGCCAAAGGATGAAGAGCTATACGAGTCATGTTGTGAAAGATCTGCCTGAGGTTTCAGACTCCTCTGTCAATTCTATGTTAATAATGGACCCAAGTGACAATTTATCACAGCTGATTTACAGTGCATTCATTGAGTTATTTGAATAATCTTCTGTTTTACAAACACCTGAAAACAGAGTATAAATTTAAGCAAAATAAAGTTTCAATTAAAAAAAACAAACAACAAAACCAAACAAGGCGATTTTCTACAACATCTCTGAAAAACAACTATGATGACAGTGGACTGTACTTTTGTTCTGTTTTTGTTTCAAATAATCCAGAGGTTAAAAGAATGAAGCCCATTCAGAATGGGCAGAGGTAACACATATAAAATGACAAACGATTAAAAATTAACATTCACATTTAAGGTGTTTTTTGTTTGTTAATTTGTTTTAGGGAAACGCTGCCTAAAATTTATTTAAGAATAAAACAACAATAACAACAACAACAAAAACACTTCCCAAGGGCCACTCTCTGCTGGGCAAAGAGACCATCCTTCTTCATGCAGCTGGTTCCAATAGCAATACAATGTCTTTATCAGAAACTCCCTCTAAACCACCAGCAACCAGGCAATAAATGCAATTTAATCCAAAAAACGCTTCTGATGCTCTATCCGTCGATATCTGGTACTCAAACTTACCTGTACCAGAGTAACCAGATTCTTAAAGCTTTGCTGAAGAATGCAAAAAAAAAATCTGAAATTTTGAAACACTCAGAATAGTAGAAGCAAGTATTTGCCAACTCAGATTAGACAAAGACTGGGATGGGGAAGAAGTCAGCAAGTGTTCTAACACTAGAGACCATACATCCAAGCAAAGCCATATCATGAATTTAGAACTTCTCCTTTTAATCAGAAAGGCTTCCAGACAAAAACCCAACTTGTCTTTAGATACATATTCCGCTTGAACTTTTTAAGTGAAAAAAAATGTTTATAAGTTGGATCAGGAAAGCTTAGTGTGCTTCAGTATATTTAATTCCACAACAGATGATTCCTGATGGAACAACCCAAGAGAAGACTACTACAAACAGAAGCAGTTTATTTTACCATTCAAGTATTTTAGTTGGTCTTTTAATTTACCTGCATTAAATATGTGTTTACATATAGTTTTGTGCACATACTCTCTTGCTCTCCACCCAAACTTTTATTATTACTACCCACTGAACTTCTAATAAAAAGATGTTAGGGAATAATTCAGCAAGCACGGTTGGAGAGTATTTTAACTCCAACTTAGATTTCCTGAAAGTAAGAATCTACAGCAGAGGCTTTTAACTTATCCTTTCTATCTTCCAGGGAAATTATGAATTCTATAGCAAACTGAAACCTGCTGATAAAGTCTTCAGTCTTACTTAGATATCTTTCGTGGTTCCTGCACGAAATGAATTAAACCCACAGAAGTCACTATCTTTGGTTAACATCAGCTTTCAAGTGTACAATGAACAGTAAAATTCTTTGGCCTAAGCAGCTCCTTTCAGCTTAAAGGAAAAAGTACCCCACATCCCATTCAGCTGCTTTCTAGATAAACTTCATTGAGCACATCCCTTTTTACCTACGAAGTAGGAAGGCCTTCACAAGTCCTCCATACCTTGCTCTACAGGAAAGATAGGAAGAGCAAAGAGACGGGAAATCAGATTACTATTCAATTACCACCAGTGTTTCAGTTCTGCAGTCCCAGTTCTACCTGGAGTTCGTCTTGCTGTTCAGGTATAACTGCACTTCCATGCTGATTAAACTTTCTTATTACTAGCTAACTGGCATGCATTTACTCATAGGTAAGTCTGCAGTGTGAATGCTTTCAGGAACACCAACCAACCAAACAAAAAAAAGCACTGCTTTACTTAAGGGCCAACTTCTCAGAGCACTGCTATTAAGTTTTTGTGCCTACACTCATTATCCAGGCGAATAGTGTCTGTTATATTTTACCTTGAGCTGCTTGAATATCCCATTGTGATTTCAAGTAAGTAAAAAGCTGGAGAATAGACTCTACTGTAATTACCACACAGAAATCAGAACAGCAAGCAGCAAGACTAGATGTCAGTGTTTATCTTAGTCTATAACTTCCATCACGCTTGGTACTAGAACAGGTTTATAGCTTCATAGGTTGAAGTAGCGAGGAAATCCAAGCAGTGCCAAAAAGTTATTCAACTGCAAAAACACACACGAGACACTCTTCTACCTGTAGTAAAACACAGTTTCATGCTCAGCACCTGCAACAAGGGAAACTTCTCTGCTCTTTTATCAGACAGAAGGATACAACATTGAAAAGGAGAACACCACATAAGCCATTTCTTCTTAACTGCTTGCCCTTCACAGCTAGTCACAGGGAGTAGAAGACAGCCCCAATTCCCTACCACAGCACTAGCCAGCATACAAAGTTCAAGGCTTATGAGCAACCTTTTCACCAGTACTCCCAATGCTGATGATTCTACAGTCCCTCCACACCTACTGCAAGACGTGTTTCCTTAAAACAATTATTTGCAAGGCCTGTGTAATTTTGTAAATCCAGTCTTAGCCCACTGCCCCTTTTAACTTTCCTAAGTAACACTGGTGGCTACCCTCATTCAGTGTATTTCACTGTGATCATGGCTGTCACTCCAGAATGACTGCCACGCAAGTTGACACCAGGCATCAAAAGCAGCAAGTGGTCATACCACACTTGTCAAGTGACATAATTTTAAACATTTGTTGTACTTATCACCAATGCTGCTGCTTGGACTGTCTCTGCATTTACATTCCTCTATTCTACAGCTGGTAGTTTGAACTACTTTTCTGTCTCTTCCCAGCAGCAATCCTCAGTTGCTTTCTCAATTTGTTTTGCTTCTCTCCCTCACCGTAGGTAAGGATAATTCGCTATCCACAGTACTATTACCAATCTACTCTTCCATTTTGTAAAATTCTGTTAATCACACTTTCAGGTTTAAAGACTAAACACAGCAACACTTCCCTAACTACAGTTAGGTATCTGTCTGCAGCTGCAGGTGGCTTAAGCAATTCTGTCTGTAGTAAAAAACTTTGTAGAACGGGGGAGACTTTTAAAATTGGCAGAAAAACTTGACAAGACTAAACAAAGGGCAAGTCAACTTAAGGTAGTTCATAACTGTTGGAGTCCTTTTGCAATTACTGTCTTCATAATGGAAGCTGGATAGAAAGAAAAGGGTCCCACCCCTTAAAATCGAAAGCTTTCAGTTTTCCTTTATAGAGTTTCCTGATAATATACAGCAAACATGAAAACAGGCTTTCCAGTACCTGCCTGTGAAACAAACTACAGGGTTAATGATTGTTACAAGCCTTAAAAAAATAAAAACAAAACAAACAAACAAAAGAACACAGCTGTTCGCATTTTATAATTTCTAAAGCTTTAAGTTGCACTCACTAGCACTTTGAAGAAAAAGAACAAACATTTCACAAGTGATCATCAATTTCCAAGTACTACAAATTCTCCTGATACTTTTAATAAAGTTGCTGGGAAGTTTTCATGATATTTAGTTGTTTTAATCTTATAAACTGCTACACTTTTTAAATAACTTTAATACACTAGTATTTGGGGGAAAACACTAGTATTTGGGGGAAAATCTGATACAAAGCAGTTTTCCTACCTTATCAAGGTAACAAAATTGCACACAAATTTGGAGTAGTCCCTGTTAATCACTGAGGTGTTTTTTTTTCCTCCTCATCTGATGATACTTGTTTTAGTAGGTGTTTTTTTTTTTTCTTTAAGTAACCAAGAATATTTTGACACTTAGTAGAAGAAACTCCAAATTAATCCACTAACTAGAATCCTTTAATAGTATGATCCTATCAGCATAATGCCTAGCCACTGATGACTGATTAGGCAATACTATTTCTCTTTGATTTCTTCACTGGATGCAACAGTTTAGATAGATTTCCCCCACCCAAATGGATGCTTCCATTAAGTCCACAGAACTCAGCTTACTTTCTGACCTCCAAGTTATGGAATTAACTAACTGGTTGCAATCAGAAAGAGGAGCAGAGAGACAAACTGACAAATTAACAGCATGGTCACATCCACCTCTTAGAAGAGAAGTCTTAAACTTGTTTTATATTTGCAAGATTGCTTTCACTTCTTAAATCTCCAGTGTTTGACACATGTTCAGTTTTAGAAATTTTCTGTGCAGGAGTTGCACTGCTGCACTGTTCCAGAAAGAAAACTTTCAATTCCACCTCAACAAGTTTGCTGCCATCCTCTGTGGAGGAAGGAAGGTATGAACTGGGCTCTTACAACCAAGTGAACACTGCACTGGCATTCAGTATTAGGAGACTGTGATTTTGTTCTTGCTGTTTATTTATTAATTTTTCCTTTAATTCAAAAAACAGCTGTCAAACTGCAATTCCATTTTGGAAAACAAACAAAAAGTTAACAATTTCATGATTACACAGCTTTGACAGCTCTGTGAAAAAGGAAGCCTCACAAAGTGCCACAAGTCAAACACTGAAATCAACAGCTCCCTGCTCCTGTTTTAGAAATGGCCTCGCACATCCTAGGCACTAGCTTTACTTCAACTTTCTGGTCCTGTTTCAGCTTTTGACTTTTCAAACATTTTTATTTTCTCAAGAGTATTACTGCTCTTTTGGAGGTAACGCAGCCCAAATATTATCTAAGCTTTATTATATAAGGTATCAGCCCGATCATTACAGTTCTTAGCTAAAGCAATGTGAATGTAACAAGTAGATGCAGCAACTATAGGAAAGCATGGCCAGCCCTAACTACAGTCTGCTAATGGGACAGCTTTGGCACAAAGCTAAAATGTAAATCAATGTTAACAAAGCACAGAAAGTATGCAACCAAGTCTAACTGAAATGAGCGCTTACCTTGACTCTCCACTGCTGTTTCTTACACTTTCTTCATCACTGTGCCCATTCATTGTAAGTATTAAGTTAAAAAGAAAGTCCACTCAGGTTACAAGCTGTATGTAAAGAATCCCCTTTACGGTACTCCGTATGCTTTCGAAGTAACGTGTTTGACTTGCTGTTCTACAGATGGCCAAGATTTTTGCCCAAATGCCTAAAATGACAGAAGAAAACATTGACAAAAATTGAAATTATGTTTCTATTATTATCATTTTAGCTGGAAACAACTTGGCTAGTCATACTAACACTGAAAGTGGGCACCCATCACATGTCACGTCCTTTTTATAACTGAAAAACAGCATTCTGAGTTACCTTTTCACAGTTCCCATTCTTCTCAACAGAAGTACTTAAAAAAAAAAACAAAAAAAAACTATAACAGAGAGGAATCAAATGTGTAAAATACATAGAGGGAAACACCTGTCCAGTTTTCTGTTCAACTGCAATTAAGTCCCATTACGTTCCTTTATGCAACTTTTCATTGTCATTGTTGTAAAGATGACAGTTCTGCTAAACCACGAAACGCAGAACAGGAAATGTTATGGAAATGACCCTCACTTTAGTATCACAGAGTGAGAAGAATGGTTTACCGTGCATGTGCTCTGCACCTCGCAGTGTAACTTTCACCACAGTCCTGGCTTTGGGACAAACTAGCAGTACATTCTCAAGGCAAACTGCCTCCCTAAACACACAGGTGAAGACTACAGACCTTTATGCTCTGCCACGATAATGCAGAAATTAACACAGTGGAAGCATTTCCACGCATACACATACTTGTTTACGTACAGCTGGGGGTGGAAGCAGGAAGATGATCGTTCAAAGAAAAAAAAAAAAAGAAGTCCAAACTTAATCAAACCAGACAGATCCTGCAGACGGAACGATCCTCATTTCAGATAACGGGAGCACCTTAGATTAGATCCCTGCATTATCAGCTACAGTCCACGCACAGCGAGCCTAAACTTTCGCTCCTCAGACACTCGGGCCGCTCAGGCCGACGAACAAAGGCGACGGCGGAGGGAAAACGAGCAGAAGGAGCCCTTTAACCCACGAAAGGCCGCGGTGCCCGAGGAGGCCGCGTTCCGTACCGCACCCTGCGCGCGGAGCAACGCCCCGCGGGCCCGGAGCTCGGCGCGGCGCGGCGAGGCGGCCCCGCCGCCGCCCGCTCCGGGGCGACCCGCTCCGAGCCCGGCCGCAGCTTCTCCCTCCGCCCGCCCCCAGCTGCCGCCGCGGGCGCCCGTCCGGAGCTGCCTCCCGCCCCCGGAGCCGGCGCTGGGCGGGCGGCGCGGCCTGCACAGGCGCCGCTCCCGGCCAAGGCTCCCTGGCAGCGTCTCTAAGGCCGCCGCTGTCCTCCGCGCTCGCTTCCCCCGGCGCCCCCCATGGCCGGAGGAGAGCCAAGGCCGCGCCGCGCTCCCCCGCCGGCTCCGTACGGGCTCCCCCCGCAGGAGCCAGCGAGAGCGGCTCGACCCCGGCCGGCCGGCCGGCCGCTCCGGCCCTAGCCGTTCCCTCCCTCCTTCCGCGGAAAACATTTCCCCCCCCCCCCCACCCCCTCTCTTTCCCCGCCCGATCCGTCTCCGGGCGTCGTACAACTCCGCTCCGTCGCGTGGGAAAGAGGAGCCATGGCGGGGCCGCTTCCTACCTGCCCGCGGGGCCTTCCCCGAGCCGAACCTGCGTGCGCCGCGCGGGCCGCTCCGTGCCCGCAGCCCGCGCTCGGGAGCTGCACCCGGGGCCGCGGCGGGGCCTGGGCCGCCGCTCACTGCCGCCGGCTCCCAGCAGCCCCGCGCCGAAGGCTCTCTCCGAACAATGGGCCCCGAAGCGGCTAGGGAGGGGCGCGGGGAGAAGCAGGGTGGGAGCTGCGCTGCGCTGCGCCGCTCCGCTCCGGCTCCGCCGCCGCTCAAGTCCTGCCGACCGCCGCCATCACGCCGCCCAGCCTCCCCCTCCCGCGGTCGGATGGAAACCCCGGGCGTGATGTCAGCCCTGGGACCGAGCGGGAGGAGGAGGAGGAGGAGGAGGAGGAGGAGGAGGAAGGCGGGGAGGTGGAGCCACGGCCGGGGCCGCGCGGAGGGTGGTGGGGGCTGGCCGAGCTTCCTCCCGGGGCAGCGCTTGCGCTGCGCTGCGCGCGTGCGGCGGGGCGGCAGCGGCGCGAGCGCTGGGTTTCGCCGTGTAAAATCGTGTTTCCCTGCAGTTACACGCCGTACCGCGGCGTCCCGAGGAAGGCTCGGCTGGAGGCAGACCTTCCCCGGTCCGCTCCGCTGTTCGAAGTGGTTAATAAGCGAGCCGCTTGTTTGCGGCGTTCTTCGAAGTAAGTCAACAAATGAACGGCGGAAGTGGTGTTAGTGCGAGCGCTACGGCGGAGCCCGTCCGCAGCCCAACGCGGCGGGGAACGAGGAAGCGGATCACCGTCCCTCTGCCCCTCGCGTCCACGTGCTCCGTCGCACCTCCGGGCTTACGACCGGCGGATACGTTGTCGCAGTCCTGAGCGTTTCTTCTGCGCCCCGCAAAGGAAGTCGGGATTTGCGTGGGAACAGGGTTCACTCAATAAAGGGGAGAGTTCAGCGCGCTGCAGCAGGCTGCCCTGAGGGGTTGTGCAGTCTCCTTTTCTGGAAGATATTCGGACGCTCTCCTGTGAAACTCGCTGTAGGGAACCTGCTTCAGCAGGGGTTTGGTTTAGATGAACCCCAGAGGTCCCTTCCAAGCCCCTACAGTTCTGTGATTCTGTGAAAGCTGCTTGTGTGGACGTACCAGCGCGAAGTGGTTTTGGTAGTTGTCAAACCAACTCAAGCTCGAAGGGCTGTGTTGGCCAAGAGCCAGCCTGCGAGCTGCGAGTCAGTCAGCTAGAGGCCTCCTGGGCTTGCGGCTTACCTTGTGGTTGCCCTTCAAGAGTGAGAAAGCCAGGCTCTGCAGCGCGCACAGGAAGGTGGGCAGGCTGCGTGGCTGGGGGCTCCTGGAGCTGCCCCTCCGTCTTGCCATGTGGGGCCATGAATCCGCAGCTGTGTGCGCTGCTCTGAGAACAGCAGGGGCCAGCTGAGGAATATCCACTAGAACAGCTTCTAAGCAGCGCACAGAAGTACCCCCAAAATCTCAGGGGTGAAAGGCAAAGAATTTTTTTTTTCCCTTAGAGGATGCAACAGGAATTGCTCAGTCAAGAAAGTGCACAAAGAGGCTCTATGGGATTGCTGCATACCTAAGTCAGTTTAAGAACTTTTTTTTTATTGTCACAGGCAATGGTGCTGAGAAATCAGTGAGCTGAAGTTTAAGCTCAGAGTGTCACCCCTTTGCCAGGAACTCATTTACTTCTTTACCATAGTCTGTTGTTGTATAAGCAGTCATTTTCTTTCCAGGAGTTCAACACCAGTGATTTGAGCATTCTAATAATGTTAAACTTACCTACTTTCCAGTGACAATCAATCCTTAGCTCTCTCTCGTGTAGTTCCACAATTTAATCAGAACTTTCTGCTTCCTGTTTGTAACAAACAAACCAACCTGTGTCCTCACTAATAATTGTTTCCCGAACTTGAAAAATACCAAGGAGGTATTTCCATATCCAAAGGTGCATATCCCTAGCATGTACTTGCAAATACTATTTCATTCACCTGGGATCACTGCAGTACTAGAGAAGTTTAAGATTCAGACAATACAAAGTTACGTTTCTGAGAGACAGGAATGAAACTCCTTCTTTGAAAACTTGAAGAAGCCTGCATTTTGATTTATATTTTCCTCAGTAGTGTTTGGAGTTTCATCTGTTTCTTTCACTTAAATTCTTTCAGTAGAATTTCTTGTTTTCTGTACATTGCATTACAGTTTATGAAACCACAAACCCTTCTCACCTCCTCAACAGTCTCTGACTAAAGTGGCCCCTCCAGTTTAAGGAGTCCTTTTAGGATACATGAGAAGCTGACAGCCAAACCTTCCTCAGAACCAAGGAATGGCCTCACAATGGTGTAAATTAACTGGAATCAGAGCTGTGATCCCATCTTCTCTTCCTCATCATCTGAGGAACTGGCCCCATTCAAAATGAGGACTGTGAACTCATTTTGTCATCACACAGCTGCACATGCAGTGATCCATGTGCAGTGAGATAGTAGCATTGTGATTTAAAGCAACTAGACAATGCCAGAAGTATGGGAGGTCTTTCTCCACCTCTCCATGAGGGGTGGATTTCTCTTTCACCTCAATATTTGTTTGTATTGCACCTTCAGGCAACTCCTTGCCCAGGTGTCATGATAAAGTATGCATGGCATTTCTATTTTAGCACCATTTCACACCATATTTTCTTCTGTTAAACTTCTAGTCTGTATCAGCAAATACATATGACACCATCTATTCTAAGAACCATTGGATGAAGCTTTTTGTTACAACAGAAAAGCTCTCACCTGTGGGAAAAAGCTTTTTTTTTCCAACTCTGAGTAGTTTCTGACATCTTAGTATGCGTCCAAGGTGTGAGTGAGAATACTATGTATTCTCTATACAATACTATGTAACTACCCAAACCTCTGGTTGTTATCAAGTTGAATTTGTGATTATATATCATATATAGCATAATCAATGTATGATCCAAGTTAGGTGCACACATTTAATACAGTTAACCAATGTCTATACTTTAAGGTTACTCCCCTTTTTTATTATTTTTTTTACTTGTTGTGATTCAGGCTTATCATGGAATCTTTACCTTAAACTTTTTTCACTGTTCTATTTTTACACTGAGAAGCTCTTTTGGGCAAAGAAGTCTTTCTTTCTTCAACTTGAACTAGTGACACCTTGAATGCTCTGTCCAGCAGTTATTCATGGCACGATATATACGTGAAATATCCTTACCATTAAAGTGGGTATTCAATTACTTGCTGATTTCCATCCTTATCTGCTTTCTAAACAACCTCCCTTCCTTAGTTAGTGCATCAATTTTTCTCCTTGAGTTCATCAATTAATTCTAAAACATTTCCTAAGCAGCGAAAAAAAAATAAAAATAAAAACAAAAACAGCAACCAACCAACCAAACAAACAAACAAAAACCCACAATCTAAATAAAATAAATAATATATGTTTTCTTTCCCAACAGAACTTACATGCAGCCAGTGTAGCCTAGTGTGGCTGCTTTGTGCTTGTTTTGGATCCCTCCTGTTATTTCACTTCATTTTGTACTCTTCTTTCTACATTTAAAATATTTACTAAGAAACTATTGATAACAATTTATCATAGCAAAATGCAAATGTTTGTTATGCTTAAATGTCATTATTCTGTAAATACTAAATTTGGCTAATAAAGAATAGATTTTGAGTAAATCATTTGTAGACTCAATTCGTGATACCCCTTAAAAATAGGTACACCTATTTAAAGTAAACAATTATTTACAGGTTAAAATTAAATATAACAGCTTCAGCTGATGCAAGTATGTACATAAATTTATTTACTTACACATGTTTAATTAAAATGAGCAATAAACTTGTAATTGGGAAAGCGTGATTCAAGGATTTACTTACATTTGATACATAGTAAAATAAGATGTTCATGACTGGAACATCTGAAGAACAACCAACTTTGGATCAATGTATTGGCTGAATGAAGAGATTGAAAAAGTAATCCTAACACAGAAATTTAAGTGGTTATAATGAAGCTCCAAAGTTAACATCTGTCATGACACACTTTTCTTTCCACTATTGTTTAGTTAGGTCTGCTCCTAAGTTACTGTTGACTCTCTGAAGCCAGTAATTCTCTCTAAAGGCTGCTGAAGGATGTAGAACTTGCCTCCCTTGTAAGCACGGTGTTCCTAACCTCAGTGTTTAGCCAGACAAAGTATAAACTAAGATTGAAATAACTTTTTCCCCTTACTCCCTTCTTGCTTTTAGACAGTAACTCTCCGTATTTTCAAGATGAAGAAAAAACTATGACTATTTTCCACAAAGGGTACATTGACCCCTTTACATTATGTTCTAGGGTAGCAGAAATATATCCTGGATACTTATTCAATCACAAAAAGCACTTTATTTGTTTGAATAATAAATCTAGCATCCAAGGTTAAAGAGAAAACATAATAAAGAACTTTCAAGTTGTATTAGTTTTATACAAAGAATTGTCAGGCGATTGTTTTAAACACAGCTATTTTCTTCTTAATGTTATCATTTTATTGCCTTTTTTTCTTCCAAGTCAGACTGATCACAGTACTTCTTTGGAATATACTTAAGAAAATCAGAAACTTTTCTTCTAGGTGAAAGAGAAGCTTGTCATTCAAGCAATTTTAGAGGTTTTGTTTATTTAGTTTTGGAATCTGATAATGAAAGAAATAGACTGTTGTCCTTAATAACCTTTGATTCAAATTCTGTGACAGTATTGCCAGTCTTCAGTTGGTTTTGGTGTGTCTGGAAGGAGAAAGACATTTTCTAATTATGTAATGTGGAAGGTCTCTTTATTGTTTTGTTTGTTTGTTTGTTTGTTTGTTTAACTGTGTTTTCAGTTCTCCTCACTGTTTTCTAGGATCTCAATTTGTTCTGCTCATGGAGGAACAATTACAGCTGTTAACATTAGTAAAAGCTCTAGCCTTAGATCACTTCTATACACAGTTCCAACTTAGGAAGCTGATAATTTGAGGTCAGTGATTTATAGCTACAAGCACGTGCATGCATAAGAGTCAAGATGCTGGTTATGCCAGCAAAGAGAATTCTTTCTACTGTAATTTGGGGATCTAGTAAAACCTTCTTTGTTGCTTATGCTAGACAGTAGTAACGGCTCTAACAGCAACTTCTACCAAGTTCTGACTTACAGTTGTATATCAAGCATGAGTATATTAAATTAACGTACATGATAAGTTAAAGAAAAAAAATTAAAAGGCAAAATAAATATTGCAAATGTCCACATGAGATAAACAAGTCCAAGTAAAGATAAATATATATTTGGATTAGCCTGGGTTTCAATTAGTACACTTTTTGGTGGCCTACTTGACACTGTAGCTAAATATGCTGTTTCTTGATACTGGGTAGATAGGTAACATTAGTTAAACTTTTATTAATGGATCAGTATTATACCTCTAGTATATTAACTCTCAGTTTGAGGACCTGATGTTATTTTTTCCAAATAGTCTCACTTTCTGAAGTGATGGTATTCATATTTACTTGATTTTGTTAAGTGCTAAATTCGCTTTTCTAGTTCTAATTCGACTTAGAATTATCTCATCAGTTAGAAACTAACAAATTTTCCATTAGCCTACCTAATTCTTTATCTAGATCAAATTAATAGAGAGAAGCTTAAGAACAGTCTGAAACAACAGTCAGCTGGATAAAACCAAATTCAGACAATTGTAGGCTCCAGCTCTTACTGAGGCTACTCTGATTTGCATGTGATAATCAACACTGTAAATGGCCTAGAAATTCCTCATCATCAGCTGTACAAGTGCTGTGATTATGTTTCCTACTGCTGTACTCCAGAGCAATTCCAGTGTGGGTAGGTGGGTGGCAAGCCATTGCTGAGCAACAGAAGTATCTTCACAGTATTTTTTTTTGTGACATAATTTTTCCAGGATAGGTTGTGCCTTCTTGTAGTGTTTACTGAGTGCTTCAATTATGCAGAAGTATATTGGTAAACAGTAACATCCAAGAGGTGATACAGCTTATTTTGATTCTCACCTACTGATTTGCAAATCAGTGTTTTATTTCAAAAAAGCATTTTGGTTTTAAAATCACATAGACTTTGAATGTAAAAATGGAGCTGTTATATTTTAAGAAAAGAAAACATGATGACATAAGCAGGCCTAGCCATAACAGATAGCATTCCGTTGTTTTTAGGATGAGAATAGTTAGGTTTGTTGCAGGTTCAGGCTGAACCTGTCTGTCCCTGAATAAGGAAAAAAAAATAAGTGTTTGGGGAACAAATTAGAACTCCGTTTTTGCGAACTTGCATCCTGTGCATCAACATCACAATCTCTGTTATGTTCCCCGCTTCTCCTCAGTCTTTTGTGTCTCAGGGTTACTTTCTTGGATGCTAACTGTACTGAGATGCGGAGTGAGGGAGTGGGTAAGCATGAGAATGATTTAGCTTTGCAGACTTCCTAAGCAGGGACATTATTTTAGATTTCTCTTTAAAGCTACAGACTTGGTATTTTTGGAGCCTCAGTCCTTTTGATAGATTCGGTTGAACTTGTTTGTCACTTTTAAAAGTTATTTTAGAAGGAGGTGATGAATGGAAAAGTAAATGGAGACAGTACAACTGTATACATTTTTTTTTTTTTTAATTAGGAAGCGCTATGAGAAGAATACCAGTAATGTGTCTGAAAGAAACTACTCAGTCTTTCAAGGACTCTCTACTGTCTGCTTGTAAAGCACACCTGAAAATTTAAGTTTAAAATTACTTAAAACATTTGTTGAACAGTCCCAAACTGTCAGATCCTACACGGAGACTATCACAAGTGTGTTTTACAGAGCTGTTATACCATTTCTAGGTTAGATATCCTTCTTCAGAGTAGGCCACCCTCCTATCATACACGTCTTTTTCACCTGGCCCTTTTATTGCTTTTCCTTTTTTCATGCTGGTATTTCATGAACTCCTCGTGGTCTCCTTCCCAGTTTCAGCTGACTGGCCAGCCAGCCAATTTGCCAGATGAACATGGTTGATGGAGTGCCACAGCAAGAGGTTTTTTACATATAGCTTTGCTTAGTGAACTCTCACCACAGGGCATTTTCTGTGTGGCAGGCTCTCTGTCATAGCCACATACTATAGGGAACATTTTCCTCTTTTGATAAATGCTGTCATTACATGACCTCATGCATAAAATGTTCCTTCTTTGTAACCTGTCAATGTAGTCTCAGACTACAATATAGTGGTTATAAAGCCACTACAAAGGTATCTGCCCCTGTGTATAACACTGCATTTATACTTTGGAACACTTGTTTCCACAGCTATTTCAGTCATCCCTAATAATATCCTAGCATGACACAATTTACACTAAAAAAACAAGTACAAATGCAGGTGATTGGTCAGTTTTAACAAGCCCTAACACAAATGCTATAATCGGTCAAAATCTTGCAACTTCATATTTTGTACTAGAATAATTTTTTCACTAGAGCAGCTGAAATAATGTATTAGACATTGCTGCTCCAAGTTGCAACGGAACATGGTCTTTTCCCTCACAGTACTGCTAGTGTTATAGGTAGATAATGGTAGTAGCTACACTAAAGAGTAGTCTTTAAGAACTTTCAAGTGTGAATCCATATAAGTCTCTGAATGTTTTTTTCTGTTTCAGTCTTCAGTTAAGCGCAGCTCTGAGAAGAATACTCAGTCATATTTGGCATTCAAAGTTAATTAATCCTTTCTATAATGGAATAATGACTAAACCACAAGCACAAGCACTGCCCTTCTAGTAGGAATAAATGTAGTAACAAGTTTTATCTGTTAAGTGAGAGGTATGTCAAGAAAGAAAAGAAAAGAAAAAAGGGAAAAAAAAAAAAGGAAAAATATAAAAGAAAAAAAAAGAGGTAGATAGAATATCATTCAATACTTCACTGTCTGGTGGAGGTGAATTGGAAAGCCTCAGAGGCTTGTTTGGAAGTTGGAGTAGCTAAGGAGAATCTGTAGTATGAATTTTAGCATTGTTTTCTGCTGAAGTCTAGAATTTTAAGTAAGGAAATCATTTTGTTCTTATACTGTTATGTATTTACACTTTTTGTACTTGTTTGTCTTTATGTTCTGTTTCTTCCCACTGACTAGTTTATCCCTAATTTTTAACAGCTCCTCTTTGCAGTTCCTTCTTCCCCTTGCAATGTATGTGGGGCCTCCCCAAGGGATACAGCCTTTTGTGACCAGCTCAGGAATTGGTCAATCCTGGGCTCCAGTTCTAAGACAAACCTGCTCCCATGTTGGCTCTCCATGGGTGGCAGTGAATACTTTTTCCATGGTCTCTCCACGGCTGCAGGGGGATTTCTGCTTTGCCATTAAATGCCTCTTCTCCCTCCTTCTCCTTGCTACCCATAGAGCCATTCTTTACTTTCCCTCCCTCCTCATTTCCCAAACCAGTATGCAGCGTTTTGCCCTTTCTTAAATCTGTTTTCCTGTGGTGCTGCCACTGCAGCTGCTGTGCCCAGCTGTGCCCTGCTGTAGGGCCTTGGAGTTGGCTGGAACCAGCTGTGTCAGGAGTGGGGCAGCCCTGGTCTCCTTATGCTGTGTGGCTGCATGTAGACACAATATATTGAGATACTGGATCTCTTGCAAAGTAAATAGAATTCCAAAATCTAAAAAAAAAAAATAAATAATAATAAAAAAAAATGTTGCATATTTCACCCCTGATTCAGATCTTTAAGTTTCTAGATAAGTTCTGTCTGGTGTCTGACAGTAGGTGGATAGCAGCCCAGGTGACACTGGCACTCCTGTACCTCCAATGAAAAACATTGTTTGGGATAGTCCTGCCATGTGCAGCTCTGGAGGTACTACTGAGTTGTGCTTGCACCAGGATATGGGTTATGCAACAGATATTTAGTAATCCTTTACCTCTTTTGGTGGCCTTGGCAGAGGCATTTGCTGAGGTGCTCTTCCATTTCCTGAGGAAGTCCTAGCAAATTGCTGGCAGTGTGGCAAGACTTTGAGGGATCTGATAACTAGAAATGAGAACTCTGCGTAGTGCAGCAGGAAGCTGCGCTGTTGCATTTGCATGTGTAAACTGTAAAAACCTGTGTAGAAGCAAAAACCAGGAATCACAGAGCTGGCTGTGGACCTGTGCCCTGCATGTTGTTCCAAAAGAGTCGGGGAGCAGCTGGTCACTTAACAACTGACAGAACTCTATGACCCTACTTTAGGCACATAAGGTTTGGAGTGAGTTGGAAAAAGGATTTCAGCCTGTTTCAAACCTAAATAACACTAGCTTTTGGAAGTTTAGAGCATTCTTCCAGCAGGGAAGGCAGCAGGGTACTCTGCAAAGTTTGACATATGTCAAACTTTGAGGTCAGACTTCTGCTGGACTTTAGTAGAGTTTTCAAGACAACTTAAATTGTGTGTTGGGATGGTGGCAGAGCAAATCCTGGATTTTTCAGATCAAGCATGCAAAGTATTGGAAATCTAATCTTGCTGCATTATGGCTCTGCAAGTGCAAAATGGAAGTAAAAGTGCTACTATGCCTCAGATTTCTTAAACTTTATTGAACTACCATGAAACAAGAAGATACGATGTATACTGTTTAATTAAAAAGAGTTTCTGAAGAAACAAATAACTTTATATTGATGGCAAGAGTACTATTTGACTTTTGAGTGGAGAACATTCAGCAATGTGGATAGCAAACATTTCTGTCCACCAGGGGGTAAAGCAGCATTACCCACCAGTGGATAAAGCAGCATTATTTTGTTATTTCAGTGTATGAGTATGTCTTTAAGAGCCCATAAACTGTTAAAGAAACTGGACTGTTGAATTTGGAATAGGCAAAGCAGAAACACAGAGAAAAATTGAAGAAAATGCAAAAACTCCTCTGATACAGGAATAAAGTGATAATATTTGTTGCTAGAGTCTTGGAAATGTACATTCAAAAGAACTTTTACAATGGCTGTTCTGAAAATGATGCCTCCTGTTTTGTTATGCAGAGGCAGCTGTTGGTGGTGTGGCCATAATGGTTGAACCTTCCCACCAATATCCCACTACATTTTGTTGCTGTGTGACAGATGGCAGCAGAGGAGGAGCAGTCTGATGTAGAATTGTTGATGGATCACAGAATTACAGGATTTGGAAGGGACCTCAGGAGATCACTGAGCCCAGCCTTTCTGATAAATCAGGTACCCTTCAACAGGTTGTACAAGTAGACATCCAGGTGTGTCTCAAATACCTCCATACACAGAGCTGAGGCAGACACCACAATCCAAGAATTTTTGTTACCATTGTTTTTCTGCTCTTTGTATTTGTTGTGGTTTCCATGGAATTAAATAGGAGGCATTATTTTTGGAACAACGATGTCACTTTAGTTTTTGGCTATAAATAGCAAACACAATAATTTTTAGGCAGTATTATGCATTATGAATGTTTAGAATGACTGCTACCTTCAGTTAAATTTCACACGTCATTCTGAGCAATTTGATTAACCATTCAAAATTCATGCTGACATTTTATAGCATTAAAGCAGAACATATTCAAAGGGAAAATGATGCACTTATTCAGCATATTAAGAGGTTTTATCCTTGAACACCATCTCCATGAGATAAATGTTAAGACTTGTAGGGAAGACAGAGTTCTTCAGATATGGAGCAAAGCACGTGCATTTATCTTAGTTTGGTACATTCTGTTGCTCTGAGAAAATTCCCAAATTGTTTTTATGAAAATGGCAATTAACTGTTAATTGCTTGAAATCACATGGCAGTTCAAATAAAAAAAGAAAAGAAAGAAAAAAACCAGCAAAAATTTCCTGAGTACCAGAATAGATATTAGCCAAAATGTGCACAAATCCATCAGCCCTGATGGGATGCACCCATGTGTGCTGTGGGAACTGGCAGAGGTGACTTGTGAACCACCCTCTACCATCTTCAAAATGTAATGAGGAATGGAAGAGGTACCTGAGGAGTGGAGGATAGCCAGTGTCACTCCTGTCTTCAAAAAGGGCAAGAATGAGAATCTGGTAAACTACAGGTCAGTCATATTCCAAGCAGAGAAGAGAAGAGGGTTATAATGAGTAGACAGCACGGATTCACCCAGGGGAAATCATGCTGGACCAATCTGGTAGCCCTTTACAATGTCGTAACTGCCGTGTAGGAGTGGGGAGAGTGGTGGATGTTGTCTACCTTGACTTCACCAAGACACTTAACACCATTTCCCACAACATTCTTGTAATGAAACTTATAAAGTGTGAGACAGATGAATGGACAGTGAGGTGTGTTGAGAACTGGCAGACTGGAAGAGCTCAGAGGGCTGAGCAGAGTCTGGCTGTGGTCCTGTGACTAGTGGTGTTCCCCAGGTGATGGTACTGGACCCAGACTTGTTCAACAATATTTTAACTTAATTCTGGGGTAAGGAAGGGAATCCTAGAAGGTTGTATTTGAGAAATAATTATTTTCTATTGAGTTAGAATCTGCATTTAAAAGGGAAGTAAGTCATAGAAAATAGCAGGGTTGTATTTGCTCTCTTGTCACAGTTTATCCAGGCTCGGCCTAGTTCTGTGACAAAGTGGGTAAAGGGACCCATGGACACGTGCCCCAGAAAAGAAAAGCAGGGGGGAAGGGAAAAGACAGGGAGATGGGCCTGGACAGGGAAAAGAGGCAGTGAGCTAAGGGAAAAAAAAAATCAGTTTACTAAACATAGTAGCAGAATGTGAGATAATAGAATATAATATAGTACAATTGGAATTGAAGCTAATAAATCAAATAAAATGAGAGAGAGAGAGCATTCAAAACTGAAGCCCTTACTCTAATTTTGTAGATGAGACAGCTAAGGAGCACAGAGAGCAAAGAGAAATTTTGTGACTCCCAGTCAGTTTTATGTTTTCCTCCGAATGGAATACGGAAACAGAAAAATGAAGTCTTCTGGGAGTTGAGGTTCAGTCTTCTCTTCTGAGACCAGGTAACTAGAAATATTGACAGCCCATGAAACTGCAGCATTAACTCTTTAAATCCCAGTGCACTGCATGATGGAATGATGTGGAATACTGATCAAAAATCATAAAAACATGACATTTCTACTGAAAACTGCAGCCTACAGAGAGTAGTAAAAGATTTGAGGAACGATGCTCTGAAATGCCTTGGGAAAACTGGAATTTTCAACATGGAAACTCTCAGCTGGAGTGAATGCTATTCTATGAAACAGAAATGGTCACTCCTGGAGTTTTGAGGGTCATATCAAAGAAACGAATAGTTGTTCTCTGACACATAGAGAGAAGAAGTACTACTATTTAAACTGTTGTGAGATTGTCTGTTTCATGCTTATATCCTGGCCTTGGGACCATGGCTGAAGGAACTGAATGTACAGATCATCTTTTCTGCCTTCTGTATTAAATATGGAAACTAATCCAAAGATCTTATATTTAAATACTTGACTTTGTGGCTGGTGTGACTTCCAGAACTTTGCTTTTTTTGACAGTCAAAATGCCTATATGGCATCAAGGTTGTGGGCACTGGATGAGGTTTTCCTTTCTCAAAAGGGGGAGAAGGGTCTTTGGAGAAAAGCTAGTGGGGCTTATTAGGAGGGCTTTAAACCAGGTCTGAAGGGGGATGGAGGAGATAATGAGCCTTCTCATAATAAACTGGGGGGTGGTATAGCTAGACTAGAGGGACAGGGTGCTAGCATGGTCCTTGAAGTACCTACTGCCTTGAGACGTGCTGGCAGTATGGCAGCACATAGAAAATCCTGTGATGATTAGGCAGTGCCTGCTGGGGCAATAGGAGAAGGCAATGGGTAAAATTCAAGGACAGTACCCTCCTCTAGTGAGTGACACAGGCAAACTGATAACAACGAGGAGAATGCTGAAGTACGTAACAACTTTTTTTTCCTCAGTCTTCTCCAATAGCTGTTCTTCACACACCCCTCAAACGTTTCATTTGATAGGAGGGGACTGGGTGGCAATGTCCCTTCCACTGTAAGTGAAGATCAGGTTTATGAAACCTGAACATCCGTAAGTCTATGGGTCCTGATGAGATACATGCCAGAGCCCTGAGGAAATTAGATGATGCAGTCACTAAGGCACTCTCACTTAGATTTGAAAAGTTGTGTCAAGAAGATGAAGTCCCTGATGACTGGAGAAAAGGCAACATCACACCCATTTTTAAGAAGAGTAAAAAGGAATACCCTGGGAACTACTGACATGTTAGTCTCATCTCTATGCTCAGAAAGATCATGGAGCAGATCCTTCTGGAAGCTATGATAAAGCACATGGAAAATAGGTAGCTGATTATGAGAGAACCAGCATGGCTTCACTGAGGGCAAATCCCACTTGAACAAGCTAGTGGCATGTTGTGATGGTGTACCTGCATTAGTGGACAAGGGAAGAGCCAATGATGTCATCTACCTCGACTTCAGTAAGGCTTTTATGAAGGTAGCCCACAACATCCTTCTCTCCAAATTGGGAAAATATGAATTTGTTGAGTGGACTGTTCAGTGGATGAAGAACTGGCTGTGGAATTGAGTCCAGAGACTCATGGTCAAAAGCTCACTGTCTGGATGGAGGTAAGTGATGAGTGGTGTCCCCCAGGGACTGAAAATGTTTAATATCTTAATCAGTGATATTGACAGTCTAGTATGTTGACAATAAGCTGTGGGGTGCAGTGGATACACCAGACAGACAGGATGTCAACCAGAGGGACTCTAGACAGGCTTGAGCTGTGGGCTCAGGTGAAACTCATAAAATTCAACTAATCCAAATGTAAGGTCTTGCACCTCAGTAGAGGCAACTCTCGCTACCAATACAAGCTGGGGGATGATAGAACTGTGTGCTGTTCTGACAAAAAAGATGTGAGGGTACTGGTGAATAGGAAGTTAGAAATGAGCCAGCAATGTACCCTCACAGCCCAGAAGTTCAACAGTATCCTGGGCTGCATCAAAAGAAGTGTGGCCAGCAGACTGAGGGAGGTGATCCTGTCCCTCTGCTCTGTGCTGGTAAGGCCTCACCTGGAATACTGCATCCAGATATGAAGTCCTCAGTACCGTAGAGATAGAGACCTGTTGGAGTGAGTTCAGAGGAGGGTCACAAAAATTGTCCAAAGGACAGAAAACCTCTCCTACAAGTACAGGCTGAGAGAGCTGAGGCTCTTCAGCCTGAAGAAGGCTCCGAGACTTTTTTCCCTGACCTTCTCCCTAGAGGAGCAGAACGAGAAAACAGAAACAGCCTTGATACTGTGTAAGTGCTGCTCAGTGATAGCCAGAGCCTTATCAACATGCAAAGCCTTTGACACGGTCCCTCACCACATCCTTCTCTCTTAATTGGAGAGGTATAGATTTGAAAGATGGACTGTTCGATGGTTGTCTGATCACAGCCAAAGGGTTGTGACCAATGGTTCTCTGTCTGGGTGGAGGCTGGTCTCAAGTGGCGTCTCCCAAGTGTCCGTCTTGGGACCACTTCTCTTCAACATCTTCATCAATGACATAGACGATGGAATCAAGTGCACCCTCAGCAAGTTTGCGGATGACACCAAGCAGAGTGGTGCAGTTGATACATTGGAGGGAAGGGAAGCCATACAGAGAGACTTGGACGTGCTGGAGAAGTGAGCTTGTGTGAACCTAAAGAGGTTCTACAAGGCCAAGTGGAAGGTGTTTTACTTGGGCCAGGGCAATCCCAAGTGTTTATACAGAATGGGGGAAGAAATCCTGGGGAGCAGCCTTGCAGAGAAGGACTTGGGGGTCCTGGTGGATGAGAAGCTTGACATGAGCCAGCAGGGCGTGCATGCAGTCAGGAGGGCCAACTATATCCAGTACTTGAAGGGAATGTATAAACAGGAGGGAGAATGACTGTTTACACGGGATGGTAGTGATAGGGCAAGGGGGAATGGTTTTAAATTAAGACAGGGGACATTCAGGTTAGATGTTAGGAGAAAGTTTTTCACTCAGAGTGTGGTGATGCACTGGAATAGGTTGCCCGGAGTGGTTGTGGATGCCCCATCGCTAGAGGCATTCAAGGCGGGCTGGATGTGGCTCTGGGCAGCCTGCTCTAGTGGTTGGCAACCCTGCCCATGGCAGGGGTGTTGAAACTAGATGATCTTTGAGGTTCTTTTCAACCCAGCTCATTCTATGACCATATGATACTACTGAATTTGAAATTAATAAAGTTGTATGAAGTCTTGATTTTGTTTCCTTACTAGTTTTAAATGCCTGTGTTTCAGTATTATAGCACCTCCAAGATAGCAGTTTTCTGTATAGCTGCTATTTGTGGGTGACAAAATTTGAACGTAAAGGAGCTTCACTAACTGGAAACTGCATGGAAAGCCATTTCTATTCTTTCTCTCTCTGCTTCATTATCTCTCAGGAAAAGATTTTCTTCTTTGTATGCACGTAATCTGCCTCCTCTTGCTTTTGATGAGCTGATAACTGTCCTCCATTTTGGAGATGGATACACACAATTAACTCCTCTTTTTGTTTCTTGTGTTATAATGTCCACTTGTCGATCTTAGAACAGCAGAAGTAAAAAAGGGATGCATTGATTTCTGTTTTAGCATGTGATCTCTGAATGCATAATATTTTAAAGAACAGCACACATTACTGGGTCAGTCAGTATCAAGTGTCCTGGCTTTGTCTCCTCCTGTATTTCCTTCCAGATTCTTTTCAGCACTGACCTTCACCCTAGAGGAGCAGAATGAGAAACAGAAACAGCCTTAATGCTGTACAAATGCTACTCAGTGATAGCCAGAGCCTTATCAACACTGGCTTAGTCACAAATCCAAAACACACCAAACATGTCCACCTCATCCAGACTGGTGCAAGTATATGTTATCCCTAACATGCTTTTTGACAATAATGTGTAGCTGGATTATTACAGCATAACACACTGGATAGCCTTAGCATCTTTACTGCTTAGTAGCTGCTTCCTATTTTCTGTACACGCAATTTTACTAGAACTTTACAGAGCTTTTGAGCGCAGTTCAGTTATGCAAAGTAGGTTACAGTTTCTGTATGCTCCACTGAGAGAGCTTCCTTTTGAAGTTATCTCTAGCAGCAGTTTGTTTATACTGATACTTTTGCACTACTGAAGTGAGTGATGAAAGAGACACTGCTTTAACCAGTGTACTTCAGAGATATTATAGGCAAATAAGTTGGGAAAAAGACACAGATAAGTTTGAGACTGCTTTTCACCTCAGTACTACTGTGAAGGGGCCAAAGCGTCTGTCATGAAACCTTACAGAAGGGGAACTGAAGCTGGAAATAGTAATTACTTATGATGTGAGATGCAGTTGCTAGATTTGCAGGTTGACATCGTCCTGATCTGAAAACTGAAGAGATTTTAGGTATTAAGTTAATTTTATGTATTTTTCTTTTGGTTCTTTTTTTGTGTGCTATGATTAGAATATTTTATAAAATTTTAAACAAATGTGGCCTGCTCCTAGCCCTTATTGTCTGTAGGAAGTTTGTATTCTTACATACAAATAATTTAAAGCACTTTTTGATATCAGATGAAAATTCTTATCAAAACTTTTCAAACTTGTCACTGTAAATTCAAAGCATACATGCAAGGCAGTCTTGCCATCAAAGCTTTCAGTTTCAAGGAATTCTAACTAGCTAAATTTAAACTACCTTTGTTATATTATTCTGTTCGTCTGCTGTAATAGCTACTCTTTGTGAGCTGATTTCCCTATTTTCTTCGTTTTCTGTCTCTTTCCAAGAAAGGAAAAACAAATTTAGTGGAAAATAAATAAATAAATACATGAAGTAGGAAGCAGTACCAAAATTATAACTTGATTCAGTGAATTAATATTTGCCCTGAAACTCAGCATAGTTATTTCCTTCTTTATTAGAAACCAGGAAGGATATGTTGCTTTCAAGACCAACCAGCACTCAACCTGAGAAAGATTCTGCCTTTTTTTTCCCCTATTTTCTTACGTCCTTTATTTTTCTTTTCATATTGTAAGTTATCTAAAGACAGGGCTATATATGCTGCTGTACACATTATGGATGAATTGAGCATTTCTTAGTTCCAGGTACCTTTTTAGCTAACAACCAAGATCAAGTAGGAAACCCACCATAGCAATCCAGGTAAGAAATGAAAACTTTATTGCATCACATATATTAAGAGAGAAGAGGACATTGTAGGTGAGAACAGTAAATGTTTATTTTTCAGTAACATACAGTATTCTAAAATTAATCAAAAAGTCAAAGAAAGAAAGAAAAAAGAAAGAGAAAAAGAAAGTCCTGTAACCTAGTTCTCCAAAGCCCTCAATTTCAGTTCCTTCATTCTACATGTGAAAAATTTTGCTAAGGAAATCAAAGTAAGTATTGCAAAACTAATGGAACCATCATATATCCTCAAACACATATTTCTTTGCTCTATCAAAATGATGAAAAAGATCAGTGTCATAAAGATTAAAGGTGTTTTTAAATGTTCTCCTTGTTACACTCAGAATCAGTGCTATGTTCTCTCCTTGCAGTCTTATGAATATTATTAAGAAAAGTTTGTTTCTATAGAGACCTATTGGTAAATACTGCCTTCAGGTTACTATAAAATGTACAGCTCAGCAAAGCTTTACTGGCATTGTAGCACAGCTGATCATGCTTCACCTGTTTTGTACAAAACCTCTTTGGAAGAACAAACACAATTATTGAACAACAAAGGACTTACACAAGTTTGTTATGCTGATCCTCGTGGTTTTTAATTTCCATATGATCACTATGTCTGCTTTGTCTTAGGTCCTCAGAGAAACTGAGTCCCACGTGCCAACTGGTCATGAATGCTGTTCCTCAGGGGTCAGTACTGGGGCCAGACCTGTTTAGTATCTTTACTGATGATCTGGATGAAGGAATCAAGCTAGCTCTCAGTAAGTTTGCAGATGACATGGAGCTGGAAGGAAGGGGTTGATCTGCCTGAGGTTGGGAAGGCCCTTCGGAGGATCCTGGGTACTTTGCATTAGTTGTATTAGCTAGCTGAGGCCAACTGTATGAGCTTCAACAAGAAAAAGTGCTGGATACTGCATTACAGTCAAAACAAGCCCATACAATACTTCAGGCTTGGGGCAGAATGACTAAAAAGCTGCATGGTGGAAAAGGATCTTGGGGTGTTGGCTGCTACTGAAAACATTGACAGGGAGAAAGACCTGTTCCGAGCATGCATTAGTACACGGAGTACTTAGATATAAAGTAACTTCTTTATGATTTTTAAGATTGATATGCGTAGCTTATTATTAAAAATAGAAACTTTTAAGTTCAGATGCCTAAAACCGTCTGACAATGTAAACTTGTAGCAATAGGCCTACAACAGTACCTTGTTCGTTTCCTCCGTTTTGTCATGGTGTAACACATTTTATTTTCTCCTGAATTAACGCGTTTATCGCATTAACTTCTGGCGTAGGACGGGACAGAAAACTTCAGCAGCACTGGGCGGTGTGAGCGCGTACCTAGAGATGTTGGCTCCCTCTGGTGGCACAGTCCACGAGCAGTCAGAGGACGGCTGGGCTGCGCGGTTAGAGGCGTGAAACGGGAAAACACATCGAGAATGAGCTGTGGCACCCGCATCTGACACAGCTCAATCGGATCAGTACTTCACGGACGTTCATTTCAGTACTAGATGATCTCTGATACAGACATCTAGTTCTAATTTCTCATTAAGCGGATTTATACTTTAATTTCTGTGAAGTACAGAGAATCAAGGGCTGCTTTTAAGCACTTCACAGGTTGTTGTTATTATTATTATTATTATTATTATTATTATTATTATTATTATTATTATTATTATTATTATTTTCATCATCATTATCATTATTAGTACTACTACTACTAGTACTATTATAGCAGTGACTCCTTTCTTACTAAAGCATTTGGGCTCATTAAAACAGAAAAGAGAAGGGAAGAAAGGGAATTAGGAAGCATGAGGGAAACCTGAGTAGGAATAACAAGTCAAATTTTTTAATTTTTTAAGAGGAGAATAAGAAAACAAAGGGCAAAAATCAAGGGGTATAGGAAGAGACCACGTCTAAACAGAGAAAAATAAAACATTGCTTAAGGCGATTACAACAACATTTCAAACCCCTTAAGAAGATGGAGTTAATGTTTGTGCAAAAGAACACTATTCTTTTTCAGGATCTTCTTCCTTTTTTATTTTTTTATTTTTTTCCTGTCACGTGAGGGAAAGAATAGTAAAATGCCAATCCCAGTTTTCTGTAAAAATATGAAATAATAAGCTATTGACTGTTTGTTCTCCTCCCCTACTCCAACCTACTTGGAATGTAAGAACAGAATCAAAGTTGTTTTTTCTCAGATATGATTTTTCTTTTCTTTAACACAGAGTTCTGCTATCTCCAATATATTTTTCATTCCATTAGACAATAATATGGAGTTTAAGATGAACAGAAAAAGGGAAGAAAGAAAGACTAAAATCCGTTGCTTGTCAGTGTACTCCTTTGTGTCTACCACTAGAAATTAAACTTAATATCTGTTTTGTTTTGTTTTTTCCTTTCTGAAAATTGACCCTATGACACATATCAATTCCAGTGGCTGATTAAATGAAGGATGTAGTTGTTTTCTGAGTAATTTCTCAGGTTTTCATTGCAAATTTACAGGAATTCATGTGTTGCTCAGATAAGTTGCTCTTTAACTTGAGTTGCATTTAACACACATACATGAGAGTACAGTAAATCAGTTTGAGTTTGAACACTTGAATACTGAAGAGGGGAAAGTAAAAGGAAGTGAATGCTGGAATGAAATGTGAGATATTGCTCAGCATCAGTTTCCCAAAACAAAATAAAACAAGAACAAAGGGTCACAATAAACTCTTGTCTCTCTCAAGACAAGAAATAGCATGGAACAAGGATTCTCACAGTTTGTCAGCTTGTTTCTAGCTGTTAGTTACTGGTAATAGAGAGGCTTAAAAACACTGTTAATTCCTCCATTAGCATAATGAGTTTACAGCCCTCTGCTTCATATTGTCTTTTCAGCTTTGAAGGCTACCTACACAAGTGAACAGAGTTGAAGGAATAGGATTATAATTGCCTTATTTTCTTATTAGCAGTTACTATTTAACTATTTAACTCTACTCAAAAGCCAAGGCAAAGTACAATTACTTTATAGGACTTGCTAATGGTGTGGCTGCTGTACTACAGGGAGAGTACGAGTTTTGTAATCAAAACCAAAAATGAAACTGCAGTGCCACTTGCACAATTTAAGCTGTGTGTCTCACAAGTCCACATAAATGAATGTCAAGGGGAAAAACTAAGAAACTCTCAACATGGCATCCTCATTACAGTACGTGTGACTGACTACACAGTGCATGGATCTGCTTCCAGGAAGATTCTCTCTTTTCCTGCAACAAAGAGGAGTAAAAATGTACAAGAAAAAGTGTCCAGATAGGATTTTTTGGGGGGATGAAACAGAAAATTTGAGCCTGAGCTTAGAAAAGTATTTCCAGCCTTTTTAGGAAACTGCCCACAAACCGATATGTTGGTAAAAGAGTTCATGTTGCAGTTTACCTGTGTCTAGATTTTCCTTCCCTTCCCTTCCCTTCCCTTCCCTTCCCTTCCCTTCCCTTCCCTTCCCTTCCCTTCCCTTCCCTTCCCTTCCCTTCCCTTCCCTTCCCTTCCCTTCCCTTCCCTTCCCTTCCCTTCCCTTCCCTTCCCTTCCCTTCCCTTCCCTTCCCTTCCCTTCCCTTCCCTTCCCTTCCCTTCCCTTCCCTTCCCTTCCCTTCCCTTCCCTTCCCTTCCCTTCCCTTCCCTTCCCTTCCCTTCCCTTCCCTTCCCTTCCCTTCCCTTCCCTTCCCTTCCCTTCCCTTCCCTTCCCTTCCCTTCCCTTCCCTTCCCTTCCCTCCCCTCCCTTCCCCTTCCCTCCCCTCCCCTTCCCTCCCCTCCCCTCCCCTCCCCTCCCCTCCCCTCCCCTCCCCTCCCCTCCCCTCCCCTCCCCTCCCCTCCCCTCCCCTCCCCTCCCCTCCCCTCCCCTCCCCTCCCCTCCCCTCCCCTCCCCTCCCCTCCCCTCCCCTCCCCTCCCCTCCCCTCCCCTCCCCTCCCCTCCCCTCCCCTCCCCTTCCCCTCCCTTCCCCTCCCCTCCCCTCCCCTCCCCTCCCCTCCCCTCCCCTCCCCTCCCCTCCCCTCCCCTCCCCACCCCTCCCCTCCCCACCCCTCCCCTCCCCTCCCCTTCTTTTTTTTTATTTTTATTTTTTTTAAAAGGTGACATTTATTGATAGTTATTCTTGGAAAATGAGAAAGCCTTGCAAGATTGTTGCAGTGGAGGGTTCTGAGGTTCTGAATGTTTCAGGAGGGAAAGTCTCCCAGGACAGGCTGTTCATGACAATCTGACCCTTTCAGACAAAAGTACAAGAGCAGACTTGAGAATCTGGTTGCGTATTCCATAAGACAGAATGACAGCACTGTGTTTTCCTGCTATATGAGTAGGAATAAATTCCATAGAAAGAAACAAAGGTTCTTGGAGTTATAAGATAGCCCATTGAAGAACTACCTGAAAAGATTATCAATTCTTATTTACTTTTCAGCAGCAGATAATAGCTGATGATAGTAACAAACAACAGAAAAATTTGGAAACTTAGTCTTACTGAACGTCATACTATTGTCCTCAGCCTGTACAGCTTCCCCCATAGGGCCTTCCTACCCTCAGGCTGTATATGAGCACTTTCCCACAACTTGGTGTTTTCTTCAGACTTACTGAGTGCCTTCAGTCCCTTCATCAAGGTCATCAATAAATGTAATTGAACAGAACAGACCTCAGTACTGATCCCTTGGGAACACCACTCGTGACCTGGATTTAATTCCATTCCCCATTGCTCTCTTGGCTCAGACTTCCAGATAGTTCTTTACACAACAAAGATCGCATGTACCTGTCCAAGCCATGAGCTGCCAGCATCTCCATGAGAATACTATGGGAGACAGTGTCAAAGGCAGTGTCAACACAGACTGTGTCAACAACCTTTCCCTCATCCACCAGGTGGGTCACTTGACCATAGAAGGAGATCAGACTGGTCAAGCAGGATTTGCCTTTCATGAACCCCTACTGGCAAAGCTTGATCCCCTGGTTGTCCTGCAAACATAAACAAACAAACAATCAATCAAACGATAGTGACATATGCAGCAGTGGACTGTGACCACATGGCCCTTGCTGCTTGTTGCCAGGCACAGAGTCTCACTTTTCCAGCTTGCAACTGCACTGCAACTGTACATGTCTGTGAAGTCTGGGGTGAGCAGCAAGGATGCCCTTGGTGCTGGTCTGATGCTGCTGTTATCTGTTTAGAATCTGCCATGACACACTGCAAAGGCCAATGTTGAGAGAGAAGGCACTGCTTTACTTCTGTGTGGGGCACAAGATGGGTAATCTCCACAAATCAAGCACACATGGATCTTTACACTGCCTTCTACTTACAGTCCAAAAGGTTTCACTGCACAGCTACTGTAGTACTGTGATGCAATGGAAAACATAGCAGTGATATCAGAGTAGCAAAGCCCCAGTCTGCAGCAAGTGAGGACATGCTCAAATGCAGCAGCTGTGGACAGAGAAACAAAGGAAAAAAACTGATTACACTTGGAGGGCCTCAGGCAGTCAGGGATCTCCAGTGAGATATCTTTGCCTCCACTGACAACTGTTAAATGAGTTCTGGGAATAGATGACCTAGACAAGAGGTTTGACTTACTTCGAACTCAGTAAGTTTGAAGATGATGCCAAGTTGGGAAGAAGTGTTGAACTGCCTGAGGGTAGGAAGGCCCTACAGAGGGATCTGGACAGGATGGATTGCTGGGCTGAGACCGGCTGTATGAAGTTCAACAAGACTAAGTGCTCTCTACATCTACTTGCAAGGAAGTCATGTTGAGAAAGGGGTCAGCCTCTCCTCCCACGTAACTGAAAATAGAACAGGAGGGAGCGGCTTCAGTTGCACCAGGTGATGTTCAGGCTAGATATTAGGAAGAATTTCTTCTCTGAAAGATTGGTCAGTTACTGTAATGGGCTGTCCAGTGGACTGGTTGAATCACTGTCCCTGGAAGTGTTCAGGAAACGTTTAGATGTGATACTAAGGGACATGGTTTAGTGCAGAAATATTGATGGTAGGTGGACAGTTTGTCTAAATGATCTTACAAGTCTTTTCCAACTTGGTCATTCTATGATTCTATGATTAAACAGTGTGCTACACAAAGCCTGGGAAAAATGCTGTTGTTATTTTACCCATCATTCAATTGAATTGATATCTGTGTAAGACATCATCTGCTTAATATCTCCACAGTGGCAAGATTTATTCTTATTTGTTTGTTTCTTTCTTTATTTGTTTCTTGAATGTCCATTGTCACATCATATTGCATACAACAAAGTGGATAGATAGGTATTATTCTAGACTTTCACGCAGAGCACTTAAAGCAACTTCTTCACAGGTAAAGGAGAAGGCACTTTCTAAAACAGGTTTATTATTCAGGAGTCACTCATTCTTTAACTCGATCCATTTAACTAGGTTTCTAGGACTTACTGTTACTGTGGAAACAAGCTGCTTTCTCCTCTCCCTTAGGTAAGACCGTGTGTGCTGCTGAATCACATGTCATTGTTCTGTGAATCAGTTGTTAGAAAAAAAGTGAAAAACACAAGCTCATATCAGAAATCAAGCAGCTGGGTGCAGTGAAGGAATAATACAGCTGTTTTACAAGCAAGTTCTGACAAAGAAGTAAGTTTAGGAAAACCAAAAATTTGAATCCCAGATCACCGTGACGTGGACTATGTACTACCATCTTAGTTACAGATATTTAGTTCCCCAGCTGCTATATGTTTTAGATGGCATAATGTGTATGGCCAGGAGAAACACTGTCTTCATCCTTCTTCTTCATGCTTCAGTGTTTTAAGAAGTAATCTCTTAATAAAATCATGAATAGGATTAGGGATCAAAATTATTATATACAAAGAAGTAGATTATGGCTTGTAAAAAGAAATACATCCAGAAGAAGACATGATATGATCAAGAAATGAATTTTCAGATCAAGGTAAAAAGTGACATGCATATGTGGTCATTTTGCCATGACAGACATGCCTCAATCAAAAATACACTAAACTTGTGTGTGAAGTCGGCCTTTGAAGTAACACGGATAATAGACACAAAACTGAAACATTTACAACTAATAAGTCCTAGACAAAGGCAGAGAAGTTCAAATCCCACTTCGTACAGTTTCATTTCATATGAGTCATATGTGTTGTGTTTCTTTTTAGTTCAGTCTTAAAGCCTGTTTTATGGTGAAAAAATTCTTCAATATTATTCTGACAGGAAAGCAAAACAGCTTTCATGACCATCTTAGAAAAATCTTTCATCTCTGAAGGTTGCTAGTTTTGGAAAGAATATGACATTATTTTCAGTTGTATTAGGAGACATGGCTGGTTAAAACAGTTAAAACTTCTTACAATTCCAAGCCTGCTGTAACCTGTCAATTGTAAGTTTATAGCTTATAATGGAATCATCAGGACAGAGGCATGACTACACCAGAAGAAAGCTGTAAAGATGTGTTAAGCCCTAATGAAAAGTTTCAGAATTGCATGCCCATGGGAGTCTCCATAGGCTTTTCCTCATACCAAACAGATTCAAGCAGATGTTTGTCCACCGCTAGATCCCACTCTGGACTAGAGCAGGGCTGATCCTTGGTGCAGATGAGACAACTGAGACACTGGAAACATTTCTGCCTGCAGTTAATGACAGTTTTTAAAAGAAAAATCAGAGGTAGCTCTGAGATGGCAATTTCACGAATGCTGTGTTATTACCAACGTAATTCTTTTTCACATGGCGGTCTACACAAACTGACCTTCTTTTTTTTCTCCTTCCTTTTAAACTAGTCACAGCCTTTGTAGCTGAAATGGACATCAGCAATAATATAGGTCTAAGAAGAATCTACAACAGTAGTTCAGTATTCCTCAAGTGTCTTTGTAACTGTTCAGAGCCTAGGTTGTTTTCTTCTTTTATACTCCTGGGCCACAAACAGTAACATAGTGGACTTCTTCAAAGTTGTTAAATCTTTATCTCTGTTACCAGATTGTAAAAAGCATTTTTTAACAAAACATAGGAAGAGTAAGAATTTTTCTTCATGTGTATATAGTGAAAGTGTTTTCCCTTCTCTCACAAATACATCTGATTCCTACACTTCTACCTTGATCATGTAACAATTTTAATACATCCATTAATTTATTTTTCAGGAGACTAAACTTCATTTGCAGATTAGGGTGAAAATTGAATGGGATCTGAATGACAAAACATGCATGAAACTTAGAGGGAACTGTTCACTAAACTTCTCCTTGTCTGTTACAATTCTGTGTGCAATGTGGCACAAATGTGTGAACATAGTTTATTTCCACAGGAAAACTTCTGGACACATCTCGAAAGTGCTTTCATTTATAGATATTCTATGCTTGTTTTGTTTCACTGTGCTAAAACAGCACAGCTCTATACACTTCTATACACATACTCTATCTTCAGAAAAGATTGTGAAATTGGTTTGCTTTTTGCTCTCCTTCAACCCAAAACGCCCTGCCAGCCGCTGCAAGCTGCTGTGTTAAAAATGGAGCTTGGTAATGGTGACTGAAAGGGATACCTTGTACTTTTCAAGTAGTCTGAAGAATTTGCGAATTCTGAGATATTCTGTAAGTTGCAAAGATGTCCTTCCCCACAGACAAGAAAAACCTCCATGTCAGTTTGGTCAGTAGGTGGCATCAGAGATCATATATAGAGCTTAAAGCTTCCGAGCACTTTACTTTCAGGTTTGCGTTGCGTTCTGTTAACCTGTTAACGCCATTGCTGTAACTGTAACAAAGTTATATATGTTAAGTAAATCAAACGCTGTCACAGGGAATAGCAACTTAACACTTTTCAAATGTTTCTGATCTTTCTGAATACTCAGAGAGATTATTAGATAATTTTTAGAGACTAATAGAATTAAAATGGAGAGTCAGAGTTAATTCTGAGCTTTGTTAAGAAGAAAAGCATTACTCTAGATCCATAGCGCCTATTGGATTATAGGTTGAAGTCATTTGCTAGGTGCAGTTTTAAATAAATAATGATCCCAACTGCATGCTGCTGCCATCCCAGTGTATGTTAGATAATGTTTTTTGTTAATTTTTTTTTTTTTTTTTTTGGCAGCGGGCACAATTCTGGACTAGGGTGGCAAACTAGTTTGTCTGAACATGAAATGAAAGTGTCAAAAACTAGATTTTCATATCAAGCATTTAACCCTGTGTTTCTCTCCCAATAACGGAATGTTTCACCTGCTTCTACAGATGCGTTTGGACCAGGGTTGCCTTCTCCACTGATGATGTTTGAGCCACTCCTGCTGCAGGCTCTGTACCCTTGCACAGAACCCGCAAATGAACCTATCACGAGTTTTGTTACAAATCGCTTTGCTTGTATTATCCACTCAAACTTGTCATCATTATCAACACTGCTGTATCAAATGAAGTATAGTCACAGTAATTAGGTTTTCTTTCCTGTCCATCACGTGTTCTGTCTTTAGTTTTCTTAACCATCTTGTCACAATTCGGTCTGTGCGCGCTCCTCCCCGACCTCGGGGGTGCAGTTCCCAGTGCGGCCAGCAGGTGTCCTCAGCGGCGCACGTGGCGCTGCTTCGCGTCCCAGGCAGCGGCAGCAGCCCCCAATGCGCCTATGTATGTATGTATGCCTACGTATTCTCAGGTATATCTCAAGGTCTTGCAAACCAGGGAGTCTGACACGCAGCCACAGAAAGTAAATCTCACCTGTGCTAAGATACCAGGTCTGTTTTGTTAGTTTTCTTTTTTCTTTTCTTTTTTTTTTTATTTTTGAAGAGAGGAAGTCGAGCGAGCACAGGGCTGGAAAGTGGGAGTTCATAAGAAAACAATCAAAAGAATCATAGAGTTGTTTGAGTTGGAAGGGGCTCTTAAAGATCATCTAGTACAGCTCCTGTGCAATGAACAGGGACACCTACATCCACATCAGGTGCTAAGAGGCCATCCAGCTTGGTGTTGAAAGTCTCTAGGGACAGGGCATCTACCACCTTTCTGGGTGACCTGTTCCAGTTGTTGCCACTCTTATTAAAAAATTATTCCTTACATCCAGACTAAATCTCCCCTCCATTAGTTTGGAACCATTTCCCCTTGTCTTATGACAACATATCCTGCTACAGAGTCCGTCCTCTTCTTTCACCTGCGTGTCCCCTTTAGATGCTGACAGGCTGCTATCAGGCCACCTTTGAGCCTTCTCTTCTCTATGCTGAACAGCTCCAGCTCTCTCAGCCTGTAAGGACAAAAGACCAACTTTCTTTCACAGATAGCATCTTCCAGTGGCACTTAATATTCTCTCTAGCTGTCCTGTCTGGCCTGCTCAGTGAAACATAAAACATCCATCCAAATCACTTATTGAGAGTGATACCTACATACCTGCCTAGATAAAAAACTTCAGGAGTTACTTTTCAACTCTGGAACGGTTTAAATGGTTAACAAATAGTTTAAAAGGAAAATTTTGTATGAAGAATGCTTTTAGTTAGTTGTTTTAGTTTTAAGCATCAATCCAGAGCAAGTGTCACCCTCTTGTAATGCATAGTTATAAATATACATATAAGATGTGTATATATATATATATAATGAGATTACTGAAAAAAAGGAGACTTTGGTAGATTTTCTGTCTCGTAGTTCTTGCAACACACCACAGATCCAATCTTTAACAGCATGAGTATTTCACCATCAATCTGTGAGGTCCTTTACTAGCTGTATCTTTTATGAGATATGACAAGGAAAGAAGACGTCATAAAGGTCATGAAGTGAGTTTTCCACATGGATCATTCCCTGTTTTATGTACTTTGTTGATTTTCAGATGTGAAAGTTGTCTGTAATAGATAAGGTACAAAGCAAAAAAAGGTAACAAATTATATTAAAATTAGCAGCTAAAAAATGCATATTCAATCAGATACATTCCCTAGATAATTATGTGATGTTACATGCAACATAGGTGAAGCCACTCTGCAACATAGAATAATATGCAGCTCCTTGTGAGAGTGAGCACCAACCAGAAAAAAGCCTTATTCCCCTTTTAAGAGCAACTCTTTGTTCACTCTCTCTCCAGAAAAATGATTAATTCACCCTCTATTATCTTAATCAAAGATTCTGTAGTTGCTGGCAGTGAAGGCAAAGGATTTATGTATTGTGTAAATGCTGAAAAATAATTGAAACCTGCACCCTAATTCTGTTTTTATTACATTGGGCTAATGTTGATATATTTCAAAAAAATCCTGACCTAAAAATAGTTATCATGAAGAAACAGTGGAGGGAAAATATAGGGATGAGTGATAGAAGTTTGTAAAGAGATTCGTATCAAGTCTGGTGTTGTTTAAGACTAATTCAGAAATGATAAGTTTCTTGCATCAGAGTGCTATTAGCAGCTGAATAACAGAAATGATGGTAGGCACTGTCATGAATCTGTGGCCAGATAAGACCTAGATGTTAAAAACTTTTTCTGGGAAAAATACTTTTTCAGAGCTGCCCTATGGAGAAAAACTTAGGGGTTCTGGGGGATGAAAAGCTGTACACAGACTAGTGGTATGTGCTTGCAGCCCAGAAGGCCAACTGTCCTGAGCTGCATCAACAGAGGAGTGGCAGCAGAGAGAGGGAGGGGATTTGTACCCTTCTGCTCTGCCCTTGTGCGGCCCCATCTGGATGTACTGCACCCATGCCTCATGTCCCCAGCACAAGAAGAATGTGGAGCTGTTATAGCGGGTCCAGAGGAGAGCTGTGAAGATGATTAGGGGGCAGCAGCACTCCTGTTATGAAGACAGGCTGAAGGAGTTAGGCCTGTTCAGCTTTGAGAAGAGATGGCTGCGAGGAGACCTTACTGCGGCCTTACAGAATTTGAAGGGAGCTTAAAACAGGAGGGACATCATTTTTTTTTTTTTACACAGTTTGATAGTGAAAGAAGGGGGAACAGCTTTAAACTAACAAAGTGGAGATTTATTTTAGATGTTAGGCAGAAATTACTTACTCAAAGATTTTCAAGGCACTGGAACTAGTTGTCCAGTAAAGTTGTGGATGCCACAACCCCAAGGCAGATTGGATGGGTGGGTGGGAACTGGAAGATAAGGATGAGGAAGAGGGTGATAAGATCCCCTCCACCTTAAAGCATTCTGTGATTCATTCTAAATCACTGGAATGCTGTCCACAGAATTCACGTGCTTCTGTTACAGAGACTTCTTATTGCTTATCTGATCTGAATACTTGTGGTCAACCACTATTTGAACAGAACTTCAAATTTATTGACAAAGTAGCTAAGTTGCAGAAATACTTACAAGCAAGAAATGATTCCTCATTAATTATCTAGGGTTGTACTGTTTAAAGAATAGCACTGAATTTATACTTAAAGAAAGATCATTCTGTCCTTGACAAGAAGGGGTAGAAGGCAGTAACACAGGTTTGTGTGTTACATTAATCTCTTCTGGCTGAAGAAGAGTGTTTCTCCTTAAAGGCACTTTGTATGTGTCCAAAGTTGGACTAATATCAGTTGGATTTGATTTTTAAAAGCAGTACTGGTAAGGCCAGAAATACCTGATAAACTGTTATGTTGGTGTTCCTTTAGCGTGTTATTATTCTTTGAAACATATGGCATATTACTTTATTTGTTTGTTTGTTTCATTTTACTTCAGAGACAATTCTACTATTTTTTATTGTAGATGTCTCTTGTTTTGAAGTGGGGTTCTATAGTCACCATGTTAATTTTTTTAATGTTTATGTGTACTAGTGAGACCAAAAATCATTTTCAGTTTGCTTAGGAAAGCAGTTTATATTTCATTGAGGAACTGGTTTACTCTTGAATATGGAATTTAGACTTTGTTGTCATGGCAGCAGATTGCATTACTTATTTCCAACAACTTATATTTTCTATGCTGCTATAAAATCATTTCTTATCAGTGTATTATCCTTTGAATTTTATCCACTAGTATTTGTCAGAGAAGAAAGGATCTTTCTACTTTATGGACTTTATGCAAGACATTAGAGCTTTACTTAAGACATTTGACTGCATTGTTGAAAGTAGGTAAATACATTTACTAAGATTCAACTTGGATGTTATTGCCTGAATGCTGTAATTAAAAATCATACATATATTTTAAAAATATATATCCTGGTTTTCATTTTGATCGAAATGAAGTAGACTTCAGTGATGAAGTTGGGATAAAAGAATAAACAGTGTATTGTTTAACTAGAAGGTAATGAGTGATGGATATGTCTAGGAAACTTCCTAGTCCGGTCTGCACGTCTAATTGCCAGCATCAGTGAAGTCACTGAGAGGAGCCTGAGGATTATCAATAAAAATCCTTAGGGGATTAGTCCCCAGGGCACTGGGGCATTTAGTGGATGGGGTGGGTGTAGAGGTTGTATTTTCCTCTATCCCTTCAGTAGCAGGGAAGGATACTGAAAGGAGAAGGGAAACTAATCTCAGAAATATTGGCTGAGAATCTGGTGCAAATGCAAGATTTTTTTTTCTTTTTCTTTATTTGTTTTTTTTGATCATGGGGCAGTTTACTTGGCACCTGGCCTGATGTCTGTGGATAGGTCTTGCCTGTCTCAAAGGGGGAAAATGGATCCTAGCCCAAGAGCTGGCAGGGATCATTGAGAGGGCTTTAAACTAGGCGTAAAGGGGGAAGGGGATTAAACCAGGCTGCTGCAGATGAACCTAGGGGATCAGTGATCAAGTTGGTGATTGGGAAAGGGGCTCAGCTGGACTGCATCTACTCTAGTGCACACAGCATGGGCAAAAAACAGGAGGAGCTGGAAGCCATTGTGCTGTGGGCAAACTATAACGTAGTTGCCATTATGGAAACATGGTGAGAACAGTCTCATGACTGGAGTGCTGCAGTGGATAACTATAAGCTCTCCAGAAGGGACAGACAAGGAAGGAGGGGTGGTGGTGTCGTTCACTGTGTTAAAGAGTGCTTTGATGTTGTCGAGGTTGGGACTGAAAATGATATGGTTGAGTCTCCATGGGCAAGGATAGGGGGAGGGCCAACAAGGCAGAAATCCCAGGGAGGGGGCTGTGATGGAAAGCCAAATTAGGATGTAGAGGCAGATGAGGCAGTCTATGAGCAGCTGGCAGAAGTTCTGTCCTTGTTCTCATGAAGGACTTCAACTTCCCTGATATATGTTGGAGATGCAGTGCAGCAAAGAGGAAACAGCCTAGGAGGTTTCTAGAGAGTGTGGAAGATAACTTCCTGATGCTGAGGTTCTCAGTGCTTTCTGTACACTTGTCTTTAAAAGTCCTTATCACTCTCTATGACTGTCTAAACGGACGTCGTGGTGAGATGTGAGTTGCCCTTTGCTCCCGTGTAACTAGCAACAGGACAAGAGGGAATGGCCTCAAGTTGTGCCAGGAATGATTCAGGTTGGATGTTAGGAAATACTTCTTCTCCAAGAGGGTATTCAGATGCTGGAACAGGCTGCCCAGGAAGGTGGTGGAGTCACTGTCCCTGGGCGTGTTCAAGAAACATTTGAATGCTGTACTGAGGGACATGGTTTAATGTGGAAATGCTGGTGATAGGTGGAGAGTGGGACTGGATGGTCTTAGAGATCTCTTCCAACCTTGGTGGTTCTATGGTTCTATGATTCCATAATATGAAGAATGGCAGGGGGATCATGCTGCACACTATTACTTGAAGTCTGAAAAACATTTTTCCATCTTGTAATATTTCTAAAAGAAACAATTCCTAAATATTCAGAAATGAATGGCGTTTTACATTTTGTCATGAATGGGAGGGAAAGGAAAATCAATAATCAAGATGAAAGGGGGTTGAATAATGGAATTGCAGAATAGATTGAGTTGGAAGGGATCTTAGAGATCGGCCAGTTCTAATCCCCCCCAGCTCAGGCTGCCAAGGGCCTTATCCAACCTGGCCTAAAGCAGTTCCAGAGGTAGGGCTGCTCTGTGAAGTTGTGTCAGTGCCTCATTGTTCTACCTAACACCTTATCTAAATCTCTCCTCTGTTACTTCGAAACCATATCCCCTAGTTCTTTCACTACCAGGCCATGTAAAGCAAATGGAAAAATTTATAGATAAACAAAAGGAGGCAAATATCTCGAAGTCTGATGTGCTTCTCTCCTTGTGCTAGATGAAACCTAGAATTATCCATACACTGTAAGCAAGAGCTCTGCAGGAAATTGCCAGTATTATGGGACAGAGGTGTGAGATGGTACAACTGTCTCACTTAAAATGTATCTGCACCACATGTACAGAGTACTGCATACTTACAACTGCTCTAATTACTAGCTGTAAATGTTACCAAAATAAGTATGTAATGTAACAAAGGGCAAGCTGACATTGCTATGGACACCATCCCTGAAGTACAGAACTAGTATTAGTTATGGGCAGATGCCTACCAAGTGTGCTTCCTGTCTGTGACTGAATAAGCAAGAGCTGCACATTTAGTTAGGTGTTAAACCTTCTTTCCAGGTGGTTTCTTTCTGGTGAATGCTGCATTGGATTACATTTATTTATTTATTTGTTATAATCTGAAATTAGTGCTGCCTACTGGATGCTTAGAAAACTGCTACTTACGTAATATCCAACAAAGAAAAGCACACATTACAGTCTGTTTCTTGTAAGATTATTTTATTAAGGAAGGAATTTTCTCCTTTTTTTTTTCTGTCTCTCAGCCCTTTTAAACTCCATCTGTTATCAGTCTAGTACAGACCAAAAGATACTGTTCTCAAATCTACACGCTGAATGCTTCCATATGGTGCAGAATTGCCCATGCATGACATGAATAAAAAAAGTCATGCTTTTAATTACAGTAGTGTAATGACTTAAATTAACTTTAGATTACATCTGTTTGTTTTTGTCTTTATTTTGTTTTGCATCCATCATCCTTTAGCTATAAAATCTTATCTATAATATTGGGCTTTTCAAGCCTGATCAGATTTTTGTTGTTATTGTAGCATACAGAACTTGAATATATTAATAGAAGTAAGTGCCAAGGTACAGGGAAATTATGCCCTATAAACATTGAAATGATAATTAAAAGTCTTTCTCCCAAACATTTTTCAATTTGAGACTCTAAAATGCCTTAATGTTTAATTACTTTGCTCTATCTGTAGATCTAACAAAATAATCTGTGACATTCAGCATATATAGAAACAGCTGCCTCTTTCCTGGTAAATCTTTCCAATAGCACTGCAGGAGTTTCAGTCATTTAGAAGTTCAGGCTACTTTGTTATTAGAGGGAAATTGCACACAAATGAAAATTCTTTTGATATGCAGATTTGAATATTGCTCCCTCTTTAAATGGACTTAGCAGTGTTCTTAATTACCATGTTTTCTTCCTTCTTTCTAGCCTCCAGGAGAAGGGTAAAATTGTGATGTAACCGAACTTATAAGGATTTTTGTTCTCCGTAATGTTTAATTTGGAGGAAGAAATCAATTTATTCTACCATATTAGTAAGGATAAGTCTACACTTAGTCTAGCAGTATGTACAAGTTTGTAGACAGAATAATCTTCAAGGCCACTCTGTCACTGACTCCCTGCTTTGAATTTGCTGGGGTATGTGGTTGTACTGTGTGTGAGTCCAGTCAATTAGCTGAGAATAAACTGAGTCAAAAATGGAAAGCTTTAATTTCCTGCAGGTCCATACACTGATCTGTCTTGCTCTGTGGCTTCAATCACTATTACAGGTGCAAGATAGGGGTAGGCAGAAGGCACTACCAAGCCTGGGTAAATGGGAAAAATGCAGAATATCTTCTTGAGAAGTGCTAGTCTCCTAACCAAGCAGAATGCTATAGTTAGAAGATTATTATGAACTTATGTTAGATGTGTTGAGTGGCTATGTATGGTCAGCCACAGTAACATACGATTTAGCATATGCTGGCATTCCTGAGTATTTATTGAGGGAAGTCATTGTACAAAGGAATTTCAAAATCTCTTGACTTTTTTTATCTTTGGTATAGCAGGCCTGTAAGTTAACTGATGATGGCTTCATGCTAACCTTTATGTGCCAGAATCAGAGTCATTTTTTATAAATGACCAAAATATCATGTATTCCATTTTTAATGTGGCTAACAGTCTGGATACGAGGAAGGGAGTGGAAGGTTTAGACAAGATTCTCCAAATGTCAAATAACAATCTAGGGTACTCCGGGAAAATGTAAGAATGTGCATGCAGTTGTTCAGAACAATTCTTTTCCCTCAAAATCCTTCAGCAGTGAAAATCAGTGATATATAAGGGAAGAACAAGGAGGGAACAGGCTTCTTCAGAACAGTGTTCAGCCTCTGTCCATTTCCAACTCTGTGCATTCTACTTAATAACCCTAAGTAGTTTGTGCATTCTACTTAATAACCCTAAGTAGTTATACAGTGTCCGTGTGAAGCCATTAAATTTTTTTTTGCATTCACAGTATTTTTTAATGAGAATCATAGAATTGTTTAGGTGAGAAAAGATCAAGTCTGACCAGTGACCTGACCTTCTGAGTCCCATCACTAAACCATATCCCTCAGTGCCATTCAGAAGCTAGAGTTTACTCCTCTCTCAATCCTTCTCCTATCATTTTCTTTGAAATCTGTCACTCAGCTATCCTGATTGTAGTTCATGAGAGCACAGACTGCAAGAGTCTAGTCTGAATTTTTTCTTTTAATTTTTTATGGCCTGATCATAGAATTCCATCATTTTGTACCTGTCACCACTTCTGTACAGAAGAGTCCTAGCTGCTTAGCCAGATGTTGTATATAGCCAATCTCTGCTTATCATTACTGTAACTTGAAGCTCTTATTTTTCATGTCTCATTTTTTTTTAACAGAGGGAAGAACTACATATAATGTTTGAATTTAGGAAGAGACATGACTTTTTACAATGGCATTTTGTTATTCTCTGTTTTGATTTCTAAACCATTTCTAAATTTCATAATCTTTGGCTTGCATTTTGACTGCTGATAAACAGTGAGTTGGTGCTTTCATGTGAAGCTTTCATATGTGCCATAATCTCTAGATTTTACTTCTCAACGACGAAGGTAATAATAGAGCTTCAAGTTTAAATAAAAAGCTGGAGTTATTTCCCATGTTCATTACTCTTTGTGTGACAGTCTTGACCATGTTAAATGCATTTAACATGCTGAATTTCATCTGCCATTTGAATGTTCAATCACATAATCTCCTGTGTTTCTTCTGCAGTTCACGTTTGCCTACAAAAAAGAAAATACACTTCTGTTACCTATGGACAGTTACATGATACTATTACTTCAAGGTGCTAAAGCAGTGTAAATGCAGATTTTCTTATAGACTTCCTTGGAACTAGAAGATAGCCTTGCTGCTACTGAATAAGGGAAATTTTATTTATTTATTCATGAGTTTGGAGTCATTTAAAGTTACCAAAGTGCTCAATGAAAAAGAGAATGTTAGCAAAAATTTATGAAATACATGTGCGAGAAAAGTCTGAAGAGACCATGTTGCCATTTTTGCTTTTTCTTCTAGACAGTTTTAATACAAGATGCTATGTAGGAAACTACAGCATGACTACTCAGTAATGTTATTTCATAAGAACTGTAATTCACTACAAAGTTCTTCTTTTCATATCTGTCTCATATGCCACATTGAACTTGGTAATTTCCTCTTTAGAGTATGGACTTTTTTTGCCTATTACTTGTGGCTGTTTGCACCCATAGTTCAGACTGCTGGCGGTCAGTTCCCTGCATGTACAAAGGCTGCTCCCATGGAGCACAGAAAATGGAGTGCAGCAAACAGAATGGGCAAATAGGGCACAATGTGCCAGTAGGAGCGTGGTGCGACAAATACTCCCTGGTGATAGAGTGATCAGGTAAAGAGACAGGACCAAAAAGTTGGGAACAATTGGAAACAGATCCCAGCTTGGCACCACAAGAAAATTATCTCTGTCTAGCTTCCCTTCCCAGGTGCCCCTGCACAGTAGGTCTGGGGCTCTGGAACTCCAGGGAAAGTCAAGTAAGGATGCAGTACAAGGTCCACTCATGAGACTGTCTAGGGTGAGGAGGTTAACTCCACGCATCAAGACAATCTCTTCCAAAAAGGAAAGAAGAGTAATCGTTGTGAGTGAATTGCTCCAGAGGGAAAAGCAGTGCACAATATGTTGATCAGACCCTATCCATAGGGAAGCATTCTGCATCCCTGGGGTCTGGATCTGGGACCTTACTAGGAAACTCCCTAGTCTCGTTCATAACACTGATTATTATCCCTTACTGACAGTTCAGGCTGTGACAGTCTCTGAGAGAAATTTGAGAGCTATCAAAAAGAAATTCAGGAGACTGGGGGTGGTTAGTAGATGGAGCAGGAGTATGAGTGGCATTTTCCTCTATGCCTTCAGTGGTAGCAAGGGATAATGAAAGGAATGGGAAAACTCACCTGATTAATACATGGATGGGAGGCTGATGTCACCACAGGAATTCTGACTTTTTCAACCAGAGGTCTACTTTGCACCTGGCCTAATGGCTGCTGATGGGGCCACCTGGGTCAAAGATGAAAATGGCCCAGGAGCAGTGCGGGCTCATTGACAAAGCTTTAAACTAGGTTTGAAGGGGGAAGGAGGTGGTGAAGAGTTTGCCCATGGCAAGGTCTCACCTGTGTGCTGGGAAAGATCATGGAGCAGATGAAGCACATCTTTCTGGAAGCTATGCTACAAGGAGGTGATATGGGAGGACCATCATGGCTTTATAAAGGGCAAATCCTGCTTGACCAAGCTATGATGGTCTATCTGCATCAATGGACAAGGGAAGAGAAATGATGTCCCCTGTTTGGACTTCAAGAAGGCCTTTGGCGAGGTCCATCGTAACATTTTTCTCTCCAGACTGGAAATGTATGGATTTAATGGGTGGACTGCACAATGGATGAAGAACTGGCTGCAGGATTTAATCCAGAGAGTTGTGGTCAAAGTCTCAATGTCTGGATGGAGATCAGTGATGAATAGTATCCCAGAGGAGTCGGTGGTTGGATTGATACTCTTTAACATCTTCATCAATGCACTGACAGTGAGGTTGAGTGCACCCTTATCTAGTTTGGTGATGATACCAAGTGTTGGTGCACCAGAGAGATGGGATGCCAACCAGAGGGACCTAGTTGGCCAGGAGAACCTCATGAAGTAAAATGAATCCAAATGCAAGGTCTTGCTGCTAGGTAGTGTCAACTTTCACAACAAGATAGGGGATGAAACTATTGTGTGCAGCCCTGACAAAAAGGACTTGGGGATACTGGTGGATAGGAAGCCAGACATGAGCCAGGAATGTGCCCTTACCTTTTAATGCTCTAGTCCATAGGATATCCCCAAGAAGGTCATGGAAGCGATCAAAGATGGCTCTCCTGAAGTCTAGGGCAGCAGTCCTACTTACTGCTTTGCTCCTTCCACACAAGATCTTGAACCACCCCATGATTGCCACAACCCAAGCTGCCCCCAACCTTCACATCCCCAACCAGTTCTTCCTTGTTAGTAAGAACAAGATGAAGTAGCATAGCCCTCATCTTTAGCTCCTCCACCAGCTCTGTTAGAAAGTTAGCATCAATGCATTGCAGGAAACATGTGGACTTTGAGTGCCTGGCTGCATTGCTTATCCAACAAATATCAGCTTGGAAGATGTCCCCCATGTGAAACAGCCCTGGAGATTGCAAAACTACTTCCAGCTCTTTGTAGAAGGACTCATCACTTTTCTTCTCCTGATCAGGTGGCCTGTAGTGCACATTCACAACCATGTCACTTACATTAGCTCACTCCTGAATTCTTACCCACAAGCTCTCTACTTATTCACCACTCTCCTCCAACTGGAGCTCAGCACATTCTAGTTGCTCTCTCACATGAAGGGCAACTACAGCACCTCACTGCACCAGCCTGTCTTTCCTAAAGAGGACCTAGTCATCTCTGAGCTTTCCAGTCTTGTGAACTGTCCCATCATTTCTCTGTGACTGACTGCCTTGAGGCTGTGGCCCTCTGGCCACACACAGATCTCTAGTTGTTCCTGTTTATTTTCCCATGCTGAGTGCATTGGTATACAGGCACTTTAGGGAAGCAGAGGGTGCAGGTATGTCTCCCTGGATGGAAGTCTTTAGTGGAGCTATTGGTAATGTTACATACTCTAAGGAGTCCTCATGAGATTGTATTGTACAATTGGGAGGCTTTTATCCACGGTTTACTAAAAAGATACCATTTTCAGGCCCATCTCTGTCACAGGGAGCTGTCTCCTTTTTCCACCAAATCTAGTTTACAGCTCTGTTCACCTTGCTCCCCAGAACTCTCTTGCCCCATCTGCTCAGTTGTATTCTGTCTGATGCCCGCATATCTGGCTTCTCAGTGACCTGCCCAAGATCACACTACCCAAAACCTTCATCCCAAAACCATGCCCTCAGCCAGTAATTTACCTGACCTATTCTCCTCCTTCTTTCCAGAACTCAGGCACCAGTTGGCAGGACAGAGGAGAGCACTAGTTATGCTCCTGACCCCTTTAGCATCTTTCCAAGTGACGCAAAGTCCCTTTTAATGTTCATGAGTTTCCTCATTACAGCCTCCTTTGACCCAACTTCAGTGACAACAAGCGGGTGGTAGTCTTTGTGTTTTATCAGATGTGGTAGAGTCTTAATGACTCTGACATATGCCCCCAGAAGACAGCAAACCTCTCTGAAGTGACTATCTGGGTGGCAAATGGGGGCCTCAGTGCCTGCCAGCAAGGAGTCCCTAGTTACTAAGACTCGTCACACCTTTTTGGTGGCTCTAGTTTTTCGAGTGGGAGGAGCAGCATGCCTTGCTCTCCTGCTCTGTGTGAAGTGCTTGCACAAACTCCACAACATGGCCCTTTGCTGTGTCATGCCCTGTTTACTCATCCTGTTTGCTCCTTTCCTGCGAGATGAATGCCACTTAAAAAGAAGCTGGACATGAGGCAGCAATGTGCCCTTACAGCCCAGAAAGCCAACTGTATCCTGGGCTGCATCAAAAGAGGCATGGTCAGCAGGTTGAGGGAGGTGATCCAGTGGAAGGCCAAGGGATGGAACACCTTTCCTACAAGGACAGACTGAAAGAGGTGGGGCTGTTCAGCCTGGAGAAGGCTCCAGGGTGACCTGATAGCTGACTTTCAGTATCTAAAGGGGAGCTACAAGAAAGAAGGGGACAGACTCTTCAGCAGGGTCTGAGGTGATAGGATGAGGTGGAAATAGTTTTGAACATAAAGAGGGATATAATGAAAAAGTCTTTTACAGTGAGGGTGGTGACGCACTGTCACAGGTTTCTTTGAGATGTGGTGGATGACTTCCATGTTCAGGCTAAACAGGGCTCTGAGCAACCTGATCTAGTTGTGCACGTCCCTGTTCATTGAAGGGAAGTTGGACTAGGTGATTAAAGGACCCTTCCAACTCCAAGGATTCTATAAGACTATGATTCTAAATTCCTCTTCTATACAGGTTGACACTGAAAGAAGGTGTCTTTTCAAACAACTATTGTGATACTGAGTAAATCCACCCATGTGGAACTCTGAAATTCCTGGGAACTGAATACGTCACAGAGCAGACACATTCATGATTAGCATGCACCAGTGGAAATTGTCATTAGGAAAACTTTTCAAGTTTAAGCGACAAAAATCTTTAATTTCCATAACAGTCCTCCCAAAAATAAAACTCAAACTTTGGAGGGATTGTGGCCTATATTCTGAGTTGCCCCAGAACAGCAAGCTTGCCACATGGAAAGTAAATTTAACCCTTTCTTCTTTGCAGTTTTCATGTTCATAAGCCATTTTTTATCTTTGTCACATACAATAGATACTAGAGATTGATCTATTCAATTACTTTCTCTTTTCGTTTGGAATACATGAAATATTCCTATCATAGTCTTGAATGCAAACAAAAGTCAGTAACAGGATTAATTTTTTCACTGTGCCATTGAACTTTTAGACCACATCATTTCAGCTCTTGCATTCCACACAAAGAGACAGAAGTTTTATGGAAACCTCTGCAGCAAAACAAGCCACACAAATGCACAGTGAGTTGCAGATTAATGTGTAATATCTTATCTTTACAGTATAAATTAAAGGAAAAGAAGTCATTGAGGAAATCATTGTTGAGTGCAAAATGTAAATTCTAAAGTGTTCTGTGATATTACAATAAAACTAGGAATTACAGATTTAAGTAAGAGGAGTTTTTTCTGCTTTATCACTATGCAGTAATTGATTACTTTTTTAAGAATGCATTAATCAGGAAATATAAAAAAGATTCTGAACTAGCCACACGGGCAAATTAAAAACAACTAATACATTCATCAGTAAAAGCATGGTTGTATAAGTTTAACAAGCAAAGTGCCTGGAAGGAATAAAAATTCCTAAAAATGCATGAAGCTTTATTTGCTCATTGCTGAAAAAGTGCATATAAAAAGTCTGTATGTGTTAAAAATTCCTCCTGGAGACCATTCTACAATTTTTGGTTAATAATATTCCCACAAGAGACTTACTCTTAACCCAAGAGAATAGGGATGTGTGTTCTGATTTCTCTAACATGTAAAGTGTTTAATCAAAATTTTAGAGAGGTATGCCTGCGCAGAAAGTGACTGAGCAACCCCATGCATGCATATGAGGCAATATAAAATGGCTCCAGCATAGCTATGTAGAGGAATCTACTTCTCTGAGGGTGATAGTATCATTTTGTTATTGCCAGTTCTGTAGAAAACAACCGCATACAGCTCTGTCTCAAAATATCTTTTCAGTTCAATAGTGGATGGGTGGATAATAGAAAGTAAGTGCTGTCTAAATGTTTTGTAAAAGGTATACAGGATGCTTTCAAAAATATGCATATTCCTGACAGATATATAGCAGTACTGTGCAACCTCCCATGGATTTAGGAAAATCAGTTTGAAAGACTATTTAAAGCTCTGATGAAATATTGGACTCCTTCAGTGTGAAAAGACTAATCCTTCTTACAAGCATTTTGCAGATGTTGTATTGGTTTTCATTTTCTATTCGATGATATATTTTCAAATTATCTACTGTTAGGATAACTTTGCCATAAAAGAAGAACAACATAGAAGTAAACAACAGCTACTTAACTGTTCAGTTTATTCTCACTGATTTGTCACTTAGTTAGCTAGTAGTTATGTTATGTAGGTGATGGAGGAAGTTCTGTCTTCCAAGTGATTCATAACCAAAATAATTAACTAATTACTAATTATTAACTACCTTACACCCTTCCAGTTGCTAATAGTTGGGAGTACCATGTTGAATAAGTATATTATTAATTATACTTGTCGGGTCTGAACATCTGGACTTCATTTTGCTGTTTATAAAAGTCTTCCTGGAAAAAAGGATTCCCAGTCACTAAGTATATTAATACAAAAAACAGCACAGAGAATTTTCAAAGTGAAACGAATAGTAGGAGTGGGAAGAGGCTGTAAGTCTGTGTCTGTGTGTCAGAAGATCATTCAACTTAAAATAATACAAACAAATAAAATGGAATGAGTAAAATAGATCTATACATTGAAAAGTGAAAAGCAAATGATAAAGTACCATACCTAAACCAGCTTTACATCACTGATGTACCATTGATAGGTGGTTCATTCTCAATCATACTATTCACTGAATGAGAACAAGTTTTGATTAGTGAAAATTAGGAATTAGCAAATGAAATTGTTATAGCAATGAAATTCCAACACAACACTTCCTTCTGATTCTTAAATGAGAAGCACTCAGACAAAAAAGAACGTGTCATGCTAATAAAAAGAAAAAAAAAGAGCATCCTCTACTAACGTTAGTAAGAGTCACATTAACACATTACTGAAATACGTGACAAAAATAATTTAGATTTTTTTTAAGGAAATGATCCAGAATTCTAACTGGTTAATTTTCAAATCATTAAATACACTGTAATCCCCTTGACTCGAGTCAATAAATGAAAAGCTAATAGGAATTTCTCAGTTTCAGCAAAGAGCTTTGTCAAATTTTAAGTTTCGCATCATTAACCTATCTTTCACAGTACTTACGATATAAAGGAGGCATTTTTATATATCAGTTGCAATCAGATCACTGTATTGAAGATCACTGAGGAAGAAAATCTTAATTATAAGCCCTAGCCTAATGCAATCAAAATATAAGTAACTTTTTGTTATTGTTGTTGTTGCTGTTGCTGTTGTTTTTTTCCCTTGTGTTGTATATAAAATGAGTAAGAGATAATTGCCAGTGTTTTAAGCTACTCTTTTGGTGAAAAAACAAGCTTTCAGTATTAAAGGAAGGATTCATATTAAAACTGAAATGTTGTAGAATTTGTCAGTGCTACCAGAATGAGAAAAAGTTGTCTGGAGGAATAATATAAAAAACAGAAAAACACATGTTGTTACCTTAATTATTCCTCGTGTAAGTATCTACATAATCTACTTAATTGTGAATATCTGCATGAGTTTCAGGAAGATAGATGGAAAACATTCTGCTAGAGACAAATAGAGAGAGCTCACTTGAGCACACTTGGACCAAAGAACTTTCCAAGTGTTATGTGTGAAAAGGTACATTTGCACACCACAAAGGAGAACTGAGTAACAAACCTCACAGACTGGGAAGTACTATAGCCTGGTTGTTTGGGACACAGAACAACTTAGAGGTGTGCAGGGGAAAAGCATTTCACATTGGAAAAGATTTATTACAGGATGTCTAAGAAGTAACCAAAAGCAGATGAAAGGGAGAGATCTAAGTGGTTGGGTAGGAAAAATTGTGGGAAAATAAAGGTCTATCCAACTTAAATCTACTCTCTTCAAGCTTGAAGCCATTTCCCCTTGTTTTATCACAACAGACCCTGCTAAAGAGTCTGTCCCCTTCTTTCCTGTTGCTCCCTTTTAGGTACTGAAAGGCCACTATCAGGTGGCTCCACCTCTTTCAGCCTGTTTTTGTAAAAGGGCTTCTCCGTCCCTGGGGTCATTTCTGTGGTCCTCCTCTGGACATGCTCCAACAGGCCTATGTCTCCCCTTCATGAGGCCTCCACATCTGGACACGGTACTCCTGATGAGGTCTCACCAGAGCAGAGCAGGACAGGATCACCTCTCTCGCAGCTCAGGATACAGCTGGCATTCTGGGCTGTGAGAGCACATTGCTGGCTCATGTCCAGCTTCTCATCCACTATTATCCCAAGGTCCTTCTCAGCAGGGCGGCAGTCAATCCTTTCTTCCCCCTGCTTGTATTAGGTTCTCCAAGTGCTGGGATAGATAATCCACTGGAACCTGTGAAAGACCCACACTGGGTCAGGGGCATACATCTGTCAGGAGCTATTGCCCATGGAAAACCCACATCAGAGTAGTACAAAATAAAGAACAAAGGAGTAACTGAAAGAAACTGCTGTGTACAGATTGTGAAACTCTCCACTCCTCTTACCCCTCATTGCTTCTGAAGGGACTGAGAGTAAGCTGTGGTGACAGCAAGGCTGAAGGAAGAGAAAAAATACTAGAGGAGTGGAACAGACTGGGAAAACAGAAGGAAAAGTTTTACTTGTGCATTTTAATGTTGGTCTTTTTGGTTCCTCATACCTACATCTGTAATTATATTTATGTTCTTATATGGTAGTTTATGTAGATATGTACTTAAATGGTAACAGTATATATGTTCTTATGTTATGGTAATGTTAATTTCCTGGATGGAGGCAAATCAAATGCGCCTTGCCTGCTATGGTATTTGGCAAGAGATCTCCTTGCCTTTATCTCAACCTGTTCTCTCTATTCTTTACCTATCATGATAGATTAGAAGGGAAGGAAAGGAGCTGAGAGGATGTTTGGCTGATAGCTAGGATCAACCCAAGAAAGAAAGGGGTATTATCACTTTCCTTGACTTACTGGCTATTACTGTTTTATGCTTTTTGAGTTAACTTCTGTCCCTTGCCCATCTTGCCATGAGTATATTCACTACAAGGTTTCCAGCATAAATGTTCCCTAGCCAGTCAGTCTCCCAGTATTCTCACAAGAATTCTCTCAAGAACTTATTTCTTCCCAGACTGGGACATTACCTTGTTGAATTTTGTAATACTTTTGTTGATCTACTCCTCCAGCTTTATCTAGGTGTGACTGAAGGGCAGCTCTGCTCTTAACCATGTCAGCAGGTCTCTCCTTGACCTCATCATCATGTGGAAACAAATACACACTTGACATGTTTCCATTCCATCACCTTCTCTAATCACTGATGAATATTTAAACAGGACAGATGCACTCCTTCCATAATATGCTTGCTGTAATTAATACAATTCATTAACCTCAATCTTATAAATAATTAATCATCTAGATGTTCACCTATCCAAATAATCACATGCTAACTTGAGTAAAGGAATGCTCTAGAAGACGGTGCTGAGAACCTTATGAAATTAAGATAAATGGCTTGTGGATGAAGAGAAAGAACCGTACGTCTTTTGTTCATTCATTTTATTCCAAGCAATAAAATTGGATGATTTGCTCTTAACAAATATGTGTTAATTGCTCCCAATTACATTTTCCTTCATATGCTTTCTTAAAAATTTAAATGTAAAGTTATGTAAAGTAAACAAGGATATTAGTTTTTTTAATTATATTTTAAATAGAAGATTTTCTAAGTCTAAGTTCTCAGGGGAAAAAAGCATTACATTAGTTTTACTCAAAACTGAAAAGATAGACAGAACTATATTTACTGTTGGCTTCAAGAAAACAGTGTTTCTTTCTGTTTAATTTTCTCATATTTAATTTTCATGTTATATTGGGAATAGTTTGAAAGCTTTATGTAGTTAAAATAATATGTATTTTCCTATAATGTGAATAAATGTAATCATTGTATCACACCTAATACTACTTCACTTTTATTCAGTTTCCTTTGCCTGGATCAAATGCAGTTATTAAAGAATTGCCATAACTACAAAGGGGATTTGAATCATAGAATCACCAAGATTGGAAAGGAATTTGAAGATCATCCAGGCCAACCATCCACCTACCACCAATATTTCCCCTCTAAACCATGTCCTTAGCACTACATCTAAACGTCTCTTGAACACTTCCAGGGACGGTGACCCAAACACCTTCCTTGGCAGCCTACTCCAGCATCTGACCACTGTTTCAGAGAAGAATTTCCTAATGTCCAATCTGAACCTCCTCTGGCACAACTTGAGGCCATTCCCTCTAGTTCTGTCATTAGTTACACAGGAGAAGAGGCTGATCCCAACTTCATCGTAACTTCCTTGTATGTAGTTGTAAAGAGCAATGAGCTTTCCCCTGAGCTTCCTTTTCTCCAGACTAAACAATTCCAGCTCGCACAGCTTCTTCTCATAAGACCTGTGCTTTAGACCTCTCACCAGCTTTGTAGCCCTTCTCTGAACATTCTCCAGGGCCTCAATGTCTTTCCTGTAGTGAGAGGCTCAAAACTGAACACAGTACTCAAGATGTAGCCTCACCAGGGCTGAGTACAGAAAGAAAACCACCTCCCTGCTCCTGCTGGCTACATTATTTCTGATACAAGCCAGGATGCAACTGGCCTTCTTAGACACACAGCTGGCTCATATTTAGCTGAGCATCAACTAGCACCTGCAGGTCTATTTCTTCCACACAGTCTGCCAGCCAATCTGCCCCCATGCTGTAGCATTGTCTAGGGTTGCTGTGGCCAATGTGCAGGACCTGACACTTGGTCTTGTTGAATTTTGTGCCACTGGCTTCAGCCCAGCTATCCAGTCTGTCCAGATCCCTCTGTGGGGCTTCACTACCCCCAGGCAGATTGACACTTCCAGACAATTTGGTGTCATCTGCAAACTTACTGAGGGTGCACTCAAGCCCAGGTCATCAATAAAGATATTGAAGAGGACAGGCCCCAGTCCTGACCCCTGAGGAACACTGCTTGTGACCGATGGCCAGCTGGATTTAACTTCATTCACCACTTCTCTCTGGGCCTGACCCTCCAGCCAGTTCTGTACCCAGCCAACAGTGTACCTGTTCAAGCCATGAACTGCCAGCTTTTCTAGGAGGATACAGTGGGAGACAGTGTCAAAGGCTTTGCTGAAGTCTGGGCAGACTATGTCAGCAGCCTTTCCCTCATCCACCAGGCAGGTCACTAGATCACAGACGGAGATCAAGTTTGCCAAGCAGGACCTGCCTTTCAAGAACCCATGGTGGCTTTTCCCACACATGCCATGTGATCTTACTTGAGATGATCTGTTCCATAGCCTTTCCTAGTACTGAAGCCAGGCTGATAGTCTTGTAGTTTCTAGGTCCTTGTTATGTCCCTCTCTTACTAGCTTGTCAGGAAGTTGTCTACTACAGACTCTAGAAACCTTCTGAACTGCTTTTTCTAGCTGTATTGTTTTTCTGGTATATATCAGGGAAGCTGAAGTGCCCTATGAGAACAAGAGCTGGCAATTGCACAACTTCTGCCAGCTGCTCATATAATTCCTTGTCCATCTCTTCATCTTGGTTAGGACGTCTGTCCTTCCCCTGATCTTTACCCACGGAGAAATAGCCTTATCATTTCCTGTCCTAAGCTCAACAACACTGAAACATTCTCTAGAGAAAACCATGCCACTGCCCCTCCTTCCTTTCCTATCCCTTCTGAAGAACTTGTAGCCTTCCGTTGCGGTACTCCAGTTGTGGAAGTGATCCTACTATGTTTCAGTAACGGCAACTAGGTCAGTTATGAGTGCATTGGTATAGATGAACTTCAGCTGTGCCATTTGCCTCCCCCCCCTCCCCCCCCCCCCAAATCCCTTTATTGCTTACCCAGGCTTATTTCAAGTGAGCCTGGTTATTAAACCCCTTCCCTCTTCATTCCTGCCACTCAATTTCCCCCTTTGAGATGGGTGAGACCAATCTACAGCCATCTGAGCAGGTGCTGAGTAAACTGTCCAAGGTCAACAAACACAAAATTTCCACTGTTTTGCCAGCATCTCAACTGTATGTTTATGAGATGGTTTTCCTGGTTCTCTTTGTATCATTCCCTGCCACTGATAGAGGAAAACGCCATATATACACCTGCTACATCAGCTAACCACCCCGATGCCCTGAAGTCACTTTTGATAGTCGTCAGGCTTCTCTCACTGTAATTGCTGCCAGCCTGAACTATCAGTAAGGGATAATAATCAGAGAGGTGAACCAGACTAGGGAGTCTCCTACTAATGTCCCTGACTTGGGCCCCAGGGAGTCAGCACTCTTCCCTATGGGTACAGTCTGACCAATATATGGGACCCTCCATTCTTCTCAGAAGGGAATTGCTCATGACAATTACCCATCTTCTCAGCAGAGACAGTGTTGAAGTGTAGAGTTGACCTCCTTACCCTAGACAAGATCCTGAGTGGACCTCCCATTGTATCCTCACTCACTTTTCTCTCAAGTTTCAGAACCTCAAACATATTATGTCAGGGTACCTGGGGAATCAATTTTGGTAGAGTGGGGATCTGCCTTCAGGGCTGAGCTGGAACTAATTTCCACTCCTCCCCTTCTGTCCCAAGAATGCATATAGTACAATACTGAAAGTTCTTTTTTTTCCCTTCTTTTCTCCCCCCACCCCCCTCTCCACACCCCATTTAGGACATTAGTCCTCTGAAATATTGGATTTCAGTAATAGAATCGATATATTTTTTTTCCCCTAGTTCATCATAAACTCATGCTCAATGGAAAATGTAGTCTCTTGTTGATTTTTATGTAGTTGTACTGGCTAACTACCTGAAATAGTCATGCTCTGTAGGAAGTCATGCTTATAGCTCAGTGACATTTGTGAGCTGCTCTAGACAGATTTAGTTTGAGTCTCTTGTGTTCATTGATGAATTATAGGAGAACTTCTTTTTTTCTTCTCCTTGCGTTAATTTATAAGTAGTACACAAAGTGTTCTATAGCAAAATATAACTATAAGGACTTGTTCTGTATCAACATTATACATATATATATGTATATATATATTTTTTCTTCTTTAAGCATGCCTGTGAATTTTAACTAGAAAATTAAAAATGAATGCTGTCAAAGACATGACTCTGAAACTTCTTGAATATATACTTTATGTGGCACAGACAGTGGGGCAAGGGATGGCTTTAAGGTACATTCTTTTGTCTTTCACTTAGACTCATTCATGCACAATTTAAAAATACAGATGATTTTTTTTGTTACACTTTCTACAAATCATTGTGTCTATTCTGATAGACTATGGGCCTTTGTTTTGTTGAATAAGTGTTATTCTGTAGACTGGGAGAAAAGCTGTGTAGTGCTTCTACAAACTCAGTACCAGTAGGGGATTCCATCTGTTGTGGGTGATGATGGAAACATGAATTAAAATAGTTGGAAATACAAGCTGTGATGTTTCAAGCATTTCTTCATTCTCTCTCTCTCTCTTTAAGGAAGAAAAAGAAATTGCTATTATTTTCTTCTCATATCCTTTCATATTTGGTCGTCATAGTCCGTGAAAGGGCAAGCCTACATGTGTGATGTAGAATATATGTTTCTATATCTTTTTGGTCCCTTGTCTTACAGGAGTGTTTGTAAAATCTCATTTTCTCTCGCTTCCTGCAGCCTCAACTAAGGCTGTGTTCTTCATTGGTGGTGTTCTCAGTGCTGAGGCAAATTGCTTCAGTTCTTTAAAGGGGAGAGCTTGTCAACTCTCTGTCTGGACTACCGAATATTTGGAATTATGGCCTTCAGCCTGCCCTCAACAAATACAATTTTTAGTTTTATAATCATTTCCTACATCATATATAGTATTGTTTCACCTTTCGAGCAATTTCTGTGTCTGTTAATTCTTTTAGGACTAGTTTGGTGTTCAAGTAATAGTCTTTTCTAGAACTCAATCACTTACAGACATTCAAGGTGAACTGGAAGTTAAGAAGTGTGGATGCTAAGGGTAATAGCTAGAGATATGTGCTAGAAGTCAGTCAACTTTTCTAAAACATCCCTCAATTTTTATAACTTTTAAGAGATTTTTACATGACCTAATTGGAACTGGCTATTAAGTTTTGTTGAAACTGAGATTCCATAATATTAATCAGTTGCAGTAAATCAGAGTTCTCTCAAATTCTCTAAAGATAAGCAAAGAAAAATGGAAAGCTTAATTTAAGCTCTTAGTATAAATTAACGCATATATAGATCCTCAGAGGTGATCAATCACTGTACAAATTCTTGTGCCTAATCTACTTGCTGAAATGCATCAACAAATGAATATTAATATTCAGCAGTGCAAAAGGGCATATCATGAAAATTATACTAGAATCTGAGAAAATCCAGAATTAATGGCTTGCATTTCTCATGTATTAGGGCAGTAAATGTGTCTGAATTTGCAAAGACATCATTACAGCTAGAAAAAAATGGAGTAACTCAAATCTGATAAATACCATGACCATGTTGGAGCAATCCAACGATTTTTTTTTTCTTTTCCCCCCCAGAGAAGAATAAGTTTTATGAAAATGATTTTACATACGATATGTTGTCTCATGTTGACTAGCCACCATGTCCTTTTCTGTCATGCAGCTTTCCAGACACTCTGCTAGAAGTCTGTAATGTTGCATGGGGTTGTTTTGATGTAAGTGCAGGACCCAGTACTTAGTCCTGCAGAAACTGCAATTGGTCTCAGCCCATTGATTCAGGCTAATACAGATTCCTCTGTGATGCCTTCCTACCCTCAGACAACTTATCAGCACTTCCTCCCAACATGGTATTGTCTTCAAACGTACTGCAGCTGCACTCAATCCCCTTATCCATATCAATATCCATATCATCAATAAAGACAGTAAACAAGACTACCCCCAGTGCTGACCTGTTGGCAGCTAGATTTAACTCAGTTCACCACCACTTTCTGGGCTCAGCCATCCAGCCAGTGTTGTAACCAGAGATGAGTGCACCTGTCCAAACTTCTTTAGGAGAAGCTGCCAACATCTCTAGAAGAATACTGGAGGAAACAGTGTCAAAATCCTTACTAGACTACTTTGTAGACGATGTACACAGCCTTTCCCTTATTCACTAGTCATGTTTCCTGGTAGAAGGAGATGAATTTGGTCAGGCAGGACCCACCGTTCATGAATGCATGCTGGGTAGACCCAATCCTCTGTCTGTCCTGCACATACTATGTGATTGCGTTGTAGGTGGTCTTCTCTCTAACTTTCCCCCAATAGATCAGGCTTACAGATCTGTAGTTCCCTGGACCTCCTTCAATCTTTGCTTGTATATGGGCATCATATTTACAAGTCTCCAGTTGTCTAGGACCTTCAGTTATCTGGGAACTTGGGACCTTCCTAGTAGATCAGGACTGCTGATATATGATGATAGGTGGTTTGGTGAACACTTGTTCTAGCTCTCTCTGTACCCTCAGGTAAATCCCATCTGGTCCCATAGACTTCTGACAGTCCATGTGGAGTAGCAGGTCACCTCTTCCTCCTGAATTATGGAGGGAATATTATCCTCCCCATTCCTATCTTCAGCTCTTGGGGCTGAGTACCCTGTGGATAACTGATGTGATTATTGGAGAAGTAAAGGCACTGAGTACATCAGCCTCACCATTTTCCTTATCCTTTGTGCTGATGTTCCCTGTCACATCCAGTAAAGGATGGAGATTCCCTTTTACCCTCTTTTTGTTACTGTATTTGTAAAAACACTTTTTAATTCTTTGACAACGATGTCTAGATTAAGTTGCTTTTTCCTTTCTAACTCTCTCTTTGCATATCCTAGCAACAATTTTCTTCTGTTCCTGAGTTGTATACCTCTTCTTCCAAAGATGTAAAACTCCTTTTTCTCCTCAATTTTCAGTGAAAACTTCATGTTCAACTAGTCTAATCTTCTTTCCCACCAGCTCATCCTGTGGCACACAGGATGTCCCCATCTTGTGCCTTTAAGATTTCCTATGTGAGAAATGTCCAACCTTCCTGGAGCCCTTTATCCTACAGGAATGACTAAAACCAAGGGACACTCCCAGACAATCTCTCCTAAATAGTTCAAAGTCTGACCTCTGGAATTCCAAGACGGTGGTTTTGCAGAGCTCCCTTCACCATGAATTGATCTAGAAGTCTTAACATTTTGTGGTTACTTCTCATGGTTTCATGATTTTTGGTACTGGTATTCCACATCATAACATCATATATTGCATTGAGTGTTAAAGAGCTAATACTCCAGCTCCATAGATCATTGATAATTCCAGGTATACCTGTCTCAGAAGAGAAGAAGAACTACATTCCCCAGAGGACTTTGCGATGCTTTGTATTTTTACGTGTTTTCCGCTCAGAGGGAACAGATAAAAACTCTCTGCGGTCACAGGACACTCTTTTTCCTTCGGGATCGACTCAGCAGTGGGTGCTCGCTGCCGTATCGCCTTCAGCGTTAGCGTAAGGCCTTCGGTTTATCGGACACTCTCTCTTGCTCATTTTACTTGATTAATTAGCCTCAATTCCAATTATATTATATTATATTGTGTTATTTTGTTTTCTGATATCTTATTTAGTAAATTAGCTTTCCTCCTCAGATCGTTGCCGCTGTTTTGTTTCTAGGCCTATCGCCCTTTTCCCTTTTCCCTTCCTCTTTCCTGGGGCATGGGTCCGTGGGTCCCCCGCACCAATTGTCACTGAACCGGGCCGATCCAGCCCAGTAAACCGTTGACTATTACTATGCCCAAGAAAGCTTTTGACTATCACATCTCCCACTGGTCCTTCTCTGTTCGTGTATAGTAGGTCTAGCAGGGCACATCCCCTTGTAGACTCTTACCAGCTGTATCAGGAGTTATCTTCCACACATTTTTGGAATTTCTTAGATTGTTCCCTCTCAGCTGTGCTATATTTCCAAAAAGAGTTTGCTAAGTTAGTGACCAAAGAGAAGAAGGGCTGGTGACTGCATGTCATCTGCCAGCTGCTCATAGAAAGCTTCATCTGTCTTTCATTCTGACTGGGTGTTCTATAACAGACTCTCACCAGGATGTCAGCTTTGTTGACCTTCCCCTGATCCTTACCCTTAGCATTCCCAGGAAGAGCTTTACAGCTCCACTTCATCACCATGTTTTAGTAATGGTACTAATGTAATGTAATGTAGTTTTCCTGTTGCACAATGGCTTTGAGCTCTGCTGTTTTGTTTCCTGTGCTGCGTGCACTGGTGTAGATGCGCCTCAGCTGTGATACTGATCTCACCTTGCATCCCATCCCCAGGCTCATTGTAAGACACTTGCTATGAGATCTCTCATTTTGGGGGTTAAATAGAATTGCAACAGTTGTAGTTATCACTCTTCTATTTGGGGATTCTCAAGCCTTTCTTGCTGTGACAGTATGGCACACATACTGATACAAATTAATTGTTAGTTATCCCAGAATGAGCATACAAAACAGTGTTACTGAGCAATTGAATTGCCAAGTTGTCTGGACAAGAGGGTGTTGTAGAATTTAGATCTTTCAGCCTGAGCACAACTCTTCCAGCTCTCAGGAACTGTTCAGGAAACATTCCCTCTTTTGTCAGCTGCCATGGCAAGAAGATGTGAAATATCTGTTCAAATATCGCATATTGGTGCTAGATCTTGTTACATCCATGAGCTTTTACTCCTCTGTCTGCTAGACTTGATACATTCTGTTAAACATTTTATGAGTCAGTTTATTGTAGCCACGCTATCCATTTACAGCTATTTTCACTTTAACTGGGACAGTTTTCACCCTGTATTGCATTCACTGACTGTTATTCCTCTCATCATTTAACACTGGTAGTAGTGTTAGCTTTCTTGCTGTTTAACCTTATGTGAAGGATCAGCAAAATTTGACAGTTTCCCTTCACTGCTATGAGGAGAATCACTCAATAATACTTTTTACAGTTAATGAAACTAAAATTTTGACATCTATTATTAAGGTCTTTTTAGAATAAGAATTAAAACATTTGCTGTTGTCACTAGTGATAGTTGGTGACACTACTTCATTTTAATGGAACATATTAGCACATAAAACTAGGCTAAAAATGAAATTATACATCATGTATTCTTTTTTCCCAATTTGTAGTGGGGAACATATTTTTGTTATTTAAGTACTTGTAGAACTTTGAAGAGAGAGCTGTGCAAGAAGTGTCTCATTCTCCTGTTGTATGTCTATCTTTTTTTCCTTATTTTGCATTCTGCTTGCTATTGTTAGTCATCAGATGCCCCAGGAATGCCTTTCTCTGTTTACACATCAATTGCAGGACAGATAGTAAATACAGCTTATGTGGGTACTTGTTCTGTGTAAGTAAACTATCCATTTATTTTCATCAGAAAATTCAAGAGAATTTCACGGGATCTGATATGTAACAGTAAGGTCAGGAGCTTCCTCTGATATTGTTCTGAAGTGTGAAATTCTGAGAAATAAATCCACAAAATCCTTGAACTAAAAACTAACCCTCTTATATCTTCAGTTGACATTGACACTGTCTGTTACATCAGTGAACTATAAGAAAAAAATCCTTCTGGATTTCCTAAGCCACAATAGCAAAATAGTACTGTTGTAAAATACACTGATTTTTTGTTTGACATGAAGTGCCAACTCCCCTCCCCTTCCCCAGCTACTCCCATCACCTTTCCTTCTCTCCACCCCTCTAGGGAGAGGGATCTCTAGGGCAATATGTGTCTCAACCAATTTGGTGTGTTTTTATGTGTCAGGTGTAAAGTCTAAGAATGAGAGATCATGCCTACAGCATGAAGTCATTTGGTGTGAAGACTATGTGGAAAGGATAAAAGTGATCTTTTGATTCACCAGCATGTAATATCGTAGGTGTTTAAGAAGAGTAGAGGAAATCAGCATCTAATTCAGCACTGCAATGACTGCTAAGTGTACCCTTACATACAGAATCATTGTGCAGTAGGTAAACATAAGCTGGTAAGAAGAGGTACATTGACACATAAACACATGAAGTAGGTTAAGATTAGTGTCAAGGACCCATCTCCATAGCTGAACATTCAACTGTATGTAATACTTTCTATTAGCATTAAGCTTTCTTCGTGGGGCCATGACTTTGAAACAAGACAGTAACTAACTTAAGATCTAGTTAACTAAATTCTTTTTCTTTTTAAATAGTGGAATATCATCTAGGAAACATAATGTAGCTATTTGTTTTTTTTTTTTTTTTTTTTCAGTATGCATTTCTCAACAATATTTTCATAATTCATCAGAACAAGTAAAAATAAGAAAAACGTTCTTTGGTTCATATATCAAATTAGTTGTGTAGTAAAGGAATCCTGTGAACCTATGTGTTCTATAGTTATTTTTATTGTCATAACTAGTGCATGAGAGGATCACTTATTGTGGATTCCAAGTGATACTCTGTTATGGTATGCTATTGTCAATGAGTGTTTGTTGGCATGATAACTATGGGGTAGATGACAATCAGATGGTGTGGAGAGAATCTATCAAGAAAGCAGTTGGTCTGCTCCTGCCTGGTAGGTGCTTAATCCATTATGGGAATATCTTTCTCTTCAGTTCACAAAGTATCTGGTGTTTTGATGCAAAAGACTTTCGGGATGAATACTGTCATACAGTAGTCAAAAAGAGTATGCATTATGAAAATGAGAGAAAGGCTCTTAATAACAACAAACAAACAAACCAACAAAAAAACTCCAAACAAGTGAAAACAAACAAACAAACAGAAAAACAACCCTGTAATTCCTTTTAAATAAAAAGAATAAAAAAATTGGATACTACACCAAGCAGTTAAAAAGAAAAAAGACATAATTCTAGCAAAATGTTTGTGATATGTTCAGTAGTGACTCTTGTCCAACCAGGTGTTATTTATTAATACAATTGAAGGAACTAATGATGAAACACAAAGTGTAAATGGAACAAACAGGAGGCTGCAAATGTGGAACAACACAGGGTTTTGGCTGAAAATGCGCAATAAATCTTGCCAATGAAATGATTAATTATTTATCAGTAAGTGTCCACCAAATCTCTTCACTCTATTCTGGTTTTACTAAAATTTTTGAGAATGACCAACAGCAAAGAAGTTACATGATACTGATACCCATTTAGGTTTTTCTGTTGCTTTTGAAATATATTCAGACATCATAAAAGGTTTGATGGTTATTTGTCTTTTGAATACCATCAGAGATCAGAAATACTCCAACAAAATAATGGCAGGATTGTCAGATTTAAGAAGCGGGGTATTATGTTATTCTGAAGCTCAATCAGAGCTGAAGAACAAGGTGATCCTTGTATTATGTATTTAAAGGAGTCTGAAGCTGTAGATTCTTTTAAAGCACCAGCACAGACATGGGGACATTTAGGGTTTACATGAAGAGTTGCTGTTATTCTTCCAAGAAGATCTGCAAAGATTCAGCTAAGCGAGCCACTGTCTACAGCATCAACTAATTTAGTCAACAATAGACTGCTCTCTTTTTGGTTCCCTGTCCTCTTTTTTTTTTTTTTTTTTCTTTTAAAGATTAAATAATCATTTGAATAAAATATATGGAAATATTTTACTGAGATCAAAGATCAAAAATCATCTGATCTGAAGAAACAGGAATTTTACTTAATCCTTATAATTGCTAACATGTATACTCTGCATTGCTTACTCAGTCAAGGTTTCTCTGTGGGCTTGCTGTAGTCAGATTTAAGATGAATCTGAGTGCCTTTCAGTCCATCTTTCAAACTGCAATATGTCCTGAGACAATCAGTGCTTGAAACAGTGTATGAAATCTGAATCCTTCACTGTTTCTTGTTAGTGCTACAGCGTGTTGTTTTATTGCTTTTTATTCTATTTTTTTTCCACAATGTGAAAGAACTTTTTTCTTTCCTTTTAACTACAAATTTATGTTTTTCTGACAACAGAAAACAGACTCAGATAATGCTCACTAACAGAATGAAAAAAATGAAAAATCGGTTTCTTATTATTGTTGCAATTGTATGACTTATGTAAGGTTTACAGATATAAACTTCAGGATTAAGAATTGCATAAGCATTCTTTCAGTGCCTTGAGAGGTTTCAGGAATAGAGAGTTTTTGAATAGACTCTTCCTGTCAGGTAGGACAAGTAATTCTCAACCACTTTGCTGACATTATTTACCACCTTGGCAATAATTACATGAGTTTTAAGTTTCACTGAGAGTAACTTCTGTATTTTCCTCCAGATCTTAAGCAGAAATAGTACAGCTCTTCCAACAAGAGTGATGGATGGTGGTGTGAGTTTAAGAAGTGAGTCTAGTTTTGTCCTTTTTAAACCTCATCATAGATGAAGAAAGTTTTATCATTTAATTTGTAGAAAAAAGACCGAGAACTGTCTTGTCTTTCTTTTCACATTCAAACAAAAAAAAATTAACTTTATTACAATCTGTGATTAATATTTACTCTGAGAATATTTTCCTCCAATTTTTGACAAGCTGTGGGGAAGAAACTTTTTCTTTAATTCGTATTATTTACGCAAATAAATTGCTGCTTTAGGAGAATATGTATGCTCAGCAAGTAATCACATATGTATTCAGAGAGGTTAATACATATTAGATATGACTGGCTATATAATTTTATGAAGAATATTTTACATTGATTTTGTTATTTAGAGTTTCCAATCAACCAGAGCATGAACAGTGTAAATGCAGTACACTCTGATTTATGTGTCCCTACTTTCCACTCTGTGACTAGTCTATTTAAAGGCCATATTACTATTATGAACTCTCACATTAAAGACAGTGTAAGTTTAATTGGTCTGAAAGTTTGTCCCTGAATTAACTCAATTAGAGGAATTTTACTAACTTCATATTGTCCTTGGATGTGTTTCCAAAATCTACTAAGGAGTCAAGCAGGTCAAGGAAATAGGGTTAAAATATTGGAATGTATATATATGTGTGTGTATAGCGTAGTAAACATTAAATAACAATTTCACTATATAATTCTGTAGTTAAACTAATATATCATTGACTCCATTGTTACTAAGTAACAAATTAACTAGAAGAGATATGTATATATACATACATCTAGCACTGTCTAACTTGCAGTCTGAAATCTGATTGCTGGATGTTCAAATCCAGGAGAGAAGTACTAAAACTGTAGTAATGAAAATATATTAATATTTGCAACTAAGTGAAGTATGTACTTATTCATCCATCTTTCTTAGTATGTGTCAGTCCGTGTTTAAAGACAGACATGCATAATGCTGGAACAGTCTCTGGACAAGAAGTAATGGCCTAAATCTCGAACAAAGAAAGTTCCATATAAAAATGTGGAAGAACTTTGCAGTAAGTAAAGAAGTGACAGCGCACTGGTTGACCAGAGAGTTTGTGGAGTATCTTTGTATAGTGATATTCCAAACCTGTCTGAATGCCTACCTGTGTGACCTCTTGTAGGGAGTCTTAAATAAATCAATGGAATTGGACTCAGTGATCCCTTGAAGTTCCTTCCAATCTCTGTGATTCTGTGATTTCATTCTCTCATTCTGCCTATATGAATCAGTGACTTTCTAAAGCTAAAAAAATGTGTCATTAGTTTCTTTCATGACATCTGTGATTTCTGTTCTCCATCTCCTGTTAAAATCAAGAGGATAGTTAACCAGGAACTGAGCCTGGGTCTTGAGAGAGGATGCAGGAGAGTCTTTTTATCTAGAGTGGTTCCACTTGCCTAAATTATATGTCCTTCATCTAAAATGTAAATGCTTATAGATAGAGTGGGCTACCTCACTGTCAGTATTTCTGAAGTCAACTCACCTTCACAGATTCAAAAAATGAGAAGTAAAACCTTAAGGATGGATACTACGCTACATCTAGGATAGAAGTATTTGCAAAAACCTTAGTGTCTAATTCTTTGTGCTTTTGAATCCTTAAGATTGAAAACAAATTAAGATATCCATGCTGCTTGATAGAAGCTGATATTGCAGAGAAAGTTACAAAGATTTGTAGAATTTTTTGCAAATCTTGCGAATATAGAGTTTTCATATTTTATTGTACATAATACCTAAAATGTCCCTTTGGGAGATACATATCAACCAAGGTGAATTTTACTGTAATGATAAAAAAGAGAAGCACATAACTTATGTGCCAACATATAGTTTCTGCAATGTTACATTTTCTGTTAATTAAAGACGAGAAAATCCATTATGTAGGAATATTTTTCAAACAGAAAATCACTTCATTTCTCCCTTCTGTGTACTTGCTCTTTTATTTTAATATTATTCTACCTACCTCTAGTTCATATTCACTGAAAGTGGTGTTTACAGAAAACAAGTTATGCACACAGAATAATCTTAAAAAAAGTTATTCACACCTTCTATTGAGCACCTCCACTGTCCCAGCATGGTGCAGAGTCTGATTTTGTAAGACATGACTCAAAGGTTGCAGTTCATCATCAGAATCTTTAATTTTTATTGCATGGAATGATGCTGAAGGGGCATATGTATGCTCTGGGAAGTTTTCCAGAATCATGTTGAGGTAATTGAAGCTTTCCATATGTCCTGATCTAAGCAGGTTCTGCAGCTTGTTATCATGCTTTTGGGAGCATGCCTGATAGAACTGCTGCTGGTGCTAGTGCAACTCTAACAGACTTAACTGGGACAGGAAACCAGAGATGGAGGTAAAAAAAGATGGTGACATGTGACAGAATGAGGGGAGATGATCTTATGTTGTGCCTTTAAGTTTAGGTTGGATATCAGGAAACACTTCTTTACAGAAGGGGTTGGTAAGCACTGCAATAGGCTCCCCAGGGAGGTGTTTGAATCACTATCCCTGGATGTGTTTTAAAACCACTTGGATGTGGTGCTCAGGGACATGATTTAGCGGAGGGTTATTAGAATCAAGGTAGTATGGTTAGGTTGCAGTTGGACTCGATAATCTTTGAGGTCTTTTCCAACCTGATTCTGATATATATATATCAGAAGCAAATATATATATATATATATATATATTTGCTTCCTTTGTCATGCTGGATTTTTTTTTCTTTTTCTCTTTTTACTTATTCCTCTTTGCCTGACAAATTTATTTTTCAGTACTATTTTGTCCTTCAGTTCCTGGCACATAAGCTTGTTTCTATATAATTTTCGCACAAACTAATTTTCCTCAGCTTGCAAGCAGTGATGAAATGGTCTTTCTAGTGCTCAGTGGTGGTAAAACAGTCATCAGGATGCTTCTGTTTGGACCTTCCACATCTTAAGCAGTTTTTGCAGGACTAGTATTTTTGGATGGGCACTAGGTAGCAGCCAGGCACCCAGACCGCTAATTGCTCAAACCCTGCCCTATGCCTATCTAGCCCAGGCCTGCTCAAATTTACTCCTTCAGATTTCACTCCTCTCTGCTGTTATCACCAAAGGTTTTACTCAGTCTCTCCAGCAAAATGATGAGTGGTACAAGTAGGTTTGTGGTCAAGGCATAGTGGTTCATTCCTGCTGTTTTATTCTTTAAATCTGTTTTGGTGAGGTTCCTTCAGAATCCTTCAGGAACACTCATTTCAACATGGAGTACTTCTTCTACTCTGGACTTCCATTCTTATTTCTCAGTCTTTCTTTGTGTTCTCTCCTCCTTCCTTCTCTGCTCCCTCGTTCTCTCTTTGTTCTGTTCACTCCCTGATGTTTTCTGCCGTTACTCTAATGTTATCATGATTGTGCCACAAACTTTCCTGATGGTCTCACCTGGTGCCCTGCAACTTGTATGACCTAGTGTGTTCTCCATGTGGCCTTGTGTATGGGAATCACAAAATCATAGCCAGATTGGAAAGAACCTCCAAAGGTCACTTAATTTCATCTTCCCTAATACAAACACACTAGACTGTGTTTCTCAGAGACACATACAATGTGTCTTTCCAGGGGTGGGGCATCCACAATTTCTTAGGACAACCTGTCTCACCCCCTCATAGTAAAGAATCTCTTATATCTAGTACAACTTTTCCTTTCAGTATTTAACCATTACCTCCACCTATGTCTCCAATTCGTGGTAAAGAGTCACTCCCAGCCTTTCCAATAGGTTCACACTAAATACTGACAGGCACTGTAAGGTAATCCTGGAGACTTCTCCAAGATGAATAACCCTACCTCTCACAGCCTCTCTTTATAAGAGATGTGCTCCAGCCTTCCGATAATCCTTGTGACCCTCCTCTGGACTCAATCTAAGAGCTCTAAGATTGAGTGTCTCTCTTTTTACTGGGTGTCCTGAACTTGATGCTTATCTTTTTGCATTCCAGGATATAATTATTTTTTTCCCTGCTGCAAGCACATATTTCAGTCTCATGTTCAGTTTTTCACCTACTGCTTTCTCCTTCTCTGCAGGGCTGCTCTCAATCTATTTGTCTCTCAGTCACATGGGCCTTGCTCAACTGCAAGAGATTTTCATGGTCACAAGTTCTCAAGATTCCTTTGGATGGCATGTCCTCCCTCTGAAGTAACAACCAACACTCAGTGTGGTGTCATCTTCAAATATGACAAAGCTGAACTCAATCCCTCTGTCCACAGCACTAACAAAGATGTTAGATAATACTGGTCCCAGTACAGATCCCTGAAGGGACACAACTTGCCTCGAGTCTCCACCTGGACGCTGAGTTATTGTCTGGAACTCTCTGAGTATGAAAATCAGTGAATTTCTTATCCACTGAATAGTCCATCCATCAAATCCATCTCTCTACATGGATGAGATCAACAGATCCACCAGTGCCATCACTCTGTTGTAGAAGGCCACCATGTTAGACAAGCATGATCTGCCCTTGCTATCAATCACGTATCTGTTTTCCATGTTTTTTAACATAATTTCCAGAAGAAACATTATTTTACCAGGCACAGATGTGAGGCGACTGATCAGCAGCTGTGGCTTCATTTTCTGTCTTTTCAAAAATAGAGGTTGTATTTTCAGTTTTCTACTCACTGGGGACTTTGTCTGAGTGCCATGACTTCCACATATGGAAAGTGGCTTAGTGTCTTCATCTGCTAGTTCTTCCAATGCACTAGTATATATCTTATCTGGTCCCATGGGCTTGTGCACATTTAGATACCTCAGATGACCAGAACCTCGTCTTCTCTAGCATTTGGTGGTATTTAATAACCTCAGTCCCTTACCTGGAGATTTTACGGCTTGGAGGTGATGTAAGAACAATCACCAGTGAAGAGTAAGGCAAAAAAATATCTACCTCAGCCTTCTCTATGACTGTTGTAGTCAGGTCCCCAGTTTTACTTATACAGGGGCTTACAATTTCATTTTTTTTTTATCCTTTCAAGTTTTATGTATCTCTAGAAACGCTTGTTATTCTTCATATCCCTAGCTGTAGCTGTGCCTTGGTTTTCCTGATCCCAGCCCTATCCTCCTCAGCCATGTTCCCATAACCGTTCCCAGTATGTGTGTCCCTGCCTTCACTGTCCATTAATTTCCTTTTTTTTTTTTAATTTTTTTTTCTTCTCTGTGTGTTAGTGCTGATTCATCCATTCTGGTCTCTTGCTACCCTCACCTGAATTTTTGGATGCTGGGATTGAGAGAACATTTACCCTAAGAAATCTTTTTATCTTCCAACTGTTTTCTCCTCCTCTAACCCTGAAAGCTACTTCTGAGGAAGTTAAGTGAATTCATTTCTCGAACAGCTGAAAGTTTACCTTCCTGAGGTTTAGCTTTTTGCCAAACCTGTAATCCTGGAGATCATCAATTCTACCAGGGCAGGATCACTACAGCTGAGGCTATTTTCTGTCTTGAACTCTTCAGTAAGTTCCTCTGTGCCTGTGAACAGCAGGCTCAGCCTTGCACCTCCTCTGGCTGTGTATTGCCTGGATTAGGAAGTTATTCTTAGCTCACTTCAGGAGCCTTCTGTACTGCTTACCTTGCAGTGCTGCTTTTCCACAAGATGTCAGTGTAGTTGAAGTGAACCAGCAAGATGATATTTTGTGAGCATAACACTTCCTGTAATTTAAGAAAGAACTCTTTACCAATGTCCTTACTTTGATCAGGTGGCCTGTAGTAAACAAAACATGAAGTTTCATTTGCTGGCTTGATCTTTAACTTTCACACATTGCTTTTCAACAGTGCAGGGCTGTTTTTCAGAGAAAGCTCTGTACAATCCATCCCATTTTTTACGTAAATGGCAACTTGCACATTTCCTCTTCTGAACAATTTACAACCATTTAATACTGTACTCCTGTCATGTGGTTCATTCCACCATGTTTCAGTGTCAGTGGTCGTATAATATCTTTCTGCCTGAATAGCAGCTACCAGCTCCTTCTGTTTGTTTCCAATGCTGCATACATCAGTATAAAGGCATTTCATTTGATCTATTGACTGTCTCACTTTCCTTTTGAAGGGTTGAGAAGCACTGCTCACTGCTCCAGTAGATGCTCTCTTCCACCCTACCACTTGTGAGTATGTCAGTGTTGTGACTTAGTACTCCATGCTCCTAGTTAATTACTTTAAAGTGCAGTTCTCTAAATCAGCCAACCTGCCAGCAAAGAATCTTTAACCACACCAACACTCCTTGCCATGTAACTGGAAACATGGATTTTCAAATGCTGAATTTTTGGCAGATGGTAAGATATGCCTTTTTTTTCCTCAGTCTTCCAGCCCAGACTTCATTTCTCTTTGACAAGGGCTATCACAACTGCCCAATCTCTAAGGTGAAGTGAAAACTTTTATGATAAGATAAGCCTGACAATAATAATATATCTTAGGTCAGGATATTATCTTTGTCAGTGATCACCAACAAATACTAAGTGAAGCCAGTAAGAATGGATAAATATACCAGGACTTTTCTTCAGAATAATCTTTCTGTTGGAAGTCAGACAACCACTGAAGAAACATGCATTAAAATAAAAACAACAAAAAAACAAACAAACAAAGGTCTCTTTTCCTTTTCCACTCTATGAATCATTCAGGAAAACTATTTATGTTATATATATATATGTGTTCTTTTGGTGGTCTTAGCAGAAGGAATAAGTACCTCCTTAGAATTTTTTTTTTTTAAATCCCTGGTTTGTGTGGTATGTAGTTAAGGTTAAACTATTTTACAATACTGTTAAGCAGACAGCGTGAAGATTCTGGGACCAGTTCATGCAATATTTTATGTTATTTCCTTTGATTTGCAAGTAAGCCAGTGTCCAGGAGGAATCTGCCTTTGACTTTCAGTATAAAGGTCATGTAGTAAAATTCATATTTCATGGTAGGAACAGAAAATAAAAACAGAAGACAAGCAGTGTGGCACAGCTGGAAGAAGGAGTACACAACAAAAAGAAAGAAATATGTCATTGGCAAGTCTATTTAGTAAGTTATGTGATTTGGAAATCAAGCACAATGAATCCTACTGTACCAACTCCTGTAAGCAGTCTCAATTTTTTACATATTCAACCACTGTCATTCTCACTGATTACCTACTTGTGAGTTATGGATTAATGCCAAAATTATCAGCACACTGATGGAGCTTTTATCGTATGGCAGCTAATTTTTCCCATCTGTGTTGTAAGTCTGAATTTGGGATTACAAGACAATTGATATCTAAAACTTAGAGTGGATCATACTATAGAAGTCTGAAAACCTTTTACAGACAAGAAGTCAGTAACTGCAGATATTAGCAGTATGATAGGAATGAGAAAGTACAGCCATTTGAATACTACTGTGTAATTGTAGGTTCTCATTTCTTTTCCACTTGTGTTCCATTATGTCTTCTGGTAACACTTGAAGGAAGCTCAGATTAGTTTTGAGTACAAGGTTTGTTTTTTTTTTTTAGAATTAAAAGTGGATGTAATTTCTTGGTGAAATTCAGGTTAAAGTTTACAGCATAAAACTGATGGTAATACAAATACAAGAATGTAACTTATAGGTTCACCAGTCCTGATGTAGTCCTATGTTGTACTTCAAAGCAAGTGCAAAATTTATGGGAGCTGATGTCTATACCTCTCCTTTCTAAGTTAAATTAGAGAAGATTTTTATTTTAATGAGAACATTGGTTTCTGCTATGTTTGTTGCTTCTGAAAAAGTTGCTTCATATTTTTCAGACTGAAAGGAAAGAGTGGTGATATCTGCTGATTATTGGCCAGCTATGTTAGGGTCTGTAATAACCTTAAGTAGGTAAGCAGAATAGTTCTTCATGAAATAAGCAACAGTCTGGGATCTGGTTTATAATACAGAACGTTCCGTGTTTCCACCAGCAGTGTGATGACTTCCTTCTAAAAGCATGGCATCTGTTCTATCTGGCCTTTGGCTTGCAGCTTAGACTTCTGTCCATTTTGGCTTCAGGTACAGTATTCTGAGGTCTCTGCATCATGCTGTGTAGGCATTAATGAAGTTTGAAATACAATTTCCTTCTCTCTTCAGTACTAACTTCTGTAAGACAGTGATTCAACAACCTTGTGCAATTTTACCTGTTTATGACATTTTATGGCATTTTCTTTTGCCTTTTGTTGTGCTCATGAATCAGAACTAAAGTAACTGAAAATGATGCTTTGCAATAGGATTTAGACATGAACTGTTCTTTTTGTTATAATTGCTTTCATTTGCTTTTCTCACTGATAAATCAAACATAGGAAATGTGTTTGCTCTCCTAGCTCTTCTATTGGCAAAGGCACAACACTGATGTTATTGTAAAAATAAAATTAAAAAAACCCTGACAGTATTGCCATATAAGGAAGTTCCTTATTTTCCTATGTAGCATATAGACCTAGTAATCTAGCTTAGTTGGCTTCACACCAAATCCTGTATTGTGCCTATTGTTTTATGGTGTGTTTGTGCACATTGGTGAGCAACTGTGGATGGAGGATCTTTCTGTCTTATGCTGCTACAGCAGTACAGCTCTTCAGTTGCCTCTATAGGCAAATTCTGTGCAAAACTATAGTATGCATAGTCATCATTATTAATCTTTCAGTGTTAAGAAGGAAAATATGAGAAAAATATGTAGTTTAAAGAGTGTGAAGGGTAACAATTTCCAAGACTTAGGAAGATATTTTGTTCTTTGAAAAGCCAGGTATGCATACATCACATGTTTGATAACTATCAAAATCCTAGGCATGAGGTTTTTTTTTTTTTTTTTTTATGGATGGTATTACAATTTCGAGTCCTGGGCATTCATTTAGAAAAGGTATGTATCAGCATATGTATATGCATCATGTGATATGACTATTTACACAATAATAAATAGTTTACAGTCACTGTTGATAATGTTCAGCTGCACTTGAAACATTAGGCTGAGATGGAGAAGGTTCTTAATATGCAAACAGTAGTGAATGGCTGGACCATGTGGGAAATTAGAAGATTTTACTGAAGTTGCCAAAGAAAGAAGAGGGAAAAGAAGACACTGATGATTTCAATAATTAGAGTGGAAGAAATAAATCAAAAAGCAGGATTGCTACCCTCAACTTCAGGAGAGCCAACTTTAATCTCATCCAGAACCTACTTGGAGCTATCCCATGGACTAAGGTGTTAGAAGGGGGCCTGTGAGAGCTTTTTGGCACTTCTTATCCTATGAGTAAGAAATCAGGGAAGGGTGGTAGAAGACCTGCATGCACAAGCAAGGAGCTCATGCATAAATTCGAAGGGAAGAGAAAGGTTCATGGAATGTGGAAAAAGGGTCTGACCACTTGAGAAGAATATAGGAACGTTGTCAGAACCTGCAAGGATGCGATGAGGAAAGCTAAAGCCAACCTGGAATTGGACCTGTCAAAGGAGAGAAAGAATAATAAGAAAGACTTTTTAAAGTATGTCAGCTGTAGAAGGAAGACTAGGAAAATTGTGGGTCTTCTACTAAATGAGGAGGGTGTTTTGGTAATTGGGGATGCCAAGAAGGCAGGGATACCAAACATTTTCAAGAAGGCAGGGATACCAAACATTTTCTTTGCTTCTGTCTTCACTGCAAAGACTCCCCCTTGGGAATCTTGGACCCTGGATGTAAGTGAGAGAGTCTGGGAAGCTGAAGGCTCCCTATTGGTGAGGAAGAAGAAAGTCTAAGAGTGTCTAAACAACATCAGTGTACATAAATCCATGGTCCCCAGTGGGATACATCCACATGTGCTGAGGGTGCTGGCAGAGTGTTTGGTGAGCTGCTCTCTATCATCTAGGTCTACGAGAATGGGAGAGGTGACTGAAGACTGGAGGATAGCTAATGTCACTCCGCTCTCCAAAAAGGACAAGTAGGGGGATCTGGGGAACTACAGGCCAGTCAGCCTCACCTCTGTCCCTGGAAAGGTGATGGAACAGCTTGTGCTGGATGCTGTCTCTAGGCAAGAAGAGTTATCAGGATTAGACAGCATGGGCTCAACAGTGGGAGGTCATGCATGACCAACTTGGTTGCCTTCTGTGATGCCATTACTGGCTGGGTGGATGAGGAGAGAGCAGTGGAAGTAGTCTACCTTGATTGCAGCAAGGCATTTAACACTGTCTCCCACAACATCCTTACAATAAAGCTGAGGAAGTATGGAACAGATGAGTGGATGGTGAGGTGGGCTAAGAACTGGTTGACTGGTAGAGCTGATTTTGATTGGTGGCACAGAGTCCAGCTGGGGGCCTGTACTTAGTGATGTTCCTCAGGGGTTGGTACTGGGTCCGATCTTGTTCAACATCTTTGTTAATGACCTGGATGAAGCCTGGATGATCCACCCTCAGCAAGTTTGCTGATGTTACGAAGCTGTGAGGAGTAACTGACACACCAGAAGGTTGTGCTACCATTTCAAAAGTGCTGCACAGAATGGTGAGTTAGTTGATAAGGAAAGAACCTGATGAGGTTTGACAAGAACAGGTGTAGAACCTTGCACCTGGGGAGGAATAACCGCATGCACCAGTACAGGTTGGGGTATGGCCTGCTGGAGAGGAACCCTGAGGAGAGGGACCCCGGTGTCCTGGTGGATGACAGGTTGGTCATGAGCCAGAAGTGTGCCCTGGTGTCCAAGAAGGCCAATGGTATCCTGGGCTGCATTAAATATAGCATGGCCAGCAGGTCAAGGGAGGTGATCCTCCCCCTCTATTCTGCCCTGGTGAGACCTCACCTGGAGTATTGTGTCCAGTTTTGGGCTCCCTAATACAAAATGATAGGCAAAAGAGTCCAGCAGAAGGCTACAAAGATGATACAGGGCCTGGAACACCTCCCTTATGATGAAGGGCTGAGAGAGGGTTTGTTCAGATTAGAAAAAATAAGATTCAGAGGGGATCTGATGCACATTTATCTAAGGTACAGGATGCAAAGGGAGAAGGCTGAACTCTTCTCAGTGGTGCGTGGTGATAAGATGAGGAGAAATAGCCACAAACTGAAACATACAAATTTCTGCACAAATTGCATAGGAACTTCTTCATGATATCAGTGACAGAGCACTGGCACAGGCTGCACAGAGAGGTGGTGAAGCCTCCTTCTCTGGAGATGTTCAAGACCCACCCGGATGCCTACCTGTGCAACCTGGGCTAGGGAGCTGCTTTGGCAGGGGGGTTGGATTTGGTGATCTCTGGAGGTCCTTTCCAACCACTACAATTTTGTGATTCTGTGATATACATAATATTAATTTGTTTCTTGTTTCTTCTTGTCACGTTTAATGTAAACACTACATTGTAGGAATTTTATAGATCAATAAAGCAGAGATTCTTGTATATTTCCATGTCTGTTAATGGCCTATTTAACTGCTGCAGATAGTTACATTAAGTAATGTACATGCAACAGAGATGTCACAATTTTCACTTGCCAAGTAATTGTTATGTGTCCTGGTAAGGATGACAAATATTTTCCAGAAGTTCCAGAAGTTACAGACCTGATAAAACTTGAAATAAATTTATAATGCTTTTTAGTCCTGACTGTAGGTCAATTAAATATGCAATGTTATGTACCGTAGGCTCTGGATCTTCTGACCTGTGCGGGCTGATTAGTCTCATGAACTAAACAATATTAAGTTCTGGAACAGGTATTTTAAAGAGAAGAGTAGATGGATGGTCAGGGCCTAAACCTGCAGCTCTAATTCATACTGAGAAAGCTGTGTTAATATACTTGCAATAGGATTACATTGCAACAAGGGAAATTTTTCTTTGATATTAGAACAAAATCTAATTATAACCTAATTTAGACTTGAAATAGACTGTAGAGATCACTGAGAGCTGCTGAGGAATTGAGACCTGCAAGAGGCTCTCAAGAACAGGCTAGACACTTGTCTGTAGGCTTGATTAAATGACAACTAATCCTGCCTTGGGTCTGGTGTGCTGGGACTGGGAATCTGTTCAGAATCCCATCAGTCCTGCTTTATGTTTTACTGTGCTGTTGGTTTTAATTCTTTTGCTATAGCCATTTGAGCAGACAAGCAGAGAGATTCCAAAGAATGAAGAGAAGAAAGAAAGCAATTACTGATCTTTGCTGAAAACAGGTAGGAGAACATTTCAATTAAATGTTTGTTTTCCACTCTCTTTGTCTCTAAGAGAGAATGCAATGAAGACACATTAAATTACAGCTGCTGTAAACTTGTCTCAGTTAATACATGAAGAAACATTTGTTCAATATTTTCTTTGTCTCTTTTATAAAGCATAGAGGATCAGAATGCAAGTCAGAGAAGACTGTTTAGCTATTTTGCAGAGTGCAGTGACTTATACCTGCAATTTACTGACAGACTGTTTTTTAATTTTGTGTGCTATTCATCCTTGGCACCTTCTGCAAGTGCTGTGGCTTTTTCCATTATGATCAGAGTTTGTTGTTTCTTTTTTTTTGTTGTTGTTACTTTGAATGTATAGTGGCAATGTAAGTTGTTTCCTTGGCAACATCATCAGAAACTGTGCTCGTGGCTCTCATCCTTTTAGTATTGGATGCATCAGTTTGAAAAGAGAAATAAATGTGACTGGTTTCAAAACAGGTGAAATGAAACAAGAATACGTTAATGCAATTGAATCACTACTGAATGCATAAAAAAATCACAGCCCCTGTTGTCGTTCTGTTCCCTTTCACTTCCTTCATTGAAAATAACTTGCAATCCAACTCCTTGCCTTTTGAAACACCTTTTGACATACCACATTATCTTTCTAGTATTCAGAGTACTAACAATTTTAATACAAGATCTGTATTTTCCTGGTTCAATTTGTGATTCTCTTGACTGTGATACAACTTCTGTTTCTCCTTTCTGTCAAGAACAAAAATCAGTAGTACTGTCTATAAGTCACCAGTGAAACTCAGGCAACTAGAAACCTTATCAAAAACTTTCTGTTTTTTATTATATAGTAGAGGATGGAAAAAGAGATAACCTTTGGTAGTGATCCTCTATGGAGACCATTGAGCAATCAGGAGCTGGTGATCCACATTCATGCTAACTCCAGTATGCCCAGTGCTGCCTTGCTATGCTGTCAAAACAGCATGGCCCTCAGGCCTGTGCTGTGCTGCATAAATCCCTTGGCAATCTCAATCAACAATCTATTGCCATTCTTAGCAGCAGTGAAATTAGACTGATTTGGCTGATTTAATTCCTAAATCATGGGAAAATTTTGTTAAAGGTAGTTGTGTAAGCTACAAGACAAATGTACATGCAGAAATACTGTGAACCAGTAATGACAGGTGTACCAAGCTGAACTAAAACATATGAAGGCAGATCTATTCTTCCCAGAAAAGAGAATGAAGCTTTTTCTTGTGATGCTTTGATATTACCTAGTCTGATGATTTCTAACATTTTGAGCCATTTTTTCCATCCACTTTATCATAGTCAACAAGGACTGACATATTTATTCTCTATAATTCCCTTGAACACATAAATACTTCTGGACTCAGCACCTCTTTCTGATAGTGGGTACCTCAGTCCTATTGTGAATTCCTTTTCTTCAGCAAAAGCAAAACCAGTGCCTTTAAACCATGGGTCCAAAATTTTGTCTTGCCTGGGCAGCCCTGAATATAGAGAATCTGTCTTGGGTCACATATAAAATGTATAACAGTGTATATAAGCAACCAAGTTTCTCTTTCAATATATATATTTTATTATTAAAACTTAAGAGGACAGTAAAAACTTAATACTGGTTGGATATTTGACCTTGCTTTTGTGAAACTACCGTATCAGTCTAGTTTGATGGAAGTTGTTGCAATTCTTACTGAGTTCTTAAAGTGTTTTTCAGAGATTTTTGATGAAAAGTTTCTCTTTCTTTGCATTATATTTTAAAAAGGTTGTTTACAAATGTATGTACTATCAATAAGCGATGACACGAATAAGATGTGTCTGTGAAGTGAAAGAAATTTTTCTATGTCAAGGATACTTTGTCTAAAAAAGATACGATGAAATTGTTGAGTTAAATATCTGATTGCAACTCTATACATTCAATCTGTAGGTTTGCATATAATGTATTTGTATTGACTGAAAATGAGGTAACAATTACACCCCCAAATTGATTATATTTTCAGCACTCTCAATACCTATTCTAAAACCCCTCAATAAAATGTAAAGCACAACTGCATGCTTTTCACTGTTCACGGGACTCTTTTCAGGCAAAGTACCAAAATGCACAGTTATTTGCCATAGCTTGAGCCAGCACTGCACCAGGCCCACCGTGCACCCTGGTTTCAACCTTAACAGTTCAACCCAAACAGTGCTCATTGCACTGTGATGTTCAAGAGTGAGTGAATGGGCTGGGCTGGATCTCTTGGTGGGAAGAGCTGCAACCATGCAGCACAGGTCAGGGGTGACTGGAGAGTGGGCTGTGTTGGTCTGAATGCAAGTCCCAGGCCTGTGTTGAACATGCCTGATCTAAATGAAAAGTCCTCTGGATGCTTTGTTTTATTCTGTGGAAATGGTGAACAACAATTCAGTGCATCAAAACTCCACACTTTCATCGGTCAACATGCTTTCATAAAAAAAAACAAAAAAACAAAAAAAAACCAAAAACTTGTGAATTTATGCATAGATGACCTAGAATTTTGTGCACCTCTCTGGTCATTACATTTGCATTATATAATATCTGGAAGAAGTCTGTAAGAAAACAATAAGAGTGACTTGAAGAAAACACTACTTTTAAACTGTTGGTGAATTCTGCAGCTGCTTAAATGGTAGGATAGGTGCAAAATGCATGTGTTTGTTGCCTAAATTGTAATCTCATTTAGCTTTTGGAAAACACATGAGATTTAAAGTAAGTGACATGTTAATTGCTTGAGTTCCATGAGAAATAACATCACCAGCACTGAGGAGGCATTTTAGCTTGTTAAGCACTGCTCTCAGCAAAATGAGCAGCAAAAGCACCTCACCCTTAAAATCATTCCCTGGTAAATATGAATACGTTCTTTATTAATTTTTGTTGAGAAGATTGTATAGGATTATATCATTTCTACTTAAGTTAAAGCAGCAAGGACATTTTCATAGGTAATGGATGGGAGCAAGAACATGGCAGTTATGGCATAACACTCCAGTGGTATGATATTCCTTTCTAGTTCTGCACTGTTAAATTATTACACAGTATATCCAGAGCTACTTATTTTGCTATTATGGATATTTTTTCCATTAATTTGTAAAACTTTTTTTCTTCAGTATTGTCTGTCAATTACAACATTCTCAAAGAAGTAGACAAGATACTTAACTGCAACTTTTGAAAAGAAGCAATCTGATTTTTGTGAAGATTTGTCTCCAAATATATTTGAGCTGAAGGCTTTTGCTTTGTTGGGAACACTTGACAAAAATTGACAGTGGAAGAGGAATACTCAAGAGGTTGCTGCTTGTTATGCTTTCTCTTGAAATGTGGTTTTCATTTGTTTTTGTTTTTTTTTTATATCTGGCACTGTAACAAATTGTATTTTGGACAGAAGATTTCACTTTAGCCTCTAGAAGAAGATAATTCACATTTAAAATTGTAAGTTCTTATTGCAGAAGTTACATCTGATTGGTTCACCCAAATGTCATGTCCGTCTAACATGGGTAGGTTATGCTGGGATATGAGGTATTTCTCTTTTTGTATCTACAGCAAATAATAAATTAGAAGTTGCAAGTACTTCATAAGACAATCTGCATTGAAGCTGAGAAGATGATCTATTTCATCCCGGGGGAATGATGTATAAGAAAATGAGAAGGTAAACATATTCAATCTAAGAAAAAGGATAAGAAATAAAGAATGAACATGTAATCTGTGGGCAAATTTCTCTCAGTCTATCTTCTGGCTTTCCTATTCGACAAATTCTTATTTTTTGAATGCATATTTATACATACTTTTTTTTTTTTTTTCTTTTTCAAATATTTGAAGGCATTATGCTATTTTATGTTTGGGAAAAACCGATATCTGTACTTTTTCTTTCATTTTAGAAATAGGAAACCAGAGAAAGGAACTGTTACAGGAAATGCACCTATAGTGTCATGCGTACAAACGAACTGCACCTCCGAAGGTGCTTGTGCTGCCTCGCTTGTGTTTGTTAATATTAGTAGGCTGAAAGCCTGCCATCTCCTGGTGACTACTTGTTACTGCCTACCCCACTCATATTGTCCATATGCTGTCTTCATGCTTCTCTTGTCCAGGCTACCTTATGAATATCTTTCTAAAGGCCATCTTGTGCAGCAGCTGTGTGTCCAGGTGCAGTTTCAGCTCGGTTAACTGTAGATGAGAATAGAATCGTTTACCAAAGAAGCATTAGCTTCTGCAGGACAACTTGTATCTGCAGAAGAGAGAGAGACTGCTAACTACAGTTGAACATTATAACTGGAAATCTAGATTACCTCAACAGAAGTAAAGAAGATAATGTTTTAGAGGTATTGTTGGAATTATCGAAGCAGAACACATGTTTCCTAAGGCAGTATAGTATACCTATGAAGATTTATGTAGTTCAAGCTTTCATTGCAGTATCTGACAAAGTACTCTGGAGGCTTGATTAATGTTGACAGTTTCCAACATTGGGTTGTTTAATTAGCATTGTCTTAGGTTAGCTACTGAGTTGCTCAGTTGGCTGGTTATTTTAAATGTATAGGATATTTGGATATTTCATCTAAATTACTGAAATTTGGATTCTTGGGAACCAACTGGGAGAGATCATGGCAGGGATTTACTAAGGACTGATGATCAGTGGTGGCAGGATTAGGAACCAACAGATATTTGTTCAGTTTGTAATTTAAATGATCAAGCCTATAAAACACAAAATGTGGGTGGATGAATGCTCTTTACACACATTCACACACATTCACACACACAAAACCAAAAGTTATCGAAGACAAATGTATATTTCACAGTTTCACAACTCCTATTCCACAACTTTCCCTACAGACTGACAAGTAGTTTGAGGAGGTACACTGACAAATGCAGCACTACTTGTGAGATCATTGCATTAGTTATGTGAACAAATTCCTTGCTGATTTTTCTGTTGAAAATTGTGCCATATCTAGAAGCTGTAGAAAATTGATTTAAGATTCATTTCAGTGACAAGATCTCAACTACATTAATTAACTACAAAAATCTAATCAAATCTGTCTCTTTAATGCAACAGAATTCAAGTAGTTGCAGACTTTATTTAATAAAGATTAGGTGAAGTAAATTTTGACAGCAGGTGTGAACATAAATTCTTAAAAAAAAAGAAAAAAGCAATAAATACTTCAATTAACATTGTCAAGAAAAGAAGGGAGTTTTTTTACTTTATAGTTAGTACTTATGTGTTTTCTGTTAATTACTGTGGAATCACTGACACTAGCTGTACTGAGCTTTTCTATTATTTTGCTGCTTCACACTTCAGTAAATTTATATGAACATTGTATTTAGATAATTATTTAGAGGAAAAGAATAGTTAATGTTAGATCTGAAAACATACATTTTGAAAGTCAACTGGAATGTTTTGTACTGTCTCTTTAATATGCTACTACAGTGTTGGTCAAATATTCCATCTTACTGGGGGTCCTACTGTAAAAAAAATACGATATGTTCTCTGCCATTCCCCATGTACATGCAATAAAAATAATCAGTCAGTTCAAGTTCAAAGCTAGACATAGCTTAGACTCATCAGAAAATGGCCATTTTACAAATAGAGCTGAGCAGTGAATACTTCCCATTATCCATCATAAATGCTTTCATGTGAACTCTAAAAAGAAGAAATATACAAGTATCTTCTTTTATTATGCTCTTTGCCTTAAATTTCTAATTCACTGTCTCTGTTTCACAGCTATGTTTTCTTCTTAGCCCTGTTCCTGTGAGTGTTTCTAGTAGCAAAAGAAAATGAATTCTAATTCAATAGAATGGTCTGCCTTGAGTGAAGCAGGCTCATTCTTCCCCTATTTATCCCAAGACGGGAATAAGAATAGTTTGTCAATCTTTTGCAGTCTTAAAAACTGATTGGCACTGATATGAGACATCTGATTATGTGTGCATATTTTCCTCTCATCTGTTCTAAGCTGTGGCCATAGAAATTGTTATAAATGGAATCCAGAAGTTTTATGCATCCATTTTAGTTTTACAGCTGTTGATTTACAGCAACATATCCAGAGTCTTTGTACTGATTCATAATTAAAAATTAGTCTTTTGTAGGTCTTTTAAATTGTTACAATGATTCTGTTTTGTTTTCACAGGAGCTGAAATTAGTAGCATAGGGAGAGTTAAGAGAAGAGATGATGGATTCATGGATTTAAGGACCTTATGTCAAGAGGAAAAATCAGACTAAACAGAGGAAAAAAAATATTAATTTAATCAAATCTCAAATAAGAAACACAAAGTTCTACTTATGCTGAATAGTTGGTATTTCCTGACACTGTTTTATTCTCTGTTTTTGGATCTCCAGCTGCTTATTAAAAACTTTTGCCATGACTTCTTTATGGCTCCCTGGCCACACTGCTTTGCTGTGCAAATTTTATTCCAGCAGATGGATGGGATGCATATGGGGCAATTGCATACATTCTGTGTAGATGTGGCCCCATACATCTAAGCATGTAGATACTTCGCTTGATGATCCATCTTCATTCATTCGGGGGGCATCTACAACATGATTCTGAATTCATTGTGACATTTCAGTATCTAAACAGGGGCAATAAGAAGGAAGGGGACAGTCAATTTAGCAGGGTCTGTTATGGTAAGTCAAGGGGAAATGATTTCAAAGGAAAGGAGGGGAGATTAGACTGGATATAAGGAAGAGGTTTTTTTACAGGTGGTGAGGCACTGGAGCAGGTTGTGTAGAAAGGTGGTGGATATTCCGTCCCTGGAGACATTCAAGGCCATGATGGATGGGCTCTGAGTCAACTGATCTAGCTGTATATGTCCCTGTTCCCCGAAGGCTAGAGAACCTTTAAGGGTCCTTTCCAACTCTAACAATTTTATGATTCTGTAATATTACATTATTATCTTTACTCATATTCTGAGTACCAGTTAATTAGATTTACTGGTCATTTAGCCTGTTTTTCTTCTTCAGTATAATTTTCACTAGCTAGCCTTATCTTTTTGTGGTTGTGTCACATTTATTTGTTAGCAAAATAACCTGATCAAATAGAGCCAAGTCTGAAAGATCCTTGAACACAATAACAGAAGTATTTAATGTCTGTTGTTCCTGTGTGTTTGGTATGCTTTATTTTTGGTATCGCTGAATTGTTTGTATTACTGCTTACTTCCTAAATGCAGCAGTGTAGCTGTTGTTACTAATTTAAGTTACGTTGCAGTAGTAGTGACTGCAAGTCACAATTGGAGGATAATATGTTAAGATAGTAGTTTAATATATTTCATCTTCTTTTTTATTTTTTGAAATAAACTTGTGATAGAAATGACAATAGAGGACTGAGAAAAGCTGTCCTGAATTCGAGCAGTTCTAAGCTCCTTAATGAAATCTGTGACCTCAAGAATTCTTTCAGACTGATATTTTTATACAAAATCAGTTATTTTCTTTTGGCTCATTTTTCATATTGTATCATTATTTGACTAGTTCTATTCATAACTTGTTTTGACCATAAAGATACTTATAAATGAACTGAAGGAGAAGCTACTACAATATCTCCTTAAAGAGAAATATAAGTTTTCTTTCTTTTAAGCAAACTTGATGTGTACAATTGTGGATTTCATCTGCAACACTTATTGTGGACAAATTTTTTTGCTGACATCTTACATTGTTTTTTGCAAGCATTTGTTTGTTCCATAATATTCAATTAATCACTTAGATGACAATACATTTCCATCACTAAGGAGATAATTTTAGAGCAGAGTTTTTAAAATATAATTTAATATTTTCACATGCTTTCATGGATGTTTCTTGGCCTAAAGTACTACTCAAATTTTCTCATTAGCACTAGAGGGATAATTTCCTTTAAATTTTGTCTGCATCAAGAAATTGCAGGAGATTAATGAAAAGTCTGAATACAAATGGTAAAGAGGATTGGATTTACAGATCCAAGGCTTTACTTTTACTCCTCTTTTTCTAGTAGAAATATATTTAGGAAAATTAGTGAGGTACACTCAATGATTATAGCTTATATTGCGCTGAGTTTTAAATTAAGATAAATATTTGTATCTGAGTTTGTACTTCTAAGTTTCTTGATTTCATGAACTCTGGTGATCTTACCTTCCTGCAGGAAGTTCTTTTGTCTCTTTAAGATCATGAAAATTCATTTTGCTTGGTGAGAAAAGTAGCCCTCCTAATCCCAATGAAACTCACTCAATTAATTATTTCAACAGAATAAGAGATTCTCTTTTCCAATTACACTGTTCTAACTTTTGATATTTTTCAGAACAAAGCAAAAGTATTTCTTGCAATCAGTTTCTGATTTTTTTTCTTTTTTTCTTTTTATCTTTTTTTTTCTTTGTGTTTGTGATTCTGTAGTAATGATATAGGAAAAAATATATCCAAGGAAGAAAAGAGATCCCATTCTTTTCAGTATGGATGAATACTTGGATGAATTATCCTGATATCCAATTTGAAGACTGGAATCAGTATTTTTCCTATTAATTCCCATCACTTTCTGTAGTTTTCCTATGCAGAACATAAGTATAGTAGAAGTGTAGAAATATAGAAGTAAATAAGTGTAGTAGAAAAAAATATTTTCCACCAAAAATAACACAGAATCATAGAATCATAGTATCATAGAATCTTGAGTTGTAAGAGATCCTTAATTGCCATTGAAATCAACTCCCCTACAATTAACAGGGACATTTACAACTAGATCATGTTCCTCAGAGCTCTGTCCTGATATAAGATTTTTTTTAATATAGATTTTGATAATTACTGTGCATTTTTCCACCAAGGTAAGCAGCTCTGTTCCAAAGCAATCTTTTATTTATTCATTTTTTAAAAGATGCTAAAAATTTTGTTGAGAACGGACAAGGGACTAAAATGTATAGGGTGTAGTTGTGTAGGTTGTAAAGCTATTTCGACATATCATCTGCAAGTAAACAAGTCTAAAGATGTAAAACATTTCCAACAGCCTTTCCAGAATGTGTTTTCACATGGCTGGATTCATCACTGAAACTTGTGAAGAGAACAGTGTATGATACTTTACATCCTTAGTTTATTTTAATGTTAAGAAGAGGAGTGCTTCCTTGATTTATTCCCATATAGTTTAACAGCTACTATAAAAAAATAATCTTATTAGCTGTCCTAAGGGTGGATACTTCACCCTCAAAAGCATATCCCATACTCTGAGTGAAACTCCAGCTAATGTTTATTTTTCTGATTGCATCTATCATGTGTAATCTTTTATGACTTTCAGTACTTGTTATTTGAGATCTTCCATACAGTTCACAACATGCAGATAAATGACTAGTTAACTAAAAAGTTATGATTTTACTTATTAAAAGGCAAAAGCAAAAACTGTTCTTTTCTCTTTTTGCTCTTACTGGTTGGCCCAATAGTTGTGTCTGCATATGAAATTTATATCTTCAGAACTTGTGATTAAAATTCTAAACTTAAAAATTATTACATGCGCATATGCATATGAACTATGAATTATCTGAAAAACATCAATATCTGTCTGGTTTCACTTGCAGGCACAGTTCTGTGCAGAAAGAGGTCTTTATGCAATCTAATAACATGTATTTATAGGCCTTTGAGATTAAACTGTCTCTTATTCCGAACTCAGAAGCATATAGGAGCACTGCCGTGAAAGTACTGCCTTTTATTTTGTAGTGTTGGTCTGTGATGTCAGATGTGGATATTATTGATATGACAGTAGGGGATGAGCCTTCCTGATAATATCCCATTACATTTTGTTGCCATGTGACAGATAGTAGCAGAGGGCCAACCTGTCTGAATGGCATATGACATGGAAGTGTGCATGAATCAAAGGTGTGTCACTGAATTCCTCCATGCAGAAAAAAAGAGAACCTCGTTGACATTAACTGACTTCTGTTGCACAATGATGGTGGCCAAACAGTAGATGTGAAGCAGAGGGTGGTGCATTTCAGCAGTGGTGGCAGTGACAGCGGGTCACCTCCAGTGGTACTGATTGTTAAAAGCTCAGCATGCAGACTCTTGTTCCTTGCTGGTGAAAATGCAGAGCTAAGCATGACTGTGATGATGCTGAAACACTCTGTTTTGTAGCTGATAATTCTCTCTATCAGAGGGTGTTATTGTGCTTGGTTTACCTGTTGCTGTTTCCATAAACATAAATAGGAGGTATTACTTTTGGAGCATCAAAAAGTATTTATTTAAAAGAGAGTCTTGCAGTTTCTGCAAAGAGATGAAGTTACATCAGAGTGGTGACTTGTTTCAGTACACATCTCCCATCCAGGAGACAGGCAGTACCATTCCTTCAGACGCGTTGATCTCCATTTTCCACAGGGACAAGTTAAATATTCAAAATAAAGTATGTAATAGAAGTACTGAGGTTTTGTAAAAAAATATAATACATATATATATTTCAAGAATATAAAACTTTCTCCCTGAATCCCTAAACAGCAAAGAGTAGAGAGGGAGAAAGGAAACTCATTTATTCTGGTAATAGAAATATACCAGAACTGCCAGTCATCTCTCAAAATGGAAACAGTAGGAAGCCTGCTTTAAACGCGGGGCTCTGATGGGGTGGAGAGAAGGAGAGAACACATCCAAGTGTCTATTCTGAAAAATGGTTCTCATCTTTCTAAAAGTAACTTGCTCTTCACAGGAGAAAAAATAAACAAACACCATTCTAGGATTTTACTTACAGGATGAATGTCCAGCAATGATATTTATTTATTTATTTATTTCACATTAAGCAACCCTTGAAATCAGATGCTCTGTTTTTTGAATGTGAATATGATTTATGTTCAAGCATTACCAAGGTCTGAAGCCATATACGTCTCAGGACATGCAGTATAATGAAAATTCAAAACCTTTTTGTTTTAATAAATTCTGTGCAGTTTTCAGTTGACTTGCTGAGTGTTACTTAGTTTAACTTCAGCTTTTCGAAAGGAATAACCACAGTCTGCATGGATGTGTGAATGACAATTATATTTACTGCTTTCACCTTATGCTTGATCTCGCTTCATTACGAGCCACCTTACAGATGTATTGTTGAATTCCTATCATTCAGCATTATTGTTCTTGTTAAACTATTGAGATGCTGATATTTCTGGAACTAATTGTATAAAGTGATGCATCAGAAGAAAGTATTTAATTACACATGAAAGTAGCAGCAGTTCCCAACTTTCTGCATATCTTTGGGTTTTTGAATACTTCTTTGAAAATGTTTAACTTTGATATGATTAGAGTTGTTATATCAAAGTTGTATCCTTGTATCAGTCTCTTTATTTCTTAATTAGAGATGAATAAAAAAATTAAAGTAAGCATAACTATATCAAAGCAGTGCTATCAAAAAGCATTCCATTAAATATCATGATTTTTAATATGGTCACCTGGATGCTGGGCATGCCTAGGAGTTTTCTGTTTCTTTTAAATGCTAGCAGACTAATTATTATTTAGTACCACCATGTCTTACATTTATTGTCAATTATATTTATTTGAAGCTTATATAACTTATATAAATATCTACGTAAAATGTAAATGTAAAATCACAGGTCAGGTGTGCCCCATCTGTTGTGTGTACTCTAATTTAGAGCATTGCTATAGCTCCACAAAGGTTCATTTTAAAACTCACCCAGAAAGTATGCAGTGATTTCAAGAGAATCTTGGAAATAACTTTGGAGTAGACATTTGGTAATTTACTTACTGGCCTGCTTCTCCCTTTCTGAGCTGATAATAAAAGTTCCTGCATGAAGTAGAATACTGAAGCCTCTGTTCGTAGTCCATACCACACCTCTGCTTAAATGTGAAGGACTCCATGCGGTGAAAGAAATTGGCTATTGGAAGGAGCCTCACCAACTGCAACATTCTGTGTTTTATTGAAGTTCCATTAAATAATATATGTTTCTTTGGGCTTCATTAGCATGGCAAGTTAAAAGCTATCAAAAAGAAGATTTGTTTTTTGTAAGTGATCTTTTTGTGACCTGCTCCTGGGTGCAAGGTCTGAGCTTTAATTGATGTTTCTTTAGCAGGCTTTAAGTTGCAATTTTATATTTACACCGTATTTGTATTTCAGCACACTTTCTGCTTTGAGCTTTTTGAAAGGACTCGGATGTGCTGCTGAGAAACTTGCCCAAGCTTGCTGTACAGTCTAACTGTTGGGAAATTAGTCCAGTTACTTGGAAACTCACAGCCTAATAAACTGTCTCTTGCATCTTGGCGATGCATTTTGATACTGAAGAGCACCCAGGTTGCCAGGACTGAGGCTGCCAAAATAGGGTCACAGTCTCTGTGAGGATGTATGTGGCAGAGTGGGGCTGACCCTGATTCTTGAAGTCTTGGACATTTGAGCTCACTGTTTCTGGGGCTTCAGTTAATCTCCTTACAGTAGCAGCTGCCAGCCCTGCTCTAATCTTCTTACTGTCAAAAAGCACAGCTCAGCAACGAGGACAGCTCCATTTCAGCACTTCTTCTATGTTCTTTTATTGTTCCTTTTCTCACAGTAGAAGCTACAAAGCCCCAGCATTTCATCCCTTAAGTGGTATGAATAAATCTGTCTTACATTGCTAATAAATTCTGAGGATATCTATGCAGGTTAAGTTTAGTTCATTTACTATTTTCCACATAAGAAAGAAATTTACATATTTTAAGTATTGCTAGAAACTTTTGTGTGCAGATTGGCAAATGAAACAGAACAGTTCTTGCTATGGATCTAGCAAGGAATCCAGAAACATGATTTTTTAACATCATAGTGACGACAATCACAGAAAAGTCTGAGAAATGATTCTATTCTACAGGCTATAGGTTGCAACATCAGGAAGTGGAGGAAGGTAATATTCCATAGTAGAAGTATGGAAGATCTGGGACAGAAGTTTAGTAGTCTAGCTATGGCTTTAACTGGGTCAGTTCAACTAGAAATCTGGCCTGCTGCAGGAAACACTGCTCTCCATAGCCCAGTTGTGGGACAGATTTTGTTTACACAGTGATCTTTTTCCTAAACTTATTGGAGTTTTCTGAAAACAAAACAAGACCCATACATATGCAAGGACTTTGAATTCTTTGATTATTTTTTTTTTAATTATATTCTATTACTTAGAATCACTATACAAGATTATAATAGTGGAAATAAATTGAAATTCCTCTCTTTAGAAACAAAACATTTATAGAGATAGACGGGGTGAGCTTCTTCATACCCCACTCCCTCAGAAGGTACATATCTGAAAACTTACAAACCAAGCACAGGCCAGCAGCAGTTCTGGCTCGCTTAACCCAGTTATACAGTAAATTGTTGCTGCTCTCTGAGGAAGAAGCACGGAATTTAATGTGAACTCCTAATAAAAAATTATAATTACTCATGATGCCTTTTTCAGAGATAAAGATCTTTGACAGACATCACAGAATCACAGGAAGGCTAAGGTTGGAAGAGCCCTCTGAGTCCATCTGCTTTAACTCAGTTGCTGAAGCAGAAACATAGACCAGAATGTGCAAGCCTATCCACATTGCTTAGGAAGACCTCCAAGGAGGGAGACCCCACAACCTTTCTGGGCAAACTGTGACAGTGTTCAGTTCCCCTCAAAATAATAAAAAAAAAAAAAAAAAAAAAAAAAAAGTGTTTTTTTGATGTTCATGAGGAACCTCCTGTGTTTCAGTTAGTATCCATTTCAGTCCTATCAATGAACATCACTGAAAAGATCCTGGCTCCATCCTCTTTGCAACTATCTTTTAGGTATTTACACACCTGGGTGAGATTCCTTTTGAGCTTTCTCTACTCCAGGCTGAAAAGTCCCAATTCTTTCATGCTGTTATCATTAGGGAGCTGCTTCAGTCCCCTCAACATCTTGGTGGCCTGTCATATAATGCCTGATATTTGTAAAGCTACTATGAATTCAGAACACATTGTACCTTAAAGATGATGTAAATTTAGCTGAAAGTTTCTTTTTCTGTATTTTGTCATGACAACTGCTACTATTATGTATTACTGCCATTCAGTCCTGGCATTATATTTCTACAAATCTCTCTTTTGTAGGAATGTAAATGTTTTGTCCCAATGTTCTGTCATGAACATCTATGATATTCTTTAAGCTGTGCAGACTGTGAGGTATACTTGATTTTTTTTTTAATGTTCTTTCCAAAAATATATTTGTTACCTACTACACTAGTAGCAATGTGCTGTGTTATTCATTGTAAGCAGATAAGAAGTTACTCTCTTTGCCTTTCTATTATTGTTCTTGAATGACATTTAAAATATATATACAGTAAAAAGTAACCTCAAATGAGGAAAGTAATGCTTAAAAATGATAACCACATTTGTAGACAGTTTTTAAACATTCAGAATTCTTCTCTGATGCATTTAAAAACAGCCAACAGAACAGCAAACTATGTTATGTATACTGATACATAAAGTAGAGGAGGAATGCTTCAAGAAACACACATGGAAAGGCTTAAAAACTACATCATTGTAATGAATGTTCACTCAAGATGTCATAGGAAGAACAGTTCAGGGAACTGATTCATACTATAACTTCAAACAACTTCATCAGTATTGCTCATTAACTCAAAATTTACATTACTTTGATGTACAAATATGAGTGTATACATGAAAAAGTAATTCTGGAAAACTGTGTTTCATTTTCCATTCAGTCCACCAATAAATGTCAACGGGATAGGCCTTGTTAAGATTTAGAAGACAGTTGATAAGTGATGACATATAATAATATCACAAATAAAAAACATATTTCAAACAACATATCCTTTCCATGTGTCGAAGCAATACTCTGTAAGTACTGAGAAGACATTGATAAGACTCAGTCAGAATGCAGCATATTTCCTGTTTTTTTTCTATGATCAAAGACAGCTGCCAGCACTTCTGCATTAATGCTGCGAACCTTCTGCTTAAGATCTTCAGCAGGAGGCAATTTATTATTCTTCAGTGGCTGACTAAAAAGTTAATTAAGATGTTACACAAAATAAATACTGTGGCTGTATCATTTTATAAAAACTCATCTGCTGTGGCTCTACTGCAGTTATTAAAAATCATGGAAAAGTAGAAATAAAAGGATGTATTAAAAGGATTATCACAGGCACCCATGAAATTCTTCACGAAATTCAGAATTCTGAGCTACGAACAGCAACATTTTCTAAAGCTTCCTGGAGATTTCATACAACTCCCAGCTGTTTCTTATTCACTTGTTTCCTTGTTTCCGTGTTTCCTAATGGAAGATCTTTCTGAATTTTAACAAATGTACTTCTGGCTAAGATGGAATTCCAGTTATTCCCACTTTGGATTTTAATTTAATTGTTTTTTAAAATAGAAAAAAGAAGATAAGTAACTATTATATTTTAAATGTCATATAAATATGAATTTTCTTTCAACATGGGAAGTTTAAGATCTATGTAATTGAAAAGAGCTTATCAGTAAAAAGTAAGCCCTGCTAGTATCAACATCAGTTTGTGTTTTTAATATTTAAAAGTGCACAAAGCAGGCATGTGATCTAGCTTCAGTAGTGAGAGAGAAACTCAGCATTTGAAAGCAGTGTAACAGTGTCTTCCCCAGTCATCTTGGTGCTAAAGAGAAGTTATTTTTTAAAGCAAAATTAACATTCTAAGTTCTTGTTGCTGTTTAATTTCCATTTAATATAAACATATCAGCCTCCTATGTCTAGTTTGGAAAAGCTCTTTAATTTCAAAAATTAAGAACATTGTGCTCATCTAGGTAGAATAAAATAAACAATTTAACTTGAATAGTAGACATTAGCAGTCAGACTTGAATAACACGAGTAGCTGAAGTAGCTGTAAAACACTGTAGTACAAAGGGGTTGTTAAGTTTGAATTTAGCACAAGTTTTGTTACTTTGCTCCAAAAGTACCAAGTGTTGGCTCAGTGCTATACAAGATAAGGGGACTTGTTATCCAGGATGTGGGAAAAGTAATGAATGCTTTCTTTTTCTCAGCCTTTACTAGGAAAAGCAGCCATCAGGAATTCCCAGTCCCAGAGACAAGGGGAAAGACTGGAGCAGGGAATATGTAATCTCGGTGGAAGAAGATCTGATCAGGGAACACATAAACAAACTAGACACAAAAGAAATGCTCAGACTCTGATGGGCTGAGTACTCATGACTGCTGAGGATGCTGGCTGATGTTACTGTGAGGCCACACTCAATGATCCTTACTCAGTTAGGAAATAACTGCCTGTCACCCTATTTTCCAGAGGGACAGGTATGAAGAACCAGGTTACTACAGGGTGATCTTCAGTCTCTCCTCAACCCCTGGGAAAGTGAAGGGACATCTAATTTTGGCACTGTCAGGCGCGTGAAGGACAATAAAATCATCAGAAATAGTCAGCATCCATTCACCAAGATCATGTCATGCTCAACAAATCTGATAAATGATGATACTGAATAGAAGAATGACATTTCAGCCAGGTTTAGGAAAGGAAACTTTTCAAAGATAGAGAAAGCAAGGATTTTTCAGTGCTTGTTATTTGTTTGGAAAAATATTGTGAATGAAGAATGCACAGAGATTACAAAAAAAGAAACTTTTCCACATTTGTAATCTCAAAATCTTGCAGGGATACCTCTGAATACTGTGAAAAACAGAAGATTTCTGGCCCACTACGAACATGCTACTGGTGAATGAAAGCAGACGTGGCTGGGACAGGTATAGTTGCCATAATCACAGTTTACTGTGAAGATTTTCTTCCATAGATTAAAATTGAGCTTCTGTTTCCTTATTTTCTCAGATTCTCTAGATGTTTTGCAGACTTATGACATTTCTGGTGCTTTATCTTTATTAAGGTAATGATGTATTTTAAAGTTGGTAATTTGAGGACATTTGCATTATTGTTTTGTTCAATTTTTGAAGACATTTTTGCTAAATTGGTAACTGCTGCATGCATAAAAATAATTAAATGAATAAATTAATGCATAAATACATGAATAAATAAAAATGAAAACTCTTAATTTCCAAAATCTGAAACAATACTGATAGCTTTAATTCAAGTAAAAATGTGAGAAAACTACTTGGGAATTGGTATTTATCCACCTCAAGGTATCACATTAGGATTCAAATGTATTAACATTATTGATTAGCTCCTGTCATATTTAAATAGGATGTTATCTTTGCATTATAGTTCATTTAATATGTGATAATTTAGCTAGTGATATGTAATGTGTCTGTTACAGTTTTGGTGGAGGCATTTATGAATGGTTTCCTTATTACTCCTTGAAGATTTTATTACTAAATTCTGCTGCTTGTGCTAGGATGTATTGTTGCTCTTGATCACTGTTCCATATTTAAGAATAATGAAATCACTAAAAGAAATCATTATTTTGTTAAAGATCATATTATCTTTTCTCATACTTGCTGCTTTCCCTAAAACTGCAGCTTGTTGTTACATTTCGACAATGTTTGGATACTATATTTTTGTCTACATTTGTACTTTCTAAGCAATTAATGGTTGTTGGCCTGGTTAACACATTAAAAGCTAACCTATATGACATTTATGTATTTTGTTTACTATGAAAGTAGTGCATCCTATTTGTTTCCATGGAAAATACAGCGGATACAAAGAGCACAATACCATTATTTGATAGAGCAAAATCTCAGTCTCCACCATTAAGTATGCACTTTTCCAGCCTACATGCCATGCTCCAAAATCTTCATCACTAGAGGTGATCCACTGTTTCACAGCCACTATGACGATATTGCTGCTAGGAAAATGCTGCCCATAGAATCCATTTTCCATTGACTCAAGATGACAGAAGCCAGAATGCGCCTTATCAACAGTTTAGATTAGCAATATGCTCCATGATCTTCAAACTGGTATGGGGTTTGGCTTTATTTTGTTGCAAGAGGAAGCTTGTCTTCTTCTCTGTCCTGACTCTGAATGTTTGAACCTTCAGCTCAGTCAGTGTCACAGTGTAGAGGACAGAGATGATGGTTTGTTCCAGTTCCAGGAAATGAATCACATCTTTCCTATTAAAAAAGACTGTACACAACACTTTACCCATTGAAAGCTGTGTCTTGACCCTTCTAATAGGTGGGGAATTCCTATATCATACCTCTTTAAAGACTACCATTTTGACTCTGGCTCATAACAGTGACACCACATCTCATCACTGGTATGCAATCCAAAACTGTCACTTTGCATACAGTGCTCTTTCTGTTCCTTTTGGAGCATTTGTGGAATACACTTGGTGCAAATTCTGAGATATTAAAATGTTGCCATTATATTGTCTAAAATGTATCACTTTCATAGAATCATAGAGTGGCACAGGTTGGAAAAGACCTCCAACTGTCAAGTCCAACCACGACCTAACCATACTACTCTAACAACCCACCATTAGACCATGTCCCTGAGCACCACATCCAAATTCAGGGACTGTGACTCAACCACCTAGCTGGGGAGCCCATCCCAGTGCTTTACAACTAGTTCTGTAAAGCAGTTTTTCCTTACATCCAACCTAAACCTCCCCTGGGGCATTTCCCCTAGTCCCGTCACCAATGAGAAGAGACCAACCCTAGTCTTGTTGCAATCACCTTTCACGTATTGGAGAGAGCAATGAGGTCTACCCTCAACCTCCTTTTCAATTGAGTAAGCATTTCCATTTCCTTCAGTCTCTCTTCATGGGGCATATTCTCCAAGCCCTTTACAAGCCCTGTTGCCCTTCTTTGGACCTGCTCCAGCACTTCAGTGTCCTTTCTGTATTGAGGTACCCAAAACTGAACTGAGTACTCAAGGTGAGGTCTCACCAGTGCCAAGTATAGGGAAAGTATTAGTTCCCTTGTCCTGCTCACCACATCATTCCTAATACAGGCCATTGGCCTTCTTGCTCACCTGGGCACACTGCTGACTCATAATCAGACAACTGTCTATCAGTACACCAAGGTCCCTTTCTGTCAGGCATCCTTCCAGCCACTCCTCCTGGGATTGCCTGGGATTGTTGTGACCAAAATGCAGGACAGACACTTGGCCCTATTGAAACTCACACTGTTTACCTTGGCCCATTGATCCATTCTATCCAGGTCCTTCTGTATGCTCTACCATTCTCTGTCAGATAAACACTCCCTCCCAACTTGGTGTCATCTGAGAACTTACTGAGGGTGCACTCAATCCCCACATTAAGATCATTGATAAAAATTTTGAATAAGAGAGGCCCCAGTATCGAGCCCTTGGGGACACCAGTCATGGCTGGCCACCAATTGGATTTAACTCCACTGACAACAACCCTTTGTGCTCAGCATTTTACCCAGCAGAGTGTATGACCATCCAAACTATGGGCTTCTAACTTCTCCATGAGAATGTTGTGGGAGACAGTGTCAAAGGCTTTACTGATGTCCAGGATCTACTAAGTAGATCACCTTGTTCTAGAATGATATCCAGTTTCTCAAGCAGGATCCACCATTTATTGACCTATGCTGACTGGACCTGATACCTTGGTTGATCCTTAATTGATCCATGATGTTTCCATAACCTTCTCTGGCACTGAGGTGAGACTTGTGGTGTGTCATCTGTGCTAGGCTGTCTGGAGCATGGCTTGTCTTTCACATCCCTGTCACTATTGCCAAAATGCACCGCTGACAGCCTTACAGGGCTCACATCCACTGATTGGACTCCATCAATGTACAAAAAGTGCTGGTGAATGTCTATAAAGTGTCACATTGAGGAATTTAATGACACAACTTTGCTTCATTTGCACTTCCATGTCAGGAGACATTCTGTCAGAGTGTCCCTGTGCTTCCATCTGTCATGCAGCAACAACATGTAATGGGATATTGGTGGGAAGATTCATCCACTACTGCCATATCTCCAACATCTGTCTCTGATGTCAAGGGCTGACATCACAATATAGGAGACATTACTTTTGAAACAGCTCTTGTATATTTTGTCCATGGAGACAGAAATCTGCATAGTTTACATAGCTTGTCAGCATACAAGTTTATAGTTAGAGTGCTGCAAAGATTAGTTTTAGTTTTTAAATATACTTAGAAAAGATGAATTAAAAAGAAACCTATTTTTTTCCCGCAGGTGCACTTATTTATAGTAATATAAATCAGATCTAAGTGTGACAGAACTGTTCTTTCAGAAAGTTTTACTTGGCCTGTGTAAATGGTACGTATTTTGGAACACTACTTTTGAGAACCAGTTTCATAATGGAATAATTTTAATCTGTGCTGTACATGCTTAAATGAGAAACACTAGAAAAAAAATGAGAAAGTTTACTTGCTACATTTACAAATAATGGCTGAATAGAGGAGGATTTGCACGAACAGCTCCATATTTCATGTATCCCTGCGTAAATGCAATAACGCAATATATATTTAGCAAGAACTAACTACTGTCTCCCTGTTGTATCCTCCCATTGCAATACAGTCAGAAGCAGCCAAGCATTCAGGTGCTAGTGTTCATTACACAATGCCTTTTTTCCTTCTAAATATTTTTGGAAAATATTTAGATGAAAGTACCTACGGTCAATGTCTGCAAAACTACAGAAACAGAAAGGGATTCAAATTTACTACTTTTATGTTTATAGAAACAAATGTGATGCTAAAAAAACCTCGTTTATTATGTGTCATGCAGTCTATCTCATTGTTTCTGACTGTATTTAAATATAATTACTTTCTTCATGTTTGTCTTGATATTTATTGAGATTTAACTTGATAATTGTACCCATTCATTGCATTCCGAGTACACTTAAAACAATGAAAATTACATCAGATCTACAAGGGGCTATAGCAAAGATCATTTCCTTGTCTACTGTACATATAACTGTTATTTTCATTACTTTTCACAGAATTATAGTCCCTTTATTAGTGATTGTCCAAAGTAACATGGATTTGTTTCATGTATAATTTTTCATAATTTGTTATAGTAACTTCCCATATGGAACATCCATTAAGGAGTCTGTGTTTATGGTCTATGGGAAACAAGTGAGTATTAGGTAAGCAATTAACATTGTGGATAAAAAGAAGGAACACCCCTCCAAAAGATCTTTGAACTTTCTTAATTGCTTAGGATCCTTAGTGACGACTACACTTAAAGACTGACTAGAAAAAGCCAGTTTTGCTTAAAAATGATGACTGAGCTTATTAAATACTGAGTTACAAAGAAGTAGGGAAATTCAGAACGCAATAATAAAAGGAATGGTGAATACATGCTTTTTGAAAGAGAAACAGAAAATTTATTCTCAATTTAACTTCAACCCTACATTGAAAATATACCTTTAAGAAGCACAGACAAATGTGTAACATATTGTGATGATATGGATCATCTGTGTAGGTACAGAAACATGAATGACAGTGCAAGAGTTTGTTTTGAAAATATTTAAATTATGGAAATCAGTTTAATTGTCATCTTCCACTGACAAGAAGAGGAAATAGTAACTTGACCTACAGTAACAGTTGTACCTTGACCAATCAGTTCATGTGGCAAAGAGGTAAGTGTGAATCTGAAGAAGGTATTCTTACCCTTGTGGAAGGATATGAATTTTGCTTTTTTCCCAAGAAAACTGGCGTCAAATAACAAACAAATAGGATGTGGGCTAACCTTACTGAGCAGAGAACATTTTTTTTCAGAAAATATGTTAGTGGATTACAAAGCAGAGAGTAGTATTTAAGGACCAATATCCTTAGTGAATACAGTTAAGGCAGAAGGCTGATTTGGACTGTAAGGCCCCACCTGGAGTACTGTGTTCACATGTGGAGTCTTCCTCATATGAAAGACAAGAAAGATGTCGTTGTAGGTTCAAAGGAAGTCACAAAGATAATCAAAGGGCTGAAGCAGTTTTCCAATGAAGATGTGTTGAGCGAATTGAGCTTGTTCAACCTGGAGAAGAAAAGGCTCCAGGGAGACCTCACTGCAACCTTCCGGTACCCAAAGGGAGCTTATAAACAGAAAGGAGACCTACTTCTTACATGATCGGATTGTGATATCATGAGGGGGAATGGCTTTAAAACAAAATAAGAAAGATTTAAGTTAGATGTTAAGAGAAAAGTATAAACTTGCATTTTAGAAGTCACATTTCATTCCGGTTTAGCAAGACATTTCACTGTCTTAATAAATCAAGTATTTCTAGCCAACCATTAGTAGCCACCACCTACATCAAGAAAAGAAAGACGTGTAAATTGTGTTTTTTGTCAACTTGTGGTCTCAGTTCTGTAGGGATGTTAATGAATGTGAACTCATATTTATTTCAACTAGGAAGATCTTTATTATGAGCCTGGGAGGATAATTTTCAGAGTCAGAGGAATCATTATGTTTGTGTTGTTTCCCTCCCCTCTCCCCCCAGCTGTTTCTTTCACTTTTAGTTTTTCTTTTAAGGGTCTCATTAGCTTTGAAATCCAAATGGTCTTAATTCACAAGAAATCAGCTATTTCATCTCTCAAGATCTGCATTGAATACACATCACCTCAGAATCTCTTAAAATCACTAAGAAGGAGAAAAAACAAACAACATCATGAAGAAAGAGAGTCTTTCCCAGTGTGACTGATTAAAATTTTTGAGTGATTGAACTTGCACTACCCATGCTGTTAAAGAAAACTGAACAAATGAAGGCATTTAGTTTAAACTTTTTCTTACAATTAAAGTAATAGTGATACTTGGTTACAGTGCAGCTGGTCTCCTGTTGCTCCTTTATTTAGCAAAAATAGACTACTTAATCATTTTTATTTCCACAGTGGTCTTGTCTTTCATATCCTCTGCAAGAATTTTTTTTTAATTGCTGTGGATCAGTGTGTTAAAACAGTCTATCTAGTGTCTAAAAGAAGATTGTGTGTAGTGTTGTTCTTATTTTTCTTTAGTGTTATAGGAAATGTCAGCATATGGTAAAAAGTGTTTCATGGATTGGAAGTCGAAAAAGAATAAACTAAATATGGAAAATGCTAAAAGACAATCATTTCTGGTGCTCTATACTACAATGGTAGTTACATGAGTCCACAGGAGACCAAGATTACAAGAGTTAGTGCCTGCCAGAAACTAGGTTTCCCAGATTGAGGATAAAAAATGGCCTGAAGGGAGTATATGAATTCTTTAATGACTGTCACATTTCTGAATATGAAATAGCTCCTGCTGCACATGCTTCTTTTAGAAACTCTGTACAGGATTAGTGTTTGAAGCAACTTCAGAATTTTAGGAAATAATTTAGCCTACAGCATTTTCAAGACAATTCTCTCTACTACAATATGAAAAGTTAGGTCTGCACAGAACCGATATTCACTTTTCTTTCACTAATCTGTCTACGCACTGCTTCCACTGTACTTAGGGTTTTAGTCCGTCACAGCTGATATGGTCACTTGGACTGTGGATACACAGAGGTAACAACAGTGGGACTGTAGGATTCAGTAATACGTAAAGACACAGAGGCTTTATTTCCCAGATAGAATAATTTTTATCTGAGTAGCTGGGATGATGTAGTGTTTTGGATGTATGATGAAAACGGTGTCCATAACCCAGCAGTCTCAGAAGAGACCTCCACCTCATGATAAGAGTTGGGCCCAAAGAAGGGAGTGAAGTAGCAGAGCCTCACTTCAGAGGTGATCCATATCATGTGTTGTGGAGCTCTGCAGAGGGTAGGTAGGAGCCACTCCAGTCTTTAGGAGTCAACCAATGTTGCAGCAAAAGTAGTCTCCATAAATATAAATGAATCTGATGGATGAACTACGTGCTGGATAAGGAACTGGCTGGATGGTCACAATTGGAAAACTATGGTCAGTGGCTCAATGTCCATGTGGAGTCTGATGCTGAGTGGCATTCCCCAGAGATCAGTGATGGGACCAGTGTTATTTAACATCTCTGTGGGCAACATGGACAGTGGGATTGAGTGTACCTTCAGAAAGTTTGCAGATGACACTTTGCTGACTGGTGCAGTTGACAAGCTAGAGGGAAGGGATGCTTTCTAGAAGGACCTGGACAGGCTTAAAAGATGGGTCTATGCCAACTTCATGAAGTTCAACAAAGAAAAATGCAAGGTCCTGCATCTGGGTTGGGACATTCTCAAGTGTATATAGGTTTTCTGTTGATAAAAATAAATCTTCTCATTATTTGTCAAATATATTACTTGCTATTTGTGGAATAGAACCAGTTTACTTTAGAGGTAACATACTCACACAGATTCACTTGATAGTGATGATTAATTTTATGGTTATGTGTATCAGAAAAAAAATAGGGATAAAGGTTACTTTTTGGGGTTAAAAATTGAGAAATACACGAGACATTGAATAGTGACTATTACTGGGTCAAGTCAGGCCAAGACCTACTTTTTTACATTAAATTCTACTGAAGACAGTCACATACGTGATGACATTGATGACAGTCATTCAATATTTACAGGCTGGGATTTGAGAGTATTTACCATTTTCTGGATCAGATGTGCATCCTGGGCATATCTTGAGATAGGAAATAATCTAAATATATAATCCTTTTTTTTTCTCTTCTGGTGTTCAAATGTCCTGTGAAAAAGAAATTGTGGATGTGTGAGGAGAATGGAAGGATACAAAGACAAGACACTGTTACTGCCCATATCTCAAGTTGGAGCTGCAATGGAATATCCATCTTCACAGATTAGTGAGTTTTTTGAACTGTTATCTGGAGTTTTATAAATGAAGTGTGTACATGGAGAATCTCATTTCCCAAATTCAGAAACTTGGCTTTAGAACAGAATACAGCAGATTGTACTACCTCTAGATTTGAATTTTCCTTTTCCAGTTTGAATGGAAGTGTAGAGCTGATCAACATCACGTCTGGGATATTTTCTGAGACGAGTCTATTTGACTGCTTGACTAAGCAGTCATCATCATCTTGCACAGTTGTTCCTCTTATCTTTCATCCATTTTCCTTGAAGCATGATTAATCCTAAAATTGCAGGTCAGTCACAGTATTCCATTTGTTTGAAATACTGGAAAGTGTATTGGTGCCATTTTGGGTGCTCATCACACTATGTAGTCCCTGCAACATTTTTACTCATAATGCATGTAATGAATTGTTTCTGCAGTGCTCACAGGTTCTACCATACTGCCTTCCTACAAATACAGAAGCCAGTACTGTAGACAGAGACCTGTGTTTTGGCATGCAAAAGCAATTTCATATCAACCATTCATCTACTTGAATTACTCAGACTAAAGAGCTGATGGCCCAAGGTCAGCCACCTAGTAAAGTGTCTGACATCTCAGCTGAGTCTCACTTCTCAGATAACACTAGAAATCTTTGCTGAAAATGCATAAATATGTATAGGAATATTCACAGTTTAAAAGAAAAAAAAATGCAGTTGTATTGAAAATGTTTGTTAAACCCATATGGTTAAACTGTGTAGTTACATTTGAAACCATATTGCACATTGCTACATTTATAGTTAATGATACTTCTACAATGTAAAAATACATAATTCACATGTTTTCTTCTTTGCATTAAAGGCACTTCTAGTTCTCTTAAATATAGAGCAGCAGTTCTCTGTTCTTCCATCCCAATACTATCAATAACATCTACTCATGCCTGCCTTCTTGTCCTCAAATAAAACAGAAAAGGCATTAGGTGCACTTGCTTGGTTGGATACTTGTGAACTTGATCAAGGTGATGTATGTATAGGAGAAGTCGAAGCTCCTTTCTTCCTGCCTCAAGATCTGATTCTTGATTTATCAAGGCTCTAAATGTAGTGTGCCTGGTAAATAAGAAATCTCTTTGTAGAATAGTCTCCTTTGGCTGATGATTTGTTACTGTGTACTAAAGCACTGCAGTCCTTAGAGACATATAATCAATTACTAGGTAAAGCAAGTGAATACTGACCTTTCATTCTCTAAAGAGCATTTACTGTATTTAATACTGAATTACCAAAAGAGAAAAAGCAGTTGAGTTTCTCTTTGCTTCTCTATTTATGCCATCATAGCCTGGTCATGCAGGTAAAGGAAGGTGACTGGAGAGGTATGGCCGCTGTGGGACGGGTTGTTGTCATTCAGATCTAAATTCTTTTCTGAATGCACATGGCTTTTATGACTAACAAAAATTTGCACTGTCTTCTTTGTCTTGGCTGCTGACCAATACCAAAGTCATCTGTTCCAGGCTGTACCTGGCGCACTTTGTAGGATCAGAGAGACCAGATTTTTGCCTTTCACACATAAAGGGGTAAACCAACTCCAGAGCACATTTCTGCAAAAATATAGGATATATCTTCTGGCATGAGAATTCTATGGCTGTTACCATGGGAGACCGCATACTTGTTATAACAAATTAGATAACAAGATGGAGGAAAGTGTAAAATAAATTTATCACACTCTAAATTTTGGAATGGGGGGAAATTTTGGAAATCAGAAAGAACAGTGGGAAAATTTTTGAGATATAACAGAGAAATTATATGCAAGATATACCTTAGTGGCAAGAAAAAGAAGCCTGCTATTAGAGGGTTGTCATACAGATCTGGGACACACATATTGCTGAAAATAGGAAAGGCATGATTTAGAGTTGACCGGCACTGATTATTTTGATTATGATGTTACAGACTGAATCAGACTTCAAAAGATTCAGAAAAAAATGCAGAAGTGCAGAATAAGCAGATGAAAGACCCTAAATGATCATTATGGCAAATGACAAAGAGCAAGGCAGTAGAGAGAAGGCAGAAGTCTGAGAGGTTTTCCTGATAATTATCATTAAAAACAAAACAAAACAAAACAAAACAAATCTCTGATTCTTGGAGTACCATTATTTGATCTGGAATTAAGTGAGAAATCTTCAGCATCTTTCACAAAATAAATTCTTAAAAGGAAATATTCCAGACAAACAAACTAAAAGACAGAAAGCACAAACCAACAGTAAGTAGCTGTTTGTTTGTTTGTTTGCTTGTTTGCTTGTTTTTTTCTCCTTTTCTTCCACTTCTGTTTATTGGCTTCTGAAAGTGCAGAATGTTTCCTATAAAAAATTCACTGAAATGAATAAGATTCTAAGCAAAAAGACAGATGTAGAAATACATAAGGCCCTTGCCTCCCTCCCTCCAGCCCCTTTCAATTGCTTTTTGGCTGTTTTACTACACAAATAGAGTAGATCTGGAGTAGTTTTATGTACAAAATATAATGGAGGGGGAAAGAAGGAAGAATCTATAAAAGAGAAATGTAGCACATTTTCCCCTTATTCAAGGGCAGACATAGCTAACATAGCTAACAGAGACACTGGAACAGGTTGCCCAGTGAAGTTGTGAATGTCCTCTCTCTGTAAACATTTAAGGTCAGGCTGGATGGGGCTTTGATTATCCTGGTCTAGTGGGAGGTGTCCCTGCCCATAACAGGGAGGATTGGAACTAGATGATCTTAGAGGACTCTTTTAATCCAAATCATTCTGTGATTTATAATTCTAATGCAATTAATTTACAATTATTTATCAATTCTTTCCAATCCACTGCTCCAAAGATCATATTTGGCCCATCTACATTTCAGTCACTCAAACTTTAGACTCAGCCCCCTGTCACTGTGCTTCATTTAGTCAAGGATTACTATCATTTACGTAGCGCATAGACTGGAGTCACATCTCTAGAAGGTCTTCTGAGATACTGGATTATGGATTATGATTCAGCCACCCACCTTGCATACAACAGAAATAATAAGAAATTTTAAGTTCTTCTAAGTTACGGTAATATATAAAATTATTTACAAGATTTTTCTTAAGGTCTCCTCTGACTTAAATAAAATATTTTATTTTATTTTATTTTTTTCCCCAATTGAAGTTAAATGGAATGCAATAATATTTGATGATTAATTAGAGAATGCTGGAGCGGTCTTATTAATGTGACTGCTATCTGCTAGGAGATATATGTGGTATTACTAAAAGTCCCATCATGTGTACTTGGTAAACAGAAAGATTTAAAATGAAAAATCAGCATATAATTTAGAAGTCAATAATGAACAGCAAAAACAGAGTAAGTAGAAGTAGGAAATGAATAACTAACTAAAGAACAAATTGAAAATATTCTTCAAATTTTTTCCAGTCATTTATGAGACAATCTAATATTCACATTCTCTAAACTTATACATGACAACTAAAGACGAGTTTTGAAAGAGGAGTTGGGATCCAAAGGATCCCAAGTATAAACAGGAGTAAAATGTAGACAGAAATTTCACACTTACTATCTCTGTCTGGATTGTGCTATAATAGCAGAAACTTTACACTTTGAAGTTTTAGTTTCTGATTTAAAATTACTCCAGCCCATGTTAGAAGTCCAGACAACTGCACTGAGACTGACTGAGTACAAACTTGACTGGGATAAACATTCACCAAATGAAGTTAGACAAGAGTATATAAACCCATGCTGACTGGGCCTGACTGCCTCATTGTCCTGAATGCACTGTATCACTGCACTAAAAATGATCTGCTCCACAATCTTCCATGATACTGACGTCATTCTGACAGGCCTGTAATTCCCAAGGTTCTTGTTCTTCCCCTTATTGCAGAGAGACATCACATTTTCAAAACTTCAGCTAACTGGGACCTCCCCAGATAGCCAAAAGTGCTGATAAACAATGGAAAGTGGCTTGGTGACAACTTCTATCAGCTCTATCATTACTCTTTTGTGTATTTCATTTGATTCCATAGACTTGTGTATGGCTAAGTGAAGTAGTGGGTTGCTAAACTTTTCCTCCTGAATTAGTAGAATTTCCTTCCATTCTCTGTCCCTGTCTTCCAGGTCTGGGTACTCAGAGAACAACTGAGGCAAAGAAGCCACTAAGTATCTCAGCCCTTTCCTTATCCTTCATCATTGCATTTTTCCATGTACTAATGAAAAAGAAAAAAATCTACAATAAACTTTAAAAATAAAGATGCTTCAAAGATACAATATTTATCTGAGGAACAAGGAAGTAACAGATCAAAGCGTGAAGTAATGGACCAAAGTGTGATTATTTCAATTGTTTTCTGGAAGCACAGCTGGAGCAGCAAGACCTAAAGGTTTGGATACTGAGACTCACAAATGTTCAGCTTTATTTTCAGAACCTTGAGGTTGCAGTTGTGACCTTTTCCGAAGAACAAACCCATCAATGAAACCAGTCCTATTGATTTGTTGGAAGGTTACAGCTTCCAATCCAGAGAGGTGGATGAGGGGTGGCAGTGCCTGGGCAGGGCTGACACAAATGAATAACTCTGGATAAAGACTGCATGAAATGAGGTATGCAGTGCTGGATGGCAGAATGTCTGTGGTGAATCAAGTCAGAGTAATGTCTGTTCAAAAACTGTGTGTCCTCTCAGTGTGGTATCTTCCTGATCAGTGATTGAGCCAAGAGCTGCAGGTACATACCAAGGAAAACTGAAGCTTTCTTTGAAAGAAGGTAAAACCTAATCTACAAACATTTCATCAGAGTATTGAGTGTGTTCATGAGCAACATAAGCTATTTAATTCCATATTGCTACAATGAGCAGCAAACTCAGTTTTGCATTTCCAATTGTTCTGAGTTTTAGCGCCACTGACAATGCAACCAGAGACCTGATCCAACAAGAATCTGGAAGTGCTGGTGTGGCTTCACCTTGAGTACTGTGTTCTGTTTTGGGTGCCACAGTACAAAAAAGACATAAAACTATTACACTGTTCAAAGATGAGCTACAAATATGGGGAAGGGTCTGGAAGGGAAAGCATATGAGGAGCAGCTGAGGTACCTTGGTCTGCTCAGTGTAGAGCAGAGGAGCTGAGGGGAGCCCTCATGGTGGCTGCAGCTCTCACAGAAGCTCTGCGTTGGAGCTTGACATGGAGCTGTGTCAGGGGACAGGCATCTGAGGGTCAGGGAAAAATTCTGCACCAGAGGGTGGTGGGCACAGAACTGGCTGCTCAGGGCAGTGGGCATGGCCCTGAGCCATGGTGTTCAAGGAACATCTGGACAATGTTCTCAGACATAGGGTTTAGATTTTGGGTTGTGCTGTGTGTAGCCTGGAGTTGGACTTGATGACTTGGGTGCCTTCCAACTCAGAATGTTCTGTTGTATAAATAACTTAGAATTTACCAAGAGTCAATTCTTACAAAATATAGTATTTCATATTAAAAACTGTCTTTATATTGAAATTAAATGGCTTCTGTAGGTGTAATAATTACAAATCAGTTAAAATGAAGCTTCACTTCACATTGCATATGAACATAAATGAAAAGATATCTCCCTTAGTTCAAGAGATGTTAATCCATAAGGACAGTTAAAAAAAATCAAGAAGGCCACAAGACAGATTAGATCAACAAATTTGATTATGGTAACCATAACTTAACTCTCATTATTATTAGAAATAGAGCAAAGTAGTGAAGTATGTCTTTTGAGCACTCTTATTTTCTTCTTCCTCCTCTTGAGAGGTATTGTTGGAGAAAGAAGAGAGGTGCTTGCTTACATGAAAATAAGTAAATTAGATAAAAAGCTAGAAATCTTGATAATCGGATAAGTTCAAGGAGACAATGAGCTATGGGAACAAATTCCTTCTCTGAAAAGAAACGGAGTTCCTCCAAAATGGAATGCAAATGCAGAAGAGCTGACTGTCTGCATGTAATTTTAATCCCACTTGCTAAATTGACAAAGTAAATTCACTTAACATGAGTGAGTGTTTTGTCACAGTGAAATAGTGAGTCACAGTGAAATAGTGAATCACTAATTCATTTAGGATTTGTAGGTTTTTACATACTTACCTCCTTCTCATAATTTTCTTTATAAGTATATATATCCTTTTGCCAATAAAGAAGTGGGAAATAAATAATTTTTACTTAGCCTTTTCATGATTGTCCATTGATACTAGTCTACCATTAATAGTATAGTAAGACTCTTAAAAGTGGTATGCTAATGTTCTAATCTTTTAAAATTCAAACATCCTACAACTTTAATTTTGTTCAGAGACCTCCAAGTTTTATTTTAACCATATAAATAAAAATATTTAGAACAAACAGTCCTAAAATCAGCTTCAGGGAATGTCCACTACTATGCAGTTGGATATGAAGTAATAACCAGTTGAACAACCCCTTCAAATTCTTTCCCAATGATTCCCTTTCCTATATAATATCTACTAACTTTTATCAATCTGTCCCATTTTTGATAATCTGAAATTATATGAAGATCTAAATAAAAATCCTTAGACATGGAGTAAAAAATTGTTGGGTACTTGAAAGCTGTTCAGTTAAACCTTAAGGACAAAAAGAAAAAAAGTGTAAAACTATTACAGTCTGCTTCCTTTGTAAGAACGCTAGGATGAAATAGTTTAACTTTGAAGTATATGGAGATGTTATAGCATAAGGTCTAAAAACATTTTTAAAATACTTTTTATTATATATCCTTCAAGAGTCTTTATACAAAATCCTCTTCTTAACTATAGTGCTATAGCTTTCAGTTATATAAGAAAAAAAAGATATTTAAAATAGATATTCAGCTGTAACCCAGACACAAAGGACAAACACAAAAAACTTATGAAGAGTCCAATAATATCTACACAGAAAAGACTCTCCAGAGTCAAATTCACAGATAATAGTCTAGAACCTGCTATTAGTGAAAATGGAAAAATCCAAGGAAATAGAAATACCTTGGAAATACTTGAGATACCACTGTAGCATTAACAATGAACATGGGAATTTTAGTGAGATCCTACCTGTAGTGCAATAATAACAATGGCTACGAAAAAAATCCCTTAAAAATTACCAAGTGGCAAAGTACAATTGTTAAAGCTTTATATACTGCAAGCCCAGGATTATTTCTTTTACTCATTACATTGTCAGTAGATTATGGATTTCAATTTCAGCTAATAGCTCAATATGAGTGAGAGTGGCAGGGTCAGTCCCTAAGTGAGCAATGCTTATACTGACAAGGAGAAAAAGAATCTTTCCCTGAATATAAAGTAAGTCCTTTTATATTATCTCAAAGACAAATATTGAATGTCGCTTTGTCAGCAGTGCATATGTAATAGGCCTGGCTGGTTTAGAAAGCCAAATGGTACAATTCTTTCTCAACATTATGATGGAATACTTTCTCTCAGTACCAACTCTGGAGAATATTTAATGACCTCCATCAAAACTGGAAATTTTTGTACTACTAAGTCTACATAACAGCAATAGCAGTATTAGAAGACCTGGATGAGAGACAGTTTGGAATATTAATATTCATTTTCAATAAATACTGTACCACACTTGATATTTCAGAATAGTGGAAGTAAAGTATGATAACATTTAAAAGTGATAAATGGAATAGCAGAGGTGATTTTAGCCTTTTCTGTCTGACACCGTGCAATGCAATTAGAAAAGCTCTGCAGGTTTTGATTATTAAAAAGCAAAGACAGCTGATAAAACAAAATTTTAATTATTATGAGCCTGAGGATGTTTTTCAAAAAATAAATTTTGAAAGCAGATTACTTGTATTAACTCTGTGTGCATTTGTGTATGTGTGCATAAGAATTTAGTTGATGAATGAGAGAGTGCAAAGGTGTACCGACACTTTAGAAAGGCACTGATACCCCATTTTGTTTCAGAAATGGAAGTGGAGCCAACTCAGAATAGTTCTCACAACACCAATGACAAATTGGTTGCTAAGAATGAAAGTATAACTAACGGAGGAAAAACCAGCAGGGACACATGTGATTTTGTTCTTCAACCTCAACAACCACAACATTTCTACCGGTGAACTGTAATCATTAAAAATGTTCATAGAGAATATATATGACATTAAAAAATTAATCTAAACTGATGAGAGCAATACAGTGGAAGAACAGTTACAGGAAGAGTATAGTCCAAAGAGGGAAGAAATCACTGTATAAAAAGTGGAGTCAGAGCTGTTAATCAGGTGAGTGTCATGCAACTGTAACACTGTCTGAAGGACTAATATGAGTGCTGCTTACATAAAAGCAATATTCTGGTTGTTTCAAAAAATTTGTCAGAACAGTTATTCAAATTTAAGAAGGAAGCTGGTAAATTGGAGCAGGATTAAAAATGATTAAAAAAATGATCAAATAAATGAAAGATGCTTTAGAGATTCAATGTACCCTGCCAGGTTAGTGCATTAAAGGACTCTTCTCTAAAAGATAATAAGAAAAGTGTAATCTTGAGTCATTAAATATCATATGAGTAATAGATATTTTTAATGTCTCTTTAATGTAGCAATCAAAGGTAAGAAACATCAAGTGGCTGGAAATGCTCGACCAATTGAGTTCACATAGATAATAAATTACTAGTAAATGATGCATTCCATCAGATTTTTTTTTTTTTTTTTGATAAAAAGCTTATCTGCACTTCCACAGAGGAGCGTGGTGACACAGATAGGTGAGAAACCTAAATTATACCTTGTCCTGGCTTCTTCCAGGCCTGTCACCAGAGTTATCAGCCAATCCCAGTACTGTCACAAGTCCAGAGGAGAACAAATTCAAGCAGGGAAGAGATTAAATTAAGATCTCAGGAGAAGACATCTTGCTTGAGCCCATGTGAATCAGTCTCAAGACAGCGTTAGATTCGGTGGTTAGGTATGAAATATACCATAATAAGTAAGGGGGGAAAGCTCTCTGAGTAAGATTTTTATTGATGGTGAGTCACAACCTAGGGCACGGGTTGTATTTTGGGATGCAGGGGCAGAGCATTTGGGGACTACACAAGACTTAGAATGGAAAGTGTAGGGAAAGGATCAAATGAAGGCAAAGAGGCAGGTCTAGGTAACTTGTGAAGGAACAAGGACAGGAAAATAAAGATGAAATTGTGCTTCATTTCTTAACACTGATCAGATTGATTCGCTTGCCTGTTTTTGCTGTGCTCCTGATTAGCACTTCTTCCCCATCTTCTCATTCATCTTAATTTTTAGCTATCTATAGGGGGAAGGAACCATGTATATGCATGTATGGGGTCTGAATACCAGCAATTGGAGTCAGAACACAGGTGAAAAGGCTTCACATGTCTGTGGTGTCAGTGACAGCGATGAGTGTGGCTGTGCAAGTGACTGTGTGAGCACTAGCAAAGATCCAGCTGGAGCAGTTGGCAAGCAAGTAGATCAGCCCTTATGTGGGGCCTATATTAGTGTCTTGTGACAAGTCCATGGGAGGAGCTGGATGCCAGGGGAATGAGGACAGTCCCAGACAACTACAAAAGACTGTACATGTGTGTGTTTGTGAGAGAGAGTGTGTTCAGGTACCTGCATTTCTATTTGTGTGTATGTGTGTGTGCTTGCATGTCTGCATGTGATGGAATACATGGGCCAACTACTTAGCAGACTGAGTATCTAGGATCAGCTACTGGAGAGATATACATTGTGCTTGGATACACATATTTTCTCTACCAGATCATCATCCAGGTCAGCAAAGAATTTTAAAAAATGATGAGATTGCTGGAGCTTTGTCACTGAGTGCCTTTAATATGCATGACTGTCCCTGCTATAAATATTTAATTGTACTGAGTTTACAAGTCAAGGTTTTGTCATGCAGAGGACCTGCCAGGATGGAGAGTCCAGGGGGTGCCTCCATTCTAGATAAACCTGATTCCAGCTGTATTTGTAACACACCCATCACTGGCCAACACAGATCTCACCAGCGTAGCAATAGTACTTTTGGGAGCATTTAAAAAAAACAAACTGAACCAACAGAATTTCACTGCACAACACTTTAGAGAGAGAGAGAAGAAAAAAAATACTAGAAACAATGTACTGAATCCAGTGCACATTCTTTGTGCAGGAGAATGGCAAGAGGTGCTCCAGCCATGGAGGAGAGATTCCCTGCAGTCCAAGAAAACAATGCTGAAGTGGGCTGCTGCCCAAATTACAATATTTGAATAATATTAAAAAATCGTAACAGAGGTGGGAAACTGAATTTACTTCAACTTAAAAGGGAGGTAAAATCTCAGGTATTATATAAGCATGTGATCAGGTTTGTATAGTCCTGGAAGTAGTTCTGCAAAAAGAAGAGTAAAGAGATTTCCTTTGCAGCTCTCTGGCAGAGCTGTAAATCACAGAATTGCAGAATGGCTTGGATTGGACAGGACCTCGAAGATCATCTTGTTCCAGTCCCTCTGCCTTGGACAGAGTTCCAGTCATTAGATCAAGATGGCCAGGGCCCTATCCAACATGGCCTTTAATACCTTGGAGAATGTGGCATCCACAGCTTCTTCCAGTACTTGAAGGTGGCTTGCAGGAAAGCTGAGGAGGGACATTTTTAAGAGCATGTAGCAACAGGACAAGGTAAAATAGTTTTAAACTGTAAAAGGGTAGATTTGGACTAGGTATTAGTCAGAATTCCTTTTCCCTAAGGGTGGTGAGACACTGAAACTCTCCTAAGTAATATAATTAGTGCATGCTTCCATCCTATTGTGAATCCTAGAAGTATTCTCATTATTGAAATCTCACAGTGACGTCTCACTTGCGTTGTTTGGAAAAAAGTCAAAATATACATTTTTGACTAGTTTTATATTGTTCCATATATGTTGATTTTCGTAATTTTCTATCCATGTTTTTGAAAAAATATGTGGATACTTAGCATGCTAATGTTTTGCTGAATCAGTACTTCTTGTAACTTAACAAGATCTAATTGTGGATTTTATTTTAGATAACTGCATACTCTGAGATGAAGAGAGACTTAAATTTGCCCAATGCAAGCATACTAAAATGGATTCCACATGGCTGCTCAGTCCATTAAACATTTGACACGTTATTGAAGGGAGATCTTTGAAAAGTATCAAGATAACACTTTGGAGCCAAAATGTAATTCACTGCCTTTCAACTACCTGCACTGAATAATGTAATTCTTATCCAAGACTTTTGTCTGAAAAGACAAGCATGTTAATAGAGCAAGAAGGTAACAGGACTGTATTTAAAAATCTTCTATTTCTTTGCAAGTGAGTTGTCAAACATCAGATAAATAAGGCTAGCTCTGAGACAGAATAGAAAAGTGAAAGAATTTTCCAGGGATAGAAAAGATGCCAAAGTCTAAAACAAAAAAAGTAGCACAGTGAATTAGGCCAGCTACATTTCAGGAATCTTTCCATTTTAGAAAGAAATTTGTCTCAATTTTATTCTGAGGTGGAATTTTTTCTCTGTTTGTTGATAATAGTGACCACTCATATTCCTTTGTTGACTGCAGTACGCTTTACTTTTCAGTGACTGTCAATTAGGATTCAGAATATCTATAGCAAAGTAGATATCTGAGCAGTAACAGGGCCTCTTGGGTAATATAAAGTATTATTTATTTATTTATTTATGTTTGTTTGTTGGTTTTTCCAGAGACTGATACTATTGACTTCTATTCAGTAGACAGTATACAGGTGATATTCATACCCTGGATTCCAATGCTTTAAACAAATTTCCTGAAAGTTGCTGATCATCCAAAGAGTCTCTCAATCATGTTTTTAGAGACTAGTGTAAGGACACATGGTAATAGTACCAAAGAGAAATTTTCAGTTAAAAGATCTTATTGCATGTAGATGAATAAAGAAGCTAAAAGAAAATAGAGCACAGAAAACTGAACTGCTGAACTAACATCTCAAATAATAGAAAGGTGATTGATTTCCTGAAGAAGTTCGTTCTGGACAATCTGGACAATATTAAAACATGAACTGAACTGTTACTGCAATTGACTACTACTTAGAATAAAAATGTAGATATTCAAAGCATATACAACGTAAACAGAAACAAACTGACTAGAATTAGGATGATAAAAGATCCTTTCAATTCATGACATATTTCCTAAGGTTAGATAATTCTTAGAAAACCTACATTTCAGTCAAGTTTTAAATAAGGTAATATGTCTTTTAAAGGCAAATGATTCAGTCGATAGTGACCTTCATGAAATAATCAAAAGAAACAATGACTAATGAACATGTGAGCAATGTAATTAGTAAGAATTTTAGAAATTTGAGTTTTTTGAGATGGATATTTCTTATTACTTTCCTGCTGGTATACTCAATTTTCTTTGGATAATAAAATTATTTCTATTTTATCATCTATGTGAAGATGGAGCATCACCTCCATCTTCACACACTGTCAGATGAGTATTTGAGCATAACAAACAAAAAAGAAAAAAAATAGGAAAGAAAAAAAAATCAATCTATAGAACTTTAAGTCATAAATCACATATTTATTAGACAGAAGTTATTGCTATTAAACTCTGCCTGGCTATGCAAGACAACGAGAAATAATACGTTAGCAATTTCTAAGGAAAACTGATGTCTTTGACTAGAAAGCCGCAGTGTAAAAGAGCACGGATGAGTTGATTAGAAGTTTTACTAGTCAATGCAGTCTACAATGGATTCTATTCTTCCTTCTGATAAAAACAAGCTTTCGGGATTTTCTGTGTTATCACTATTTAAATCACATTGGATATAAAATCAGTTCTCTTCTAAGCTTGGTCAGCAGTTTGTTAAGAGAGCAATTATTTGAAGTACCACAAACACAGCGTAAAAAAAACCAGCAGTTAATTGTGGGAATAGCTTCTTCATGTTCTGTATATAAGCAGATTGGTAGTTGTAACCACAATGATTCTATTGCAGGAATTTAATTTCACCACAGGAAATTGGATAGCTGTACATAAATGTTGGAAGATGGAAGAGGCAAGGCAGTCTGGATCCATGGAAACATCACCTTACAACCCTGAACTCCATACTTAGGTCATACGTGGCATGTAGAGAGTGCTTTTATTTGTAATTAGATTCTTAGTGTATTCTGTTTGTCAGAGAGAGGTAAACAGCCAAAACATTCTCCCAGTTCTTCAGAATTGGCACACCATTCAATATCGATTCTGATCAGAGAATGTGAGGTCATAATCAACATAACTGTTAGAAATCACAGCAAAATAAGATAAGCAGAGGTTTGTTTTCTGCTTGTGAGTCTGTACTTTATATTCCTATTTCTTATGCCTTTTAATTTCAATCTTCATCATCACTGAAATAGCTCCCTATCCTCCTGAAATAAGAAGAATAATACTGTACTCTAAGCACTGAAAAATTATCCAGTGACATACTAGTTGTCTTTTATTTTACCACCGAATTTCAGTGAAGTTGCTATGTGATATACCAAGTATCTTGTCTGAAAAGAGCATTTTGCAAGTGCTTCCTTGAAATAATGCTCTGACTTACTCCCTATCTTTCTATGTCTACATTTCTCTTTACATATTTATGACAACTCAAAGTCATTCTTGCTTGTATATTTCAGACTGTTCCTAAAGGCTCATCCTGGTTCTTAGTGATTCTGTCTTTAAAATCAGCTGACCACTGCACACTATTGACTCAGATGCTGATCTTCCAAGAAATGAACTCTAGGATTTAGTATCTATTGAACGGAGTAATGTAATGGACTAACTTAAAAAGGGGATTACTTAACTACTTTAAAATGTTGTAGTGTTATTTATATTAGAAGAAAATCCCAAGGCACGTTACTGACATTAATATTACTTTAACTATTGAAATTTCATCCAATGCATGTTATTTGAATGCAGGGGAGAAAAAATGCACAGGAGGAAAGATGAAGGTATTTCTCCTTTCAAAATCTCTCATTACTTTTCCCCATTTTCCCTAAGATTTTCTACACCTGTACTCAGTTAGGCATCTAAAATACAGTCAGATATCTGTGAATCTTGCACAATTCTCACATCCTCTGAATTACACAAGCAGTTCCCTCATTTCTCATTATACTTAAACCAGCTTCTGACAGCAGTCATTCAGTAAGTCCAGGATAATTTTTGCAGTTCTATCTGCTCTATTGAGCACACTATCAGATAGCACTAGAAAAAACTGTGTTAAAATTGAACCCTTAAAATAAGTTATCCAAATTTTAGCTAATTTTTCTGATGCTTGGTTTCAATTCAATATTTGCTGTGTAATATAAACCTCTCTATATATTTGTAGGAGGAAATCCATTCTGCTGCAAAAATTGTAATAAAATATTCTGTTCCATTCCATTGCAATTGCAGAACTGCTGTGAATCTGTAATAGACAGTAATGCTGCACAGTGGCAGGATAACTGCTTATAGCCATATCTGAAATACCAAAGATGAGAACAAATGCTGCAGCATCATATAAAGATTATCTAGTACTGCTACTGTCCTCTGATATGTGTGCTATTATCTTAGGTTCTCTAGTGTTACCGTATTAATGACTTCAGGCAATCCAGTCAAACACTGATATAGATTCATAAAAGAAAAATCCAGGAAAATTCAAAGTGGATACAGAATTTGCAGTGAGGTCCTTGAAATATCTTCAATTGTTGTCAATTGTTGGCATGTGCAAGCTGATCTAGTAGGTGCTATATGAATATTGGTATATTTTTCTGTACTGATCAGAGAAGCGGATGATATTTACTCATTCTAAACTTATGCTGGATTTAGAACAGTAATTCAGAAGGAAAAAAAAAATTGTGTCCTCTGATTAATTCCTGAAGCCATCTAATCAGTCAGAATGAATACACATAGGGGTAATTGAAAGTCCCCTATGCATGATGTTTTTCAGTGTCTCTGTGCTGTCAGCAAAATTTGTTATCAATTTATTATTTGAACTATACCACAACAGAGCCAGAACTCATCAAGGATTTTAATTATTGTAGTAAGGGGGGAAAATTCTGTTATCACTCATGCATGCTATAAGAAGTCCTAAAATATTCAAGGCTGCTACTCCACTTACATTTATGGATGTATTAGTCCATTTTCCTTGTCAGTTCTGTTTGCCTGGCTTTAAATGATGTGGGATTTCTGCATTTTGAATTCCAAAGGTGTCAATACTGTGCACATGGTGGAAAAGGTGACATGAGTTGCTTAATTATTAAAAAATATAAATGTGTGTGAAAAAGGAAAGGGGTAACAGAGTGGAAGCTTGAGGAGGTATAAAACAACATATTGAAAGTAAGTTTACCTTTGAACAAACTCTAAAACACATTGACTATTTTTTGCTATGGAAATTCTACTGCAATTTAAGATCTAAAAACTGATAATAGCAAAAATCTGGGAAGACATTCGGTATAGGATGAGAAAGAATTTGAAACAAATTGATGTAACTGACAATGTAAAAGGGTCCATCTTCTTAGACTTAAAAGTAAATAAAATAAAGTAATTACAGGTATTTCACTAAGGGGTAAACGCCCAATTCAGCTACAGGCTTGGTAGCATTTGAATAGACTCATATGGCCACTCTTAAGGAGCCTGACTGCTTCCAGTAAGAACTTTAATGACTTTAATCTAGCCAATAGGGCTCTTTATTGAAGCAACAAATTGCAGATTCTTTTGAAATGCCTGAGATAAATGCACTGTGTGTGGAGCACTTGAGAGTACTAATGATGTGAATAACATAGCCAAATATGAACAAATTAAACTATGTAATAATTCTATAGATATTTCTAAGTTTTCCAGGGAAAGACACAGTTTAATCATGGGTGAATCTTACCCAATAGGAATCCATAAGGGGAAGAGAGGATTAGCACATGGACTGGTGCCAGAAGTCAGTGTGTTCTCTTCACTTGTCTACTATAGTATCTAAGTCCCAGTTCACTCTTTCTTAAGCCATTTTTATACTATTTTCTTACTTTTGGGTGGAGCCTGATGAGCTCTTGTCAGACATATTTTTGATGTGATTTGTGCGAAAGAAAATTGAAAAGCTGCTAACTCAGAGTGACTATTATGCAGTTTATATCAGTTTCATAGTACTACCAAATTTCCATCCCCATTATGTTATCACAGAGCATGGTCAGGACATTTATACTCCGCTCCACCTTCCATGCTGTATCTCTTAGCGTCAGAATACCAAGTCCCTCTGGTATAACTGATATCCAAGAGAACAGGTTGTGTTGCTTAGGGAACTATCATGGAACAGACTCCTTGTATCTTTGCTGCACTCCACCCTGGAGTTTTATTCAACGCTTTTCTTCTTTTAAGAGGAAAATATCCTAGTAAGTTACTTTTGATAGTTACTCAATATACCCATGACTATAGTCACTCAATCCTCACAATATTTAGAAGAAATTGGGAAAGTCACACACAGTCTTGTTATGAAGATTAGAGCTCAAGGGGCTCTTGGGATTATCACTATTTATTTTTTCAATCTAGTCAGCTTTCCTGATAGCTAAAAACTATAAGCTTAGTTGAAAACAAATATGGAAATGAAATATAGTTCAGGTATCTTATATACCTTAGAACATGTTGGCTTATTTTTAAGTTCCTTATGTTCAGTACTGGAGTTGTATCTGTACGCAACTGCTTAAAGGGACTGATGGAGATACCTGCCCGGTGCCTAGACACCCCAGCTAATGTAACAGACAATACAACAGTTGGGGTGGTTTCCAGGTTCTCTTTCCAGTTCCTTATGTATTTTTGGGATGCCAGCCTAGGGCAGTGTTATCAGTCTTCTTGATTGTACTCCTTACACTAGGATTTTACAAATGTGGAGGAAGTGTTTCTCAGAACCTGAAAATGTTGAATGGCAGAGAAGGTGGAGAGATTTATGAAAGAGATTAGAAGCATGAGGACCCCCATTGTCATGGGATTTTACTTTTGAACACCTGTGGAATCCTGAGAAACTAAGCAAGTATTTGGGTGAGAGATGGTGTGGCTCAGAAAGATCCGAGGAGGAACAGTTTATTTGGGGCTTGGGGTGGGCTTACTTAGCTCTATATAATATTATTCTGGGGAGAGATGGTTTCCAAACCAAGCTCCAAACCAAAAAGGGAAACCTTCAAGACAATCCTGACCAATCACAGGAAGCACCAATTATCAATGTTGGTTGCCCCTGTGGAAGTCCAGAAATGGAAACAGGTGTCCTCGTGTCTTGAATGGAAAGAAGAAATGGAGAGAGAAGAGGAAGATCCAGGCAAGGGGGCCTCCTCAAAACAACCACCACCGAGAAAGGCAAATAAGAAAAGTGAGAGACATGGAGAGGAGAGTGATGATGAGGAAATCTCTGTTACCACTATTCGTTGGCCCCTGAAGATGACTGAAATCCAAGGCTCAAGAAAAGAATTTGTACAGCACTCAAATGAAACCACTGTCACCTGGTTGCTGTGGTGCTGGGACAACGGTGCCAGCAGAGTGTCACCTAGATGGTAATAAAGCCTGCCAACTAGGAAGCATTGCCTGAGATCCAGCTATCAACAAAGGGATTAGTAGATGTCTGAATGGAGTCACCACCCTCTGTGAATGAATGTTAGTAGATGTAAAGGAGAGACATCCCTACAAAGATGATCTGGAGCCTAAGATGAGAAGATGGAATACCGTGGAGAAAGGCATCTAATATTCGAAAGAAACAACTGTGGTGGAAATGCTGTACGATCCCATGGTTGTTTTTAATGATCTACGCCAGAACCATGATCCTGAGAGAGTAAGGAGTACATCCGATATATGTTGGGAGCTCTCAAAAACAGCACCAGAAAGGTATGCCAGTGCATTAGTAACAGCGTTCAATAGATACAAGGACCAACACAGAAGACCTCCAGTTTCTGCACTGATTCTTGCACTTCAGAACTTTGAACAACAACTTCTGCCATCGGATGCTTCCATTTCAGCTGTATCAGTGGTAGCAGAAAGGGTAGATAAAATGAAGGAGATGCATACTGGAGGAACTGTACCTAGTGATTAATAGGGACGAACCTGTGGCAGGGTTAAAAACACCTGATGAAGATGATTATGATCCAAAGAATCTGATGAAGGAGCTGATCAAACTGACGAAGGTCTCAGCCATCAAAGGTAAACACCTCCCTACTTGAGCAAATGATAGCAGTAACTCCATGTTGTGTGCGGCCTTGTGGAGTTACTTAAGTGCAAAAATGGAGAGGACATGAAGAAATAGCACAAAAAAACCCATGCCTGTACTGTGAGCACAGGTGAGAGAATTACAGCACAGATCAACCAGCAATGAAATTGCTCCAGTCACTGCAGGTAACCAATAGAGGGGGCCTTCCCCCAGCCAGGGTGGAGAAAGGGATAATAGAGTGTACTGGACTGTGTGGATTCGATGGCCTGGCACATCAGAACCACAAAAATATAAGGCAGTGGTGGATACCGGTGCACAGTGCACTCTAATGCCCTTGAGTTATGACAGGACAGAATTGATTTATATTTGTGGAGTGACTGGGGGCTCTCAGGAATTGTCTGTGTTGGAGGCAGAAATAAGCTGCACCAGTAAAGACTGGCAGAAGCATCCTATAGTGAATGGATGGAGACTCCATGCATACTCCATATAGGTTATCTCAGAAGAGGACATTTCAAAAATCCCAAGGGATATGATGGGTTTTTGGAATAGCTGCTGCAGATGCAGACAATATTAAGCAGCTGTCTGTGTGGCCTGTCAGAAGATCATTCTGTTGTGGGGGTACTAAAAGAGCAGCAGGTACCAATTACTACAAAGATGGTACACAGGTGACAGTACTGCAGTAACAGGGATTCCTTGCTCCCCATTCATAACTTGATCCGTAAGCTAGAGGGCCAGGGAGTGATCAGCAAAACCCATTCACATTTTAACAGCCCCATATGGCTGGTGCGTAAAGCCAGTGGAGAATGGAGGCTGACAGTAGATTACTGTGGCCCGAATGAAGTCACACCCACTCTGAATGCTGCTGTGACAGACATGTTAGAGCTGCAGTAGGAACTGGAGTCAAAAACAGACAAATGAGCGTGTACAGCTCTGTTCGGGCAGCTGTGTGACTGTTGATGGTGCAGGCTTTTTTTTTCCCCTTCTTCCTCCCTCTATTTTTTTTTCCTTTTGTCCCTGTCATGGATAACACAGTGACAGAGCCTTAAGAATGCTGTGTTATTCATCTCACTCTCATTTTGTAACCTTGAGCTCCTGCTGAAACCATAACTCAACAAACTCTCTTATAGTTCTGCAGCGTGAAAAGAAATGGCAGATCTAAAGATAATGTAGGCAGAGAAGCCCAAATTTCTTCTTCATTTGTTCTAAAATGAAGTGGTGCCAAAACAATTGTTTGCTGTAAGGTTTTACAATAGACGAGGCAAGATACACAGTTGCAGATTACCTAGCATAAACTTGTCAGATGGACTACCAAAGTGAGCTTTTTATGTAACCATAGCACTGACAGTCAACTTTTTACATCCAATGACTAAATGTAACTGCATTTATCTTCCTTTGAGTCTTAGGTTTATTGATTGGTCTACAATAATAAAGACAATGTCACATAAGAACATCAATAAACAGATATATCAGGTACACCAAAGTCACCTTACCTTCCCCCATATTGTGCATTTCTATTTGTTCTTCTGCGCCTTGTGCCTGCCACAGACCAGTGCAACTGTCTTTCCATTCAAGATGACATTCATATCCTCATTGCAGATTCACAAAATGGTTGAGGTGGGAATCCAGGTGTGACTTCACAAATGCTGAGCACAGGGGAAAGATTGCCAACTCAACATTGACCAACTGGGAATACTTTTCATAATGCAGCCCAGGATATTGTTAATGATCTTTGTGGCAAGGCCACATTGCTGCCTCGTTGTTGTTTAACCTAGGAGGCAGCTAATCATCTCACATACATTTGTTTACTTCCACTTACTGGGGAGGGAACTGGAAAAGGTAAAAGTGTAAGAACTGATTGGTTGAGATCAAGAGGGAAAATAAAAGCAAGTGAAAAATAAAAACTCCTAACAAGTGATGCACAACACAACTGTTCACCACAAGTCTTTTGCTCAGTCTTATTACTAGCCATGACATCATATGGCACAGAACATTTTTATGGTCACTTTGTATCAGCTGTCCCAGTTGTTTCCCCTTTTAAATCCTTGTGCTCCTTCAGGCTCTTACTGTCAGGGCACTATGAAAACATCCTTGGCGGGCATTACCTAATTCAAACATCAGTGTGTTATTATTCTAAGACCAAAACGTAGCACCATACCATCCAGAAAAGTAATCTCAGGCGAAACCATAACACTTACATTCCACTTAGTGTCTACCAAGACTTCCACATTGTTTTCTACCATTCTGTTTCCAGATGATGCTCTCAAGCATATAACCAGTGCCTGAGGTTGCTCCTCCCAAGGTGCAAGTCTTTGAGCTTCACTTTACTGAAGTTGCCAGCTAATCTCTCCAGTCTGCTGGGGACACTTTGGATCACAGCCCAATTCTCTGTTCTATCCACTCCTCCCAGTTTTGTTTCAAATGCAAGCTGAAGATACAGTCTGGCTATTCAGACAGTTTTTGGTACACCTCACTGTCTGCTTCTATCTGAAGATCTTGTGGAAGACATTGAAATCTGTACTGAAGTCAGTGTAGACAATATCTAGTGTTCCCACCTTGTATGCAAAGCCAGTCTGTTCATCATAGAAAGTTATCAGCCTGGTCAAGCAAGACATGCCATTTGTGCACTTAGATCTTTATTAACTAAGAAAATTTGTTTAAATTGAGATAGAGGGAATACATAAATATGTCTTCAAGAGTTTTCCCAAGCATAGAAGAACCAAGTGGTAGAGAAAACGGTTTTGATTTTCTTTTTTTCCAGAAGGCGGGAAGAAAAAAAGAAATTTTATCTCCTAAGAATTTTCATTTCAGCAGCTCCTTCACTCCCATGTACAAAAATGTTTGTAAGGAGGATCTGGGGAACTACAGTCCTGTCAACCTGACCTTGATGCCAGAGAAGGTATGGAGCATATTGACTTGAGGGAGATCATGTGGCATGTGCAGGACAATCCAAGGATCAGGCCCAACCAGTATGGGTTAATGAAATGCAGGTCCTGCTTGACCAACCCAATCCACTTCTACGATCTAGTGACTCATCTGGTGGATGAGGGAAAGGCTGTTGATGTAGTCTACCTAGACTTCAGCAAAGCCTTTGGCACGGTCTTCCACTGCATTCTCCTGCAGAAGCTGGCAGCCCGTGGCTTGGATAATTATTCTGTTGGCTGGGTAAGGCTGGCTGGAGGGCCAGATCCAGAGAGGGGTGGTGAATGGAATTAAATATAGCTGGTGACTGGTAACGAGTAGTGTTCCCTGGGGATCAGTAGCGGGACCTGTCCTCTTCAGTATCTTTATTAATGAACTCCAGGAGGGCACTGAGTACACCCTCAGTAAGTTTGCAGACGATATCAAGTTGACTGGAAGTGGCGATCTGCCTGGGGGTAGTGAAGCCCTACAGTGGGATTTGGACAGACTGGATAGCTGGGCTGAAGCCAATGGCACAAAGTGCAACAAGACCAAGTGCCAGGTCCTGCACTTTGGCCACAACTCCAGGCAATGCTACAGGCTTAGGGCAGAGTAACTTGAAGACTGCATAGAGGAAAGAGACCTGCAGGTATTTGTTGATGCTCAACTGATGATCAGTCATCAGTGTGCCCAGGTGGCCAAAAAGGCCAACGACATCCTGGCTTGTGTCAGAAATTGTCTAGTGGGGAAGTAATTGCCCCCCTGTACTCGGCTCTGGTGAGGGCACACCTTGAGTACGGTGTTCAGTTTTGGGCCTCTCAATGCAAGAATGACATTGAGGGCCTGAAGCAAATTTTTGTTTGAAACCATCTGCCTTGTCCTATCTCTTTCTGCCCTCGTAAAAAGTTGATTTCCATCATGTTTATAAACTTTCAGTACTGGAAGGATGCAATGTGGTCTACCCACAGTCTTATCTTTTTGAGGCTGAACAAGTCCAGTTCCTTCAGCCTATCTTCATAGGAGAGCTGTTCTATCTGTTTAATCATCTTCACGACCTTCTCTGGACCCTGTCCAAAAGCTCCATATCTTTTCTGTGTTGAGACCCCCGGATGTGGATGAACACTCATGCAAAAGTTTTATTATATTTTGAACAAGAGTAGAATTACTAGATGTAAAAAGCTCCTGCTGTTTACCTGATACTTTAACATTTCAACCCAACTACTCATATACTTGGTTTATACATCCCACAGTACTTCCTTTACCACATTAAATCACATCTAGGTTACCAGATGTCATAATGATGACTTTATTATTGATTCACAGGCCTGTTTGAGGTACACTGGAAAGCTTCTCTGAGTTTCACTTGATCAAGACAGTTCAGAAGCTGGCCTTTTTCTCCACAAAAAGTTTCATACCATGTACGTGGAAGTTAATGCCATCTGCCTTGACAGCAATTAAACCATATGTACACATATTTTTTGAATTTAGCTTAATCACTTTCTTAAGAATATTCTTGGCATTGGTTACTGGATACTCTTTAAAATTATTACTTTAATATTTTTCAAAATTCCTTTCTAAGTTATTGATCTTTTTCTCATTTTCGGGTCTCTCTTTCTGTAAATCGCTTTTATTTCATCAACTTTGCTTCTCATTATTTCACTCTTCTAATTGTATTGTTTCATTCTCACCCATTCTCACCATGCAGGTTTTACTTATCTATCAACTATGTTTTCATCCAAACTCAAGATCTAGGCTTCTGGATAAATAGGGGTTCTCCAGTACTTATATAATACTACAGGAATTGCTTGATCATGAATAATGTTTACCAGTGTTGCAAAGAAATGACAATATGTATTAAGGAAAGAGCTTGTCATTTTTCTAGAACTTGAATCAGTCAAAACATATTAAGAAACTTTTTCCTTGCAAACACTTTAATAACTTCTATTTCTTTTAGTGATATAAAACAATAGAAACCACGATAAATACAAGATTTATAATGCTATATTTGAATGGGCAACGAGGTCTTGTGACAGAGATTGTAAGGACTCATACAAAATCTCAGTTGCTTAGTTACTACGTGTGTTTGTTTTTGACCTAACAGAATTCAAACCACTGAGTAAAGAGGTGAATAGAGCAACAGCTTAATGTCTCGAACTAATAAATGAGTGTAGATATCAAATAATGAATTCAAAAAAGTAACTGTATTATTAAAGCTTCTAAAGACTCCAGTTAGATATGAAATCTTTGCTGCAGTACAAACTAAATAGAGTAATGTCAGTTACCCTTTTTTTTTTTTTTAATTCATAACAATGAATATATTCACTGGTCAGAAACTTTTTTACTTTACAGAGAATTTTTATGAGAGGAAAAAAAGAATTTGTTGAAACATAGAAATGGCCGAGATGACAGAATCAAACCAACGCTACACTATTTCTGTCTAGAACTGTTTAGTAGTCAGTTGTTTGCCATTTGTCAAGGAAAAGAATGCTATCATTCCAGGGTACTGAAAGGGAAAATTACTGTCAAGAACTGGGGATGGGAGCAAGCTTTAGGAAGAGTATAAATGCACATTGTTATGGAGTGCTTTCAGCACTGCTTCTTTCCTTCCCCACTTCTCTTCTGACATTTACTGCAGACTTTCTTACATGAGAGGTAGCTGTATACATTGGCTTGTTCTAGTTCACAGCATTTTAATCTGATATAGAGCTTGCCAATAATATTGAAAGAATTTACAGTAACCTTTTCCACTGACCTTTTCTGAATCTCCTGAGTATCTGGCATGTCGTGTGAAAGATGTCACATAAATAAATCATGTCAAAAAATAAAAACAAAAATAAAAATTACAAGAATATATTCAGACACATCCTACATAGTTGTATACCATTACAGACCTTTATACAACACTTTGGTTAGTACTTAAGAGAGGTGATCATATATATCTATACAGATGAATTTGTTTTAATCTAGCATTGTGTGTTTCATTGCAGGCAAATATATTTTAACTCAATTCTGTATTACATCATTTAAACAACATGGAGTTTTTTATTCTTTCTTTGTGAACGTGAATGCTTACAATTGTTTAAAATCATGTCTGTTGGATAAAAATCATTTGAGTTGAAAGGTTTAAGATTCAAACCTTAAGGGCATAAAGATGAAAGCTGAGAGAAGAGCCTAAATTCATATCAGTGTCTCAGAAGAAGCTGAGAAGACTGGGTTTCAACTATTTGAAACACTCTTAGTACAGGAGTGATGGTAGAAATCCTATAGCCTGCAGGGGATGTCTCTCTACTTGTTTTAAACAGAATCCAACTGCATCAGACTTGGATGGAAACTGATCAAATTTTATTAGGAAAAGTGATAACTATAATAAACAAACTTCCTTCCCTGCTTGGGTTAATTCACTGCCTGCAGTTCAGCATCCTTTCCAGCAGCATCCTTGCCAGTCATTGCTTGGGTGCTCAGCCAGCCAGTTTTGAAAATACCCAAGGAAATTGAATTCTTGGTCTTCCTGGTGTTATATATCCTGTGATGCAAGAGAGCTTGTTCGTTTCTGCAGGATAAAGCAGAAACAAAGGAAAGGAATCACCTATTTGGAGCTGAGATACGACATTAATGATGCAATAGGTAAGGAAAGAAGAAACTTTGTGGGAGGAGTAAAACTTTCCTACCATGATATTCCAGAAGATCACTGAATTCTTTGCTTAATTGTCTTAAAAGAAAAGCACATATTATCTTTATAGAAAAGGAGGAGCTGGTGCAGTATTATAGTATTACTGTTAGAATTTCATCTTAAGGTTATTTTGCTATAATCCCAAAGCTTTGTTTCAGGTGTTAAAGTCATCTGAGCTGTTTCTAAAGTAGATTTTGATGAATGTTGGCAGAGTCACCTCAGCAGCTTAGGATCATTGCAGCTTCATATGGATGCCTGTTTTGTTGTTTATCTCCATGACTTTCCAGGAGAAAAAAAAAAAGAGAGAGAGAGAGAAGCCTGTCCCAGTCACGTTTTGTCATTATACTGAGTTAAGCCATTAAAGAGTGCTGACCCAACAGGTGCAGTCTCTCCTTGTGCATAGCAGATGCACTCATGTGATCATCACTCTCAGGCTGAGTAAAATTTACTCTCCCTGCTGTTTATAAGCTCCTTTCAAGTACTGGAAGGATGCATTATGGTCTCCCTGGACCTTTCTTTTCTTCAAGCTCAACAACCCCAGTTCTCTCAGCCATTCTTCGTACAAAAGGTGCTCCAGCCCTTTGATCATGTATGCTGCCTTATTCTAAATAGACTTCAAAAGCTCTGTGCATTTCTTGTGCTGGGGGCCCCAGGCCTAGACGCAGTACTCCGGATTAGGCCTCACAAGGGTGAAGAGGGACAATCCCCTTCCTCAACCTGCTATCCATTCCTCTTTTGAGGAGTCTAGGATGCTGTTGTCCTCCTGGGCTGCTAGCATAACCTGCTGGGTCACGTCTAGCTTTTCATCCACCAGAACCCCCAAGTACTTCTCCACAGGACTGCCCTCAAGGGGGTCTTCTCCCAGTCTTGGCACAAGATTTGTTGACCACAACCCTCTGGCTGTGACCATCTAACCAACTCTTTATCCACTGAATATTTAATCCTTCAAATCTTTATTTCTAAAATTTACAGGTGAGACAGTGTTGAAGGCCTTGAACCAGTCCAGGTAGAAGACATCAATTGTCCTTTGCCAACTATTGCTGTCACTTCTTTGTTGAAGGCCTTTGGTGAAGCCATGTTGACTGTCTTGGATTACTTCCTCTCCTCACATATGCCCTAACATATCGTCCAGGAGGATCTTCTCCATGATCTTCCCAGGCACAGAGATGAGGTTCACCAGACTGCAGTTTTTTGGGTCTTCCTATATCTCTTTCTTGAACACACGGGTAATGTTTCTCTTTTTACAGCCTTTAGGACTTTGTTTGACAGCCGTGATTTATGAAATATGGTACAGATTGGATTGGTAACCAGAACAGTCAGTTTCTTAGAGACCCTAGGATGCATGCCATCTATCCCCATAGACTTGTACACACTCAGTCTCATCAAGTGATTAGATAATCCCTTGTTATTTTCACATCTGTCACCAAGATCAATTCTACCTACATTTTTTACTTTTGTTCTGGTTTCAGCCAGAACAATGTTGATATCACAATGATATTGATGAATGATGGGTAAACACCTGGGACCACACCAGACCATTCAGCATGGAAGAGACAATGCTTCTGTGACATGGAGGCAGGGGTGAGGTGGAGCTGGGACATCTGATTTGAACTGATTGAGGGGTGGTTCTATAAATGTAAAATCAGGTGGAAGATCATACTGAAGTGGAGAGTTGGCTAAGAGCAGCTTCTGTTTGGGGATTGCTGGGTATTTACTGGTGGGGAGTGCAAGCCTGAGTGCAATTTTACTTCCTTCTTCCTCTTCTATCTTGGTAAATAGTTTTTATCCTAATTTGTGGGTTCTGTTTTTGGTTCTCTCTCAATGCTCTGCTGCCTGACAGGTTAAATCATAGCAGCTTTCCTGATCCCATCTCTGCATGCCTGGATGACATCCCTGTATTATTCCCAGACCACTCATTTCCACTTCCACAGACTGTACTTTTCCATAATTTCCCTTAGTCTGACAAACAGTCCTTGCTCAGTCAAGCATAAGGTTTAATCCTTAGTTTATACCTGCAGCCAATAAATTGGAGCTGTTAAACACACATTCTCCTCAGTGCTGAGGAAACTTAAAATGAATTAAATGAAATTCAGTTTGTCCTAAAATGAACAAATCTGATGATACAGATAAATAAAGGCACAGCTTAAACTGTGAAAATCAAATATTTGTAGAAGAGTATTAGTGTCAAACTATTTGTGAACAATTATTGGAATTCATTCATTAAAATATTTGCCAAATTTTCATGAACGTATTTATTGTACAAGTTAATCTCATTGCATGTAACTATTAACATTTTATATTTGCGGTGTAAATAACCTATGGAGTCTGAATTATCCTTCCATCAGGTAAATACTGAAGGGTTGAATGGACAGATAAATATACTGGTAGGAATAATATTAGTCTATCACCTGATGAGGAAGATGTAGAATGATGGACAGATGTGGAACCGACATATTTTCCCTTTGGGATTTTTAAGACCATTACTCCCTTATAGTTCAGTAAATTCTGCATAACTCAAGATTAATTTTTCTCTCTTTTTTTTGTTGCTGAAAAAAGGCTTTACTGAGAAAAATAGATTGCTGTATAATGTTAATTTTTCCTTGTTCTTTTCTTTGTTGTTAAGTGATCAGTATAGTGCATAAGATGGATTAGCAATGGTTAGAAATTATGTTTGTTAAAGTAGAACTGTTGGAACATAATATATATATTGCATAGCATTATTTTTATCACAAATCTAAACATTTCTTGAAAAAAAGTTTATTTATGAAGTTCTATCTTATAAGAGCAATATATTATATGTATCGTTAAGTATGATGTTATAAGTGAACTAATGTTCATTTGGTATTCAGAAATCCTGACTTTTAATCTGATTGAGAGAATTAGGTAGAGAAAATAATTTTCGGTGTTTTCCTTTGTTTTGCACTATATTATTTATATGCATGAAATAAATGTTTTCCGTTAGTATAAAATATTTTTTTACAATACAACACAAGTATAACTTAAGTTCTTAATCAACCTGAAAAATGTAACAATTAATTACTGGCAAAATATTTTTAATCCTCCATTATTATAAATTTTATACGTTTTATTGAAATACTCAAAAGGTCTCAATGTGACATTCAATTATTCAACGTAACGGGTAAAACTTCTTCATTTGAAGGAGATACAACATCATTCCTGAGTTTATTTGAATACTGTTGAAATAATTTATTTATTATATTAAGAGAGTTTTGTGTCTTCAGTGTGTTATGATTTTTTTTCTGTAGAAACTGATTTCTAAAGCCATAAATTGTGGAAAATAACTGCTTCCATATGAATAACCATTTAAACAGTGGAAGCAAAACTTGATTAATATTTTGAATAGCTACTTAACAAGAAAGAAACATGAGAAGGTTTTCTTTTTTTTTTTTTTTCCCATTCAGAAGATGAAGCTATACGTTTTTTCTCAAGTTCATGAATACCAATGGCTAAATTCCTTTTCTTTTAATTACTTTTAGAAATTAAATACTCTTTTCCTGGTATACATAAGATCCAATTCATAACATGCATAGTTTTTGAACTTAAAAAAGCAAATAAAACAAAATAAAGTACCACCACATATGGTAATCGTACGTTTTCCTTATGACAGACGTGATTTCCTAATGCTACAGTCCTAATTTATTTCTAATCAATTGCATATTTTCATCCCAAAAATGTAATAAGGCATTCCTGGGTATGGTTTACATCTAATGAAAATCTTATCACTTGAACTTTTTACGTGGGTATAAGAAACTTGTTCTGATAAAGAAGTCAAAATGTGTTAATAGGTATTTATTTATTTATTTATTTATTTTCTTCTGTATTTCTATAGAATACATGGGCTCTGCACGAAATGTTTATCATTATTTTTATTCCTGATAATCAATGAGTCCCAGGTAAAGATTATAGTGCAGTTCCTACAACTAAAAAAAAAGAGAGTATATAAAAATAATTAAATTACAATTTGGAATACTAGTAGACTCCAATTCGTACCATTTATTTTGTGAAACCCATAGGCTAGATACATGAGTTTTTTTATATATCACACATTAAATCTCTTCAAGTTTAGAATTACTCAGAATTTGTGTACCCAGCTGCTCAACATTCTACTATTATGTAAAACTTTCACCTCAGCTGGATGCAGCTTTTTCTTTTCTATTTTTGTTTTTTTTTTTTTTCCTTGAAAAATCAACTCCTACATTCTGATTTGTATAAAAATCTAAGTTCTATGTACATTTTCATCGTCTATGTGTATGAAGGGACTTGAGACCTGACATTTGAAACCTTATGATTTGAGAATGGTCAGCCTGTTTTTACATTGTAGGTCTTAGTCCTCTAGTTATCAAATTTAGTTAAGATGTATGAGAAATAAGAAAACTATGATCCTCTATTTCTAGCACTGAATTAAGAGCAGGATTTGATCTCAGTTCACATCTCATGAAAGAACTGTGAGAACAAAATAAGAAAAATAACAATAGTGTGATGGTGGGGTTAGGATGGTCATAATGTATTTCCTATGGATTGCCAGTGAATACTTACACCTAGATTGCAGGAAGGTAGGGGTGCATTTATGATACTTTTTGATTTTAAAACAAAACTTCTCACTGGAATTAATCAAAATTGAATCATTTGAAAGAAAATTTTTGAAGTGGTTGAATTGCCATTTTCTAATAGGAACACTTTAATTAAAAGTTTTGGTTTCTAGATTTAGAGTTTGTACTTAATTATACATTCAGTATTACAAGATTAAAAATGAGAAATCTGAATCATGGTTGTTTTCAGAAAATCTGAATTATTCTCATAGTGTAGGAGTTGTACTCCGACTTCAATAGGGGTACAATTTAGCGGTACAATGTTTCCCACTTATTGTTGGGAATATTACAGAATGCTGAACTAAACATCGTGATACAGATAATTTTAGAAAATAAAAGTTTTTAGAGAATTAAACATTCTTCTCTTTCTTTCTTTGTCTTTTTTTTCCTTTTGACTTGAAGACAATTCTATAGCTAATTGTTGTCACAAATGTATAAAAGGATCCCATACTTTGCACAGATAATGCATTGGAGAATCTATGTATGTATTGTGATTTAAAATCTCAGTTAAAGAAATAGGAAAGAATCTCACTTAACATATAGAACTATTAATTAAAGAAACTGTCCTCATATACATGGTTAAAAATACATGACATAGTTTTTTGTGGAATTCTGAATTGAATTTGTCTTGTTTTTTGATCAAATACAGTTCCAATATGTACTTTGTCAAATGTGGCAGGCCACTGAAGCTACTTAATGGATTCTGAAGCTTTCCATAAGGAAAATTTGCAAGGAGTTCTATATCAGACATAGTCATAAGTCTAGAAGTTCCCGCAACTGGGAAAGCCTTAAACTTACTGAAGGAGTGTGAAAAAATTGGAACAAGCAAAATTAATGTATACAGAAATATGTGGCTTGAGGAAAAAGGCTAGTGTGCTCTGTGGCTATAACATGAGGACATCAAGGTTCTGTACTTTGGAAACTTCCACTACTTGGAAGTATTAGCTCTGTGTCATGGAAATACAGTGTTCTGGTATTTGATTTTACCTCCACTAGTCTCCATGATTGGTTCCAATTCACTAATTGAAGTGGAGCTGGGTGAAAGAGCTGAGAAATTGTGAGACACGCATCACATATTTGTAGATGGGTGCCCTTCATTTAGTCACCTCTGAAGTGCTTGGAAAATGTTTTGAAAAAATTATCAGCAGCAAAGTTAAATATTTCATCTGGACATACATGCCACATGAAAAGCAGAGGTGAAAATCCAGTTCTGGCAGACCTCTGCATGGTCTATTCCATACTGATAGTCTCAATTTGTTTAATAATTTCTGCCACACAAAACCACCATCCTCTTTAGTAAGTCCTATAAAATAGACACAAAGTCACTATTTGATTTTTTCAATATGACAGCAATCAAATTGTGTGGCAAGGGAGTTCCCACTCATATTGGACTCCCCATAAGATAAATGGAATTGGTATCTATTTTCTCAGTTAACACGAAATAGCCTGAATATTTTAGTGTTATGTGGTATTAGCTGCACAAGGAATACGGTGGATAATATGATCAAAAATCTTTGTGTAACAGAGATTGCTTGAAATAAGGATTTTATGTGAAGTTAAAATATGTTCGTACAACTGTGTTCATCATTTCTATATGAAACTGATTATTACCACTACACAAAAAATAATTAGCTATGTGCAGGTGAACAGAGGAAATTATGTATTCGGCAGGGAATTTCTGTGTGCAAATTTACCCTTTTTAAAGAGTACAATATCAGTATCTTCTAGTGCAAATTAAATGCGCAGTTTAATTATTTATTTCTTCAATGTTCATGATAGATCAAATTCCAAAGTCAATCATTTATCACTGGTAAATATCAGCTAGGACTCAAAGATAGGGTTCCTTGCACATGAACCAACTTGAATAGTTTACAGTCAATTAGGAATGGTTAAACTCAACCTGCAAAAATACAGTCAATTACAAAGCTTCTCTACAATATTTCTGTGATTTGAACCCAACTTCAGCATACTCATGGCTAGAGGTCAACTACATTCATAATCTCTGCTCTCAGTAAAATTGCTGCTATTTGATCGAAAGAAGTCTTCCACTAATGGAACAGTTTGTTATAATTGGAGAAAGTATGAAATTCAGAATGAAATATTCAGAATAAAACTGTCTTCAGCCTGTCATTTTGAAGGATGTTTCAATTTCAGTTTACTGCTGAGTATATCAGTATACTAGATCATTGTCATTCTTCTAGAGTGATCAGAATTTAATAAAGAAATGTATCCTATTTAGCTTTTCTATGGTTTAATTTACTTGTACAAAAGAGGCAAAAAATGTACTCTTTTAAGTTTTAAGTTGAGTAAACCAATGGTAACCAATGGTACTCACTGCGATTCAACAACCTTCATATTGCTGTCCTTTTGTAACTGGTGCTCACTTGAAAGAGAGAGATGTCTTAGTTATCAAGATTGTGTGTCATGTGTCCGTTATGTAGGAACGTTAATTTTACCCAGAGTTTGGGTTGGAGCTCAAAGGCTGGGAAGGTGTCCTTTGTTTCTTTTTCTTAATTTGTACAAAAAATAACTAGAGTTGTTCAGATAGCAGAATATGAGAGAAATTTAAGCCTGGTAATTTTGTAAAAGTTACTGAGGATGTATATAGAAGATAATAAGGCATTTGAAGGCTTAAGATTTTTTGTTTTTATTTTTGGTATACTGAATTGAATTCCTCCTCAGCTGGTTCATATTTTTATTAAGAGAAACATATCAATTAGTCAATAGCTTGTTACAACCTTTCCGTTAACAAACTATGACCTGTAATTAAGCAGGAGTGAGGTCTGCAATCAGAATATTCCACTTAGGTATTAAATTACTGTGTAATATTACAAGAGGAAGTTTACTGTACTGTCTTTTATTCTAATAATCTTTCAGCCGCTTGCCTTCGAGATCTTTATCCCTGTTTGCTACTTTTTCACCTGAATCTCTTTTTGAATTTGCATGGGCAAAGTCTATGCAAAATGTTATTTTCAAAGGTATTGCTTTTAATATGGTACCTATTATCTCACATAGATCATGTAGATGAAAACAGAAGATATATTTCAACTTAGTAAACAATGACAGTTACAGGGTTTTAATAGATATTTATATTAAAGCATAGTAATGTTTCTTACTCAGAGCAATTTAAAAATAAACTGTTAGTTTGACATCATAATGCTACTTTCTCACTGCTGAAAAATACAGGATGTTTTTCTTTTTTAAATTATGAAAAGACATAATTTTACTGGAATGTCTTCTTTCAATAAAACCTAAATTTACACAATGTTCTATACAGAACCAATCTTTTCTAAGTGTGTGAATTTCTGATTCCAGTTCTCTAATAAGCCAGTTAGAAAGATTAGCTTCTAGTTGTACATATGATCCTATTATGTGTATATTCCTACTAATCATATATGTTCTCTACCATAGACAGCGTTTGTCCCATTGTCGATATGACAACATTGAATTACGTGATATCATGGACTTTCTTAGATTAGTGTTCAATGCAGCTTACAGCTTGGCTTTTCTTATATTCAGCTCTTTTACCTTATTTTTCTCAACTTCCTTTTCCTTACAACACCTACTGCAATTTTGGTGATCACATCCACACTTTAAAATGAAAAGAAAACAAATACTCAATAGACACAAAGTCCCTTTACTGACATCTATATGTTATTGAACAGAATGATAGAATATTTATAGTACAGTCTGTGAAAGAAAACAGTTGTTTCATGTCTCAAAGATTGTTTTCTGGGGCGTTTTTTGTTATAAGACTCTGGCTTATCTATGAGGGGAGTGGTGGGTGTCACACAGCAACACTTTGTGGACGGTTTTACATTGAAAGCTCTTCTTTGGAGTTGTTTGCCTTTGAGAGTGCTCAGGAGTATTACTGGTAGAAGATCTGGCCTATTACTAGATAATTACTAGATAACTGGCACAAGAGACTGGGGGATGATACCATTGTATCCTGTGAAGGCAAAATATAATTTGTGTGTCTCCCTGCTTTCTCTCATCTGCCGGCAAGACCTGGGAAATGAAAAAAAGGAGCTCCTGTGGTGATCCAAAAGCCAGGAGCTGTCCCTCCAAAAAGAGCTAGCTCGACCACTTTGGACTCATAAATATAAATTTGTAACTCTGTTAAGGAAATGGAGGAGGAATAAAGAAGTCATTGTCATCAACCAAACAACACAAGCTCCAGCTACCCATCACTACTGGAGATCAGTGTCTGAACTACGAACCCCACTGAATCCATTGTGGCCAGCCCCTCTCTCTTGCTTTCTACAAAGAGTCCTCGATTTTTTCTTTCTTATCTCTTTTCTATTGCCCATCTTCCCTTCCCCATATCCCTAAGCAACTGTAATAAACTGTAAGATCTGTAATAAACTGGTCAGACTAACATTTAACCCTTTGTGTCTTAATCTCCCTGTTGGGAATACATATTAAAACGAACCTCTTATCCCTCCCACAAATTGGAGTGAGACACAGTTTGACTCTGGTTTTATGTGTATCTATTAATAATGAATGGTTTATTTCTGCAAAGAGTAGTAACTACATCTTTATCCTCTCTGCAGTTGGTGTTCTAATACAGATTGGATTAACTCAGTGAAATAATGAGTAGAATGAAGATGATAAATTGCAAAATGGTTGTTTCATGGGTGGTTCATTTCCTCTCAGAAAATAAGAACAAGGGACATTTTTAGTATGTGTAGATCAGAATAAATGGAAACGTTTACTCACATGTCATGGAGTTTGTCTCAGAATTTTTCTTACATAAGAAATATTTTATTTATACTTACATGAGCTCCGAGGGTATCTGGACAAATTCATCAGAAGAATAGTATCTCTAAAACTACTGTGTACAATTATATTTTCTTCCTGGCTGACTGTATAATTCTGGTTTATGGAGTCCCTAAACTACAGCTTGATGGAACTTGGGTAAGTTACCTGAAGTATTACTGTATGTATTCACTGCATGATCAAAGAATACCAATCTATGTAGTAGTAGTTAGTTAATGCAAGTCTTCATTTTTTTTCTGATTTCACGCACGTCACTGTTTTTTTTTCTCATGTTTTTTGTAATCAGTATTATTGTCTCATTTCTCAATCATTCTAAGTCATAGAATCGTAGAATCCTTAGAGTTGGAAGGGACCTTTAAGGGTCACCTAGTCCAACTCTCCTGCAATGGACAGGAACTTGCCCAGAGCTTGACCCAGGCTCACTTTTAAAGCCTCCAGGGATGGAGCATGTATCACCTCTCTGGGCAGCCTGTTCACCTGGAGTCAGTACTCCAGGAGAGTATTCAGCAGCAAAGAGCAGTGATACAGGATCACCTCCCTTGAACTGCTGGCCATGCTTTTTTTTATGCAGCCCAGGATACAGCTGGCTCCTTGGGGTGTGAGGATGTGTTGCCAGCTCATGTCCAGCTTATCATTCCTCAGTACCCTCAGGTCTTTTTTTGCCAGGGCTGTGCTCAATCCTTTCATCTCCCAGCTATTCTTGATAGTGAGGGTTGTCTCAGCCCAGATGCAAGATCTTGCCTTTGGATTTATTGAACCTCATGAGGTTCACCTGGGCCCACTGCTCAAGCCTGTCTATGTCCTTGTGGATGGTATCCTGTCCCTCTGGTGTGTTAACAACACCCCACAGCTTGGTGTCATTTGCAAATTGCACATGCAACCCCACTCTTTATGTAATTGATGAAGATATTGAAAGAATGTCAGTCCCAGCACTGACTCCTGCAGGACACCACTTGTCACTGATCTCCATTCAGATACTGAGACACTGACTTGATCCCATTGTCAGTTCTTTGTCCATTGAGGTGTCCACCCATCAAATTCTCATCTTTCCAGTATAGAAAGAAGGATGTTGTGTGGTCAAAAGCCTTACTGATGTCCAAGTAGATGACATCAGTGGCTCTTCCCTTGTCCATTGATGCAGTGATGCTATCATAAAAGACCACAAGGTTAATCAAGAAGCATTTGCCCTTAGTGAAGACATGCTGGTTCTCTTCACAGAATCACAGAATCACAGAATCACAGAATCGTAGGGGTTGGAAGGGACCTCTAGAGATAGTTGAGTCCAACCCCCCTGCCAAAGCTGGTTCCCCACACCAGGTTGCACAGGTAGGCATCCAGGTGAGTCTTGAATATCTCCAGAGAGGGAGACTCCACAACCTTCCTGGGCAGACTGTGCCAGTGCTCCATCACCTTTTTATATTATCCTTCTTATATCTTACACTCTTATATTATCTATCTGTATTACGCATGCTTTAGCTTAGCTTCCAGGAGGATCTTCCTCATGATCTTATTGGCATCCTCTGCTAAGTAAATTCAAGATGGGCCTTGGCTTTCCTGACCTCATCCCTACACAGCCTAGCAGCTTCCTTAAACTCTTCCCACAGAACCTGTTCCTGTTTCCACTGCCAACAATAACAAACAGATTTATTAAGCAATGGTAAGGCCTATTCCTCTTCCCTGTGATGATCTCAGCATCTTCTGTTGCTCACAGACCTTGTTACTTAGCAACAAACCAAACTGCAGGCATCATTCCATGCATAATAAAAGACTCATGTAGTCACTGAGCCTAGATTTATAACCCAACGAAACTGAATTCTTTAGTTTGAGAGTAGTATTTCTGAATTTAAAGTAATCCACTAGAAATAATTCCCACCATTCTTCTATTTTGGGTATGCAATCACTGAGCAAGTGAATGCTGGTTTCCATCTGTTCCACTGCTCATTTTTTATGCTTACAACTAAAAACAAAACTGTGGCTCTGGAAAATAAATAAATAAATTCAAAAAGGTCGAGGGAAAACATGAGACATTAAGCATCTATAGCAAAAGAAAAAATTTGTTGACTATGATTTTTTTTTTCTTTATTATACTGATCTTTGGGTCGTGAAATCCCCAAATAAGTAAGTGTTCATTAGCTATTCATTAGCTATTCAGTATCTGTACTTTAAACATTTACACTACAAAAATTAGCAGATAATTAATATTTCTATCTGGAGTAGTTAAGGACAGTTGAACAATGTCCACCGATTCAAACAAATAGGGTAAACATGATGTCAGTGAAGTTCAAAACAGTATGTCACTGATTTCAGCGCAAAAAGATTTAACTCAGAGACCTGGGGTACTGTAGCATGATTTTCATGGTTTCTTATAAGTTGTTTGCTAGAATTGTTCAAATTGAAGAGCAATCTTAACTTTAAGAACTGACTATAGAAGTAAATACACCAATGAAAGTAACAACAAATGTAACTTATCTATTGTTACAGCCTGACATTCTAACATATGCAGTTGAGACATTCAGAGAAAACCGATATCATTTATATTCACACTTTCAACTCTGTTATGTACTACTTCAATTCAGTTTGAAAAACTCATTTTGTTCTGCTGTTTTTGTATTCATTTCTTGCTTGTCTTACTGACTTCAGTATCAAACCCTTCAGATCATAGTAGAACTCTATAGCATGTGACTGTACACTGTAGCCAATTAAGATGTGAATTTATACAGAACACAGATGCTGAATAATAAGAATGGTGATTGTGTGATTTGTATGCCATTTATTTCTTTGAGCTTTTTCTGCTATTGTCTACTGACTTCCACTGCATTATGTCAGGTGTATAGAGTGATTTGCTATTTATTTTTTCCCCAAAATAGTCAGTGCCAGAAGGGAGTTTAAAGAGCTTGAGAGTACAAAGCAGAGGTGTAGTAAAATACTTGTATTAGAAATACAAGTTTTGTCTCATCGTGTTTACATTAGAATCTGAAAATTATAACTCTCCTTATAGTAGACAAGAAATATTTCTGAAGGCTATGCTGTTTATGTACATTGAGTTACAGCGTCACAGAATGATGGACCTGGCAGTCATCTGGTCCTACCTAACTGCTCAAGCAGCACTACCTAGAGGAGGCTGACCAGCATCATGTACAGATGGCTTCTGAAGATCTTGAAGGAAGGAGACTCCATAAAATTTCTGTGAAACTTTTTCCAGTACTCTGTTACACAGTAAAGAAGTTCTTCCTGAAGTTCAGAGTAATAAAATCATCCAACCTGGATAAGACCTTCAAGGTCATCAAGTTCAACTATCAGTTTCACCTACTGAGTCCCATATATAGAACACATCTTTTAGTGAAAAGTCCACTTGTCCATTAAACACCAACATGGATTCCAGCACTATTCTGAGCAGCATATTCAATTCTTGATCATTCTTCTACATGAAAAAACTTCTCAACTTGAGTCTATTTCCATTTTTGTGGAACCCATTGTGTTCCAGTTTAGAGACACATATATATATACCAAAATGTTCTGGCTACATCTTTCCAACCTCCCTTCAACTATTTTTAGGTATTGACAAGATCTCTCATGAGCCTTTTCATCTCCATGATAAAGAGACCGAGCTCTCTCCGTTTTTCCTAATAATAGAAGTGCTCCAGTGCCTTTATCATCTTGGTGCTTTATTTGAATACGTTCATGTCTCACTTGTATCAGGAGACCCAGAACAGAACACTGTACTACATGTGTATGAAATGCACAGGTTATCTCTCTTGACTTGCCATCAATACTTTGCCAAACGCAGCCAAGAAAACTGTTAACTTTCTTAGTAGCAAGGGTACCTTACTGGTGATATATTGGAGGGAAGGGAAGCCATCCTGAGGGACCTGTACAGTCTGTAGAATTGGGCTCGTGTGTGAACCTAATGAGGTTCAACAAAGCCAAGTGCAAGGTGCTGCACTTGGACTGGGGCAATCCTAGGTATTCATACAAACGGGAGAAATAACTCTTGGAGAGCAGCCCTGCAAAGAAGGACTTGGGGGTCCTGGTGGACAGGAAGCTGGGCGTGGGCCAGCAGTGCATGCTTGCAGCCTGGAGGGCCAACTATATCCTGGGCTGCATTAAAGAAGGTCTGGCCAGCAGGGAGAGGGAGGTGATTGTCCCACTCTACTCAGCTAGTACTGCATCCAGGCCTGGGACCCCCAGCACAAGAGAGATGCAGAGCTCTTGGAACAGATCCAGAGGAAGCCCGCTGAAATGACCAGAGGGCTGGAACACCTCTGCTATGAAGAAAGGTTGAGGGAACTGGGCTTGTTCAACCTGAAGAAGACAAGGCTCCTGGGAGACCTCATTGTGGTCTTCCAGTATTTGAAAGGAGCATATAAACAGGATGTGGAATGACTGATTACACGGGTTGACAGTGATAGGACAAGGGGAATAGCTTTAAACTAAGACAGGAGATTTAGGGTAGATGTTAGGAGGAAGTTTTTCACTCAAAGGGAGGTGATGCACCGGAATGTGTTTGTGGAAGCCCTATCACTGGAGGCATTGAAGGCAAGGCTGGAAGTGGCTCTGAGCAGCCTGGTCTAGTGGTTGGTGATTCTGCCCATGGCAGGGAGTTTTTTCAGTTTTTTTTCATTTTTTTTCATTTTTTTCAGATTTTTTTTTTCCAGTTTTCAACCCAGGTAGTTCTATGATTCTATGACTGTTATTTAGTCAGGACTCCTAGGTCCTATTCTGCAAATCTGCCTCGTATCCGGATGACTCCACATGTGGTGCCTGATATTGCTCTCCAGGTGCTCAACTCTGTACTTACCTTTCTTGAACTTCATCAGGTCCCTGTCATCTCACCCCTCCAACCACTCAAAGTCCCTTTGGATGACAGCATGGCCTTCTGGTGAATCAGCCACTCTTCCAGTTCTGTGTCTCCTGTAAATTTACTGAAATACTCTCTATTTAGTTTCCTAGATAGCTAAAGAAGTTAAAAATGATTTTCATTCTGATGTTCTGTGACACTGCATGAAATTTATGTGGCAGTGACTGAATGAACCATTTAACAGTTAAGCTGTTTTTGCACTCTAATCAAACAGGAAAATTAGTCATATCAGAGTGTACATGTGCTTGTTCTAAAGAACTAAAATCAAATATTTCCCTTACAAAGCAGAAGACTTTGCACTACTATTTTGTTTTCAGAGTCATAGGGGTTGGAACTAGGTAATATTTGACAATCTTCAAGATCCCTTCCAACCCAAGCCAATCATTAAATTCATGTCTCACAATAACTCTGGTTAAGAAGTATAACTTCTCTGGTCTTTAGAAACTTACACAATACTGAATATTATAGCCTAGATTCTGTGATGCTTACTTGTTCCTGTACAGGAGGAAGTTAGTTACAAAAAATAACAATTTTTGAAAATTCGTGAGGCACTTTCAACATGTCTTACTGTGCAATGGGTGAGAGCTGCTGCTGTAGTGACAAAACAGAAAGATCAGAGCCAAAGTCCACAACAGAGGAAAACTAACTTCCAGATCTCTATTGCTCTTCTACTTGTCACTACTTTCTCAGTGCAAGGATATTTGTTTGTGCCATGTAAATTTCTGCTCTTATTTTTAGGCCAACGGTATTTCTGATTATCTGTATTACAAATTTGGTAACAAATCTGCTTATCTTATGTGATTTTTACCAAGAAAGCAAGGCAACTACTGCTTGCAGTGCTTACTTATCACATTTACAACCTGTACTTGAGAGATTTCCCAGTTTTCTCAGTCTGATGCTGGGACCTCAGTTCAATTTACTTGTATTTTATTTATATGCTAGTTTCTTCTTTTTACTGCAGCTCTTTCATCAGCATTATAATCAGTGGCCTACTGAAAACAGATCTGCTCAACAAACACCTAATCTGTTCATATCTCCTAAGGATACATTTTCCTAAAGAAATATTTTTCTTTTAAGTCCTGGTTCTTCTCTCTGTCTATGCCTGAACACTATCAAATAAAATTTTCTCAGCTAGTTGAAGGAGAGCTGCATAGAATTTGTGCTTTTTATATGTCAGAATGGTGGTTCAGAAAGATAATATAAATCTCTCCCAGTCATAATACTAGTTAACAGCAAAAGTAATAAATGGTGCTGGAAAGAAATTGTTTCTGGGTGCCAATAACTTCATGATTATTTTCACGACGTATGATCATAATGAAGACTTGTGTTTGCATGTAAAAGTACCACTTTTTTCCATTTTATCTAAATGTCAGCCATAAGATGGAGAGCACAGGAATAAAAAATTATTTTTTCCTGCAAAACGTAGTTTAAAGTTTTAAGATGATTTAAGAAAAAAATAGTATATGAGTCTTCTGAAAGCACCTAATTCAAAATTGTAAATGCTGATATTTCCTCAAAAAAAAACAAAAAAAAAAACAAAAAAAAACCTATTTATATTTTGGTTGATAATTGGGGTTATGTTAACGGAATTATAGAAATAAATACTTTTCAATTTGTGTTATTTTCTGTGTTGAATTTAAGATCATAATTAAAAAAAAAAAAAAGAAATTAATACTACCAATAATATGTTTAACATGCTTTTCCTAGAATCATAGAATGGCTTGGGCTGTAAGGGGACCCGAGGATCATAAATTCTAACCCCCCTGCCACAGATAGGACCACCAACGTCCAAATCTGTTACTAGACCATTCACTCTGCGAAAAGTTTCCCCTTGACATGCTATATAAATCTTCCTTCTTTGTTCTTAAAACCATTCCCCCTTGTCCTGTCTCTATCTGAGTAAAAAGTGGATTCCTCTCTTTTATGTAATCCCTTTTTAAACACTAGAAGGATTAACATTTTGATAAGATTCATTGTATGCTAACTTTTTATCTCATTAAAATTTCCATAAGAAAATATTTTTAAATTAAAAAATAAAACTTGAATGCGTTGAAACAGGAATGAGTTGAAATAAATGGTGCCTTGTATGTTTTGACAAATGGTTGTTATTCATGGCAAAAAAAAAGAGTTTTGGTTTTGTAGAGATCTGAAGAACTCGAGGTCCACAAAAACCAAGGGAACTCTAGAAAGACAGTACCACTTGCAGTAGAAAAACCATGTCAAGATATTTATGTACTCAGAGGTCTAACCCCACCTACTTTTTCATTCTTCCTTTTTAGAAATGATTTAATTCCTACAAGGAATATATCTTCCATATTATTCTTTTCTAAGATCAAAAGATGTATTATTTTTATACACTGAGAATGAACTACAGTGTTCACTTGCCTCAGGCTGAGAGTGTGTTTATTTTTTTGGCCAGTGTATCTCCTCAATCCAGTCAGAGCTGTCTAATGAAACACTGGGAATAACCTAACTTTATTCTCTGAATTTGGTTTAAGCTGGAGACATATATGATGTAACAAAAAATTATCCCGTGAGAATCTCAATCAAGTGCATAATAATCTTTTTAAACATTTTTAGTTATTTACATCTCAGTCTGCCCACCTTGGACATTCAGATTTCATAATAAGCCAAACATGGCAAGCCAAGACAGAGTCAGTCCCGAGTAGATTATGCTTTGGGACCTGCTGAGTGCCATAGACAGCTAGCCATAAGGCCAAGAAAATTTCTAAATTACTTGGTCCTACTAGTTGTCAGAACTGCAATTGATCTTGGTAGTTAAACAAGAAAGAATATTTTAGGATTTACCAGTGGATTAATTTTTTAGAAAAGGCAATTACCTTGTGTTCTTTAGCAAACAAAATAAATAATTCCTCTTCTCTTAAGAAAAGCTTTTTGTTCATTGTACTTTCTTCTAACAACCAAAATTTTATTTTATCATTTTCATATCATCATGATATTGTAATTTCAATTTATTCAATTTTATTTCAACTAAAGGAATCTCTTAGAAAATGTTAGAATAAGTTTTTTATTTTCAGTAAGTCTACTTATCTTTTATTTCTGCACTGATAGAGACTTACATTAAACATTATTTTGCCATGAATGTATTCATTAGTTGAATGATTCTTTTAAGTGCCACAGCTGTTTTCAAAGCTATACTTTCAGAAGCTAAAAAAAAATATTTTCTTTAAAACTTTTCATGTTCTTTTTTTAAGTCTAATGCTTGATTCAAATACAAACATTCAAAATAGAAATAACTTAGAGCAAGCCCAAGAAACTAGCAGTTTTCAACTTAAATATTGTAGTTAATGTCCAGTAAGAGGTAGGAAAAAAAAATTATCTTTGAAAAAGACTTTCTGTTTTTGATCCCTTGCACGCTGTCCAGAGAACTTGAATCAATAGGTTTACACTTTTAATCTTCTGACGTATTCTGGTTCTAGAAGGTAAGCACAAAATCCTTTTCTATGAAATCTTATGGAAGCTGTTAAAATATAGAACAAAGGAAAAATGAATCAATTATTCCAGCTTTCCAGTTGCTTGAAAAGGTCAGAGTGGTTTCATGTTTGTGATTGGTATTGATGATCTGATTGTTACCGTATGGTTGAGTCAATTCTGATGGCTTCTCTGAGTTGCAGAAAACACTATTTTTCACTGAGCCAGGCTTTATCTCTTACTCATAACATTAACAAGCAAAGCAAACTAAGCTGATAGAAACATGCTTGTCAAGGTATGAATCTCTCTTGACTTGTTTACTGTTGCTCTAGCAGAGAGTATTCACTTTTTTGCACAGTGGAAAAGGATGTGTAGATGGAAAAAAATCCCAGAACCATACTGAAGTTGTAGACAAGGAGAACAGAAGTGTAGCTTCTGTGTGTAATGTGTAATAGTTTAAAATGGTTGTGATACTTCTTTCTAGGTTAGCAAAACTGCTCAACCTGGAAAATATGGCCCATATACTTTGGTCCATATGACCACATATGTGCATTTTAAATGAGCCTGAGAAAAAAAGAAAGGAAGAGTTCCACTGCTAGATAGGCCAAAACTATTTTAAGCATGATTCTGTTTGTGAAAATGTGGATGTAAATACACACTGCTGTGAAAATTATTCTTTTGAAGAACTTGCTACAATTCTCATTAAACTGACATTGCTACTCAATAACTGTAATCTCAATATCCTATTTACTTAAAAAAATTCAATTGAAATAACATACCAAAGGTTTATGAGAAACAATACATCCTAAACTTCTTTTCTGCTAATAGAGGTGCATAACATAAAAACAAAAGACTTCAGAACTGAGTCTGCCATAGAAAAGATCTCTGGATGTTTATGTAATTGAAAAATAAGACTCCTGAAGAGCAGTCTCTACTTTCCTGAATGACACTGGTTTCACGTATCAGCTGGTTACACATTTGGTTGAATGAGAAATGTAAATATATGATTTTTTTTCAGAAAAGAAAAAAGAAAGAAAACAGAGGTGACTTTCAATTTTCTGAATATAAAAAGAGATTTTCAATTGAAGAAAGTTATACTTACCCATATCTACTTTATGTGGTAGTTAGGTTACAGGTTACAGTTCATTATGTCTTATGATGGGAGATATACAAAAATGATATACAAAAACTTCACTCTTAGAGTTATTTCCATATAAAGGGAATCTGATAGAAAGATAGATACACCACAGTAAGAAAACCTCAGTCTAGACTGGTATTTGATCCTGTCTGTCCCGCGTTTCCTTCTTCCACACTTTCCCAAAACATATTTGGAACTTGAACAGAAATGAAAGAATCTTTGCAGAATATGTTTTGTGAAAATGCTTTTATTAAATAAATAAGTAATAGAAAAGGTTTTTCAAAGATAGGTTTTAAAATATTCAGCTGAATAATAGCTATCTAATGCAAATACATACCTGACAGTCTTGAAGCACATAAAGCGAAACATATTCTGTACTATATGGCCTTTTTTTCTCTTAAGTGTCTCTATGTGAGATATGATGTTATTACAATTTGTTGTTAAGAAGGTTCAAAAGATAACAAAGCTCAGATGACCTTAAAATGAGCTTTTCATCAATTCTTTTTTCACAGTGGAAACTTGGTAATTTTGTAGATTATGCATTATATTATCTCTTCACTTGGCAGCATTTCTCCACAAAACTTATCTCTCTTGGTCATTACAGAATATTGTTCCTGCTGATTTTTAGAACTATTCAAGTGAAGATTGAAAAGAGCTGGAAGTTGTCAGGAAAGAAAATCATGCAGATTTGAATACTCAGCAATTACTGTATAAAGCTTCATTATGTTCCCATTGCTATTATGCTGAGAAATATATGCTGAGCCTGAAGAGGGGAAAAATTTTCTGCCAAAACAAGTTATATTATTGTTTGATATCTCTCTTTTTTTAAGGATATCAGCATTTTTTATTTTGTAATTTTTAGACTTTTTAGCATTTTTAGCATTATATTTTTACTAGGTAGATACAAAATGGAACTGAAGCACTACTTTGACATTTTCCCCTATTTTCCATTTAGTCAATCAATTTAAAGCAAAACATGTCTTCAGTTGTGCAAACTTAATGAAATTTCATTTAATTTTTCCTCATATTCAAAAATTATTTAGTCATTATTCTAGTAAAATTTATTTTCCTGGAGCACGTAATGTTACAAAAAAAATATATATAATCCTAATTCTATTTTTTTTTCTATTCTAAAAAATATACTTGAAATCTCTTTGATAAAAATTCCTATTATTGTTGTGAACTGTCCAAATATAATGGAATTCTCAGCAATGGTGATTATTGGGTTATTCTACTGCTCAAAAGGAATAATAAAAAAAAAGAAATAAAGCATTCTTCATTTTGAGTCAAAGTTTTAATGGGAAAAAAAGATTAAAGGACAGATGATAACACTATAACTTTATGAAGACATTTCACTGAGAGTTTTCTCTGAAACAGATGAAGGGACTCAGAAGAATAAGAATCCCTGGGAGTCTTTGAAGACTTTACTTTCATACTGAGAAAATGTGAAGATTAAAATCTTCAGACTAAGATCTTTTTCTTGATGATTTTATATTCTCATTTACTCAATGTGTCTTGCAGAATCTGAGACAAATTTAATAAACCTTTCTATATCTTCTGAGGAAAATCATCTAACTCATTTGTTCAGACTGAGTTGTATATGGAAAATATTTAAATAATATTGTAATTCAGTTCATTGTGTCAATGAGATTACATTCTTGGAAAAAGAATGTAAAAAGATCTGTACAAAACTACTGCATTTTTAGTGGTGACAGGACATTTCTGCAAGTGTGGTTCTTTTTGTACCCACAATGGCAGATGAGAGTTATAGATTAGCTCCCAGCAAACTGAAAATATTCAAAGATTACCATCAAATGAACAACGTATTTGAAGTTAATCGAAGTATAGAAGGAAGAAATCTAAAACAATTTTTCCTTTAAAAAAAATACATCTATCTTTATCATTAAAAATTCAGTCTTTCTGCCTTAGGACGTTTTGTGAAATGGAGAACTTTTATGTATGTAACCGCTCAAAAATATTGAAATATAACCTCAAGATTGTGTGGTGAGAGTGTTAATGTTTTTACTAACATACTAAAAATTAAAGAAATTATGTTTCATTAAAAATTCATTGTTATTCTTGCTGCTATGAATTGAGAAACAAATAATAATAATAAAAGCCTAAGATCAGTCCTACAGCAGGAGCAGCACTGGACATTTTTTATTTGTCTACATTAATATTTTGTTTGTTTGTTTGTTCTGTTCCAAAACATCCTGAAATTCATGTTTTCTGACAGTGCAGGTCTTGTCATAGCTTTGTGATCTAGTTCAAAATAAGCATGCTGTGCTGCATTCAGTATCTTGGAGGATTAACTGTTCTCAAGCAATTTGGGGAAAATATGTGATTTGCAGCAAAGACGGTTTTAATGAAAGGGTTGGAAAATTCATGTTTGCTGAAATTGTTATGCTTCATAACATTTCACAAAGCTGTTATTGAATATGAAAAATGACCAGCAATTATGACATTTCTATCTTTGTAGAATCTAAATGGTTTGAAGTAGAAAAAGCTCTGCATTTCATTGATTATTAAATCAGTTTACCAGAAAAGTTGGGATAGATGAAGAAAATCATAAGACTTTTATAAAATTGTAAACACCATTTCTAGCAGGCCAGAGGTTCTTGGCACTTTACAATGCCAGTAAAAAAATCTTCAGGCTGTTTCAAAAATCAGTGGGAATTTGTTGCAGCCTGTAGTCTAAAGCACAGTTATCTAATTAGAGAAGTCCTGGGGTTAAATTAAAAAAAGGAAAAAACTGAACATTCACAGAAATGAACAGTATGAAAACTTTTGGAATAACCTTATTTCTACCAGTTGTTGTTGGTTTTTGTGGTTTCCCTTTATTGTGTTTAATTTAACCACACTCAGTTAATCCTTTTTAGAGAGATTATTTCAGGATACTAGTGGAAAGACAAAGTGCAGAAGAGACAATCACTGTCATTTGTACAGCAATTATCAGAGACAAGACAAAACATTTCTGAGTGAAAACTACAGAAATATATCTGAAAGTGTTTAAAGTGTGCTATGATCTGAAGCTTCACTCTGTGGTTCCCGCATTTAATTTCATCATTGCCTTTTGGTAGATAATACTTCCCAGATCCAAAGAAACAAAAAACTGACACAGGAAATTTCTGCCAGATATATTTATCTTTAAATTCCTTGAAATATGACTCCTGTTTATTTGCATTCTCAGAAAGTAATGCCATCCAGGGAATATCAATACAGTGATACAGTGAAGAGGCTGTATATTCTATAAATTGTATGCCTACTTAACAGTGAACAAGGATTTGAGAAAAACATCATGGGGTATGTTCTGCTGAAGGCTGCAAAATATTCCTGGCATCTGCCTATGTAAGTAGAGGATGCTTATCAATGCTGAAGAAGTTTCATTCCGAAAAACTTGAAATATACTTCACCGATGTATGCATCCCCATGTGCTGAGGGAGTTAGCAGATGTGATTTCTGAACTGCTCTCCAACATCTTTGAAAAGCCTTGGAGAACACGAAAGGTGCCCGAAGACTGAAGAATAGTCAGTGCCACTCCAGTTTCAAAAAGGTCAAGGAGGAGTACCTGGGGAACTACAGGCCATTAAGTCTCAACTCTGTCCCTGGAAAGGTGATGGAGCAGCTTGTTCTGGATGCCATCTCCAGGCATTTGAAAGAGAAGAAGGTTACCAGGAGTAACCAGCATGGGTTCACCAGGGAGAGGTCATGCTTGACCAACCTGGTAGCTTTCTATGATGTCATTACTGGCTGGACAGATGTGGGAGAGTAGTGGATATAGTCTACCTTGGTTCCAGCAAGGCATTTGACACTGTCTCACACAACATCCTTATAACAAAGCTGAGGAAGTGTGGAACAGATGAGTGGATGGTGAGATGGGTTGAGAACTGGCTGTCTGGCAGAGCTCAGAGCACTGGAACAGGCTGCCCAGAGATGTGGTGGAGTTTCCTTCTCTGGGGACATTCAAGACCCACCTGAACACCTACCTGTGATACCTCATTTAGGGAGCCCTCTTTGGCTGGGGATTGGACTAGATGATCTTTAGAAGTCCTCTCTAACCCCTACAATTCTGTGTAATTCTGTGATTCTTTGATTTTAATGTCTGTGTCCCCTAATTGTCCTTTTTACGGAGATCTCAAAGGAATATGCTTTTCATTCTAGTTAAATGATTCTGATATATACTTAGCAAAATCTCTAAGAGAACCTGCTAAGTATCACTGGCTAAATATCCTGCTGAAATTTTTTTTGACCACAGGCATACTCCTTGATAAACTGTTAACTTAATAATACCCATATTAAATTTATACTGAAAGCATTGCTGACAGGGGTGTATTAAAGCTTAATCAGCAGATATTTTATGATATGTTTTTCCCCAACCTGGAGTAAAAAAGAATATAATAAGGCTAGGGCAAAAGTAATCTTCTCAGATACTTTTTCTACGAAAGTTTTGTACTGGATTTAAGATTATGTGTTTAAGGATTCAGAAGATATGACAATTGGATGCTACTCTCTCACTCTGTTACAGGCCAGCTGTATTAACATGTATTCATTAGAGTGTGATCATAGAATCATAGAATGGCCTGAATCGAAAGGGACCATAATGATCATCTAGCTTCAACCCCCCCCACCGTGTGCAGGGCTGCCAACCACTAGAGCAGGCTAAGATTGCCAACCAACCTGTGAAGGAAAGTTGCAGAAAACTGTGGTTTAAAGGAAAACAGAGAGTTTTCTTGATTTAAGTTTTTGGAAGGAATGACAGCATATTATGAAGGGCAGTACTAGGTTCTTTTGTAATATCTGGTTAATTACACATTTTTATCCTCAATTTAAATATGAGAAAATTGCCCTGCAAGAGAACATAATGGCAAAGAAAATCAGCATCAACTGACTCACAGAATGCATATGAATTGAATAGCACACTCAATCTCCTGTTCTTTTCTTGATTTTACTACCTACTGACTCACTTACATTTCTAAAATAATGGAGACTGGACATTACTAGGTATCCTACTGCACAGAAGCAGTTAAAGTGGCAACCTTTAAAGTGGGCTTTTCCATAAATCTAACTTCCTAGGATGCAGCCACAAAGTGGATTTAATTTGAGAAACTACTGAAAAAAGCTCTGTGGAAAGCAGGCGTGCTCTAATTTTTTTCTAATCAGTGGAGCAATAGTCACAAGTCACAGGCTTGTTCCAAAGCTCACATTCACATTTTTCACTCTGTCAGGAATCAATCTCTTTGTATTCTGCAGAGAAGATTATGTTGCTTCATTGATGTCAGTTCTCAGGACTCCGTAATAAAAAAAAAAAAAAAAAAAAAAAAAAAAGGACAGAATAGAGTTAGAATAGAGTTGTGGTTTTGTCCAGTAAGTAGTTAATCACCACATAGTCTTTCACTCATCCTCTCTGAGTGGGACTGGGGAGAGAATAAGAAACAAATCCCAAAACACTGAGCTTGGAGGTTGGGAAAAAGCTATTTATAAAGACAGAAAGGAAGAGGAAAAGAAAAAGATGCTAGTAATGATGTTATAAATATATATAATTTCTATATATATTATAATTACTACTATACACACAAAACAGGTGATGGACAAGCAATTGCCTACATTCATTGAGCAATGCCCAACCAGTCTCTAAGCAGTAGGTTTCCTGCCCAGCCAATTCCCTGCTGTGCTTCAAGGTTTTCTTTATATGATGTCATATGGTATCCCTTCAGCAGTTTTGTTCAGCTGTCCTGGTTCTGTTCCCTTCCAAATCCTTGTGCCCCCTCAGCCCCTCCCACTAGTGGAATGGTACAAGTTGAGACACTGAAGCATCCTCAGTTCTGAACAGTACTTCTCAGCAAAAACTAAAATACTGGAGCGTTATCAACTCCGTTTTTCTCATAAAGTCAAAACATAACAAGATAGCAGACACTATGAAGAAAAAAATTAACTCTGTCCCATTTAGAACTAGGACATGTAGCCGTAGCCAGGACACATATTCTCAAGAGAATAAGATTGAAAATATTGTACCCTATCATTGACACCCTTTTCATGAGCAGCACATTTGTAGATTTGTCAGCATTACATTTTTAATTAGTCCCATCTTGATATGCAATATTTTTTAATGTGGTAATCAAATGATGCATGATTAACACCTTACCTTTGACTTTTCATAAATATATCTATGTTATGAATTTAATTTTCATTTTCCCATTATAAAACAGCTGGAGTTATTATATCAAGTAAATATTTTACAAGTAATATATAGTGTGTAATAAAATGAGTACAGACTTAAATGATTTTGTCAATTCATAAAATCATAGCACAAGCCACTGTTGCTGGCTATAAATCAATGGATATATAATGGAAAAGGGACCTTGATTTTCACAATTCCTGGGCAGAGCTTTCTTTCACAGTTCAGAAGATATTTTCAGAAAGTAGAAGGGAAAGAGGAGGACTAACTCAACCCTTCACATGCATAGCTTTCCACAACAGACCTCTGAATCTAAGATCAAAATACCACACCTACAACAGTATGTCAAAATATGCTAGATTTCATAGAAATATGTTCATCTAAGAAATTAAAAAGCTTACTTTTATCCTACAGAATTCAAGGGGAAATGTTATCAATAGAATAAGTGAAAAAAGTGTGAAAATCTAAGGGATAAATGACATGTATCTGTTTTCTAAATTGGGAAATGTAAACTATTGAATTGCAAAACATAACAACAAAAACTTACAACATTAAGATTGGAATTGATTTCAATATTATAGTGAATATAACAATTAAAAAATCCTTCAAAATCATCTGAACTATATTTTAAGCAGTGGAAGATTACAGACCATTAAGATTATATTGTTGCCATGCATAAAAGAGGTATGTACTAGTTGTTTTCTAAACCATGACAGGTGGATTAAAGGAATGCAGTAAGAAAGATGTAAGATTATTTTGCCAAATAAGTATTATTTTGCATATCAGCATGTTCTTCTCTTATTGAGAGGTGTTATCAAATCAGAAATGCTAATGGAAATTAACAGAAAATACATTTCAGATTGATGTTCAAATACTCCTGAAATTGTGATTGTATGATAGTATGTTTCAGAGCTTAAAGTACAAATTTAGTCAGAGAAGATAAATCCCAAATCTCCTTGCTGATATATACAAGTGTGTACCTGTTTAAAATACACTGTATCTGAATTTTTGAGTATTAAGATATGGTCGATTATAGCTCATTTGCAAACTAAAAGTGAAGACTTACTCACGAACATAATCTAATGAACAGATCTGGTAGGCTGATAATTCAAGTAATAAAACTACAGTCCCACACATGCCCACAAAGTACATCCTCACAAGTGCTACTTTATCGGGCAAATAGAGATTGTGATTTAAGTAACTAGTGATTTAAAAAAATAGTTTGAATATAACTCTGATGTAAAATTTCCTTGGATTCTGAATACGCCATGTTTTATAGCAGTATGGAAAATACAGTATTATGCTGTTTATAAATATAACACCAGATGATTGGAAAACATCAGTTACCTCAACTTTAAAATTCCGATCAAACTATCCTGAAAGACAATGTATATGTATGTAGGTGCCCTGGGCTTACTATTTCAGCATGAAAAAGAAACAAAAACTGCACTCAAATCACGTATTTAAAATAAACGTTTTGTGATGCTGTTTTGTTTTGCTGTTGTTCTTGGAGATCGTGTTTTTTTTCTTTTTTAATGAATCTTATTACCCTCTTGCACATCTCAATTTGTTTAAACATTTTATTATCTTCTCCTTTGCTCTTTTTAACTTTTTATTATTTACACGAAATGTAATTCATCCCTCTGTCAAGTTCAGTTCCAATACAGGTATGAAAAACTAGGTAGGCTTGGAAGAGAATATAATACTTGCAAACTAAATCGTAGAGGGATCAGCGGGCCAAGAGAATGCAAAGATGTAGTTGGAAAAATCTAAAGAGATCAATTTCCTGGTTCATAAAGCTGAAGCATGAAGAAAAGAACATTTACAAAAGCATTTACAGGTAAGATTTCAAAGGTTTGGTCAGAGAAATAGTAGCTCTACATTAAGCACAGAATTATCATCCTACAGAAGAAAGATATTTAGTACAGAGCTACATTTGCTTCTTTGATAAAGGAGCACACTCTTTTCTTCAGGGCCCAAAATAAGACAATTATCATTTAATTCTCTGCTTTTCTAGTTGGAAAGTAACATTTTATTTTTTAAACATCACTAAGTTCAAGTTTATTCAAAGAGTTCAGAGAGATTCTCTGTCAAATATTACAGGCATTGCATGTATTGTTATTTGCAGGGGCAAGTATTTCACTGGGAGGATGGTGAGGCACTGGCACAGCTGCCCAGCGAAGCAGTGGGGTGTCCCATTCCTGAAGGCACTCAAGGCCAGATTGGATGGGATTTTGGGAAGCCTGAGCTTGTGGGTGGCAGCCCTGCTCATAGCATGGGATGGAACTGGGTGGACATTAAGGGCCATTACAAACCGAGACATTCTGTGATTCTATGACACTGCGATTCTATGATTCTATTACTATTTCTTTTCCTGAATACTATGAAAGAAACAAACTCATTAGGGAAAGGAGTCAAATGTCTCTAAGATAGAGAAAGCATGCTTTTTATTACATTTAGTAGAGGAACATCTTGACTGCAGGTAGCAGTGTCTTTCTACCTCAAAAAAAAAAAAAAAAAAAAAATTATCATCATCATTATCATAGAATGGCTTGGGTTGGAAGGGACCACAAGGGTCATCAAGTTCCAGGGAGTCAAGTTCCATTGTCAGGGCCCACAGTTTCCAGATCTGGTCCTAGACCAGGTTTCCCAGGGCTCCATCCAGCCTGGTCTTGAACACCTCCAAGGACAGAGCATCCACGGCCTCTCTGAGCAGTCTGTTCCAGCACCTCATCACTCTCTTTGTGAAGAACATTCCACTGATGATGATAGACAATCATTACGAATGATAAAAGTTCATAAAATATCCTGTAACATACTAAGAAATTAAAACAGAATCAGATCTCTGTAAGTCTCTAATACATGTTTTTTACTGTGAATTTAAAGAAAGAAAAAAATAACAACCTTCAGGGTTAAATGTGTGCAGAAAAATCTCTGTAATTGTATTGACTCATAATAACTGAGCATTCATATTCATTTTTCAGGCCAAAAGAGTGGGAGTTATGTGATTACATTAACTGAATAAATGACGTTTATGCCAACAAAGAAGAAATTTAGGTGAATGATGAATGTATTTCAAGGTGAGAAGAAAGAAACAAAAAAGACTATTTTTTTCTGATGCCATGACAGTTCAGTGATATCTAGTGAAATTCTTTGCATTCAGAAGTTCTGTTCTTTCAGTCTGTATTATATGCACAGATTTCCCTGGAGAAGAGAAGGCTCCAAAGTGACCTGAAAGCCATCTTTCAGTATCTAAAAGGGAGCTACAGAAAAGAAGGGAACAGACTCTTTAGCAGTATCTGGGGTGATAGAACATGGGGAAATGGTTTCAAGCGAAATTTAGGTTAGATATAAGGAAAAAAATCCTTCAGTGAGGGTGGTGAGGTACTGAAACTGGTTGTCAGGTGATGTGGTTGGTGTCTCTTCACTGGAGACTTTCAACGCAAAGCTGCATCAGACCCTTGGCAACCTGACCTGTCTGTGGTGTCTCTGTTCACTGCAGAGGAGTTGAACTAGATGACCTTCAGAGGTTACTTTCAACTCCAAGGATTCTATGATTCTATTCTACGTGTCTCCCTCTATATTACTCCTTGTTCTCCACCACATAATATCTGGCTAAAAGAATTTTCATCCATGTACAGCAAACTGGCAGCTATTGCCTCAGTGGGTAAAAATAGTTTTGATAGATCTATTGCTATGTGGTATCATGGTTTCTTATTCTTAACTTGTTTTAATGTATTTCAGGGGCTGTCACAACGTGATAGAATGTGCATAGTATATACATACTTGTCAAGCAAAATTCTACCTGTTGTTAATTACAATTCAAAATATAAAAACTCTGCCTAAAGGAAATGAAAAATGAGTTAAAAGGAGTATATTACTTTGTATTCTAACAGAGTAGTTCACTTCAGCAATGCTGTTTGAAAGTAAAAATATTACTGTGTTCATTGTTCATTCACTTGTGTTCATTGTTAATGATCTCAAAAGCCAATTTTTTTTGCCCATCCTTTATGTATTCACCTACAAATAGTGTGTGCTGGATAGCCAAAATGATCCCAGAGGGTTATTCTAGAGTTATGGTCCTTAATATCCTTTGTGTAGATGGGATCAAAATGAAATACAGGCAAGAGCGTATGTAGATTATGGGGTGAAGATTCTTTCTGCGCATATCACATAGACACAAAAATAAAGAGCACCGAAATGTCAGAAGATGAATGAGGAAGAAAGCAAATACATGAAGGTATTCCCAAAAAATCATTTCTTCAAGATGCATGAGGCAATATGAATTTCTGGCTGGGGCCAATACCTGTTTTGTTATGGTAGGCTGGTATCTCCTTTTATTTTTTTGATAAAACATGACCAGTCAGATAAATGGGAAACTCTTACTTCTGGATGATGAAGAACCACCACATATATAATGCATTTATGCCTTAAACTTCATGTATTTTCTGTAATTTTCAGGCAGACAGGGAAAATGGAAGCAATAGCATAGAATCATAGAATCATTGAATGGTTTGGGTTGGTAGCAACCTTCAAGATCACCTAATTCCAACCCCCTTGGTTGGACAGGGACATCTCCCACTAGATCAGGTTTCTCAAAGCTCCATCTGGCCTGATCTTCATCTGCTCCAGCAGAAGTGAGACTGACTGGTCTGTAGTTTCCTAGGTCTTCTTTTCCCTTCTTGAAAATGGGGCTTATGTTTCCCCTTTTCCAATCTGTGGGAACTTCACCAGACTGCCATGACCTTTCAAATACGACGGATAGTGGCTTGGCAATTTCATCTGCCAATTCCTTCAGAACCCATGGTTGGATCTCATCACGTCCCTTAGATTTGTGCACCTTTAGGTTCTTTACATGGTCTTGAACCTGATCTTCACTTAAATCAGGCAGATCTTCCTTCTCCCAGTTCTTAACTTTGCTTTCTGCAGCTTGGGCAGTGCGGCTAGAGCCCTTGTCGGTGACGGCTGAGGCAAAGAATTCACTGACCACCTCACTTTTCTCCATATCCCTTATGACCATGTCTCTAATTTCCTTCTGGAGAGGGCCCACATTTTTCCTGGCCTTCTTTTTATCACTTATGTACTTGCATAATTTCTGATACAACTGTATAACATGATTAGTATGTGGCAGTGAGCAGAATGAGTTTGGTATCTGACACCTGTGGAGATGAGGCATACTTACCTGTGACCTACTGGCCTAAACGCTATCATAAATATTGACATCAGGTATCATAAATATTGCAATCAGGTAACTCCAGCTGACTGGATAGTTTGAAAGCAGTTTTGTCGCCAGTACCAAAAAATCATAAAACCATGACACGCCTTCATTTTTGTTTTCCTACACATTTGTGTTTATAGCTTAGGAAGTATTTTATATTTAATGCGCCATGTACACAGTCAAAAGGTTAAACAATCCTGCCATATAAATTTTTACTTAGTTTCCTTCAGTATACTTGAAAAGAATAACCCACTTAAAAAAAAAAAAAACAGAGAAAAAAATTGTATATGTTTTAAAAGGTTCTTTCTATTGTCGTAGATTCAAAATGTGTTGCATTCTCTTATTGAAGGCCTACCTTATAATAGGGGTCTGACAAGATGTCAAGACAGCATTCAATCTGTTGGGTTTTTTTCAGTTTTCTCAGGTTTAACATTAAACACATTTCAATATGAAGCATTTCTGGTTAATAGTGAAAAAAATCAACCCCTTTGCAGCATAGGTTTTGTTCCTGCTAGCAGGACTTAAAAGCTATCCAAGATTTTTTAAATGTTGTCATTCAACCGAATGAGATGTAGTAGATTTTCAGTGCAATTTGCTTGACTGAATCAACTATAAGAAGTATATTTGAATGTATAAGCCTTCATGGAAGCTCATAATTGCTGGGTTAATCATGCAGTGATGTAAACTGAGGGAATTTGTTTGGGAATCAGAATTTATACTGAAATATGTCATGGATGCTAAAACTGGCCAAAGGAAAATGAGAAGTCCTGTACATCAGCAAGAATTTTCCAAGATAATAAAAGGCCTGGAGCATTTCCTCAGTGAGAAAATGCTGAGTAACCTGAATTTGTTCAGGCTGGGGAAAAGAAGGCTGAGGGGATATCTGATTAATGTTTAGAAACATCTTAAGGGAGGTGGGAGACAAATGCATGAGTCCAGATTCTTCTCATTGGTGTGCAGTGATAGGACAAGGAGAAATTGACTAAAACTTGAACATAGGAAGTTCTGTACAAGCATGTGAAACTGGAAGAAGTTGCTCAAAGAAGTTGTGGAATCTCCATCTACAGTGACATTCAAGACATGTCAGGATGCCTATATTAGGCACTGGCATTAGCGGGGGTGTTGTTCTCAGTAATTTCTTCAGGTCTCTTCCAACTTCTGCAATTCTATGATTCTGTGAAGTGAATCAATAGTTCTCTTCCAGGTTCTCTTCCAGGTTGAGCCTTAAGAAGTACAAGACACAACAGAAGTGTCAGACATGCCTTGATAAGGCCCAAAGAGGAATGATCTCACAAGGATTAAAAGCAACAGAGCACGTTAGGTTTCAACAGTAAAGAGGCATTCCTGTTATAACATAAGGTTGGTTAGTTTGCTACATCCAGAATCAGTACAGACTGTAAACTTCAATGCTTAGAATTTGAAGATGTGCTCTCTGTGACATGGATTTTTAACAAAGACTGACAGTGTCAGATAAATGCCATCACATCCAGTCCAGCTTAAATGATATAGTCTGATTCTATTGACTGAAGTATTTCCATTAGTGCTTAGTATTTCTTTTCACTTTAACAAACATCTGGATTTCCATGTGCAAGCAAAACTTACACTGTCAAGCTCCTTTAATTTAATCTATCAATACACTGGCTAATGCTGGACTTTAATGATATACAATTCAGCATTTCACTTAGCCAATACTTTCTATTTTTTCCATCCTAACTGCTGTGGTAGTGTCAGGTAGAAACTCATTTTATTCATATAATTGTATCAAGAAAAAAAGGCTGAAGTTGAATTCACTTTTTTTGCCTTTTCATTAAGGAAAAACTTTTAAAAAGTTTATATGTATATTTTCCACCCCATTTTTACATTATGTGCAGAGACAAACAAAATCAGCTGATAATTGTTACTTTAATTAACGCATTACAGTGAAAATATAAAAGTTGTAAAGAGTGTAGAATACATTATAGACCAATTGAGTAAATTGCATCCCTGGGACTACTTTGCTGTGCCTGCAGCTGTTTTTTCTTCTTGTTTTTTTTTTCTTCATGTAAAAAGCACAAGTCCCTGAAATAGTCTTTAATGGTTCCTGAAATCAAACAGCTATTTTGATTCTAATTTTTAATATCTAGATTACTTTTTTACTCTAGAAAATGATATGCTCTGTTGAGGCATGACAAGACTACACACTGAAGTATCAGGGCTAAGTTTAATTGCTTTGTATTTTTTTTGTTCCATCTCAGGCATGATATTTCACTGTATAATAATGCTGGACCTCTGAATCAAGGCATTGGAAATTAACATAGAGGAATTTAATAATTCGGATGTATACTGGAACAACATCAGAAAATGTATACCAGAAAACTATTGGTCAGAAATATGGCATTAAAAAGTCATAGGAATTATAGACCAGTAAATCTACTTTTCTACTCTGGCAATGAGATTTTTGATGAAATGTTACTCTTCTTGTGCTTCATCCTTCAAAATATCTGTTCACAAATGTACATATTGCCAAAAGGTCTGATAGGGTCATGATCAATTTTTTCTTTGAGTTGAATATATAATTAGAACTCCACACATTCTGATTGAAAATTTGCCGGTAATTTATTTATGTCAAATGAAAATAGAATTTCAAATAAACACAAAAATTGATATTTTCAGCAGTCTTGTAATCAGTTCTCAAATTCCTTTATCAAAACAGAAAGCGCAACTGCATATCTTTTGCTGTTTGTACTGTGTGAACAATTTTTTATGTATCAAAATTCATAAACTTGTTTGCCATAATCTGAATTAGCATTGCACAGTGCCCATGCCCTGACCACGTTTCAGCCCATATAAGGTTTATAGTACACTGACTGTTTAGTTTGGTGGGACAGTCACCACCTTTATATGTGCAGGGAAAGGGGTGGTCCAAACGGAGATCTATTTCAGGCTGCATGCAGCCCCTGGACTCTAAGTTGGACATCCCTGATTTAAGCACTCTTTTACTTATTACTGGCTGTTTATTAAACATTACTGTTGCACACTTTCTTCCCAGTTGGCAAGTCCTTGTTGTGGACAAGACAGGTGGACAAAAAAGTATAACTGAAACTGTCTTCTTGGATTTCTGGAAGGCCTTTGACATGGCGCAACATCCATACTTATTAATTTGAAGGCTGGACTATGAAATTAATTAAGACAGAGGGTTGTGGTCAGTATGTCCAGATGGAGGCAGGTCATGACTGGCATCCCCAAGGAGACTTCAACAACTTTATCAATTATTGAGGTAGTGGGATTGTGTGCACCATCAGTAAGTTTGCTGCTGACACCAAGTTGAGTGGTCTAGGTGATACAACAGAAAGAAGGGATGCCATCCCTTGGGAAGTGGGATCATGTGAATCTAATGAATTTCAGAAAAACCAAGTGCAATGCATTTCACTCTATTCAAGTTGACCCCATGTGCACGGAGTAGGAGAACTCCTTGAGCCCCATATGGAGTACTGTTTCCAGACTGGGTACCCCAGCACAAGAATAAGTGGTCTTAAAGTGAGTCCAGAGTAGGAGCATGAAGATGATCAGAGATCTGGAGCACCTCCCCTAGCTTGTTGGGCTTGTTTAGCCTGGAGAAGAGAAGGCTCTGATGTACTGCACTGTGGCTTTTGAGAACTTGAAGAGCAGTTTATCAGCAGGAGGAAGAAACACTTCATACACAGTCTGATAGTGGCAGGACAAGGGTGAATGGTTTTAAGCTAAAAGAGTGGGGATTTGGATTAGATGTTAGGCAGATCATGGGAAGATCATGAGACAATGGTACAGACTGCCCAGATAAGCTGTGCATGCCCTAGAGGTGTTCAGGAGCACGCTGGATGGGGCCCTGAGCAGCCTGACCTGCTGGATGATAGCCTGGTCTACTGCAAGGGAGGTTAGAAATAGGTAAACTTTATGGCTGCTTTCAACCTAAGTAATGCTCTGATTCTATGATAATGATAACAGGATTTATCAACTGACATCAATTTTCTCATACACCTTGACTTCACGTCATTCCTATATTAATTACATTTTATTTCTCATAGCCTGTAAACTATTTCTGCTGTGCAATTATCATAAAAACACTCATAAAAAAACTTTTATTTAGTGATTTATTTATATTTCCCATTTGAATGGGAATGCTGAAGTTCAAGTTAGGTTCAAGTTAGGATTTGCTGTAGGAAATAATGAGTAAACATTGGAGTGCATCTAAACCTTTATTTTCTTTTCCCATTTGCTTTTATTTATTTATTTACTTATTTGTAATAGCTGTTATTCTCTGCGTGTGTTTTGTTTCTTTCTTTCTCATTTTCATATAATATGCCTTCTCTCATTTTTTAGTTATTTGTCAATTCTATCAATTCTCATATACTGCAAATAAGAGCTATGCAAACAACATCTTTCTTCACTTTTATGCAGATGTTTTAGTTGTACATCCAAATGTACACGCTCAGCCTCAAAACACTGGCAGTGCATTGTCTCCCTGGTTCTACAAGGATCTAAAGCATGGCACCAGATTTAAGCAGTCCTATTAACTTCATTGAAATTTCAGGTATGAGGAAATTTAGGTAGGTACTTTGAAGGATTTGGATGTCAACCCTCTGAACTAAGAAAATGAGTTTTTTTGTGTTTTTTTTTTTTTTTTCTCAGTAGGATTAAAACAGAGAAGGCATTTTGGATTATGGGAAAAAGAACCATGTCATGAACAAAAAACATCAGACTAATAGGATTCTGGAAAACTTTTAAAAGTGGCAGTGACAAAAAATTTGCGTCCTATCACAATACAAGTTTATTTGTACAACAGTGGCTGATATTGAGTAGATTGCTTAATAAAAAAGATAGGATCACCAGACTGAAAGGTATGTCTCTTTCATACAATCTCTAAATATATTTTTAAACATATCCACATTAGTGTTAACGCTTTTTTGGATACCATTCTTTTCACCTTAATTATAAAGATAGTAGGTCTCCTCTGTCCCATCTCTTAGCATATATTTAACAGCCCAAGGACCCTGCAGTCATTGACAGGATAAATCTGCTTAATGTACTTCTGTCCATTTCTGCTTTTCAGCTGTCACCTAAAAAGTGTCACAACAGGCTCCTTCTCCACAAGCCAAAGCAGCTTCTACCTTTATTCCTGACATGTTTGTATCTTCTATGAATTGTGCTAATTCTTTGGATCAGAGTGACTCTTAACCATTCAAAAACAAAACTGCCATAACTATGTGCAATTTGCTCTTCAAATGGACTTTTGTGTCTGATACATTTCCTCAACTCATAACATAAAGAAGAATTAGGAACTTGACATTTTATAATTGTCAACGGTTTACCGGGCTGGATTGGCCCAGTTCCGCGACGACTGGTGCGGGGGACCCACGGACCCACGCCCCAGGAAAGGGGAAGGAAAAAGGGAAAAGGGAAAAGGGAGATGGGCCTAGAAACAAAACAGCAGCAACGATCTGAGGAGGAAAGCTAATTTACTAAATAAGATATTAGAAAGCAAAATAACACAATATAATACAATATAATTGGAATTGAGGCTAATAAATCAAATAAAATGAGCAAGAGAGAGCATCCGATAAACCAAAGGCCTTACGCTAACGCTGAAGGCGATACGGCAGCGAGCACCCACTGCTGAGTCGATCTCGAAGGAAAGAGAGTGTCCCGTGACCGCAGAGAGTTTTTATCTGTTCCCTCTGAGCGGAAAACACGTAAAAATACAGAGCATCGCAAAGTCCTCTGGGGAATGTAGTTCTTCTTCTCTTCTGAGACAGGTATACTTGGAACCATCAATGATCCATGGGGCTGGAGTATTAATTCTTTACCTCTTAATGCAATACATGATGTTATGATGTGGAATACCAGTACCAAAAATCATAAAACCATGACAATAATTAAAAGTAAAATACTCAAAACCTCACCTTTTGGAGTTGACCTGATTTATTTGAGGCTCATTTCCTGACACTTTCGGTAATGTAGTGAAAATATGCAAATGACAACGTGTACTCTTTGACATTTCAATATTCAACATTTATAGAATCTACTCCTGCCATGTTGCTTGAGTTCTGTTGTGAGCAAAGTCAAAGGCATAAGACATTATCTTCCTTTTTTCTATCTTTTGATTTACATTACCATTTTTTAAATTCTTTCTTACCAGAGCATAGTGATACCGTGATTATTCTCTCAGAATCCATAAGCGTATTATTATTATTGCCTATGGCCTATGCTGCTTTCTCTTAACTCTCATGGGTTAAAGTATACTATGAAATCAGAAAGCTTTAACTTTTTTTCTGTATCATCATATTACTGTCACAGAATTTTCTGTTATTCCACATGAGATATGTCTCTAAAAGTAAGCAAGGTAAGAGTAAGACAAGAAATGATATTTTATTGGCTGTAAGTAATATGTATTAAACCTGCAATGCAAATTTTTTTCTTCTAGAAGTTAGTAAACTAAATCATCAAGACATGGGCTTTTTATTCCAGTGTAGTCATTCAGAAGACTTTGCAGCGTCTTGAATGAGTGTTTCACTTCCTCATAGTGAGGAAACTAAATACATTCATGTTGTAAATAGTAGAACCATTGTTGAAAATGAATAAAAAGAATATTATAACTAATCACAATAATGAGATTTGCCAACAGCTAATAACAGGATTTAGTCTAAATATATAAATTAGGTCACAAAGTATTTATTCCACAAAAATAATGTCTTCTGAACAGTAACTTTCTTCTAGGCTGTGGTTTTAATATTTACCTTTCTCTGTTTCTTCCTTTGCCATTCTCAAAGACTCATAAGGAGCATGTATATGTACTTATATATAAATGAGAAACATATTTTCCATCTGATGAACTGCTCAGAAATGAGTATTTTAACTTACTAGTATGCCAGTGACATACCAGATTTAAATTATTCAGAATTTGAGATTTCTGAATTAAATAAAACAACAATTTTTTTTTCAATATATATTTATTTCTGTCAACAAATATTATTCTAACTCTAAAGAGATGAATAAAGGTCCATTTAAATTCCAGCTGAGTTCAAATTTGACCTAATGTACTCTAGTTCTGTAATTGTTTCCGTATAATTCTACATTGGTGGTGAGTTTATTCTACTAAAGCATCAGAAACCTTAAAGATTTTTTGCTAATCAGAGTGATGAAGTTAACATGGTAGCTTTATGCATATAGCTGAATAGCTTAAGATCAGTGAGCTTTTTTTGCACTGAGTCGTATTTACAATGAGACCCATGCTATCATTACCCTATTCTTTACATATCCCAAAGTACAAAATCTTACATTCATGCAAACTTTTCCTGTAGCTTGAGTTTAGTCAGAACCTTTTTTGTGATTATAAAATTATTCATAAATAATATTGCTCAGTTTTTACAAGATTGTTATTTTACAGTTTTATATTAACTTCTTTGTGTATGTGAAAGACAGAAACTGTCTTTCACATACACAAAGAAGAGATGAATTCCTGGAGAAGAACTCCCAAAGAGAAAATCTTTGAGGAGAACTCCTGAAGACGGACCCTGAGGCCTGCTTGCTGCCATCTCCCATCCCCAGCAGTGACCAGACGAGTTCCTGAGACTACAAACCTCGTTGGACCCACGGTGGTGATTATATCTCTCTTGCTTTCTATCAAGACTCCTTGCTTTTTATCCCTTTTCTATTGCTCACCTTCCCTCCCCCATATCCCTAAGCAACTAGTAATTGTAATAAACTGGTTGAGCTAACACTTGACCCACTGTGTCTTAATCTCACACCGGGTGTACACATAATCAAAGAACCTTGTCTCCCTCCTTTATTGGAGCGTGACATTGTGTGAACGTATCTTTCATTATTTTTATTCCAACTAATAATTTAGATTTGGAGCTTGATAAAAATTGGAAGTTCTAATAGTATTTTCCAGTAGCAGTACGACATTTTGTAAAGAGTTTTGAAAAACAGTTGAAAATATTCATTTTTTTAGTGAAAGCTGTATTATGGAGGAAAATTAGGAATGTGGTTCTTATAACAAAAATCATTATTTCTCAATAAAATAGAAACTCATGTACTACATGTAGATTTTCATTATAATATTTTCTTTAAAATCTTATTTTCCAAAAATGAAAGATAAATGTTCAGCTTCACTCAATCTGCACTATGAGAAAAGGTCTGACGAAAAGAAATATGAAGCATATGTATGTTATATAAGGCTCACTTGGAGAAAGTAGACACAGAAAAAGATGACCTAGTTCTCCCCTAATATAAACCACTAATCTGTTAACATTAACAAATGTCAGCCTCAGGGAACATTTTCCTTACATGTTTGGATATTTAAATGAGTTTCTTAGTTGCAGTTATAATCCATTATTTTGCTGCAAAGTTTACCCTTTAGTGAAGGACAGATTAGGGTTAGGGTTTTCTTCCTACAAGAGCATACTAAAACCTTCCTTGTCATTCCACCTCAATGATGGTACAGACAGTGTCAGTACCACACAGAGAAAGTAGATGTAATGAGTCTATTGATCTAGTTTTACTACTTTTTGCAAAGTCCTTGAATGTTTCTTTTCCTTGTCCTGGTTTCAAGTGGGACAAAGTGGATTTTCTTTGTTGTGTCTGGAATGATGCTATATTTTGCCTTTAGGAGAAAAGCAATGTTTCTAACACAGAGATGTTATTGTAGTTGCTACACAGTGCTGCACAGAACCAAGGACATTTCAACTTCTCTACTATCCTGCCATCTCCTTCCTACATCCCTCTGCAGTCCACCAGATCTAACTGATTTTGTGACTGTACTAAATAACCTGATCATCTGCACTGAATATATACATTTTTTTCCTAAAAGCATATGACTGCTTTAGTCTACAGATGGCAGTTTTTGCTCTATATCTCTGTCCTCTTCACTAAATGAAACTTATTTCCTAGGTCAGCTGGTGCAAACTACTGTTTAAGCACTTGTTGACGATAGCAGAGAAAGAACATGAAGACTGTCAAGGAAACCTCCAAAACCTCAGTATTTCAGTTTCTTTTTTTTTTTTAATTTTTTTTTTAATATATAGTTAGTGGCATTTTTTATGTATTTTATTTTGTTGTTAATTATTTAAATGTTTAATTGTCATGAATACAATTTAAAAAACAGGCACTGGGAACATAAACATTAAAGTTGAATGTACATGCACCTCTTCCAGAATAAAAATGTTGAAGTTCATATGAATGAATACTGCTCACTTTTATGCTGAATTATTGCTCTGAGTTTTAATTAAATGGACAATTATTTTTGACGAGTAATAGTTCTCAGACACTGAAGAAACTGAATTAATTACATGTGCAACATTCTATTTTGAAGAATGAGTGCAGTATCATGCTTGCCTTAGTAATGCAAACAACATAGAATTTATTGAAAACAAGCAAACACACAAACAAAAACACCCACAGAACAATAGAAATAGAAAAGTTCTTATGAAATCAGGAACCAGGGTGGCTCACTCTGAACAGGCAGGTCTTACCTTATCAATTATACCCAATATGCTCCAAATAAATTCAAGGTAATTCTAGTGTAAAGATGTTTGTTAAAACCAAGACTAATTTTTGGACTCTATGTAAGTGTGATTTTTAAATGAGTAAGAAATATTGATCTTTTCTTTTCAATATCATTCATTTAGATTCTTTCTGATAGCAAAATAATAGGGAAGTTTACTCTCAGTACTCATTACAGTATTTATATTGTCTTCGGAAGAAGTATGAATTGGCAACAATAGTGTAAACAACTTCATAGCATTTAGTATGGTCGGATTTCACTTAAGATAGAATAACTTGCTTTTTATACCTGCTCAATATTTCTTTTGTTGGTTGTTAGTTATGATTTGAACAAGAAGGCTTTCAAGACTTAGACCAGTCTTGAAGTAAGTCCCTTATTCCCAGAAACTGTCATGAGGAGACCTACTTCTTTTTCATTGGGCTAAGATGGTGTCAGTGCTTTTTGTTTTTTTATTAATATACATTTCTATATAATTGAGAATATACAAATATGTGTTTCTATATCACTGAGAATATGCAATACAAATGCAGATAAACTTAGCCTAATTAGAAGAAAACACTCTAAAGCCAGAATTCTAAAAGTTACACCCATCTGTGATTTAAATATATTCAAATCTACAGTATCCTTAGAAGTCCATTCAGTGTTTTTTGTTCTATAAATTATATTCCTTTACGTACCTTCCATGATGATTAAAAAAAAGATCAGTTCTTGTTGAGTATATGTATATTTTACCCTAGTCTTCTGGCATCCCTTCACCTTCATCCACATTTTTGTCATCTTCCAAGCGCCATTCAGAAAAATATAGTGAGAACTTATTTCCACAGCACCTTGATGAAGCAGATAGTTGGGTCATCCTTTTCAGCTCCAGCATTAACAGAGTTAAACTTTGCTGAAACTGTGGAGCTTTATTGTTTTTCTTGGGTCAGAGATTCTGGAAAATGTGAAAGCTATGTTTCTACATGCAGATTGTCAGGCTCTATCATCCTCACGGGGACAGTATTTTTCTGCATGAAACTAAAAGAAAGTAGCTTTTTCATCCTACATAAATCCATGTGCCTTTTGAATTCACAGCTTTCGCTGAGGACAATACATGCCAGAGGTTAAAATTATCCTTTTCGTAATGCATCACTGTCAATATGAACATGCTTCCCTTTTAACAAAGAAGAAAGAAATCCTAAAAATAATAAAACCAAATTATTCAAGTCTGTTTTCGCAGTTATGGCAGATGACAATTATTCCCTGTTATTAGGAAATGAATGCTAGCAGAACTAAGAAAAATACAGAAAACTGACACTGACATGTTATGCAAATTCTCAAAATTCTCAGGTATAACCATCTATTTCATTAGTTTTAGAGGACAGTATTTCCTTAAGAAGTGCCTTATAATTGAATACATTTATAAGTACGTTAATTTAGACACCAAATTAATTTTAATCTTCTTTATGTGCTTTTTTCATTTGTGCAAATAAAAAAAACAAAAACGAGCTTTTCAAAGTCTGCATTCTTCAACAGTGTTTCTCAGGTATTACAACGTGAAAGAAAGCTTTCATGACTAATACACTTGTGTTATTGTTCATTGTAGAAGATAAATATGTGTTTGACATTCAACTTACCTTTGTTCTCCATTCAGCACTCTTTCCATCCAGCCTACCCTCCCCAGGAAGTGGCACTGGGATGTTTTGACCAACTGTGTATTTATATTGGGAAGAAGGTGAACAAGGATGAAGGAAAGCTTACATTTATCACCTGGGCTATGACTCTAAACAATAAAGTTTTAACAAGCCTTGTGTCACCAGCAGGGCTGGTTAGGGGGGCTGCAATGCTGGCAGTGGCTACACGCTTTTGCATTGCGCTTCACTTTACTGAAGGGACCAAATATGATCCGTGATGAACAGATTGGGTACCAGAAAAACAGGAAGGAGAGGTGTCTAGAGGGAAGTTGAGGTACCTTCTCCAAATGTTAATCTATTTGTTACTATCTTTCTGTGTCAGAACTAACAATCATAAGTTTAATAATTGGAAATACACACTTTGAAATTTTTTGAATCAATTTTTTTTTTTTCAATTTAATTTTATCTTCAACAAAAAGCATTCTGTGTTTTTAGAAGGGCTATAAAATGTTGGAATGTCTATATGTATTCTTGCAGGTACATTTTATTTTAAAAGAGAATGCTACGAACAAGGAGAATGACCAAGATAACAATGTTGTTGGCTTTTCTTGAAAAAAAGACTGAAGTGTGCAGTAGGATTTTTCAAATTGGAAAATAAAAGCTGATTCAAGAAAAAGGATGTGGTTGGTGAAAATAATGGAGAAGGTGACTAAAGGACCATCGTGTTGCTCACAATAACAGCACTGAGTTTATCAGGCAGCAGGCTTTTAACAGTCAAAAGAAAATTTTGACTACTCTACAGGTGATGTAAATTCCACGAATCCTTGCCAAAGGTGTGCCACTGATTTCAAGAAAGATCTAGGCAAACTCCAGGGAAATAGGTTCATGAATCTACAGGCAAAGAAACTAATAAGGGAACATTGTGACCTAGGTGTGTCTTGACCTTGAGGTAGTTCAGCTCTGGAAACCGGGAACACATAAATGATGAAAGATTGTTATGTATGTGCTTTATCCTTTTTTTCAGCACCTAGTATTAATCAATATTCCTAATTTAAGGGCAGAATATACAGGCATAAATGGAAGCACAATGTATATTTGTTCACCATTTTTAATAGTCCTGTAATATAAGAAAATTGATTAAATGACTTCAATTCAGCATTTCTCAAAAAAAAAAAAAAAAAAAATATATATATATATATATATAAAATTGCTGAGTGTTTTGTTGTTAGCCAGAAAAACTGAATATCTACAGCTTGATCTAAATACATTTACCCAAAAACATACTGAGTCAGATTATGATTCTGTAGTTTATTCTTTATATGGAATATCTTAATTTGCATGAAAGACAACTGCAATTAATCCAGTTCTTGGTAGACGAATTGAATGCAAACTTCAAGGAGGACTGTAGTTAATATAACATAATAGGTATCGTGTAGGCTTGGTAAAAAATAACAGAAATAAATTAAAAAGGAACAAAAGAATAAAATAAAAGATGATGAGTTCTTCTAGAATGTTTTGAGTATTCTGTTTTTTATTTCAGAGAAGTTCTGCCAAAATTCAGACATTTTGTTCTGGGGTCAGCACAAAGTGAAGAATAAAAATAGAAAGGAGGAAGTGATCCCACGGCTCACAGTGGGATCACATACAGTGTATATGCTTTTCAAACATTATGTTTCCAACATATGTTTCCTTGTGTTGTTAACAACTCTTCATGTGATTTTATAATGGGAAGTAGTTTGCTACAATTGCTTTTGGAACTTCTTGACAAGGCTGACATAAATATTTCTGATGATTATTATATGTCAATTTCAATTATGCTGCAAACTCACACTACGTTGTATGTAGCAGCACATTTCGTTTCATTTTTATTAAAACCTGATGATCAGCTGTCTGCTTCTGTTATCTTCAGAAAGCTGGAGTATCTTTCAAAGCCTTTCAAAATAAGCTTTACATCTATATTATTTGAAATGTGCGCAGCAATGCTTTTATCTAATTACTGAAAGCTCTAAGAATATTTCTTTGTGTTTAAAATTATTTTGCATTAGACATGTTAGTTCTTCTTTCATTATTCTTTCATAAGGAACTAAGATTACATTTCATTAGTGTGTGTGCCTTCAAGAAGGCAACTTTATAATTTAATGGTTGGATTACTTTCAAGTCTTTTCCTTTAACTGGTATATGTAACATGCTCAGGCATAATCGTGCTGTTCTTACTTCTAAGATAGTAAACAAAGTCTGAACTACACCTACATTTTTATGCACTGCTAGTAGGAATTTGAATTATAATCAGAGATCTGCAGCAGTCTTGTTGAACGAGAGAATCGTATGAAATTTCAACATTCATTCTTGGTGCTTACAGCAAGCATGGAGTTGGTCATTTCTCACTGGTGACAGGTGACAGGATGTGAGGAAATGACCTTAAACTGTGCCAGGATAAGTTTAGTTTCCATATCAGGAAACACTTCTTTACAGAAAGGGTTGTTAAGCCCTGGAATAAGTTCCCTAAGGAGGTGGTTGAATCACCATTACTGGATGAGTTTAAAAACCCTTAGATGTGGTACTCAGGGACGTGATTTAGCAGAGGGTTGTTAGAGCTAGGGTAGTATGGTTAGGTCGTGGTTGGACTTTATGATCTTTAAGGTCTTTTCCAACCTGAGTGATTCTATGATTCTCTGATTATAAAGGAAACATTTGGATGGCTAGATCTAAGATGGAGACAACAAAGCATTCAGACTGGTCTACCACAGTCAGCAGAGGGTATGTGCTGAGTATTTACTGATGATAGTATTAGAATCTTATGTTCACGAAGTTCACTGACTTCAAGCAGTCTCCATACTCAGTACCAAAAAACTGCCATCTGAAATATAGCTGAATATAGCAATTGGAGGTTTGTAAGAATCTAAATTATCTTTAACAATAACATCAGATGATCCAAACAGAGATAATGAGACATGTTTTTAACACTAGAATGGAAGTACCTCAAATTCAAGAATGGAATATGTCTTCTGAACTGCATCAACACATTGTCTATTGATTTGTTAATGATTTAAAAGCTTCAAACATTTATGATTACTGTTCATGATTTACACTGTGAACCAGTTGATAAATAGCTTCTTAGTTCACATGTCTGGAGAGCCCTCAGAGTGTAAGAAGTAGCTAGGCACACCATAATGTGTCTGTTAATCAAATTTAAGTCAAATCCAGAGTAATTTCCTACTTTTGCTGAAGTTAGAAATAAATTTTCTCTCTCTTCCTCTCTAATGTTTTTAATAAGTATGGTTAACAATTTTGATTATCTAGATACAACTGATTCCTAAAATTAAGAGTTTGTTTGGCTCTAAAAAAGTCCATTAGTCTGCTAATTTCTTAAGTATGGTGAATAATATTACACAACTGCTGGAGCTAGTGTTATATTGGAATGATTAAAGTGCATTACATTTGTACTAGAGGAAAAGTACAAGAGGAAGAGTAAAAGTGTTTAGATTTTCTTCCCAGAATTTCTATTTTGCTGAGACTGATTTAATCAGAAACATTGAAGTAGTAACATGAAATGTAAATAAAAAAAGGAAATATGCTTTCAAGATTATTATATTATAAATAAAAAAATCAAGAAATTATCATATGATCCTTAAATGACGCTGTAGAATAAGAGCTTCACACTGAATCATATCTGAAATCTATCTTTCAAAAGGTGGATGATATGCTTTATTCGTTATTATGACAACATTACAGCGCTGCATCATGGAGAGCAGCTATATGAATGAAGTATTGTGCTGCCACTTGCAAGATACTATTCAAAATGTGTTATGAAACTTGCAAATCTTAATGCAATAAGAAATGTTTTCAAAGAGCTGAAATGTCTTCCTTGGTTTAAGTTGACTCAGTTTACACACCATATAATGATCAGACAACAAACTAAAACGGTCAAAATACTTAAAGCTTAACTGAACAATCTTATATAGACAAGAGCTCCTTGAAGGTAATGCCTCCTTGTGTTATTATGATGGCCCACAACATCAGATAGAGATGTTGATAATATGTCAGTAGAGGCTGAATCTTCCTACCAGTATTCCATTACATTTTGTTGCTGTATGACAGGTGGCAGCAGAGGGGCAGTTTCACAAAATGGCATCTGACATAGTGGATAAGCAAATGTGTATCACTGAATTCCTCATTGTGGAAAAAATGCCAGCCACTGACATTCATTGGCTCCTGTTGTATAATTCTACAGAACAAAGAGTGGATGTGAGCACAGTGCAGTGGTGGGTGGTGTGTTTCAACAGTGGTGACAGCAGTGTGAAAACAAACCATGTTCTAGTTGACCATGTACAGCTGTTATACCACAAAGAGAAGTGCTACATAAATTGCTTAATGGTGGTGAATATGTTGAAAACCAATGTTCTGTAGCTGAGAATTTTCACTGCCTAATTATTGTTTTTGTGCTCTGTTGTAATTTCCATGGTAATAAATAGGAGGCATTACTTTAAGAACAACATAAATATTTATGTGATTGTTTATTCCTATTAATTAAGTTGTGATATTAGACTTCTTAAAAAAATTGCTAATACTCTGGAACTATTTCAATAATTATAGCCGAAATGGATTCTGAAGAAAAATTATAGTCATAATAGTTTGTGTCTTTCTTATTTCAGTTTGAGAATGTTCATTCTTCCTTAAATATCCCTCTAGGTATAAATTAGTTGAATACAGAATATTGAAAAATATCTCAGATGTGCATTTTTAAATACAGTTATGTGAAGTTGAACTAATTTTTACAGTAAGATTTTTTTTCTATCATAGACAAAGACATTGATGATTCTAACATATTAGGCCTATCAGCCTTTTTCTGTTAAAATATATAATTCTTTCACCTTTAATTTCTTGACATTCTTTATCTTGATTATAGTGATGCTTTCTCAGAATTCTGTTAAAGGTTATGTTAGTACTTCCATTATGAAGAATTAAGGTAAAAAGGTTTATAATTTGACTGTATAAAATTGTTTTTCTTTCTGTTCTTGAGTTTCAAATATGAGTTATTCTAAGTGCAAATAGACCTCAGAGAGTTTAGGGAATTTTCTAAATGTATTCCTTCCACTCACCATTTTAAAATCTATATAGCTCTAGCTCACATCGTCCTCAGAATCACACAGAATTACAGAATCTTTTAGGTTGGCAAGAATATCTAGATATATAAACCAATCCAGGAGTGTCAGCTAAAGCAGGCTGCCCAAAGATATGTACAATTGGGTTTTGAGTATCTGCAGAGATTCCTGGGCATCCAGTTCCAGTGTTTGACAAGCCCTGTAGTGACAAAGTGTTTTCTTGTGCCTGCCTATCACTACTAAAATGAGTGTGCTTCCATTTTCTTCGCTGCTTTCCATCAGATATTTAATATAATCAACACGAGAGCTGATTAGACCCCCTCTTAGCCTTCTCTTGACCAGTGCCAAAATTCCCACAACTTTTTCCTGTATGAATGAATACAGTGCTGTCCCTTAATGATGTTATTCCCCCTTCACTGCACTTTCCTCATTAAATGCATATCCTTCTTGGGCACAGCATCTGGACAGAACTAAGAACAGGAAAGGTCACCTTCCCCAATCAGCTGGAAACCTTTTCCCAATGCAACCTCAAATACGGTCTGTATTCTCTGTCGTTGAGGAACATTCCTGGCTTGGAACTGTCAAAAAGGGTGCCAAGATACCTTGCTGGTTGCTTTCCAGAAAGTCTCCAGTGTGTAGTGATTCCCGAGGTTACTCCTCCAGGATTTCTGTTTCCCTTTGTTGAGTTTAATGAGATTATTCTCAGTCCATGTCTTGAGCCTGTCAAGATGCTTTTGGATTATAGTACAACCCTCTGACAATTTCTCCCCATTTTGTATCTACAGAGTTGTTAAAAATACATACAAAAGTATAAACGTATAAACATATACATGTAAAAATACTAACAAAGATATTAAGCAGTGCTGATCTCACTAATAACCACTGGCATGTGAACTACTGATTGGTCTCCAGCTGGACTTTGTGTCACTGATCAAAATCCTCTGAAATCAACACATTTAGGAGGCGGTTAAGTTGGTTAGTATGATTCTCATGTTGTGAATCCATGACTGCCTCAATCACTTTCTTGTCCTTCATGCTTTGAAATATTTTCCAGGAAAATTTCCTCGATAACCTTTCCAGTAATTGAGATGAGTGTGACTTCGCCTGTAGGTCCATGGATCTCCCTTCATGTTCTTACTGAATGCAAGACTTCTAGTCTTCCAGTGTTCTGTAAACTATCCTGATCACTATGGCCTTTCAAAGACAACCAAGTGAGCCTCGCAGTGATGCCAGTATATTTCACCAGGACTTCTGGATGCAATGTGAAAAAACTCATCATATTTGCTAAAGTGCTCTTCCTTCATCCAGGCATACCCATCAGTCTCAGGGAGCTGAGAAGTTTTAGTATTGCTAAATATAAACTTCAAGCTATTTGCTTGATGTTTTAGGCTGAGAAGACACTGAGCACCTTGGCCCTTTCCAGTGACTTTTCTTGCAATACCCCCTGCTCAAATCAGACTTGTTTGTAATGTGTTCACCACTTCATGAACCCCCTTTTGACCCCACTGTATATATGCCTTACACAATTATTAAGACTGCTCTAAGGAATCTCATTATCCTCTATCATACTGTTATACACAAGCTAAGTCACTCTGAACAGTAGGTCGGAATTAAGAAAGATCTTTCTGACTATCTAGACAGCTTGAAGGACAGCTTAGGTAGTTCTTAAAGTTTATTTTTTCAGACTTCTTATAAGACAGACACAAAAGTGGGCATATGCCAAGATACTAAGGCTTACCTCTCTACTCTGGCACAAACATCAAAGGAACGGTTAGAAAAACTTCAGTCTTTAATGGTTATTAATGGAAAACTAACCTTAATTGACAAGAGCTTTGTTATGGACATAGCAATGAGATCTAAGCACTTAGAGTAAACTGCATCTAATTTTTGTGATAAGAAGCAAAGAACTGCTGTGCACAGCAGTTTACTGATAATTCCGGTCACCTCCAAACCAATTATCCACACTTCCTTTACACAATTAGATGAGAGAGAAAATTAAAACTTTGTCATTTAGTGGTGGTTCTTTAGGTTGGCCAGTGCACACTGTTCTCTCAGCAGTTGAGCTTTTTATTCACCAGAATCCTCAAGTTCTTTTCTGCATGGCTGATCTCAATTAGTTTTTCTTCCAGCCTATACATGTCTGGGATTGTCCTGCCCCAAGTGCAACATCTTGCACTTGGAATTGTTAGATCACATTTAGTTCTCATGGGCATACTCTCAAGGCACCTATGGATGGCATCCTTTCTGTTATGTTAACTGCATCACTGAAGTTGTTGTCGTCACCAAATGTGTTGATCTTTATCTCATCATCTGTTTCATGTATGAAAATGATAACGAGCACTGTTCGCAGGACAGATTCCTGGTGGACATCATTCATGACTGGCTTCCACCTTGACATAGAACTACTGACCACAATCCTCTGACTCTGACTATCCAACCAAATCCTTATCTAGCCAGTATTCCAGCATTCCAATCTTTATTTTTCCAATTCAGAGATAAGAATGGGGTGTGGGACCATATTAAAAAACTTATATAAGTCTAAGTAGATGATATCTGTCTTTTGCATGTTTATACAAATGTCTTGAATTACATAAAAATTGGAATGTGGACATGTTTTTGCATAATGTGCCCTTGGTGCTATACATGTGTAATGATCAATCTCTGCACAGTATGTAGATTTAGGAAACATTTAGATTTAGGAGCATCATACTACTGTGAATGATGAGCCCTCACATTTACAGTGTGACTGCTAGAGCTCAGTCATACATAAGAAGTGTCAAAAATAATCTTGATTTCCAGTCCTACTTCATGAGTAGTAATCTGGCAGTCAGTACTATAAATCAAAGCATCTGTCAGTTGTTCTTTCTCCATGGTCAAAATTGATTCTTGGAGGAGTATAGCTGGAGAAATCACTCAGTGCTAATTTTCACTAAGATTTTCCCACACTGCAGTAACTAAACACTCACTTCCTGAAAGGACTTCTCTCTGTTTCGTAACTTTGGATGATTTTTGTTCCATTAATTTGTCTAATCCCTTTTTTTAATCACTTTAGATAATTAGCATTAAGAAAACACATTTTTATTGTGAAGGACCTCATTCTGTTTATTTCGCTGCTGATGTTTTTTCAGTTGTAGCTTCTCTACCTTTGGTATCAGAAGAGACAGGAAACTGTCACCTCCTATTTACTGTCTGTGTCTTATTTCTCATTTTGATCACATTTTTCACTAATAATATTAAACCCTTCTTATCCAGAATCCATTTGTTGTCACTTGCTTTTTAGCATTTCTTTACTGTAGTAGAGGATAAGGGGCCTATGTGGCATACAGTATTTGGAATTAACTTAAGTAATGCCATATTTGGTTTTGTTTTGTTTCTTTAAAAAATTTAACATGGTGTTAATTTTCCAGACATTGACTTCTGAGCAAAGGGATCATATTTTGTAGGCCTGAAACTCATTCACAGATACTAGGGAGCTGATTGCTCACTACATAATTAAAAGGTTTAATTTATTTTGCAATTGGTTTCACATTGCATTTATCTATAATGGACCACATCTACTTCTTCTCCCCCCAGTTTCTCAGATAATTTATAAATAACCAAGTAGCATAAAAAAATTGAGTTAATATAATTCTGTTTTTTGAACTTGTATCAACTACAGATGTATTCTTTTAATTTGAGAAAAAACATTCCATATAGGTTTTTTATTTTTATTTTTATTTTTATTTTTTTAATATTCTGCCGTATCTTAAATTTTATTAATTTTATTTGGGAATCAAGGTAGATTGTGACAACCAGAGCGCCCTTACTTACATGCTGACCTTTTCAAAGCCTGTGCTTATGCTAATGCTGATTTATGACTGTCAGTACTTATCTATAGTAGCTCCAACTGAAAAGTTTATCTAAGCTATTACATAGTCCAGAGAAGAAACCCCTTCTGACTATTCTCGGTCTTCTTTAGGAGAAAGATTATTTTGCAGCTGGGATAATTTAGAGGCACAAACACAAGTAAATTAGAGCAGTTGTTACAGCTGAACTCTGATTTAAGATGACCATGAGAATCAATGCTGTGTAAAACTGTCTGAGTAGACATTCACAGGCTGAATTCATAAGGAAGAGTACCAGTCTACCACACACAAATGTTTGTTTTAACACAGTTAATATAAATTACTCCTGTTACTTAAGATCATTCTAAGCAATGAATGTAGATTTTTGACAGATTGCACTGACAGCTTGAAGTGAAAGAATTGAATTCAAATCTTTCTCTGTGCTAATGCACTTGGGAATTCTTCCACTTTCTGCTGAAAACATATCCAGGCCTGAAATAACATTTCAAAATATGCTCTTCATGTGCAGCAGAATTTTTGCCTCGCTGAGTAGCAGGTTTGCAGAGATTATTTGTTTTTCAGCTTTGAGTTTTTTACCATGTTCCTCTCCAATCCATTGAAATATCAGAAATGAATCTATACATCAAAAATGATTTTTGCAATGTACTCCAATAGTTGTTATCCTTCCTTCCTTCCTTCCTTCCTTCCTTCCTTCCTTCCTTCCTTCCTTCCTTCCTTCCTTCCTTCCTTCCTTCCTTCCTTCCTTCCTTCCTTCCTTCCTTCCTTCCTTCCTTCCTTCCTTCCTTCCTTCCTTCCTTCCTTCCTTCCTTCCTTCCTTCCTTCCTTCCTTCCTTCCTTCCTTCCTTCCTTCCTTCCTTCCTTCCTTCCTTCCTTCCTTCCTTCCTTCCTTCCTTCCTTCCTTCCTTCCTTCCTTCCTTCCTTCCTTCCTTCCTTCCTTCCTTCCTTCCTTCCTTCCTTCCTTCCTTCCTTCCTTCCTTCCTTCCTTCCTTCCTTCCTTCCTTCCTTCCTTCCTTCCTTCCTCCCTCCCTCCCTCCCTCCCTCCCTCCCTCCCTCCCTCCCTCCCTCCCTCCCTCCCTCCCTCCCTCCCTCCCTCTTTCTCTCTTCCTTTCTCTCCTGTGTTTAATGGTTGGACTTGATGATGTTAAAGATCTTTTCCAACACTAGCAATTCTAAGACTCTCTCTGATCTACTAAAAACCTAAAACAGAAATGTAATTAAATGTGAACTTCAGAATCAGTTAAATAGTTAAACGAAACATATAGAAACTTGACAATCTGTTTTTACAACTTAAAGCAAAAACATACGAGTAATATGATAATTATTCTACGCTGTTAGTCACCTTTCGAGTGAAAAATAAAGGCTTTTTAATGTGAAGGAAATCTGAAATTCTATGTAGAAATGTGTTTTTATTTTTCTATGTTTACATTGAATTCTTCATATTCCTAATTATGACATCACTAGTATACTCCCTCTCTCACTTCCCCAGTTCTTTTGGAAGAGGCATCCGATTTAGGTTATAACTTCTTGTTTAAAAAATTCTAAATTTCTTCTCTCAGTGTTATATTTCTGCTTTCCAGTAAAGACTCAAAGAAATTCTCTTCTTAAGCAGAGAATTTATAATTTATCCATAATAAATACGTGTACTATGGATAACCTGGAAAATATTTGGCACTAGAACCTGAGATGAATAGCCCACAGTAATTTTCTCCTCTCTTTTTCATTTTATTTTTATTTATGTTTCTTTTATGTCATTTTTTTCACAACCACAAAATTTCACTTCTGCTGATTTGTTGTTACTTGAAACATCACTTAGAGAAAATGTATTATTCTCTACTTTGATTGTCCCTTTTTCTAAACCAAAATGAATGCAATATCTCCTAAATGTTATTTCATATTTTAGTGATTTACTGTCATTGTGCTTTGAAATGCTGGTTGTCAGGGTAGAATTTTCCATGTATGCCTTTCTGGCTACTAGCTAACAAAGCAATACTTTTTGTTTGTTTGATTTTTATTCCTTATGTAATTGCAGTTATCATCAGTAAGAAGCTATACTTACAGTGAAATTTGGGTGCTGCTTTGGAGAGGAGCAAGAAACAACATTACACAGACTAGCAATTCAGATCTGGAAGAAATAAAAGAGCATTTGAACAGTGTATTAGCAAACCTTGCCCCTTTGCCTTTTTGACCTTTTCTTTTGTGCCTTGTTAGGGCCCTGTGCACAGGGCTGAAGTGTATCTCCACACTAATCCCCATTGGTTTCGATTCCATCATATTGGACTGAAAAAGATAGCTTGATTTTCTTTCTGTTATGTAACTACACAACGAATTCCTAAGGATGAGTATGTGCAGTACAGAAAAGGAAGAGGATCTGCTCTTTGCAATGTATGGCTGAATTATTTCTGCAATAATCAACATGTGCAAACTTTCATGAACTGAATAAAATAATCCCTTTCCATATGTAATTATCAGTATTATTATTTATGTCTGGAAGAAGTTTCTAATGTTCACCAATAAAAGATTCGCACCAATTCAAGTAATCAAAATAGGCAAGAATCTGAGTATGTAGAGTATTGTACATATTATAGGGAAGAAAGAGAAACAAAGAAATAAGTGATGAGTGATGAGCAGAGACAGAGTGAAAGGAACACAACATTTTATCATCTATGACAGGCAACCAATAAACAACCAGAATGTTATAGTTACCTGTTGACTCTACCTTTTTAGATAATTACAGTAATTAGGTATTTTCTTGAAGTGAGATTTGGCATTATTACAAAATTAACTCTGTGTTGTATTTAATATGTGTGTATATACATTTTTGAAATAGGAAATAGATTTGACATTCTAGATATGAGTTAGTATAGAATAGACTGAGAAATGTGTATAAAGAATGGCTTTCTTTTGGTGTCTCTAACTGATTTTACTCACATGTGTAGTAGCTTGATATGCTGTTTTAAAATGTCCATATGAGAAGTACTGTGTCTTCAAAAAAAATTCAAGTGCAAAGTGCTACTGCAATTATAATACTTTTGATAGGGAAATAAACAAATAATGGTGGCTTTTTGTTGTTGTTTATTTTTTCTACCTTTTTTTCCTCATTTTCTTGAATTGTACAACTTTGAAGTCTTGTACTTGTACAAAGATGTTTCGCACTGAACAATTCTGATCATTATAAACAATATTACTGTGACTATATCACTTGGAAAGTAGCTAAATTGTCCAATAACTATAGAGAGAGATGTATTTGCAACCTGTGCATTTAAAATCAGACATCAGCTAAGTTAGTGATAATTATAGAAAAATATTCTATGATCACTTCTGACAATATGCTTTCTGAGCCCCCCACCACTTTGCTCTTGTCCCCAGTGGGTTTTATGAATCACAGAATCATAGAAGCTGGAAGAGAGGTCTGGAGATCATATAGTCCAACTCCTGCCCCTGCTAAAGCAGGTTCCGTACAGTAGGTTACGTGGGAAAGTGTCCACATGGGTTTTGAATGTCTCCAGAAGAGACTCCACATCTCACATCTCTGGGCAACTTGTTCTGTCACCCTCAAAGTAAATACGTTTTTCCTGTGTTTGTATGGAACTTCCCATTTTCTAGTTTGTGTGTAGTAATTGTTGTGTTGCTGTCCTGTTGCTGAGCACCAACAAAAAGAGCTGGTTCCAGACTTCTGACACCTACCCAAAATTAAGTGGTGGATGTGGTAATGTTACGGTGGTGATTGGACTTGAAATCTTTTTTTCTCCAAACTAAATGAAGTTACGATTCTATGAATGAATCACAACCTGAAATCTTTTTTTTTTTTTTTTTTTTATTTTTCAACAGTAATTATTCATTGGACAGACTTTTGTGAAATCTGTATCAAAATTAATGGAATTTTGACTTGACCCCAAAATAATAACACTTTTGAATATTGTTCAGGAGGAACTAACAGAACAGTATCCTGTCAGTAAAATGTAGATTGTTTAGAAATGCCTCTTATTTCCATGGAAACTACAGCAGATACAAAGAGCACAATATTAACATTTGATAGTGCAAATTCTCTGCTGCAGAACACTGTTTCTTAGCACACTGGCCACCATTAGCTCTGCATTTTCAGCAGTGAATAGCAAGAGCCTATTGTCACACTCCAATATAAAGGAGGGAGACGAGGTTCTTTGATTATATGTATATGCGGTATGAGATTAAGAAGCAACAGTTCAAATGTTGGTCCGACCAGTTTATTACCAGTATTGACCAGAGAGATGGGAAAGGGGAAGGCGGACACTGTTACCAATAAGGGTGATAGGGAAGTGATGGGAAAGATAGGAAAGAAGCAAGGATTTGTACAACACAGGGAAAGTCACCAGCCAGGATCCTAGGAGTGATTCAGTTGCAAGTGGCTCCAATGGTCCGAGGCAGAAGAGCAGGCGTGGCAGGGTTGGGGTGAACAGCAGCAGTGACAGGCAGCCAGGAAGAAGCAGCAGGGTCCAGAAGAAAGCAGCAGGTCTCAGGCAGCAGGCCCATAAAAAAGTCCATCAGCATGCAGGGATCGGCTTGTGAGGGTGCAGATGGCAGAACACCTATCTTCATGGTTGTAGATCCCTCTTTTATCCTCCGTTTTTTCTGCCTATGTGACAAATCCTGTGCCAGGATGCCACACAAGTGTCTCCTGAGATGGCTGTCTTCCCCCAGAGATGAGTACCACACAAGAGTGTCTACCTGCCACTGAGCTGCAGCTTATCTCTCTTTCAGTGCCCCAGGACATGCCCATCTGCTTGTCCCTTAGACAAAGAATTTCGCAAACCTTGTCCAGACTTGTTTGGACTTGTTAATCAAAAAGCTTTGAGGCAATGGCATAAAAAAAAATAATAATCTCTTACACCTCTGTATCATGTTCCTAAAAATTTGCAACAACAGAGATGAACCTCTGTTTTTGACATCACTGCTGAAATGCACCATCCACTGCCTCACTGCACTCACATCCACTATCTGGTCTCCACAAACATTCAGCAAGTGTTAATGAACGTCAGTGGGTGTAATTTTTTTCTGCATAAAGAAATTCAATTGCGCACCTTTTCTTCATCTGCACTTCCATGTCAGATGCCATTCTGTCAGACTGCCCCTCTTTTACCATGTGTCACATGGCAACAAAACATGCTGGGATATTGGTGGGAAGGTTCAGCCTCTATTGTCAAACCATCAGCATTCACCCCATTCATCGTGGGCCAAAATACTGAAATAGGAGGCATAATTTTTGGATCAGTCCTTGTGTTCTGCCTGGTGCTCTGACAAAAGAAGAAAAAAAATTTATGATTTCAGTAGTTTACCTGGTGAAATCTCAGGTTAGCTCTTTCATTCAGAGACATAATCTATATTCAAGTAGCACAGCAAAAACACAGTTTATTTATTATTTAGATATTTTCAGATTGTGAATTTTCAAGTCCTGTCACAACTTTAAGGCAAAAATTGTCACATGCAGGGTTAAATTTTCATATGTATGTCCAGAACTTCACTGCAAGATTTTTCATATATACTGACAAGAAACTTGTATTTCTAATGAAGAATGAAAAGTTGTTATCAAGGTTAAATGGAATTGATATTCCAAGCAGGTAGGATTCTGGATTCTCCAAGTTTGAAAAGGTACCAAATAGGAGTTTAAATGTCTGCTTAAATATATTATATCTCTGCAAGAGCATTAAGGGTGATAAAATTTTGTGTTTTCTCCGTCCTGTTTAACATTTTCTGAAAAAGGTTTCTAAATTTTCATTTGTCAGTGATGAAACCATTGCAAGATACAATAATTGTTTATATATAGAAATGAAATATTGTTAGAGATCACAGGTGACGCCTAACAACTTTGGAATATAGCTCTTTAAATATGAAGATTAAAATGACAAATTTAAATGTATTTTCCTTATCTGGAGCATTCCAAATAAATCTCCTTAGGGACAACTTATGACAAGAAAAATATTCTGTAACTTAGACTGTTTGGACTGCAGTTTACAAATACGTTGACTGTACGTGACTCTATTTTGACTTAAACCTGATCTTCAAAGGTGATTTTTCTGAACTTCTATTACAGCCTTTCTTTACCTAGGTTGGTATAAGATACTGGGAAATTTATCTGCTTACTTCCCTTTTATTCTTCCTTACATAGGGATTTTATATCATTTAATAATCAGTGTTCCACTGAATAATTGTAATGGACAGCAATTTACATGAAACTCATTTCATGTGAATTGAGAAATACTTTAGATTTATGTCTCAGAAATGTGTCAATTGAAAAGGTCGTGATTTTAAGCTTCTCTATATATCCTCTACTAAAAATAAAAACAAAAACAAAAAAATACAAAATAGAGAAAACAGATATTATGAAAATATTTTACTAGTTGAAGGGATTACTGGAATAATTACATTAGTCAGCCCTGTTAAGTGTTGCATTTTCTATCTCTTTTATTCCTGGACACTGTTTTCAATATCTAGATAAATTTTAAGAGGAAAATATTTTAAGAAAATTAGTCGTCTTCACTGTAGAAATGTAAGCATACAGTTTAAGGGAATTAGAGCAGTTGTATAGGAGACAAACTTTAACAGGGCATTTACAATAACTAGAATAAACTCCCTGTTATGCAGAAATATTTTTACTTATTGTTGTAAAGAAACATTTCAGTGTTGCTTCTGAGAAGCTTTGTCAGCATATGAAATTGTGATCATTCATTTTCATTTGCCAATATTTTAGAATGAGTGTCCTGCATTACATTGCTTTATTTTGCTGAAATATGTTTCAGTAATGCTGTCTGACTTTTGTTCCCTTAGGATATCCATGAAAATGAGACGTATAGCAAATCATGACAGAAAGGTAGGACAATTTAAAATACACATAGTAACCCCTTCTGCACTTTCTCAAAATAAAATAAATTATATACAGTCATTTTTAACAGTTTTCCAGGAAAAAAATTCTGAAGTCCTGCATATGGTTTCCTTGAAAGTAGTGCCTCCTATTCATTTCCATGGAAACTACAACAAATACAGAGAGAATAATAACCATATTCAATTGAGAAAATTCTCGGCTATGAAACATTATTTTTCAACATATTCACCACCATTATCTGTGCATTTTCAACAGGGATGAACAAGAGACTTCATGCCACTCTTGTAAATATCTACTACAGCAGAGTTGACCCTTGATTTCATAGCTGGTATTACAGTGTCCTTGCTAATAAAAGTTGCCTTTTCAGTCCACTGTCATGGTTCTGTTTCTAGATCTGAGGCTATGACAGGGGACAGCTGGCCCACAAGCCCACCAACCCATAAAAGGGGAAAAGGGGAAAAGGGGGAAAAGAAATGAAAGGAAAAAAAAACCAAACAAACAGTGGCAATGATCTGAAGAGGAAAACAAACATAGTTTATTAATTATAAAAGCAAAAATACAAGTTAATCGGGTTTTAAGCTAATAAACTAATGAGAGAGCGTCCAGAAATCAAAGGCCTATCTCCAGTGCTGTAGGCAAGGCTGCCAGTGAGCACTCAGAGACAAGGCAGACAAAAAGAGGGACAGCATTGTGGCTTCCAGTCATTTTTATCTTTCCCACCAACTGGAAAATGGAAATGGAATAATGAAGTCTTCTAGGATATAAAATACACTCTTCTCTTCTGAGACTGGAGCTGCAACATTAACTTTTTACATGCGAGTTATGTTACAATGTGGAATTATGATCACAAATCGTAAAAACACAAAATCCATCTTTCATTGTCCCAAAAAGATGGAAGTCAGAAGGTTTAAAATCTGGACTATATGGCGGGTGCTGTAGGACAGTCCCAACAAGACTGACAATGTGACTCAAGGTCTTCAAACTGTACAGCACCTCAAATTATCATGCTGCAAGAGAAAGGTTGTCTTCTTCTCTGGTCAGACTGGAAGATCTGGGTAATTGTAGGCCAGTCAGCCTCACCTCTGTCCCTGGAAAGGTGATGGAACAACTTGTGCTGAATGCCATCTCCAGGTAATTGGGAAAAAAAGGTTATCAGGAGTAGCCTGGTCATGCTTGACCAACCTGGTGGCCTTCTATGATGTTGTCACTGGCTGGGTGGATGGGGGGAGAGCAGTGGATATAGTCTACCTTGATTGTAGCAAGGCATTTGACACTGTCTCCCACGACATCCTTATATCAAAGCTGAGGAAGTGTGGGATAGATGAGTGGACAGTGAAGTGGGTTGAGAACTGGCTGACTGGCAGAGCACAGAGGGTTGTCGTTGGCGGTGTAGAGTCCGGTTGGAGGCCTGTGACCAGTGGTGTCCCCCAGAGGTCCGTGCTGGGCCCAGTCTTGTTCAACATCTTCATCAGTGACCTTGATGAGGGGATAGTGGCCACCCTCAGCAAGTTTGCTGATGATACGAAGTTGGGAGAATTGGCTGACATGCCAATTATGTAAACAGTAAAAGAAAGTCTAGGGAAAATGTGGGTTTCCTACTAAATAAGGGGGGTTTTCTGGTAACAGGGGTATGTGGAGAAGGCAGAGATACTGAAGGCCTTCTTTGATTCTGTCTTCACTGTGGAAACTCCCCCTTTGGAGTGTGGGGGTAAATGAGAGGGTCTGGGTCTATTGAAGGGTCTATTGAAGGCTCCCCTTTTGTGAGGGAGGAGATGGTCGAAAAGCACCTATGCAAAATTGATGTACATAAATCCATGGGCTATGATGTGATACATCTGTGTGTGCTGAGAGAATTGGCAGAGGTGATTGCAGAACTGCTCTCTAACATTCTGAGAGGTCCTGGAGAATGGGAGAGGTGCCTGAAGACAAAAGCCAGTGTCAATCCAGTCTGCAAAAAGGGCAAGAAGGAAGGATCCGGGGAACTACAGGTCAGTCAGTCTGACTTTTGTCTCCGAAAAGGTGATAGAATAGTTTGTTCTGGATGCTATCTCCAGGCATTTGGAAGAGAAGGGAGTTATCAGGAGTAGTCAGCATGCCTTCACCAGGGAGAGGTCATGCTTGATCAACCTGGTAGCATTCTATGATGTCATTACTGACTGGGTGGATGAAAAGGAGAGCAGTGGATGTAGTCTACCTTGATTTCAGCAAGGAATTTGACACTGTCTCCAACAGCATCCTTAGAACAAGGCTTATGAAGTGTGGAATAGATGAGTGGATGGTAAGGTGGGTTGAGAACTGTCTGACTGGCAGAGCTCAGAAGGTTGTGATTGTTGGTACAGAGTCCAGTTGGAGGCCTGCACCTGGTGGTGTTCCTCAGGGGTCATTGCTGGGTCTGGTCCTGTTCAATATCTTCATCAATGACCTTGATGAGGGGATAGAGTCCACCCTCAGCAAGTTTGTTTATGATACAAAGCTGGGAGGAATGGCTGATACACCAGAAGGCTATGCTACCATCCAGCGAGACCTGAAAAGGATGGAGAGTTTGGTAGAAAGGAACCAGATGAAGTTTAAAAATAACAAGTGTTGAGTTTTGCATCTAGGAAGGAATATCTGCAGCACTGGTACAGGCTGGGGGATGACCTGCCGGAGCGGAGCTCTAAGGAGAGGGACCTGGCTGTCCTGGCTGGACAGCAGGTTGGCCATGAGCCAGCAGTGTGCCCTGGTGGCCAAAAAGTCAATGGGATCCTGGGGTGCATTAAAAAGAGTGTTGCCAGTAGGTCAAGGGAGGTGATCCTCCTCCTCTAATCTGCCCTGTTGAGGCCTCGCCTGGAGTACTGTGTCCAGTTCTGGGCTCCTCGGTACAAAAAAAGACAGGGATCTCATTGAAAGAGTCAAGCAGAGGTTGAGAAAGATGATAAAGGGAGTTGAACACCTCCCTTATGAGGAGAGGCTGAGAGACCTGGGACTGTTCAGCCTTGAGAAAAGAGGATTCAGAAGGGATCTTATTCACATGTATGAATATCTAAGGAGCGGAAGGCAAAGTGACTCGACTTTTCTCTGCAGTGTGTGGCATCAGGACAAGAGGAAATGGTCACAAACATAGATGCATAGGAAATTCAGCGCAGATGTGCGTGGGAAATTCTTCATAGTGAGGGTAAGAGGGTGACAGTGCACTGGATCAGGCTGCCCATAGAGGTTGCGGAGTCTCCTTCTCTGAAGATATTCAAGACCTGCCTGGATGTCTACCTATGCAACCTGGTCTAGGGAGCTTTTTTTGGCAGGGGGGTTGGTTTAGATGATCTCCGAAGGTTCCTTCCAACCCCTACAGCTTTGTTATTCTGTGATCACTGGTAATGATGTGATCCATGAAACCATAAGCTTCAGCCTTCTAGAATCACAGAGCCATAGAATCATAGAATCAGCAAGGTTGGAAAGCACAGTAAGGTCTTGTCCAACCATTTACCTACCATCATTTCCCCACTAAACTCTGTCCCTTACTACAGTGTCTACACATTTCCTGAACACCTCCATGGATGATGACTCAATCACTCCCATGGGCTGCCTGTTCCAGAGCGTGACCATTCTTTTGGAGAATAAATTTTTCCTAATGTCCAACTTGAAACTCCCCTGGTATAACTTCAGTTCATTACTTCTCATCCTATTGCTAGTCACATGGGAGAAGAGACTGACCCCCACTTCACAACAATGTCCCTTCAGGTATTTACAGAGAGGTATAAGATGCCCCATGAGCCTCCTCCTGACCCAGTTTCCACAGCCTCTCCTCATAAGACTTGTGCTCCAGACCCCTCACCATCTTTGTTGCTCTTCTCTGGACATGCTCCAATACTCAATGACTTTCTAGTGGTAAGAGGCCCAAAACTGAATGCAATATTCAAGGTGTGGCCTAACCTATGCTGAGTACAGAAGAATGGTCACTTCCTTGTTCCTGCTTGGCATCACTATTTCTGTCACCAGTCAAGATGCCATTGGGCTTCCTGGCCACTGGATGCACTGCTAGTTCATGTTCAGCCAAGTTTCGACAAACACCTCCATGTAAAGAAAAAGTAAAGGTTATGCCTTATTTAGAATTAGTTAGCAGCTATGTACGGTCTCATCAGCCAGGAGTTTTTAGGAGATTCTCACAAAGATACAGAATCATATCTTCTATCCCATGAGCTGACTAAAAAATTCCAATGCATGGTAAAAAAAAAAAAAAAAAATCTGCTCTTCCAAAAATTACAATTTTCACATGGTCTTAACAGGCTGTCATAACCTGGATTAGTACTTTGGATCTTACTGTGCTCCTTCTCTGAACTGTATTCAAGGATGTTCATTCTCTTTTCCCATTTTGTGAAATTGATCTTTCCCATATTTCAGATTCTCTCTTCTTTAGATTCACAACTTTTTCTGTCTTCTCACTGTCAAACCTCAGTTTGTGAAACAAGAAGGAAAATCTTTCTTCTTACCTTCTGGTCCTGTCAGCCATCACCTGATCACTGATTCACTTGCTCTTGCAGTCTTATAGTGAAATTAAACTTCAATAGTAAACTCTAGTACCTAGAACCTGGTGACAGCCTGGTAGTTTATGTTTTCCTTTCCCTTTCCCTTTCCCTTTCCCTTTCCCTTTCCCTTTCCCTTTCCCTTTCCCTTTCCCTTTCCCTTTCCCTTTCCCTTTCCCTTTCCCTTTCCCTTTCCCTTTCCCTTTCCCTTTCCCTTTCCCTTTCCCTTTCCCTTTCCCTTTCCCTTTCCCTTTCCCTTTCCCTTTCCCTTTCTCTTTCATTCTCCTACCACTGCTTTTACCACTTGCCTAAGTAATTTTTATATTGTAACATATATATAAAAGGAAGAAGGGTCACAAAGATAATAAAGAGCCTGGAGCATCTCCCCAGGGAGGAAAGGTCGAGTAACCTGGATCTGTTCAGCCTTGAGAAAAGATGACTGAGAGGTGAGCTTATTAATGCTTATGAGTATCTTACATGTGGGAGGTCAAAGGGACATGGCCAACCTCTTTTCAGCATTCTGTGGGGACAAGACAAAGGGAAACAGCCATAAACTTGCGTATAGGAAGATCTACACCAATATGTGAAGGAACTTCTTCACAGTGAGGGTGATGGAGCTCCAGGGAGGTTATGGATTCCCAGGAGATATTCCAGACCAGCCTGGATGGCTACCTGAGCAGCCTGCTGTAGGGAGCCTGCTTTGCAAAGGGGTTGGACTTGATTTCTAGAGGTCTCTTTAAACCCCCACAATTCTTTGATTCTGTGATTCTGCATGTGTGAGGCCAGTCAGTAGCCTTCTTAGTGAGATGTAGTATCAAGATTCACACTGTATGGCACTTGGGGGTGAAAGTCTGACAGTTTCATTAATATTGGAACCGCTCTTGTTCTACATTATATCAATACTTAAATTATTGGCATAACTCACAGTTCTGGAAGATATGGAATAAAAAGAAAAGGCAACATGGTTTCAAGGGTAAATATCCAATAGGTAAATGAATTTAAATTCATTGAACATGCTAAAATGGAAAAAAATAATGACAGTGAATACACACTTTTCACAAATTCAGCACTACTCTTACATATGTCATTCCTTATACTATGTCAGTTTCTACTGAAATGCAGAGAAAGGTGCAGTGGGCAAGCACATAGTACAGCAACAATACATTGATAAATATCTACTAGAGAAAAATTAGAGTGCACTAGAAATGACTGCTAATTTAATTTTTATCAATTTAAGTGAAAGTGACTTTAAGCCAAGAGGGACCAGTATGAAAATAAAACTAACTGCAGATGCCTCAGTACATTATGCAGATAATAACTGCTCCCATGTGGCTAATACAGATTTAAAAGAACTGAAAATTATCCTTTCTTTTACAACAAAGAAAATTAACCACTGTCATCTTCTCTCCCAGCCCACCAAAGGAATTTGAATTGTCTCATGATTCCAGGTTTTACAAGTTCCACTAAATGATCTTGTATGAATATGATTTTTGCTTTTTCTTTTTCTTATTACATTATCATGGTAAAATGAAGAACTCTGATACACCTAAGAGGAATATATATAAATAAATTGAAAAACGCTGCCTGAAAATTCTCATCCTTCACAGTTCCTATTTGCTATCTCATATCTTTCTTCATTCATTATTCTTTTAAAACCAGACTGGTGAAAAGACTCGTTTTAAGTTAATAGACATTACATGACTCCTTGCAGCCTATAAATCACAAAATTATATTTTGTTTGAGTCATAGGAGAATTTCTTCTGTTTTCCAACCAAGATTTTTCAAGTAATTGAAAAATACCGCTTAAAAACGTTCTATTGCTTGAAAGTTTCTATTTATAAAGTAGAGGAAAAAAGAATGAGTGTTTTTTTCTTGTTGTTGTTTTGTGCTGTTTTTTCAGATCATAGAATAATTCCTCAGTCCACAGGTGAGAGAGAAACTTCCAGTCATGTTTTTTCTTCTACATCACCTCTTAGTACTAGCAGTATTTCTGTCTGTACTAAGCATATATTATAATTTCTTTAATTATTCCCAGACAAACTTGAAACATCTTTAACTAACTTTTCATCACTTTCAGGTAAGCTACATCCTGTCTCTTCCAAGTAAGTTATTTAATTGAGATAAGGAATGTTTTAGCCGAGATACATCTTTCACTGGATAAAACAAGGTCTCTAGAACTCCTTGAAAAGTGATGAGAGGTGCACAAAGTCTGCTGTTAATGCACTGCATATGGTTATACTTTCTAAGCAACAAATAATAGTAGTAATATTATTATTATTATTATTAATAATAACAACCAAAACAACAACAAAAACAGAAACCATGGAAGCCTTCACAAAGATTTCAGTGTCACATGTCTTTTTTGAGAACATGAGAATAACACAAAATTCAGTCAAAGCTCCATGGTATATATGGGAAATGAAACTTTCATTACCTCCATTTTATTCAAGAGTATGAAAACTATCCTATGAAGCAATATACTGCCTCATGGATATAATAGAATCCATAGCCATTCCAGTGTAACTGTTGCTGTAGTTAACTTTCTGACAAATGAAAGATAAATCTGTTCTGTTAGCAATAAGATTTTCATTGTTTGGAAACAGTTTACAGTACTGTATTGAGTTCTGTTTCACATTTCTGTGCCATCCTGAAACAGGAGTTTACTCGGTTCATGAAGTTTAGTTGCAGTTCTGCATATATTGAGTTAGTTAACTTTTCTGTCAGTATAATTTAAAGAGTCTGCCATACTGACTTGCTATATTTTTGTGATCTTTTCTAATGAAATCTCCTTGCCATAATTTTGTTAAATATGATGAAAAAAAAGGGATTTTCTTGACACAGGCCATAATAATGTGAGAAAAAGCATTACCTTTAGAGCAGCCCTCTAAAGTTGATAAGAAAGGCTTTTAGATTCCCTTGGAGGTGTTGTCTACTACACTTTGCAGATTATAATTCTTGTAACAGGCATTAACAGATTTTGAAACACACACAGGAGATAGAAAAAGAGACATATGAGAAGTTAATGTACCTTAATTACAATGGAGTTACACTGGATATTCACAGTTCAAGAACTTAGCATCTAATTAAAATATCCTGAATCACAGCAGAAAACTGCAGAGCTACACAAGTGCTGATATAAGCAATAAGTGTTTTGAAATAGCATTGCAAATGTAGAATGGCAAGATTGTAATGTATTTGAATGCTAGACTTCTAAGTGTTTTTATGTTTGTTTGTTTGTTTCTAGAACAGTATAATGTATTTCAAAACTACAACAAAAATTTGGTTTTGATGGTGTTAGACTACAGATCAGTCACTCCAAGATACAGATGAATATAAATAGTTAGGTATGTTTTCATCAAACATGGATAAGCAATATTCTCCTGAGCTGGAGAATGTAAAATAAGTATGTAGGTAGTAACAAAAATAAATAAATAAATAAATAAATAAAAGAAAAGAAAATATTTGGCAAAGGAAAATTAATCTTGAGATCTGGGGGTTGTACCTGCTAGAGTAGCATGGTATGCTTCAGAACAATTAAATGATTAAATGTTAATACTCAGCTTTCCATCATTTCTCCTCCTTTTCCTACCATGTTTCCTCTGGCCCAGCTGCCTGTGGTTCATGGCCCTAGAACAACTGGCTTTCTTAGAACTCACCATATTGTAATAGAAGCTTGTTACCTTGATTACCTTTCATATGTTACTTCTGAGACAAAAGTTCTAATGTTCCTCTGTTGAACAGAATAGATATTTCAATTTTTCACTGAGGAAAATATGTAGAGGATCCATATGCAGTTGCTTGGAACAATTATCTATTGGGAAAAACATAAGTACTTGATAACTAAAGTCAGTTTCTGATGTAAAGGTGTGTTTTCAATTATTATTTTTTTTTAGACAACCATACCACAGTTTCATACTTTCAAAAAATTGTATCTCTCGGCTGCTTCATTTCTAAATTATTTATTTTGAAATATGCAGTGGGTAGAGATGCTTTTCTCCTCGCAACATTCCAGCCAGAAAATCCCTGTTTGAGAATACTCATCCATGCTTTAATCAGCATTTAATTTAAAATATCTAAATAGTAAAGGGAGTTGAGACTTCCTTTCTTTCAATTCATTTCAGCCTATACATTTAACTTTTTAGAACCATTTATCAGATGCAGAAGTCAGAATAACCTTCTAGGTAAGATTCTGTCCTAAGAGATATTTGAACCAAATTGTTAAGAGATCTGCTAACCTGACAGTGAATTTTCCCAGGGACCATATTACTCAAACTCCCAAATTAATACAGAAATATCCTCCTTATGCTAGCAAACTGATAATTTGTACTTTATATTCTGCCTTTGGTGTTGTAATAGATTGTGTGGTCTTACATAATGTTGATTATTCATGGATTTTAAAGTCATTACAACTACAAGGCTAGTTTTTTTTTTTTTTTTTTTTTTTAATGTAATTGTTCTTTCATTCTTATCCTCTCCAACTGCAGAGAATCATAATTCGTATTAAAATGTAGCAGGTTTTTATTAATCTCAGTAATAATAGATCAGTCTATGGCCTTTGATGACAATTTGCACAGTACAAGAAAATGAGCCATGAGCTAGCAGTGTGCCCTTGTGGTCAAGAAAGCCAATGGCGTGCATTAAAAAGACCATGGCCAGCGGGACAAAGGAGATTATTCTCCCCCTCTACTCTTCCCTGGTGAAGCCTCATCTGGAGTACTGTGTCCAGGTCTGGGCTCCTCGGTACAAAAAAGACAGGGATCACCTTGAAAGAGTCCAGCAGAGGGCTACAAGGATGATAAGGAGCATGGAATACCACCCTTATGAGGAAAGGCTGAGAGACCTGGGTCTGTTCAGCCTTGAGAAAAGAAGACTCAGAGAGGACCTGATCCATGTCTATAAATACCTAAGGAGTGGGAGGAAAAGGGACAAGGCCAGACTCCTCTCGGCAGCATGTGGCAACAGAACAAGGGGAAATGCTTCACAAACTGAGGCATAGGAAGTTCTACACAAATGTGCATGGGAAATTGTTCATAGTGAGGGTAAGAGGGTGACAGAGCACTGGCACAGGCTGCCCATAGAGGTTGTGGAGTCTCCTTCTCTGAAGAGGTTCAAGCCCCAGCTGGACACATACCTGTGCAACCTGGTCTAGGGAGATGCTTTGGCAGAAGGTTGGACTAGATCACCTCTGAAGGTCCCTTCCAATTCATACAACTCAGTGACTCTTTGATTCAATTTACTGATATAATTATTTCATTTAATGTAATTGTAGAATTAAATTAATATTCAATACATTTTAACATAAAAAATTTTGGAACTAAAAGTTTTTAAGCCAATAGCATTACTGGTCATGAAATGTTCACAATATATTTATTAAGAGTTAAAAAAGCATAGATAGTTTTTGTCTTCAGCCAAAGGTGAAAAAGTCTTGATTCAGTTTTCTAGTTCAGAAAAGAAACATCAGAAATAACTATTTATTTTTCACATACAATATTTTAAGAGATACTAGACTCTATATCCTTCTTCTTAACAATATCAAGTTTTTTCCTATTATAACACTTCAATTTATGGATCTTTGAAGTAAGATGGACTTGTATTTATTTAGGTACTCATCATAAAAAGGAGTTCGGCCAGCAGTAACCTTACACAAGGGTAACCTTTTTTATGTAACCAATCTCAAGGTTTTATTTTTAGTACTTTTCATTCTGAGTTATCCTAATTCTGATAAAAATTAGAAAGTTTTTCCAACTATGTGAAATCAAAGATGAATAAAGCATAATAAGCAATGTTATACATGCAATTCCTATTATTTAATATTTAATTATCTGTAGAAATTAATATATCACAACTAATTTATTTCAAAAATTCACTCAATCAATTTTTAAGTATAAGTATCTGCGTTTCTATATAGAAGTCGGAATTTACCTCATTATTTATTTATCCATTTTTCTTGCCATTTTGCAGGCAGAAATATTTCTCAATATAATATTTTACATTATTGGAGAAATTAAAAGCAGCATAGATATTATAACAGCAACAGTCATGTTTACTGGATATTACAATACAAATGATAATTGTCTGTGCTGTGTTAGCCTGCACAGGCCGTTCCTAGACCTCATGATCTCACTCATAGCTGGAAAAAGCTTTTTGCAGTTATATTTATGAACTACAGTGCAAATATAATTAAGCACTCACTTAACTGTGCACAGTATACAGTTTACCAGAGAAAGTGTCCATGTTAGGTTGTTCATGGGATTACAGGAGATGTAGCTAATGACCACACCTTTGATTCAGGCATGGGAAGAATGTTACTGAGTTAAACCTTATCATGCAACTTATTACTGCATAAACTCAGATACATCATACTTCGAAGTATGAACTTCTAATTATCAAGAAGATAGAAATAAATGTAATTAAGTTCTGGGTGTAGTTCCAGAATTATGTAAAAGATTTATCACTGAAGAATGTTTGCTTTATTTTAATTTTGACATCAAAAAGCAACAGATACTACTCTTTTTCTTGACAGAGGCACTTACTTTTAGTCCTTTTCAGGGTATATTTTATCTAACATGGGGAAATATGGGGGTTCTCAGCATCATTTAAAGGATTTCAACAATAGTCTTTCTGTCTTTGTTTTCTAGAGTGCCCTAAGTACTCTGCCGATTTAAATGATGCTAATATCTTAATTATAAAGACATTCTCTCACAAAGGTATTTCACACATTCCTCAGGAAGTATTTTTCATTTGTCTGAATATCTCTGAACAGTCAACCAGACACCATGTGATTTAGTCTACAGCAGAACTAGTGTCACTACCGTTTGCTGGGAAAGGGAAAATGTAAGTAGCCTTCATGAGAGATCTGAGTATTTTTAGGAAGGAACACTGTGACAGGGGCAGACTTGGACATTTTTTCTGACACACCAGGCACCAGTCTTTCTGCTAGAAATATACAGCAATGCCACTGTAACAGTAAAGCTCTGGAAATAATTATGAGAGGCCTCTTCTGTATATGAGAAGAAAAATAATCTAATTTGTAATAATTCCTCTTGAGTTTAAGATCTTTACTTGTTTACTCACTTGGAGTCAGTTTCTGGTCTAAATTATGCTTTCATGAGAGGACTGTGCTGTCTTCTTCTGCTTTTATTTTGTCAATACAAAATATTTTGTTCTGAGCCTTTCAAAAGACTTATTTTTATTTTTTTATTTTTATTTTATTTTATTTGTGGTTGCTGTTTCCCTTTTTCTCTGGTTATTTCCAGTTCTCTTTAAACCAGCTAGGTTCAATATTAGGAAACAATTCAAATTCACAACCATCCAAGCTAGGCCCTAATAACTACTAATTAGAAGACATGGAGGAATTCCTGCGAATTTTTTTGACAGTGCTGGAAATCTGTGTGGTTTGCAAAGCCTACTTTAGAAATGGTGTGATCTTTCCAGTTCTTACTGGAAAGCTGCTGTTGTTTACTCTGGGAAATTAAGTACTAAAAGTTAATACCCAAATCTCCAAAGAATATAAATAAAATGTAATTGAAAAAGTTTGCTAGAAGATATGAAGATATTCTTAGAGATGCATGGTTCTAACTTGGCAGTGTGTTCAGTAAGTCTCCACATAACTGGATTTACCATGACTCTGTTACCATAGGAGTTTGGTCTCCGTAGGTAAGTCCACTGCATTTCCTTCACTTGCTTGAAAATTTATTTTCCAGACTCCTATGAACAGTGAGTTTCTGGCAGGATTTATAATTCAATTCTTATCATTTGAGTTCAAAAATTGTAGCAGTCTTTCAGCTTCATCCTCGTACAAATGCGAGGATGCAAACAATTAGCTTGGTTTTATGCCAAGAGAATAAAGAATTAAAAGACTGAACTTCAGAAAATGAATATGTACAGTGAATAATTTTAAACAAGAACCATGTATCAAAAATATGACAACTTTATCAAGCATAAACAAAAATGCACGTAACTAATTTAGAATTGTAGAATCATAGAATCATCAGTATTGGAAAAGACCATCAAGATCATCTAGTCCAACTGTCCACCTCCCACCAGTATTTCCCCACTAAACCATGTCCCTCAGAACAATATCTAAATGTTTCTTGACCATCTCTGGGGACATTCCAGAATGTGACCACTCTTTCAGAGAATAATTTTTTCCTGATTTCCAACCTGAATCACCTATAATGTTTCCCTGATCCTCCTCTGGACTAAACAGTCAGTTACTCCTCACAAGACTTGTGCTCTCAAACTTTGTTGCTCTTCTCTGGATTTTCTCCAGGGCCTCAATGTCTTTCTTGTAGTGGGGAACCCAAAACCGGATGCAGTACTCAAGTAGTGGCCTCATCTATGCTGTGTACAGGGGGATGATTATGTCCCTGGTTCTGCTGGCTACAGTATTTCTTATGCCAGCCAGGATGCCATTGGCTTTCTCAGCTATCTGAACACAATGCTGGCTCACGTTTAGCTGAGTGTCAACTAGCATCCTCAGGTCCTTTTCCTTTGTAGTCTTCCAGTCACTCTTTTCCAAGCCTTTAGCATTGCCTGGGATTGTTGTGGCCAATGCGAGGGAATCCAGCAGTTGTTCCTCTTGAACTTCATCCCACTAGACCCAACCCAGCAATCCAGCTGGTCCAGATCCCTGTGTATGGGCCTTCCTACATCCAGACAGATCAACACTTTCTCTGGACTTGGTGTCATCTGCAAACTTATTGAGGGAGCTATCCATCCCCTAGTCCAGGTTATCAATAAAGGTTAAAACAGGACAGGACCCAACACTGACTGCAGGAAGTACCCCTTGTGACTGATCTCCAGCTAGTTTTGGCTTTATTCACTGCTACTCTGAGACTGGCCCTACAGACAGATCTTTACCCAGCAAAGAGTGTATTTGTTTAGGTCAAGGGCTGACAACTTCTCCAGGAGAACATAAAATTTAACAGCCATTCATATACTTCTAGTTTTTTGTATCATTAAAAAGCCACTTAAAATTTAAGATTCTTAATGCAAACTTATTCTTGTGCAAGACTCCCTCACTTAGGTAATATTTAGTTGAAAGTTCTTGGCAGCCTACATTGGCCTGGAAATACTTATTTCTCCCTTATCAAATAGCAAAAACTTTGTACTATATAGGAAGGAAAACACAGTGTAAGAAAGAAATGCCATTAATATGAAACAACTTATCGTTATTTTCTTTTCATGTAATTGTTGAAGAAAGACTTTGGGGTATATCGTTATTAATGACAAATAAACAGTTGTTCGCTGCAAATAAAAGAAACCTCGACTGAGAGCACTTGCAGACACCAACAACAGCCAAATCAATTTTGTTTTAAATACAGCTTTTTATAATAGATTTGTTCTAGTCCTTCCAGCCAGAACATCAGTGTGTTATTAACACTGTTCCCATCCTAAATCCAAAACATGGTACCAGTGCAACTACTATGAGGAAAATTATCTTAACCAAGGTCAAGCTAACAACAAAGTGGTTGCAGCACCAAACCTGCCAAAATTCAAGATGTGCTTGGGCAACACTCTCTGACATAGGGTTTGAATTTTGGGTGGTGCTTTGTGAAGCCAGAAGGTAGACTTAATGAACCTTATATATCTCTTCCAAATTAGGATAATCCATGATTCTATGGTCACACAAACATGGTTTATTTTTTCAATTCTGAAAAATGAGACTGAACAAACAGGTGGATTTACAAAAGAAATTTTGAGGGTGTCATATGGATATATTTTGTATCTTGGCTGTGTGAACTGTGATTTCAGTTTGTATAGACGTGCATTATAATACTTTGCCCCCCTGGGAGCTGCATCCAGCTCCTGCTCCTATATATATATTTGTAACAAGAGTCATTTTAACAATGTTTTTAAAATAAGAAAAAAAAAAGATTTTGTTTGTAGGAAATGAATCTTTTTTCGTGCAATTTTGTAGAAATCAGTGATCAAGGAAAGAATATTGTGCCAATTTTTAAAATTACTACTGTGAATTTGCTAAAAATAGAACATCATAGTGTTTTAATCCATTTTTTTCCTGTGTAAAGAATTCTGAATTTTCACTGTTTAATCTCTTACTCTATCTTGCAACAACACATTACTCCTAACAAACACTTCAACAATTCATTTTCATTAGAAAACAAAGGAAATAAAATTTCTTTTCATAAAAGATAGTGCCTTTAGAGAACATAATTCAGAAGGAAACGGGATAAAGCCCAGAGCATTTTTGGCTATGATTTATTGTTGGAAACAGCTTGCATTCAGGAATTTGAAGTGCACTAATGACTGTACAAGAGGATTGCATATAGAGGGTTCCTAGCTGTATATGACAGGCATCCAATTAACAGGGAGATAAAACGGTAGCCTGAATTTAGCCACTGAGAGAATGTTAGGGCAGGGAGACATTCTGTTGAAGGAGAACTTTCCTGTAAAAAGTTCCTCCTTCATAGGTAGGGATATGCTGACAGATTTCTTCATCTTTGGGACTAAGAGGTGAAGAATTACTTTAGCAGAAGATGACCATGATCCTGGAGACAAATTTGAGATGAATGGAGAGCAGTGGTGAAGAACTAGAAAGAACTAGGGTCTAGAGTGATCCAGTTATATTACTACAGAAGTCTGTAATTAAATTTATGGAATTTCAGAAAAATATATTGAGTGGTCTTCTACAGTGGAGTACAAACAACTCCGGAAGTGAGGCAGTGCTATGGAAACAGCATATATGCTTAATTTGTTGAAGAATGGTACAATTACATTGGTTAAGCCCATTCTCAAGCTTTCCCTAGTACTTGAAGCACACAGGGTATTTTCATATAAAGGGTATCAGGAAGCATTAAGAAGCAAGAGTCAGTATTTATCAATGACAGTATCTCTTTTGTTGTTCAGAAACTTTGGGCTCATTTCTATTCATATTTTATATTCTATATGCCATTATATTTTAATCTATTATGCCTTCATAAAGCTCTTTTGTCCTATGGTCACATATTACACTCTGTCAGTAAAAAATACAATTTAGGCAAGGCATTGTTATGCTCGAAGCAGGATAAAATTTTTCAAGACTTTCTGTTCAGTGTTTGTACACCTTTTAGATATGAACTTCTGAAAGCTTTCTAACAAATGTTTCTGAGTTTCTTTCCTTGCTGAAAATTGGCTTTATCTGATTATTTGTCTGAATGTGCCTTCCTGCTTCTATGCTTTTTTTGATAAAGCAAAGACAACCAGGTTGCAATTCTGGCCCTTCTTGTCCTCTGGCTATGAAGTAAAATGGTTCTTCTGACAGCTCAACAGAATGCTCAGATACATTATATGTCAAACTGGGACACGCGTTCTATGTTGACAAAGAAAATAAGGGAAAATATCAGCAGCATAAGGATTTTTATTCATAGCAAATTCTCTGTTTCAACACTTAAGGTTCTTTTCTTGCAAATCAGGAGGATAAATCAAAAAAGCTATGATAAAAAAAGAATGTCTTTGGAAGGACTGTTAAAAGTTTCATTACAGGCCTTTTTACTTTACCATAGAAAAAAATATTTTCTAATAAAAATTACAGGAAATTTCCTGAAATTGAACAAATGTTTACATTCTAATAGTTGAACAGTCCCAACATGTTTTCTGGACATTCTCTTTTTAAAAATTCAATCTCCTCCCTGAGAATATTATTGCATAGATTTACTTCTCATTTATCAGTTCAAATCACATGCAGAATCAGGTTAAGAATAAAATGATCTGCAAACACTGTGGTGCCTCTCTAAGCTGCCAAAAACAGTCAGAAATGTGCATATCTAACTAACTGGCTATTCATTACACAGTTGTTCATGAAGGCTTCAGGAGGTAGACCAGTGGAAAAAGTAGAGGCAGCACCTGAAGGATCCTAAAGCTGATTGTGGAGGAGATAACTTTGGTCCTTATAAAGGAAAAAAATGAAGTCTTGAATGTTTTTATAGTTTGTTCATTCTAAGTAGAAAATATTTGTAGAAATAAGTAGAAAATATTTTCTGTTTGCTTGTTTAATTGGTTGGTTGGTTGGTTTAAAATAGAAGTGTCTAGCACTCTGTCTGCAATCTGATGTGTTCAGATAAAGTGGTACAGCTCTGAAACAAATGAAACATTTATAGTTTTTGGAGACTCCTTCCACTCTTTTGTTCAGTAATGATTCTGTGAGGATATGGCTTATAATTTGATACGGTAGGTTTAAGCATTAATGAACTGGTATTCCTCTGTGACCAAAACTGTAATAGTATTTGCAGACTGTTAATGACTGTACCTGAAACAGGATTAATCAGTAAATACTGTAATTTGTTTGCTCATGAAAAAGAACAAACAAGATAGTGTCTGACACACACTCTAATTAAAATAAATGATCTCTTAGAAGTGGGAATAAATGGTAGACAGTGCATCTGCAGTTCTAGCATCCTGTAAGAAGTTAAACCATTTCCACTATTCCAGAAACTCGGTCCATTTTTATCGTATTATTTTCTGTCTCATTCATTTTTTCCCTAAAATGGGACTACATTGCTGCAGGTTAGGAACTGATCAAGAGGTTCATGTCCATCTTAACATCTCCCTTGGTTTACGTAGTGAGGTAGTTTAACTGAAACTTTCTCAATCAGTTTCCCTTTCCAAAGTGCAATAAAATTTCATGAGAGCATGAGGAAAGAAGGATCAGCACTAATAACTTTTTCCACTCTTTTTACAGCTGGTCAAAACTCAGAATTTCCACTCGGTTCATGGGAGACTGAATGTCCTTGGCAGGGAAGTAATACCATTGCTGAATGAAAATCCTCCAGATTAAAAGGTATTCTGGTAAAACAAACAAACAAACAAACAAACACAGCAAAAACATGCCCTTTAGCTATTATAAGCAGTGATAAAATCCCCTCCTAGTCTTCCCCAGACTGATCTGTCACAGGTTTCTTGGCCTTTTTTCAGAATAGAAACACTCCAGTCCCCTCATCATCACTGTGGCCCTCCACTGGGCTCTCTCTAGAAGTTCCCTGTCTTTCTTGAACTGAGAAGCTCAGAACTGGACACAATACTCCAAAAGTGCCCTCACTAGGGCAGAGCAGAGGGGAGGATCAGCTCCCTTGATCTGCTGGCTACATTCCAAGATACCACTGGCTAGTGGTGCAGTCACATTTTTAATTTATATTTTTCCCCTCCTTTTGACTAATACAAAAACACAGATTTGCATTCCATTGTAACATTGAACCATGGATGTAGCATATGAGAACTGTACTGTCAAAGTGCTTATATAGTCTATGAATGGCAATTATAGTCTATGTGTCACTTACTGTAGAAATATCTTCAGAACAAAATGTCACGACTACGGACCTATTGACTGATGAGCATTAATAATATATAAAGGTAGCAGACTGAACAAATAACTCACACTAATGAATGTTAAATTTGAAACTAAAAGGACACCTCAAATGCCACATTTCTGCGTTAAAAAATGTATTTTTTATTGGTAGAATTAATACTTATGTAATGATTGTTGAACTATATGAGGTGCTTTTTTCTCTCTAGATTTTTGTTTTATGTTTATTTCTTAGTGTCTTAACTATGGCCCATGTTCTTTCTCTTTATTCTTTCATTTTTTTCACATGGAAGTAAGATCTAATCCCACATCAGATGTTTCACAGACCCATACTATGCAAGATTATAAATTCTTACACAAAACAAGTTATGATCTCGGTTTCTGAATTTGGGAATCATTTCTGAATTATTCTGAATGTATTTTCATTGTTTTGGTGTGTAAGCCATTATTTTTCAGTAAGCCAACAGTCAGATATTATTATTGAAAAAATAAAGTATTTTCATAGCAGCTACTGTTAACAGAATTTCAGAGAATTATTTTTAAGTAGTTTCACCTTTGCTGTTATGATGGATTAAATTGACAATAAGTAGATTTCATATACGTTCTGTTTGCTCCCTTCCTGTCCAAATGCAATTCCTTTTGAATATGTAAATTTGATTTTCTCTGCTGAATAAATGGAACAGTGTGTCATTTGCCTTGACAGCTAAAAAAAAAAAAAAGACCAATGATCAAATTGGAATAAATAGGAGAGTCTAGGGAATTCAGTAATGTCTTTTCCTCACATTTATTTGCATCATGACAATGCAAGGTATGAATCAGTTGATGCAGGTCAGTGATTGCAAACCAATCAGTAGCTGCATTTTCTCAGTGTGGGCAGTATCATCTTGTTCAGAGGGCCAGCTTGGTAGCTGTGGATATGTCTGAAAGCTTGGAAAAGTCTTTCACCTCCACAGATGTTTGAAGGAAGTTCATAGGCTTCTTGATTTGTCATGCATCCTTTCTCTTTTGTATTCATTTTATGTTTGTGAGACAGTTTCTGTTCATTTTAAAGTGACTAAAGAAGATGGGACTGGAGGTCGGGGAAAATTAAGAGGTTTCAGAGTAAGTACCTAGTACCAGATAAGAAATTTCTGTATTTGTAGTTTTTATAAAAATATTTTTAGTGATTCAAAATTTTGTAACAATTTTACCTCTTTCTCACAGGAGAATATGCAGCATTCCAGAATTCTTTCCCACGTGTATTTTGTCCTATATTGAATGTCAATATCAATAAAACTACAGCAAAAAAATGCCTGACATTCTTCCTGCCTGTCCCTGCAAAGGGACAAGCTGTGTGTGGTGATAGGAAAAGGGGAAATGGTCACAAATTGATGCATAGGAATACAATAGAATAAAACAGAATAGTTCTGTACAAACGTGTGTGGGAACTTCTTCAAACTAAAGGTGCTGCACTTGGGTCGGGGAAACCCCAGATATTTATACAAACTGGGGGAAGATCTTCTTGAGAGCAACCTGGAGGACAAGGACCCCCAAGTCGTGGTGGACGAGAAGCTGGACATGAGCTGGCAGTGTGTGTTTGCAGCCTGGAGGGCCAACTGTGTTCTGAGCTGCACTAAAAAAGTGGTCATCAACAGAGAGAGGGAGGTTGTAGAGAAGAGACTGTCCTCCTCTACTCAGCTCCTGTGAGGTCCCATCTGTAGTAATGTGTCCAGGTCTGGGAGCCACAGTACAGGAAGGACGTGGAGCTCTTGGATCGGGTCCAGAGGAGGGCCACTAAGATGATCAGAGGGCTGGAGCACCTCTCCTATGAGGAAAGGTTGAGGGAACTGGGCTTGTTCGGCTTAGAGAAGAGAAGGCTCCAGGGAGACCTCATTGTGGTCTTCTAGTACTTGAAGGGAGTGTATAAACGGGAGGGGGAATGCTCGATTACAAGGGTGGATAGTGACAGGACAAGGAGGAATGGTTTAAACTGAGACAGAGGAGGTTTAGGTTAGAGTTTAGGAGGAAGTTTTCCACACAGTGAGTGGTGTCGCACTGGAACAGGTTGCCCAGGGAGGTCATGGATGCCCCATCCCTGGAGACTGGATGCTGCTCTGGGCAGCCTGCTCTAGTGGTTGGTGGCCCTGACCATGGTGGGAGGTTTGAATCCTACATGGTCACTGTGGTCATTTTCAACCCAGGCAGTTCAGTGATTCAATGATTCAATGATTCAATGATTCAGTGATTCAATGATTCAGTGATTCAATGATTTTGTGATTCTGTGATTCTATGATTCTATGATTCTGTGATTCTATGATGCTATGATGCTATGATTCTACGAAGGGTGAGGGAGCACTGGTTCAGACTGCCCATAGAGGTCGTGAAGCCTCCTTCTCTAGAGATGATCAAGACCCGCCTGGATGACTACCTGCGCAACCTGGTCTAGTGAGCTGCTTTGGGAGGGGGTTTGGATTAGACGATCTCAGAAGGTCCCTTCCAACCCCTACAATCCTCTGATTCTGTGATTCTGTGAGTTCAGTGACACACCTTTCATATACACTTCCATGTCAGACACCACTCTGTCAGACTGCCCCTCAGCTGCCATCTGTCATGTGGCAACAACAGGTAATGGAGTATTGGTATAAAGGTTCAACCTCTTCTGCCATATCACCAACATCCACCTCCCACATTGTGGGCCAACACGATAAAATAGGATGCATTTATTTCAGAGCAGAACTCAGATGTAATATAGCTAATGTATATAAGTAGAAAAACTTATTTCTTAAATAAATATTTTTATTAAATCATAAGACAGAGCAAAATAAGAACAAAACCAGTGGGCTATTTAACTGTTTTTGTGAAACTGATGCATCAGGTTTGATGGCCGTGACTATTATTCTTAGTGAACTCTCAAGGCTTTTTTCATAGATTTTTGATGGAATTTTATTGTTCATGTTCTTTACCCTTGAAAATACGTTTTCAGAAATGTATGTACTGCCAAAAAGTGATGACATGAGTAGGACGCTATTATAATATGGAAGATATGTTTCTCATGTAAGAGGGGTTGTATAAAAGCCTGGTAAAGAGACATGATCAAATTGTTGAGTTGAATATCTGATTGCAATACTCTACATTTCATTTGGAATTTCACAGTTAATTTACGTTGACTGGAAATGGAGTTGCAAATATGTGTAAAAATAAGGATGACTTTTTCTGTAGTCTGAAACCCATTCTCAAATTTCTTTATTAAAATGGAAAGCACAGACACATATTTTTCACTGTTCACAGAGCTGTGTTTAGGCAGTGTATTAAAATGCATAAACTTATTCTCCAGCACTTGAGTCAGCACTGTACTGCACCCTCCCATGCCCTGGTTTCAGCTCTGATAGTATAACTGCACACCGCTGTTAAGTTGTGAGTGATGAGTTTGCACCCATGGGTTGTAAAGCGCCATGATGGTACTTGTTAGGGAGCCTGTGCAATGGACCAGAACTGAGTGCTCTGCACAGGCAGTACAAAAGGTATGCTTGATCTATCACAGCGTAAAGACAATACAAGGTCTAGCTTGATCTCTGAGGCCAAGATTGGTTCCTAGAATTTTCTAATGACAAATTTTATGTCGTGAATAGACAGTTAATCAAGAAGGCTTCACCAGAAGTTGTCTCCATGATATTCATGGAGTAGCTGCCGTATTCAACTAGCAATTAATCCTTTGCTAAACATAGAATTCCTAGTAGGCATAGATATAACATGGAAAGCACAGAAAAAGTGACTGCTTTTACAGTTTCTTACTCTTTAAGTAGTTTCTTACTCTTTAAGCAAAGGAATACAAGCACACTGCAACACTGTTAGGTGGTTCTTTCACTTTTTTTCTGAGGTTTGCTTAATGGCAGACAGATTCTCAGCTTAACCTTCTTTTTTTCCCTCTCTCCATTTCTCTCTTCCTTTCAAAAGAGGCAGATTTGTTGGAAAAATATAGAAGAAATATTTGATATGCTTCTTGTCTTGACAGGCTTTTCAGGCTGCCATAGACCTAAAGATTACATGAAATAGCATAGTAATCATTAGTGCTATATATTCCGGTACACGGTACAAGGAAAGGACCCCTACACAGTTCTATACATCATTATCAGCTTGCTGCAGGGATTCCACAAAGACTTCAGCATGCCCAGCAAAGAAATAATTCTTTCAGTAGAATATCAGATTCTGAAAAAAATATCTAAATTCACATATAACTGTGCAAAGAGTCTATTTTTAATGCACAGATCAGAAATTAACTTCCAGCTGCTAGGGGAACAGAAAAGTGCAAAACGCCTGTACCGAAGACCTATCTGTATACATATGTATATTCTTTCCTTTTCTTTCTTTTTTCATTTCTTATTCAAAGATGGAGTTTTTCTGTTCAGGCATGAAGTATGAATGATTGAGAACTTCTGTGTGCTTTGCCTCTGCGGCAAGGCCAAGTTTTGAGTAACTTTCTTCTTTAAAAAGATATTCTGAACTTTAATATGCAAATGTTTGATTAAAAGTTTAAGACTGAATGCTGAATTTGTGACATTTAGCTAACAGATTTTTTTCCCAACATAGTGATCACTGGCAAATTTTGACACTAGCCTTCTTCAATTTTCCTTTCTTCCTCCTGTTTAAAACCAAAATAAAGGAATCTATCATTATATTTTGAAGAGCAATGTAAGTCTCAGTGAAACGTAGGTTCCATCATGCTGTAAAAAAGTAGTGTTAGGTATGATCAAAGAACTTAAGTCTGTAGTACACTGTAATGAAATTAGATTTAATGAACTATGAGATTGATAGATTCCAGTCTAGGTGAATAATGGCATTTAATCCTGTTCTTCTCAAGTATGTTCCCAGAAAGAGACATACAAAAATCTCATCCCACTACTATATCTACACGAATTCATGGTGCATCCATATTACGTAACAGTGAGACTTGTAGTCTTACTAATGATAAGTCTCACTGAAAATCCAGATTCTTCTTATTTGAGTCTGATAAGTTACCAGGTACTATGTCTACTGCTTATTTTGCTTTAGTCTCCCACTTTTCATTGTCTCCAGCCTCCATTTTTCTCCATTTTCCCTAAACTGCATTGTTTCTTTTCTTCTTTTCTGCCTCATAAAATTTTGGTATCTTCCTTCCCTGGCCTCTTTCTCTAAGTCCCAAACTCCTAAACCCATACTGTTGTGAATTCTCCTATCTTCTTGTGGTACACTTCTTTATTCTGGGCTCCTGAAATCTACTGTGGCTTTTTATTCTAGTCAATGTTTTTATTAGTTTGGATACCTGATCCCCTTTCTTATCTAGGCATATGGTTCCTATGCATGCTTTTAACACCTCATCTTCATTCTGTGTTCTAGAAAATTATGTTTTTTCTGTCTGCTGCTCAATGTTCAGCTGTGCAAAAATTATCTAAGCCAGCACTGTAGCTCAAATCGTTTCAGACCTTTTCTCTCTCTGTAATTTGCCTCTTCTTGCTTCTTCCATTTTTAAAAGCATAATATTCTCTCTGAGCAGTTTTAGATTCCTTCATTTCATTTCCTAGAATTTGGTGAATTTTGGATAATTCTTATTTATTGACTACCTTCTATGTTATGACTGTAATCTTAACATGATTTCATCTCATTTTCTACTTTTTCCACTTTTTCAATAATCAGACGTAATAAAATTTCTGATATTTTCACATACTGTACGAATATTCCACATCTCATAGCTTCTATTAATAATCAGATTATTTAAAAAAACAGCTCCACAAACCAATTCTTATATATCCAAGCAAACCAGGAGTTTTCATGTAGTGTTTTCTCCAGCTGAAATAAGTTCAGTTTCACAATGGAAAGAGCATGTAAAACTGCTTATTATATAAGAGCATATTATACCGATCTGCTTTCTAAAGAGGAAATCTGTGCCTTCTTCACTTGTCTTATTTTCAGAAAAAGTTAAAAATGAGTTGATAAAAGTTGATAAAACTTTCTTTCCAGGAAGAAGAAAACAACTATAGACTTTTGTGTGAAACTGATTGTTGTGAGAACATGTTGGATAACTTTAATAATAATTAATGCCTTAAATCATAGAATATCCTTAGTTTGAAGGGACCATTGAATCCTATCAGACCCTACGTCTGAGAGCGTGTCCAAACACCCCTTGAACTCTGGCACCTTGAGGCTGTGCCCATTGCCCTCTGGTGCCCTTTCCCTGACCCCCAGCATCCCCACCCCTGACACAACTCCATGCCGTTTTCTAGGGCTCTGTTTCTGTCACACAGAGCAGAGCTCAGCGCTGCCCTTTGCTCCCTCAGAGAGTTGCAGAGGCCATGGGGTTTCCCTTCAGCTCCTCTGCTCTGAACTGTGTACACTGAGGGACTGCAGCCGCTTCTCACACACCTTGCCCTCCAGCCCCTTTACCATCTTTGTAACTTTTGAATGCTCTCTGATAGTTTTATGCCTGAAATATAGAGGCTGACCAGAAATGAATCCATTACAGGGGCATTATTTTGCCTTAGTCATTTGACCATAGTATCTGCCCATACTGATGTTTGAACGCCAAGGGAGGTACAAAACTCATGGGCCAGTAAGAGGGCACAGAACAACTATCATGTTTTCTGTGAAATTTCTAAAAGAAAGGATGGGAAGGAGCTATGTTGCTTGTTATGTTCTCATGTGGAGTAATATATATATCTTATTTAACAGAAAAAAAAGATCATGTATAGGAAATGTGTAAAGAATATATTGCTATCACTACAAATGCTCTATTAATATGCCAGTGACTTAATTTCACACTCATTCCACTCCTTGCCTTGGATAGAAAATAGGATCAAATTGGGAAGAATTAAATTGACACACGTAGGCTGCTGAAAATGGTGCCTCTGTCAGAAATGGATGTTGGTGATACGGCAGTAGAAGCTGAAACTTCTCACCAATAATTTTTGTTGCCCTATGACAAATGGCATCAGAGAAGGCAGTCTGACAAAATGGTTTTTGATCTAAAAGTGGAGATGAAGCAAAGGTGCGCAGTTGAATTCCTCCATGTGGAAAAAAATGGCATCCACTGATATTCACTGATGCTTGCTGAAAGTTTATGGATGAATTGCCAATGTGAGCACAGTGAGGTTGCAGGTGGTGTGTTTCAGCAGTGGCAAAAGTGACAGTGTGTCACATTCACTGATGAAGATAGTTACAAGCACGGCACGCAGGTTATTGTTCACGCCTGGCAAAAATGCGTAGCTAACTGTGTTGACTATCTTGAAGAAGAGTGTTTTGTAGCTGAGAATTTGCTCTATTAAGTACTGTTATTGTACTCTTTTATCTGTTGCAGTTTTTATGGAAAAAGGCAGAAAACAGTACTTTTGGAGTGACCTCTATAGATATGCAGGAAAAGAAGGTAAGAACGTTCTGTCTCTGGGTGCAAGAAGAGGTAAAAACTGTGAGGTGATTTATGGGGTTAACGTGAAATTCTAGGGAGAAGAAAGAAAATATTGCAGCAAATTAGCAGTTTTTCAGTGGAAATTAAGAAATGAATTTTAGATGATGTTATTCTCTGAATCTTGACATCTTATTTCATTCTATTTTATTTATTATTTTATTTTATTTTATTTCTAGTTAAAACTCTGATAAAACTTCAGCTCAGTTAGAACTTCGCCTAAGGGCAGCTCTGAGCCTGCTTTTAATGGCCTCGGAATCTTAGATACGGCTTTACACAGGAAAGCCCTAATGTGACCTTTCCTTCAGCTACTCCAGTTCCCACCCAGGGGAACACCTACAGCAAGATGTATTTGTATGGGTGTGCTTTCGTGTGCGTGCATAATCACCTGACTGTCCTTACATGACTCTTATCTCCAAAAAGTTTTATTTGGTCACAGGGAATAAACTGTCAGGATACAGCTGATGTATGAGCATGTTCATTGCAAATGGGAAACACCATGAACATTAGCTGAGAAACAAGATAGATTTGTATGATCTTGATTCTATTTCAAAAAGAGTTGAATCAATATCTAAATGAGTAATATAGTTTTAATTGTTTTGGTATGAGATTTAATCTTAGTATTTCTCAAAGGAAGGTAGGAATCACTACTTACTAGACAACAAATCCTTTGCAAAAAATCAATCACTTTGTAATGAAATGAATTTTATATTACTAACATTAATGAGGTAATTTATTCAGTTGAACTGAGCAGAATTCCCTCAATACCCATAAACCACATTTCAAAAGGACATCTAAAAGTTTAGTTATTTTTCTAAATATAACTGACTGTCCTGCATAATGGAATATTGGCTTAATTTAGCAGACATGGTGAATTTAAAAAGAGTAATGTTGGAAATTCTACAAAAAAAATATCATTTTCCGTTAAAGAGTCTTTTCAAAATTCAGTTCTACCTCAGTATCACAATGTGATTTCAATAACTGTTTCAAGCTATGGTCTGTGAGTTAAATATCAGCAACAGATGATGAGTTTGCAAAAAGTTTTTATGCATGTATAAGTAAAGTAAAATAGCAAAACACATACAATTTAATGAATGTTAATGTGGTTCAGGATAAGGAATTTTTGGAAATATAGAGCAAAAGACACTATGTAATCAGGATGAGGGGGGCAGCAATGAAGTTTTTATGTGTTGAGCTATAAAGAACTTTGATTTAATAATCTACAGCAAATAGAAAGTTTCAAAAGAGGTCTCACTGCATTTACCAGATGTGAAAAAAATAAGATGGATTATTATGCACATTTTGGTAGCTTATATGCAGTCATAGTTTTGTCTAGGAAAAGGTTTCATGTCTATGCTGCACCTCCAGACTGCCTCTGCCAAGAAGGAAATATGGGTAATTGTCCTGGGTGACTCCCCACTAAGAAGTACAGAGCCCCATACATTGTCCAGACCCTACCCATAGGAAAGCGTGCAGTATTCCTGGGGCCTGGGTTAAGTACATTGCTACGAGACTCTCTAGTCTGTTTTGTTCTTCTGATTATTATCCCTTACTGACAGATTCTGGCTGGAAGCAATGCTGAGAGAAGCCTGAGGGCTATTGAAAGGAACCTCAGTGTGTTGGGACAGTTAGTTGATGGAGAAGGAATACAGATAGCATTTTCTTCTTTCTCTTTAGTGGCAAAGAGGGATCCTGAGAGGAGCAGGAAAATCCATCTAATAAATACACGGCTGAGAGGCTGGTGCAATATCTATAATGTATTTTCTTTCTTTTTTTTTTTTTTTTTTATACCATGGAGCAGTTTACTCAGTGCCTCGCCTGATGGTTGCAAATGAGTCTCACCTGTCTCACAGTGGGAAACAGATTCTAACCCAGGAACTGGCAGGACTCACTGAGAGGTCTTTAAATTAGACATGAAAGGGGAAGAGGATGAATTCAGGCTCACTAGGGAAAAACCTGTGGAAATTGTGACAGGATTACGGATGAAACAAATATCTCAGCTGAAGTACACCTACAGTAATGCAAGCACCACGGGTAACAAAGATGAGCTACAAGCCATTCTGTCATTACAACTCTCTGAAAGGAGGTGTGGCAAGGTGGATGTCAGCCTTTTTTCCCACATAGCTAGCAATATGACAAGAGAGAATGGCCTCAAGTTGTGCTTGGGGTGGTCTAGGTTCAATATTAGGAAAAAATTTTTCTCTAGAAGAGTGGTGAGGCAGTGGAACAGGCTGCCCAGGGAGGTGGTGGTATTATTGTCCCTGCAGATGTTCAAGAAACATTTAGATGTTGTAAGAGAGGGAGCTGGTTTAATGGGGATATACTGATGGTAGGTGGATGTTTGAACTAGATGATCTTGGAGGTCCTTTCTGACCTTGGTGAATCTATGATTCCATGATATTTTTTGTTCCAGTGGAGAAACTAGTTCTATTTATTGTAGAGAAAAATGCAGGGTTTATGATTTATGAATGGTGTAGTGGCATGATATATAAAATTTAAATAGTGAGTTAAGGCCAGCTACTCATTCCTAAACAACAAATACCTTTACTGAAATGCCATGCCTGGATAAAGAAAAAGAATTTCTATCTCAATACCAATTTGAAGAGGAAAAATAAAGAAAAATCATTCAGAAGAAGTTGGAAAATTGGTTATGCAATTTGAATCTCATACTGCAAAATGTTGGTGGAAAGTATTTTTCGAAGGTGTGATGTGAATAAAATGCATGATGAGGATGTCAAAGTTCATCCAAAAGATATTTGAAAGTGTGGAAGTTTGAAGATCATCTGAACAAGCTTGTCAGTTAACAATCTTATTTCTGAAATACCAGCTAAACAATACACAATAACTTTTAAATTATTGCTGATGACATTTTTGCAGTTGTTTATCTTCCAGAATGACAGCCCCTTAAGTTGTTTATCACTTTTTCTTTCATGAAAATGGAAGTGTCTCTATATCCATCTGAATGAAAGAAAAAAGTGGCATCATTTACCAAAAGGAATCATCCTTTTGAATTAAACTTATAATGCTTGTTCACAAGTGGCAGTCAGATTAAAATATTGTCTAAATTTTTATACATTAACATTTTGTTTGCTCCATAAGAGCTTGCTGTTTACAATAGCGATAGCTATCTGTTGCTTCCTTTCTAATACCTTAGGGAACTTAAAAAAATAAAGGTAAATGTTTTCAAAACTTTACTTTTACACTACAGGTCTATGCTTACTTTTTTTGTTGTTTTGTTTTTTTGTTTGTTTTTAATAATAATAATAATTATTATTATTACTCTAAATCTCTTTTCTTCTTATTGGTTTATGGCCATACTGTAATGCCTCTTTACTCATCCCTACTCTTCATCTGGTGATCTCAGATGATGTGGGAAGGGTTGAATACATGGAGTTGTATGGAGCCTGAAGGCACGACTAACACTGAAGAGATTGAAGACACCTAGAGAAGAGGAATAGTAGTATTCTTCATGGCCTCTCACCCTCTTTAGAGCATTGTCCTTAAAATATTCAATCAAGTTCAGATTTCTTCATGAAAAAAGTTAACATATGCATTGCCTGTAAAGATGAATTAACGGTTAATTTAAATTCTGCAGTTATAGAAGATAACATTTAGAAAGGCTAATAGGTGATGATAAAGGCAGTAGTACTAAAATAAGTATGCAAATCTTATTGATTGGTTTTTCTGTACTCATGAGTTGTAGTCATATGTAGACATTTGGCATACCAATACATGGAGGGCTTCATGCTGAGAATACAAATCACATGCTATGCTCTGCAGTACAGAGTAGGGTATTTTTTTTGCATCTGAGGTTCCATCTCCTGCTCTGCAATTTTGCTCACAATTGTTTTTTGAGAAAATGGGCAATAAATTCACAGAAGAACAGGTTTTTCTCATCACTTCCATGATATTTCTTGTTTCGTTGATTGGCCACATCTCAAGAGTTTAGAAGAATATTGGAATAATCAAGGGAGAAAAGCTGGTTTAAAACAAAATTAATTATTTTGTGTAGTCTGAAGTTTTTCTTGTTTATTATTTATCTAAGGATCAGGTTATACATCAAGATGTAAGATATAAAATTTATATATTTGTAAAAATATAAAATATATATAAAATTTGTTTTATTTTCTGGCAAAAGTATGAAAGGAGAATAAATATATGTGTCACAGTTTTATCTATAGATCTTTGTCTGTGACAGGGGAACAGCAGGCCTGCAGGACCACTGGCCTGAAAAGGGGGGGAAGGAGGAAAGGGAACAGAAGGAAAATAAAATAAAATAAAATAAAAACAACAATGATCTGAGGAAGAAAACAAACTTAATTTACTAACTATAGTAGCAAAAATGTAAGTTAATTGGGATTGGGCCCAATAAATCAAATAAATGAGAGAGTTTTCTGAAAACTGAAGTTCTCTTACCCACCAGAGAGCAAAGAGATAGTCTTGTGATTTCCAGTCAGTTTTATTCTTCCCTCTCTCCAGAAGATAGAAATGAAAAAAAGCAAAGTATTCTGGGAGTTGTGGTTCATTCTGCTCTTCCAAGACCAGAGCTGCAGCATTAACACTTTAACTTCCAGTGCATTGCATGATGTTATGATGTGGAAATAATGATAGTAAACCACAAAACCATTACACATTATACGTGAATAGCTTGCATTTACATTGCGTGTGAAGGGAAGATGGGGGTGATTACAATGCTTTACAAAGTGTTCTCAAACCTTGATATCTATTACGTGTTGGGAAAGTATTTTACTTTTTGGAAGATAAAACATTTGAGATAGGACAGTTTGGGTGGGGAAGTTACATACATATTGAGAGTGAGGTTTGTAATGATCTGTCAGTTCACAAGCAACAAACAAATGACTGCACCATACCTGAGCATCACAGTTCTTGGTTGCAATAAAGTTAATTTTCTTCTTCAAGGCTTGTATGATGCTGTGTATTGGATTTTTGATGAAAATAGTGTTGATCATACACTGATATATTAGTTGCTGCCAAGCAGTGCTGCACAGAGCCAAGGACACTTCTGCCTCTTGTACAGTCCTGCCAACAAGAGCTGGGAAGGGACAGAACAAGGACAGCTGACCATGTAGGCCAAAGGAATATTCCATACACTGTGTTGTCATGCTCAGCAATAAAAGTTGTAATGAAGGAGGACGAAGAGGGTACATTCATAGTGATTACATTTGTCTTCCTCAGAAAACATCATGTATGATGAGACCTTCTGTCCTGCCAGTGGCTGAATTCCTACCCCCCAGTAGGAAGGAGTGAATGAATTATTTGCTTTGCTTGCTCTTTCTTGCAGCTTTTGCTTTACCTAGTGAACTCACGTTATTTCAGCCCAGGTGTTTTACCTTTCTGATTCTCTCTGTGAATGAGTGAGTGGCTATGCAGGGCTGAGCTGCCTGCCCAGGTTAAAACACAATGTGGAGCCTTTACACAGAGTGATTGCAGCACAAGTACTGCTGCACTGAATTAAGTTACTGTGTTTTGCAATTGCAGCAGACTCACAGTGAATAGTTTCATATGGATTGAAATAAAGTCATAGCTGTTCTGAAGTTAATGGTTGCTATGGGAAAACTGCTTTATCTCAGTGGGCTGAGCCAGGTTACAGCTACCATACTTCAACATTCTACAGCTGCAGCTGCTTCCCAAGGAGAATGATTAAACTGTCTGAGACAATTTTTACACATTTTTTTTCAGGTGTTGTTTTTTAAAGTCAGCTCTGAAGTTTGGCAGATTGGTTCTGTTGCCGTAACAAATAAAATTGTTTTTTTTGTGAGGTCTTTTAACCTGCTGTGAAATTTGTGGTAGGACATCTGAATCATGCTAATAAACTAAAAAAGGATGTCTCAGTTTTAAAACAGAAACAGCTAAAGAGTTTTTATTTTTCATGAATGTTTACAGCTCGGAATAAGGCTTAGCACCTTTCAAAACCTTCAAAACTGGTAGGCTGGGAGCTTTTTTTTCTTACTATAAACAAGACTACTATATAGTAAAAAAATCCTGTTTTTATTTGGAAGTCAATATAAGGCAAGTTGCAGGAAAATACAGAAAATAAATCTTACTTTTTGCTGCATTGTGGAGAGAAATATTTAAAAGGATTGTTCTTTTAATTTATTTTCTCTTCACATTATTAATATACGTTTGGAAAACTTAAGTCTAAGTTGGAGGAGAGTAAAATCACAATTTTCCAGGTATTGGCTGTTCTAATTGTATTCCATGTCCACAACAGACTAGTTTTCTTGTGTTGGATATCAATAAAATAATTTTTGGTATAGTTTTTCTGTTTTGAAGCAAGAAAATACATGATACATTAAAAGTTTGTCAGTTTGTAAGAATTCTTGTCAAAAAAAGATCTTTTAAATTTGTTTTTAATTTAGAAAAACATAATGGAGCTGTTCTGAGCTGTAAAAATTCTTTTGTAACCAGTTTTTACTCAAGTATCACTCATCTGTTAAAGAACTGAGAGTAGGAAAGGTGAAGCAACATGCTTTGATTTTAAAAGATAGCTAATATGTCTAGTGCTTATTTATAAATGCTCTGACAACATAAACTGCTGTTTTTATGTTTTACATTTCTTAATTCTCATGAAAAAAAAATAGAAAGCAAAATAGTTGTTTCACAAAATTTCAGCAGAACAAATCTGTTGATACTTTAACATAATGTACCTCTTTCCGTATGTGATTCAGCAATGCTAAGATCTGCACATGCAGTATGTGTTAGTATAGCTGATTTTCCAAAGGTTCTTCAAACAGGACCCTAGAATTTCAACTCTTTTATATAGTAACACAGACTTGGGTGCTGATGCACAGGTCCTTTTAAAATATATCCCTTCAGTGAGTGATGCTTTCAGTGAGTGTAGTGTCTGATATTACTGATTTGAGTTGCTGAGCACCTTCAATTTTGCTGATTGTAGCAGCTTAGTTGCTTCAAATACAGGTTGGTTCTGTGTTTAACATACTAGTCAGCTTAAAAGAATATTAGAAAGTGATAGCAAGAGGAAGATTTGTGGGTTCCTATGAACAAAATGCTTGACACAAGCTAAGTGTGAGCTTGTAGCACAGAAGGCCAACTGTACCCTGAGCTGCATCAAAAGAGGGGTAACAGGAGTGAGAGAAAGGGGACTGTCACCTTCTACTATACCCTTGTGAGACCCCATCTGAGTACTGCACTGGGGTCTGGGGCCCAGAGTGCAGGAAGGATGTGGGCTCTTGCTTTGGGTCCAAAAGAGGGCCACGAAGATGATTAGAGTGCTGGAGCACCTCTCTTACAGATAGGCTGAGGGAGTTGGGCTTTTTTAGCTTGGAGAAGAGCAGGCTCTGAAGAGACCTCACTGCAGTTATAAACAGGAGGAAGGCCAACTTTTTACATGGTCAGGCAGTGACAGAACAAGGGGGAATGGCTTTGAGGTAAAAGAGGGGATTTAGTCTAGGTGATGGGAAGAAATTCTTTACTCTGAAGGTAGTGAGGCACTGGCATAGTCTGCCCAGAGAAGCAGTGGATGTCCTTCTCTTGGAGGTGCTCAAGGCCAGGTCTGATGGGCTGCCTGATCTCTTGGGCAGCAGCCCTGCTCCCAGCAGGGGGTTGGAACTGTGTGATCTTTAAGATCCCTTCCAACCCATGCTGTTTGTAATTCTATGATGATAACTACAGACATTATCAGGGACTAGGGCAGTTCTATATCATGCTGGAATAAAGTCATCTAAGACTCCAAAGTTGATATTTAAATAATAGTCCTGAAAGCAGCTGAATACTTTTGATAAAAATTATTCTTTTTAAGACCAAGGGGATTTGAAGGGATCTAGAATTCTGATCTCTATCTAATTCCCAGTGCTCACAGTGTTTTTTATATTTTTTTAATTATTCCCTTTTTTTCTGTGAGCATTGCAGAAGGACTTATAGCTTAAATTAGCAGAATAAAAAAAAAGTCAAATGAAACCATAGAAAGTGAATTACCATATAAACAGATTATAAACACATTTAAATCAACAAGATGGATCTGTGTAAAATCAAAATGTGCAAGCTTACAGTGAAATCATTTTAAATGAAGGTGTCTGAGAGAAAAGAGTAATGGAAATGTCAAAAATTATGTCACTCTTCTGGCCATTTTATGATTAGATCACAAATCTTTCTTCTTAGGTCTAAATTGTATTGGTTGATTATCTAACACCAAACACTGTCAGATGTTTGTTTTATATATAGCTTGAAATACTATCTGTTGCTCTGACACAATTATTTTTGTATTCATTTTCAGTACTACTTACATAAAAAGAAATCTGTATATAAACTGTAGTATAAACTATTTATGTATTAACAGGAAGAACCAAAATTTCTATAATACTCTTAAAATTATAATTTTGATCAAAGAGATCTGCTGCTAAGCTCACAAGAGTGTTATAATATGAAAATGAAAAAGAAACTATGGATAGGTAGAGGCAGAAAAAAAAGATTTTTTTTTAATTTAAAGATTTATGTGGCTAGTAGCTATTTCCTTAAGAAGTTCTGTTGTATTGTTCGGTAGGATCCTGTTCCTTGCAAAAAGGCCACAACATTCAAACACATCATCATTTAAGTAGCATTTATTCACAATAAACCACCCTATATTCTCTCACCCACCCTATGCTTTTCAGTGCATCAGTGGCTCAGTGCTTTAGTATTTAGTTCCAACATGTAGTTTGTAATTATAGTAATATAAAAAAGTTGTTTGTTGCAGATGCAGTACACTTAATGAAATTTTATTTCTGACAGCTTGTTTCGGATTTGGAAAGAAAAATAACAATTACTTCTATTTTATTTTACTTTATTGAATGAAGGAAAATGTGAACCATGAAACTGTTATTCTTTGACAGCTTGTACGGCTGTGCGGTATTGTCTGGAAGTGCTATGTATTGTGCTGTAGCTCATGTTTTTTAGACCAGACACAAATAACTAAAGATATGTGCTTATTTGGTAGACAGGGAATTACTTCAATAGAAGCAGTCTGTCAAATATTAGTCTCTTCAGTTATATCAGTTATATTTTTACCCTGTTTTTTTGTTTTTTTTTTTTTTTTGTATGTGTGTGTTTAGTTAAGCAAACTGATACAGACATGGGAGAGGAGATTCTATTGCAATTTCTATCTCAGTTTAGCTTGGAAACTTTTGAAGTAGAAATCAGGACAAAGTTAAATTGACTTTGAACTTGTATCCTTGAATGAGAGAAAAATATGATACAAGATGTATGGTACTTTGGGCAGCTGCTTGGGTGGCTCAGTTCCTCTCCTAAGAGTGCTGAAAATGAGTTTCTTTTTTGGTTTTTATTATTGGTATTCCACATCATAACATCATGTAGTGCACTGTGAGTTAAAGAGTTAATGCTGTGGCTCTTTTCTTGGGGGAGAAGAATGAACCGTGGCTCCCAAAAGACTTTGCTTCTTCATTTCTGGCTTCTGGGGAGAGTGAAAGATGAAACTGACTGTAGGTCGTGAAACTACCTCTTTCTACTTGTTTCCTCTGTCTTTACTCCCTGTCTGTCTCACCTTCAGCATTAGAGCTCATTTTTCAGCCTTCAGATTCTGGACACTCTTCCATTTAACTTGAATAATCAGCTAAAATTCCTATTATATTTTGCTGTCTTGCATTCTGCTATCAATTTAGCAACAAGATAAGGGAGAAAACTATTCACTGTGGTTTTGGTTTTTTTTCATTTTATATATAATATATATTTATATATTATATTATTTTATTATATGTTTTATTTAATATAGATTGGAGTATTTATGAGATCGTTATTGCTTGAGTTCTTTTATTGTTGACTCTGTGTTCCAAAAACTTGTAGTTATGGAGTGAATTGCTCAATTTTAAAGCTTTTTATTATCTGGTAGGGTTTATGATATTTATAACAGAAAAAAAAAAAAAAAAAGGAGAAAAGTTATTTTGTAGACCTGCCAAAGAGGTTTGGGGTGCTAACACGTAGATGATTTTCATTTACTTAGTAGTAAATAACATTGGGACTTTTTTTTTTTTTTTTCTTTTTTTGCTTTCCATTAATTTTAAATATTTAAGAAACATTTAATATTCTGCAGAATTGCAGAAAATTCTTTTCCACTGTTTGGTTTATAAAGCCATGTTTCTACACTAGTTCTTTCAGCATTGTTCCGCTACAATGTTATCTGTCATAAAATACCAGCATTACTTGTTGCACCTGTGTAACAGCAGGAAAAAGAAAGCATTAACTGGTGTATTTAACCATTATTATTATAAAGTTATAGTAAAATTACAGCATTCTATCATTAAAAGTAAGAAATATTAGAAAGTATAGTTAGCATGTTTTATAGTGAATAGTAACTTTACATCAGAATCGCTGATGCTTTAGCAAATATAGCAAGGATACATTTTTTAGGAAGTCATTGATTAATTACTGCTTATATTATACAAGACTTTCGTTCTCTTGGGATAAACAAAAATTACAGTAGTTTGTTTCTCAGGCTAGCATCAATATCTTTTTCCAAATTATGCAGAATAGAAATACAGTTTTGAAATCTAGAACTTCTTAACTAAATATTCACACAATCACATACTATTTTCCACCCACTCGTTATGATGGGTATTTAATAGATAAGTCTGTGATGGTAAGTATTATCAATCTAATGTCTTTTGAACTTAGATTTCTCATCTCCATTCAGAACTGTGCCAAAATATCTGAAAGTACCTGCATCCTATTATTTTGTAGGGTTCTGGATTTATATCATCAATACTGTCTTATAATATGAGTATTTGTTTTCCAAGACCTTGAATTCAGAAATCTCCTATTAGTTCGCGTACTGTTTTGAAGGAGTAAAGAATAAAGTCTGGCAGTGTACTGATCTACATGTGTGCATTTTCAGAGAATCAAGGAAAGGCAGGAATGCAAAAGGTATTGTGTTTATCAGATGAAATTTAGAAATCCAAATGGAACACAAGAAGTTCCTTCTGAACATCAGGAAGCATATCATTACTAACTATTGCAGGTGACAGAACATAGTCACAGCTTGCCCAGAGAGGATGTAGAATCTCCCTCCTTTGAGATCTTCAAAAGCCTCTTGGACGTGGTTCTGAGCAACCTGCTCTGGATCCTCCTTCTCGATCAGAGAGTTTGAGCAAAGTGACTTCCAGAAGTCCCCTCCAGCATGCTACATCCTGTGGTTTTGTGAAAGCATAGGTGTAGAAGGGCTGTCCTTAAAACATCTGTCTCCCCAGATCTTCTGAACCTTCTGAGTTCATGGGTTGTTCAGTGATTGTAAAATGCTCGTTCAAACCTTTCACTTCAACAAGATAACAGCATGCACACTAAATAAAAGTTTTGTTTTAAAAAATATTCTTTTGTAGTGATTCTTAAACAAAAAATAATGAGACATCTACAAAGTTAAATGAAATAACTATAAAATATTCTCTAACACTGTGGAACAGTATGCTAGTTCACACATTCTAGTATAATCAAACAGTTGCCTTCTTTAGAACTGAGAATATATCCTAAATTGATGTTTGACTTTTGGATTCCCTTAGAGGAGAAGCGTGCAATTTTCAGACAACATACAGTAATTCTAAAGTCATTCTAGTGAACTCTAGTACCAAATTAAAACACATCCTCTTGTTGCTCAAGATTATGGAGGTAGGCAGTTCTACCCACTCTACCATACACTCTGTATGTAAGATGAAACTCTTCTGAAGTACTTCAGTTAATTTTTTGTTACCATTCAACTTTCATTACCATTATTATTGTTTAACATACTTTTTTTTTTTTTTTTTTTCCCCAGGACAGTAATGCTTTAAACAGATATTCACGTGTAGATCTGAGGAACTCTCCAGTTCTGCAGTGAGATTTATAATGTAAGAAAGACTGTAGTATGTCAGAAAAAATCTCTCTCAGGTGCTTGTCTTGTCTCCAGTAGTGATCAGTAACTGCTGATCATGGAAAGTACATTCACAGAGTGTAACCTTCTAACTTCTGAGTCTGATAATTTGTTTTTCTTTCTCTGCAGTATCTTCGATAGGAGTCCAATTTCTCAAATCTTTTAGGGATCTATGAATAAATTCCCAACTCTTTCCCACATATGGGCATCAAAATAACCTCACGACTTCTTTTTATTTAGTCTAGATTTCCATAGAATCATGGATCTTATGTTGCTGAGATATTTTTTTTAATATCTCAACAATACTGCCCTAACAAAACTTCCCAAGAAGCTGCCATTGTCTAAGTTAATACAAAATCTGTTATACTAAAACAAATAACTAAGGTTATAAATCTAGTGCGTTATTTGGGAGTATTGCGTTGATCAATACTCAAATGTTGCAGCTTTGTCAAAGCTGAAGCTTTGAGCATCACAAGGAGGATATAAAACATCTGAGATCTACTCTGTAAACGTGAAGTAGATTTAATACCATATTCAGTGGTTCATAAACAATAATTCAAAACCAAATTTATTCAGTGATTTGTGATTCTTTCTGTTAATTTGTGTATTACACAATTTCATGTGCTCAGTCAAGGGAAGAAAACAGTTCAGAAGACTGAAAGAAATCAGATGGTTTCTCAGAAATAACTATCAGAAAATTACTTTTTTATTTAGGCATAGACACTCAGCATCAAGCAATACTCATCCCACTGCATATTATTGTTGCATTGACCTGGTATTCTGTTATGTTACTTCTTCCTACCCAGCAGCACTTGCCATGGAAATGTATCCTTTAATGTTCACTTGCACAAAGGGAATGTGTCATAGCTGAATTCAGTTGTACAATAGTCTGAGAAAGAGTTGTAGAATTACAAAGACTTTCCAAACTCTGATATTTAACATGTCTCTGTGTCCCAGAAAATGGTACGCTAACATTAAATAGGTCAAGAAAATACATTTTTTATTTGCAAATATTTTTGCAGTTTTGAGGTATAATTTGTACTCCCAACTAAAATTAATACCATTTATGGTTCTTTCAAAATATTCGGGTTATCAGCAAGTTGACCTTCATGGTAAAAAATAGGACACAGGCCTATCAACCCATACAGCTGATCCACATTCTACTCACCTAACAGAGATCTTGCTCTGTTTTAAAATTGTTCTCCTACATAGCTATAGTTCTTCAATCCAAATTCTTCTTTCAGTCAGCTGGAAAGTAGTGTATGTGTGCATCATATTGGTTCATGCATCTATTTACATTTACTTATTTTCTGGTTTAGAAGTTTCCATTTTTTATATTAATATATAAATGTATGATACAATCTTTCAGTATATTTAATTCCTATGTTCTTCCTATTCCAAGTGTGAGATGTAAATATGTCTAGAATGGTGTATGCGGCATATTAATTTTCTAGAATGGTGTATGTGGCATATTAATTTTAGTAATTTTCTCTTTGAGGTTAGAGAATTGTCATTACTGAGTTCTTGTAAACAAGGCTACTTTCCTGAACTTCAAGATAAAATTTTTTCATGCCCAATTGCTACACGCATAATAGAGGAAGGGAAAGATGTTCCTAATCACTTCATAATATGATTACTTTGTCCTGATATATTTTCTTTTGTGACTTACATGTACTTTATCTGTCAATTTTCCCATTGATACATTTAATAGTTACAGGAGTTTTCAGTACTTCATTTTTTTTCTATTAATGTATTTCTCTTCAGGAACTGTATGTACTTTAGTAATAGGTAGGTTTAGCCGTTATCAAGGTTGAAACTGATACAATTTTGTGATTGTTTCTTAGTAATAACTTTATTGAATCAAGTGGTTCATAGCGATAATTGCAAGTTCAATGGAAACAGCATGTCTGAACTGCAAGTTTTACTTAGTGGGAGATGCTGCAGATAGGTGATGTAGGAAAAAATCTTTTTTGAAATTAACAATATGAAATACAAAAAGAAAAAATCTTAAATTACAGGTCAGGTAAACCTGAGTTTTTTCTGAAGCTGAAAATGGCCACTATTCCGGTGTAAAAGTAAGCAATATAATAAAAGAAAAAGTAACACTTAGTTGACAGTGGTATCACAATGGAATGTAACGATCAAGGGCTCTACTGCAATTAAATCAAATTTTCTATAGAGAGAGATAAAAATGTCTTAAAAAAAAAAAAGTTATAAAAATTGATGTTCACACAGAACCTAAATATGAGGTGAGAAAAGGCAAAACCGAAAATATTATTTATTGACCTGAACAGGAAAATCTTCCAAAGGGCACATCACAGAATCACAGAACAGATGAGGTTAGATGTTACCTCTGGCAGTTTTCTGGCTCAGTCACCCAGCTCAATCAGGGAAACTCACGTGGTTTGAGGGCAGTAGGGTGGGGGAATAATTTAAAATATAAACTATAAGGAGATTAGACAGGTATTCTGCATGGGATTATTTTATTTTTCTTCAGAATTTTCACCATTTACCCATTGATTTTCTTGACATGGAAACCAAGTGAAGCATTTGTTCTTTGTTTAATCCCTTCTGTTTACAAGTATAGAAGATGTGGGGAAACATAAAATATTCAGCACTAGGATTTAGGTCTGCATGAGCAAACTGATGATAACCTAATTCACAAAACTGCTCTGTAACAGGAATGAAGCAGGAAGATTTTTCTGATGTATGAATCACACCTAAGCCACATACTCAAATATCAAATACACAGCTTTTCAGATTAAGCAGCAGAGAGCAGAAATCACTGAATAACTTTCAATTTTAAATTTGAAGAAGTGCATCTCACTGTGAATATTCTGTAAATGGGAAAAGGGGCTGAATGTATGGAATAAATCATCATGAATTATCCACCTCCTTCTCTTTAGAACAATGTAATACATATGTCAGATATGTTGGGGTTTTTTTCCAACTCATTTTTAAATTTCTTTGAGTATGAAATGGTTTGTACTCACCTGACATCACAGGTATAAGTAATTTACAGCTATAAGTAATCTCCATTTTAAGAAAAATCCAACAACAAAACATTGCAAATCCTGTTTGAGAATAACGGTGTTCTGGAGGGAAATGCCACCCTTTTTTGAGCTTCTAAATATGTGATTGAGGCATGATTGTGATATTCTGTATGTACATACACAAAACTTTGCTATTTCTTTCTTTCTGTAAGTAATACTCAGTAGTAATATAGATGTCAGTATTTCAGTGTCAGGTGCTTTCAGCTAGGAATTCATGAATAAAGCCATGTGACCTATGGAAAGTGTAGTCTGCATGTATCACATTTGTTTTGTATTTACTTTAGGGTGACTAACCAGGGTGACTAACCTTTAGCCAATGGGTAAATTTTCAGCTATGCCATGTGCATATCTTCCTAGTAGACAGGAACTTCTTGTTTTAAAGGAAAAAATCATTCATTTGTGTATTTGCTTCTGCTGACAATATACCAACTTCTGTCATTACTAATACAAATGGAACCATAGGATTTGTTTTAATGACTGTAGCCAACTCCTAGGGGATGGTTTCTGGATTCCTCTAAGGAACCCAGGAGTTTATTGGCTCAGGCAGTGTGCATTATATGTACAATGTTTTCAGCCATATACCAGCAAAGACTTGTAGTGCCTTCTGAAAAGTGTTGTCTGTTGTGTAAACCTGATCATACATTCACACAAATTTTGCTAAGCATACTTTACAATTCCATATGTAAAAGCAAACAAAAGGTTTCTGTAGCTCTGTAGATGTTTGGTAATGCACTTAGGTGAGTGAATTTTGAGGTATACTTTCAACAAACTATTAACAAAATATGTAGAGGGGAAAAAAGTTTTGTAGTTACTCTTGGAAACCCTTGAGTCACAAATTGTCATTGACTTCTTAATCCCACCGAAATGAAGGCAGGTTTTTCTTGGAGTTCTTGTGTTATGACATTATACATGTGTGTTGATTTATACATGTTCTATTATTTTTCTCTTATTTAATAGATTGATGTATCCTATGAGATTTTAGGTAGACTAGCATAAAAATGCCAATAACCAGTTTTGAAAAAAAAAAAAGAAAAGCTCTAGAAGACTTATGAGTCACTGTTCATGTAATTGGAACAATTTGTAGTGGAATGTGAGATACAGGCTTCTAACACTACAGCCTCTTTCATGTAACAGTACAAAACCAGAAATTTCAACATATGTAATGCAGCTGAGACAAATCTCTAAATAATTCACAACTTATCCTGAATTCATGAAACAGCATTTGCTTATAGTTGCATTCTTTGTCTTGTGTGATCAGGTGAGAATTTTTGTGAAGTCTGATGAGACTTCAGCTTTATACTTGTATAATTGTCAGTGTTTTATGTGCTGCTTCAGCCTGGTTCTGTGATGATTGGTGCAGGGGACCCAAGGACCCATGTCCCGGTAAGAGGGATTGGGAGATGGGCCTAAAAAGAAAACAGCAGCAGCAATCTCAAGGAGGAAAGCTAATTTACTAAATAAGATATCAGAAAAGCAGAATAACGCAATATAATTGGAATTGAAACTAATAAATAAAATGAGCAAGAGATTGTCCAATAAACGAAAGGCGTTACACTGAGCACTGAAGACATGACGGCGGTGAGCACTCACTGCTGAGTTGATCTGAAAGGAAACAGCGTCCTGTGACATGCAAACAGTTTTTATCTTTCCCTCTGGGTGGAAATACAAAAAAATACAAAGCAATGCAAAGTCCTCTGGGGAATGTAGTTCTTCTCTTCTGAGACATGTATACCCATAACTATTGAGGATCTGCAGAGCTGGAGCATTGACTCTTTAACTCTTAATGCACTACATGGTGTTACAATGTGGAATACCAATACCAAAAATCATAAAACCATGAAATAAGGCAGTGATTTTGACACTTACATGGAAATATTTACTTTTGTATACATATGTAACAGGTTACATTACAATGTATTAAGTTTTAATGATAAAACATATGAGCTCCTGAAAAACCATAAAGCTATCGCTAATATTCGTGCACTTGCAATATTTGAGCCGTGTTCCAGTGTATAAGTTTGTATATTGTGAAAGGAAGGAAAAGGGAGATGGATTTTTCAGTCCTGTGTGAGTTGTGATATTTTTATACCTAACTGATGAACTTGCTAAGGGTAATATTTTCAAATGCTGTTGATAGGTAAGAACCATAAACACAACTGAAAATCAATGGAGTTTAGATTCCAAACAAATTCATAATGGAACTTTCTGGAATTAATTTTTCTGCCTCGAATCACCTTGAGGATAAAACATCTCTTTTTTTCACGTCATAAGTAATGCTCACTATTTTCCTCTCTATTTAAGAAGTCATGATATCAGTGTATTTGTATGCTTTAGAGAATATTATTTCAGTCACTCAATATATTAATGAGGCAGTATGAAAGTTCATCCATTATTTCATACAAGTCAATATAGAAATTCAATCAAAAGAATTGCCATTTACAACCCAGATGGACTACAGACACTTTAACTTTTGATGCTTTGAGAATAGTATCGTAACTGCTATTGCTTTAGTGTAATTAGCATTTAGTTTACTGTAAAATTGAACTCTGTAGAGTCAGCCATGCTTTGTAGTTTAACCAGGGATTAAGGAAAGCCTAAGGAAACAGAACTGAGATTTTTACTCTCTTTAGACAAGGGTATTGACTACACTGATCTTTGAAGTATTGTTCAAAGTTTTTTTTTTTTGTTTTTTTTTTTAATAGTTCTGAGATGATTTACGTTGGAAAGTTTTTAGTTTTAGGCAGGTGGATGATGCTGAAAGATGTGTATTGATACCTTTCCACTTGTATGGTGGAGATCCAGCACATGCGATGTTGAAAAGAGAAGCATTCAATAACTAATCACCAAGGTCACACAATTAAACGCTCAATAGGGGTGTGCAAAGTTTATGCATTTACCTCTCGTAAAGGAGGAAAACGTAATTGAAGTAATGACAAAGTTGTGACAAATGTGTAAGTGCAATAAGGAATTTACTCCTGGGTTATTTAACTCTTCTGAAATAGGTGTTCAAATTAAACAGGGAAGAACCCTTCTATGGATACTTTGATTCATTAAAGATTACTTTGCCACCTGGTTTTTTTTTTAATGATTTTTCTTTTTTTTTGTGTGTGGACTTCTAAAACTACAAAATCCTGCAAAATCCTGCAAGTGTCATTAGATGACTGATAAACTGCTTAAATTGGTGACATTTCTGTATTGTGAACTGTAATGTTGCAAGTACAATTTTAAACAATTCTTATAATACAGTGTCATAATTTGGCACTAAAGGAATTAAGAAACAGTGTAAAGGATCTTGCACATTAAACACACATGGCTTACAGCTGTGAAAGTTAATTATGTCAGACAATTATCCAGTGTTTCCTATCCTTATAATATATTTTCCATGGGTGATTTAATTAATAGTTGAAATAATGTTTTCTTCAGGTGTGTGTGGGACAGAAAGATCATCTGAAGCAGTCAGTACAGATTCATCAAAGGGAAGTCTTATTTGAACAAACTGGCACACTTGTATGATGAAATGACCAGCCTGATAGAGGAAAAGAGAGAAGAGAATATTATCTATTTTATTCTTAGTAAGACATCTAACACTGTATACCCTGTGAAGACCTCACAGAATGGACACCTCAGTGAACTGGATGAGTGGACAGTGAGTTGGGAAGAAACAGCCATGTCAAGAGAGGAGTTCCCAGTGGCACAAAGTCAGCCTGAAGTCAGTAAATAATGGTGTACCCTAGATATCAATACTGCATACAGTCCTGATGAACATCTACATTAATGATTTGGAGCAGAGTTTAACTGCAACAAGTTTGCAGATGAGACAGAACTGGGAGAATTGGCTGATATATCAGAGGATCATAATGTCATTCAAAAGGACTTTGTCAAATTGGAGAAGTGGTCTGATAGAAATATTATGAAGTTCAACAAAGGGTAGTGCTAAGTTCTGTGGAACAACCCCAAGCACTAGTTTAAACTGAGAGTCATTCAGACGAACAACTGCATTGTAAGGATAACCTAGGTTTCCTAATAGCCAGCAAACAAAAGAAGAGTTAGCAAGGGACCTTCCTCACAAAGTAGGCTAATGATATTAATGCCTACTTAATGTGCATTACCAGTAAATTGAGGGAGGTAATTCTCTCTACTCAATGTTGGTATGGCCACACCTTCAGAGCTGTATCCTGTTGTGGTCATCCCAGTATGTGAGAAAAGTGGGAATACTCTTAATTCCAATAAAGGGCCAACATCATGACTGTTCAGTGTGGAAAAGAGAAGGCTCAGGGGGATCTTACCAATGTCTGCTTATATGTGAAGGAATGATGCAAAGACCAAAAAAGGTTTTCTTTCAGTGAAGCCCAGGAACAAGACAAGAGGCTATGTACACAAATTGGAACAGCAGGATTTCCACATCAGGAAGCATTTTCTTATTTTGTGGATGGCACAGATTGCCTAGAGTGGTTGTGGAGTATTTACTCTTACTCTTTTGGAGATCCAAAAGTCACCAGGGCACAGTACTAGGAAGCTTGGCCTAGGTGACCCTACTTGACCAGAGAGTTTGGATCAGGGCAACTTCAGAGTTCCCTTCCAGTGAAACACATTATGTGATTCTACCTGACAAGCAGATGTCCAGAGGGAATATTAGATATTTGTCAAGCAGCAAGCCCAGCCTCACACCAATATGTATCTAGGATGCTGCCTCCTTGAGGTAACCGTAAAATCATTTATCAATTTGGTTGATTTCAATTTATTTTTATACAAGAAATATATTAGAATTGTGTTATAAAAATATTGTAGTCACAGGATTATTCTGTAGGAATATTATCTGTGTACTGATTCCTAAAGGAAGATGTAGGGCTGATCATAGTTAACTGAAAACTTGGAAAGAAGCTGTAGCAGTCTCCAGATGACAATAGGGCCCGCAGGGGCCCCTTGACTCTTGGGAAACCATGGTAACACTATCTTGAAGATAAGAGAGAAGAGCAAGTAAGGACAAATATGGAGAAGACAAGACATGCCACACATCTATTGGGTAGAGATAACCGTAGCATAGGTGGTTGGTAGTACTGTGATGTAGAAAGTTATGAGTGTGTTGCTTGCAATAAATGCCATTTTGCCACCCATCATATTGATGCATTCATGGTGCTCGAATGGCCCAGGCATGGTGCGGGACCAACAGGGTCGGGCACTGGGCCTGAAGGCTGTCAGGCCACTGCAGGCTGGAGCGGGCCATAACCTAAGTCGCTGTGAGAACAAGGCAATAGCTGATATGAATAAAAGAGTTCCATATTAGGTCTGTTCCCAAACCATTAGAGAGATCTCACTCTAACTTATTAAGGAAAAGATGCCCAACCTATTCTTTCTACTTACTTGGTAGGTAGAAAGATTGCTTAGTTGCTACCAATAACAGAGTGATCAATGCATACAAGATAGTAGCAAGAAATTTAGACAGATAGAGAAAAGCTTGTCCTATTCCATTACACTTTAGAAACAGAAGTAGAAAAAAATCCTGCCTACATTCTGCTTCAGTTTCTTTCTATGAGGAGCACCTGTGTCTATCCCATCTCTCTGTGCAACTGTTGCCTAATCCCTAGTTGCAGAAGAACATTAATACCCAGTATTAATCAGAAACTGAGGAATTACCCCTTAGGAATTTTGGACCTGTTTACCTCTCACCACTGTTGGGAATGAGGAGAGGAAAAATTATGAATGCAAAGCCTTTCCCTAGTAAGCTTTGTCAAATGTGTTCTATCAGTTTAATATGAAATGTTGAAGTGAAATGATAATGATATTGATCTACTACTATCTTCTGGTTCAGTTCTATCATTACACTAATTCTGCTACTTTCATCCTATTTCACAAGTCATATTATTCTTACCTAATTATATATAATTATAGTATATATGAAGATATTTTAAAGAAATTCTTCTGTCGTAACCAGTTTCTCAATTACAACAGTGTGAATCAGTGATACATTGCATAAAAAGAAAAACAAAAATATATAGGAAGGCCCAGTGACCTTTGCTGCAGAATATTCTATTTTTAGAACTATAGTAAAAAGAGATATTTCTATCTGTCTATTGTTTGATCAACTGATCTATTTTAATCCTTCTGTTTTAAATGCCAGAGAAAGTAAAAATCTTGATCATCTCAGACTCCCTGGGTTTAAGTCATCATTAAATATAGATTTACAGAGTCATATAATCATGAAGGTTGGAAAAAGCCTCAAGGATTAAATCCAACTGTGAGTGCACTACCACCATGCCCACTTAAACATGTTCCTAGGTACAACGTCAATATTGCACTGAAGTATTAGTAATTCCATTTAATGGATGGTGACTGAAATTGATCAAAGAGCTGAAAGAATATGAATCTGACTGATACAACTGTAATGTGTGGAAAGACCAACATATCACAAAATATTCTAAGGTGATAAAAATGTATTAAGAACTAGTTAAATTGTGTCAGTAAATTCAATAATGTGATATAATTTATGATGTCCAAATTGTGGCACGTTTAAAGAAGTTATTTTTATTCAGCTTTAAATCTCAAACACTACAGACTAATGAATTGTTAGCAGTCTGAGTAAGTGAAAAATATAAGTTTAACTTGAACTCATATCAATGTCTATCTAAGAGTAGGCTAGCCTTTCTAGAAACAAGAACAGTGGGGTAGCCTGTCTGGTTGTCTGGACACAAGTAGATATTAAGAGCTCTCTGAAAACCTTTTTTCCATTTGTTGCTTCACTGCTTAGAGTGGAAAAACTAACAATTACAGAGAACAAGAAGTTATATTATCTTCTGTAAAATAAAGCTGTAGAGCTTTCTCTTCAGTGCTCTATTACCAGCATCTGTTTTCAGCTGACCATTGCTACTGTTGTGTCTATACTTAATGTGTTTATTTCTACACTAAAAAACTTATGGAAAATCTCAGTCTCCTTCCCAATTTATCCCTCCATTGTAATTTTTCTATTGTCTCCCTAGAGCCATTTCATATTAGTTGCAATTATTTTCCTATTATGCACTGTGAATTCCTTGAAACAAGGACTGTGAATGTGATTATAATAGCTGACAGAATACAATAGTCAGTGCCAAATCTGCAGTTAATCTATGTTTTCATATATTTATGTTGCATAATACATTGATTTAATACATAGAGTAAGTACTAATTACTAATTTGCATGATTTCATGACTGAGGAAGATATATTACTTTGTAGAAAAAATACTGACATAGGTATATTTAATACAGATATTACTTCTTATATGTATACTTACTGTGTTTCATGGTTATACTTACTTAATAAAAATGCAAAGGTATTAGCAGTAGGTATTAGTGGGCCTTAAGTATATAGTAGCTGTATACTGTATGCTCTTCTAATCAGTCTTAAAATTTTCCTTTTTTTTCCTGAGATCTTTTGAAATTTCTCTGACAAGTGGTCTAATCTTTTGCATTAAGCATGTAGTAACCACATGGACATAGTCAAAAAGCTAAATGCTATAGGTCAGTATTCAAATATTTGAAGGAATAAAAGTAAAGTGTATTTTTCATTGAACATTCATTTGTTCAGCTATTTTAATACAGGTTGCAGAAATCTTGTGAATTTCTGAAAACCTCAGAAAAGAATTTCAATTACAAAAGTCAATATTTCTTGAAGTTTTTAGGCAATTCACTAAGGATCTGTCTCTACGGGGAAGAACACTGGAGGGTTGAACAGGGAACTTTTGCAGAAAAATCAAGGACAAAGAGTGTTTATTTCCTGTGGAAGAAGGGATGTGCTACTCGGGGACAAAGAAATTATTAGGATATGTAGGAAGAAAATGAGAAAGGAAAAAGCATGAGCTCAATTTAGCCACTGTAACAAAAGAAAACAAAATTGTTTACAGGTATATTAACTATAAGATGAGGGACAAGGACAATTCCCATCTTTTTCTGGTTGCAGTGTGGAATATGACCACTGAGGACAAGGAAAAGGTTGAGGTTCCCAATGCCTGCTTTACAACTTTCTTTAGGTGTACATCTTTTAGCCCAGTTATTTTCAGGATACAAGAATGCTGATCTGGAGTTCTGGGATGAGGAGCAGAATAAACCCACCATGATTCAAGTGGAAATATTTAGAGATCTGCTACTCCACCCAGACTGTCACAAGTCGCTCGGCTCAGATGACATCTATCCAAGAGTGCTGAGAGAGCTGCTAGAGGTGATAGGCAACCCTCTTTCCATCATCTGTCAGTGTTCCTGGTCAACTGGAGAGTTGCCAGAGGACTGGAGGTTTTCCAGTGTGACTCCTGTCTACAAGAAGGGTTGTAACGAGAATTGAGGGAACTCCAGTCCTGCCAGCCTGACCACAGTTTTGGGAGCCTTACTACCAGAAAGACATTGAGGCCCTGAAGCATGTCCAGAAAAGAGAAATGAAGTTTGTAAGTAATCTACAACTCAAGTTTTATGAGGAATGGCTGGAACTGGGATTCTTTATCTGGAGAAGAGGAGGTTAAGGGTTATCACTATTTACAACTCCCTGAAAGGAAACTGTGGCAAGGTGGGTGCTGGCCTCTACTCCTAAGTAAGTAGCAATAGGACTAGAGGGTGTGGCCTCAAGTTTGCCAGGGGACATTCAGATTGGATATTAGGAAAATGTCTTCTTCAAAAGATTGGTTGAGCAACGGGAGGTGGTTGAGTCACTGTCCCTGAAGGATTTACCCATTAATGAAAGGGGAAATTTGGTAATTAGGGAGACAGTTTAGTGAGGAAATACTTGTGGTTGGTGGATGGTTGGTCTAGTTGATTGCAGAGATCTTTTCCAACCTTAATGATTCTATGATATCTTGCTAAATTCTGTATCACATAAAATTTCTAAACATATTCTCTGATGAATGAGAAGCTGGACGTGAGCCAGAGTGTTCTCTTGCATCCCAGAAGGCCAGTTATATATCCTGGGCTACATTAAAAAAGAGATGGCCAGTAGGACCACCCTGGAGCCATTCAAGGCAAGTCTGGATGTGGCTCTGGGCACATCTATGACAATTCTATGATTAATTTTTATACAGATATCTTTGCCAATTTAATTTATAATCCCATCAAAAATTAATTGATTTTATTAGACAAAAGTTTAACTGGTAGAATTTATTTTTCTATAATTCTTTGTGTTTTCAATGTTTAATTTGTTAATGGGCTATTCTACACATTCCTTTTAAAGAGCCCTTACTGTTCTGTACTGTTTATATCTCTTATTTCTTTGAACAATAATTTCACTTTTCTTGTTACAAAGTAGCTCTTCCGAAGTTCCAGTTATTAATGTGCATGTATGTGAGTTTTGCCTTGTTTTTTAACCATTTTGACACTACCTTCTGTATGATGAATATAATTACATCATTACTATCAGTGGTCTCTACTTATCTCTGTCTTCTAATTCAGTGATTAATTGAAGTGCTAATATGTAATATCTCTTGGGATTTTTAAAGAAGGAAGATTCACAAAAGAAAAATCTAGTAAAGAGAACAGCTGAAAGAAAAAGAGTGAAATTGTATTTAATTGTGTCACAGCTTTTCAGCCTAATAGCGTCATTAGTTAATGCCAGTTAATTAGATTAAATGATAGAGATCTTAGATTTTAAAATTGAATGGTAATTATACATAGAAAGGAACTCTTTTAGAAGGGCTTGTAATGGACAATCACATGAGACATATAAAATACATTAGGATAAGAATACCAGAAGCAAACTTTTCAAAAAGAAAGCTTTGCAAAATTAGATCTGTTCTATAATCAAGTATTGTAAAGAACAAATGGAAAAAATGCCTCTAGTATATGAAAATTTAAGTATTGTCTGTGCTTGAATATCTGCAAAATGTGAAAAAAAAAATCATTCAAAAATTAATAGATTTAGTTTTGTTTATCACAGAACATTATGTGATTTGTATTATGTATTTGTGTATCTGTGGTATAGAACTCACTGATAAAAACAAGCTATTTTACAGCAGATGTATATCTGGAAATCTCAAAAATATTTTTAGTTGGCAGAGGTCTATTTATGAGCTAAGATCAGAAGCCATTTCTCTATTGGTATATTCAGAGTATACAAAAGCAATTTCAGAAGCAGGAGATAGGTTTAAACCTCAATAAATGCATAGCCCATAGTACAATGTGCACTGACGAAAAGCTTGAGATGGAGAATACCCATGCACAGTGAAGTGAAAATTTGAAATTCTCCTAACATGACTTTGTTTTGATGAGAAAAGCAACACTTGAACCTTTTATTTCAGTCCCTTGTATAAAAAGTTCTACTATAGTGAAAAATACTGTCTCATAAAGCTATACAGGGAAACAGTTCTGTAAACACTTAGGTTATAATGATATAATTTTTCTGGCACTTCTCCACAGTATTATTTTTAGAAGGTAAAATTATCAAAAATTTTAAAAAATGGCAGAAGTACAAAAGTTATGAGTTCTTTGAATGCCATTTTATGAATTGTTTGTTTACTCAGAATGTAATAGTCCAGAGATGACATCTTTATATGATTCAATCCCATAAAAAAAGAATAAATAAAATGCTGAATATATACTTACTGGGTTTCATCTCTCCCTTGGCAGATTATACTTAGATACTGGGAACAAATTAGGTGGAAAAACACATGTGCACTGGAAAGAATGGTTTGTTTATCTGCATAAGTGAAAATCTTCATTACACACTGATTTCTGTTGCCACTGCTTAATGTAACTTGGGTTTCTCATGCATGAAAACTGATATACTTTTCTGCCACCTAGTTGCTAAGTAAGTTGTAAGAATCTCTGAGAGTCTCCCTGACTTTTGTTGTTGTTATTATTGTTGTTTATTTTTAAGTGCACTCTTTCTTCCTCAGGTATGTTTGTGATCATACTAATTGCTGATTAGCATCACACCACTGATCTTGACAGGATGGTAAAGCCACAGTTCACAGTCAATAATAGTAGAAATCACATGTCAGTTTAAAATTAAAATGATGAAAGAATAATTTACTGGAGAATAATTTAATGGAGAATATCAATGTAAAAATGTCAGTGTTGCAGTCAAATAATGCTGTGATTATTTTTGGGGAAAAAACTTTGTTTTCAAGATATTTATTATTACTATTTTTCAGTTCATTGTTTTGATGGAAATGTTCAGTAGAACAGGTGGAATGCGGTGTCTGGTTTTCTGTATGTCAGAGTGTTTTCCAGGGTTTCAGTTTCAAAGACTAGGCTGATTTATAGTGCTTACAGCAACTGAAGACCTAGACAAATTTCCTGACTGAGCAATAAGCTTTTAGGTATCTTGGCATACTGTAAAATTTAGGGTATATGCTAAACTTTTCAGGGAACTCCTGTTTTTTCTCTCTTTCTTTCTTTTAAATTTTTATTTATTTCTCCCTGAATAGGAGCTGAAGCCAATTTTTAAAACTAAAAAGCTATAGATGGAATTCTTGCTTTCTGATTTCTTGGAATATTGAGGGGTTTATCGCCTGCACTTTGTATTGTACCCAGCAGCTCTAATTATCATTTTAGAAGGACTTTGCTTGTCAGCCTTAACAAAGGTCTCAAAACACCCTAGGGAAAATTCTTAGTCAAATATTCCATTATTTGCTGATCCCCTAGTTTATCTTGAGTTAATTTCTGTTCTTCTGTGATAATAAACTAAACATTTTTACTGAAGGTGTTGTAAGGATTATCTACAGTACAATATGCTAAGTAAGACTTAGCTGAAACTGTAGCATGGTCCAGTGTTTTTAAAGAGTACTACACGTTTCATGCAAAATAAGTCTTCACCTCCTGGTTAGACATACATTCAGGAAAGGTTCTTGAATGTGATAAAAGGCTTGCTAATGCAAAAAAATGAAACAACAAAACAAAACAAAACAAAAAAAAAAACTACTAGCATATTATCAGAATGGGTACATAGTCACTATTACAAAACCCTAAAATCGGAGACTCTGGTTTACCTAAGTTCTAAAATCTTTGGTAGTAGCTGAAACTTACCTTAAAAATCTGTCACAAGGAATAGATAACCCTTCCCTGCCCTTTCTTTTGCCCAAATATCAATGCAGCACTCCTGAATTTGAAGTGTAAGGAGCTGAAGATACTCAGTAGGATTTAGGGGAGATTAGACAGCAGAAAGGCTGCGCAATCCAAGGATGATAAAAAAATGCAAAACATCGACATAAGTTTTCCTTAACATTTTCCATAATCCTTTTGCTACTGCTGCTCACTGTCTTAGTCCTTCATTGTCCTAGGATAGCCGGACCAGGAAATCCCTATGTAGAGCAGGCTGCATGTGGCTAGAACAGGAAGACAGAATTGCTGTTCTGATACCTTAGTTTCGTGAAGATAATTAAAAATTTTTTCAGGACTGGTATAAACCTTCTAATCCACATTGTGATATACTTCCTAGCATGCCAGAAATAATTCCTATTCCTGGAAGGCTAATCTGATGATACCAGAGACTACACTGAACAGGGGCACGGAATCATAGGGGCTGGGAGGGACCTCTGGAGATTATCTAATTCACACTCCCTCTCCTGTCAAAGCGGATTCCTACAGTGGTAATGCAGGAAAATGTCCAGGTGAGTTCTGAATATCTCCACAGCCTCACTGAGCAGTTTGTTCTGTCACCCCCAAAGTAGCTTTTCCTCATATCTATCTGGATCTGCTCGTGTTCAATCTCATGCCCATCATCCCTTATCCTGCCACTGAACACCACCAAAAAGAGCCTGGTCCCAAACTCTTTAGATATTTATTATTACAGAATAGATCCTCTCTCAGTCTTCTCCTGTCCAAGCTGAACAGTCCCAGGTCTGTCAGCCTTTCCTCATAAGATGTTCCAGACCCTTAATTATCTTTGTGACCTATCACTGTACTCCCTCTAGAAGTTCCTTGACTTTCTTGAACTGGGGGCCAAGGACTGAACACTGTACTCCAGATGTGGCCTAGCCAGTGCAGAGTAGATGGGGAGCTCCTCAACTTGGTAGACACACTATTTGTAATTCACTTCAGGATACTATTGTCCCTCTTGGCTACATAGACACACTACAGGTTCAAGTTGAACTTTGTCTTTCCTTATTTTCCACCTACAAATACCAAATCAATTTCTATAATAACCCTGTTTTAGAAATTACTTTGTTTCCAGATAACATTTTCTATTACAGTTTTAAGATTTCCCTGTTTAGCCAAGCTAATCTTCTGCTCTGCTTACTTGCTTTGTGGCACAATGGGAATGCCTCCTTATGGGCTTATTAAGGGAATCTCAAGGGTCCATTAGTCCTCTAGAACAAATTGTCAGGTGACTCTGCTAGCTAGCTGAGTACTTGAAGCTGGCTTTGCTAAAATCCAAGGTAGCAAATCTGCTGGCTTTTTTTCTCCTTACTCCGAAAACACTGAACTTAACTCACTGTGGCCAAAAAAGTCACCTGCTGTCACGTCTTCAAACCTTCTGTATTCTAAAACGAGACTAGGAGGGCACCTTTTCAAGGTGCTTATTGAGTACTTGTCACAGGAAAATCTCTTCAGTGTGCTTAAGGAATATCCCAGACTTACTTTTCACAGCAGTATGATATTTCCTTTTTATGGATGCAAAGTTAAAATATCCCATAAGGGTGAAGGAAATTTATCTAGAGATTTTGCCTAATTGCCTATAGAACAGCTGATTGTAATTTTATCCTGCGTGACTGATACTAGATACCCACAACTACGTCTGCTTTCTTATCCATTCCTTCACCAAGAGGCTCTCTATCACATCATCGCTAACTGTGATTGCAGGGCTGAAAAAGGCTTTTAAAAAAATGAACACTGAAATAAAGACATGAGAAGAATTAATTTGAGTTAAAAAACCTGAAAGATAAGCATGAACCTATAGTCAACTCTTGCTTAAGTTGTGAAATGTCAGGCTACAAAACAAAATTGCTGGAACAGAAGAAAGATGTCTAAACTATCTAAACTCTTAGAAAATCTATAAAATAAATATGATATGCAAAAGCAATAGACCTATATAATTTTCAAGGACTTAAGTCTCTTGAGTTTAAAATCATGAGTATTAACTTTTGCAGAAAATTACTGAAATATAGGCCTGCCTGGCTAGAGGGCACATAGTGAAGCCATCTTCCAATATATTCCACAGGGATTTGTTTCAGCATTTCTACGTTTTATTTGTATCCAAATACAAAGCTGTACTGTGTTTGGGGAATCAAAGATTCGTATTGATACATAGAAAAGATTAAAGATTACTATTTCTGAGTGTCTTCAAGGATTCAGAAGAACTCTGAGGCCATTCTGAAGTTTTTAACCCAGCAGGCATTTAAGTACCACACAATCATTCACTCACTCTTTCACAGTGGAAAAATGAAAAGATAAAACTTAAGGGCAGATATAAATAGACTTCTACTAGGACAGGAAAAAGAAGGAAAAATAATGATAATAACAAAATCAATAATAATTATTAGTAGTAACAAAAAAATACAAATAAAAAACATACAAATTGATTCAGAGCACAATTTCTTGTTACCTCTGACCAATGTAGTGTAATGACTGCACTCTTCTGTGAATTAGGCTTCTTCTTACTTTGTTATTGCTGCCATTTCAACACACAAGCAAATAATGATAAAGATTATGCTGATAACAATAACATTAAGAAGAAGAAATAACAGTATATTCCAAATGCAATGGCTTCATTTTTTCTGCTGTTTCTTTAGCTTGAAATATGTTTCCATATTCTTAGCATTTTGAGGTTTTATGGTACAGCAGTTATTGCAGTTCAGAGGGCAGTGGTCTCTTTCAGAATGTTTACTCTCTTCTCCATACACAAAAATCTCCCAATGGAAAACTTTGTTAATTCTTTCACTTGTATTTATTATTACGGTGACTTTAGTGAAGCATGCAAGGGAATTTCAACTTTCTTTATGTGTTGGGATATATTGATAAACATATATTTCATCTATTATATGTGCATAATATATATGAAATAAAAATATATTTTTTATGGAATCTTATGAGGATGGAAGACAGGCTTTGCAGTTCATAATTTGATATGAAGTGTTCAAAATTTCTTCAGAAATTATTCAAATTACTAGAGCAATTGTATTGAACTTATTTGACATCTTCTACACGGACCACTGATTTGCACCAGCCAGCAATTCTTGCCTTTTTCCTCACAGTAATCCTTGCCATTGATCTCAGAAGTCTGTTTCAGCTAAGTAAACTGACTGACATTTATATCAGTGACAAAGCAAGAATACAGTTCTGGAGAGTTTACAGCCTTCGTGGGTATCAGTATCAAATATCAGAGAAGGCTTTGATCTCACAGCTAAAACAAGCAAAATAAAAACCCAGCTCAGCATGGACCTAATTTATCCTTCTACTTGCCTGTTCTATTGCACTAGGTACGGTGATATTTTCTTTATGAATGACTTGGGAAAGTTAAACGTAAATGAACTCATGAAGAAAATCTAATTGAGCAAGATGCACTATTTAATAAGGCTGTGGGAGTAATAGCAATATCTAATCAAATGTCACTAAGCTTCCTGAAACAGTCAGTTTAAGTTTCTAAACAGTAAAAGTTTTCTTCAGAGAGTCACAGAATGGTTAAGGTTTGAGGGGATTTCTGAAGGACATCAGCCCTGTCGACTCATGTAGGAACTCATTGGAAGCTGGTTTCTCAGGATGATATCCACATCACTTTGGAAGATCTCCAAGGAGGGAGACTCCACAACCTCTCTGTGCAAGCTGTACTTGTGCTCAGGCACCTGCACAAAAAGGAAAGAAATTCTTCCTGACATTTAGGTGAATCATACTGCGGTCTAGTTTGTGCTCATTACCTCTGGTCCCAGAGCTGGAAACCACTGTAATGAGCCTTCCTCTTTGCACTCTTCCTTCAGGTATGTATAGACATTGTTGAGATCCCTCTCAAAACTACTCTTTTCCAGGCTGAATGCCCAAGCTATGTTGGCCCTTCTCCATGTGAGTGTCATCTGTTGTACTTTTCGGTATGGCATGCTCTCTTTTGTATCCAGAACTGGACTCACTACTCCATATGTGACTTCACAGATTCTGAGTAGAAGGATCATTATGTTTTTAAGAATGCTATTTCTTTTCTTTTTCCTCACAGATTCTATCTGGTAATACTGATGTTGACCCTTTACAAATCATGTCTCCAATCTCAAAACATTTTATATAAAATCCTACAAATCTGACTCCTGTCAGATAGAACAAAATTTACATCTGTCAGTTACATAAGAAATTTGGTACAAGGATTTTCATTTATTTCAATGAGTAGGCTACTTCTTTCCCAAGAAATTAGTGCTCTCAGTGGATCTACTCTTATGCATGATTCTATATGAATTATTTGGTACTAGGTTTACTTGATGGTTTTCTTTCTTTTTTAAATTTGATCATATTATTATTGATTTAATATAAATATATATGTGCAAATGTATTACTGTTTATATGCACACATCCAGTTTATGACATTGTAATATTGCCTCTTTTGCAGTGCCCATAAGGCTAAGGAAAAGCAATTAGAGATTCCAGGATTAATTCTAAAACATCTGAGTGGAATAATTCAAGTCCCAGATGTGAATCATTCGTATTCTCTCTAATTTTGTAGTTTGTATAAATACAGGGATATGATAAAATATGTAAATTGGGAATATATGTGAGTGGTAAAATTGATTACCCTTCATAATTTTATACAAATGTAGACATTCAAGATAGTTGCAATCTTAAAAAAAATAATTAAAAAATACCAGTTTATTATTGTGTTTTCTTTATTGCCTTGTAAAATCAAACTGTATATTTTGACAGTGCACCTCTATAGGCCATGAGCTATAGTAAATTTTTTTTCTATGTTTTGCAGGAGAAAATTATTATATGAGTAGGAAAAATTAAAAGAAGATGAAGAAGCAGGCTTTGCTTTAATTGTCAAAAAAAATGGTATTCTTAGTGTGAAAAAATACAGCCAATGCCCACTTAGTTAAAAACAAGCAAACAATTAAATCAAAACAAACAAAACATAGTGGGAAATTATTACCATTTTTTAATAAATTATTGTATTATCAGATATGTGAGAATAAAAGATACGTGGAACTTGGTAACATTGTCAGACCTATAACTATGCCTTAGTATTAGATAGGGAATCAGAGAATCATGGAATATCCTCATCTAGGAGGGACATATGAGTATCAAGTCCAATTTTTAAACCAAAAATTCAATGTGTAGTTCTGAGAGCACTGTCCAATCACTTCCAGAACTCTAACAGCTCAGGGCAGTGCCTGCTGCCCTGGGCAGCCCATTCCATGCCCACCATCCTGTGGTGCTGAGAACAGAGTGTCTGTTTGTGCTACTAATCAAATTTTCCTCAAGAGGTTATGGAAACAAACAGAAAACAAATTCACATCTAAATGATCTCACCACTATTACTAAATGCCCTGCAGCCACTGCAGTGTTGCTCTTGCCAGTTTATTAGAGCTGCTAAAACAAATTTAAAACCATTATTCCATGTTTGTCAATAAAACCTTGAGGCAGATCACGCTATGGTTCTTGCTACTCTGTTTTAAAATCAGAACGAAACACTTTTTTCTTCATTTTACACAACAAAGTAAACATACTGAAGCTGATCACTGTGTGGACCATAGGATTACCCTGGAGCTCTTGAGACTTATCTTTTCATCACACATAGCAAATACACAAAATAAGTGGCTCAAAACTGTGCCTGAAATAGCTCCACAGATAGTCAAGAGCATTTTAATGGAGAACTTTTGTGGTTAACATCGCAATTTAACAGAAAAGATTTTACTCACAATTATTATGAGAGTTTATTTAGAGAAGGAGGAAACTGTAATGAAAATATTGACCAGAGTAAACCAAAGAATATGGATTAATAAGGTAAAAATACTGATAAAAAGTATTAAGTGAAGCATATAACTTAGTGGTTTTTTTTCATAATATATGACATACAGTCTTGATGGGAGAAATTAGAGGCAGAACAGACCAAAATAAACAAACAAATAAAAGTTAGATGAACATACACAGAGAATAGAGAAATGATATTTGTTGTTAGGAATCAGTGATGATGTAATACCAGAGAGAAATCTCTCAGATGCAAATTAGAATTTGACTAAATTCTTTGAGCAGAGAGTGGTTTTCTTGTCAATTATTCTATAAGTCAGCATGTCTCACATAATAAATGCATGTTCATCAGTTCTTACTCACTTAGGCTCTACCTCATATGTCCCCTGTAATATGGTTGAATATCAAAGACCAGGAACCTATTTTTCAATAAAAAATATTGGAATAATCAGATTTTTCAAAAACTAACTTTTCTTTTAAAGCATATTTATGCTTTTCAATCTGTCTTGTAGTATATTTATTCATTTTCCTCCTGATGAGTAAACATCATAATAAAGTAACAGCAAGTATTTATATCTTCTAGGACAGTATGATTGTTATGTAGAACTTCAAAACACAAAAAGAATGTCTAAGTTTGCCCTGAGACCTTTTTTTTTTTTTTTTGAGCTAAATTTATAAGAAAATGAGTTTTAGGGATCATAAAAAGATATTATTGCATATAGATTGTGTTTTATTGGGTTTTGTTTGTATGAATGGAAAATCATTCCATTATGAACAAAATCTCATACAGAAAGCTATTTAGAAATACTAGTGAAAAAATCTACTCATAAAGATTTATATTTTCTAAATCTTACAAACTTATACAGGAGGAACACAAAATATGCAAAGGAAATTCTCAAAATATTTGGAGCTTTCAGTGCAGATATCTCCCGTAGAAAGTATTTTTTTTCCAGTTTGTTTGATTAATAAATAAATTCATTATTTATGAGCAGTTAAATTACAGTACTGCTTCAACTTCTACATATAATGGCTTATTGTTACCTTTTATATCACACTTGCATAGCCCCCATAATGTTAAAACGTCTGAGTGCTGAACTGCAGAAGTTATAGCCTAAAGAAGATTAGGTGCATGAATGTAGTTAATAATAACTGCTTTTATGGGAAGAAAATATACATTATCCTTGCTGTATTATATGTACACTATGCTAATGGCATACACAGTAATGACATTCATATGCTTATCTTTGTAAGCTTACGATTCTCTTGTTAAGAGAATCATATTGGTCAAAGAAAATGAATTGGCAGTTAATTCAGATATTTTTCTTAAATAAATGTGAAGTAGAATTTCTGATAGTAAAGCTTTTTATATATATCAGTGCACAGGATTGTACCAAGCAAAAATAACTTTTAAACAGAAAAATAATTCAGTGAGATTTCATGAATTAGAATCAAAACGAAACTTATAGGTCTAGACTTTTTTTAATATTATTATTTTTGGTCAAAATAAAATGTATGACAGAGAGAGCAGTTGAGCTGACGTTTCTGTGGAAGTATTGCTCTGTCTCCATGTTCATGGAGAAGATGGGATCATTTTAGGCAAGTGATATTTTAAGAATCCTGAAGCAAACTTAAACCTCCAATTTTGATAATAAAAATAATTTTGATATTTTCCTGTTGATGGCATTGTCTTGTTCAGTGTCTATGTAATTTCATATTTATTTTTTAAAAAGTGAAATGAGAAAGATGAAGGATTGGGATCAATATTGATGAAGTGTGGGGTTCCCAGAATTAACTTTAAAAGATATGTAATTACAGAGTAATTTAGGGAATTTTCAATAGTCCGTGTTGTCCTTGGGTGAGTATGAGGGATTTTTTTCCTTTTTTCTTTTTTAGCATACTGTTTAAAATAGATCTTTGTAATAACAACTACTTGAATGACTAGGTCTTCTATCTTTGCTTAGGCTCAGCCATAACATATAATATAGTTTTTGGACCAAAGATACTCTGAACAAAACAGATATAAAAGTATCAGTCAGCACAGCACGGAACTATTTAACATGGTTTTGTTTAGATACTGTATGCCATCTTTGACCCTATGCTACAAAAACTGTACATTAAACAATGCAAAAATGAAGAAACATTCTTGTAGTATTCAAATGCTACAAGATCTCTTGAAGAAATGAATGTGTTTTCAAGAGTTCATGGCCCAGATCAAAAGTGTTTGGCTTGCTGTAGTAGTATGTATGACCTTTGATAGCAGAATGCAGCTTACCTATGAAACAGGTGGACAGTTTTTCTGACTTTTTTTTTTTTGAACATTTTTCTGGACATTGCTGGATGTTTTCTGAGCACAAGAAAATCTCAGTTTTCATTCGTTCACATCTTTCACATCTTTTGACGTTGCTGTAGGGAATTTTAGAATGTTTAGTGTTAGTTCTAACAAACAAAATTTAAGACAAAAATGAACCATCAAAAAAAACCAACAGCTACAAAACAGCAGTTCTTAGATTATTTCAAGGAGTTACTTCAAAAAAGTAATGTTCCCATATGTATTTTCTCATGTGTGATGGTGTGTGAAGAACTAGCTGATAGATTTTCATAGGATGGATGTAAACAGCAAAAGGAAAAATGGCATCAAATTGAATCCTCTTTCACGTAGTTCTTATCCAGCAAGTCCTGGACATAATTAGGAGACTGTTTGCAGAGAATAAAGGAGGAAGAAGAAAGAGAGGTCATTAAAAAGATATTGCCCTATTGCCAGCACTTGAATTTTAACTTCATAATGAGTGTAATTCATGTGATCTTGATCATAATGATCAAGCATTCCTAACACAGAATAAATAAATGTTTCTTGGTTTCATGGAAACAAATATTTGCTGATATGAATCAAGAAATAAGAAGTCAAGAAGAAGAAAGCAATAGAGAAATGAACTCACTTTAATTAATTCTTATTGCAAATGAGCTGATGTTATGAAAGATGCTTATGTTGCAAGATAATAAAGTCACAGACCTTCAATGAAAGAAAACTGCAATTTTAATATTGTTTCATACTATGTATCCAGTTTGATAAAATCTTTATTTATGTGATGCCATACTGCATTTCAAATCATTGCCTTGTTTAGGATTAAATATCATATGGTCTGTCTGCTTAGAAATCATAATTTCAAACATTTTTATTAATGCTGAAGCTTCAAGAAATTTTCTTCAGTTTTCTCTGTATTATTCCATTTTAAAAGTATTTCAGAACTAGTTATCAAATGGGTTTCTTAGAAGAAAAATCCAGTGTAACGATTAATATTTTTAATATTTTTTCCACAGTTTAATGCATACAATATAAATAGATTCTAAGTGTTTTTTAGTAACTTGTCTCAAAGTGAATAATGTTTTTACTAAAAGGCATTTTTTCATTTAATAGGCAGGCACCAACCCATATTGAGTAGAATGTTTTGCACTGGCTTGGGAAAAATTTCCATTTTGAAAAACACAGATTGCTTATGAGCAATGACATGAGAAATGAACATGAAAAAATCAACATCAGAAATATAATGGAAGCAGAGGCATATTGTTTTGTTTGAATATTGATTTAGCATATATTTAAATACACTTTAGATACAAAAACTGATTCTGATGAAAGCTTCTGATTTGTAAGAGAAAAAGAAGAAAATTTAAAAAAATATTTTAATACATTTGTTAAAGGCATATCTACAAGTCTAGCATAACTATGTTTTATTAACTGTTTATCTGTTTGTAAAAAATCTATACATCTTTTTTTTCTCTCTCATTCTTCCCCGAAGATAAAAATCTAAAGCTATTAGGTTGCATTATTTTGTGCACAGAGGGAATGAATAATCTTCTTTTGAAACGCCTGAAATTTTGTAGCAATGGCATGAGAAGAATAACAAAATGTATAAATAGAAATAGGTAGAATGTCTTTCATTATATGTATACATCTACATAAAAAACTTTTAAACATAGGGTTATTCTAAATCATAGTTGGTTGTCTGAGTGGGAACTGTTGAATCATGGCCTGAACCACTGATTGATCACCTGAGGTGAGCACTGAGTCAGCTACAGGAGCACAGGTGAAGGCAATGCACCTGTGTGATTGGAAGGGGTGGAGTCTGGCTCCACTTCTCCCAGACCCCATTTTAAGAGCTGACACCACTGGGGAAGAATCTCTTATAGGATTTTCCTCCCCTGTGGAGTCATCTGCAAACCTTGACCACCTGCAAAAGGTGCGCCTCTATTTACTGGTTGTCTGTTTGCCATCCAGATAAGCCAAGCAAAATATACCATCCTCCTCACTATTTTCTGTGAATACTATTCTTTTGGGTTATTCATCCTACAGTTGTCACAGCTATCAGAAACAGCGCGATAGCACAAGGGTAACTACTATGGGTCTTTTGTGTTCCGTTGATTCCTCAGAGAGAGATCTGAAGCAGGAGTTTTTACATGTGCAATGAAGAATACTTGGCCATCCGCTACGCTATCTGTACATATTGTGAACAGCATGTGGTATCAAAGGCTCTCCTCATAACACAAAAGCACTTGAGATCAATGGAGAAAGAGGTCAAAGATCAACAGAGAGTTTTGCTTCATTGAAATGAAGATGTCAGTAATAAATCTCCCTCTTCCTTTTTTTTTTTTTCACAGCTGAATGGTATCAGTATACACAGCACCAAATCTAATTCTACTTTTTTATTACTTTAAATGTTCAGTATCTTTTGAAATACAGTATTTCTTTCAGAAAAAAAAAAAATCTGATACTTTATTAAAAGTAGTTTGTTGGTTTTTTTTTTACCTTTGTCAAATTCAATCCTCTTCCTGAATACAATCTCTATTCACTTCAGTGGCAAGTGAGAAAAATACCTGAGAGCAGGAGCTTATTGGAAACATTACTGAGCAACACTGCTAGCAGTTTCATAAGGCATCTCTGGGTGCTGCCCCATTTCACTGGGATTCCACATGCCCTCAGCTCACAAGACTGATGATTGATGCTCATATGTCCCTGGGTTTCTTCAGCTTGCCTTGTGTCTCTGGACTTCCTAGGCATGTGGAGATGAACTTGTTATGTAGTTACCCCTGATCTTTCTGCACAGTGAGTTAGCATACTAAAGGTTTCCAGGATTTTGTATGTTTTTGTTTGTTTTGTTATAGAGCCTCAGTCTTTGTACCTTTATTGGGACTATGCTAAAACACGATAATTAAGAGCAACGTTGAAAAAAATCTTTCACACTTCGTAGAAACATAGAGTCATAGGCTGTCTTGGTTTCAAAGCGACCTTAAAGATCATCTAGCTCCAACTCCCCTGCTGTGGACAGGGTTGTCAGCAGTGAAATAATGCTGCTCAGGATTCCATTCAACCTGGCCTTGAATGTGTCCAGGTGTGGGGCATCTACAGTTCTCCAGGCAACCTGTGCCTCTCCACCTTCTATGAAAAAAATTCCTGCCTGGCATGTAATCTATACCTCCCTCATTTTAATTTAATGCCATTCCTCCTTGTCCTGTTATGATTAGAACATGTAAAAAGTTGGTATTCTGTAGGAAGTTCTAGAAGGCCACAATGAGGTCTCATTTGAGACATCTCCAAGCTAAACAAGCACAGCTCCCTCAACCTGTCTTTGTAGTCGAGGTGCTTCAGTCCTTTGATCATCTTAATAGCTCTCCTCTGGATCTGCTCAAACAACTACATGTCTTTCTTTTGCTGGGTGCCCCAAGTCTGGATGCAGTACAGCAGATGGAGCTTTGAAAGGGCAGAATAGAAGGGATCAAACATCTCCATTTCCCTGCTAGCCACCTCTCTGCTGATGCAGCCCAGGATACAGATGGCTTTCTGCACTGCAGGCACACGCTGCTTGTAATGAGCCCAGCTTTTTGGCCACTATGAGGTCAGAGTCCTTTTACCTAGGGCTGCTCTCAAGGAGTTCTTCTCCCCAGCCTGTGCTTGAATTGTCCAGAATTGAGTCCAACACATTGTACTTGGCATTGTAGAATCTCACTGGATTCATCTGGGACATATTTTCAAGCCTGTCCAGATTCCTCTGGAAGACATCCCGTCACTTTCTTGTGTCAACTGCTACACTCAACTTGGTGTCATCAACAAACTTGCTGAGGGTGCACTTGATCCCACTGTCTATGTCAAAGACGTTGAAGAGAGATTTCTTTTTTTAATATTGATACTATGACTATAGGGCTAAAATTGTATTTTTTCTTCTATTCAAGAAGTCCCCAAACATCCCCATCTACGTACAGATCAACAGGAATAAAAACTGGGCAAAATAAACACTTAAGATCAAAACAGTTTACTTAAAACAAACAAATTCAGATTCTTGATATTCTAAAGAAGAGAAGTTTATGAAAGGAGAAGCTTATATGTGTTTACAACTAACTAAAGAAATAATGTTGTTTTTTTTAAGTGAAGGATTGCATAGAAGTTTTAGTATGGCCTAAAATATCTTCCTGTTCTTTTCATTTAGTATTTTATCAGTTGTTTAATATCACTTAAAAGAATGTGTATGCCTGACTGACTTCCTATGAAATGCCACGCTAAATTAAAAAATAACCTTTGAATGTATTAAAACACCTTCTATACTTCGTGTGTTTGTAGCTTTCCTTATTTGTGCACCTTCATGGAAGTCAGAAATAGTTGCCATAGAAACTAGCTTGTTTTTTACAGATGTGTACTTACTTTTATTGAATTTCTATTTAAAATGAATATTTCTTATTTTGATTGTGTGCGTTAAAATAAAAAAGTAAGTAAAAACTGCTTTTCTGATGTTCTGAAAGTTCATAAAAACTCTGGAGGCCAGTGGAAGTAGTTTCACAATAAAAATGTTCTTTCAGAACACTTGAAAATAAATTTTAAAAACAGATTATAGTCTTATGTAAAATTTTTAAATTGTAAAATTATGTGTAGTTATTAGATTTATAAAATACCTCTGAGGGCTAAAGAAACTTAAAAAAGAAAAACACAATTTTAATTCTTTCTTCCTTCAACACATTTTCCACAGAATACCAAACAGAGGAAATGCTTCGTCAATGTTCAGGGTTCTCTTTACAACTCAAGAGATGTAAGGTCCCTCCTTAGGAGGGCATTTTGAATACACTGAAAATTCTGAGCTAACCACAGATTTTTATTCTAGGTTTTCAAAACATGATATTCTGGAGTTGTGGAACAGATATCTAATAGATGATAATAGGCGAAATCCCCCTCAGGAATGAACTTAAATGTCATGGATCAGTTTAGATATCTGATTAACTAAAAACAGGAAGACAAGAGATGAGAATGCAATTTTCAGAATGGCATACCGTTCCCATGATATATTTGCCCATTTTAAAAAGCGAACAAGTTCCCCTTAGAAGAAATAGAAAGACCAGAATAGAAAGTAGAATCTACATAAAAACAGCACAAATTGATAACGATCAATCAAAATCCTTATAATGTAACACACGTAAATTTAAAGTATTCTAGAGTTGTTACTATCTTCAGGATTTTTGCTGAAAAAGAAATATTTCTCTGAAGACATAGATTAATATTGTTTTCATTCTCAGTGATAAAAAATATTGATATAAAAAATCTCCTTTACTCGTGTCTGTCTTTATTGCTATTGCATTACGTTTTTGTCAGGAACAGTATTTTTCCACATCCCAGAATTAGACAAAATCTATTGAATTTTTATAACAAAGAGCAGGTATTTTCGACCTGTATCCCTGCACAGCTCTCTGTGGCTGCCCTGTGCCCCTCACTATGAAGGTGGTGACTCTGCCCAGCCTAGTGGCTCGGCCTGGCCCCAGTGAACAATCTTTACTCAGTGCAAACTGAACAACTGTCTACTGTTTGATGTAGACCCATCTGGACTGAAACCAGGGCACAGGGTGCAGTGCAGTGCCAGCTTAACTTATGGCAAATATGTTCACAGATTTTGATACATGGAGTCTGTGAACAGCAAAAAATAGGCAGCTGTGCTTTCAGTTGTGATAAAGGAATTTCAGTGCTGTTGGAAGAGTTCCAGAGAAGGGCCACAAGGATTATTAGAGGCCTGCAGCATCTCTCCAATGAAGACAGGCTGAGGGAGAAAGGGCATGTTCAGTCAGGTGAAGAGAAGGCTCCTGGGAAACTCACTGCAGCATTCCAGTACTTGAAGAGAGCTTATAAACTGGATGGGGATTGACTTCTTACATGGTCTGACAGTGATAGGACTAAGGGGAATGACTTTAAACCAAAACATGTGAGATTTAGGATAAATGTTAGGAAGAATATTTTTACTCAGAGTAGTGAGGTGCTGGAACATAATTGCTCAGAGAGGCTGTGGATACCCCATCTCTGGAATCTCTACCACTTCCTGAAGGGGGGGCTGAGGTGAGGAGGGGGTTGGCCTTTTCTCCCAGATAACTAATGACAGGACGAGAGGGAATGGCCACAAGTTGCGCCGGGGAAGATTTAGATTAGATTTGAGGAAAAATTTTTCTCTGAAAGAGTGGTCAGACACTGGAATGGCCTGCCTAGGGAGGTGGTTGAGGCACCGTCCCTAGCGCTGTTCAAGAAGCGTTTAGAGGAGGTGCTAAGGGATTTGATTTAGTAGCTTAGTGGGTAGGGATGGTGGTAGGAGGATGTTTGAACCAGATGATCTTGTAGATCCTTTCCAACCTAATGTATCTATGAATCTATGGAAGTGCTCAGAGCCAGTTTATGTAGGGCCCTGGTGAGTGGCAACCCTGCCCATGGCAAGGCGTTGGACCTAGATGTTCTTTAAGACCCCTTCCAACCAAAGCCATTCTATGATTCGATGATTCTACAACTTTGAGAATGTTTCAAGATTGAAAAAAATTAAAAAAAATCATTTTTTTAATATATTTATGGCTTAATTTTCAGTCAACAGAAACATAACTTCCAAATTTTCATATGGAATGTACAGAGTTGCAATTAAACATTCAATCCAGAAAACTAATCCTGTGTCTCTAATGGACTTTTGTAAGTCCTATCTTAACAGAGGAAAATATCCGTTGCTTCATAGTCACACGTTATTCATGCCATGGCTTTTTGGCAGCATGAAAATTTGTGAACTATTTTCAAGGATGAAGCACAGAAGAGTAAAATTTCATCAAACATCTTTGGTAAGAGATCTTTGAGAACTCACTAAGAATGGCAGCCACTGGCACTGAATCCCGCTGATGCATGGTTTCACAAAAACAAAGTCAGATATCTCACTAGATTTGTGCTTTTATTTTCTCTCTCTCTTTTTTTTTTTTTTTTGTATTAATTGTATTAATTTGTATTAATTTTTGTATTAATGAGAATATTAAAAAGTAAAATGTATTTTACTTATGTATATTTAACTAAATTATGTATAAGTGTTGCTCTGAAAGTCATATTTTACGATGTTGGCCCATTCTGTTAGAGACAGATGCTGGTGGTATGGCAGTAGAGGTTGAACATTCCCATCAACATTCCATTACATTTTGTTTCAGCATGACAGATGGCAGCAGAGAAGCAATGTAACTGAATGATGTCTGATTTAGAAGTGGATATGAAGCAAAAGTTTGTCACTGAATTTCTCCATGAGGAAACAGTGGTACTCACTGACATTCGTTGACACTTTCTGAATGTTTCTGGGCACTGAACAGTGGATTTTAGTACAGTGAGGTGGCGGGTGGTGAATCTCAGCAATGATGTCATCATAGCAGCTGTGGAACAGTAGATTAGGAGCACAGCATGCAGGCTACTGTTCATGACTAGCAAGAAGGCATAGGTAATGGTGGCGATTATGTTGACAAATACTGTTTTGTAACCAAGAATTTGCTCTATCAAAGAGTGTTATTGTGTTTGCATGTGCTGTAGGTACCATGGAAACAAAAAAGAATCTTTACTTTCAAATAAACCTATGTATATGGGGCCCAAGACAATTCCTGTTCATTGAATGCAGCCTAGGAAAGCCAAAGGTCGAACATTCACAACAAAGCAGATCATAGGATTTCTGCATTTTTCCCTCAAGGACTGTATGGATTAATGCAGTATCTATTTTACTCTATGGACGTTAGAATGAACTCATGTCTTATTTTGCTGCTAGCTAACTGGATTTATTCTCTTTCTCCAGATCTGAAAGAAATTTCTGGGCATGAGTTTAAAAGGCTAGGATAAGAAGTAATGTGGTTCATTACATTATTAGTCAATGAAAATTAAACTCAAACAAAAATATAGGTGTTGCTTCTTTCAAGAAACATGAAAACTATTACCTTATGTGTTGGACATTATAATCTGATGAGTTAGTAGTCTTTAATTATGTGAATTAAATAAACTGAGATTGATTGTAGTGTTCTAATGATTTTTTATTTGCTAGGAACAGATGTCTCATCCTAATGAGATTCTGCCACAGAGAAGGGGCTAGAAGAGGGATTCACAGGGGTCATATCATTGAAATTAGTTTTCTTCCTTAACATAAAAAAAAAAAAAGAAAAAGAAAAAACTTGGACTGAAAACAGTTATTGACAAAATGATTCTGGCATAGATAGGGAGAAGAAGTACAGGCCTACTTCAATTTGAATTTCTGAGGTAGCCCCTCCAACAGTTGAAAGACACAGTTCTGCCTTTCTTACCTTAGTCTCACCATTACGGTTCAGAGATTGTGATTCATGACTGGCAGCTTCCTACTTAATGTATTTCTATTCTTGATACTTTGTTGATTGAACGTGTATATTTGTAATTCTCTGAGTTCAATTACATGAAAATAAAGATAACCTACTTATCTTACCTTATAAAAGTAGATTAAATGTTTACCAGTTGTTTTATGCCAGAGAAAAATAAGGTTTCTATTTGGCAAATAATATCACAACATGTACTAGATTATTTTCTGCCTGAAAAAGAGCAAATATGTAGGGTAGTAACCATGTTAATTTGATTGATATGTCATAGGGACTTGACTAAACTTAGTAGGAATCCCAAAGAAGGTTGTACATAATAAGGAAATAGTTTATAGCTCAATTAATTGCTGATAAGCCACAGTTTAATGGTAGATAATTTATGCTTGATATTGGCAATGTATATAGACATTCTTTTAAATTTTACCATGATAAAATATTCCTTTTGAAGGTGTTGGGTTTAGCCCAGCAGGAAGCTCAGCACCATGCAGTCATTTGCTCACTCCTCCACTCTCAGTGGGATGAGAGTGAGAACTGGAAAAATAACAAAGCAGAATTCATAAGCTGTGAGAAAACTAAGACAGAAAAATAACAGGAAAAAAAATATTGGTAATGGTAATTACACATGTGTACATGTACACTACAGATGATGGCCTTATTTATTTTCAAATTAAAACAAAATATTAATATCAATTGAATAGCATCATGATTTCATGCATTCATTATTTAATAATTTTTAATGTGTTAAGAGATTAAACTCTAGCATAGGCCAAATGTTGGATATGGGAGATTCTAGTTCTTGTCATCTCTCCAGGCTTCTGCTACTGTGCAGAGATAAAATACAGATCTATATGGACCGATTTTATTGTATATGTGTCTGTCTTTATGTTGTGATGACCTCTGCATTATGAGATATAACTTCAATACCAGATTCATTTCCAGATGAACACTTCTATGAAGGATACCATTAAATCACCCTGTTTTAAAGCTGAAGTTTGGATTTTCTTCCATAATACTAGAAAGATGCAGAATCTGAGTACAAGCTGAAACATATGAATATCATGCTATTGTGAAATAGTGACAAAATCAAATAGGAAAATAAAATGCAAAACATGTGCTTTGTCACTAATCTCTGGAAACAACACAAACCTTATATATCACGTGGTGTGATAAGTGAGACTGACCATAAGACAGCAGTGTGCTCCAGTGGTAACTGGTGTACATTCAAATGAGTGTTATTAGCAGTTAGAGAAAGAATCTGCAGTCCTGTGTCCTGTTCTGGGCCCTACAGTTAAAGGAAGATAGGAATACTCTAGAGAAAGTCCAACAGAGGACTGCAAAGACGTGGGAGTATGAATTACCTCCTATAAGGAAAGGGTGAGGGACCTGAGTCTGTCCAGCCTGGAGAAGGGAAGACTGAGGGTAAATCTTATTGATGTGTACGAAAATCTTAAGGAATGGTATCAACAGGATGGGACCAGGCTATTGTCTGTGGTTCTTGGCAAGAGAAGAAAAAGCACTGAGCTCAAACTGAAACACACGCAAGAGAAATTCTTTACTGTGAGTGTGACAGAGCATATTACTTCTTTTTTTAATTTATTTTGTTTGCTTAAATAAATCCCCAAAGTTCACACCCAAATGCAATGCAAATTTTGCATATGATTTTAATAAAATTATGTTCAATAAGTACATAATTATACAACAGTTATATTTTACATAATGTGTAGCGGTGCACATTAAGTTGTGTGGTCATTTTTCCTCCTATTGTTAATGCTGTGTGATGCCCACCACTCCCCTCCTAGATAAGCCAGAGCAAAAAATGCCTCAGAAAGCAAGCTTTGAGACATGAAGCAATCGTTGTCTTTCACAGACATCAACACTATGTCTCCAATATTATTTATCTTCTTAGTCTTGCATCATTCTAGACAAGGAAAGAAATACACTATGCTATACAGTAGGAAAGTTGTATTATCGAGATATTCTGTTTTCAAAACATTATTTAAGGACCAAGGGAATTAATGACAGAAATTGTAAGCTGTTGGTTTCCTATTGCTTTAGTACAGAATTTACAGATTTTTTTAATGCTTTATAAGAACATAAAACTATGTATTTAAATTGTAGGAAGATTTAAAATAATTTTGTTAAAAAATAATTGGCCAGTCTTGAGGAAGATAGAAGATCCCAGATGTTATAAGACTTCAGCAAACAGAGAATTAATCACCTCCCCTGAAATACGTATTTTTCTTACACTGTATTATTTTTAGTTTTGTTTTTTACTTGTTTGTTTTTGTAATAGTGACCATTCCATAAATAACTTTACAATTTCTTAATTGTATCTCTCTCCTGACTTCCTTAAAGTACTGACTTCATTTAATTATATATGTTTGTCCACAGTTAAAAATCCTTGTGCACCTTTTAAATATTTGTATTTATGAAACAATGTCTGGTGGAAAATAGAGACAAATGAGCAAGCAGAAGTACTTGATAGTGATTGCTTTGAGGAGCACTTACACACTTTGGTTTTTTGGAACTACAAATGAGCTGGGTGTTGTTTGATTACTGTTCTTCACAAAGTGAGCTGATTGTGTACCTTTCAAAATTGCTCTACAGGTTATAGATTTCCTTTTGTCATTTCATGTGAAAATGAGCTTCACTAGGGGAAAAAAAGGGTCTTATAGTGCTGTTGTGTTCATTTCAAGTTGATTGTTTCATTCTTTGAAGTAAAAAAGTCAGGTAGGTGGTCTAAAGATTTTTTAATGTTTTTACACTTTAAAATTTCTTTCACACTCAATTGAATTAACAACTGTGCAATGTCATTTGCTAACAAGCTTAATTCATCAAGTTTGTTTGCCAGTAGGTCAGCCAGAATGGGTTTTGGAGAGGTAAGCCCATTTTGCAAAGATTTTTTGATAGAGATATTTTCCTGCTGAAGGATTTTAAGTAATATTTCCTGGAAACATTTTTTTTTTTTTTTGATCTATCATAAGCAGCAAATAAAAAACAATTCCTCATTTTAAGTTGAGATTAAATCAAGAGTAGCCAGTAGTGTTTAACACTGAAAGGAGTGAAGTTTAAATATCTCCTAATGAAAGAGCTGTTTCGAACTATGTAAGTGATAACACTAAGTGCAATACACATAATTTTCAAAAACTATCTGCAACAGCTGATAAAAGACAAAATGAAGTTTGAAGGTGTTATCAAATTAATCAGAACAAGAAAATCTAAGAGCAGCTAGAAGGAGTTGCAAAAGATCAGGTACTGAATGACTGGATTAATTATATCAAGTGTAAGTCAGTGTTAGAAAATTCAAAGTAATAAACACATTGGAGGAAAAAAAATAAGTCAATATAAATTACCTTAACTCATTGCCAGCTAAGAAAAAAGGTCCAATAGACACTCTGTATAACTACTTGAGAACAACAGCTTAAATATTTGAAAAATTAAGTAAACAATTATGTTTTATGAAGAAAAAACAGCCAGAAAACAGGAAACATTAAGCCTGTTATATAAACTGACTCAAATAAAGCATTGTTTGGGTCCATCATCTTACAAAGTCAATATAGAACTGGGAATGTATGGGTAGGGGGGATGACCAGAGCTGTGAATTGAGATAAATACAAAAACAAAAAGAATAACCAAAACAGCAACAAAAAGAAACCTGCAACAAACAACCTAAGCAGACTGGAATTTGAGAATGGATGTTGTAAAGCAATCTTTGTAGATTCAACCATACAAGTTACTTTCTAGAATCTCAAAAATTAGATAATGTAGTGAACTTATCAAGTAGATGCTTTAAAACAACAACAGCAAAAACTATCACAAAGCACAGAAGTGAAATGAGAAATAGTGTTTTATTCTTCTGCTAAGCCAGTAGTTTTAGCAAAGCTATTTGGAAATACAATGTTTAAACAATCCAAAATATGTTTTCATGTGTATCTCAGGACAATTTTATAGAACAGGTGAAACCATATAGGAATTTGTCCACAAGAAGTCCTTTGAGAGTTGAAAAAGATAATTCTTCTCACCCATTGTATAAATTGACCTCATGAAATGCATTAGAGATACCTGTGTAAAAATATTTTGCATGATAGTTACAGAAAAAGTTTTGTAAGTAGTTTACTAATATTTTTTTCTGTGTATTTTTATTGAATTTAGAGATATTTCACTTGCATAATAATAATTATTATAAATATAGTAATAGTTGTTGTAGGCGCGCAGGTAGATTTTCTTTCTACCAACAGTTTGATACTTCAAGAAGATTACTTACCTTCAAGGTTAGGGGAAACAAAATCTAACTTGTACAGTGAGCTACTGGGAAATAGATTTTTACTCATGGAAATTCAAAACTACAGCTTAGTTTCTTCCATAGTAAATGAAACATATTCCGTTTCATGTAATTTCCTGCCAACAACTGATTTCATTCCAAAATTTTATGCAAGAAACTGTATATCCATATTATCCAATCTTGGCAATGTTCTTTATTTTAACATGAAGTAGTTTTGTTTGTAAACTAGATCTCATTCTTGTGAGAACACAGGGAAATTTGTGAAGTCAAAGTTGCGTCAAAGGTTAAGTTGTGGAAACACGTTGCTAACTAATATGGCTGCAGACTGCAATTCACATGAGAATGTCTAAAAAGTGAACTAGTAAAGTTGGTAGCATGATGATATTCATATTCATAACTCTATCATCTTTGCCTGGTCACCACACTCATTGCTCAGATGTTGTTTTTCTTGGTAGCAGCTAAATGCAGAAGAATGCTTCTGCATTATTACATCAGTGCAGTTTCAAAGAGAGAATTGAATACATGAAGAGAGTTCAGTTCATCTTCATTACTGAGAAGACTGCTACACCCAATTGCATATGTGCATACAAAATAAATCCTTCCTAATTCAGAGGGAATTAAAGCCCATGTTTGTTTTCTCATTGATTATTCTTCTACAGGCATCACTACATATATGAATAAACAAATGAACTAGAAGAAAACTGATCTCAGCAGCAATTAATATTAAATCAGATAATATTAAAATAAGTATTATATATTACAACATTTAGCACTGATTAACCCTCTGGATTCCGTGTAATAGTGCAGGCTAGGTCTTACGATGTGTGAGAAGAAAATAATGCATCAGCTAAGGTGTTTCCCCATATTGGCAAATCTACTCTCTGAAAGTTGAATTATCCAGTTCTTATATGCTCCTGTTATGTGGATATTACCTAGGTAACGTTGTTATTTTAGGTTCTAAAGGGATTGTCTGATTTTAATATTACCTTACCTGTCACAGAATTTAAGAAGGCAGCTCAGGGGACTGCAGGTGAAGGGAAGGGCATTCACCTTTTTACTAGTATTTGAATAATAAACCCAAGGAGGGTGTTGATTTCAGAGGCCGATGTGTTTAATTCACACAAAAATTGACATGTAAGTGCTTCTGTGAGTGCCTATGAGTAACTGAAATACTGCAAACCATTTGCATAACAGATATTTGGTCTCATGATGCTTCTCTGCAGTCACTTTATCTTCTTTTGAATCTGAAGAAAAATTCAGCTTCATTCTTTCTGTGTTATCATTCTATCAATGGCATGTATGCAAAAAGAATTTATCCTTAAGCAGTGATGGCATCTTCAGTCTGGAGGCAGGCTAAGTGAAATCTTCTTTGGATAACATTTCAACAGCACATTTTAGTGTCCTCTGTAAAATTTCTCTGACACTCCATCCCATGGCAATAAAGAGATTATTCTTCAAGTTATTTCATAATTTTTCTGTAGTTTCTCATTAAAAAGAAAAGAACTACAAGGCATAAATGTTTTGAAACTATCACAAGCTACCTGATTTTCATGCAAAAGGAGTCAGTTGTTTTCTGCAAAGCCTGCATCAGATAGCTGATAGTGCCAAACCACAAGTGCACCACTTACTTGTCCTTAGAATCATAGAATTGTTAGAGTTGGAAGGGACCTCTGAAGACCATCAAGTCTAACTACCCTGCAGTGAACACGGACATCCACAGCTAGATCAGGTTGCCCAGGGTCTGATGCAGCCTCTCTTTGAAAGTATCCAATTGTTTGCATCACATAATTTCTGATTTAAGACAAAGACTCTTAGAACTGGAAAGACATGATTGTATTTGAAACTACAGCTTCAAATAAACTTCCTATTTAACACTAGACATGTCATATAAAACAGTTTTTCTCCCATAGCCACTTTAAAAATAGAATTAATTCTGAGCAAGTCTCTCAAGCCCATGAAAGCCATTCCATCCTCAGCCAACTATCTCAGGTAGAATGTATTTCACTCTCACCAGGAGGGAAATTACCATGTCACTGTATGCTAGACAGTAGCAAAAAATACAAGGACACACTGAACAGTTATGTCAAAATGGCTGTATTTAGGAGGGATGTGACTCAATCTTCCTTTTGTAAAAATGGAATAATGGTGATTTATTACATTACACAGCCTCACACTAATATATTCATCTTATCTGGGAAACGTCTGCCCCAAGCCAACATATAACTTCATTTCATAACCAACTGTTTCCTTTTTGAAGTTTTTACTTATACCCTGAGCAACTCTTCAAACTCACCTGGTAAATGCAATAAAAGTTACTATGCCAGGGCTATTACAATCTCTTCTTCTCTTTGACTTTTTTTTTTTCCTGCACGTAGGCAGATACCTAGCTCTTCACAGTGAAAACATGGTTAATGGAAGCTGCTTAATTTAAAAATCCTATCTAGGCTGAAGGTGCAAGTGTCTCATAACATTAAGAAATCAAGGGCTGCATTGAGCAATGTCCATGACCAAAAACACAGTAACATACATACCTGGAAATAGAAGAACAATTCAAGTAGAAGAATTTTTTTCTCTAAAATAATCACTGTTTCACTACTACTGGTTTTATTATTCTTAGTTCTCAGTGGCTTCATTATTACCACTTGCTTACAGGGATTCGTCTTCCTAGGATTCTCATTATAGTACTTTTTTAAAGCAATTTTTGTTGCTTTTGTTGGAAATCAGTTTCCCTTATCTTAAAGGTTACAACATACCTAATTTTTTTCTGATATCAGCTTTTAACTAACCAGATGGAAAATAAAAGTCTGACATTATTTTACTCTTTAGGGAAAAGGCAGCAAAAATGTTTACTATTTTTTTTGTTGTTGTTACTGTGTTTGCATCTTAACATCTGAAGATGGAAAACAGTTGGGAGTCATCCTCTCAGAACTCTACCTTTGATGTCTAGGCAGTTGGTCCAATAAATCTAGTTTTTTGTTGTTGTTGTTTTTTCTTTTTTTCTGGTATTTTATAGAAGTTTTGCTTTTTTTGTTTGTTTGTTTGTTTTGTTTTTAAGCCACTGAAATTATTCACAAAATCAGTAAGTGTCAGAAATTAAAGCCTCTTGTAATTTCAGATCGTACGTATTCGAGGAAACATGAAAACTGCTTGAGAAATTCAATAAAGTTATTTTTCTGCATTATTTTAAGAGAGAATTTTGGTGCATTCATGGATCACAAGCAGAAACATTGACAATTACGTAGTAGTCTAACGATTAAATGTTAGAGTAACATTTCTTAATCACAGAAAAAATCTCCTGCATACTCTTTTATGTTTACTTTTGTATACAAACCTGAGTTTGGCAAATTAAATTATTTGATGAATCTTGCTATGATTTTTCTTTTTGTTTTCATGCCTATTCGCTCAAGGTCCTATGGATCTTTATTTTTACAGTAATAATTCCTGTGTTTTAATAATAATACAATGTTTTTCATTACAGTCCTTACCATAGCAAAATGCTGAGAACTGGCTCAACAGTTAAGCTCAGGGAGTTGTACTGAATGGCACTACGTCCATCTGGTGACTGGTTATTAACAGTGTTCTCTGGGGCTCAGTCCTAGGGCCAGTTCTGTTCAACATTTTTATCAATGATAGTGGATAATTTGCTAAACTGAGAGGTGAAGTTATCTCCATGGAGGAACTACAGCCCATGTAGAGGCATCTAGATACATTGGAGCACTGGACAATCATCAAAGGCAAGAAGTTCAGCAAAGGAAAATGATGTCTTCTGCTCCTGGGACACAGCAACATCAGACAAAAGCACAGTCTTACAGATGAGTGGCTGGGAGCAGCTCAGCAGAAAGGGGTCTGGGGGTGCTGTTGATTGCTTCTCAGCATAAGCCAGCACTGAACCTCCACAGCCAAGAGGGCAAATTACATTTTGGAGTGCATTAAACACAGCGGAGCTAGCTGGTCAAAAGAGATGATTCTCCTGTTAAGTTTAGCACTGGTGCAGCCTCACCTTTAACATGCAGTGTCTCAAAAAAGCAGAGAGGGACAGAATTTCCTCAAACATCAGTGTCAGCATAAAGGCTCTATTTATATTTATAAGTAAGAATGTAAATATTATCCTCCCTAACCCATGAAATACATTTCTAACTCACTTTGATTTATAAATGTATGTTATTTGGAGGGCTGGGTACTTGTTTGCATGATATCTAAAAGCACTTTCAGTGATGAAAATTACTTAAAGAAAGTATTGTCATGATATATTCACTTAATTTGAGGATAAGCTGGGAAAACAAGAAGGCATAATAGAGCTATAAATCATTAGTGGTTCTAGCTGTTATTGTAAAATAAAGTTGCAAAATAATTTAGTAAAGCTGAAAGAGTGAAGTTGGTCTTATCTATAAAATAACTCTTAAATTTACAACAGAAGACAAAAATGAACTAGCTTTATCTAGAGATCCCACATTATTTTTCCTTTCTGTGGAAACAACAGATTAAATTACTGTAAATGATTTTAAATAAGACAGGTGAATTTTTTTTATTGTTGTTGGGGGTTTTTGTTTGTTTGTTTGTTTTATGTGGATGGTTCTGAGTGATATTGTATCTAAAACTTATGCCAGAAAAGAGACAATTTGTGCCTATGCTAAATAATGATTTATTATTTTGCATCATCTTTACCATGGCACAGCAGCACAAATTGGATGAGGACAAGCCTGAAGGACAAGCAAACCACTCCGTGATGATTCTGACTTGTTATAATAAAAAACTGACATACTACGTTTCAAGTACAAACAGCTTACAGTATAGAGCATACAGAGTGCTGTCACTAGATTCAGAAAATCTTTTGTATTTAAAACAAAGAAAAAAAATCCAGATATGTGAAATTAGTTTATCTACCTCTTGTAACAGTACAGAAAATATACAGTAAAAAAAAGATACCCCGCATATCCTCTTGAAACATCTTTCTTTTTTTCTTTCCTTCTAGTTCCTTCTTTGTTTTCAAAGTCTGTCTTCTCATATTTCCACTTTAGTATTTCTGACTTTGAGGTAACTTTTTAAGACTGATATTTCAGAATAGAATAGAATAGAATAGAATAGAATAGAATAGAATAGAATAGAATAGAATAGAATAGAGTAGAATAGAATAGAATAGAATAGAATTTCAGTTGGCAGGAACCTACAGAGAGGTGTTCCACGTCCTCTATCATCTTTACAGCTGTCCACTGGACTATTTTGAGGAGATCTCTCTCTTCTTTGTCCCAGGGAGTCCAGAAATGGACACAGTCCTCCAGGTGAGGCCTCTCCAGGGTGGAGTAGAGGGGGAGGATCACCTCCCTTGACCTCCTGGCCACACTCTTTTTAATGTTCCTCAGGATCCCCTTGGTCTTCTTGGCCACCAGGGCACACTGCTGGCTCCTAGACAACCTGTCATTGACCAAGACACCCAGGTCCCTCTCCTCAGAGCTCTTCTCCAGCAGGTCATCCCTCAGCCTGTACCTGTGCATTTGGTTATTCCTCCCTAAGCGTTAAACTCTACACTTGCTCTTGTTAAACCAGGTCTCACTGAATGTCATCACAACCTATTCTATGCCTTTCTTTGCATAAGAAGAAAGAGTAATTGCTTTCCCCTTGTCGACAAAAGAAGTTAAAATATTAAACTGTTATATATTTATTTTTTATGATTAACATTTTCCCATGCAAAGGAGAAGACTCTGCATAACTTTTCTTCTACGCCCATTGGTCTTTTCCTAGCAGTGAAAATATCAGAAGTCAGTTACTTATCAAGCTTTACTTAGATTAGTTGGTTGTATAAGCACCTCTTACTTCATCCTTCCATTTTGCTGGTTAATCTCCAAACAAGCTAATTTAAAACATGACTGTTTTATTTTCCTTTTTTTGCTGTTGTCTTACTCTAAGCAGTATGTTGGAACTGTGGATGAACACAGAATGCCTCTAAGAACAAAGCTGAATTAGAATCCTCGTATGGAAAGAAGGCAGAAAGCATCTTGCATTTTTATTTGCAGGAGGTCTTATTTTTCATTTTATGTTGAGAGAATACTTTAAAATTAATGCAGTAAATAGGACAAAGGAGATACTGTCTTCTGCTGTAGGACAAAGGAGATACTCTCTTCTGTTATCCATCAATTTGTTAAGAAGTCCTTAATACACATGAAATTCAGCTTGTCAAAGTTTGTTGCAATGTTTCTGAATTTCTGTAAACTTTTGTCAACTTTTCAACTCAAGTTATTTCAGTTTTGCAATAATGACAGAAAGGCAGTAAAAACAAGCCATGCAGGCTTCACTGTGGGCTACCAGTTCAGCATGTGCAAAATTAATAGAGGTAGGTCACATCCCCACAGTATTCTTAAGTACTTTTTTTTCTTCTATTTTTTTTCCCTTCTCTTCTTTCTTTCCTTCCTTCCTTTTCATTTTTTTCCCTTTTTACACTTTTTATTATTTTTTTTTCTTTTGCTTATTTTCCTTTTTTATTCTTTTCTTTCTGTTTTTATCTCCTTTTTATTTTTTTTCATGTTTTCTGTTTTGTTTCTCCTTTCTTATTTCCTTTTTTTTTCTCTCTCTCTCTCTGTTTTTACAATACACTGCAGAGGAAAAGACTTTTCCACTGACTTTGGGATGAGGATCAGGAATGACCTGGACTCAATAAGCAGGGCAGGGTACCTTGCTGTACCGTGCGAGCTGTACATTTCAGCTGTGAGCTGAGAGGAAGATAGAGCAAGGCCACAGAATTTACCTCCTCCATTTTGGGTCATGTGCAACAGGGCAGGTAAACAACATACTCTGAGCAAGAGAGAATCTTTGTGCTTATCTTTAGGCAATATGAGGAATGAAACTGTCATAACTACCCTTTGGATAAGAATCAAATCCCATGTTACCTGGTGCTGGAGATGGAACTGATATGAGTTTTCCTTTAAGATCTCCTACACTTTGGCTTCTGCTAAGTTACAACTCATACAAATACAGTTGATCTCTGTGTTTATTTAAGATTTTATTGTTTTGACTTCTGGTCTTGGTACAAACCTGTAAGTGTTGAGGTACATAAAAAATCTAATAGATAAGTATCAACATAAACAACTGTGATGAGGCAGGGAATTATGGGTAAATTTAGTGCAAAGAATTCTGGACAGCATCACAGGAGACTTTCTTCTTATATTTGTTCCTTACGTAAAGGGATGCAAGGAGCATGGCCACCTCCTCCAGCCCAGGTCTCTCCTGCCTGGCTGCTAGAACCCAGTGTGGTGCCCAGGACATATCTTAATACCCTGGCGGGTGTGCCTGGCTGCCACTTTCCACTGTTCATCTTCAGCCAGCAGCAAAGCTGCTTTGTGACAGATGTACACAGACATGCACACACACACAGGATAACAGGCAGGGATAGTCCCACAGCTGACTTCAACTCCAATGCCGCAGGCACCAGCCCTACACACAGGACCCCATACCTGAAGGGCACAGCCAATCCTCCACCGCCCAGGAGGTAGCAGAGCCAGCAGGCCCTCCTGGGGCCCACACACAACATCCCTGGGACAACACCAGCTCTCACACATTCGCTACCCCCAGCACAGTACAGCACAGCACAGACCCTCTGCCTGCACCCCCAGTAGTCCATCAACCAGTGTCCCCTGGAAGTCTGCGTTTGTGAGTGTCTCCACAACTGTTTTGTCAGCTCTGGGTCTTGATACGTTCTGATTTCTGGCTACCCCTTTCCCCTCAGTTTCCCAACAAAGCACGGTCTTGATCAAATTATCATGCCCTGATTAATTATTTAAAAGCATCTTCACCAGAGAAAGGTGAAGGAAAGACACTCTCCTTCCACATATCCTTACCCTTCAAAAACAACTGGAGTACCTATCCTAACCAAAGGAATCTTCTCTGACTCTTTCCTGTTCTATGACTTAACCATTAGGTCTGGCAAATTTCAGAGTTCTTGCTAAACTGAAACTTATTTCACAGCAATTAGCATTTACAAGAGAACTAAGTTTACTGCTGAGACACATCCAAGTACATTCTTTCAAAATATCCCTTAGAGAGAATTTAAGTTAAAATGTTTCAGCAAGAAGTGGTTGTTTTCTGTGTGTGTGTGCTGAATTTCATTCTTTGAGGCTCTACTTTATAATCCTTAAAATAGAAATATGCAGTTTTATCTGATTGCTATTGTTTCATTTTTCATGTACTTTTGAGTACCCACCTGCCTATTTTCTCTGCTTCCTTCTTTGTTCTTATTCTTCACTGTTGTTATTTTAGAATTTATTTACAAGTCTTACACTCACACTTGTTTTTATCGTACTTCAATCAGGTAATATCATCATCATGCCTAAAGAATTTGGCATATCATTTCCTTCATAATTTTCTTTTTAGTTAACATCTTTTCTGTTTTTTATTCTAGTTTATTTTTTCAAAAACTCACTTTCAGGTGTTACTGAATTCCAAAGCAGCTACTTTTTTTCCTTCGTTCTGTTTACTTTTTTCTTTTTTCTTTCTCCCCCCCTTTTCAGCCCTTGAAGACATTTGTCACTTTGGATTCTTTTTAAATCTCCATATCTTCCATCTCATCTATTCTTTTTTTCCCAATCTGCCTCATATCTTAGCTAATGTAAACAATGTGTCATAGAAATTGATAAAAGTCTTCACAGTAGCTTTCAAATTATCCATCAAAGTTCTCTCTGCTAGTTACATTATTTTTCATAACTTGTTGGTATCAGAAAGGCAATTTTTCCTCAGTTACAAGCTATTGTTCATTCAAGTAGAAGATTGTAGCAGAAGTTTTCTATTGCTTTTTCCTCCAAAATTCTATTCCTGTAATTAAGTAAATGAAATTTTACAGAGATGTTAGCTACTTCAGAGTTGTAGTCAGACCAACATTTTGTTTAAATTGTGAACTTGGAGTGAAATATAATATTTTGGAATGGAAGTTATTACTGTCTGAACCTGGGATTCAAATATTCTTTTCTTTTTCCCTCATGACCATTAAATGCTTGTCAAAAACATCTTACAATACAAATTTCAGATATTTTTAAGATGTTTTTTTCTGCTGATTTACAAAAGAAGCTAGCAATGCATGGACACTGCAATATATTGGAATGAGAAAAACACATCTTAAAATTAAGGGCATTTTACCATAGAACATTAGTGATAGCCATTGCAGTGCAGCTCAAACACACGCACATGCATACACACACACACAAACAACACATAAACAAACAACTAAAGCAGTCAAAAAAAAAAAAAAAGTGATATGATAAACTACAACCTAGAGCATAATGTGAATGTCACTACAATAGCAACCTTCTTTCTGACTATCAAGGTGAAATCAGCAGAACTGGAGGATAAGAGTACCATCAAAGCTAGGGAGGAAAAAAAAAGAAAAGAAAAAAGATACAACACAGAAGATTTTTGATTTTATATTAAAGAAAAGAAAGTCTCTGAACAGTGTTCTGGGCTGATTTTCCATTATGAGATCTAAGCACCTGCTTACATCTTCAGTCAGTATACTCTTGTACTGGCTTTGCATTAGACCGAATATCTCACAGACTGAACATGGTGAATAATAGTAGCAAAAAGGACATATCCCATCATCTCAAATTCTCTGAATATGTTATTTTTGTTCCCTCTAAAAAGTCCTCCCTAAGTGTTCCATCAAAGAAAATACAAGTTAAGACAGTACTTTTGTTCTCTATGCTGAGAGTGGAGAGGGTCATTGCAGACTCATAGTAAGAAGGTTGGTACACTCAACCCTTTTATTCTCATTGTGTGGAGGTTTTGTAGAAATAAGGCACAACTAGATAGAGTTAAAAATTTCTACCTTGCATAAACACAAGAAAGTTGAAAGAAACTTTTGTAGTACTTTCATATCTCCTGCCCCACAACATTATATATGGGATTTGAAAGTGCTGGAGCTATTTAGTCTCACTGAACATCTGTAGAGGATCTTCCTCTGAACTGGTTTGGTAGTCTTGGGGTAACATAGTAAAGCCTTGTGGACCACTTATGTTTTAATTTGTTTTAATTGAAGAGATTATTGACATGGGAAAAGGGATTAAAAGGGTCTTATTGTAATATTTGCTACAAGAATAGCTAGCTGAATAAAAAGATAAATCTGAATACAATTTGATAAAATTGTACCAAATCCTATAACAACAATGAAATAGTAACTGGCAACTTGTTCTCTATAGACATTATTCTGAGTTCATGTAAAATTTCCCAACTTTACTTACAGGTAAATGAGTCTGCTAGACTAATTTAATTAAAAAAAATCAAAGTGAAAGATGTTCTTGTGCAGTCATTAGCGCTTGAATAAATGAAAATAATTACCCCTTTACACATAACTTGTCAACTACACGCACTGTTAAATCAGTTAAAAAAAAAAAAGACAGGAGTGAAAATTTTCAAAGGCCAAAAGTTATGCAGTCTTTTCTGCCTCAGAAGCCAGTAGCCTGCTTTTCATTTAATTCCCTTTGAATTCTTTATGAATTAGATTTTTAAAAAGCAGCTCTTTTTGTTCTGTCCAATAAAGAGCTTTCTGTCACAAGAGGACAAGTATCATCGTGGTTTTCTCTTTAATCTTTACTATAATCTCAGTATGACCTTTGAAAGTGATGTCATCAAAGTAATGATTTCTGCTTTTTATCTTAAATGGGTATTACATTAGTGTATGAGTATAATGGTGGTTTCTAATAGATAAACATAGTGAATGAAATTTTCTAAACACGTATAAATATTCACCCTAAGTACACAGTTAGGCCAGTGAGTGTGACTGCGTCACAATGCAACTTTCTTACATAAACCCAGAGAAGTTGAAGTGTCAGAGAAGAGCTTCTTTAAGATTTCTTTATGAAAAATACTTTAATAGAAGTTTTCAGACTGCTCTTTAGAAAAAAGCTAAGAAAAGGATGAAAAATATATCAGTTCATAGGAAGGAAAGCTGGTTATTTTCCTCTGGAGTTATTTGCCACACCACTTGCTAGGGCTGAATTAGGCATTTTCTACACTGGCAAACTGAACTTCCCACTCAGTGCACTGAGATATTCAGTACAACCACTCACATGGGATATTCAATAATCATTTCACAGAAAGACAGAAATCAGCACCCCAGCTCATATTTCTAAAATAAATAAATAAATACACAGATAATACATTCTTTATATTTCAAAAGATAATTTATATTTGCATTTATTAATCTATGCTTGTGAAATAGTTATTTCATCAGAAGAAAAGGGAAAGCAATAAAAATCCTACTTGTTAGCTCCTCTAAGAAAAAAAAAAAAAAGTTGAAGAAAAAAAGGACATAAAGGAGCATAATAATAAGAGCAATACTCAAGGCGCAGTCTCACAAGACCAGAATAGAGGGGCAGATTCCTCTCTCTCAGCCTGCTGTTCACACTTCTCTTGATATAACCCAGGATACAGTTGGCCTTCTGGCCTGCAAGTGCTGGGTAATACTGAGTCCTTCATCAGTCAACATCCCCAGATCTTTCTCTTTAGAGCTGCTCTCACCTCAAGTCATTCTCCGTCCAGTGTGTAACTCTGCTTGAGATTGCCCTGCCCGGGGTGCAGGACCTTGCACTTGGTGCTGTTGAACTTCATGAGTTTGGCATGGGCCCACCTCTCAAGACAGTTCAGGTCCCTCTGGATAGCTTCCCTTCCCTCTAGCATGTCAACTTCACCACTCAGCGTGGTATAATCTGCAAACTTGCTGAGGGTGCGTTTGATCCTACTGTCCATGTCATCTACCAATCCATGAGGAACAGCACCCATCACCTGCCTCCACGTGAAAAATGAGCTGCTGACCACAGCGGTCTGAATGTGATCATCCCACCAATTCTTTATCTAAAGATTCGTCAAATCCATTTTTGTCCAGTTTTGGTGACCAGGTTGTCAAGTGGGACAGTGTTAAACACTCTGCACAAGTCCAGGTAGATGATGTCAGTTGCTCTTTCTTTATCCACTGACACTGTAACTTCAATATAGAAGGCCATCTACTTTGTCAGTTGCCCTTGGTGTAGCTACGTTCATTGCCACCAATTACCTCATTGTCATTTTCCATGTGCCTTATATGGAGACACCCTGAGATAATCCATATAGTCACGTGATTTATTTTTTACTTGGACAAAGCCTTCCCACTAAAAAAAGAAAAAAATGTATACATTGGAATGAGATCATTCGTGATGGTATTTTGGCTTAAAAGGAGAAAATAGCTTTCATATTATTCAACTGAAACCTTCTCAAATAACATTCATAGAGTTACAGGACTGAAAGGAAAAAAAATGCAGTAGCTTACTTCATTTCACTTTACTTGATTGTAGATACTCTGTAGCACCTAAAACAATGAGAAAATAAACTTCATAACTTTTATAGAGGCATTCAATCTCCATCTCAGTTGTTGTATTGAACAGGAAGCTTCTCTTAAATTACAGAGCTGTGACTTGGAAGGCAACATGTATTACATTTTTGCCTTCTGGATGCTATGTTACAGAGGATAAAAGCACAAGTTAAAAAATAAAAATTCATTATTCCTTCTAAATGAAGTAAATTGACACCTTGTACTATAGTAATCGAGCCACCAGCTCACTAAATCAAAAGGGAAACAACTTTCTCATGCTGATATGGTACACCATGAAAAGATCGTGTCATTTATGCCTTATTCACAACAGGAACTAATTAATTAGTTTTCATGATTTATGATGATTATCATTCACCTTCTCAGAATTTCTAATTACCTGTGGAATTAGTTGTGGGAGTTACCATAACATGAGGTAATTTAGAGAACAGAAAAAATTGAATGTTAGCTGTAGCCAATGTCATTTAAACCTTTTTCTTATGAAGAAAGACTGACCTTGCTGCATATTTAACTGATGTAACGTTCCCACAAAGTCAGTCAGAATTAGTCAAAAAATATTGCAATTTGAGTTGCATGCTTAGAGCAGCTTACATGACTAAGAAAGCATTAACTTTGAGCAAAGACTTTACCTGTAATCTGTCCTCAGCCAATCTAAGTTAATATTCTATTTATTTCTTTATTAACATTATATTTTTCCTCTCTAGCAAAACATAAGCTCCTCTACCTGGAGCCTGAGCTTTATCCACCTCGTGGACCTCCTGTTTGGTGGAAGGTCTGGTTTGAAGCTTGCAAAAGAATGACGCATGCACTCCCCCTGCACTCATGGTATGGGAAAAGTCTCCCCAAGGAAGGACCAATGTTGTTCATTTGGTGATTTGTACATCCACACATGTGCCACATATTTCCAGAGAAAGAGGTAAATTATTGATAAAAATGCAAAACCATAAGTCTATAAAAGATCAACAAAGTATAGCAAGTGTCTTCTGATAGAAAAAGATTTCTATAGAAACATTTGGAGAGAAACAGCAACCTAAAGTCTTTATGTTTCATTACACAAGACAGAATCCTCAAAACTCCAAATGTACATATCTCAAGAGAAAAAATAATGACACTAATGTATTTTGATACTGTCACATTAGGTTTATAATATGTAAAAACATCTGTGTGCACACAACTGTGTTTTGTAACTTCAAGCACCTGATAATCTAGATCTCATAGGACTGGTGACAGGTGATATTGCCACACTTCATCGCATTCTAAATCTTGTGGGTTACGAATTAATTTGATTTAAGAGCTGTATCAAATCTAATGTGATTAATGTCCATTTTCATTATAATGCTCATGTAATTTAGAAGGAAATTTCTGTCTGATGTTTGTGGTATAAGTAAAAAAACTACTTTATGGGGAATTTTATTTTATTTTATTTTGTATTATTTTATTTTATTTTATTTTATTTTATTTTATTTTATTTTATTTTATTTTATTTCTTTGTTTTTGTTTAAAAGAAGTTGCAGAGGATGAAAAATACATTTCCTAACTTAAAAATAATGAATATCTGGGGGTTATAATTATTGTAGTAATACCTGAACTGAAGCCAAGGCTTATCAAATATAAGTAATTATAATCTTCTCCTTGAATACATGATCAATTGAATATATCGATTTTCATTATAACTGAATTGTTTCTCTATTTTTAATGACTTTGTGGACCCCCTAGCCTTACATATGTAGGTGTCTTAGGGAAGAACATGGAAACCATAAACTTCTGACATTATTCAGTGAGGTGCTTGCAATTATGCATCTCAGACTAGCTACTATTCTGTAAGAGCATAGATGACATTATTCATAAAACCTGATTGTTTCTGTCCTCCAGCATGGTTTCTGTACTTCTCTTTGTTCTCCAAATGGACAAAGGAAATACGGTGTTTTAATCCAGCAATGAGTGAGCAAATGAAACAAGCATAGTAGTCTGAATAAGAAGGAACTGTGGGGCAACTCCAATAGTCATGCCGGGCTGCCGAAGATGCACAGGCAAGAGGTGGCCCCACAGTCTTAACTTCTATTTCAGGCAAAACTCACAGTAGAGAAGCTATGATATAGAAATCGGTGATTCACTTCTATAAACCATCAAGACTAAAAGAAGCTGTTCTAAAACCCGTTAGTAAGCATAATAGATATATATTTTTCTCATGTCCTGAGAATGTGACAGAATGAATGAGGCTTCTTCAAATGTGTAGATGTCCAAACAGTGAAAAACAATTTTTGATATAGAATTTACTTTCTTATTTTATGCCTATTATATGAAGTTTAAAAAATCTTTAGGAGAAACAAATTAAATCCAGCACTCAGGTCACTTCTAAAATTGGCACTTTACAACAAGATACTCATCCAACGTCAAAAATTAGCCAGGGCTGGATGCCAGAGTACTAATCAGACGATTCTCTACTGAGAATTTTTCCAGCACTGCATCATTTCCAATGAGTTTGTACAGAGACAGCTGGCGTCAATGCAAATACATAAACTGTAATTCTTTGTTTAGCAAAGACTGGATGCCGCCATCTGTTTTAGAAACTGGAGTGTGGGCTAGGACCTCTTCTTTGTTTGAGCTATTCAGCATGGCAATCCTTGTATGTGAAGATGTCTACAAAGGTAATGGGTGAGGGAGACCCTGGACTGAAACACGGATGCTCCAGAATCACCTAAAATTCATCCAGATAATAATAATTTGCAATCCACAGGCTACCAAAGCCCACTAAGTTTAAGCAAAAATTACACATCTTTTAATTTAAGGGAGTCTAGCTATGAATTCCAGGCCTAGATCTTGACTAAAAAACTCAGATCTGGTCTTTCGTTAAAACAAATCATGAACATTCTGAACTTGGCCATAGTCCATCCATGATATTCTCTGCTTGCTTGCATACATCCTCAACCCAGATATCATGTAGGCTGTCGTCACTCAGACATTCTTATAGATCTGTTCTTGGAAACTGAATTTAGAAAAATAAAAAAAACCCCAAAAACATTATAGAGGATATTTTCAATAATTAATTTGTATAGGAATTTGATGTCAGCCATTAATAAAACAACTGTGAGTTACTAACCTTCATAAACAATCCCATATTCTGAACAACAATTTCCTAACTGCTTCCTCTCCCTCTTTCTGGCAGCTTGAGACTTGTTTTTTTCAGACTGAACCAGGTCTTTTTGGCTCACTCACTACTGTCAGACTGTTTTATGCTGAAAAGTCTTTTCAGATAGATCTGATTTGGGTGTGCACACAAGATCAAGATACCATTATCTGCATTTTAAACACTTGGTATATGGTAAAACTGAATGATGACTCAGCAAAACAGGTCATGTTATATAGGAGTCTTGCTGTTATTTTTCAGCAGAGGGATAAATATTTGATGAGGATTTAGCATGAGTTTCTTTGATGCAAACACATACCTGTTCAACAACAAAACCTACACCTATAGTCTGTCCAACATAACGCTAATCTTAGCATCTAGCTGCAAAGGAGAAACTCTCCACCACTGAGGTTGTGCACTGGAAAACATTATTAAGCAATTTATTGCATTTTTGAAAATGGAAGAAAATAGAGCAAGAAATGACAGATATATCTGTTCAGAATGTAAATTTTCTCAGAAATGTTAATTTGCATGCAACTCCAATACACCAGCTTGCTTATTTTCCAGCCGATCAAATACACATAGTCCCAGGCTTCTCACACCAGGTATTTTCTGAGAGTTAACAGGAGTGACTGTAGAATATGAAGGGACTTTTTTACTAGTAGAAATCTCTTACTGACAAACTGTGTACCATGAGACCTGGAAATGTTTCTAAGTGATACACCTCAGCATGAAAGGTAAATAGAAATTGCTCTCCTGCTAGAAGAGCATGCGTAGAAAAATAAATACTATCTGAAAAGACAGTTAAAAGGCTCATCTGAAAGTCGAGTCTCCTCTTTATTCCCATGGGAACTGCAACAAATACAAAGAGCACAATAACATTTGACAGAGCAAGTTCTCAGCTACAAAGCACTATTTTTTCTACATAATCACCACCATTCACTATGCATTTTTTTTTCTAGCAATGAACAAGAGCCTGCATGCACTCATAACAAGCTGCCTGACCATCTGGAACATTGCTTGTCTTTCATGTCACTGTCGTCACAACTGAAACACACCACCCAGTGGCTCACTGTGCTCACATCCACTGTTTGGTCTCCAGAAACATTCACCAAGTGTCAGTGAATGTCACTGGTTTCAATTTTTTCCACATAAAATAATTTGATGAGACACCTTTGCTTCATCTGCACTTCCATGTCAGCCACCATTCTGTCAGATTGCCCCTCTGCTGTCATCTGTCAACCAGCAACAAAATGTTAATAGGATATTGGTGGGAAGGTTCAACCTATACTGCTGCATGATCAGCATATAACTCTGATGTGGTCCAACATAATAAAATGGGAAGTATTAATTTTGGTGTAGCCCATGTGTATCTTAAGGAAAATAAATCATTTTTAGTAGATCTAGTTGCAATTTACTCCCTAAGGCATTCACTGAGACATTTTCAAAATTCCTCTTTTCAGTGTAAGGAATGAACTAAGTACATTCTTTCAAACGAAGTGAAAAGGTTTTGGTTTTGTTTGTTTTTCTTACATGAAGCTACTGCAGCATTGTTTTGACAATGGCTGGCATAGCAGTAGAGGCAAAATATAGCTCCTCTAAATTTTGGTAACATTGTCAGAGTGTACTTAATAGTGAGCAACTCTGCAATACAGACTCAGTGATTCCTTTATATCTTGCTTATGTATCTTTAAGGCAAAATATTTTAAAATCTTGAAAATACAGTACAGTAATGTTGGACACCTAGTAACATTTCTACATTTTCATAAGGTCCTACAAGTGTACAAATCTTAGGAATGCATACTCTTAAGGGTCACTGCACCAGATCGAATGTCTGTAGAATAAATAATCCAAAACAGATCAAATGTTTCTCTAAATAAAAGTAAGGAAAAAAAAAAAAGACTGTTTACCAGCAAATGCCAGGAATGGGAAAATCCAAGTATTAAAAAATAGTTTTCTGAACCATGCAATTGAAATATCCGAGCAATAATTATTTGGACAAACTAGAAAATGAAGGAGGTCATGTGTGAGAACATAACAAAAGAAAACAAATAGGAGCAAGACTGAAAACTGTGGAATGGGAGAAAGAAAAATATGACAGAGGATGAAGAATCTGAAGAAAGATTGCATGTACCTGAGCATGCTCTTCTCTGTGGTCTGTAATGGTAGCCTGTTGGGATGGGAAGGCAGGGGAACATGCAAAATACCCAAAATTAAGACATGCCACTATTTGGGCCTTAAGAGAATGACAGGCTGTAAAATGCACCCCTGACTCTTATCCATAAAAATAAGCTGTAGAATCTCATAATCTACTAAAGTGTAAAGGACTACACATATTTTTAATCTCTGAGAATTACATCAAGAAGATGATGTGACAACTTGAAGCAAAAATCTTGTCTTCAGAGCACATTATGATGTAAAAAACAAACAAACAAACAAAAAAACCATGCCAGTCACTAACTAACACGGATAAACAAAACACTGAAAATCTTCTTATCCTCTCTGATCCTCAGAGAATAAAGAGGCCCTGTGGAGAAAAATAATACCTCTTCAGGTGACTGTGGGGTAAAGAAAACGTGCAGCACAGTTGCTTCTGAATTCCTCTGGTAATATTTATTCAGTAATCTCCCAACTTTACAATCACTTTTTAACCTTGATAGCATTTTCTGAAAGACATTATATTTACTGTATTACCAAGACTATTAAACATTGGAAAATCATATTTATTTAAGACAACCATTTGAAAATATGTTAAGAAGTTAGGAAACGGAATAATCATAATAGAAAAATATAATCATTTCTTTCTAGTTTTCCCCAGCTTCCATTCTATTCTTTTTATATTCAGATGGATAGCAATCAACAAAGAACAAGATAAGTCATTTAGAAAAATTTGAATATTTATCAAAAATTAATGCATTTCCTTATGAGTTCGATGAGCTTAAATGTTAATGAAATTCTTCCTTTCAAATTACAACCACAAAACCAACATAAGATAAGACCTTGTTATCACGGGTAAAATGTGATAGAATAGCTGGTTTTACATTTAACTAATTTGGAATTCTGTTGTAGGTCAATGAGAAAAGTGCTTAAGATGTTTCTCATTTTTAGACAAAGTTAATATTTCATTCAAAACATTACTATTCTTGCATGTGTTTGGACACAGCATTTCTCTTGAACCAAACTTTTGATTTACTGTATTATGTATTTTAACAGTAACTCTAAAAAAGAAGAAAGATTATAACAAATGATTTCATATTTCAGATGACTAATAGGGAATAAGATTCATTCCATCATTTAAGGTCACATCTAACTGAGCTTTCTTCAATCTATTTATGTGTTGTTTCAAGTGTCATAGAATCACAGAGTCATTAAGGTTGGAAAAGACCTCTAGGATGATGTAATCCAACCATCCAACTATAACCAGTCGTGCCCACTAAACCATGTCCCTATGTAATAGGAGAATTGCAGTCCTGAGGTCCCTTACAATAGGTCACACAGATAGACAACCAGACATCCAGACACCTTCCATGTGTGTTTTACAGAAAGGCTCAGTGAAAGCAGACTGCAAGTTAGAAAATCTTATGCTATAAATGTAACCTAAAGCATTAAGATTTGTTTTTCGTCTTGGGATAAATTCAAAAATTACTTTGACTCCACCTCTATGCTACTTCCTTATAAAAGCTCTGAAAACAAAATTTGCTAACAGTGTTTGAACACTTGTTCCTTAAAATGAGTTGCATTTTTATGCTGTGAACCTAAGAAAGATGTGACTATAGTACACAGAAGATAGACAGGTAAGATGCAATAGCAAGAATAATGTACTTGATGGTTTGGGCATGGGTCAACATCCCCAACAACTCTGACTGTTGGTCAAAACTCATTACACTGTATACTTAGTGCTGTTAGTAACTGTGTTAGCAAATTGATGCTGGTGCTGCCATGTGTAAGTGCCACTCAGATATCCCTCTTCCTGGACTGAACTACAAACTGTGAACAAGATGACAATTACAGCTTATGCTCTGAGATTATATTTGTAGACACAGAAAAGACAACTCCAGCTTACAAATTGTGAGTTTGTATTAGAACCTAATAGATTTTAGGTTACACTAGTGAAATGACTCCTCTAAAACTTGTGCTTATCAAAATGTTGTCATTTCAGAGTTACCATAATCATACTTCTGCACATGCCTGATAAAGCAGACAACTAAGAAACTATCTTAGATTTGCAGCAGAGCTAGCATATTCTCTTTTGTTTATCCTGCATGAACAAAATTGTCTCAAATGTCACTGAGAACTTCCTTCACTGGAGACATTCAAGACCTTCCTGAACACCTACCTGTGCAACCTGATCTAGGGAGCAGGGGGTTTGGACTTGATGGTCTCTAGAGGCCCCTTCCAACCCCTACAGTTCTGTAATTCTGTGATTCTGCAATTCCTCCCTCAGTCCAAACTTTGCTGCACCTTAAAACTTTGTCTCTATAAATGTAGATTTTAAGGTTTTTTGATTAAGAATAATAATTAAAAAAAAAAAATGGCTTGGAGTTCAATTAACAGTGTTATATACATCTGACAGACATGGATGAGTCCTATGATTAAGGAACATGCAAAGCTGTATTTTCCCTACTTTGGTTACTAAAACTGTTCTCTCTCAGTTCTGATTTGGCTCCAAGTCTTTTACTGCGGCGAGAGGGGAGGCTTGCCCTTTCTATAGCCAGCCCCTCCCTTCCAGACTGATGTAGCAAGAAGGACATGCTCTGTCACTTTGAAACAGAGAAGTTTCCACCAGAACCCACTCTGTATCCAGAGGCTCATCTTATTGATCCAGCACTAAGCATCACAGTCTGTGAGGAAGCTGGTGACAGAGCCCACAGGAAGAAGTCACACTTGGAAATGTTTTCTTCAAGCCCTCTGAAGCCGTTAGACCATGCTGTGTACTGATACATCAGAATTCATGTCTTCTTAGCATATTACCATGTACCCGTGCAAAATATCTGTCAGATTACATGGCTTTTCATTATCTATGACAAAACATTAACTGATTAGTTTGATCCACTCTACTATATGCATGGTGTTTTGTCAGCTTTAATTAGAGTAATCTTAGTGAGTAATCACAAAACCAAAGATGGAATTGGAGTGTAGTAAATTACTAAGACACAATAAACTGTATCTAATTGGTATAATGCCACTGACTTCAGTGCCACTACGCCAGGGATGATCTTTACCCCATAGTTTGCAGAACATGTCATGATTTATTTTTCTTGGCATACTGCTTTACTGTTTCCAGTGACTATTAAATGTAATTATACAATGCTTATCAGGAGTTATTTCTCTTGAGCACAATCTTATATTCTTATCAGAAGAGAAAAAAAACTCATTTTAAGCAAACATTGCATAAACTGTCAATTTGAGACATTATATATTCTGTAATTATTATTATTGATGCTTTAAATAATTAATGCTTCATATAAGACTAACCTTGCTTTACCAGATTAAAATACACTAAAGGATTTTAAATTATTTTTTTTTTTTTTCTAAATCTGGATGAAATATATGTCATACTTCTAGTCAAAATGTCTTCAAAACTTGTTTCGTTGTAATTGCTCATGCACAGGGGCAGATTCAGAAAGTGAAAACGGACTCTATTATGGAGCAGTGAATGGATACTCTGGCCTTAAAATATATATTTTTGCTGTATCCTTCTGAGGTTCTCAAAACATTTTTCAGAAACTATAGTAATCACAAAACCTATGTTAGTGTTGTGGCACTTATGGCCATATTTTCACTGTTCTTTCAGGCTATTCAAAAAGGTCTTCACTGAGAGCACATCTTATCAGCTCTGCTGGACATTCTAGTGTCTCTAGGTTGTCTCCACTGCATCCATAATGCAAGAACAGCTGTAGTCCTATAAAAGCTTCTGGCTACAGTCCCATGTAGAACCTGTAAATTACTGATACTCTGTACTAAACTGGTTGCATGCTCTAAAATGTTTGGAATAAAGCTAATAATAAAAAACACAGTAATGATAAAGACTTGCTGAATTATTTCCAGTTTGGTTGCATATATCATTATTAACAACTAAAATGCACAATTGATAATTTTATGGTCTTAATGCCAGTTGACAAAACATGGCTTTGATCCACCAGCATTCTCAAAAAGAGTGGCCATATCCAAACTGGTTGTTGGGAACATTCTTACTAATGCTTACAAATTCCTGAGTTATTCCTGAATGAATGGTGACTGGCAAGGACAAATATCTTATCAGAGCTAGGTTAAAAACCCAACAGGCATGGTAAAGTGCCTACGCAGTGACAGGTGTTTTTTTTTAGTAATCATTTACTTTAGCATCATCTTTACATTTCCCTCAGTTTCTAGTTTCTGATTTGTAGAGATGGACATACTCTGCTTTCACGACTGCTGAACAGTGCCATACTGTTATCAGGGCAGGGGTTGAGTATGCCTTTCAGATTTTCAGAAACAATTCTACTTCAAAAGTAATTTTTCAGATACCTGATGTAATGTCTGTACAGAATGGAGAACAGAATGATTTTTTTTCAGGAAAACAGAGTGTTTTGTTGAGCTAAGGATGCTGTGATTTGTGCTTTAAGAGAAAAAGATCTGTTACTATGTTTTCTTTTAAAATCATATCAGATTTCTCTTGAATGCAATGCAGTTTAACTTCCTTCTGACTTCATAAAATAGAGTTTGAAATCAAATGCTGCTACCGTTGCATTCTATATGCCAGAAACTGTAATTAAAATTGTCTTAGTATAACCATTTTCACAGATAAGCAATGAAGTGCTCTGCAAGACATGGTTTGATGTGATGCAAGCTTCAGCACAACTGAAACAATAAATAAAATGGACGCCAGTGAGTACAACACTGAATAGAACAGAGTCACCAGGGTTAGAAAAGACCTCTATGATCACCTAGTAGACCTACCACCAATATTTCCCCACTAACCTTAGTATAACATTTAAATATTTCTCAAACATATCCGAGTCCTCTCTTTCCAAGCTGAAAACTTACACTTTATTTAGTCTCTATTTCTGTGGAAACTACTCTCTATCTACAATTCTGGTTTCTCATCTTTTTATTTCCCACTAACGTGATAACGTATTTTCCTGACAATTCCTAATTCTATTGCTCTTTCTGACTAGTGATGCACACTGCACTGATCTTTTTGGACTGCCCGCCACGGTGAGTCTCAAATATCTTTTCCAAGTGACAAGAGCTAGTGAAGAGTCCACTGTTACATCTTTTCTGCATCTACATTGTCTCAAACCATGCACTCATAATCTGTTTTCTACATGGGAACAAGAGTTGCCACAATTAAGCTATTACCAGATCATTATCAGATCAGATTAGCAAAAATGTCACAGTCTCCGTCAGGTAGTGTTTACTTTCATTTTCTTGTTATGCCCTCACTAGAAAAGGAGTGAATTGTTGAAAGTTTAATTGAGTATTATGCTTTCTGACTTAGGAATTTACAAATGCATACAGAAAAGATAATTATGAGATCAGGGTTCATCCAAAGGTACAAAAGCTATAGCTAATGTATAATGTGTAGTACATTAGTTATCAAAGCTTCTAAACCAACAATGTATAAAACGCAAGGAGAGCTGGAAGAATCTTCCATTACCTGAACTATTAAAAAAGGACTATGAAAATCAGCCAGGCTTCACTGAGCTCTCCAGCTGCTCCATGAGCACACTAGCACTGCACAAGAAGTGGGCCCCATGCTACAGAACTGCATCAGAGTGGTGCCGGCCCTGCTTGGGGAAGGATGGCAAACATAGGAGGGACCCGAGTGAGGCAGCAGCACTGATGGACCGGCTACAAGCAGAGCTGTTCCCACATGCTGCCTAAGGCAGAAAAGGAGAGATAAGAGGAACTGAGAGGGAATTTGAGAGTGGAAAGAGAATGTAGGAGGGTTTTTTTATTTTGGCTTTAGTTCTCACTGTGCTAGGATGTTATCGATAGGAATAAATGACATTAATCTGCACATGCTGATTTGTTTTTCCTATGATCATAACTGAATGACCTTCTTTTAATTATTTCAACCCACGAGTTGTTTTATCAAATTCTCTACCCCTGTCCTGCTGAGGAGGGAATGTGAGCAAGCAGCACACTGGGCACACAGTAGCCAAAGTCAATCTCACCTCAGAAGGTGAGGATCATGTAGCAAATTGTACTTCATGCTTATAACCACTTGACTACTTTGGTTGTCCCTGAATTAATTGGTACAGTTTGATAAAATGCAGAATAACAGAATAAGAGAGAGAGAGAAATCAATTTGCACCACACCAGAATGAGGGCTTCTTGAACAAAGAATGCTATAAGTTTTGATGGAGAAAAGAATTTTCAAAATGAAATAGCTTGAAAGGGTATTTTGGAGTAATTTAAGATGTCAGCACAGTGAGGCAGTTCTGAGCCACCTTCTGGGTGGACATGCAGATTGTTACAAGTGGAGCATGCAGGCTTTTATTTGTCACTGGTGAAAATGTACAGCTAGTAGGGGTGACTATGTTGCAGAGCAGTGTTTTGTAGCTGAGAATTTTCCCTATCCACTAGTGGTATTGTTCTCTTTGTATCTGTTGTAGTTTCCATGGAAATAAATAGCAGGCATTATCTTAATAGTGACCTGTGTATTTATTTTGATAATAAAAGATTTCAGGTTGAATAAAAATAGATTTTGAAAAAGAGGGATGTTCATTTACATCAAAAAAGAAGAGCACAATCTGCCTACTGATGGATGCATTCTTCAGAAACTGGTTAGAAAAGAAACAGCGCATTAAAATTAAAGTTTTAAAATATAAGAATATGTTGATATAATGAAGAAGAAAGTCGTGTAATAGGCACTGTTAACTGTTTCTTGGTTTGTGAAATCAAACACAATTAGCACTCTTCTCGTCCATAGTTAATGCCTATGACACTCAGCAATGTAGTACTATATACCAGCTTCCTGAATTGCACACTATATTGATACCATTCTTCATGTTTGCTTCTTTTCTTTGTGTACTCTGTATTATTTCTCTTGTTACTATCATATTGTCATTAAATACCATGGAAAAGATTAGACTCTGACTTGTAATTTCTTAACAACGCAAGTCAAAATCCAGTGCTCTCTGTGTAATAATCCCTATTGAATATACACTGAATGACAAATAGCATATTTTATTGCAAGTGTTTTTAGTGCATCATTTTTTTTGTCAGTTCTGCATGTTGTAATTTTCCTCTCTGACATTACAAATGTGTTTCATTTTGATTTGCTATTGCTCACACTGTTTGTTGTCAGCAGATTTTCTAACAATTAATTTTCAAAATGTTAATGAAATTGAATATAGTTGACATACATTTATATATTCATCAGCATTCTTGTCAATTGCTACATTCCAAAGAGATTCTTGAAGATAGCAGATCTTCATTTGCCTCTTTTCTCCAGATTCTCTCAGGTCATCTATTTCTAACTAACTCTGTCTTCATCAATATTCCCTGACAAAATTACACTACAAGCTGCACACCTATCATTAACTGTCTTTTGTGCCCGTCATCATTCTACCTATAATTGTGAAAACAAGTAAATAACTTTATAGCTTGAGCACTTTAACAGTGATCCTACTTATTCTGTTATGATTTTTTGCTTGGAAGAACAGCCTATTTTTCAGTTTCCCTCCAGCAAACAAAAGCTTTGGGACCTAAGCATTCTTTTTGCTGTTGTTGTTTTCCCTTCTCTCTTTGTAAACAGATTAATAACCATGTTCTGTTTTTCTATCCTTGTTTATCATGAAGCTGAGACCCTTTCCTAGGCATCAGGATCTCTGAGGTCATGTTCAGACTGTTTCCGTCTTGTAGTCTTCTAATACTAATCTTCTGGCAGGCTTTCCAGAATTGAATCCCTCAGAATCTTACCCTATTTTCTCCAGATCTTTTGCAAAGCTTCATCAGGAAACTTTTTATAAGCCAACATTATTTTTATGGAGGAAAAGAATAAGCACAGGTTTACAGGAAGAGCTTTTGTGAAGCCAGCCAATACAGTTGAGAGAATTCCTTAAATGTTAAAGGAGAACCATATGACTGAGTTTGGAGCAGATGTAAGAGTGTTTGCTTCAGACTTAGGGACTGCTTTATGCAAAGTTAAGTGATCCATCCACAGTTTCATAGTGGAAAATAATTTCCTTAATTATTCTGTTTGCCAGAATTTCATGATAGTACTGAAGACTCTATTTGCCCTAAATTTGAAGGTAAAAATTTTTATATCCATCCACCAATTTCTTTTTTTCCTCCCTTTTTCTAAACCACATCAAGGACAGAAGCGTCATGCAGTGATGTGCCAGTTACAATGGTGGATGTCTTAACACTTAAAAAAAAAAAAACAGAGAGGAAGTTAATAAAGCTGATAGTAGAAATCTAGGTGGTATTGGAAGTAGAGGATGACATTCCCTGTTTAAACCTGAATTGGAAAAACATATTCCAAGAAAAAGATTTTTGAAACTTAAGTTGTGGACACATTGTCCAGATGTCTCAATGAAAGTAAGAACTTTTCCTGAGGAAAAGGAAAGTTTTCAGACAGCTTTTTGTGGAAGTCTCTACAGTATTACTTTCATAATTGCCTTGCATGTAGCCATTAATATTCAAGATGCTGCTAGTTTCTCATTTTTTACTAACAACATAGTGTTTCTACCTGAGCAAGCTTATAACACCTGCATGAAGACTGGAAATGAAGCAGAGTCCTAAAGTGAAAGGGGAAATAAAGAAATAAAAAATTGAAAATGGAGAGCAGAGAAAATTTGAATGAAAACAGCCTAAAATTTATTTAGGATCAGGGTGTTCAGTATAGAGGAGTTTAAACTGTCCTCTCAGTGATATCAGACAGTTAACACCCTCAAACAAGTAGGCAACACCCTCTAGGATGGAAAGCACTGATCTGAGATATAAAATCCCTCAGAGAAGGAGCAAATTGAAGGAAGGTTCCTGAAGTTTCACATGTATTTGATGACTTAGCTCCCACAGGGCCAGCAAGCTTTTCAGCAACTGCAGCAATTAAGTTGAGGTATGAACACCTGATCTCTGACTGAGCTCCTGCCCCAGCTCAGTGTACTATGCATTATGGAACTCGGTAACCACTGAGTGAGTGCTGGTCTTCCATGTATAGTATTCTGCTTTCAGATCAGAAGCTAACAGTTTTCCTTAGGTTTCAGCGTTCAGGAAGAGGGATTTGGTTTTAGGTTAGAGTCTAGGGATAGGTCTTGGAATGGTGTTAGAGTTAAGGTAGGGGTTAGGCCTGAGAAACTACTTTTACAGTTAGAGTTATCACTAGGGGTTGAGGTTTGCAGTTAGATGTTATGTTTATGGTTGGGATTCTGGTTCTACAAATAATTCCGTGAATAAATGTCTAATGAAAGGATTTGAGAATGTAATCCCCATTCAACCTGTCTTCAAACACTCTCAAGAAGAGGGTCATCCACAAGTTCTCTGGGCAGTCTGTTCCAGTGCCTAACCACCCTCATGTAGATTAATTTCTTCTTAATATTTATCCTCTTTTAGTTTAAAGAATTGCACCTTGTCTTGCTACTACACTCCAGTGCTCCAGATCTCTGATGATCCTCATGGCCCTCATCTGGTCTCACTCCAGCATCTCCACATCCTTCTGATGCTGAACATGCTGGTGTCTTAGGTGGGGTCTCATGAGAGCAGAGGGAGGCAACTAACTTCCTCAGCCTACTGGCTAAACTTCTTTTGATGCAGCCAAAGATGCACTTTGCTTTCTGAGCCACAAGCACACATAGCATGAGCACACATGAGCCCAGGTCAGTTTTTCATTCATAAACACCCAGTTTAGCTCATAACATGAAGTAATGTGAATATGCAGGGCTATATTCTGTACCATACCACACATGTCCTTTGTATGACCTTGAGTGTACAGTCTCCATCAGTATGAAAGTATAAACTGCTCTCAAATATCTCAAGAGGACTTCTATCCCTGCATTATTTCATGTTGTAAATAAAGAAAATACTATGAGCTGTGATTGACTTTGAGAGCTAAATAGCTTAAATAATTATAACTTGAGACGATTCATCATGCAAAACAGTCCACAATATCTAGTCAGAATATAATCAACTTCAGAATCAGAAAGCTTTGAATGATCATGCTTGGAGCACCAAATTGTAGATCGCATTATTTTAATAGGATGTATCTCATTTTCATTATGTATTATTCTAGGACACTTTTGTAAATGTTTACCTAAAGAAGTTTGTCCCTTCGGGTAAGATGAAACTAAACATATCTTGCAATAAGAATCTAAATGATTGTTAATTATACCAAAGAATGGTTATAATTCTTCTCTTAGTGTATAAAATAAAAATGAAGAGTCTCATTACCTTTATATGTGAATAAATATTGTAAAGTATTCTTCATAGAAACAAGCTAATCCAATTATTCACATTAGTGGAAATGAAAACATCTACATTTTGGTCAAAGATTTGTAAGTCACATATCAGAATCTGGTCAAGTAAAAAAAAAAAAAACAGTAAGGTTCATTTAGTCTTTAGTTATGCAAAGCTTTGTTTTGGTTCAGATTTTTTCTCATATATATTTCCTATATGTTATTCTCACAAGTCATTCTGTTTGTTGTTGTTGTTTTAACTTAACTAAATAAAACAGCCTCTTTCAAAGCAGTGTAAAAAACAAACAAATTACAAACAAAAACCCTTAATTTTTAAAAACACACAAACTCACACACACAAAAAACAAAAACAAACAAAAAAAACAACCCAGGATGTTTTCAAAGAGGTTTTCTCTTTTTCAGAAGTAAAGGCACTAAAATTCAGTACTTTTATCTGCTGTCACATGTAACATAACGTAGTGCTCATAATAGGATAGTCTTCTTCTTCTGGACAGCAACTTTTCTTTTGTTGCTATCAACAGAAATTGTTTTTCAGAAATGTCTATTCAGGACATTTGTGAGTCATTCAGTACTTCTATTTATTTGTTGATTGTTGTTCTATGATTCATTATCTAGGTTTTTGAGATGGGAATAATCATGCATAAAATCCATAATTATGATTTTTTCACCTTCTAATGTACCTGGTGGATTTTTTTTTTCATTTATTAAAAAAAACCACTAACATAAAATATTATACACTTGCAGTTTTTTTGTACTTGATGTTTTCAGGCACTCTCACCTGGAAAATGAGAATGAAGTTGCCTTGTTTGCATTAAACTTTCAGAAGTTATTTTCTTTCACCAGTTTAAAAGATATTTCACTTATTTTTGGAAGTGTTTTCAGTTTTAAGGTTTACCCTGATAAGAGCTACATACTTAAAACATAACTAAAAATGCTTTTTTTTTTTTTTTTTTTTACAATTGCATTTACAACCATTTATTATGATAATAATTATTATTACTATTGGAAAGAGCTTGTGTTTTTCTTTCCTCTTTGAGCCACCAAAGAAAAAATACACTTTTTATAGCTCTATAATTGTTAACTGGTAATAAATTCAGATAAAAAGTAGTTTCATCTTCATCTACTGACAGAATGTACCTCTGAAGCATAAGAAACAGAACTTTATTTTAAAAGGCAAGGTGTTATTTCGGAAATGTAAGGCCTCATTCTGCCCAAGAATAATTTGCAGAACCCCTCTGAAGTCAACTTCTGCAAAACCAGAATGAATTCATTGCAAAATTTTGTTTTGAGAACATTTTATTTGAAGTGCTGACAGTAATCTTTGTGTTATTGATACGATTAAGAGGGGAGAACACCTTTTTGACTACGTTTAAAATGACATAGAAAGCTTACATTAAAATGGAGAGTAAGAAGAATAGAAATAACAGTGGCTTATCAGGCGGAACATTCATCATTTATGTAGATCAATGTTTTTAAATCTCTTGTAATGCTAAAATTAAATGCTGGAATGTTAGAAAGGCTTTCTTCAGTTGGTGGGATTATGCTCATCCTTTTTACCTATTGTCCATATTGCATTCACATAACACTCAAATTATCTTCCTTCTCTTTCTTGATATATGGATTTTGAATGCAAAAATATTAATGTAATTTTATTTCTAAACAGACTGTGTAAAATCAGGTTCTTATTTGCTTTTTCAGTAATCTTTCCTTCCAAAGGAATTACTGCTGTCTGGATGTTCCTAACCTCTTCTAAAATGTGGAGGATGAAAATAAAGGTTTTGTGAACTTCAGGAACTTTGAATATAAAAGCAATCAGTGAGACAATTGACTGCCACTCTTCAGGACAACTATAAAGATAGAGTTCATATCGATACAAATTAGAGCAGCAGCTATGCACTTTTTTTTTTTTTTTTTTTTTTGCTTCAGCCTTTCTTCTGTTATTTCAATAAGGTATAATTGTGTTGCTTTTGTTTTCTTTTTTTTTTCATTTCTACTTTATTTCTTCCTTCCTTAGCAAGAGTCTCCCTCCAATAAGCACACATATCTCCTGTATTTGCTTTGCTCTAGTCTTGCTTTTTCTGCACCTATATGTTAAAAATTTCTTCTATTTCATCCTTTGCACCTTCAGTTTGGACTCCAACTTTCTCTGTTTTCTTCTAAGTACTAAATATAGCTGATAATACAAGCAGAGTTCTTAACGTGTGTTGGATGCTGAAGCAGCTTGTGGTTTGTTTTATTGATCCTAGTCCCTTTGAACTAAGACTTGGAATGAAATCAAGTTGTTGATCAAGGAAGAGTGTGCCTTTATTTATTGAAAGACAGGTTAGCAGGAGAGGAAAAACAGAAGAGACTGAGAGAAAAAAGGATAGAAAAGCAATCACTGCAGATTCTTTGATGTTCTGAGGGTCTGTGCTCCTCTTTTCCTCTTTCTTCTCTTTCTTCTCTTTCTGGTGTGGTCAAAGACGTGGTAGGGAGAGAGTTGCTGGCTGTGGGTTTGGCAGTGCTTTTTATACAATATGATGGTCCCCTCCAATCGGGCCAGAGAGTGTCCAGTATCATGAAATGTGTGCATGTTTTACCAGCCATGCTTCTTCCTTTGTGTGGTGATAATGGATCGTGGTTAAGGGGGGGGTGGGGACCCAAGACCATGTTAAGCAAGACCTCTAACTCCTCGCTTCTCCATTGCACTTGTGCACCACATGTTTTTGTTCTGTACCTTTCACGAGTGGTACAGTACATTGATTGTTCTGAGGCCTTCACAGGATTGTTACAGTTTTGACTCTAGTTACCATTTAGCTGCAAATCCACCTTTTAGGCAACTGGAGTGAGAATTCACAGTGCTCCAGTTCCATGTGGGGTCATCACAGATTCTTAGCCAGACAGATCTATCACTATATTCCCACAACACAGTTGCCACAAATGCATAAAATTTCCAAAGAAGAGAGTAAGAAGGGGTAGAAAAAAGAGACAAATGAGGTAGATCTTCATTCTTTATTCACTGCCAAAAAATGTCCAGTGGCCACTTTTACTCTCATTGTACATTGTGAGAATCTCTGATAGAAAGCTGGAACTTATAATTATGTTCTTATCATAGTTGTTCATACCATAAACATCTTCCTAGATAAATGTTTCCATTATTTGTAAAGCAAGATCTGTTAGGGAAAGCAGGAAAAGGAAGCAAAAGAAGTCTAAATTCACACAGACTCTGCCAAATTTCTAGGCCTTCAGTATTTTGCTGTACTGTTTTGGAAATATTGTATTATAGTTTTAACTCAATAAGCTGTAAGCACTAGAAATGCATTTATCTTCAAAATAAGAAAAGCATATGCATGTTGGACATTAATAATGTTATGATCAATGTGATAAATTACCTTGAAGTCATGTACTTCATCTGGTTTCAACTCCATTGCCTAAAATCAATAAATCTAAATATCATGATAACTTTGGAAGCAGGAATATTTATCAAACAGATGAAGTACCTCTCTATAATGATGAAGACAAAGGCTACTAAAGTAAGTTGTTTTTTTTTAAGAAATTTTAGAAAAAAGTGGAAATAGGAACCAGAGAAAAACTAGTTTGTGATGTGCCATGAAAAATTACTTTGCCAAATGTTATTTTTGCTTTAAATTAAAATCAGAAGTTATTTTGCAATGAGTTGTTCTATAAAAAACTATGATTTGGCAAAAGATTTCTGCAGAAGTTAATTTGCAGCAAGAATTTATTGTAGCTCTGCTTCAAAAAATAAGATCGTGTACTTGATGAAAGAACCATGGAAAATCTCACAGATAAGAAAAGTGATACATGTACATGAGGATCTAAATTATCCAAAAGTTAGAGAAAATCTTCTTTCAATCTATAGCTATAAAAGAAATGGAACAAAAGATAAAATTTGGGTCTAGTTATATCTTTTTGTTTTTCATTTTCTAAGGTGAAAACCTAGAATTAATCATGTATTTATGGTCATATCTAACCATGTATCTTTGTGGTAAACATATTTTGATATTTCCTGCTCCAAAACTCAGGTATTTATTCTCCTTAATTAAACAGAGTTATTTAGTTTTTTGTATCACTGTTTCATTCAAGTTTATAACAGCAGGAAAATTTGGTAGGCAATAAAATTGCAGTTTACTTCATGCAAAATAATAGTAACGAGTGGAAGGGAAGAGTTCCTTGAATTTTTTTTCAGAGTATGTAGACATGCAATAATTTTTTTACTTATATTCTTTGAGGTCTGCTCTGAAAGTAAAATTTCTTATTTTATTATTTTGATCCACTTGTTCAGAGGCAGGTGGTGGTAGAACTTTTCCACAAGTATTCTCTTACAAGCTGTTGACAGATGGCAGCAGAGGGACAGTCTGACAAAATGGTGTCTGACGTGGAAGTGCACATGAAGGTCACCCTAAAGTTATGTTGCGTATTTCTTTCCATGTAAACTACAATGGATACAAAAATGCAAGGTAAATAACACTATTTAATAGAGAAAATTCTCAGCTACAAAACACTAGTTTTCAACACAGTCAGCACCACTTGCTCTGCATTTTTGTCAGCATGCTATGCTCATAAAAATCTACACTAGCAGAGATAACCAACAGTTTCACAGCTGCTATGATGTGCTATTGCTGAAGCATGCTACTTACCACCTTACTGTGCTTACACCCACCATTTGGTCTCAATAAATGTTCAGCAAATGCCGATACTGCCATCACTGCCGTCTATTACATCAACAAGATGTAATGGAATATGAGAGAGAAGGTCATGGGCAAGACATTGAGCAATGGATCTGGACTAGACAATTTCCAGAGGTCCCTTCCAGTATGTGTGATCCATTCATTTTTGATCTTCCAGTCTTTAATTATGTACTACAGATATTTTATTTAGTCATTAGGAAAAACTGCTTGTTTAAGTCTAGGTTTTCGTAATTTAAAGTATCAGCATCTATGTCATGGTTTTATGATTTTTGGTATTGGTATTCCACATCATAACATCATGTAGTGCATTAAGAATTAAAGAGTTAATGCTCCAGCTTCATGGAAAGTTATGGGTATACCTGTCTCAGAAGAGAAGAAGAGCTACATTTCCCAGAGGACTTTCTGTTGCTTTGTACCGGGCACTCTCTTGCTCAGCTTCAATTCCAATTATTGTGTTATTTTGCTTTCCAGTATCTTATTTAGTAGATTATCTTTCCTCCTCAGATCATTGCTGCTGTTTTATTTCTCAGCCCACCTCCCTTTTCCCTTTCCCCCTCCCCATTTCCCAGGGCATGGGTCCATGGGTCCCCTGCACCAATCGTCATGGAATCAGGCCGAAGAAGCCTGTAAAACGTTGACAATTTATTATTTATTTAAGTAATCATTAACATACATTAATTCCAATAAACTCTACAGAGATATTGATATTTCTTTTGTTAATCCTTGGAGCATTTTTGTGTCTCTGAGTATGGGGAAGTTTTATTTTGAATGAGGTCTCAGTGATATCAGTGGGAATAGATTAAAGAAAATGCATTATTTAATGTTAGTAAGAATTGCACAGCCAAGCTGAGATGTCTCAGTTAATTGTTCCATGACATGAACTGTAAAGTACAGGCAGCATTAGCAATTTATTCTTTATTATTCTTAATATTAAGAATCCAAATCGAAAATAAGGTGTCTTTTTAGAGAGAATTATTTAATTCTTTATACCCTCCTCAAAGGATATTTCTTAAAACTATAAACCTGAGAAAATAAGGTTTTACCATAAAAATCCTGACATGACATTAAATACAGTATTGCAACAGTGACAATATTATATGTGCAAAGAACTACCAAAAGCAATAAATGAATCCACTAATATAAATTGTTTTAAAATGGGAGGTAGGTAAGTCTTTGGAAAAAGAAATATTATGTGGAATAGAAATGCTAAATCATGGCAAGAATGTGCAGTAAATGCCAACATACAGTCTTCTATAGGATTTACTGCAAAATCTCAATGCAGCTTTATTTTTCCTTAGAGCAAGATGAAGCTACTACCAGATTCTGTGCCATATTTTATGGATTGTCATGATAAAGTGTTAATAAATTGACGTTTATTATGCCAAGACATTTGATGTTTTATCTGCTTTCCAACAGAAAAATGTCTTAAATTTTACATTAATATACCCTTATCTTTTTAAAAACATGGTTGCCAGATGCTTACTTCGCATAGACCTAAAAATAATAATAATAATAAATATTTTTATTAGACAGCAGAAAATATATATGCACTAACAAATTCTCCTTTGCAAATCTTGCAAATCTTTGCCAACATGCAAATCTGGAGTTTCAATGTTGATAGATAGTACCTAATGATATATATGTATATGTGTATGAGTATAATCACACGCAGATCTTGCAGTGCATTTCCTTAAAAAAGTAGGTAAAGAATTAACCTCAACTAAGAAAAAAGAACAAATTGGTCATCTCTCACAATAGAGTGTTGTATACAGTACCGAGCAGTACATTTATAAATATGTAAATTAATTTTCTTTAAATAAAAATCATTTTGATATTATCACTTCTTAATTGTGCAGTTTATGATATTGGATATTGAAACAAGGTCTTTTTTTATTTTTTTTTTCATATCAGTCTTTAACACAGGAAGAAAAAAATGGATATTTAATATGACAGGGGAATAGAATTTCCTAACACTAAGAACCAAATAAAAATGTTTGACCTTATTTAGCAAAACTGCAGTAAGATAGCAAATGCTCATTGTCTATAAACACTTTAAAATGAATATATATATATATATATATAAAATCCAAGGTTAAAACAATTACATATGCTAAATTAGAAACAAGTATACATTCTTAGCCAAAAAAGTTGAAAAATTTCTTGCCATCAGACTGCAAAGATACTGAATATCATTCTGTTATGAGGTGATCAGTAATGAGTAGATAAGTAGTAGAAGGAAAGCATTAGTCAGGACTTAGTAACCAGGAAAGATTTCCCTTTCTGTCATGTGTTCTCGTAATGTGAATACAGTTTTTTATTGCAAATTTCTTATTTTAACTTATTACTTACTAAAGGCAGTGAAGGAGAACAGTTGCCTCGTAAATGTCTGATGGAGTAAATGGAAGATGCATGGCTGGTGGAGGTTGGAGGCAGTATATTTACTAGTGAAACTCCTACAAATTCTCTTACTTTTCTTCAGTGATCTTATCTTGTGTCCCTCTGCAAGCATGCAGGCTGCCTAAAAGGTTTTCCATAATGGCAGTGCCTCAGAAAACAATAAAATGACTGACAACATTTTTTAGAAAATTCAGCTCCCCAGATTGAATACATCAAAGTTACAGGCCCCAACACAGATCTCAGTCTGAAACACTACAAACAGGCTGAAAAGTGCCTGTAAGCCATGGAGCATTGAGAGGAAACTTCTAGAAGATATTATTGAAGTTTCCTTTCTTTAAATTGTCCGTTCTAATATTTTAATTCTCTCATATGTGATCTTATCTCTTAGAACTTTTCTGGAGACAGTTTAGAAAGATCTACGAAAATTAATGAATCTGAAGAGAGCACCCTCACATCAGAAATAAAGCATTTCTTCCCCATTTCTTTAAGTGAGCTCAGAGCTCATTAAAGCAAGAGAGGATGCCATGTAGCTTTGTAGTAATTTCACATTTCATCATTTAAAACAAATGAGAAAAATGAATTTTTATTCACTAATTTTCCCCATTGTCTTAAAAACAAACAAACAAAAAAAGATGTCTATATTACTTTTGAAATAGGCAAATTTTGCAAAGTTGTTTTGCATAAGAGATTGAGAGTTATGGTGTCATAACTATTTTTTAACATCTCTAAAGTCACATTACTGGTTAACATGGATGCGTATGAAATCAACGTTGTCCTGAGACTACTAAAACTTGCATTTCTTTCCCTGACAATTGAATTAAAAATGTCAATCAAATAAGATAATTATTTCTCATGCATCAATTCATACATCCACTGAGTAAAGATTGCTTCTTTCTCCCCTAACACAATGAACTCCAGCTAAATCAAGGTTTATTATTTCAGGCCCTTTTTTTAAATTTATTTTTCTTTCTGTAGCCCAGTCAGTTTTCTATTGTGACTGCTCATTATCCTTGTATGAATTCAGGCACTCTGTTTGCTGCACACTGACTTCAAACATAATGTTAAATTGGTAGAGATTATAAGATGAATAAATAAGTTATCTGAGAACATATGCTATTCAAATAGGTAAATAGGAATCTGCTACTCTTCCACTATATATCCTCTCCACATTTATTACCAACAGCTCTGTAAATGCTTTGGAGGCACTAGAGGAAAAGAGAATTCTGATGACATTTCCCCAGTGAGAATACTGTGTTAAGAAAGATGAAAGAAACCCGTGTCATGTTCTGCCCTTTCAAACTTTATTTTCTTTTGATTATTTTAATTTACTATGTGTCAGGTATTGGCACATTCCTTCATATTTACATCTAATGGCAGTCATTACATAAGGGCTCATAATATTTTTAGGTACATTTGGTTTAGAAGATAAAGGGTTGATACACCTTTTAATGTCCTGAACAGTGAGCCACACTTTAACTACCAGTCAGCATTTCCATCCACAATTTATGTGTTTGGGTAACTATAATGTCATGATGGAAACAGGCACTAAACTGTTGATTCTGTTTAAATTTTCTCACTTTCACAGTCACAAATCAGACTTGATCTTAATTTTTCAAGGGGAAGGTAATGTGGTGTTTCGTTTTATTTTTTCCTTGGGACAACAGAAAACCCAAACACCAAAACACTAAATCACAAAAGCCAAAGAGCATGTCTAGTAAAGGATTGGAGAGTTGATGACATATTTTGGCCTTAAGGACACTTTTCTTACCCTGCTGATACCCTCCTTTCATTAGTTCATCCATCAGAAATTCTCTGGAGATCTACAGCTTGTTTTCCCTGGCAATCACAGCATTTGGCAGAGACGTAGCATATTTGTCCCTGTTGGGTATATCCCTAATAGATATGTTCAGGGATCTACTAAGAAATATCTTCATTACCATGAATATTTCAACAGTCAAAGCTCAGGCATGAACAAGAATGCAATTTTGCTCTATAAATAAATACACATTTGCTCCATAAATACTTCTATAGTTTTGTTTCCTTAGTATTTGAATCTCTTTATTTCTTTAGACTGTCCATTAGAAATCTAATCTGGGAGTAATAAATCGGGAGCACGTGCTATTTTTCTTTCAGCTGGTTGTTTCCCCCCTAGCTCTTGCTAAAAATCTAAAATGTTCTAAAAATACATGTAAACACATTTAATCAAACCCATGTCTCCTGCAAATACTAGCTTTTTAAGAAGATGACATTTCCAGTTACATTTATGTAACTGAAATGTTTGGGCAATATTTCTCAGGCCTGAGGCCATCTGGCATTGCACAAATTTTACCCATGCTGGTAGTCTTACTCACCTCTATTAGGAACAGTTCCAATCCCATGCTGCATTATAGGCTTCGTATTTTTTAACGTTAATGAGATTCCTAGTTGGCATGGGTCAAAACTGTGCCATGGATGATAATAACGGTTAAAGGAGCATAGACAATTGCAAAGACACTTTGGATCCATATTCTGTCTTAATTCATTTTACTAGCATAAGCATAGGCTTCATACCAGAAGGTATATAACCCATGAACATATTGGTAAACGCAGAAAAAAAAGGAGGGGCAAGCTTAACTCCTTTAAAAGATATTGTAGGAAGGCAATCAAGTGATACAGGTGCCAGTTATAATGAGAACAAGAGATATCACCAGCTTAATGAAAACATACACTATATCAAAACATTCCCTTTATTAGTGTTTATAGTTGGCAGCCAATGTGAGACCTATTCTAGCAGGCAGATAGGTAAATTGAATATAAATGTTTAGGTTGGTCTGAAAATAATACCACCTTTTCAAACCCATAGAAACACAACAAAGTCAAAGAGCACAGTAGCACTATTTGATAGAAAAAATTCTACTAAACACTACTTCTCAATGTAGTCACCACCACTGACTATGTCTTTTTGCCATCATGCTATGCTTATAAAAATCTGCACCAGCAGAAGTAGCCCACTGTTTCACAGGATATATATGTCAGCGCCATTACTAGAACATGTTGCCCATGCAATCCATCTTTTAACTGCCCGAACAAATGCAAGTCAGAAGGTGCCAGATGTGGACTTTACAGTGGATACGTTAGGACAATTCAGCCATGATTGGCAGTTTGCTCCACAATCTTCAAACTGGTATGGGTGTTACACCCTTCCCATGAAGGAAGGTAGGGGTGATCAGATATGTGACCCCCCAGTTAGATTACAGTAAAGTGATACTTTAAGTTCAAAGACAGTTATCAATGAGAGAATTTAATGAGAATCTCTGTCCTATAGTTGTCTTAAATGTACTGGTACTCTTATAACTTTATCTGCCCAAGTGGCGTAGTTAAGCAATGCAACTTTATGAGAAACTGAAATCATCCTTGCAATTATTTGATAGTTTTTGAGAGAAAATGAAAAGAGAGAGACAGAAAGGAGTGGGGATGTGAGGGAGATGGGGAGAGGGTGAGAAAGAGAGAGAGAGAGATGGACAGACATACAGAGAAAGAGATCATAGGTCCAGGTTCCAGCACTGATCCAGGAAATGTGAAGTTCTAGGTCTGGGATCACACTTGTCCCCAATATTCAAAGTATCAAAAACTCTCAAGATTCTCTCAGGTCTGCTAGAGGTCTGTTATACATACTAGATTTGCAGTGTTTTCTGTCCCAATATCATCAACACGTGAGTACAATAAATAAGTTTGTCACAAAGAAGTTTTAAGTAAAAATTTCTGCAGCAAAACAGAAATGTTTGGGAGATTAAGGCAGTTCTGTTTTTCACAGGGCTCTCCACTTCAAACCAAGTCTTCAACTTTCAATTCCTTTTCAATAGTCTTACCTTTCAAGTGTTTGACACAATTATAGGTATACCACAGATACAGTATTTTTCACTGATGTATTGTTACACATGGGGCCTAGGGGTATTCATGGAATAATGGAATGGCCTAGGTTGAAAAGGACCTTGAAGATCATATAGTTTCCACCCTCTTTCCACTGGCAGAGTTGCCAACCACTAGAACAGGCTGCCCGGAGCCACATCCAGCCTTGCAGAGCTACATCCAACCTTATTGTGTTGCATAAAAAAAGTTGTCTTCCTCACAGGCCTGACTCTGGTGTCTGAGAGAAGGCACTTCAGGCATCTCAGACAAAGCTTTGTCAGTGTTTCAGTGTAGTGGTCAGAGCTGACAGTCTGTTCAGTTTTTAGGAAATCCAGAAGGATCACCCTTTCCTATTCCAAAAGACAGCATACATCATTCTACCTGCTGAGGGATGTACCTTAGACTTTCACTTCCACGGAGGATTCACGTTACCACTCCATGGACTGATGCTTTCACTCCAACTTGTAGTACTGACACCATATCTCATCACCTGTAATGATGTGATCCAGGAAACTATCAACGTCATCCTTGTAAAGGTTCAATAGATTCTGACAAACTCACAGAGAGTGTTCTTCCTCTTCTTGTGTATTTGTGCAACCCACCTGGTGAGCACTTTGCATAATTCCAATGTTGCTACTGTCATTTCCAGTGCAATGAAGCCAGTATTCAGTGCCATACACAGTTCCCTTGCTGTAATCTGCTGATTTGCACAGATGAGCAGATTAAGACACTCTTCATTTTGTGGTATAACAGCTGTGCACGGCCATCCAGAATGTGCCTTGTTTTTTGCATCACTGTCACCACTGCTGAAACGCACCATCCACTCCCTCACTGTGCTCACATCCACTGTTTGGTCTCCATAAACATTCTAGAAGTATCAGTGAATAACAGTGGATTCCATTTTTTCCTCATGGAGGAATTCAGTGACACACTTCCATGCTGCACTTCCATGTTAGAAGCCTTTGGTCAGATTGCCCCTCTGTTGCCATGTGTCACTAGACAAACTTTAAAATTTTTTTGCTAGAAAAGAATCATTCCTTGTAAAATGACTGGCAAAATTGACTCAAAAATATACCAGCCATTACTTTTCACTTCAGATGTTCTGTCAGCAAGCTATGCTGATAAAAATGATGGGCAGTTCTTAATGACTACTTTCTAAACTTCCTCTGCTGCATACAGAAGTACTAATAGAGTTGCTCTGAAGAAAAGAGTTCTGTAAGTACGTCCAAGCGTTAGTGCATTTGAGTCAAAAGGAGTATAAAAACCCAAAATTTTATTTAATTAGGAACAGAATTAGAGATCTCTTCCAGGATTTGACATTGCAAATAATCACAAAAAAAAAAAAAATTAAACTGTGATTATGTGATTTTTCTTACACCTTCTCCATGTGGAACGTAAAGCATCAATAATGTTGACATTTTTATATGTGCTTAAATAATAGCATTATTAACGAATATATTAGAAAAAAAAAATGGAAGTAGACCTTATGCTTCCACCAAATAGGTCTCTTTTTGTTTTTTGTTTTTTGTTTTTTTTTATTATTATTTTTTCTTTTAATTAAAAAAGATGGAGATGGAAAAATAATGAAAGATACTTTTGAGATCAGTTAGGAGACTCAGAAACATTATAATTTCTGGACAATTAGTCTGCAATTTATGAGTCCAAATGTAGGTATGTACTTTTCAACAAGTAACGTTGAGGTCCCTTTTAAGCCAAAAATACAAACTGTTCCAAGAAATATTTCATTTAATCCTAGAGGATGCTTCTAAATGCAATTTACATCCACTAAATTGAGTCAAATCAAGAAAACTTAGTAACGTGGCTTACTGAAGAGACATTAAGATAGACTTTTTTTTTTTCATTTTTTTACTTTTGGCATCTTCATCTAGCCTGATTAATCCAATCCTTGTTATTTTTAAATCATATCTTTCCTTGTTTCACTGTTGAAAGAAGCTTTGTTGTGGAAAAGTGTCACTAGATTACTTTTTTTTATTTATTTTATTTTCATCAGCTGAAGTGAGCTGGAAAAGGTAAGAGCGTTTGAGAGCATTGCTTGGCTGTGATAGATACTGTGATTTAACTGGGATAGGTGAAGCTCTTTTGCAAATCTTACAGACATGTTAGATTAAAACCAGCTCTTCATGGAGTGAGGTAGGAAAAGAATCTCTACAATTTTTCAGAAATTTCTTTTTGCACTTAAGATTCATAGTGACTTCAGTAATCTGCAAGCAGAAAATAGAATATGATCAAGAGGTAACATTTACAAGTGGAGGAGAAAACAGAATGGAAATGTTCCTAGTTTTACACAAGTTTAATCTGGAAAAGAGATGAACCTACAGATCTACATTTAATCCTCAGATGTGAGAGGAACATAAAGGGTAGCTTGTAAGAAGCTGTGAGTAATAAGGAATGCTGCTCCCTAGGTTCTGCTGACTCGCAGACTCTAGCGGTGTGCTCAAATTGGTAGCTGCCACTACCAGCTTTACTAAGGTTTATACTCAGAACAAATCAATTTTCCAGGATGTAAAATTTCAGCTCTAGGTGCTGTATCTATTTAATAATACCACAAAATGCATCGCCACAGGAATCAGTCCCTGAAGGAACTTGCCCATGGATGCGGTTTTTCTTTTTAATTTTAGATTTAATGAATTCTAAATAGAATGCTAATGTGACATGGAAGTTGTAGATTTGCTTCAGAAATTATTAGAGGGTTCTCTCTAGCCTTTATGTCCTATGCTATTACATAAAAATGTGCTTTTGGTTTCAAAAGCTTGTGATTCAGTACCACATGGATTGCTTGCTTTTAAGAGGAAGTACAAAGCAATACTGGTTAGCAATAGTGTAAATATGTGAAAACTTAGTACCAAAAAATTGTATGCAAATAGTAATTTATACAGCTGAAATTAATGAATGGATATAAATTCCCTTTTGTCAGGGCTTGGTGATTTCTTTCAATGATTAATTATAGTAATTAAATGTAAAGTAGAGCTGATTTGCACCGAACACCTATGTAAGTTTTAGACTTCAAAGGACACTGGATATTTATGAAATGCAGGCTCAGTGCTGCAGATTTATAAACACTGTGATCTTACCTTCCTTCTGTTAGTTGTATTGACTCAGTTCCCAGATTGTTTGCTGTTTTTGTTTCTTTGTTTTTTAATTTTACATGATAAATGGTTTTGGTTTCTTTAAAGGAAGAAAAAAGAAAAAAGATCTGCTGGTCTTTCTTTGTTGCGATATGTATTTTGGCAACTGTACCAGAAACTAATAGAAGTACTTTCCATAGGAGTTCGTTAGGATGGATCCAAGTTTAGAAAATTTTACACAGGTTACCTCCACTTTGTTTGAACCTTACATTAGTGCTTTCTCTCCTTTCACTGTTGGTTTACTAGATAATAGATCACAAATACTACAACTACAAACAGCCTGAGTATAAAATAGAAAATCTGGCCCCCCAGGAAAATTTAATTCACTATATTATGTTACTTTTCGCATATGAAAAAGTCTTTACTAGAGAAGGTATAGAGAACTTTTATTGCCTTGGAGTCATTTGGTCAGTATTTCTTCACTTACAACCACAGTCTATAACTGTGATTGTAGACTTAGAGAAAACTGTTTTAAAACTGAATTTTTACATAAAGCATTAATTCATAAGAAAATCTATAATGTATTCATAACTTTTGTTTCACATTCAAAATATGCTCTTATTCTCCGTGAATCTTCTACAATGCTAAAATTTGAGGAAGGTAGAATAATGAAGAAGATTGTGTCACCAGTTGAAATCAGTCACTAAAATCACTGACCTGTGGATTTGCCAGCAGGCAGTTAGATATTTGCTAGTTCTTAATTCTGGTGTCTACTAATATTCCAGATACTATTTTGTTTTGTTTTGATTTGATTTGTTTTTTTTCCCTCTTCCCAAATTCCACGACATGCATCAGTAAGGAAGAAAACAGATGATCTTCATAACTTCCAATCTGTCATGCAGCTCATGATCATGATTATCATGATGCTCATGATAATCAATAGAAACAAGGAGTAAGGAAGATAGAGGAAATCTGGTATACTCTTGCAAGGAAACAGAAATTAGGTTGCTTGATTTAGTAAAATTAGTAGAAGGCATATGACTGAATCTCAGGTCAAATTTTAAAATACCTCTTTTATTTTGTTTTTCAAACTTGCATTCATCTCCCTTATCTCCACTGTAGATACTGAGACCCAAATAATATTTTTTTTTCTGTTAAACTATTTCAGCTCTCCAGCTGATTATATTGACTGCAATCCTCCAAATACACATGCTTGGTGTTAAGGATCTTTAGAGAATTATACCAGCTCTGTTTTACTTTTTCCCATTTCTACAACTACAGCTGGTTCATTTAAGAGTGCTACTACCACCAGCAAAAATAATATAGTAAAATATTTCTAAATATTAAATGGTCACATAACTTAGCTCCAGTACCCAAGCTGGTCATAATATGAACAGAAAAATTGGAAGGATATGTTAATAGTGAATAAACTGCTTGATCACTTAATTCAGAAATAAACCCCAAACAATACATATCAAGAGCATTCTCTTCTGCTCTACAGGTAGATCTTGCTAAAGGTCCCTAGTTTATGTGACTTATTCTACAACCTTGTCTCTGAGCTTTTTGAACTTATCGTGCAGATTGAGCAAAGTTATGACATTACTTCTGATGAGATCTAAGGCAAATCTAAGTCCGATGGATAGTAAAGAATCCATAGTACGCTTATCTGTGCAGAAGGCCTAGGAAATGTTTTGATATGTTCATCCCTTCTGCACCGTCAAAACTGAGTGTTGTCAGTGATCACGAACACACTTCTAAGTCAAGCCTTGAGGCATACTAGCACTTGATTTGACTAGGAATGGATCCAACTTTTGAACAGATGAAAGTGTTGTGTACACATGGAGTATTTTATGTGGTTTTACAATGTGTGTATATTGTGATGGATATTGTTTTAACCCCTAATCTCCTTTGTATTTCTGGCAAATAACCTCCTACTGAGTGATATTGTTTATCCATCATTTGAGTCTATGCTGGAAATAGAATTGTGATCTAATATGGTAGACCTTGTTTGTATTTCTCAGTATTCATGGACAAATTTTAGTATTCCTTTAGCTGCTTTTTCTTCTGCATCGGCTTCTTTGCTTTTCTCTCCTTTAGTCCACTGCAACAAAATAGCATTTTTACAGAGTTCTTAAGCCTTTGATTGCCCATTTTTTGAAGAACAGTGGTCGTAAGTCAAGGATGGACACCTCTGTTTCCATTAGGCAGAAGACTTTCAGGGTTGGGCTCAAACATGGCAGTTAAGATTGAGCCAAGGGCACCATACTGAAAGTCAGAGCTGTCGTTTTTTATTTGCACAATGGTGTCTGTAATGCAGGACAGCAAAGAGCAGAAAACTAGGGTACTGGCCTGACCTATATGAAAAGAACTTTTTACTACACTGCAGTTATGTGCGAGTGACATTACTGCACATTTGCTAAAAATAAATAAATAAATGAAAGTCAACAGGAAACAATAAACAAAAAATACAACATGTTGATGTGAGAGAAAAAGTTTAAAAGGAAGATGTTTAAACATTTATGTGCCATGTGTGAACAGCCTTCCCACGTCTTGGTAGTGTGGCTATGATATTGTGCAGCATTCTATTCTGTAAAGAATTACAAGCAGATTTATTTTCTACATGGGTGTCATTTACATGATGGTGCTTGTATGTCAGTGTGCGCTGTTTTGTTTTGCCTTTTTTTTTTTTAATGCTGCTGCTCACTTAAATAATTTGTATTCTCTTGAATTGACAGCCATTAATAAAACACTACCTCTGTGCCCTTCTCTATTGCCCTAAAATATCCATCTCAGTGCACATAAAATGCAACTAGAAAAGTTACAGACAAACAGAGAATTCATGAATTAATTCTGATTTAATAAAATGTTCTCGTTTCAGTTCTGACAGAGTTTATTTTCTTCATACTGTATGATTTGATGACTGACATTGGCCTTAGGAGAAAAACAATGTTGTTAACACACTGATGTTTCAGTGATGCTGAGCAGAGGCACAGAGCCAAGGAAGTTTCAGCTCATGATGTCCTGCCAGAAAGGATCTAGTTGTGCACATGAATCTGGGAGGGGAGAGAACCAGTACAGCTGTCCTAAACTGCCCAAAGGAATGTCCCATGATGTATAAGGTCAAGTGAAAACTGTAAAATTGTAGAACTGGAGAGCTGACTTTGGAACCTTCCACAGCTCAGAGACACATTTGGCACTGATCATCAGGTAGTGATTAATTGCACTGTACATCACTTGTTTTGTAAATATAAATCTTTTTATATATTTAATAATTACTACTGTTCATCTGTTTCTGTCCTAGTAAACAGTTTTTAGCTCAACTCTAAAGTTCTTTTTTTTCTCATTCTTTGTCTTATCCACTGAGAGAAGGGGGAGTGAGTGAATAACCATGTGGCGCTGAGCTGCCTGTCTTAAGAAAATCTGAAAAATTAGGATGTCTTTTTTTTCTGTTTTAAAATTTCTGGCAATAAGGAGACATCTATGTTTATTTGTCTTTGCTAAGTTGACTTCAGTTTAAGTGACTGAATAATACAACTTCCATGTTCTCAAAGATGAGGAGCTCTCCTTTCTTCCCACATCTGTTCAGAGTTGCAATGACTCATTCATTGCAACTAGATATTTATCTTTCAGTCCATATTAATAGTCTGATAGAGAAGTGAAAGCATTAAAATTTTAAGCAGTCAGATAATAAAATAAAATAAAATAAAATAAAATAAAATAAAATAAAATAAAGTAAAATAAAATATAAAATAAAATAGAACACCTCTGTCTTCTATGTGTAGGAATACATTAGGCAACACTTTTGTCACCTCAGAATTCATTTCAAGAAGTGTATTAAATCTTTATTTATTTCCCTAGAAGCAGGTACTAATATTGTGAGTCCAGAGAAAATCAAGGAGGATATTTTTACATGAATATAAGTTTTTGGTGCCTTAGGATACATGCAGAGTCAGAGTCTTACAGAAATCAGGGACTTGATGGGGAATTTACATCTAGCTTATCAGGAAAGACACACATACTTGTGAATCAATTTTCTTTATACACAGGTCATTCTGACTGTAATGCCTCCTCTGTATTTCCTTGGAAAATAACAGCTAAAAAGAGCACAATAACACTGTTTGATAGAGCAAATTTCCATCTAGAAAAATACTTTTCAACAGTCACCACCATTAGCTCTTCTTTTTGCCAGCAATGAAGAAGAACCTAAATGCTGCACTCACAAAAATCTGCTCCAAGTTGACCCACTATTGCCGCTGCTGAAACACACCACTGTCCACCTCACTGTGCTCCCATCCACTCCATAAACATTCAGCGAGCATCAATGAATGTCAGTGGGTGCCATTTTTTCCACATGGAGGAATTCACTGACACAAATTGACTTCGTCTGCTCTATCATGTCAGACACCATTCTGTCAGTGTCCCTCTGTTTTCATCTGTAACATGGCAACAACATCTAATGGGATATTGGTGGGAAGGTTCAGCCTCTACTGCCGTACCACCAACACCCACCTCTGATATTATGGGCCAACATCCTAAAATAGGAAGCATTACCTTCAGAGCAGTCTTCTTATTTTGCAAAAAGATCTACATTTTCTCTCAGGTTTGCCTGAATTTTGTCTTATAGAAAGAGGGAAATTCTATCATTAGTGTTGAATTTTCACATCTACATTTATTATTTTATTCTGAAGTAATTATAGAAAATTCTTGTAGAAATATATTTTCACCTCCAGTAAATTTATCTGAGATTTTTTTTCTCTTTATTCTGTATTCACAGTTAAGTTGATTCCATGTTTCCTTTGATAGCTTCATGATTTTAGTGTTATAATGATTTTTACAGAAAACTCATGGCTATGATTTTCTTACAGCAAAGAAAAACATAATCTTGTCTCAGAGACAACAGAAAATGACAACTGTATAAGACAGTCATCTATCATCCACACTGTAAGGACAGCTAGATTTTTTTTTTTTTCCTTTTTCTGTTTTAAGAAAATAAACATTGCCTTTGATAATTTATACATTGCCTTTTAAATACAACTGGAACCATAATTGGACAAATAAGTCAAAAATAGGAAATGTTGGGAGATATGTTGGGAACAGTGCTGAAAAGTTACATGTTCATCTTTATTTTGTATCAGCCCTTTAACTACACAACAAAAACACAGGGAAAAATATAAGAAAAATAGCTTGACTTCTGTTTTGTGCCTGTTTTCTCATTTAAAGTCTCTCATTAACTGGCATCTTATGAAACTGTATTTTTTTTCCACTCCTGACTTAATTACTCTTTTCTTGAGTTAACCATAGTGAAGTAAATGGTTAATGGAATAAATACTGTGACAACATTTTTACGATGCAGAATTAATTTTTCTTTAGTGTCCTCATAAACCTTAACTCAACTCTGTTCCCAACTTATACATGAAGAAGATGCAATATAAATGGACAGTCTATTATATTTTATATCCTTTTAGAAGCATAACACTTTAAAAATTATTTTATAACTCATTGGGGTTTGATTAAATTTATGCAAGCAAAGTTTTTATTCCCAGTGCTATTTTACATCCTCTCATAGTACTTCATATTTCCCCATCTAGTGTATGAGGAGAAATGTTAGTGTTGGACATTGTCTTTATTAATCTTTCTGATACGTGTTTTACGCTCATTCACTTCTGTTGCGGATTCCAATATTAAGATATACTTGAGCACAGTTATGGACCTGAAAGAAATCAATCCCTTTGAAGAAGAAGTCCTGAAGCAAGCAGGCTTCCTCCTTTTTCAATAACAAGAAGCTAAGATTTTTTTAAGATGAAGAAGAATGGGAGATAGAAACATGGTATGCCTGACACAGTCAGCCTGTAAGTTAGATTGCGTATGCAAAGCCAGCAAACAGTCTTTTGAGGTTTTTGTTTTGTTTTTTGTTTTGTTTTGTTTTGCTTTGTTTTTAATGTGAAAATGTGCCTTCCTCGTTTCAGAGAGAAAAAAATACTTGAAACAGTCTTCAGTCTTCAAGTGCTGCTCTTTCCCAAGTTTGGCAAAAGGCATAGTGACTTCATTTGTTATGAAGTGAATAAAAATTGTAAAAAGAAAAAGAAAAAAAAAGAATTCAAAGCAAATAAGTTTTTATTAGAAGTTTTTCATTTGCTCTGATTGACCCTGGGTAATTTTCTTGGGGATGGATGTACGGATGTACAGCTGAGTACCCACATTACAGTTTTAGAGAAAAACACACATGAAAATTAGTCTTTCAGGCTTCATTGATGTAGCCACATCCTTGTAAGCATTTTCCTGAACCCACGCAAGATATATTCACATAAAATACACGCCTCACTTTTCTGTGCTTCTTTTGTTATGGTATTCCTTTCCTTTTTAATTGTTTCAATCAAAAAGCCTAAGGAAAATTCAGAAATACTGGTAACCCACTTTTCTTCCAATTACTTAGAGATGAAATTCAGAACAAGCTGCTCCATTGTTTTCCCAAGAATGGTAACTACTGGCCTGTAGTTTCATGGCTCCTCCCTCTTGCCTGTGCCTGTGATTGTGAAGCTACTTCAAGCAGAAGGTCTCATCATCTTCCTCCTCCTGATCTGGCAGCCTACAGTAAACATCCACAAAGGTGTCATCCATATTGGCCTACTAGTTAATTCTCACCCAGCTCTCCACTCTTTCATCATTCTTCTGTAAGTGAAGCTCAATATATTCCAGTTGTTCTCTCACATAAAAAGCAACTCCACCACCTTGCCTAGCTGGCCTGTCTTCCCTACAAAGTATACAGCCATCCATGACAGGATTGCAGTCATGTGAACTGTCATACCATGTCTCCGTGATCGTATCTTCAAAGAGATAGCTAAAAGTAAACAATTTATTTGGAGTTTTTTGAAGTACATAAAGGTATTTTCAGAACTGCTCTGATATACAAGAGAATATATTGCCTAATTATATATTATAACATTAAATCTTGGAACATTTTACTTAATTAATACTTTGACAGGTAACACCTCTGGTTGAACTAGAATTACTTGTTTAAGTTGATGTGTTAGTGTGTCCAGATATTCTTATCCAGACCATGTTCTGAATATCTCACTACAGATTAAGCTACTCAAAGATATCTAATGGTTCTCAGAAAACTTGCATGGAAAGAACAGTAAATCCATTCAGAGCTGGCTATGAAAAACATAGTGTAAGAGGATGGATAGAAAAATTGCTTTTTTGTTTGTTTCTCTGTTTGTTTGTTTTTGCTTTTGTTTTTGTTTTCCATTGCTTACTACCGAACTGTAAGATGCAGAAGGTTAGTTTGTCTTCCTTTTTTTTTTTTTTTTTGTATGTGATTTTACTCCAGATGTTAATTCACCCTTCAAGAATGAAGTTGAGATACATCAATGGGTATTTATACTTTCCAATAGTTCATCCATATCTTGGAGAAAGTGTAAAAAATTATTTCTACCATGAATATTACATGGAGGCCACTAGATGTTGTTAGAAGAATAAGAACTATCTACATAATGGCGAAGACTCGGAAATCATACTTCAATAAATCCTTTTGTTGTTGTTGCTGACGTCAGTAGCTCACAGGGGGTAAAAAAGTGTAACCTAATGTCAAATGCCCAAACTATGAGATGTGAGAGCCAGCTTCAGCCTGTGATCTTTTGTGGTCTAGAAATGTTGCAGCTAAGCTCTGCAAAAGACAACCTCATCACTTAATGTGAATTGGCTGAGTCCATAATGTAAAAGTTGCATGAATTTTTAGGTATCGAAATGCATCAAATGGAAATGGTACAAACTCCCTACTCAAAGAGCTGGTGGGAGAAAAAAAATAATAGCTTTAAACTTATTTGAATTTTGATTTTTGGGTGGTCCTCTCTGGAGCTAGGAGTTTAACTTGATGATCCTTCTTGCTCCCTTTAATTATTCTAAGATATTATGATTTTGTAGTTTATGTTCATTAGAGCGTATTGCAGTAGAACTTAAAATCAAGGGGCAGATATGAAATTGCAGAGAGGAACAGTCAAGATTAATGAAATTTTAACACCAAAAGAATAATCAGACACAAGATAATTTCTGTAATTCAGTTTTCATAATGAATGGGGAGGACATAGTTTCATATCTTTTACATGGGATAAAATCGCAGGATCATTTATTTCAGAAAAGACCTTTAAGACCATCAAGTCAAACTATCAACCTGACCTACTGAGTCTTATTACTCAGCCCTGTCCTTTAGTACCACAGAGTATATGTCAACGGTTTACCGGGCTGGATCGGCCCGGTTCCGTGACAATTGGTGCGGGGGACCCACGGACCCACGCCCCAGGAAAGGGGAAGGAAAAAAGGGAAAAAGGGAAAAGGGAGATGGGCCTAGAAACAAAACAGTGGCAACGATCTGAGGAGGAAAACTAATTTACTAAATGAGATATCAGAAAGCAAAATAACAGAATATAATACAATATAATTGGAATTGAGGCTAATAAATAAAATAAAATGAGCAAGAGAGAGTGTCCGATAAACCGAAGGCCTTACGCTAACGCTGAAGGCGATACGGCAGCGAGCACCCACTGCTGAGTCGATCCCGAAGGAAAGAGAGTGTCCCGTGACCGCTGAGGGTTTTTATCTGTTCCCTCTGAGCGGAAAACACGTAAAAATACAAAGCATCACAAAGTCCTCTGGGGAATGTAGTTCTTCTTCTCTTCTGAGACAGGTATACCTGAAATTATCAATAATCCATGGGGCTGGAGTGTTAACTCTTCAACTCTTAATGCACTACATGATGTTATGATGTGGAATACCAGTACCAAAAATCATAAAACCATGACAGTATATCACAAAATTCAGCTGGAATGGCACAACTCAATTACCCTGATCAGGATATGAATGGCTATTTTGTTTCTTAAAGGCTCACATCAGTTTTAAAACAACAGATTGACACATTTTTTCAACCAGCATAGTGAAGTGCTCTATTTTTAAATAGTTTATTTTTTTTCCTATCAGAAAATAATTGTGTTTATTTTTCCTGAGAAGGAATTGAAGAGGATTTAAAACTTTATTCATGCTGACTATTAAATACCAACTGTAGGTTGGTAACAGTTAAAAAAAATCATCAGGAAGGCTGAATCTACTCTCTCCCATTGTCTCTGTTTTCTATTGGGAACATGTTTATCTCTATGACAGAATGAGTAGAAAGAAATCCTTTCAGATGAGAAATTAAGAGTATTTGTAAGCTCTAACATGATGCCTATCAAGATAAAGAAAGGAAGTAAACAAATGAAAACCTGACCAACCAAAGAAGGAAACAAATAGAGATCACTAAACATACCAAGAATTTTATTATAACAAGCAAAATCAGAGAACTGTGTCAGACTTTTTCTAAATCTTTTCTACAGTATGGACCAAATTCACAACTAACATAAAACCACTGGAGCTTATGTAACGTCCGTAGAACTGCACCACTGCAACAACGGATGAAGTTGACAAACACTATATATTTGTTTTTCTATGCAGCATTAATTTTACTGTCAGATGAATACAATTTCATGTTTTCTTTGCATTAAGAATTTCAGAACATTTTAATCTAGGCTGTGGTTGCTACATAAGTATACCTTAACTCTCTCTATAGGAACTTCCTGCATTTTTTTTGAACATGAAAATATAACTAAAACTGGTAAGAATTTTTCAAGCTACATGGTTTCTGTAAAATTTGTATGTGAAATCTCACACTGCATTTGATGACTTCATTTTTTGTAACTGAGGCTAAAAAAATCGTTGGGAAATTAACAAGTGAGTAAAACAATAAATCAATTTAAACATCTGAATTGGAATAACAAATATAGGAATAATTCACTAAAGCAGCATGCATGTTCATATTAAGTGCTCAATGTACAGCACAGAAAATGAAGCTTACTTCTCAAAGTTTTCAGCAAAACACAATTTCCATCAAATGCATGCAAAAATTTAGTTAAATCTTAAAAAAGACATGCAAACTCACTCAGTAAATTCGTTGGAAGTAAGACTCCTGATTATATACAATATTCAGTATTGCACATGAAGAAAAAAAGAGAAAGTTCAAAACATAAGATATACAAATATTTACCATGAATATGATGTGTCTGAGGTACACTGTTTGGTTAAAATGTTTAACAGAGATAGTCAGAAACAATTCAGTGAAAGAAGTTTTTCTTTGAATGCATGAACTCATGCAGACTGAAAAGTTATATGCAAGAACAGTTTGATTATACAAAGACAGGTACAAATTATTTGCAGGTACAAACCTGTTCCAGAAAATAGCCTTACCTGCCTGACTGCTCTGAAAAATTATCACAGACAGAGCTAGATTCAGTGCTGCTTGCTGGGTCAGAAGGCTTAAATTAATATTTCCTGCCAGATGAACATTCAAATCATCAAGCTGTAGGTTTTCTGTAATAAGATGCTTTCTATTTCTTGTTGATAGTTTCACTTCATAACCTGTTTTATATATATATGTTTAAAAATTTAAAATTCGTTTTTAGATAGATATCATATTGAAGTACTTTGTGATATCATTTACTTCTTGTTATTAAATGTACATTGTAACAGTGTCTGGAAGACAAGGAGCATAACATTTACACTCCAAGAAAGCTTCAAAGACCAGTGATCAGTATTCTCACCAAAATATCAAGGACCTTGGTCTCTATTCAGTAGCTGCATATTTCATGACTGAAATTCAGAAAAGAGGATCAACTCCTTTTTAATCAGTTTGATGAACATTTTCTCCAGGTATTCTTTCTATTTTTATTTTTGTACTTAACAATCAAAATGACACAACACTAATTTTATTTTAGGAAATAGTAAAAAAATGGTTCCCATCATACCTATAAGAATGAAAAACACTTGATATTTCTCTGTCAGAAGTCATTTTTAAAAGTATCCTCGAGATTCTGTCTTATTTTCACAAATACAATTGCCTAATAGTATGGAATATTATGTCTTCAGTATGATATCTTTCCTTTTTTTTTTTAATATATTTTCTTTCATATCAATTTCTAATTTTGAAATAGTTTCTTGTTTTTTTTTTTTTTTTTACCAACCAAATATTTTCTTTCTGAGACCTTATGAGCTATTTCTAAACTCATTCAGATCAAAGCTTCAGTACCTGGCTAATGATTCATTATTCTTTGTCTTGTATTTTCAATAAAATTTTTGTGTACCCAAGTCAATGTATGGCCACATCATAGACTAATGGTTTTAGGCACAAACCAAACACAAACAATGATCCTACACAGGTGTAATCCTTTGTTCAATCATCTATTTGATGTTATGAGAACATAAATCTATCCTGCACAACCAAGACGAAAAAAAGTTATCAAGACTCTACAGACTTTCTTTAGAGTAAGCTTGTTTACAGCTAGATAGTTTAACTTTTTCTTCTTTTTCTAAATTACAGACTAACACTGTGACAGAGGTGGACAGAATATTAAATCTGATAGCAGATGGAGCTGTGAATTTCAAGGACTTCCAAGTACTTTTCATCAATTAACAGCCTGAGGTAATCATAGAGTGGGAGAAGGAACAATCGTTAGGTGCAAGGTCTGACTTTTCATCATAGGGTGTTTATTTAGAAGTGGATCAGAGCTGTTAGCTGCCATAACAGACGCAAATATGCTTCAGTGATGATTAAATAAATGTGGACTCAGGAAGATTTCTGATTTCTTAGGACATCATAGATTATCTAGTTACATACTGTAGTTCAACTGAAATAATTGTGCAGCTTGCTATATAAGCCATCACTGAATTATGAATTTCCAAAAGCAAGAATGTCTGTTATAAGAAATATACTAACATGGGATGTAGAGTTAAAATACGGTGTATTAATAACACTCTCACATCCTGTTTTGTACAAGAGAATTCAGACACAATTTATACACAGGTAGAAAATTAGGAAGCCAAAGTCAAGCTTGAATTAAATCTGGACACTCTTCTAAAAGAAAAAAAAAAAAAAAAGAATTTTCAAATATAACAGTAGAAATATAGCTACAGATAATCTTTATCCTTTACTGGATGCAGCAGGAAATGTGATTGAAGTTCTCAATGACTTCTTTACACCTGTCTTTAAAAGTCAAACCAGTTATCCCCAGGGTACTCTATGGCCTGACCTGAAAGCCTCAGAAGAGGGAGCAGAATTACACCTTCCCACACCACCCCATCCCCCTGTTTCTTCTGGAAACAGTTATAGACCTACTACTCAGCCTGGACTGTTGTGAGTTCATGACACTAGATGAGATCCAGAGTGTGCTGAGGGAGCTGGTGAAGGTGATAGCCAAACTGCTTTCAACTGTCTATCACCGTTTCTGGTCAACCAGAGAGGTCCCAGAGGACTAGAGGCTTGCCAGTGTGACTCTCATCTACTAGAAGGATTGTCAGGAGGATCCAGGGAACTACAGGCCTGTTAGCCAGACCCTTGCTTGGTCCCTAAACTGTGTTCCAGAGTGGGAGATTTTTCAGTTTCAGAGTATTGCATTCTTAGTGTTGTTTGATCAAAAATAGAACTGTCAGACCTTTGAGTTAGATGGGGTCAGAAGGCCGAGGTGCTACCAGCTGTCCACTTTGTGTGGCTGTTGGCTGTTTACTCCACTTGCCACTCCTCATATGTACTAAACTGTTTTGGATCCAGGGTTCTAGACTATTCCCTTACAGTTTTCCTCTGCCTCAAACTCTTTGATACTGAAGGTAAAAATCCAGAAATTATGAGGAAGGCTGGTGGTTTCAGATGGGTGAGCAGCTAAATTCCACCTCAGTGCTCTAGCTCTCCCTCTACTTGGAGGAACCGAGGGAGAAAAAATAATCAAGAGCTCTCAAAAGTTAAGAGAAGGATAAGGAGATCACTCACCATCTTTGTTAATAAAGGAAATAAATATAATTTATTGTCTATTACTAACAGATTAGAGCATCAAGAATTTAAAAACTGCTTCCACCCAACATCTCCTCCCCTAGAGTCATTCAGGAGAATGGGGAATGGGGGCAGCAATCAGTTCTTAATGCTCTGTCTCCGCTTTTCCTCCATGGTCCCCCTCTGCCACTGTACACTTTGAGTCCTTCCCATGGATGCTCTTCTTCCCCAGCTGATCTTGTCTGGGCTTTCTACAGGCTGAAGCTCATCTAGCACTGCTCCAACACTGCTCTGTACCACCAGATGAGAAGATTCTTCATAGAATCTAGTGTGGGCACTGGATCTTGTTATAATTAAGATATGTAGTTTATCCAGTTTTCGTCAAAATCTCTGGTTGCTAGGAATTATCAGATGAGTTATTCCTCTTCAGTCTATTGGGTAATTGTGTGGGTACTTTGTCTTCAGAAGTTTTCCATAATACACTTCACATGTTTTATAAGCATGCAAAATTAAAAATGATGTTTTCTTGAATGTTGTGGTTGTCTCCTTGAAAACTATCATATGCCTTGTGTCATTCAGCAATGAACTCTGTCTGAGGACAATATTGTTCTTAAATCATTGTCCTGGCAACAAGTTCTGAGTAGTTTAATGGAAAAACAAAATATCTGCTTCAGTACCTTGGTGATTCTTCTCAGTCATTGCAAGGTGACAACTGACTACAGGATGGAGCTTATATTTTTGGTGTTATTAGACTGGTGAAGAAATCCACAAAGGTCGCTATCATCAAATTGTACATAACTATTTAAATTCTTTATAGATAATTGATTATTTAAAAGAATATTCATGAACCTCAATCTTTCAACAGGTAATTAAAATATTAAAAATAATAAACTATGAAAATTTTCACTTAAACAATCTCTAGATTCATATCCAAATAAATAATCTTTTAAGGCCATGTTTCTTCTTGTTTCAGTTCATTCAAAGTAAAAGCAGCTGCATCAAAGAGGAACTTTTCACAATGTGCTTGTCTATTGGATGTGAAACGCCTTTGAAAAGCCTTATTGACTAATTCCACAAATCACTGTTGAAATTTTAAATGGTGGAAACATCTGGAATAGTAATGAGCCTTAATGCTAATGCACTACCAGATTACCACAAGGATAATATTACCACTCTGGCATAGTCTATTAGGTATTTAAGATTTACGTTTTATTCTCACTGAAAAGGAAAAAAAAATTTTTTCTGTTCTTGTTTTAGAACAAGTCTAAGATTTGAGTGTGTGAAGATTATCAGAAGAAGCTTTTATTTACCAAAGCAGATTTAAAAGGAAATGAAGAAGTGAAATAAATCTCCCTGAAGTTTTTCAAATGATGCAGCAAAGGAAATCACAGTAATATATTCTTCAGAATGTCAAATGTGGCATGTAAGCTGAAATCCTACCTAATAATTCCCAAAGCACTAATTATTAAACCAGTAAATCAGTCTGGTCTTATAAAAAATACTCAGGATTTCTCATGCTTTCACAGAATTTAATTTTTCTACGAATGAAAAGAAAAAAAAAACACCTTAAAAAAGAAAGATAATGGAAATCTTAATTTACTGCTCTGTAAAGTAAGTACAGGGAAGTTCTCTTGAGACTGAATTAATGTATAGTGATATGAATGATAAAGCAGTGTTACTCAATAAACAATAAATTTGCCATTCCTAAGACTAGAGTAGGAAGTAATTATTATTTTATTTTAAAGACATATTGGTTTAAATATAAACTTGATCCATTTTAGTGTGATACACACACTGAGAGGCAGCCTCTGCCTGTGGGAACATACATTCTTGAAAGATACAATGCACAAGGGATAAAAAATAGGAAATCATTACAGTTTGCATTCCAAGGAGGTGAGCAGAACATAAATTTGAGTATAAACTTGATTGTGTAGCATATCTCTGGATATATTGGTGTTATTTATCCCAAAGTACAGCTGGCTACGGGCAAACTGTTAATCAGCAGCCCTTTCTGTACTGCTGAACTGAAATTCCTAATTTATTTAGAATGATCCAGAATTGCAATGAATTAGCAAAACAATCTAGTTTCTCTTTGCTAGTGAACTTTTGAAAGCTTGCAGACACTAGATGGGAAAAATCAGAGCAACTGGTGTGGCTGAAATACATTTGTTTTCATGTGTCATTTTTAAGTTTAATTCTGATAAAAGTGAAGCTTTATCAAATAGGGAAGCACGGCTACAGTTCTAACTATAAACAAAAGTCTTGACCAACAAACTGTTTAAATGAGCCTGGAGTAACCAATTTTAAGCTATAGCTTGCAGTTTGGAATAATTAAAAAATAAAAATAATTAAAAAAAAGTGTGATTTTATATAATGATAAGGGAGAATAAACTGGTTAAAAAACATCTCCTAAATCAAGGGACATGTTCTCAACACGACCTGTACACCTCCAAGAAGCAAAATGAGGTAAAATAATGAGCTGAGCTTAGAGTGTTAGCTGGAGATGCTAGTGGAGTGAGACAGTCAAGACTGCAGCTAACAAAAGTGTGTCACACCACTTGGCATAACATACCTCATCCTAAATCAGACTTGCTATCTAGTGAGACTTAAAGTTACAAAGTGGAATTGAAGTTTACTGAAAGATGGGGAAAACAATCTTCTGGTCACACCACTGCCTGTATAGATTAACAGAATTCAGACTGTTACTAGCTATGCGCTGGGAAATAGTGATTGTAGTCCTGTTTATCTATATTGAAAAGTTTTAACTTCCTAAATATAATTTGCTGATCATTTCATTCATGTTAGTGAACAGTGGAAATTAGCATTCTGAGCACTAGAAAATTATGCTTCGTGGGGAAATTAGCTCCATTCTGATAATGAGGTGAAAGGATTTTTACATTATCTTTTTTGTAAAGTCTTTTAAATTGTGCATGACATCTATTGCTACCAAGCAACTTCTGGCAGAGAGGTTACACAAGTTTAAAATCAATAAGAGATGCACTATTCTGAACTAATCACATGAGGGTTGAATACCTGACATTTGAACAGAAAACAAATATCTTATTTTGGATGTTTAGTTAGTTGTGTTAACTTTTCATGAATACAATGGAAAAGAGCAACCTGGTCACTATTCTACAGTGTAAGGGGATAAATGATATACTTACTACTTGATAGGTATGAACCATTATTTCAGTTTTTGCTACAAGATACTAGGATCTCAAGTTTATTTTTAGTCGATTATAAAACAATTTCCAATGGCATCAAGCATATAATATAATAATTGCTATTATTTGTATTCCATGCTGGTGAATACATACTAGCTGGTAGTTTGATAGTCAGTCTTTATATAAGGAAATAATTCCAATTATGTATATATTTGATTTAAATGTTACAAGTCTGTTGGTACAGAGATGATCATTCTCATGTTGCTACAACAATTAATTTTTTCATAGGGGTTGGGGCCTCTGTGCAGTGAAAATCTCAGGCAGCTACAATACCTAGTGCTCTCAAATGTCTGTGTATTTTTATTTCGTGTGCCGTAACTGGTTCACTGTTGGAAATGAAGACACATATCTCATGACAGAAACAAAAGGAATCTTACTGGAGTCACTGTGATGGAAATGAAGCAGCAGATGGGAGGCATCTGTTCATTGATCCTATAGCAGGAAGAGCAGAGGGCAGCTGGAGGTGATAACTACCTCCAGCAGCTCAACTGAAGCAAGAAAATTTGTGAATTGCAGAATCACAGAATTGTAGGGGTTGGAAGGGACCTCCATACATCATCGAGTCCAACCCCCTGTCAAAGCAGCTCCCTTGACCAGGATGCACAGGTAGACCATAGGAGTTTTAAAGGAATGTATGTATCGGTACATGTGTTATGGAATTGTAAATGAAGTAAAACTCAGTCTAATTAAAGAAGGTGATTTGGTTCACCAGCTTTAGACTCTACCCATTTCTATAAACAGTGATCCTCTGAGGTAGTTCTCAAAGCATTTGCTATAAGACAGAACACTTAAAAAGAAGCTTTTTGTAAACTAAATAATTCTTTGCACCTAGGTTTATAAAATGCATGTCAGAAAATTCTGTGTCCAGAATGTCTGTAACTGCATTTTGTGATAACCTGAAAGTTGTTTGCTCTGCAGTTGTGACAGATACCTATGGATGGAGCTAGCTAGAGATTAATCTAAGTCCACCCGTATTCTATTATTTAGTCAATACAAGTTACTGACTGTAACCTTCTAGCTGCTACAGGGGAGACAGATTTTGAGGCTAGCAAAAATCAGTTTTATGTCTAAGCCTAGCTAGTACACATGGTATCAGCACAAGGGATAAATAGGCCTGGAATTTATTTATCTATCGGAGAGGTAATGGGGAAAAATAGGAATTGTACTGGGACTGGAATAAGAGCCTTTATGAATAACTATTTTTCAACTGTGGGATAGTTGTTCTCTAATTTGAATGAGAAAACATGCTTTTTCTAGAATATTGGACACCAGCAACATTTCTGTAATTGATTTCTTAGCAAGTTACTTAGTCTTCTGTGAAACATTTCTTTGGATGTTGGTCTGTTCCCTCTTACCGAATAGTGTAGTGTCTATATCAGGGAGTCATCCCATGCTTTTAGTGCTGGTACATTGTGTCTGTGCTGCAAGCAGTGAAGCCTGAGGGTAAGCTGTACCTTCATGTTCAGATAAAAAAGAGAAAAGACAAGGATGTCTGGGCAGAACAGCACAAGTGTTAATAACCAAGCAATAAGGATCACAGCATAAACAAATTCTAAATTTGTTTGTCTGCAGCTCAGTGTCTTATCTTGGGTGGTTCAGATAGTGATAGGCACTCAGACTCGGGAGAGTTTAAAAAGAAACGAAGAATTTAAAATAAAGAAACAAGAGGCAACCTTACTAATCCCTTATGCTGCTAAAAACATTGTTTGATCCTGTATTATAGTACTAAATTCTTCTGGAAGCATTTTTAACTGAGCTGACAGCAGCCTCAAAAGCCAAATTAGTTTGTTATTCTGTCAGAAAGAGAGTAACACCATGACTGTGGTCTGATTAAAAAATAAAAATAAAAAAAATTCTCAGTTATATGTAATTTGTCAAGAGTCTTACTTAAACATGGAACAGTTCTGTAATTCTGTTTATATCAACTCCTAATAAAAGTGATGGGTACAGCTGTCTTCAACTATTCACTATAGCTATAAACTCTTCCTTCATTAGAATGCCTTCCACTATGATAGCTTATTTTGTAATGAAAATAAACAGAACACAAGAATTCTATATTTTTAAAATGTATTGGCTGGCCTTGTTAAGTGGAAAATTTTGTTTCTCAAGCAGAATTGTAGTGCTTCTGCATAATCAAGATTTTATTTCCTACCCTGCCAATGATGGATTACTTAGACTTAAGAGGTATTGATTGAAGAAATGGCTGAAAGTAGTCCATCATTTAATGAGTCAAATGACACCTTTCTGATTTGTATTAAGCACTGCAGGACTTTCACTGACTGATTGAAATTATATAACTCAACTTCTTGAACAAAAATTCTTAGGAAATTCAAGGATTTAAATGCCAAGGGCATAAACAACTTGAATGGGACACATTTTTAGACTGTCAGAAAGAAAATGAAGAAACTTCAAAACCAGTCAACCATTCAACAACGCAGCAAGTCTGTGATATTGGTCTCAAATGTGGCAATTTCATAGGGCATATTCTGTTTAAATATTGCTGAATGTTAACTGCAAATAAATATGAATCATACCCTGAAAACTGAAACAGAGTAACTTTCAAGTCAATAGAATAGTAAATTGTTTTGAGCAGATTGACAGTATTGTCTAGTTTCAGGAATTAATTAAAACAAAACCAGGGATGTGGGAATTTCAATAACATTATATTTTCTTCCAGCTTTATCAGGTTACAGTTTACTTTGGTCTAGACTCTTGTATAGCTGTAATCTATTATTTCAGGCGATTATTGACTATTCTCTGATAGAACGAGGGGAAATGGCCACACACTGATGAAGTTCCACACAAATTTGCATGGGAACTTCTCCATAGTAAGGGTTATGGAGCATTGGAACAGGCTGCCCAAAGTGGTTGTGTAGTCCCCTTCTCTGAAGATGTTCAAGACCCACCTGGATGCCGACCTGTGCAACCTGGTCTAGGGAGGCAGGGGGATTGGAGATTATCCCTGGAGCTCCCTTCCAACCCCTGAAATTCTGTGATTCTGTGATTCTGTCTGTGACTTAGCAGAACATAAAAACATTGCAATTTGAGCTCATATCATTCTGAGCCAATAGAATATAGCCTTAAAGGTTATACCAAGAAAAATATTTGGTTTTAGTAATGTAATTAAGCCTTTCAGGATTTATGATTTTCTTACAGAGCAATAGTAATTAGCAGAAAAACTTTGTGGATCACTCTTAAACTTTTGATAAAATTATTTTGACACGTGTCCACATTCAGGGTACTTATAAAAAAATTAAAAGCACAAAAAATCCCAGACAAAAATAATCAAACAAAACAAACAAAACTCCTGACCTTCAGGAAACTCCTATTTCTGTTGCTCTTAAGAGATAACTGTAATAACAAGTTCCCAACAATTATCTCACTACAGCATCTGAGTTTCCAGCATGTGAGAGAGGGATCTGTGGGCAGGTGTAATTTGCAGTGCTGAATCTGAATGCAGTTCTGCAGTGGCATTGCCTATATGGCCTCAAGTTGTCCCAGAAGAAATTCAGGTTGGACATAAGGAAAAATTTATTCACTAAAAGAGCTCTCCCCTCTGCACTGGACTGTATACTGCAAGGGATCTCAGTCACACCTCCTATGTTTTCCTCTCCAGACCTTTTTCCATTTTTGTAGCTCTGCTTTGCACACTTTAATAGTTTTATGTCCTCTTTGTACTGAGGCATGCAACTCAGTGCAGGAAGATCAACTTTTTAACATGGTCTGATAAGTTAAGGACAAGGGGGAATTATTTCAGTGTGAAAGATAGGAGATTTACACTAGATATTGGGGAAGATTTTTCACTGAGAGGATGATGAGGTGCAAGAGGCTCCCCAGAGAAGCTGTGGATGCCCTGTCCCTGGAGGCATTCACAGACTGGTTGCTTGGGGCCCTTCGCAACCTGATGCCTGTTTTAGTAGTTGGCAACTTTCCCCATGGCAGGAGGGTTGGAACGTGATCTCTGAGGTCCCAAGCCATTCTGTGATTCTATGATTCACTGTTTCTCTTCTATTTTAAGAGGATCTAGTATTCATAACTTATACAACTAAGAGCTAAAGAGGATAAATAATCATTGTGCAGTTACCCACAACTTATATAAAAAATAGCAATTTTCATTAAAGAGCTGAAAGAAAATTTCAGAATTGCTCAGAAACAGTCACTCCTACTCTAATGCTCTGAAAATCTTAGTTTCCTATACTCAAGCTCTGACCTCTCTGTATTCTATTCCTTTTTGGGCACAGCTTTGGTACCATAAGAACTTGGGGCTTCAAGTTATCTGCAAATGCTTGCAAAGCAAAGCTATGCTTGCCCTCCAGTCCACTGATGCAAAAGGCATGTGATCTTGTGCAAGGGCATATGCTGCAGCCTGTAACCTCACAACTGTGCTGTGTACTCTGACACATCTGTGACAAGATGACATTTCAGTTTTTAAGGAATATAGTATGTCTAAATTTACCGCAGGAAAGTCAAAGTCTTAAGAAGCCTACAATAGAATCTCAATTACCCTGACCCTAGTCAGGGCTTTAACTGGTTTCCCTTGCTTTCACCCATATTTTGCAAGAAGCTGAAAAAATGAACAGAGCAATCAAACATAATGACAAAACCAACTAATTAAGAAAGAGCATGCATTTTACCATCACTGTGAAAAACCACTAGCCTCCCAGTTTTCCATTATATTTCATGAGGAATGAGAAAAAGAGTCCTTCTCACTTTGAGAGATGCTTGGTCACTATCCACAGACATTAATGACTTAGGAAGGTATAAGAAGCAATTCAACACACACTGGTAAAAAAAACTCGAGAGATAGCTGGAAAAGTTGTAAGCTTTACAATGAAGGGAGCATCTGATGAAAAGTGGGGCACATATATAGAAACTAATTTTCATCTCATGGACACCTGTATATTTATTTACACAAGAGTTTCTAGGGAAATCCTGTTATTCATCAAGAACGGAGTTTCTAGGGTGAATTTAGTCTGGCTTTGAACTAGAACCTACTGAATCAAGCAAGTGCTTCACCAGACACGGGATTGGATACTCAGCTTGGGAAAAATTTCATACTAACCTACAAAAAATCTTTCCTCACCAAATCTTCTTCAACATTCTAATGTAGAGAAAACTTTTAATTTTTCAAAACTGAATTTTCTGAATCAAAGTAAAAGATGTGTTGATCATAAACCTACTTATTCAAAACATGAGTTTTACACTCACTTCTTAATTTAATTGTTAAATTATGAAATTTCAGTGGAATTCCGTAAAAAAAAAAAAACATGCCACGGGGAACTGTACAGTAATTTAAATATTCATATCAATATTTTATTTATTATTGTAAACTTCTACTTAATTACTGAATTTTTTTTTTCCCAGCTTTAAGCATTTCACCAGGATCTTGATGAAATTTGAATTTTTAATGTATTTTAAGCACTAGTTAAAGATTATTAATGCTACACATGAATTTAATTTAAAATGAAGATTTTTTTTCTAGCATGCCTAATGCTTATTAATTTAAATGTTATTTAATTTACTTGAATTACATAAGCAGAATTTAAGTTGCCATAGTTGAGCTGAGATGTCATTGCCTCTCATACTGTTATTTTTGTATATGATCATTAAAGAGTTGTGCTATATGTACTCAGCTATGTTGGTAGTTTCGGTGTATGGTCTGCCTTGGCTTTGGAAGTATAGAGGCAGACACAAATAATCATGCTTTTAGCTCAAAGCAAATAACGCATATCATTCCTTTCAGGCATGTTTTGCAAAACTGTATTCAATAGATTATTCTAGCTTCTCTTTTGAATTCCTTATGAATGTCAGCTTATTACACACTGAGGAAAACTGGAGAGTGAGACGACAATGAATTGTCAGAGTAGTCCTACTCATGAAAACTAGTCCTGCCAGTTAGACCAAGAAATATTTTTTCATACTATATATAAAAGCTTTTCATAATATATACATTTATATATAGTGTATATAATATTTTTTTCATAGTACTCTTCAGTCTGTTAAACTAAGTAACTTCTTCTAAATCTTCTAAATAAAGACTCTCATCGTCATTGTGCCTTGATGTCACTAAAGTATTCCCATACTTAAATTACCTCATACTTGGTTGACTCAATGCAGGGAGGCGGAGTTCACAGAACATCCGCCTTAATCATATAAACAGTCTATTTGTGTACATATAAAACTTCAATTTGAATATTGAGATCATAACCTATAATTTTAGTTTATTTTTTTCTATGAAGACTATTATCTCTTCATGGTTTAATATTTAATCTCTGTGGTTCAGTATTCATCAGTGTTTCCTAGAACCACACATAAAATACAACCACAATTTGCCAACTGATTAATGGAAAAGGAAAAAAAGTATTGTATAATGACAGTGCCAGTATCCTACTTACTGGTAGCATTTATTTTTTAAATCTTTGTTCGGTAAATCAAAATCTCATATAATGACTCAATCCTCTGAAGAGTTTACTATCATAATAACTAAACTGGCATCTCTACCCATACCCAGTTCTTATCTCAAAAGTTAAAAGTAATATCTTAGTATTTTCTTGCAAAAATTAAGCAGATTCTAATCTAATTTAAGCAATGTCTTGATAACTGCTTAAAATCTGTATTTTGCAGTTCTGTGCTCCAACTTTAAAGCTTTTTTTTTTTTTTTTCCAAACAATACCTACGTGTGTTGAAACCCAGCTAACATTCCCTTATATAGTCATTACAATCTGGCTACATCTTCATTTACAGTTCAAGTTCCATTGTTTTAGTGTGTTGGCTATTTCATCCTTAAAGGTCCAAGATTTCTTAAGCCTACAACTCAGAGCACAATAGGTAGATGATACCAAACATATCCATGTATTGAATGATTCAATCTTAATATTACTACTGAGAAATAATAACATTTTTCTAGTAATTGTTTTTTGTAATTTGACGCTAATTTTTCTAATGTTTCTTAAAAAATTGCATGAAAATTCTATACACCTGGGAAATTCCAACAAATTCAGCACAGATAAGATGAAATTATGCGAGAGACTGAGCAATTCAAGCAGAGCAAAATAATTCCAGGTTTGATCAAGATACACATGGCTAAATGGAAATCTCACAACTCAACACTTTTATTCTGGTGCCTTGGAATAATGTATCTCAATATTATATTATATTTCTGAAATAATTTGTAATAATTTCCCAGATGACATTTAAGTGTTCTTTATCTCCCTGAAAGAAGCATCACCATGCATTCTCAAAATGTTTTTTTAAAATAAAACAAGAATTTTAGCACATGATCTTTTAAAGGATGTGTTTCACAGGTGCTATGTACACAGGAAGCTGAGTCAAGACTTGAGGCCAGCAAACCTTTTTGAGAACTCCCAATGAAATCATGCTCACTTGTTGCAGTACGCAGTAAAGCAAGATATTCAGCCATCTCCAATCTCCAGTACACCAATATCTCACAGATAACAGTCCATTCTAAGATGACAGGATAAGTCCAGAAATTAACTCTTCAGCACTACTTCATTGGTTGTTTTGCTTCCTTATACCAAAACCCACAAATGGCTTATTTTCTCTTCTGTGTTTGGGTTGCATATGGTAATGTTTCATCTTGATTTTTTTCCTTATATAAAGTTTCTAAATACTAAAATATTTACCACTCTTGTACTATATGCTCCTACAGAGAACTCTTTAAATAGCCAGACCAGGGGAAAGGTATTAGTCTAAAACTGCTACACTGATAGCACTCATTTCAGGCTTTTTTGCAGGTAAGGAAGATGGACTTGCACTTGAGTCATTAACCTTAGCCTTATCCAGATCTAAGTCATAAAGGTTACATTCAGAAGATGTGTACCCTATTACCATTTGCCAAAAACCATTTTCCATTTCATATCTGTCTGATTGCCAGGTTGAATTTTCTCTAGAATTTTATTTTCCTTAGAACTGAAGTAAAAAAATGATCAAAAATGCTCTATCGTATATTATAAAAGAAATAGCTTACTTTCCTATTGACTTCATCTTTTTCTTCCTATTTTATTTTATTTTATTTTATTTTATTTTATTTTATTTTATTTTATTTTATTTATTTTTATATTTGTTACAGAACTATTCAATAACTAGTGGAGACAGTCTTCTGAAAATATCTACAAGGACATGTTTGTTGACAGTAAAATAGAAAAGAGTTTTATCCCTCTCTCATTTTATCTTCTTTATTGATTGTATCACTGGTAAAAGTAAAAGCAGCTTTGGGGCCCATGTAAACACTTTCACAAGTGAGCTCTGAAGTTCTCCACAGACTCACTCCCTCAGTGAGATGAGATTTTTTGGAAAGCAGCTTCGAGTATTAACTTAATAGCATTTTTACATTCCTCATCCAAATACTCTTTTTATTTTTATTTTTTTCATGTTCTACCATTGTGTTATCTTGTCTAAGATCTAGGTAGAATTCATATCAACCTATAAGGAGTCTTGCTCTAATATAGCTAAGACAAGGCTAAATGTCTATGTTCTGATTTCAGTTGTGTGTTAGTTAACTTAGCTGCAGGAGGGAGTACTTTTCTTCCTCATAATCAGCTTAGCAGATAATAATACCATATAAAATAAAAAGAAACATTAAAACCTTCAAAATTATTCTATCTAAATTGTACTGTATTTGGCTGCTAATTTACACACCACATAGCACATTATGGTTGTTTCTTTAATTATCTGAGAATGATTACATGGTAAATCTGATGAAAAGACCTTTCTCACTTTTCAGGTTTACGACCTGAAAGGAAACAAACAGAAAACACTGAAACAAATAGAAATTATTATATTCAAGCAGTATCTAAAGTATTACACTTATTACTCTTACGTCTCTCATTTCCAACATTTCAGATAAATAACCACTTCAAAATTTATTTTCCCTGAGCTTTTCATTTAAATCTACTCAAGCAAACCCATCTAACTCCAAATTCAGATCATAATTAGCCATCTATAACTGAAATTCTACAGTGTCTGACTATCAATAGATGTCTCTGATCATTAGTACTGCAGATAGCAGATGCATAATTATGCCCAATTAAATGATATGGTAATCTGGATAAACTGGCATGTACATCTTATAGTGAGTTTCCCCATGTAAAATCTGACTCTAGTATATTATACTAAGAGTACGTGCTCTTGTACATTATTTTTAATTGATATGTAAAAACTACAATTTGCATAATATTGACTATCTTCATTATTTTCTTATATGTGAAATCCTATAAATATGCGATATTAAAACTATACATTATGTTATGAATATTAATTTTGTGTTAACTTTACACTGAGATTTAAAAAGTATCAGTTAAACTGTTTTATTCCCTAAACACTCTACTACAAAGGCTTTTGAAATTATATTGAAAGCATAAAAATGAATCATAAAATCATAGAATCATAGAATCATAGGGGTTGGAAGGGAACTCAAGAGATATCGAGTCCAAACCCCCTGCCAAAGCAGGTTCCGTATTCCAGGTTGCACAGGTAGGCATCCAGTTGTGTCTTGAATATCTCCAGAGACGATTCCACAACCCCCCTGGGCAGCCTGTGCCAGTGCTCCATCACCCTCACCGTAAAGAAGTTCTTGTGCACATTCGTGCGGAACCTCCTGTGCTGCAGTTTCTGGCTGTTTCCCTTTGTTCCGTCCCCACACACTGCTGAAAAGAGTCTTGCCTTGCCACTTTGTCCCTCACACCCCAGATATTTATAAACCTGCATCAGGTTTATAATCAGAATCAGAATTTTATAATTCCAGAATGGAAGTTTTACCTAAATCCATATGTAACAGTATTTGCAAATGTGATTTTAAAATACATAGTTGAGAAATTACATATATTTAGAATTTCTGATAATTTTAGGATCACAAAATCAAAAATTAAAGAGGTTAGAATGCACCTTTGGAAATCATCCATCTAAAGCAGGTTCTCTACAGCAATTTGCACAGGAAGGCATCCAGATGGATCTTGAATACCTCCGGGGAAGACTCCACCACTTCTCTGGGTCGCGTGTTCCAGTGCACTGACACCATCACAGTAATTTCTTTTTCACCATGCTCAGCTGGAACATACTGTGTTTGACATTGTTCCATCACCCCTTGTCCTATCACTAGATGTCACTGAAAGGAGCCTGACATCTGCCCTTCCAACATTTATAAGCTTTGATAAGATTCCCTCTCAGTCTTCTTGTATCCAGACAGAATAGTCTCTTGCCCTTTAGTCATTCAGAAAATGCTCCAGACCCCTCATTGTCTTTGCTTGACTCTTTCTAGAAGATTTGAACTTCTTGAATTGAGGAACCCAGAACAGGATACAGCTGGCCTCACATGGGCAGAGTAGAGGGGGGAGAAGAATTCCATTCAAGCTGCTGGCTACACTTTTTTAATGCACTCCAGAAAACCACTGGCTTTCTTGGACTCAAGGGCCAACCTGTTGTTTACCAGGATACCCAGGTCATTCTCTGCACAGCTTCATTCCAGCAGATCAGCCCTTAACCTGTACTGATGCGTATAGTTATTCTTCCCCAACTGCAGGACTCAACACTTTTCCACTTGAATTCATCAGGTTCTTCTCTGTCGACTCTCCAGTCTGTCTGAGACTTGTCCAGGTCTCACTGAATGGCAGTCCAGCCTTCTGGAAGTGTCTGGAACCAATCCTCCCAGCTTTGTATCACCACTAGCTACAGGCATCCAACCAGACTATGTACTGCGGATCACAGCACTCTGAGCTCTGCCAGTCAGCCAGTTCTCAATCCACCTCACTGTCCCTTTGTCTGTCACACAATTCCTAAGATTACCTATGACAGTGTTATGGAAGGCAGTGTCAAAAGCCTTGCTGGAGTCTAGGTAAACAACGTTCACTTCTCTCCCCTTGTCTACTCATCCAGTCATGACATCCTAGACTACTACCAGGTTGGTCAAGAATGCCTTTCCCATAGTGAATCCATACTGACTACTCATTATAATCTTTTTTTTTAAATTCCACTTGATTTGAGGTGGTATTCAGAATAAGTTGTTTAATCACTTTAATAACTTTTCCAGGGATGGAGGTGAAGCTATCTGGTATGTAGTTTTCTGGGTCCTCCTTCTTTACTTTTTGAGATTGTATTAATGATGGTTTTCTTCCACCCCTTGGGCACCTCTTCTGCTTTCCATGACCTTTCAAAGAGATAGAGAGTGGTTTGGCAGTCTACCAAAGCTCTCTCAGCATGTGTGCATCTCGTTGGGTTCCATGGATTTGTGCATTATCAGATTTGTCTAGACAAACTCTGACCAGGTGCTTCTTGACTGAGAAGTCTGCCCTTCTCCAGACTGTCTCCCTTGTGTTCAGGGCTGGGATTCCTAAGGGCCAATCTTAGCAGTAAAGACTGAACACATGCATAACTCTAAAGTCTCTGCATTTTGGGTTTTTCCTCATGTGAGAACTATTTTAAAATTAGAAAAAATATTCAGTGCAATAGTAGAGCTGATATTTTAGTGTTTTCATAGTGCTAAAATATTAACATTGAATGATTATCTATTTTTGTTGTTATTCAAACTAAAGAATTACCTATTTAAATTTCAAATAATATGGATTTGATTAATTCTGAAGGAGTCGTGCTAGAACTTCTACTTTGAACCTTCCATATCTGTCACATATCTTTAGAAGGACCTGATAAATAAACAGAACCTTTGTCCAGACAATGTAAAATAAGGAAAATTTAATCTGATTTTGGAGAAGGTCATCTGAATTAAGATATCAGTTCAAATATAAATTTTATTTTAAATGTCCAGGTATATAGACTAAATTGTCAAGATAAGCATATTTTATGGTTTGTTTTTTCTCAGTCACCTTGAAACTGAAATTCAAAGAAAAATACTGTGAGAATTGGTTTGCACCAAGGAAAAACAAAAAACTACAGAGAAACTTGATATCAGAGAGAAGCTATCACACAGAAAATTTCTGGCAAGAAACTATGGTAAGAAACAAAATGTACTTTTATGAATGCACACTGTTGACAAGATAAGACGTAAGAAGCTCAAATTCTAGTACAGTTCAGATTAGGCTTGGAAAGGGCTTCATTTCTCCAGTTAAATGTTGAACAATTTACCTAAAAATGGTAAAAAATTGGAAGATAGATAGGAAATTAGATACAGCCTTCTCAGGGATAAAAGTTTATAAAAAGGTAATCAGCTTTGAAGCATTTGAAGAATGTTTATTTCTATGCCTTTTTGTATATTAAATTTTTGATAGTAGTAATGCTGTTCTTAGTGTGAAGGTAGTTGTTTTTCTTAAGGTTAACACTGATTTACCCACTATCTTGATAGTGACTGTTTTCATGGAGATGAAAAATTGTTTGAGCTTACTTCAATATACAAATAGTAAATGAATGTTTTGGAAAATAATCTATTTATGTGAGGCTGAGGTAAAATAATAATCTAAGCCTTTTTTTCCCCAAAATAGATTGAGTAACAGGAACATTTTATAATATTTACTAAGGAATTTTATAATACACTTGTGATGGATCCTCTTTATATTATCTGCCAGTTAGTGTCCAACTGGGTGAAGTGTTCACCTGAAAAGTTTAATATACAGTGAGACAGAAGCCTGGTGATAAGCATGAGAAATATACAGCCCTTGCTGCAATAGAATGGAAACGTGGCTTACACATGTAACAAGGTACAAAATCCTATTTGCTGACATTAAGAGAAACTACAGAAATGGTGTTCTGCACTGTATTCCTTCAGCTATAGAGAATAATTCTTTCTATATTTTTTTCATTCTTCATTTCTTTCTTTCTTTTATCAAATACAATATATTAAGAGTTCTGTTGTGTATAACTTTGATAAACTGTATTCTGACAACACCCAGTGCATAATGTCCTCCCTAATTTTTTTTCATTTAATGATTTTAGGAAAAGCAACGACTTGTGAAAATCCATTATCTTTCTTAGATTACCTTTAATCTTGGCAATTAATTACCATAAATTTTTAAGCATTAATTTTGAATAGAGATAAATTAGTTGTTAGGATATAAAGCTTTTCAGAAGAATAATAGATTAAGTACCTTGCATTTCAACATTATTTTGTGTCTTGATATCAAAAAGATTAAAGCAAGATGACATCTATATATGAAAATTTAAGCAAAATGATTATCTATCAGAAGGTATTTACGCTGCCCCTCGAATACTATGTTCAGTTTGGGATCCTTCACTACAAGAAGAATATTGAGGGAACTGGATTTGCTTAATCTGCAGTAGAGGGAGATCAAGAGAGACCTGATCTGTATCTACCCTGCCTGAAAGGAGACTGCAGTGAGCTAGGGTCAGCCTCTTCTCCCTAGTGTCACGCTCCAATATAAAGGAGGGAGACGAGGTTCTTTATATGTATGTGTATACCCGATGGCGAGATTAAGACACAGCGGGTCAAATGTTAGCCCAACCAGTTTATTACAATTACTAGTTGCTTAGGGATATGGGGAAGGGAAGGTGGGCGATAGAAAAAGAGATGAAAAGCAAGGAGACTTGGCAGAAAGCAAGAAAGAGAGAGAGAGAAAGAGAGAGCATCACCACCGTGGATCCAGCGAGGTCCGTAGTCTGTTGATCTCAGGAACTCGTCTGGTCTCCGCGGGGGGGATGGGAGAAAGCCGGGAAGTTTCACAGCAAGCAGGCACCGTGCGGGGGGGGGGGTCTTCCAAAGAGGTTTTTCCCTCAGGAAAGTCTCTTCTTCAAAGTCATTGGTTTCAAGCAGCTATTCCCCCCATTACAGTGCTGGGTACATGGGGGATCACTCCACCAAACATGCACACCAAAGAGAGAAACAAATACATATTTAAAGGTATAGCACATGCATATTCATCACGTTCCAAACTCTGGTTATCGAGGGGATTAAACCTAAGGGTCAATTTTGCTGTAAATTTTCAAACCTTGAAGGGGGAGAGCTCCTCACCATTCCTGTGGGTGTCTTGTTATAAGAGAGACGTCTGTTTGGTTATCTTGTTGGGACAACAGGATGTCTGTCCTGCTTTCTTTAGCTGCCTCCATGTTCTGGCATTAGTTTGATTTATGTCCACCCAACACATCTGGCCCAACAGATAAATCAACGGGGAGTAGCACCTTCGGTGCCATACAAGTATTATTGTCCTTTGCGGTGATCAGCTTCTCCAAGCCGTACTCCGAAAAAGACTACTTGCCCCTATTTCTGCTTATCTTTACAACCACAAACAGAGACACTGAGGCGCCGCGACAACCATCTAGATGATTTGCAGTTGTCAATTAGAGTCTTATAGCCAGAAAGGCCTCATGAAGCAAGCTTTGAGACAACAAAAGTAAAAAACAGTTTCTGTCTTTCACACCTAGTAACAGTAACAAGGCAGGAGATAATGGTTTTAAGTTGCCCTTGGGGAGTTTCAGGTTGAAAATTAGGAAAACTTTCTTCTAAGGGTGGTGAGGCATCAGAACAGAATGCGCATGGAAGTGGAGTCACTCTCCCTGGAAGGGTTCGAGAACCTCGTAAATGTGGCATTGAGGGATGTGATTTTTTGGGCATGGTGGTGAAGGGCTGATGGTTTGACTAGATAACCATGGAAGACTTGCCCAACCTTAAAGATTCTATGATAAGTCTACACTCAGGCACAGACCTACAGTGCCTCTGGTATAACAGGGAACTTGTGAAATAACTTACATGCCTCACTGTGCTGCTGTGGGTAAGCGCAGGACAGGGATGGTAAGCAAACAAGAAAAATGTTAATCAGAAGAGAACTGAATGTGTTTCTGTGATTGCTCTGTTCATGGGGGCACTCAAGACCAGACTGGGTGGGGCTTTAGGCAAAATGAAGAAGTGAGCAAAGTCATCCTTGTCCTGTCATTTTGCCTTTGGGTAACACAAACTTGATGGAAAAATCTGTGTGCGCGGCACAAAGCTGCCATTCAGAGGAGCAAACTACAGCATAGTGGATATGGCTGTAATGAGAAATAAAAAAGTAGCAACTCAGGAGCTGCTCTGTAAAAAACATATGCAGAAAAGGTCCATTAAGATAAACAGTGGACATGAACTCACCAGTGCAGCCTGAAGTATAAGTATAGGCACCTGCTCATTAAAATCCAACAACAAAAGTGAAGCCATCAGGTCAGTACATGTGATTATTCTTCATACTAACAATTTGGATTCCGTATCTTGAATATTCTGTTCTTTATGGGACCGCAGCAACTTTGGCACATTGCCCCTAATATGGTCATGTTGTGGAGGATTTGGGCTCTGAGGAGTAGTTGAAGGAAATTCTCCAGCCTGGAGAAAAGAGTATCAAATACGTATCTTACTACCAATTATATCTACTTGTAGGAGTATTCTAAAGAAAATAAACCTACTCTTCTTCATCCAGAGGTGACCTGTGAAGGGATGAGCTTTTACACATTGCAGCAAGGAAAACACTGAATAATTATAACAAAAATATAAACTAGAGTGAGAATGCCCCTCATGTAGACTGTAGAAAATCAAAATTCAAAAAGATCCTGAACAATCTGATAAAATTCTGGGGTTATCGCTGCCTCTCCTGAAAATAGGACCAGATTACTTTGACAGGTCTTTCTAACCTGAATTATTCTCTCCTTCTAAAATGTCACAGGGTATTCATAGATGTGCTAACAGAGGTTCAAGCTCACAAGTAAACAAACGTGTACAAATAACAGAAATAATTCTGTAATGATGAATAATTTAAAATGTTGTTGCTAATTCCATACCAGTTGCAGTTATGATGAGCTCTCAGATGAAATTTCTAAAAGCAAGTTAGAGGGTTTTATTTTCCTTGAAATATATTTTCAACAATGAAAAAAAAGCAGAAAACTACAATTTATACTGTTGCAGCTGGTATCACTAGATTTATGGAAGAAGTTTGGCCCACATTTTTTTTTTTTTAAATTAAGCTAAGGGTATATTTTTTTCACGTCCGCAGTGACATTTCCCTATTATAAAATCCTGCAACGTGATTTTCCCCAGGGATCTTTTACCTTCTTTGTGCCAGTTTTCTCTCTTTCATACTATTTCCTTCTCCAAAGATTAATGAGCTTCAACAAGAAAACCAATTAATCTAATTTCCTTGGTTAATTTGAATTCTTACTGAGTCAAACGTTTCTTCATAGCCAATGCTATGATAATTGATAAATGTCAATGACAAATCAGTGGTCAGTTAGAATTCGGAAAAGCAACTGAAAAAAACAAATAAGCATTTAAAATAAAGTTCATTATTGAAGAAAAAAGGATTTCTGTCTTTCCTTTCAATATAAACATACTCCTAATGGCTGTAAAGACTGATATAATAATTTAAAGTAATAGATTTGGGATTCTTTTTCCTTAGCACCATTAATATATTTTCAAACAGATTTCCTGGCTGTTTAAAAAATTACTACTTCTTCAGTACTTTAGTTTTCAGCTAAATTTCTGTGCTCACTATCTACTGAGCTGCTAACCTCAAAATTACAACTTTAAAAGATGAATAGGTTATTGCAGAAGGCATTTAATTCATTGAATAGTTTTATTTAGGACATTCATGAATAGTTGGTGTACATAACAGATTACTTTACTGTAGAATTATTAACTCTTCTTTACAGAGCATATTCTGAATCCAAAGTTATACCCATAAAACAAAAAATTGAGTGTACTGTTTTATTCTGCTAGCTGTTCTATTTGTAAATGAAAAATAATAAAGAATTCTGTTCATAAATTGTTTAGATATATTGAAAAGAGCTGCAGTTTCCTACTGTTTTGAGAGGTGAAGGTGAAATACATTCTATTACTTCTCAGAGCTAGTTTTACTGCTGTTCACATCAGAGAAAAAAGATCATCATGAACTTTCAACGTAAGAAAGAATTAATTGTATAAAATCACATTCCCAGGTATGGTAATTAGGTGAAGTTGCGCATGATGATATAAAATAATTCTAGGAAAGGGCTTAATTTTTTCAAAATTTTTGGGAGAAGCAAGAGGAAGGGCAGGGCACTGTTTAGATTTATAATCAGTTTTGTAAGAATATCTGAGTGCTGCTGCAAAAGTAATGCCAACAACTTTACTGTTTTTATTTGCAGTGTTGAAATATAAAAGCTCTCAGACATAATTTAGTCAGAATATAGTAAAAATTTACTTCTAACTACATGAAATAATATTGACTGGGGAATCCGTCCAAATCTCATATTTTTGGTCGTGTCTTATAGGAATTTTTTATTTGAGGAATGTCCATTTATTTTGTTCCCTCTGATTGAAGTTTTCCTTCAGGCTTCTCACTTCTCATAGTTTCTTCACTGAAGGTTTCCCCATTTTGAAATTTTCTTTTTTTTTTTTTTTGCCATTAGTAATAGAACTACTATTCCAACAGAATAAAAAACAAAAACAATAAACACCAACACCATACACATCTTCTCTTTCCTCCATTCATTTCTTTCCTTCTAATCTACCTCAGCTGCATATATATTCTATCTGCAGACTGAATTAATCTACTTGTGCACCTAGACTGACATCTAATTAAAAAAATATCTTCTGGGGACTGCATTTAAGTCTTGACTGGTATATTGTGATCATACTAGGTGGACAGTAATTTACAATTTTACATCAGTCAAGGTAAGAGCAAGAAGAACTGTTTCTGTTCTATGTGCTTTGCAATGTTCTATGAATACTGCAAGTTACAGTAGTCTTGTTTAAATTCTGAACTTTGAGTCATTTATTTCTGTGAGCAGCTTTCTATTCTGAATATGCTTCAGTTACTTAATTCATCCTAGAGCAATTTTACTTGTATGATTCTTTTCAGTTGCTGTTTTAAATTGTGGAGATTAGAGAAAAATATGGTTGAAAAAAAAAATCATGTAGGTCTGTCAGGAAGTTATTGTTTTTAAACCTATCATTTACAGAATTTTTATGCAATTTTGTCCAGTATTCAAGCTTTAACAAGCTTTCAGCCACCATGAACATATAATATCTTTCTATAGTGTTTTGCACACGTGTCATCCCTATTATGCACTCTGTATAGGATTTATTTAATTTTGAGAAGGAAAAGCAGGGAAGTTTCTGACCTAGAAAACTGACTGTCCCTGGAGTTTTCCTAATACCTCCACAAATAATTTCACATCAGAATCTACCTGAATAGAAAAGAGTGGTAAGGAACAGAAGTTGAATCTACTTACATTTCCCTTGACATTCTGATCTCCCTTGTTTACACTAGATGCAAACTGGCTTGTTGTTGTTGGTAGTAGTAGCTTTTTTGCTTGTTTCTACTTTTTAATCTTGTCTTTAGTATTAGTTTTATGTTTTCTCACTTTAGCACCCGTCCCTATTTCATCCTCCTTTCTCAAGTCCTAGCAGCTTCTTTTACATTTGCATTTTTGCAACTCTGAGTGAAGGAGTAACATTCTTTTCAATATTACATGCATTTGAGGTAGAATTTAAAAATCAACAACAACAAAAAAGAGTTGGAGAAAACAATTTAACACAAATTATAAAATATAGTGTCAGAATAAATTAGAAGAGTACCTGAGGGGTATTATTGGCTTCTAGTATGAAAAAAAATGAATCTTCAACAATCTTAGTAATATTAGACTTCCAATAAAATATCTCTAAAACTATTTCTTCTTAAAAAATAACAAATTCTTACTTAGCAGTTATGAATTCTGTCAGATTATGGAAGAGGTCTTAATGTTTTCTGTGTATCAGACCAATTATCCATCTAATGAATAACATTTTTAATAGTGTGATAGTGATTATAGTGAAAGTTTCTTTTTAAACATCCCTTTCTCCTTGATGACTGAGGGTTTATGAACAAGAAGTACAAGTATTTAGTATTCTTTCTCATAGTCTCAGGAGTGTTTATCATAAATGTTTACTAGTATTTAGCATAAATGCTAAAATAGGAAAATATTGATTACATTTGGATCCAGCTAAATTTGCTGCAATAATTTGAATATGGTAAATTCTCGCTGTGTAGAAAGAAATGCATGAACTTTTTTACCAGTTCCCAGCTATAGTCTGAGTTTATTGACTGTTCCTTTTACTTTGTTGAAGATAAGAAATAGAATGTCAGTGTAGTTTGTCCTGCTTGTTTTAGCAAGTCCACTTTTACTCATCTCTTCCTGGAAGTACATATTTTAACCATTTCTTCTTCTTTTAATACTGTTTGTGACAAAATTTTTATTTCTGGATCTCTGTCATTTCAAATTAGAATAGTCTTTACTCTTCTGTCTTGTAGCATCTGTAGCACCTCCAATGAAGCTTTCATTTCAGGTGCATTTTTTTGTGAACTTCAAAAAGACAGAAATAAAAGATATTTTCTGAATAAATAGAGTTTTTTTCAAAGGTTCATCCCTACTTCAAGGACTAGTAACATAATACACTTAAAGAAAAGCTAAGACCTTCATCCTTCATTTCAAATAACATTGGAGCAATGTCTTCCTCCCAGGAATCAAGTTGTACAACTAGAATTTAACACTAGTATATTTGTTTCCACATTGAAACATTAAATCAAATTTCTGGGATGAAATAAAAGTTTAGATTCCATCCTAGTTACCAGGAAGAAGCAAAGGAAGAATGAGAAGCATCCCATCAAGGCTGCTGTCCAAGACTGCTTACTGCCCAGGTAGTATTCCTTTATGCTCATTATTGCAGGGTAAAAAAATATTATTCTTTTTCTCCAGATTTTTTTCATTGCAGTTTAATGTGCTTAGACATTATTTTTTGTTTATTTGTTTGTTTGTTTGTTTTTAACTCTAAACTAAGGAGTAGTTACTACAGCGTCATTTGAATCATTTGAAGACCTTCTTTCCTCATTCATAAATAGAATAATATTTTTATGTCCAAATTCAAATTCATTATTTCCTAAATTTTTAGACTCTTACTGAAAAATTGGTTGGAAAAATGATCTCACTTTTAAAATCATTCTTTAAATAGAACTTTAAAAATGTATTTGTAAAACATATCTGTTATTATGGCACTTACTTGTTGATCCCATTTTAATCACAGTAAATGACAGGCTCCTGCTGTCTGATGAAGTTTGGAATCAGAACCTCAATCATGCTTCCTTTGACACAATAACATTCCAGCTACTGCAAAAAGAACTAAATGTGTATGCAATTGGTTAACATTACCTTAGTCACATAAAATATTCTGTATTTCTGAAGTTAAATAACTGTAGTACCTTCATTCAAAACCTTTCAGATATCTCCATGACATATTTAGAGATGACAGAATAGCTTTGTTTGAAGAACATATAGTTGTTTCTGTATTTCCAATCCTACTACTTCTTTATTAAATAAAACGTTACATTGAAAGACTTAATCTCAACTACAGCATCCTGTTGCAATCCTAGTGTTATCACATTCACCCTATGTTCTTTAGACGTGTAACAGGTAACAGAATTAAAGACATATTCTGTGTATAAAATTAACATAATCCTTGATTTTTTATTTTTGACTTTTTGACTACGTGGAATGGAAAGACAAATGTTATAAACACAGTGATTTCTGCATTGAAATAACTGTCATTCAAATGTTCTTTCTTGCACTGAATTTTCTTAATTAAACCCTGAGTAATTACCTATGTCTTCTGAATAGCTTCCATAAAATTATTTTTATCTCTAAAAAACTCTTGTGAAACAAGAAAAAAATCAGAAATATTTTCATCCTGGAAATCACTTAAGAAACCATTCCCAAGTTGTAGCGAGTCCTAGAATGAGGGTTGTTTTCCTTATTTCTCTTGTCATCTTCCTCTTAGGCAAAGGATTTAACTTTAGTAGAGCCTCTAGATCCCTTGATTTGCAGGGGTTTGGGGTGCCACTAAGAAATTGTGAACTCTTAAACTGAATTTTATAGTTTGTACTCAGGCATTCACATTTTATTCTTCTTTTTTTAATCTTAAGAAATTATTTTGAGTTCTCATGAACTTCCACTGTTGCTGTTTTGAGGTTCATATCTATGACAGCTTCCTTCTGAATCAGATCTCTTGAAACACAGAACTTTGAAGAGTTTTTGTAATGACTGTGCAGTTCAGAACCGGACAAGAGACTGCAAAATAAGAATGAGTTATATTTACCTGCAAAGCTAGAATATCTCTTTGGCTTAATTCCTGTCATATCTTACTGTAGAACTCAAAGACTCGAATCTAACCACATGATCAGATGGTGTCAAAAGACACTACATGTCAAAAATAGGTTGAAAATCCTTAACATATAAGCTAAAGGTAAATCACAGTACAACATTACACACGTAAAGACATAGATACTTAAGATCAAAACAAAAGAACAAAATGCCTGAAAGAGGGCATTTTATTTAAGGCATTAGATGCTAAACTAAAAATTAGCAGAGGAATAAATATAGGAAATTTTGTAGGGATCTATTTCTTTAAAGCATAAAAGTTGTAGAAATATATTTCAGGCTTTTATTAGCCCTTACCTATGAAAATGCATTCAAATAGGCTTAGATCAATTCTCACAGGTCTTATGTTCTGTGAAAACACAGGTACAGGTACAAATACTACCTCTGCTATTTCTTAAAAGAAAGCAGACTTTGCTTTTACAAAAGAGTGAGAAATCCTCATAATCAAGGGTACTCAAGCCTTAAATCTGCAGGAAACCACAGGCTCATCCTACAAATCCCTCATTTCCTCGTGAAGAATATAGGTATTTTTCACAGAACTGCAGAAAGGTTTGAGTAGGAAGGGACCTTAAACATCATCTCATTCATGAATATCCGAATTTTTTGCTTGCCTGATCCAGAATGAGTGAAGAGGATTTGTCCTGGTCTACTATATAAGATATTTTTATATAAAGAAATGTATTTTTAACATTATTAAGAGGTTCATGAAATGTTGATGAAGCCTACTGAATTTAAGTGAATGTACTTCATTTTTCTTTTTCCTTCAAAGACCATTTTAAGATATGGGCTTTTTTATTTTATTTTATTTTATTTTATTTTATTTTATTTTATTTTATTTTATTTTATTTTATTTTATTTTATTTTATTTTATCTTATTTTATTTTATTTCCTCTAATTAAATACAGCAGCAGCCTATGAAAGCACTTTCTCTTACAACTTTCTAAACATTCAATGGAAATGACTTCTGGAACTAAGACAAGGAGACATGAGGGAGTAAATGGGGTGTAAAGTAGTGTGAAATGGTGTGTGAAAGTGTGAAACAGCAATAAATGAAGAAAAGAGTTGGATTTTATGGATTTATTTTTACTGAATGTGAAGTAGAGCAGCATCTTTCTGAAAGACCTTTCCCCAAATCCTAGCTAGGACTGTAAAATAATAAAAAAAAGATTTTAAACAACTAAATGTTTAACCATTCAGTTCAGGTCTAATCTTACTAGCTTAATTAATTAATTAAGCCACATGACACAGATACATCATGAGAGATGGAGATGATCTTAAAACATTTGGTAGTCAATGGATGACAGGAATACACTTATTTAAATATAACAAATGAATTTGTTCAATACTTTGATAAATATGTGACTCAAATAGAAAACTGTTCTCAAACATCTTGAGTTCTTCATTACAGATCTAAGAATCTTAAAGTACAGAATAAATTTTAATGAGGCAGCATTATTTTTCAGAGACATAGAGCATATTTCTGGTCTAATTAAGTATTTTCTGAAACTTTTTCATTTTTCTAAAACCAAATTCAGCCCTCACAGATTGTATGTTAGGTTTTTCACAATTTGACTAAACCTCATTCAGTTTTTGTTTTCCATGACATCTCTAAAATGGGAGATAAAATTTAAAACACATTTCTCACATTGATTTTTATTAAAAAAAAATCCACAAAATGATATTTTTAATATACCTTGGAGGTAAGTATTGCAGTTCTTGAAATGTTACTTTACAATCAAATATGACAATATCAAAGTGATTTTTTTCACACTTAAATACTACAGAAAAAAGTTGCAGATTTAAAAGAGAAAGACAAATTCATCTATAAGAGCTTTCTAATTCAGTAATAAAAAAAAATAGTTTTGCTTACTGGGAGCATTGAGTGAAGGTGAAAGGCCTCTCTTTTAAAATCAGCATTACTTCCAATTAAATGCTAGCTATTTTCCACTCCTGTAACATCAATGCTGCTGTAATTTGAAGATCTGTGGAATAATATCAGCCAGGACCTTCGTTGCGGCCTGTCCACACAGTGGCAGTGACCTGTTATCCTGAAAACTAGGAAAAAAATTAATATCTGAATGTCATAAACCAAAATGGCTCATATACAGTGAGATCATCTAGGTACTCCTGAAGAGCATCTGACTTTCAAGGAATTGAATGTTTTGGTGTCCTGGGTAGATCACTACGTGTTTCCCATGAATTTAATATATACACAAATATATACACATAAAACATATGTAAATATATACATATGTTATATATATATCAAAAAAGCTTTGGCCAAAAACATATATATATATATATATACTTGACAGGAACAATCAAAGCTCTACTTGTAGTTCATAATTTTCCAGTCACCTTTTGTCTGTTTTAAAGATGAAAGAAACAGAATCGAACAGTGTTTAATTCTCTGTTAATTTTGAATAACTTTTGTCACATGGGAGAGGTCTAGTCATTGTCTAAGTATCTTTGAGGAGACAGAACTCTGCTAACGTACAAGATCTGTTATGACCAAAGAATGCAGCCCAGGTTTCTCAAGATCATGGGAATTTTTTGAGTTCTGTAGTGTTCCTCCTATTTAAAGAGCATGACTCATTTCACAATGGCAGACTGAAGATTAAATGAAGCACAGGAAATCTTGTCTGTCACTGACTAATGGATTAGAAGGGAAATTTTCACTTCCCTTGTATTACTTATCAAACATGAATTTTGTCAGTTTTATTCTCAAAAAAAAAAAAAAAAGGATGTCTGACAGCTACATAATGTACACTTTCAAAATGCTTGAAATATGTAATCACATAAGCATTTCGTATCAAACTTGTCATTCTAGGGCTGCTCATTTATACTGTAAACTAAATGTCAAACATTAAAAGACTGTTACAGCAAAGGATGTGAAATTGCTGAAATGTGAGAGAGAACAGTACATATTCCTATTAACAAGATAAAAAACACTCACATTATGAAAAGACACATTGTTCACTAACAGAAACAGGTAATGGGGTTCCTAATTACTTTGTAAATAGCATAAGTATTACAGATTTGACTATGGAAAATTAGTACATGATTATAACCTTACGGTTATAATAAAGTATGATTCAGGGCGATCCAAAATCTGATTTCTTAAATAATGTTTTAGAAAATGCTTTAGAAAAATTTAAAGCACATAAGCCACTTCTGAAAGAATTAGATCCAGTTGAGCAGTCAGAGAAACATAATTTCACTGCAAGAGACAAAACAGAGATGTAACTTCATTCTTTTAATTTTACTAGGATAACAAGAAAAATATTAAAAAGTTTCTTGCAAATTATTTAAATCTTACTGTTTTCCATTCTGGTGTCAGATTATTTCTGTCATTTTATACCAAATAACCAATACACTAAAAAATATAATCTATTCAGTGTGCATACTCACAAAATTATGTTGTATGTATTTAACACACTAGATGTTTTCCTTGTTTATGAAACAATTGAAAAATACAGTACATATTGGCACCTAATTTACAATTGTTTGTTTGTTTTTTGTCTTGTTGTTGGCTGCACCTTCTCATGAAGTCTCTTGTATTCTACAAATGGCCACAAATGGTCTTCCCTTGTAGTGTTAATTCTCAGATTGTTGGTGACACTCCTAGATTCTTTAGCTTGTTCTTTGTTAATAAAAAAAGAGTACTCATTAAAAATGTGGTTACTTAGCTAATCCTGTCTTGTTGCAAATAGAACCAACTACACTATGTATTTTGCTTTTAAAAGTAAAACAGGAATTAATTTATTATCGCAATACAGATATAATTTAGTAATTTAACAGTGACTTAACAATACTGGAGATAGCTGGAATCACTTGATTATTTATTTTGTAGATAATAGGGTTAAACTCATATATAAGAGGCTACCCTGTTGAGAGGTTCAGATTGGACTCTCGTACATAAAAAACTCCTTGAACCAAAGTGATAAGTAGCCTCGGTGCAGCTGGGACCTAATGGATTAACAGATTAACATGCAGAATCAACCTAAGATGTGATTTTAGTGAAGCTAACGAAGCTTAACACAAGCTATTAGTCACTTACCAAGGATCTGTATTGACAAGGTGTTTTAACGTGAAAGAGAAAGGGATCTCTGCACAGCCATAACCTTGAGAAGCACCCCTGCCAGAGGAGAGATCCTGTTATGCAGTCAATTGCTATTCATGAGGGCTTAAAGGGGCTTTGAGCTGCTCACTATTTGTGGAGTAATATGATTGACTAGCAGCCACAGATTGCTTTTACTTTCGTGCTCAGTTGGTCATCAGCTACTGAACCAGGCATCTGCCATAAATTATTTCAGCTCCCCTTAGTCTGAGACAGATTAGTGACCTTTTCAGTGCTGTTGATCATTGTCTTTCCATGCAAGACCAGTGTGAATGAGGGAACTGAGGAAAGAACAGAAGGGAGTGTGGATGGGGCAACAAGAGCGCACCTAAGTTGTTCTTTCTTTGCTTTTCCCTTTTAAATGATTTGTTTCACTCTCCCTTGATATTTTTCCAAACATTCTCATAGTTAAGAATCAAGAATATAATTAGTTATACACATATTTGAATTTGAAACTCAAGTAGAAGTTACCAATGGACTACAACAAAAGAACAATATACTGACTTCAAAAATGTACATTTAGAAAAGCAAGGATCTTACTACTCAATAAAAAATTCCCCTAGAGGGAAAAAGAAAAACAGGAAAAAAGGAAAGTTTTTAACAATTACAAGGTTAAAAAGAGATGTTTCCAGTCCTTCCCTTTTCCATACTATTTCTGCTCTTTCTACTTCTTCTTCCATTCTAAGGAAATCTTTAGTCCTTACCTTCATACTTTGGTGACCAGAGTTATGAAATTTGTTATTCTCTAGTACCTTATCTAATGGAATAACTCACAAAAGAGTTATAAATAAATCTCTGCATCTTAAAAACACAATCAATTAATTATTCTTGCTACTAAATACTTTGGTTGCTGAAAAATAATACGCTGAAAAAACTGCAACAAATACAGGCATACACAGCAAGACTATTTGACAGAGCAAGTACCCATCTATAAAGGGCTATTTTTCAACATAGATACCACCACCAGCCGTGAACCTTCACCAGTGATGAACAAGAGCCTGCATGCTGTGCTTGTAGCAACCTGCACGGCTATCTTCTATGTCACCACAGCCACTGCTGAAGCACATTACCCACTGCCTCACTGCACTCACATCCACTGTTTGGTCTCCGTAAACCTTTGCAACTGTTGATGAATGTCAGTGAGTACCACTTTTTTCCAGCATGGAGGAATTCTATGACACACCTTTGCTTCATCTCCAATTTCATGTCAGATGCCATTTTGTCAGAGTGCCCCTTTGCTGCAATCTCTTGCAAATCAACAAATAAATCATTGGTGGGAATGTTTGACCTTTACTGCCATACTGGCAACATTTGCCTCTAGCATTGCGAGCCAACATAAGAAAAGAGGAGTTACTTTTGGAAAGGCCCTTGTGTATAATTCCTCCTTGCTTTGTCTTGCCTTGCCTTGCCTTGCCTTGCCTTGCCATGTCTCTGGCTGTCAGCACTGCTGTCCTGCATTCTCCATTCCTCTGCTGACACAAATAAAAGCTTGCTCTCAGCAGCTGGGCTTACAAAACCCAGACTACAAGGTTCTTTCCTGGCACGAAAGGAACTGTGATGGTAGAAAATCTGGGCATAGTTGGTGGAAAATGAACCCAAAACTATCTGCTGTCTTGATGGGGAAAAATACTGTGCAGCTATCAGAGAATGTTCTGAGTATCTTTGTTTATGAAACAGTTTCAGAATAGTCAGGAATCTGAATACTGGAGAAGAATAACAACATGAAGGCAATAACAATGCATTACATGGGTACGTGAAGAAATGCCTTGGAGCAGGAACTAGGTGATATGTCCCAAACCAGCACATTTAGCAATAGCTATGATTCAGGCTGATTCCCATGAACTGCTGAAGTAAACCCTCTAGAAGATGAGTAGAATTTATACCAGTAGTGTGTACTCACTGCTCTGTTGCAGTGCTTATCATCACGTTCCACAATCAGTATTTTATTATGTGCTATACATTTATTTTCATCTGCCCTAAATGGGGTAAGGTTTCTTTTCCTCTGAGATGTCATCTTCCATGAGGCGCTTTGTAAATTCTTAGCACAGTATTTATTTCAGTGTTATGTTTATTTTTTATAACTGTGAAATTTGCGTTCCACCAGACCTTAAAGAATCATAAAATAGAACATCTCCGTTTGAATAGCATATGTCCATTGAAACTGTCCTGATGACTCGTAGAGTGCTGCAGGTTCTCTTGTCATAACTCGTTGATTGTTTTTTCAGTCACTTCCACTTTTCCTAATTAAAAAGAGATTTAAGCTTCTTATGCCACTTACTGCACCACTTAGTCATGTTTTCTAACTTCCTCCCTTTAGCATAAAATATTTCAATCTAGTAAATCTTCATAGTTGTAGGAGATAATTAAATATTTACATAGCATTACAAAAGTTTAATCTAAATATTTAATTGACACATTCATTAAGTTTTCATTGTGAATATTTTAAGGTTTAATAATTTCTTTATTGTTAAATATTTCAAATTGATTTAGCTAACGAAGGCAATTAAACCCACTTAATAAAACCTTATATGAAAAGCAATTTATTTTAAATCAGTTATGGGCAGTGTCATGTGATACATTTAAGACAACAGACAATAAATGTAATAATGCCTTGATAGGATTAATCAGCAAATACATAAATGTATTACACTGAAATTAGCCTTGATAAAACTGACAACTTTAATATCAGATGCTCAGAACCACTGTATAAAGCTGCTATGAATCTTACAAATATTTAAATGAGTATCAGGGTCATCACTTCACTCTTGGATACAGGGAAAGAAGATGCAGGAAATGGTAAAGAACACTTGTTCCTGATTATCATTTGCCCTTCTGTCTCTCTGGAGTTGTAGTAAACAAAATCAAATGGTCTCTCCAATTGGAAAAAAGAGTGTACTCCATATATTTGTGTGGAACTTCCTATGTTCAAGTTTTTGTCTGCTACTCCTTGTTCTATCGCGACACATCCCTGAAGAGCCTGGCCTCATCCAATTCCTCCCCACAATTTAGGTATTTATGAACATTGATCAGATCCTGTTTCAGTCTGAACAAGCCCAGGTCTCTCAGCCTTTCCTCATATGGGAGATGCTCCAGGCCCATTACCATCTTTGTTGTCCTATTCTGAACTCTTTCTAAGAGGTCCCTGACAGGCTAAATACAAAGTTGATCTGTATCTAATACATAATCTATCTTCATTAGGGACAATTAACACTGTGAAATTAAATATCCTTATAAAACCATAAGCTAAGCACAGTTTCCCTCAGCATATGAATTGAACTTTAGTATGCAAGTGTACACTTGGTCAATGTATTTAATGTTTCTAAAGAGAAAACTACACTAGCTTGAACTGAGAAGGGAAAAATATTAACACAGATCCTCCTGGAAGACATGTTACGACACATGTGAGATGAGGAGGTGATCTGAGACAGCAGCTTCATCATGGGCAGATTATGCCTGACAAATCTGGTGATTTTATGTGATAGAGTGATGGCATTAGTGGACAAAAAATAAAAAATAAAAATAAATTCTCATCATCTACCTGAACCTTTGCAAGTCATTTGGCACGGTCCTGCTCCACATCTTTACCTCTAAATTTGAGAAATATGAGTTTGAAGGCTGGACTATTCAGTGGAAAAAGAACTGGTTGAATGGTTGCAGACAGAGTTGTGGTCAGTGGATCTACATTCAGGTGGAGGCCAGTGATGAGTGATGTTCCCCAGGGAGCCTGTCTTGGGACATTTTCACCTTTATCAAGGATGTAGAGAGTGAAATATAGTGCATGCTCTGCAAGTTTGCTGATGACATCAAGTCAAGTGGTACAGCTGACACAACAGAAGGAAGGGGTGCCATCCAGAGAGATCTGGACAGGCTTGAAAAGGAGTCACATGAGAAAATAATAAGGTTCAACAAGGCCAAGTGCAAGGTGTTATGAGTCAAGACAATCCTATGTATGAGTACAGACTGGGAGAAGAACTAATTGAAAGCAGCCCTGCTGAGAAAGGCTTGGGGGTTCTGGTGAACAAAAACCTAGGGAGGAGCCAGCAGTGTGCCCAACAGTTGTTTGGGCTGCCTCAAAAGAGTGGTGGCAGCATGAAGAGGAAGGGGATTGCCTCCCTCTACACTGTCTTTGAGATACATCATCTGGAATACTGTATCCAGGCCTGGGCCCTCCCAGGTTGTGGAGCTGTTGCAGTGGATCCAGAGGAGGACCACAAAGATACTCAGAGGACTGAAGAAAATGCCACAGAGAAATGTTGAGGCAGCTGTCTTGTTTAGCTTGGGGAAGTGGAGGGGATCCAGGAAGAAGTCATTGAAAACTTCCAGTACTTGAGGGGAGCTTATAAACAGGAGAGAGGCTGACTTTTTACACACAATGACTGTGATAGGAGTGAACTGCTTAGGAAGAAATCCTTTACCCAAAGGGCAGTGAGGCACTGGCACAGGCTGTCCTGAGATGCTGTGGATGTTCTGAATGGAGGCATTCAGTGCCAGGCTGGTGACCTCAGCAGCCTGATATGATAGGTGGCAAGCCTGTCCACACCATGGAGGTTTGGAACTGGCTGATCTTTGAGATCCATTTCAGCCTAAGCCATTCTATGATTCCATGATTCTATGATTCTCTGACCCGTATTTTCTTATCATAAAAAAAAAAAAAAAGTATTGAATATATTTATCTTGTGTGGCATTATTCTAGCTGAACTGAAATGTGCTGTAAGGCACAACACAATGAAGTTCAATAAGGTACTGAGATAAGGATGATGATGTCTGGGAGCTTCTCTGATATGTTTTAGTTATGATTTTATGTATTAAGTTGTAAAAAAAAGGGAAGATAACTTATGACATATCTTCATCATATAAAGGTATTTTATTTTTATCTGTATATTACTGTGTAGCCCACGTCCTTGCTCTTATTCTTTTTCTGATGTTTTCTTATGGTGACACCTTATGGTGGTCCTGTCAGTAATAAAATTGTGGTACTAAATTACAGTAAGGAATGGCCCTTCAAAATATTTTGGTGTCAAGATCTATATGTCTTCTGAGAAGTACACCAAGCTATTTATAATCCTAGAAGAAATTTAACTCACTTTTAGCAATCACTAAGAAACACGATAACAAAAGTTGAAACGAACAAGATTTCTGTGTTTGGAAAATAGGAAACATGCCCTATCATATTCATGGCCTTCAAATAATGAATATTATTTTATATTAAACAGACCTTATTATTCTGAGCTCTGGAAAAATCAATATATATCATTATTTTAGGTTATCAGAAAATAAAAATTTCAGTTCGTACAAAATGTAAGGTTCTATTTCCAATGTTTTACATTTAAAGTAACTATGAGATTTTTATTTTTAAGTTAGACACTGCCTTTCAGGATGTGTTACCAGTATGCTAAGCAGAATATAGAGTTCTTTTATTTGTGATAGTATAGAGTAAGAGAAAGTACTGGTATTCAGATTTATACTTTATTTTACACTTCTAAACCTCAGTTCATCCATCCTGCTTTATATTTTGGGGCAAGAAATAGGCTTTAGGGTTGAGCAGATCAAATTTTTCTGGGTCATTATGTCCTCAACATTATTTAGCTTATTTTACATTATCACAGAAATCCAGAAGAATGCTTATATATCTTAGTGACAAAATGAACCACAGGAATTACAAATGAGTGTCAGAGATGGGAGAGATAGAATTGAGTTATTTTTAAAGATGTTTCCTGGCTTGCTTTTGCTATTAATGTATCCCTCTTCAGTATCCATAATCATATGTTTCCAAGTGTATTCTGATACTGTTGTATGAGAAATGCAGCAGAACGTGTGTTTGTAAATCAGTTACAGTTTTCCTAGACATGTAAAAAATCTTCATATTACACAGCTAAAGAACAGCTTTGAATGAAAATTAAAAACAAAAAACTAAGCTCTCGTTTTCATGTGTATTGCAAAAATGCAAAGGAGGGTCCAGAGGTGGGTGAGGAGGATGACCAGAAGCTGGAGCACCTCTCCTTTGAAGAATGGCTGAGGCAGAGGTGCTAGTTCAGCCTGGCAAAAGAAGGCTGCAGGGACACCCCACTGTGGAACTTCAGTACCTAAAGGGAGCTTATAAACAAGAGGGAAATCAATTGTTTACATGTGTAGTGATAGTACAAGGGGAAGAGTTTTAAGGGGGGAGATTCAGATGTCTCCTCATAGCTGTCAGGAGGAAATCCTTTACTCAGAGGGTGGTGAGGCACTATCACAGGCTGCCCAGAGAAGCTGTGGGTGCCCCTTCCCTGGAGGTGTTCAAGGCCAGGTTGGATGGGGCTATGGGCAGCCTGATGCAGTGAAAAGCAACATTGCCCCTGGCAGTGGGGTTGGAGCTTGATGACCTTTAAAGTCCCTCCTGTGTCATTCTGCAATTCTATTATTTTCCATAAACAACCCTACAGTTTATTTCTGGCTGTTTTTTCAGGTTTTTATGTGTCTTCAGATGCAACATAAAAAATCTACATAAGCTGCAGTAAAGCAGATATATTTGTAACTGCATTGAAAGTATATTTCCATAAATTTTAGATATGCAGCACTTCACTGCTATTAGTAAAATGCAAATAGCTGACAATACTAGCTGCAAATTATATGTTATTAATTATTGTGTTGTCTGTTATTAATTATTCTAATATGTTTACACAAATTACACTATTTGGTATCAAAGAACTAAAAATACGTTGCAATTTATAAATGGCCTTCAAAATATCACTTTATTTTGCATATTGCAAAAATATGTGAATTGTCAATAAACTCAGGACACAAATCTCAGTTTTAGTTGAAGTTCCTGAGATATCTGTTTCAGTGCAGCCAGTGAAATCCAGCACTAGCCTGAAAAGCAAACTAGCTTGCATTTGAAAAATGTATTCAAAATAGTGATATGTATTTCAATACATGATAGATTGTTACAAATGTATTTCTTTTTTTTCTACTAAGAGAGCAATTAGCTAAATTACTGACGTGCAGAATGTTCAAGCACTTCTTTATCATGCTTTCCATGTAGTCTCTATTTACTCTTCAGACTCAGGCTCTCAAGCTGTTCTTGGTTCAAAATCACCTCTTATCATATCTGATAATGAAAAAACCCATCTTACTGTAAGCTTCTCCCACGCAACTTGCAATGCCTTGACTATTGCTCTTTTTTTTTTTTCCAGGCAGTCTAAATAGCTTTACATGCCCTGCTCTCCGCTCACAGCCTGCAAATGAGTCTCTCCTGCTCCAATTTGAATGTTTGATAAATCTGTATATTCTACTGAAGATATGCAAACAGCAGAAGACAGCCGCATGAACAGACAGCCATGTGAGTAGTGACTGTGCATTTGCACAAATGGATATTGCTGAATTCTGAATACAGATAATAACAGGAAAACACTGTCAGTAGAATATTGTTTTCTTGGTCTGTGTGTGATGTCAGTGGATAATTTGGTGCCATCCAGGTTCCAAGATAACAATCCACTGTGCCAAAAACAGCTTAAAGTGGGTGAAGAAGATCACTGAATGTTCACTGCATCATATCTTAAATCTTTCTGAAAACTAGAGTGACGTAGTGGAGACTGGATTGGATGCCTTGTACAATAACAGGGTGAGAAGAGCAAGGAAACATCTCCATGAAAAATTAAATGGTGGTTTGGAAATACAAGAGAACATATTGCTATTGCTCACAGGTGATGTTTTCACTAATGAGCCAATGGCACTTGCTTTAAGTGTGTAACCACGGCCAAGTACCATAAAAACAGTTTTCCCCAGTTTTACATAGAAAAACCTCTCTATTCTAACTGAAATCTTAAATGAAGTTTTGACAGGCTAAAGCAAGAGAGACCTTCTTTTACTGACAGTACTTTCTGTTAATTTCTAGTTAACACTAAAGTAGAATACAATCCAGTAATTCAAAAATTTTGAATGAAAATAAATATTTTGACAGGTAAGAATATCCAGTAATTTTCAAAAGCTTCTAAAGCCATTCACACTTTTTTTTTTTTTTTTTTTTAAAGAATTGTGAGTCTATTTAGTTATAATGCCTATCATAATGTTCAGTTTTGAATTGATTTTTGGTAGATTCTTTGTTTTCCTTGTGGAAGCCTTTTGTTTTGCATTTATGGAATACAGTAAAAGCAGAAGATGCTTCCTTCAGTTCACATTCAACTTTCTGTAGAAATAGACTGAGTTATTTGTTGTGTTTTCTGCTTAGTCTTAGTAGTTGATACATATACAACTGTTGTACTTCTTTTAGCTATCATTTCTCTGAAATAAGGGACTGAACCTCTTTATTAACAATTGAAAATTTATCTCTAAAAATTGTGGTTGAAAATAGTTACATTTACATTTATAAATCAGGTCAAGGTGTAGTTTGAATGTACAAATTTTTCTCTTTTGAAACCATACAATTTATTCATTGAATTGGTAATACTAGATGGCAATATCTTTACTAATTTATTCTGACATTGAAATTAACGTAGTGAAGTTAATGGGACTTGAAGCAAAGATACTGCAGTCAAACCCAGCATTACTTTCATGGGCTCCTTGAAGAAAGTAAAGGAAGTATCACAGAGATTAACACTACTTCACCATTTAGCCTCATGTTCAGTGCAAACTGCCCTGAATATTTGTTTCTAACAACAACTCAGTGTGGATAACGTGTACTAGAAATTGCTTATTTGGGATAGTGTGATTTTGATAAGAACCAGTTTCATCCTGCACAGTGTAAGCTGCTAAACATCTGTGTTTTATGTTGTAGAGACATAGAATAGCCCCAAAATACCAAGAATCATTACAATGTTGTTTCTTCAGTATGATCAGTAGAAACTTTAACCCACTTTCCTTTCATTAATGATTGAGTCAGCAAGGGATTTTACTGTTTTCATGACTCTTTCTCAGCTGAAGCCCCTCAGGTTCTTTAATATTGAAGAACATTTTATAATACTTTTATTGTCTTTTTATGAAACAAATTTTCTGAAGACAGGATTTTGTTGTTACTTATTTTCATTAGAAAATTCTGAATGAAATGGGAATGGCTTATACATTTTTTAAATGAAAAATATTTCTCCACCCACTCATTGATAGTGTCTGAGCATAACAGAGCGTGCCAGTGTCCTGCTTTCAGCTGGGACAGAGCTGATTATCTTCATATGATGCAATATTTTGGCTTTAGGAGGAAAACAGTGTTGATAGCATACCACCTCCCCAGCTCCCTTGCTGGCAGGATAAACCAAGAAGCTGATAACATTTTTGGGTTACTGCTGTACTGCTTAGCAACAAGTACAAGGCAGAAGAGAGCATTAGAGATTGGAGGCAGCCTGGCCTGTAGTGATCATGATGGAGTTTGAGGTCCAGAGGAATACAGGCCTTGAAAAAGTAAAGTCAGAACCCTGTACTTCAGGAGAGCAAAATTCTGGCTGCTCAAAAAACTGCTGGATGGGATCTCTGGGAAACTGTCCCTAAGGATGTAGGAACAGAACAGAGCTGGCAGCTCTTTAAAGAAACCTTTCTGCAAGCACAAAAGCTCTCCATCCCTCAGCATAGGAAATCAAGCAGAGGAGGAAGAAGAACAGGATGGCTGAGAAAGGACTTGCAGCTTAAACTGAGGGGAAAAAAGAGGGATGAACAGGAAGTGGAAGCAGGGCTGTGTAACCTGGGAAGAATATAGGGACATTGTCCACATGTGCAGAAATGAGATCAGGAAAGCCAAGGCACAGATGGAGCTGAACTTGACAAGGGATGTGAAAAATAACAAGAAAGGGGTTCTACAGATACTTAACCAGGAAGAGACAAACCAAGGAGAGTGTCCCCCTCTAATAAATGAGTACAGAGAACTGGCTTCCTCAGACATGTAAAAACCTGAGGTGCTCAATAATTGCTTTGCCTTGGTCTTCACTGATGGCCAGGCTCCCCATGTCTGAATCTCTAGGTGTGGGTGAGAGGAGTGGATTCCATCCCGCTGTAACAGTGGAACAAGTCCAAGACCTCCTAATGAAACTGATTGTACGTAAGTTCATGGGGCTGGATGATATGCATCCCAGGGTTTTGAGGGAGATGGCTGATGTGGCTGCTGAGCCGCACTCCATCATATTTGAAAAATCATGGCTGTGAGGTGAAATCCCTGGAGACTGGAAAAAGGGAAACATTACTCCCATTTTTAAGAAAGGGAGAAAAGATGAGCTGGGAAACTACAGGCTGGTGAGCCCCAACTCTGAGCCTGGGAAGATCGTGGTAACCTCCTGGTTACCATGTTAAGGTACATACAAAGTGAAGAGGTGATCTAAGACAGTCTGCATGGTTTCAACAGAGGACTGGTTTCAACTGTCAGACCAACATGGTGGCCTTCTATGCTGCAGTGACATCATTGGTGAACAGGAGAAGGGCAACGGATGTCATCTACCTGGACTTCTGACAAGCCTTTGACATGGTCCCTCACCACATCCTTCTCTCTAAATCGGAGAGGTATGGATTTGAAAGATGGACAGTTCAATGGATTAAGAACTGATTGACTTGTCACAGCCAAAGTGTTGAGATTAACAATTCTGTTTCTGGGTGGAGGCCGGTCACAAATGGTGTCTCCAAAGGGTCAGTCTTGGGATCTTCAACATCTTTATCAATGACACAGAAGATGGAATTGAGTGCACCCTCTGAAGGTTTGCAGATGACACCAAGCTGAGAGGTGCAGTTAATACGCTGGAGGGAAGGGAACCCATCTCAAAGGATATGGACAGGCTGGAGAAGTGGGTCCATGTGAACTGAATGAGGTTCAAGAAGGTCAAGTGCAAGGTGTTGTAGCTGGGCTGGAGTGATTCCAGGTGTTTATACAGACTGGGAGAAGAACTCCTGGAGAGCAGCCCTGTGGAGAAGGACTTGGTGGTCCTGCTGGACAAGAAGCTGAACATGAGTCACCAGTGTGCGCCTGCAGTCCAGAGGGCCAAGTATGTCCTGGCCTTTTCAACCCTGGCCATTCTACGATTCTACAAATATTTACAGGAAGATGAAAAGCTGCTTTTGTTTGTTTAATTACACAACTGTCTCTTCTGCTTCTTTTTCTGAAATAGAAGATGTACCAAAATGTACTTATGCCAGAAATTATAGCAATCAATAACTCCTAGGGATAGGAATAAGCCACCTGGGAAAGAGAGTTTGTTGGGATAATGTGCTAGTTGGTGTCTTATTTGGAGTAACTGATCAGTTTACTCCTACAGAGAGGATGTACTCCCATTGCTCAGCAGGAAGATATATTATTCACTGTAATCTAGGATGCTAGGGTGCACAGAGGTGTCATAGGGATCTGAATTTTCTTTAGTGCTTTGACATTATTACAAAAAAAAAAAAAAAAAAAGAAACATTGGAATACATGAAAAACGTTACTTTTGATATAGGAAAATAAGTGGTATAATTTAAATGCTATAATATTAGGATTCAAAGAGACGTTTAGATAAACACACTGTAAACTGAGAAAGAATGCTCAAGCAGTTAGGAAACAAACTATTAAACCAGAGAAAATGACAGTTATGTAACCAGTTGATACTACATATGTAATGTAAGCCAAATACTTGTTCCTAAGTTCTTTAAGTGCCAGCTCACTCTGTTCTGGCCTAAGAGTCTAAAGCAGCCATCAGAGTGAGGAGAGTTATGGAGGATAAGAAAGTGTTAATGTGCAAAATAAAATTAAAAAAAAAAGAAAAAAGAAAAAACCTAAAACAATCTTTTTTTTCCTTGGGAAGAAGAAAAACTGTTTTATATTACTACTTAATCTTGATATACCTACCAGTTCACATGACATTTTTTAAGGAGCTGAAAGATGAAAAGCTTAGGTTGCAGAATGCAGATTTACTGAAATACTGGAGTTTTCATTTGTAGAGGAAACAGCTCCACCACCTATTTCTGACAATCTTTTTTTTTTTTTTTCTACTGCATTGGAAGGCTAAGAAATATATAGCAGCATATTTATTGCAGAAAAAGTATAGTTTTCAGTTTGTGTCCTGCAGAACACGAGAGTGGGCAGGCTGTCAACTGGAAGGCTCTCAAAGCAGATGGTTTTGTAGAGTAAAGATCATTTCAGTAACGACACTTCCTTTGCAGGATGTGTTAATTTTGGTTGTATTAGAAAAATGACAAATAGAATCAGATAAAAATGAATATAACTTTATAGATAGATATATATTCTAGATAGATTCTAGATAGATAAATAGATTCTAGATATCTAGAATATATATTAATAATAATAATAATAATATATATATTATATGTATATTCTAATATATATATATCTAGAATCTAGATAGATATATATTCTAAACTGGTTAGGATTGATATGGCAAGGTAATGACTGCTCTCCATATACAATGGCCAACCCCAACAGGTCTTACCAGTGTAAGAGTTTTAAAAGTCCTGAAAAATTTCAAAGCATTTTACCTTCTAGACAATTTAGGGAATTGAAGTAGTTTTTCCAAGTATTCAAGGTGAGACTGCTGAATACAGCAGGAAACCACTTCTTCTGAGCTGCTGGCTGTGCTGTGTTTAAAGCACCCCACTGCCACCACATCCCTTCCTGCTGAGCTTCCTATTCTCCAATTACATACTTCCCATTCTTTGCCTGTGGTGGCATTGCTGTGTCCTAGATGCAGCACCCAGCACCTTCCTTTATTGAACTTTATGATGTTGCTGATTGCCCAGTGCTCCAAACTATCTAGAACCCTCTACAAAGCCTCTTATCCCTTCCAACAAGTCAACAGCACTTCTCAGTTTAGTTTCATCAGTAAATTTGTGGAAGATGGACTCCAGACTTTCAACACTTGTAAAAATGTTTGAACAGAGGAATTATTTCCCATTTAATCTTCTTGAATCAGTTAGATAATTTCATAGACTGCTCTAGCTGTGTAGCCATTTGAGTGACAGTGATAGATCAAAGATTAAAATGGATGAACTTGTTTTGAAACCTGCTGTTCTAATTTGGATTTTTACCTAATGGCCACATTCTTTTTAATGCACCCTAAAATACCATTGGTATTCTTAGATACAAGGTGTGAAAAACAGAAACTGTTTTTCCTTTCTTTTGTCTCAAAGCTTGCTTCCTAAGGCCTTTTCTGGGGACAAGACTCTGACTGATAACTGCCGGTTACCCAGATGGGTGTTATGGTGCCTCATTGTCTCTGCTTATGGTTGCAAAGATAAGCAGAAATAGGTGCAAATAGTCTTTTCGGGGTGTACTTGGAGAAGCTGACCGCCACAGAAAGACAATGCTCCTGCATGGCAAGGAAGGCAACATCCTCTGCCAGCTTATCTGTTGGGCCAGACATGTCACACAAAGAGAAAAAAATACCTGAGAAATGGGGATAAAAGGCCTTCACTGTACCAAGGATTTTTGAGAAGAGAAGAGAAGAGAAGAGGAGAGGAGAGGAGAGGAGAGGAGAGGAGAGGAGAGGAGAGGAGAGGAGAGGAGAGGAGAGGAGAGGAGAGGAGAGGAGAGGAGAGGAGAGGAGAGGAGAGGAGAGGAGAGGAGAGGAGAGGAGAGGAGAGGAGAGGAGAGGAGAGGAGAGGAGAGGAGAGGAGAGGAGAGGAGAGGAGAGGAGAGGAGAGGAGAGGAGAGGAGAGGAGAGGAGAGGAGAGGAGAGGAGAGGAGAGGAGAGGAGAGGAGAGGAGAGGAGAGGAGAGGAGAGGAGAGGAGAGGAGAGGAGAGGAGAGGAGAGGAGAGGAGAGGAGAGGAGAGAAGAGAAGAGGAGAGAAGAGAAGAGAAGAGAAGAGAAGAGAAGAGAAGAGAAGAGAAGAGAAGAGAAGAGAAGAGAAGAGAAGAGAAGAGAAGAGAAGAGAAGAGAAGAGAAGAGAAGAGAAGAGAAGAGAAGAGAAGAGAAGAGAAGAGAAAAGAGAAGAGAAGAGAAGAAGAGGAGAAGAATTCCTGGAGAAGAACTCCCAGAGAGAAAATCTTTGAGGAGAACTCCCGAAGACGGACCCTGAGGCCTGCTTGCTGCCATCTCCCATCCCCCGCGGTGACCAGACGAGTTCCTGTGACTACGAACCTCGTTGGACCCACGGTGGTGATTATACCTCTCTTGCTTTCTATCAAGACTCCTTGCTTTTTATCCCTTTTCTATCGCTCACCTTCCCTTCCCCATATCCCTAAGCAACTAGTAATTGTAATAAAATGGTTGGGCTAACATTTGACCCGTTGTGTCTTAATCTCGCCATCGGGTATACACATAATCAAAGAACCTCGTCTCCCTCCTTTATATTGGAGCGTGACACAAGGGCACACTGATGGCTCATGATCAACCTGTTGTCCACCACTATTCCTAAATCCTTCTCTAAAGAGCTCCTTTCCACTAGTCTATACTGATGCATGCTGTTACTCCTCTTTAGTTGCTAGCCTCTACACTTGTCCTTGTTGAATCTCATCAAGTTCCTCTGCCCAGCTCTCCAGACTGTCTAGGTGTTGCTGAATGGCAGTACATCTGTTTTGTTGGCCACTCTTTCCAGCTTTGTGTCATCTTCATCCAGGTCACTGGTGAAGATTTTGAACAAGATCAGTCCCAGCACTGACTCCAGGGTTAGCTTTGTTGTTGTTTTACATTAAGTAATGACCTCATAAGAAAAAAAAGTGAAACAGGAAATAACATTTGATAAAGATGATTGAGAGACATCTCTATGTAGTTTACTCAATAAATTATGGCTGTAGGGATCTGTCAGGATTAAATTCAACTAAAGGTAAATATTACATATTGTAGATTGTCTATTTTCATGGAATCACTGAATTATAGAATCAGCTGGGTTGCAAGGGACCTCAAGGATCATCAAGCTCCAATCCCCCTGATACAATCAGAGTTGCCAACCAGTAGATCAAACACTAGGTCAGGTTGCCCAGGGCTCCATCCAACCCAGCCTTAAACATCTCCAGGCATGGGGCATCTACAAACTCTCTGGGCAATCCATTCCAGCACTTCACCATCCTGTCAGTGAAAAACTTCCCCCTGAAATCTAAACTAAATCTCTGTTCCTGTACCTTAAAACCATTTCTTCTTGTCCTATCACTATCTACCTGTACCAAAAGTTGATTTCCCTCCTGTTTGTAATATCTCTTTAAATACTGGAATGCTGCAATGCGGTCTCCCTGCAGTCTGCTCTTTCTTCTCCAGATTGAATGAGTCCAGCTTCTTCAGCCTGTTTACATAGAAGTGTTCCAGCCCTCTGATCATCTTTGTAGATGTCCTCTGGACCCTCTCCAACAGCTCCACATCTTTCTTGTGCTGAGGGCCCCAGATCTGGACACAGTACTGCAGAACAGGCCTGACAATGGAAGAATAAAGAGGGACAATCCCCTTCCTGCTGGCCACCACTGTTTTGTTGAAACCCAGGGTACTGTAGGACTTCCAGGCTTCAAGGGCACGCTGTTGGTTCATGTTATGTTTTTCATCAACCAGGATCCTTAAGTCCTTCTCCACAGGGCTACTCTCAAGGAATTCTTCTCCCAGTCTGGGATTATATCTGGAATTACTACAACCCAAGAGCAAACCTTTGCTCTTTGCTTAGCTGAGCTTCATTAGCTTCATATGGACCAACCATTCAAATTCATCAAGGTCCTTCTAGATGGCATCCCTTCCTTCCATTATGACAGTTGCACCACTCAGCTTGCTGTCATCAGCAAATTTGCTGGGGGTACTCTTGATCTCATGGCCTATGTCACTGATAAAGACATTGAACAGTACAGGTCCCAGGACAGATCCCTGGGTGACACTGCTTGTTACTAATCTCTGCTTGGACATAGAGCCCCTGACCACAACACTCTGACTATGATTTTCCAACCAATTCCTTATCCATCATTCAAATCCATATCTCCCCGTCTCCCTCCAATTTATAGGAGGTAGAAAAGGTTATTTTGATATATCTGTACACAATGGCAAGATTAATACAGAATGGGTCAAATGTTAACCAAACTAGTCTATTACAAATTCTAGTTGCTTAGGTAGGTGGGGAAGGAAAATGGACAATAGAAGAGAGATAAGAAATAAAAGCAAGAAGTCTTTGTAGAAAGCGAGAGAGTCACCACTGGGATTCCAGTGTTGCTCACAGTTCAGAGGGTTGATCTTCAGTAGTGATGGGTCACCAGAGTCTGTGTTGTTCAGCTGATAACTTTTTTCAACAGTACAAATATTTGTAAGTTCAAAGTGGTTGAGTCAGCTCTCTTTGGAGTGACAGCTTCTGGTTTTTGGACCTCAGCAGAAACTCCTTTGTTCCCATCTTCTGGGCCTTGCCACCATATAAAAGGGAGCAGGGAGGCACCCAACTGTATCTTGTCTTCACAGGATACAAAGGTACCATCCTTCAGTCTCCCATACCAAGTTTGATTTATTTGCTCACAAGCTAGATCTTCTGCAAGTAAATACTCCTGTTGTTTCATGATCTTCCCATGCACAGAGGTTATGCACACTAGCTTGTAGTTCCCTAGGTCTTCCTTTCTCCCTTTCTTATAAGCAGGAGGGATGTTTCCCTTTTTTCAGTCACTGAAGACTTTTTCTGACAGCCATGACATTTCAAATATGATGGAGAGAGGCTCAGCAACCACATCAATCAGCTCCCCTAGGACTCTATGATATATGTTATCAGTGTATGCTGTCTTATGTAGCATATCTGGAGAAATACCATGAATTATGATGATGGACCCTTAATCTGTGTTTAGCAAATAGAAGAGGGATGACTGACTGATCAGGAAGGGAGTTTAAGAATGTCTTTTTTAAGTGGCAGAAGTGGGTTGTCTTTGCTGGGCATTGCCTTGCACCATGTAAATCCAGTACTGCATCGTCTCCACGGAAATTCCAGATAATTCTTACTTCAGAGGTGTGTCAGCAAGTGGAGATATGGATTCTGTATATGAAAACCATACTGAAGTGTACATGAAATATTGTATTGGGTTAATGCGTCAAGGTCAAGGGAGATGTTACAAGAACAGCTTATTTGATATGAGAACGGGGCTTCCCCCATCTCAGATGACACGTTTCATCCAACCCCCATACGAGCCTGTTGTTAGCCAAAGTTAAACCCATCAGTGAGGCTGATAAAACCTCTGTTGTAATGTATTTGAGAAAGGGTTAAAAAAAATGCAATAAAGCATTTGTGAGAGGGAATTTAGAAATTGGGAGAGAAGCACACTTGCAGGAATCAAGGCGAGTGCAGGAGGGCAGGAGGTGCTCCAAGCACAGAGCAGAAGCTCCCTGCAGCCCAGGAGAGGCCCACAAAGGAGTAGGTTGTCCCTGTGAGAGTTAAACTGAGTTATTGCAGTATAAGCTTCTAATGTCAAAGTACTGACCTTTACTAAGCTTATAACCTTCTGATGAAATGGCTGCATAAGTTGCTTTTCACAATCAGTTGCAGAGGCAGAGACTAGCACAAGATAGGGCAAACATTTTGCTCAAAAGCAGAAACTGGAGTGTTCTGACTAATCCAAGATAAGGCAAATCTGCAGGGTAGGCCTAGCACAGTAAAGAATGATTGTGATAACCTTAATCTCTAGAACAAATGAGATAACCTTACAAAACATTTCTCTCCTACCTCCATAAAGAAATAGAAGATATACTTAAAAACAACAGGGTGGTAACAGACCTAATATGGAAATACTCCTTAGTAACTGCCATTGAGGATTATGGGAGATAATGTGCATTGAGAAAAAGGGTATATACGGTGTGTATTTTACTGGAAAGGTGCACATTTTTTCTTTTGTCACAAGAGAGTCTCCATCTGCAATTGCAATTGTGAATAAGACTTGCTGGCTTCACAAAAATCCTAGCTGGAATCAAACTTATAAACTGACAGTCTTTCTCACAGTCTCCCTGCAGCCCCTGGGCATGGCCAGGAGACCTACCTGTGCAGCCATGAGTAGCCATGAGCCTGCTGAGTGGCTCTGGACAAGACCCAGAGGAGGCACAGTATTTGGAGAGCCCAAGCAGGAGCAGCACCAGGCCAGAGCTGCAGCCCATGGGAGATCAAAGCTGGAGTAGTTCTCAAAGAACTGCAGCTTGTGGATTGCTTACACTGCATTAATTTATGAAGGACTGTATCCTGTGGGAGAGACCCCATGCTGAAGCAGGGGAACAGTGTGAGTATGAAGGAGTGGCAGAGACTAAACTTTAAGAAACAACCATTACATTCATGCCCCATCTCCATGCACTGCTCAGGGGGAAGCGTGTTGAAGAATTGCGAGTGAAGCTGAGCCTGGGAATAAGGGATAGAGGACACGAAGGAATGTGCTTTAAGTTTTGTTTTTCTCACCATCCTATCACTATATTAACTGGCAATAAAACAAATTAATCTTCCCCATGTCAAGTCTCTGTCTATAAGAGTAATTAGTGAGGATTTTCCCTGTCTTTACCACAATCTGTCAGTTGTTGTTTTTTTTTGGTTTTTTTTTTCATCTTGTTTTGTTTTTGCCATGGTGAGGAGGGGAAATGAGAGAGTGGTTTGGTGAGCACCTAGTAGCCATTGAAGGTTAACCCACTATGGATTTCCTCAGCTGCTAATTAAATTGTGGTGAGATGGACCATACTGGTTCCTATTACATGGGATAACTATAAAGGCATTTCAGTTGCTGGATCAGGAGAGAGGAGAGAAAAATGTAAAGATAATTTTGATCTAGTAAACAAAGTTCAGACAATAAATCTTCCTGCAAAATGTAGTGGAAAGTCTCAGAAGATACTCTTATCTAACTGACCTGAAAGAAACATTAAAAGACAAAATTTATACTTAATGTATATTAACAATTTCATTTTCTCGCTTGGACAGTTACTTCAGCATCTGTAAAATATACCTATATAAATAAAATGAAGGGAGAGAATAAGCAGGAGATAGATGTTTTCAGACTTGGATGCAGTTAGACCAGCTTTGCAGTTAAAATTAGAAAAGTGATGATGTTTTAATACTCTATGTATATTTCTGCTCACAGAGGATTTCTCATGGCTCTCTTCATGTGTGACACATCTTTTCTTCTCCTTGTGAATTATACTGTATATAGATAGACTGTACCACTGTAACATCTTCATGAAGATTTGTTTATTGCAAAGAGTCAAATAAGACTTGCAAAACACATTCACATTCTATGTATTAACCCTACACTTTCTACAAATTCTGAAGACATTCCATATCCTGCAGAGTTCCCTGTTATTCTGTTTATTATACATATCAAAAATTCTTACCTCATTTACACAAATTCCAATCCCACAGGACCAGCAAACCGTGTGACAAAGGACTTCCTAATGACAAACACTGACATGTCACATTGCATAATGCCACATCTCTGCCACAAGGTTCTGGCTTCAAAAAGCCCTGGACCTCCATAAAAAACCACAGAATCTCTCTCCATGTTCAGGTTACCCGCTGCTTCCATACACCTTCAGTCAGTGCAGTGCTTTCATACTGACAACACATCCACATCACTTCCAAGGACACCTCATCGCAGGGAACTTGTCTAGCTAAATGACTCCTTGTCCCTGTACAGCAGTTCCTCCCAGCCTTTCACACTATGTTGAGCAATACTTTTGTTTTCAGTCCTTCACATCCTGCAGAACAGGGCTTTCTTGATGCAGAGCACATTGCATCCACTACCCCTCAGACATAACTCCTTCAGCTGATGCACTTGCTTTATCCACAGATTCTAGGCGAAATTTCCTCATATAAAGAGACAAAAATAAACGTCCAGGTGAAGGCTTTTTTTTTTTTTTTTTTCTTTTTTGTGAGTAGAATTACTATGAGTTACCCATAATTTTCCAGATACAAATAAGTCTGCATGTAGTGTATATTTGTGGTACTCAGGCATAGTAAGTGTGGCACATGGATCAAATTTATAGTTTCTAGAATGTATGCACTGAAGTCAATATATGCAACTACAATTGTTATTTGTCTAGAAAATCATATGAAATGTCTAGACGGAAAAACATAATTTAAATATATAAATATATATAAATATTGAGAGAACTTCTCCTTGTTTTGAAGGAATTCCTATGAAACATGAGTGATACACTTTAGAAATTCTCCACCCCATCAGCAAGAGATACATTATAACTGTCAAAGGATCTTCAATGAATTTAAGTTTCTCAATTATCAGAAATGAAGAGGAAAATTATTTACTAAACCTGTAGATGTTGACAGTATTGCAGCATGTGCAGGTGAGGTTCAAACTTAGATGACAGGTGAGGACCAGATGACTTTCATTTAAGAAATAAAAAATAATAAATGTGTTAAAATGTAGATTTAAGATAGTGTGCAAGGTCAGTGACCTTGTCATGAAATACGGTTAGAAAAAATCAATTATCAGTAATGTAATTTTAGTGTCATTAAATTCGGAACTATTTCAGTCTCGGAAGTTGACTGGCATTTAATGACGATGCAGAGGGCAGTTAACAAAGATGTTAGGAACAGTGCTATAGCATTGTGCATAACTATGGTTAAGACTGAGAAAGAACATTGCAACTAAATGGCAGCCCAAATTTCTTTGAGCAGAAATCAGTTCCAAAGTTGTCCCCAAAAACGAATATTCCACATTATTAATTTATCCTTGTAATAATAATAATAATAAAAACCAACAATAATTATAATTAATATTTTTTAATTACAGAAATGCATATGGCATAAGTTTATGGCATTTTAACCATTTCTCCACTACACTATTCTTGGACTTTACCAAGTTTCAAGCCAAGAAATTTGCTTTTTTTTTAATCTATTCTACCTTTTAATCTAAATTTAAATTTAATCTAAATTTAAATTTAGATTAAATTTAATTTAATCTAAATACCTTTTAAGAATATTATTTAAAATAACTGCAGTAAGACTTCTGAAAGTACTAGAATAAAGTAATATTAATATCCGTAATCACTGAGAACATTGTCTGTACTTACAAACAAACTGATTTTCTATTATAGTTGCCACTATGTTAACACATTTTATTCAAGTAACTTGTATGAGTTTTGTAGAACATTTGTTTCTATAGTAGAATAGCAAATTTCAGGAAAGCACTGAGAAATATACAAATAAAACATTTTGAAAGTGCAGATATCCAGGAGCAGAGGATTCTAGGCAGTAGCCCTGCAAAAATTAGAAGCCGCTCTAGTCTTGTTTCCATTTAAAAGGAAAAAGCTGCCTGAATTGACAGTAGCAAATGCTTTCAGTGGATTACTTTTATAATCCATCAATCGTGAACTATTTCAAAACTTACTCTAAAAATAAATCAATCAAATAAAACAATAAATTACATTTGATATACTCAGAAAATATTTCACTGTTAAGCCTGTATTGATTAGGTTAATTTTTATTTGTGAATCGGTAGCCTAGGCTTAATTGCTGGCTTCTTTAAGGCTTAAACTTGCGCATATGGTTGGTTTCCTGGATAGATATAAGTTTTGCAACAATCTCTTTTCAAGATTTTGAAAGCAAGTTTGTTCTTGTATACGTGCACATGATATGCAACAGATGGCAGCAGAGAGTCAGTGAGACAAAATGAGATCTGACATCGAAGTGTGGATGAAACAAAAGTGTGTCACTGAATTCCTTTGTGAAGAAAAAATGACATCCACTGACATTCATCGACACTTGATGAAGGTTTATGGAGACTAACTGTGGAGTGGCTCCTGCAGAAGCTGGCAGCCTGTGGCTTGGACAGGTACACTCTTGGCTGGGTAAAGAACTGGCTGGAGGGCCGGGCCCAGAGAGTGGTGGTGAATTGAGTTGAATCCAGCTGGCCATCGGTCATGAGCAGTGTCCCCAAGGGTCAGTGCTGGGGCCTGTTCTCTTCAATATCTTTATTGATGACCTTGATGAGGGCATTGAGTGCACCCTCAGTAAGTTTGCAGATGACAGCAAGTTGGCTGGAAGTGTCGATCTGCCTGGGGTAGTGAAGCTCTTAAGACACATCTGAACAGGCTGGATAGCTGGGCTGAACCTAAGGTATGAGCTTCAACAAGACCAAATTTTGGGTCCTGTAGTTTGGCCACAACAACCTCAGGCAATATTACAAGCTTGATGCAGAGTGGCTGGAAGACTGTGTAGAGGAAATGGACCTGGGGGTATTGGTTGATACTTGGCTGAACATGAGCCAGCAGTGTGCCCAGGTACCAAGAAAGCCAATGGCATCCTGGCTTGCATCAGAAACAGCACTGCCAGCAGGAACAGGGAAGTGATCATCCCCCTGTACTCAGCTCTGGTGAGGCCACACCTTGAGTACTATGTCCAGTTTTGGGCCCTTCTCTGAAAGACATTGAAGTCCTGGAGCATGTTCAAAGAAGGGCACTGAAGCTGGTGAGGGATCTGGAAGACAGGACTTATGACGAGCAGCTGAGGGAGCTGGGATTGTTCAGTCTGGAGAAGAGGAGGCTAAGGGGAGACAATGCTCTCTATAGCTACCTGAAGGGAGGTTGTAGTGAGCTGGGGGTCAGCCTCTTCTCTTGTGTGGTTAGTGATAGGACTAGAGGGAATGACTTCAAGCTATGCCAGGGAAGATTCAGGCTGGATGTTAGGAAACACCACTACTCTGAAAGAGTGTTCAGGCACTGGAATATGCTGCCCATTGAGGTTGCGGAGTCACCAACCCTGAAGGTGTTCAAGGTACGTTTGGACTCTGTGTCGAGGGACATGGTTTAGTGAGAGCTATTGGTCATGGGTGAATGGTTGGACTGGATGATCTTACAGGTCTTTTCCAACCTTGGTGATTCTGTGATGTGAGCACAGTGAGGTGGTGGGTGGTGCATTTCAGCAGCAGTTGTAGCAATATGAAAGACAAACCATGTTCCAGATGGCCATGCAGATACTGTAAGCTTCGCATGTGATCGCTTGTTCATCATTGCGAAAAATGTGTAGCTAATGATGGTGACTACGTTGAAAACTCATGTTTTATCGTATAGAATTTCCTCTATCAAATAGTGTTATTGTATATCTTTGCATGGGTTGTAGTTTCCATGGAAATCAATAGTAGGCGTCATTTTTAAAGCAACCACTGTACATGTATATAAACATATATGTGTATATATATATGTGTGTGTGTGTGTGTGTGTGTGTAAACATACATATATTCACTTATCTGTAACTTATTTATTTCAGTTCATACTAATATAGCAACTTGAGATCTGTGTCCTGGACTTAGAGGTGGTTAACTGATTTCTCTAAAAAGGAAACCACAAAGAAAGATGCAGTAATAAAAAGTGGAAATTCAATAGAGATCCAAACCATTATCACGAACCTTTAGACTCAGAATCTGAGAATGGCTTGAATTGGAAGGGAACTCAAAGAACATTCAATTCCAACTTCCTAGCATGCACATCATTGCCATCCAGCAGATCAGTGTGCCCAGAGCCCCATCCAAACTGGCCCTGAACATCTCCTGGCATGAAGCATCCACAACTCTTTGTGCAGCCTGTGCCAGTGCTTCACCACCTTTCCAACAAAAAATTACCTCCGAACTTCCAAGCTAAATTTCCCCTCCTATTAGTTTAAAACTATTCTCCCTTGTCTTATCACTATTAGACTGTGTAGAAAATCAGTTTATAAACTGTTTATAAGCTCCCCTCAAGTCGTGGAAGACTGCAATGAGGTCTTCTCCAGGCTGAACAAGCCCAGCTCCTCCAGTCTTTCCTCTTAAGAGAGGGGCTTTAGCCCTCTGATTACCTTTGTGGCCTTTGTCTGGAAATAATCCAACAGCTGCATGTCTTTCTCATGCTGAGTCCTGAGGCTTGGACACAGTACTACAGACGAGGCTTTGCAAGTGCAGAGCAGAGAAGGACAATCCCTGCTCACCCTGCTGGCCTCTCCTCTTCTGATGCAGTCAAGGATACTGCTGGCTTTCTGGCCTGCAAGTGTACACTACTGCCTCATGTCCAGCTTTTTGTTCACCAGAGCCCCCCAAGTCCTTTTCCACAGGGCTGTTCTCACTGAGTTCCTCTCTCTGTACATTTATCTGGGATTGTCCCTAATTGAAATACAGAACCCTTACACTTTTCAAGCCTGTGCAGGTCCCTGTAATAGCATTTGTTCCTTCATATCAACTGCACCACTCACCATGCTGTAGCCAGCAAACTTGCTGAGTGTGTACTCGATTTCACTCTTTAGGTCATGGATACAGATGTTGAAGATCCCCACTACCAAGATGGATGCCTCCAGAACACCACTTACCACTGGCCTCAGCCTGGATGTAGAGCTGTTGGCTACAATCCTCTGGTTGTGACCTACTGGTCCTGGTGGAGAACAGCTTGGTCATGTGCCAGCAGTGTGTCCTTGTAGTCAGTAAGGCCAATGGTATCCCGGGGTGTATTAAAAAGAGTATGGCCAACAGGTTGAGGAAGGTGATCCTCCTCTTTTACTCTGCCCTCTCTTCTACTCTGAAGAGTGTCCAGCAAAGGGTCACAAAGATGACAAGGAGCCTGGAGCACCTCCCATATAAGGAAAGGATAAGTAACCTGGGTCTGTTCAGCCTGGGGAAAGTAGACTGAGAAGAGATCTGATAAATGTTTATAAATATGTAAATAGAGGCTGGAGGCAAATGGACAAGGCCAGGCTCTTCTCAGCACTGTGTAGTGACAAGGACAAGGAGTTAGGTCCCAAAACTTGAATATAGGAATTTCCATAATAACATGAGGAAGAGCTTCTTCACAGAGCACTGGAACAGACAGCCCAGAGATTGTGGAATCTCCTTCCACAGAAATATTCAAGATCTGTCTGGACACCTATCTGTGAGACCTATTGTAGGGTACCTGCTTTAGCAGGGGGACTGGACTCAATATCCTCCTAATGTTCCTTCAAATGTGTGTGATTCTGCGCAGTGATTCACCCTCTCAAGAACTGTATCATCTTGTCAGAGGTAATTTATTATTTTTGCTCAGACAAGGCACCTACAAGTGTTACTGAATGCTAAAAGCTGTAGCCTGCACTCACCAAAGACCTACCTAGACCCATATGGGCACAGTCATTATAGTGATATATTTCAGACAAATATAATCTATTAAATATATTATGAACTACAACTGTCTGCACAAAACAACTAACAAGCCATAGAAGCCCTTCTGTCCTCTCTGACCTTTCCCGATGGATGTGTTTATTTGCCTTCCCTAGCTTCTGTATTTTTTTGTCCATTTTAAATTACTGCATCTCAATAAAATGCTATCTGATTACACTTTTGGATCATTAATACAGGTATTAAATGAACCAAAGACTACTGCTAGTGTGGTAATCCTGACCAGTGTACCACCATGCACCAAGGAGCTGATGATTCACACCAGGGACAACCCGAGTTTGCCCAGGCTGGCTCTGTAAGCCTTAAAGACTGTGCTGACATGAATAAGGTTTAATAGGGAAGTGAGGGATATTTTTCTTTGCTAAGGCAGGACTTACAAAAATCCAATAGAGAGACAGCTCGAATTTTTGAGTTGAAAATCTGACTGCAATGCTACACATACTACTTGAAAATCTGCAAACCTTGTGTTTGGGTTGGCTGGAAGCAAAGTCACAAATCTTCAAAAAATTGATGATTTTTTGGCAATCTGGAAACTTGTCCTCAAATTCCCTTATCACAACAGGAAGCACAGCTGCATATTTGTCATTGTTCACAGGACTATGTTTAGCCAGTGTATCACAATGTATACAATTATTTGCCATAACTTGAGTCAGCACCGCACTGTGCCCTCCTTGTACCTTGGTTTCAGTCCATACAGTGCCACACCAATGTGTGGTTCTTGTGAACAACGATGCATGCTCAAGGCCAGGCTAAGCTGCTTGGTGGGACAGAGCTGCTGTCATGGTGGAATGGGGTAGAGGGTTGGCTGCAGGACGGGTTGGACTGGGCTGTATGCAGCTGAACACGCCTGATTTAAGGGGATATATGACCATCCATATTAACTTCTCCTTACCGCATTAGCTTTAATAGTCATATGAATGATACCTTTCTTACTAATATTGTTACACATCAGCACCCTCTACTCCCAAAATGTCAGGCTTCTGCCATGTTTTCTTGTGTTGAGCCATACCCATCCTGCTCAAATAATCAGCTCACTTCTCTGCACCTGAATGTGTATTGAGTGTTGTAATGCTATAATGGGGTGGAAAGTACCATGATAACAGCAGGGTAGCAAAGTCTTCAGCTACAGCAAATGAGAACAAGTCCAAATGCAACAGCCACAGACACAAAAATGAAGGGAAGGAGCCACTTAACCCTGGTCTGTTTATTTTTTAATATCAGATGACGCTTCATTGAATAATACTACTTCAGCACAGCAGAGTAGCAGCAATAACCACACTATGTGCAATTTCCGTTTCATTGAAGGCTCCTACCTTCCCTTTCATCACACCTTCTCTTCACAATCTAAATCAGCATAAGCCTAAAATAGGAGTAAATGAAAACCTATATAAAGTCCACATTTGTTCATATGTTGCTTATTACCACTGATGCTGGTGACTGTTTTAATTCCTGCTTTTGACAGAAATAAAGTTTTGGAGCTCTGCTTGAAAGCTGACTTTACAGCCTTACTATGAAACAACTTGTTTCCTCTACTTCTCAGTAGAGGAAATAAAAATTTTCCAGGCAATGTTGACTAAATAAGGGATTATAAGAACAAGAAATCTTGGTATGCCTGGCAGATCAGTTTTGTATGGAAGGAAAACATTCCATACAATTTATTTTCAGACAGGAGCGCAGCCTTTTTTCATGTGCAGTTCTGTGAATGGGAAGAAAAATATACACCTTGGGTGCACTAAACTCTGTTCCAGCACATTTTCACTGCTACTTTGTGTTGTTAAAATTAATCTTCAGAATGTAGTAAGAGTGGTTTAGAAAGAAATTTTTCACAAATTACTTTCTCTCTCTGTTGACTTGATATAGAAGGTGTAGCACAGAATATGCAAATGAGTCTTTCACAAGGGTATCTGAAAGCATAAAGAGAGATTTATGATCTATAATAGTAATGTCTTATCTCAATGGGTTTGCCTGTCTTTCCAGCATTATATTTCTCAGATTGAGAATGGGCAACTGATTCAAACCCTGCATCTTTCTTTTAACAAAATGAAAAAGTTGTAGTTTCAAAGAATGAACAGTTGCCCTGTGAGACTTTGAAGGCCCTTGCACCAATTAAGCACATCATTCTCCAGGGTTTCCCTTTGATTTTAATGTCTTAAGCCTTTTGAAAAATTCCAGAAGATACCTACATATTCTTTACTGGGATGTCTGAAACTCTTAGAAATGTGAGTAAAGAGATAGTAGATTGGCTTGAAAATTGAAAAATCCTTAATTCTGGAAAGAAATGTCAATCATTATTGAAAAAAAAGAAAAACTGTTATTGAAAATTATGGACTTCCTTATTTTTCACATTGGTTGGTGACACAGGCTAATAAATTCTCTAAAGTAACTAGATTATAGAATCATAGAATCATAGAATTACCAAGGTTGGAATAGATCTCCAAGATCATTCAGTCTAACCATCTACCTATCACCAATATTTCCCACTAAACCGTGTCCCTCAGTACAACATCTGTCTTGAGCATCTCCAGTGACAATGACTCCACCACCTTCCTGGGCAGTCTCTTCCAGCACCTAAGTGCTCTCTCAGAGAAATATTTCCTAATATCCACCCTGAATGTCCTCTGGAACAACTTGAGGCCATTCTCTCTAGTCTTATTGCTAGTTACACAGGCTAACATGCTGACTCGCACCTCACCACAACTTCCTTTCAGGTAGTTGTAGAGAGCTGTAAGGTCTCCCCTGAGCCTCCTCTTCAGAATGAACAATCCCAGTTCCTCATAAATTTTGTGCTCCAGACCCTTCACCAGCTTTATCATCCTTCTCTGCACATGCTCCAGGGCCTTGATGTCTTGCAGTGAAGGGCCCAAAACTGAGCACAGTACTTGAGATGCAACCTCACCAGTGCTGTGTACAGAGGGATGATCACCTCCCTGCTCCAGCTGGCAACATTATTTTTTATACAAGCCAGGATGCCATTAGCCTTCTTGGCCACGTGAGCAACGTGCTTGCACCTGTTTAGCAGAGCTTTGACCAATACCCCCAGGCCCATTTCCTCTGTACAATCTCCTGGCCACTTTGCTCCAAGCCTGTGGCATTGCCTGGGGTTGCTGTAGCCAAAGTACAGCACCTGACACTTGGTCCTGTTGAACTTCATCCCAAATGGCCTCATCCCATCTATCCAGCCTGTCCAGATGTGTCTGAAGGACCTTCTTACCCCCAGGCAGATCAACACTTCCTCCCAGATTGGTGTTATCTGCAAACTTACTGAATCAGTGCCCTCATCAAGGTCATCAATAAAGATATTGAAGAGGACAGGCCCTAGCACCAACCCCATGGGAACACCACTTGTGACCGATGGACAGCTGGATTTGCCTCCCTTCACCACCACTGGTCACCTTCACCACCAATGGGCCTGGCCATCCAGCCAGTTCTTTGATCAGAAAAGAGTGCATCTATCCAAGCCACGGGCTGCCATTTCTCCAGGAGAATTCTTTTGGAGACAACATGAAAGGCTTTGCTGAAGTCTAGGTAGATTACATCAACAACTTTTCCCTCAGTCACCAGGTGGTCACTGGATCACAAAGGTGATCTGGTTGATCAAACAGGACCTGCCTTTCATGAACCAAGCTAGTCTATGAATCCATACTGGCTCTGCCTGATCCCCCAGTTGTCCCTCACATACTCTGTGTTCTCCCTCAGGATGATCTGGTCCATAGCCTTTTGTGGCACTGAGTTCAGGCTGACAGGTCTGTACTTCCCAGATTCTCCTTATGACCCTGGTTGTAGATGGGGGTCACGCTGGCATGGCTCCAATACTCTTGCACCTCTCCAGTTGACCAGGAACACTGATAGATGATGGAAAGTAACTTGGCTATCACCTCCACCAGCTCCCTCAGCATCTTTGGGTGGATAATAATTCCCTCTGAATAAAATAGCATTACATATCCAGGAAACGTGGGACTATTTTATTATACTTCATTGAATGGAAAAAAAAAATTAGCTGTGTTTCTCTACGTGCTTTTTGTTCATAGGCCTCAAACTTAAATTTAGCTGCAATCATGAGAGAGAAAAACGAAAGCATTACTCTCTGAACCAACATGGGCCCAGCTTGCTACATTTTCTATATTTAGCAATGCAATTAGTAATTGTTGTCCCCAGTGTCACAAATACTAAACCTGAATTTTAGCAAGGTGTATGTACTCCTCAAACTGCAGATAAACAGTGACTCCCCTTACAAGAATCTAAACATTTGAAGGTCACTGGAGAGTGTCAGGAACATGGAAGTCTACTACCATTGTGACATCAGTATCGAGAAGTATGTATTAGCATAATTAAAAAAATAATTTCTTATGTGGAGTGGTAAAGTTTTTTACTGATCAAATACTTTAAATTATGTGCCTAAAAGATTTAAGATGTTTTTTCCCTTCCTGGTTGTCATTAACATGAAAAAGAAGTGTGCCAAATATGCATCTCACCACGTTTTAGAAAGATGATGACTTTTATCTTTCAAAACTATTTTATCCTAATTTTTCTGTACATTTAAAACATGGCATGCTATTGTCAACGGTTTACCGGGCTGGATCGGCCCGGTTCCGTGACGATTGGTGCGGGGGACCCACGGACCCACGCCCCAGGAAAGGGCAAGGAAAAAGGGAAAAGGGAAAAGGGAGATGGGCCTAGAAACAAAACAGCGGCAACGATCTGAGGAGGAAAGCTAATTTACTAAATAAGATATTAGAAAGCAAAATAACACAATATAATACAATGTAATTGGAATTGAGGCTAATGAATCAAATAAAATGAGCAAGAGAGAGAGTGTCCGATAAACCGAAGGCCTTACGCTAACGCTGAAGGCGATACGGCAGCGAGCACCCACTGCTGAGTCGATCCCGAAGGAAAGAGAGTGTCCCGTGACCGCTGAGGGTTTTTATCTGTTCCCTCTGAGCGGAAAACACGTAAAAATATAAAGCATCGCAAAGTCCTCTAGGGAATGTAGTGCTTCTTCTCTTCTGAGACAGGTATACCTGGAATTATCAATGATCTATGGAGCTGGAGTATTAGCTCTTTAACTCTTAATGCAATACATGATGTTATGATGTGGAATACCAGTACCAAAAAATCATAAAACCATGACAGCTATCAAGTGCACTACAATCACCTAATGAAGACAGATTGGTAATTTTAATTAACGCGTAATGAATGGTATTTTATTTCATTAGCTGTTTGTTGTTGATAGTCCACAGCAGAACTGTCTGGAGCTAAAAATAACATTGAGTTACAAAAGCTACCTTTACAGAATTACAATTATAATTATAATTACAATTGTAACTTATGTGGTATAAATACCATAGCTAAAATAATCCACTTCACTTAGAATAATCAAACATGGGGAGCAAACAGTCTTGTTTCTGCCTTTTCTGTTCTGTATCAGAACGATCATTAAAAAAAAAAAAATAGAAGAAGAGAGGCACAGTGATTAAATAGGATGTTTAAGAAGATTTTGCCTTTTTCTTGAAACTTTGAGACAAATAAACCTGCCGTTAAAACAAAGTTTCTATAAATACTATGACATCTGTTTACTCCATAGAATTTACTTTAATTGATAACATTCTGTGAAATGAACTGTGACAATAAAACAAAATCACTGAATACTAATTTCGCTTTTTTATAACTACTGTAAATTCATTCACAGAGCTTATACAGGTTGCTGTTAGCGTTAACAATTACCTCTATCCCCCTTAGCACTAGGGGTCAGTACTGTGTTTGTGTACTGGAGGAGAAGACAGAGTTTGCGTTATGTACCCAAGAATAAGTATTGCAATGGATTCTGTATTAACTATGGCATGCTTTCAAGCCTGTGATAGAAGCTTCTTTTTGCTCTCTGGTGATCAATCAGGAGAGTGAGCAGATTGCAAATCCAAGTATTTAGGAGTCCAAGCTGCAAGAATTTTCAGATTTCTCAATTCATATTTACTTCATTCAGACTCTGCAGTAGTGTTAAAAGTCAAGAGTGCTTATAATCTCAGTTGGAGTCTTAAAAGAGTGTTTATAGTTGTAGCTTTATTCTTATTTCTGGATGTCATGACATAGCTCTTGGACACTTACGTATAACATAGCTTTCAGTGGTCAATTTAACACTTTGAGAAAAATCAAGTCTACTTGCCATTAGCTGCAGAGATTATAGCAAACGTGTACATATTTCTGTCCAGATATACAGCAGTTCTCCTTCTGCACATATTCTGTAGTCTTTAGAGCAATTTTGATACCCATATACTTTCCTCTCCTTTTCTTCTCTCTCACTTTTGTCTCTGCTTTTTCAGATAGCTCTGGTACAATCTTAAAATAACCTGTTTCTCCCTGTCTTCCACAGCACCAGTCAGTTCTCCCTTTAGAGCTGTGATATATCAGAGTAAGTAAATTTTCTCAACCTTAATATTGGAAGTCATCCAGACAGCCCCCTTGTTAACTTGCAGTAATCAATATCTTTTTTGACTGTGTTCCTTGTACGTGCAGAGTAGTGAAATAAATACTCATTACAGACTTCGCAGTGGGAAAAAATAAAGCAGGAAGGGGAGGGGGATGTACTGAAGCATGCAAAAAATATAAATAGAATATAAAGAAAAATTAGGAAGAAATATTTCTTGGTACCTATTTTTGTTTGTTTGTTGTTTTTTTGTTTTGTTTGTTGGTTGGTTGCTTGCTTAGTTAGTTGGTTTTATTTGAGATAATGCATCTTCAAAAACAAGCATTTGCCCATGAAAATTTTTTGCAAATAAAGGTTCAGGGTACAGCTGTCAAATTTATCAAATTTTAGTGCTGGCAGTCGGATTTTTCTCCAGATTCCCCCATAGACAGGCAGGTATCTTGTTCCTGGTTATCAGTCATAAGTCATGATGAAGCATTCCATTTTTTTGAACCACTTGAACACAGCAAGTTGGCAGCTGATGACTGCACCAATGATCCACTGTGCTGAGTCACGGGACAGAGAAAAGGATGATACATTTCCCTACAATCAGAGGAAATGCCACATGCCAGAAACCATGAACTCAGACCTCATGTTCTGCAGTGAATAGTGGCCTCCCAAAGTTAGAACACAAATGAAAAAACATGTACATATATTACTCCTTTATATATATGGTTATTACAGTAATTGTTTTTAATAGGAAGACAATTTTTCTTTTAACAAAAACATGAAAAATAAATTTACAAATAATCACATGGATTACAGGTTTTTATTACTGTATTTTGAAGTGCTGTGCCATTGCCAAACTTTGAAAGGAAAATCCATTGACATCTGACACACTATGTACAGATTTTCTTCTTTCAACTTTGAGCACAATGGTTGGACCAGTTTTCTATTTGTAAGAGAAGGTTACTGAAAAGGATACTATTCTTTCAAAAAGTTCACCACCAAAAAGAAGTCAGAGGTTTCAGCTTACACTTCTTAACTCTTTCTTCCTGTCACACATGGCTTCCTACAGTATAGCCTTTCGAGTTCCTTGCTCCTGAAAGTCCCCATGCTTGTGTGGCACTTCACTGACCCATCTTGTCACACATTCAACAGAAAACGATTTGCTTTGTGTCATGTTGGCTTTCTGACAGATCACTGCTGAATAAGTAAGTGTTAGAGACATCACAGAGAAGTGGTTAAGAATACATCACTGGGACCAAGGAAAAAGGCAGAATTACTGTGGTCAGGAGACTACGTGGGCTGAGGTTACAAATGGCCAATACTCTCAATTTGCTTCTCAATGAAAACACTCTCCACCTTAAATCAGTCACAGAGCCTACAGAACACTATCTAAATCAGTAGGTGAAAGGGCATTTGCCCACTTGGCAGCAAAAGAACAAAAAAACTGTTTTCTTTTCTGGTTTGCAGACTGTTAAGAAATAGACTCAACAGCATTCAGATCCAGTAATTTTTGCACACATGTTACAGATCATTATCTGCAATTAATAACTCATATGAAATGGGTGAGGTCAACGTGCCATGCTGCTTCCTCTGTTCTTGCACTGACCACATGAACTCAATGTATCAACTTTCCATGAAGAGCAAACATGCAAATTTTACAATCAGATTTATAACATAACATTCAGGGTATCCTCAAGAAGCCAAGCTAAATAACCTCTCTTTATGGTTACTTATACAATTTGATCTTAAACATTTCATAGCTGGTGAGCAGATTGTGAGCACAGTAATACTAAGCTTAACTGGAGGAACGTTAACAGAAAATGTACTATTGGTACACCATATTATGTTGCTACTGAAAGAAATAACGTGGCTTATCAGGAAAAAGACAAAATATTGATTTTTTAATGTCAATCACTGTATTCATCTGAAGACTATGAAAACTTGTGAAGATGAAGCGTGTGGGATGATAATAGAAACAGGCACTTGCTGATTCTCCAAAGAAATGTCTGGAAAAGATTTGAGTGTTTCTGCTGTATAAATTTCTTATAGAAATATCATACATGAACTCAGAACAAAGAGGCTAACTCAAAACAGAGAGGCTCTATGTTAGAACTTTATAAAACAAAGTGTATTTTACAATTATTGCAGAGAATCTATTTTCTGCAGTGAATGTTCCTAACAGTTTGTTAAATTAGGAAGTGTCACATCAGTTAATTCCTCTTCGAGTACTAGAGTACCAGTCTGGGTGACTCAGTACATTGGAAAGTTTGTGAGTTTACATGCAAGCAGGAGTGCAAACTGGACTTTAGAGCCATAATATTATCTACAGGTATATCCTGTCTTTTAAAATACCTTTAAAATAAATTTGTACTTCTCAGAAATAAGTGGTGTGTATAAAACTCAAAGAATCTTTGCAGCAGAATCTTGAAAGAAAAATCAGAAAGAGAATTTGACTTCCCTAGTTCTTTGGTGTACCATATGTTTTTGTTCTTAACTAAATGTGAGGATTTTTAAGTCATTCACAACAGGTGTTACTTACTATGCCAAAATTAAGCCCAAGAACAAAATTCTTATTTTCCTTATTGTTTAGTTATTCTATGGCATATTAAATTTATTCTAATACTACAATAAAATGCAATAAAACAAATGAGAAAGGAGCAGTTGCTACAGTAACTATAGATCATTATGAAGAATTTTAAAAGTGTATCTGAATATTTCTTAATATCTCTTACCTTGAACTAAATGAGAGTCATAGAATCATAGAATTGCTTAGGTTGGAAAAGACCCTCAAGACCATCGAGTACAACCACATATTACCCTAACTCGAGAAGTTAGATTGAATCTCTTTTGATTAGATCCATGTTTTAAAGATTGCAAAGGCATTTTCAATACTCAGAGTATTTTCTTAACTCTTAAAAACATAGCAGTGCTAAATTTGATTCTGAAACTTCACAGATAGCCAAACTCATGCGAAAGTACTGTGATCTCATTCAACATTCCTTTGTTCTACTCACTTGTATTGTTCTTGAAAGTTTCTGGTGTTTTATAAAGGCCACCCAGACACAGAGAGACATGCTGTGTCCTCTCCTCAATATTTGCACTAAGTATTGTAGGTATTCAGTTTTCTGCTCTTAATGTAGTAAAAAACCTCCAAAAGCATTTGAACTATTATGTACCATAGTGGGCTGTGTAATATCTTCACACAATTGTGATACACGGGAAGAGCAACACTAATTCCATCAGGAAATTTTTCAAGTTACTTAGAGGCAGAAACACTGAAGATTCAAAATCGCAAGCTAAAATGTGTTTGTCACATCTCCTACTCATTTTGTAAGCATGAAAAATACCACAGCAGTCAGCGAGGGATAGATACAGAATTGTTACAGTGGAGTTAGACTGTTTTTTAAAAGGGTAACTGGTACAGGTGACTGCCTTCTGAGAAAAATGGAGGGCCCAATATGATGGGCCAGTCCAGTAACAGTCCATACCCATAGGAAACTGTGCTGCTTCCCTAGGGCCCAGGTCAGAGACACCTCTGAGACACTCCCTAGTCTGGTTTGTTCCTCTGGTTATTATCCCTCACTGATAGTTCAGTTTGGCAGTAATGACAACAATGAGAGAAGCCAGAGGGCTATCAAAAGGGACTTCAGGGCACTGGGGCAGTTAGTCGATGGAGCAGGAGTACAGACAGTGTTTTCCTCTATCCCTCAGCGGCAGTGAGGGATACAGAGAAGACTAGGAAAACTGATTCCATAAATAAGTGCCTAACAAGCTGATACAACCACAGGATCTTCAGTTTTGTTTTGTTTTGTTTACAATGGGACAGTTTATTCAGCATCTATTCTGATTTCTCCTGCATATGAATCTCACCTGCCTCAAATAGGGAAGCAGATCCTAGATCATGTGCTAGCAGGGCTTGTCCTTTTTGGACCAAATAAGTTGTAGTTAGGAAGAGGCTGCCATGATTTTCTCCTACAAGGAAAATACCCATCAGATACCCATGGCTATCTGATTCAAGGCTGTGCAATAGCAGCAAATCTCCTCTGTGAATCTAGTTCTTCCTGCTGTGATTTCTTATCTGTGCAACAATGTAAGACCTTTCTCCTCTATCACTGGGAAATAAATAAATTAAAATGATTTTATGCCATTCAGATATTAGAAAAATAGTCACAGTTTCATCAAAGGAAGTGCGGAAGTTTCAACAATAAAGGTTTTTTAGACATGGTTTCTAATGCAACGAGAACATTAAGAAGTGGTGGAGTTTATGAAGTAACCTGTGTTTGGCATGGTAAGGAACAGTGCTAAATCTGAGAGGCTCCTGCAGTTCTTTGAGACTTCATGAGCAGCATTAAGCAGCCTCTAACCCCCTGCGAAGTAAAATATGTAGGTCCAGGTAATTTTCAGTGATGACTTTCCTACCAACAACGTAAGAGTCGGGACTGATTAAGCACTCTCACATTGTGTTTGGAAGAACTGACTATAGTGAATAAATCCCAAAGCTAGCAGGGACAATAGTAGTAAGGAATGAAGGAATGAATAGTAGTGAGGAATGAAGGAAGGCTTGTTGTGTAATCTGCAACTAAATGCTCTTATGTGAGTGTCCAATTTTCAGCCTGTGGAAACTGTTAAGGCAACAGGCAGCCTTCAGTAACATGAACAACTCTGCATGCAATTGAAATCACAAATACAGAAGATTTAAAAACATCCATTCTTGGATTACCATAAAGAAATTCATTTTTCAGGGCATTTCACTAAAAAAAAAACATCTGAATGTGAAATGGCTTCACGGAAATATCAACACTGTTCATTTATTCATTAACAATCAACTCTTAGAATCAATTAAAAAAATGACTGCTAAAAGAAAGAACATATTTAAATAAGTGAATTCAAGATTCAGAAAGCAAAAAAATCTCCAATGTAACTTTACTCACCAGGAATGAAAGAAGTGGCAGAAAGAAAAGGCTGTTTGGCAAAAAATCAAAAAGAAGATTTAATCTTTAAATTTTATATTGCATTTTCCAAAGATAAAGTGAAGATATAGTTGTGGCCAAGGACGATATATTTACTTCTTAATGAAAAAGAATGTAAGGATATATGGCTTTGTATGACTAACTGTATTTGGCAAAAGAAACATCATTAAAATTTGAATTGATAAATATATCTGCATATATATTTATAGATAATGTATCTTTTTGATGAGTCTTGTAGTGTAAATATTAACATTTCTGAAGTCAGAGTATTTGTAGTTGTTTTCTGCAGAATATACACATTAACCTAACAGCCTGATTGAGTGTAAAAATGCATTACAGCATCACTATTACAAAGAATAGTTTCCTAACTCTGTTTTATACTCTACAGTAATAGCCTGCTGCTTTCTTCATTATAAAATATAAAAATTTAAACAAAAAAAAATCTAAAGTCCTTGCACATTTGAAGATGGCTACATTAAAATTTGTGCACAGAACCATGTAATAGAAAAGTCATGAAAAAAAGACATAAAGAATCAGATGTTTTCTCAGTCTAAGCAATTAAACTCCTTAAAGCAAGGGGAAAGTGGTAGCTGTTGAATTTGGAGACGATAGCCACACGTAAATGAGCCAGAGTATGACGCCAAGCTCCGTATATTGTTTGCTTCTGCAAAGCCAGCTTTTTTCTTTGTATCTATTGTCTGAACATGGTGGGTGGTGGCTGACTCAGGCCTTAACATTTCAAATGCAACTGAATAAGTAAAAGGAAAAAAAAATAAAACAATGTAAATTTGACTGTTTTTAATAAATCTTTCTTGGTTGTCTCCAGTACTCTTATTGCTTCACATGTACGGGCATGAAGTAAGTCATGTGTTGTTGATATAGCTGTGATAGGAAGGATAAAAGGTATGGTTTGCAAGAACAGATAATATTTTTCTTGTAGTTAAACAAATTCACTTTGGAGAAGCAGATGATTTTTTAGACATACAAGATATAAGAAAACCTATTTGTTCAAAAGTCAGACTCAGTACAAGATAAGTATCTCTAAAACCTTTGCTACTATAAAACTTTCAGTTTGAAGGTTGAACTTACCAGAGACTTGATAATTATAACATCTTACACTGATAATTTACAAATAAACTATGCATGCTAAAGTTCTGGCTGACAAAAAATGATAGTAAACAGTCTCCCTTTTCATTGTCATCTCATTGAGTTAGTATTTTCACCAGCTTCCACAGATAAACATCTTTCCTCACAAGTGGGGCTTAGCTGTTCTAAAATTGGGTATTTCAGGTGATCAGATAAGGTCCCTTTTACAGTTCGTTATGGAGATAATCATTCACAATCTGCTTCACATAAGCACCCACTAAGCAGAAAACAAAACAAAACAAAACAAAACAAAGTTTTGCTAATTAGTAGGAAAGACAAACAGAATTTTAACACTAACACTTCAGTGGCAGATATCTCAACCTAAACTTGGTATCAAATCTTACTTTAATTTTCCTCCAGGAAAGATGGTGGGAGGAATGCATAATACATAAAATCTTGGGGACAGAGATATTAAGTAGTCATCACAATATTTGAAATGTTCAAAGTTCAGGTAGTTCTTTCTGCTAAGAGAATTTAGGAGTCTAGAGCTGCTTTTCAGTAGACTTTGGATGAAAAGAACCAACTTCTGAAGGCCAACATGTTGGATAAAAGTACCGAAAGTTTCTGCTCCCCTTTTAAACAGTTTCCTCAGCTGTACAGACATCAGATAGAAAGGATAACATATATATAACCAGTGAACAAAGCACAAATATGAGAGCTGCCTGAAACTTAATGCCTCCTATTTTATGATGATGGCCCATGATGTCAGAGATTAATGTTGGTGGTATGGCACTAGACACTGAACATTCCCATCAATATGCCATTACATTTTGTTGCAGTGTGTGACAGATGGTAGCAGAGGGATAGTTTGGCAGAACGGTGTCTGACAAGGAAATACAGATGAAGTAAAGGTGTGTTAGTGAATTCCTCCATGTGGAAAAAATGTCAACCATTGACATTTCAGCTTGCTGAAAACATTTATAGAGACCAATCAGTGAATGTGAGCACAGTGAGATGGTGGGTGTGCATGTCAGCAGTGGCAACAGTGACAATAGGTCAACTCCATTGCTGCAGATGTGTCAGGAGTGTAGCATGCAGGCACTTGCACACCTTGCTTTAAATGCAAGAGGTATCCATGTCGCAACTTCTGTAGTCTTGGGTAGCTGCAAACCATTTAGTCAATGCACCAGAGATCAAGAAGCAATATAATTTCATTGTGAGCTCCATTATGTCAACATTTACTGCAGTTTGTAGAGTCAGAATATATCTCCCTTCTGTAACATTTTGTATTTCTAAAGCATAACTCCAACTAAAATATATTTCTGAATGCTTGGCTTCTTTTACCTTCCTTGTTTTTTCCCAGGGACTACGTAGTAACCAAGATCAGAAATTGCAGAATTAGCGTCAGAATTGCAGGAAAGAGAGCAAACCTGTTTTAAGTGCGGATCACCATTCAGTGATAGAGAGAAAAACCACCTCTGTCCATGTTCTCACCAAGAGCAATATCCATGTTTAACCAAAAGAAACCCACCCTACTACCAAATGCAGAGATTGGTTTAACAACTATGTTCAAATAACCACAAAAACAGGAATTCTTCCTTCAAAACTTCAAAACATATTTCCAAAGCATTAACAACAACAACAACAAAAGACTGTCTGTGAGCTAATCTAGTCCCTTTTCTTCTGAGTTCTTCAAAGATTCTATGTTTTGAATTTATATACAGACCACAGAAACCTTGCAGAAACCTTGATGTGCATTCAGAATCTTACTGTAACTAACCTGGACTGGTTAGTTGTACACAGACAGTTTGCAGCATTAGAATCATAGAATTGCTCAGGTTGGAAAAGACCTTCAAGATTATCGAGTCCAACTGCGACCAAACCATACTACTATAACTCTGGCAACCCACTGCTAAATCATGCTGAACTTGAGCACCACAAAATCCAAACAGATTTTGAACACATCCAGGGATGGTGACTCAGCCAGCTCCCTGGGGAGATGCACTGATGCATGCTGTACAACTGCACACACTTAAGCAGGTACGTACAAACCTCCTCCTTTATAGCAGTTCAAGGGAGAACTGCCAATAAATGATATGACTTAATAGCAAATTCAGTTGTTTTTAGTACCTTTTAGGGGAAGAGTTGTTGCATTTGTCATTCATCCTGATTTATTCTATGCTACATCCCACCACCTTTGATTAAGTTACTTATGCAAGGAGGAGCTTCAAGAAGAGTCTTGAAGTCTAATTTCTCCTAATTGAACTGCATTGTAAACAATAAATACTTTGTCATACCTTGACTTCTATTACAACCATCAAATATCTGGCATGGGGGCAGAACAAGTGAGAAAAAGCAAATTCCAAGAAAGAACCAAATGAAAGACAGAAAAAAATTACATATAGACTCAATTAATAATTTTATTCAAAAACGACAGAACAAAGTATATAGTTTCAGAATTACACTCCTGTTGAAAAATAGTTGGCTCTCCTTTGCATGGCTGAAAGGACTTTGTGATGTGCAATGTTATTCACTCTCTTGGAGTGAATGAGTGAATGAGTCTGAGGTTTGAACTAAACAAAATGCTCTGGCAACCTGGAATTCACAGCTCAGGAAAATCTTTGGAGGAATGAGGATAATAAAAGCCAAAAAGATCAAAAGTGAGTTTTCTAAGGTTGCTACAGGAAAGTCAAAGCACATGCTTGCGTATCAAACCTCAATCTTCCAGGGCTACTCGAGCTTGGCAGAAAATGTTTTTGTTCTTTAATTTTTTCACTATGAACCTCTCATTTTCTAAAACAGCATTTTTTTTTTAAAGTAAACAGACAAATAAACAAAACATCTGAGCTGCAATCACTGCCTCACTGTACTGCTTCTTTGTTTTGTGATGAGTAGATCTATTAAATTATCCCCTGAGGGGAATGGTTTGACAGTGAATCCTGCCTACTCCCATCCATGCCAGAGGTGTTGATATGACATAGTCATTCCCACAGTCAGTTCTGCATATGAGAAAAACAGAAATATAAGATGCCTAAGTACTTCAGAGGTGTAAGTATAATTCAGGTATTCTCCAGCTCATGCAAACTACAGGATATGCTAAAACCACCCTTGAAAATATGCAGAAAATTGTAACTGTGTCTTGTTTACTGTCAGGGAAAAGACTCTTAGAAGTCTACATCTTAGCATAGATCACGTAATCACTCTTTAAAACTGCCCTTTTTCTAACCCTATCATCCTCCCTACTACTTTTACTTTGCTACTTTTTCCCAGTCTTCTCAGACTGGGAGATGAGGAAACATGCTCATCCTGAGGTCCTCATTTTAGGTAGGTCTTACTGTCTTGAACATTGTTTATTTTCATATCCCACATCAGAAACTCCTTTGTTAGTTGGCTTCCAAGTCTGCCGCTAGCTATGCCTCCAAAGTTGCATCCTTCTGAAGCTTATCAATTTACTTGATTTATATTTAACTTTCTTCTCTCCCTCTTATGCACACTTATGCTTTTCTTTCTCTGTTATTTATTTTAATGTCCCATTTGCACTGGGAATCTCCAGGAAACAATCAACTATTTGTTAATATTATCAGTAGCTGAAGAAACAAAAATAAAATTAGTGCTGTAGCACTGATAGACCTATTGAAAAGATGTTTTTGAAAAACATTTTGGACAGCAGTGATACAGTTAACTGAAGTTTAATTTATTTTTTTTAACTGAAAGTCGAGCTGACTGGAATGAGAGTGATTTTTCAACATCACTGTATCTGTATAGTGGCAAGAGCTGCTATTCATTAAACAACTTCTCATTCTGAAAAATGAGTAAGGGAATGTAGATGGAGACAGTGGCTGATTTATGCTCTATCAGATGTCCTGTGTTTTGCTATGCTCATAAGCATTTCTTATAGAGGAACCTGTACTTTTTCCCCATTAAGTTTTAATAGATGGTAAAATTCATAATACATGTAAATAACCATGGAAAATAACAGACTACTAATTAGACACATCTTCATTGATTTATAGAGGGAAAATTGTAGCAGAACAATTTTGTGTAGGTTCACTGTTCTCAGAACAAAAATTGGTAAAGATTCCTAAGACTGAGGAAGTGTATTGTCATGAAGTTAAGTTAGCATAGTATCCAGTGGAATGTTTAAAACTTCCTTCAGGTTTGTAATTTGTCTTGGAATTACAGTTAGTATTACTTACCCAAGGATAATGCTTAGAATAAACAAATCTGTGTTTTAGGGCTGTTTTTATAGACCTGAATGGATTTTCATGATGGGAGTAAATTCCACATTTGTATGAAGACTCAAATATTACTTTTGGCAGCCCTCAAAGATATGATCTGCCAAGTCTTAAACTGTTAGGCCCCTGAGAACTTATCTTTAGAAACCTAACTTTGTCACATTTCAGAGAGACATACCTCACTGGCAAAGGTCTTTGTTTACAATCTCTATTCATGGTACAATGCATAGCAACATCCTGCATTCTGTTTGCCCCCAGCATGCAAACTAGCAGTACCGGTACAGTGTAAGCCAGTTCCTGAGTGTCTTCAGCACATGAGTGAATGACAAAGTGATTACAACAGTAATGGATAGTCCACCTCTGAATACTGAGTTGTGCTGAATAAAATTTAGTCATTAGGATCTTCTGCAGCTTTGCACAGAGTTCTGCACAAAATCGGAGGTATCTGTTAAAGGAAGCAATGCATGTAGAGACTGAAAAATATATACAAAAAAAATAAAGCTTTCCAGTGGGCTCCATAGAAATGCTATCACATGGCACAGAACAAATAATTCATTATCAGTTAGTATCTCCTCCCTAAATCTACAGACAGCCTGAAACAAGAGGTCTGAGGAAGATTTATGTGCCCTATCCTCTCAATGGAGTGTTAAGGGGAAAATAAAAATCACAATGCAAAACCTACCTTAACGATATAGTTGCTGAGTATTCTAGTGGAACGATCCAACTAAGATATTTATATTACAGCTCAAAAGCTCTCTAACATCTTCTCTGTTATGGTTTAACTCTCACTTATATAGTCATTAAAGACTGCAGATCTGTGGTCCTTAAATGTGCAGCTGTGTGTTGCAAGTAAAAACTTCAGCATATAAAAAACTGGATATGTGGTGATGGTTTAAGATAAAATGAGTTTAATCTCCAAATAAATAAAACAGGAGAGCCTAACGGATTAAATAAATAGGAAAATGAAAAATGCAATCAATTTATCCTTCATTGTATATTAAGTTGTCCCAGTTTCTCCAGTCTGCCACAACATGCAGTAGAATTTAAGCCAAATGCTCTACAGAACAGACTTGAGTGTAACTTGTATAACCCCAGAAAATATTGAAGCTTTATCTTAATAATGATGATTATCAAAAGCTAACACCAGAAGAGACAAGAAAACTTTAGGCACAGCAAATATAATGAGACAATTACGGTCTTCAAGATTAAATACTCTTTTATAGTTTTAATTCTGACAGCTCATTGCTCCTTCCTGAAGTGAGGTATCAATCTGTCCCTTTATTTCACAGAGAAAATGTTTAATTGTATATTGAGCCTCACTCCCAGTACAGATTCTCATTCATAACCACTTATTAGCCTTATTATTAAAATCCTTATCTCTGTTAATTTGATAGAAAAGAAAAATACTGTAGTTGATCACAATTTCAGTGACTCTGGTGATATTTTCAGTGCTCCCCACATCTCTTTCCCTAGATCAGGTGCTCTTTTTGATGGGTTTCATTAGAAACCTTCTACTTGCCAGCTTTTTCTTCTCATGAAAACCTTTTACTTCTCATTCCTTTTCATGGACTGACCTTTCACATCAAAGAATGGAAACATTTGTAGTGTTAATACTGTCAGCTAATGTTTAATACATCCTTCTCCCTTTTAGCTTGCTTTAGTTTCTGTTATCCTTTTTCTCGTTATCCTTATTCTCTGAATATATCTGTCTGTAGAAGCTACTGACTTTAACTCTTAAAGTTTATAGCTTCCACTGAGATCAATTTGCATAAATGTATTTTATGTTTAAATGACTGCAAGGCTCCAATGATCATTGCCAGTAGATACTGCTGCTGATCTGGGGCTGTAAGGTGTAATTAATCCTGCTGTACTACACTTCCATTAGTATTTTTATCTTTTCCTCTTTCTTAATAAAACGTTATGTATGCCTAGTGCATGCCTAACTTTTACAAATGATTTTAATCTCTCTGGATTTAATTTTTAACCCTTCCTTCTTCTTCTTTTTTTTTTTTTTTTTTTTTTTTTTCTGTCCAATAATATTGTTTAACTGAGCTTTGTGAAAATGATCCACATGAGGAAAAAAAAAAGTAGTAGATATGTACTAAAAACTATGTTTAGATTCTGGTATGTTTAGATTCTGTATGGATAGAATTTAATTTATCAGAAATAATTAAGACATGGCAAATTGCAGCAGGCAAGGACTGGCACGGTAAGAGGTAAAAATAAAAATTAGATAAATAGGAAGTATGGAGCTGGCAGAGGTACCCAGAAATTTGAAGGCAAACAGATGACTGAGCATGTTGCAAGGATGAAGGCATCTCTAGTCAAGGAATTCAAAGAATACGTAACAGAGCTGAGTGAAATGCCAGTTGAAAGCAGCTGTGTCTCAGTTGAACTTAACTACCTGGTTAGAGTGCAGTCTTGGATGTCTTCACTCCACACCAGAATGAGATTTAAACAATGTCTAGCCAGTAAGGGGAATGTGTTTCCTGACTGTCTATTCATTCACAAATTGTAGCATGCAAAGGGGAGTGAAAAAGAGGGAGAGATGGAAGAACAGTGAGTGTTAAAATGCTATAAAAAAGAATCCCTAGAATCTTTGAGATTATGGAAAGAGAAAAGCCTTCATTAGGCATTTCTGGCAGTGAAGAGAGCTGAATGGTACAGCTTAGTTGTATTGCATAGCACGGCATCTAAAAAAGCTGTTCTCAGCAGGAAAGATGCTTGTTCTCTATCCATTGACCCAGCTTCTCTAATGTAACCACTGGTATTTTTGCATTTCCTTGCCAGCTTTCAATCAATGATTTCTGCCCAGGAACATATGCTGATTCTAACAGTAGCCAACTGCTGATTCTTTGGAAAAGTTGCGTAAGAGAAGTACACAGCATTCCTTTCCTATACTTGTCTTCTTAGTTCTCACTGGGTATCAAGACCTTGTTTATAAATTTAAAAAACAAACAAACAAAACAAAAACTAGATTAAGAGTAGAATTAATAATATACTGTAAGGATTTGTTAAAATAGCCTTTTGAGCATCACCAGTTGTGTCTTAGTGATTTGTAAAAGGATCATGCATAAGAGTTAACTGTTTTAATAAGCTACAGAGTAAGAAATTAATTAGCAAGTCTTTAAATTTGGTGACATACGTACCCAATGTAAAAACATGGAGAACCATCTCAACTTAAAGAACCAGAAAGCAGCCAGTATTACAACATCAAACCATCAGTTTTCAGAAGCCAGGTAATGGAAATTCTAATAGTGAAACATTATAGTCACAATTCAGACGTACAGATGACAAGCATTAGCTTTGAAAGGTACAGCACTACATATTTGTGTATAGTTTTTGGTATGATTAGCTATCCTCTCTTGTCAGCAGAACTGAGCTTCAATTCTTTTTTCTATGGAGCAATTTTAATTCTTTTTATAAAGAAGGGGATCAGGTCTATAAAACCGATGTACTAGACAAAACTACATTATTTGGAGTCCCTGCTAATGATCTTTTTATGATCTGCATAACCATGAAAATCCATATGCATGCAGAAGACAGCATTTTTAATGACACTTAGAAACACAGAATGTGACAATTATGAACTGTTACCAATTTGTTAGATTGCATGCCAGAATATTTTCAACAGTGTATTTTAATATGATGACTTTACACGAAAATAAAGATGCTTAGGGGGATGAAATTAAAACAAAGTGCCTTATAAGCCATGCTTTACTTCTTTTTTTTTTTTTTTTTTTTTTTTTTTTAATATGAGAAACTGTATATAGGTTTCTTTGTTTGTTTGTTTTTTGCTTTTTTTTGTATTAAAACCTGCATCAGTGTGGCTGAACAACTTGGTAATTGTCAGATCTTTTTTCTAAACTTCGTCTGAATATAGTGGTATCCTGCAATCTGTGCAGCCCTGGTAACATTTCATGGGCAACTGAGAAACTCCTGTAACAGGCAATTGATACTGTGCTATCTATATAGCACAAATTTTCTACTAAAACTATTGGCAGGATTACAGCCAGAGGTATTGCTGTAGTTGCTTGATTAACTTCCACCTGTTTAATAAAAGACTATAAGGTTTGAAACTTTTTGGAGGCTTTCTAATATGCTTCATAGTTGGCTTTGTTTCATTTTTTCCATTTGAAAGCATTCTTTATGAAGTCTGCTATCTACAAAATATTTAATGGTAACACATTTGACAGACAAGAGCTCTGCCTTAATTGGTGCCATGTTTCTTTAAGGAAATGAAGCAAGTAGGTCACTGCTATAAAGTAAACCTTCAGAAAGTTATGGTTTTGAAAAAAGAAAGAAATCCTCATAGCTACAATATTGCTTACACTTGGCACTGGATTCATTTTCAGAATCTGTACTTGTAGACAAAGTATCCTACAAACTTGGACTTTATACTTCTTTCAACCTCCTTGTGCACTGGAGACAGAAAGTTCATAGAAATAACACCAAAAAGATGGGCAGTAATGAGAGAAAAAGTTGAAGTGACAGCAGCACGTTCTTTCTCAGCCTCTATTCTCCTAACAAAGGGTCCACAATTTATTTATTTTTTTCACTATGAAGGTGGCCAAACAAAGGAACATGCTTTCTCCCTTTCCCTTCCCTTCCCTTCCCTTCCCTTCCCTTCCCTTCCCTTCCCTTCCCTTCCCTTCCCTTCCCTTCCCTTCCCTTCCCTTCCCTTCCCTTCCCTTCCCTTCCCTTCCCTTCCCTTCCCTTCCCTTCCCTTCCCTTCCCTTCCCTTCCCTTCCCTTCCCTTCCCTGATGTGCATCAGATCTCCTCTCAGTCTTCTTTTCTCACGGCTGAACAAACTCAGGTTGCTTAGTCTTTCTTCACAAGAGAGACACTACAGGCCCTTTATCATCTTTGTCCTTCACTGGACTCTTTAGAGGAGATCCCTGTCTTTTTTGTACTGAGCAGCCCAAAACTGGACACAATACTCCAGGTGAGGCCTCACCAGAAGGCCTACTACAACAGAGGGGGAGGATCACCTTCCTCAACCTGCTGACCACACTTTTCTTAATCCACCCCAGGACACCATCGGCCTTCTTGGCCACGAGGGCACACTGCTGGCTCACAGCCAACCTGTAATTAACCAAGCCCCTCTCCTCGGAGTTCCACTCCAGCAGGTCATCATGCAACCTGCACTGGTGCATTCAGTTATCCCTCCCTTGGTGCAAGACTCCACATTTGCTCTTTAACAACATCATCTGGTTGCTCTCTGCCCAACTCTCCAGCCTGTCCATGTGTCACTGAAAGGCATCACAGCCTTCTAGTGTGTCAGCCACTCCTCCCAATTTTGTATCATCAGCAAATTTGCTGAGGGTGGACACTATCCCCTCATCAAGGTCATTGATGAAGATGTTGAAAAGGATCAGACCCAGCACAGACCACTAAGGAACACCGGTATACACAAACCTCCAAACAGACTCTGCATTGCTGATCACAGCCCTCTCAATCCACCCACTGTCCACTCATCTATTCCACACTTCCTCAGCTTTATTATAAGGATGCTTTGGGAGACAGTGTCAAATGCCTTGCTGAAACCAAGGTAGACTACATTCACTGCTCTCCCCATACACCCAGCCAGTAATAACATCAAAGAAGGCTAGCAGGTTGGTCCAGCAAGAGTTCTGCTGTTGAATCCATGTTGACTACTCCTTCTTCTCTTCAAATTGCCCGGAGATGGCATCCAGAACATGCTGTTCAACCATCTTTCACCAGGATCAGAGGTGAGGCTGACTAGCATGTAGTTTCCCGGATTCTCCTTCCTGCCCTTTCTGAAGACCAGAGAGACACTGACTATGCTCCAGTCTTCAGGCACATCTCTCATCCTCCAAGACCACTCACAGTTGATAGAGATTGATTCAGCAATCACCTTTGCCAGCTCCCTCATCACACATGTCACAGTACTATCAACCACCTCTGGCTTGCTGGTGTCAGTCCTTTCTGTGGCCCCAGAAAGGAGGCAGAGCCTGGATTAGGCCTGGTGGGTCCTGAGCAATGGGGATCAACACTGCTGTGACTGAGTAAGGGAGAAAGACAGCAGAAAATCCCTAAGAGTGAGCCATGGGCTGTCTTTGACCTGGTGTGGAAGGAACTAGTGCATGCAGAAGACCGAGCAGTAATGCAGGCATGTGGGGCAAGTAAGTAGGCTTGTGTTCTGCTGCTCCAAAGGCAAGCATGGATTTAATTGAAGGCATCCCTATGCTGTATGGATATGGAGATGTGTCAAGACTGGGGTGAACTGAACTTCTCAGGACCCTCTCTTCCTTTCCTAGTGTGACCCCCGCTGCTGCAGCAGCAGTGCAAGGAGCAGCCTTTCATCTCCTGTACTCTCCTGACTTCCTTGTCGTTCCTGCAGGTCAGTGAGACAGCAGCAGTGAAGACTGTAATCATTCTAGCCTCTCATTCTAATCCTGAAGGACTGCTGAAGTCTGTACACTAGCAAGTTTTGATGGTAAATCACGTTGGCTTCTAGTAGGCTCCTGGTTTCAGCAGTTTAAACTAAATTCTTCTTAGGAGACAATTTTTTCCCCCCTTTTTTTTAGTGAAAGTTTTCATTGCAAAACACAAGCCTTTGATGTTTTAAAATTAAATATATTATAAAATGTATACTGTGAATAATGATACACACACTATATATAGATACACACACCATATATATAGTCACAAGTTTCTAATGGAGGGAGGCATTCATCTTGCAAAATAAGGATGTAAAATTTAGTAACATAAAATATGGTTTTATAGATATTAAAGGCATCACTTGCAGCAAATATATTTTTTTTGCATTGCTTCCAGTTGCAGAGAAAACTCACATCTCTCTTCCTTTACTCCTAAATCCGCTTTTATATATAGTATGATGTCTTACAGAAAAATAAATAGGCTTTACAATGTTCACTTAAATGTGGCAGATAATTGTTAGAAAGTTGCAAGTTTCATTTTTCATAATAAAGTACTGGATTAAAATACATGAACTAGCATTTTCCATGACATTAAAAGATTGCAAAGACATTAGAATTTTAGAAGTATTTTCCACCTTTCTCTGAGGCGCTTTTTGGAATAAGATTGCACGTAAAAGACTATATTTTGAATTTTCTCTTTTCTTCCCTCTTTGAAAGTACTCTGCAAATCTACTTTAGGTGGAAAAGATGGGTGTTATGACTCTAAAAACCTAATTTAGTAATGTCATCTGTCATCAGGCTCGCTTTAAATGTGTCTGCAAGGAACCTGTACATAAAAGAGGGTAAGAAAAATCCCCAAAAGCCACTCTTGAATCTTTCATATTGGAAAAGCTGTTAATGATAAAAAGGACTGACGTGTAAAAGGAATCTCATTATAACAAATTACTTCCTATGACCAATTAGAATAGTATTACAGCACTTAATCACATAATTTAAGACTGAACTTTATGTAGGTATTAGTTATGGCAATTATTGTTGGGTTTTTTTTCTGTTCTAATACCATCTAGTGAAAGAACACAACGCAAATGTGAAAGATATTCTCACGGGTTTATATCTATAAAAACCCTGTTTTAAAGTATACCTGAATATCGGTGTAATGTCTAGACAGGCCCTATTATGAAATTTTCTGCCCTCTGTAGGGCTTAATTTCTGCCTGTATCTTGCTTGGGCATGACACATTTCATACTTTCTTTTGCAAACTTGTATTACTAAAAAAAAAATATTGATTAAAAATTCAATTTCTGCCAGAAATGTATTTCATTTTTACAAGTATCAATTCCAAATATTTAACATTAATAACAACTGACAACTGTTATAAACTGTTTTTCATTCTCTTTAAATCGTATTCAATTACTAACCCAGTATGGTTGGCTCTTTACTTCTCTCTTCCATTGAGCGGGTCTTAGAAGACAAAGCAAAAGGAATGACAAAAACATTTCTTAAAGTACAATTATGAAGCTATGCTTTTTGGCACCCTGATTCATGGTTGTAGGCTGAATTTGAAACATTTCTAACTCATTTTTATGTTGAAAACCAGTTAGGTTTTAAACAGACTATTCCTTTAATGTCACCATCTGCTTCAGGATTACAGTAAAATTTGATAATGGACTCTGCACTGCACATCTTCAAAGTTGCATCTAATCTTATGAGTTTAAATGCAAATTATGTGTGCGATAACACTGACAATACAGGCCTCTGTGATTTAATTTACGCTTTGTGAACAACCCAGGCAGTCCAAAGTAGAAAACTGTGCCGTAATTTCAGTTTTACAGAGGAAAACATGGATTCCTAGAACTGTTTTGTCTCACTACCGTACTTTCGTTGTTTCTAAAACAAGCCTTTTTTTAGAGATTTTTACAACAGAACGGACATTTTATTTTTGATCTGAGTTGGTTATGGGTTTTTTGAACAGTTTATGAAAATTATCTTTCAGGAATGAACTGAAGACCTATATGGTATACTTCTCCACAGAAGCAACATACTGAATTACTGACACTTCTGCAAGGAAGAATGTCAGCAAGCAAAAACACCTCATAGTTTATTTCCATATTATCAGGAAGAGGAATGTTTAAAAGGGACACACTCTCTTTTTGTTGTTATTGCAGCTTGTTCAAAATTTTTATTTATATAAGGGCAAGCAGAAATATATTTGGGAAATTATGCCCTTACGTAGAGGAAAAGGGATTTGGAGACATTCAGGCCTTACAAGCTTAATATGTCTTTTAGGGGACAGAAGACAATTTGCAACTGAGTAGCATCCTATCAGAGCAGAGAAGCACGCAGAGTGGAGTGCCATTTTTGGTTTCTTAATTTCCCAAGATCCCCTGAAAGTTGTTCCTCGAGGACTTTATCAAGGATGACATCTACAGACTGAAAGGGCAGAAGTAAAAGGAAATAGAGATGTACTGGATGTACTGTACTGTGTCCTTTGCCTCCAAAAGTACCAGGACACACACAGTACAGTTTTAGAAGAACTGAAAGAAAAAAGAAAAAAAAAAAAAAAAGAAAGAATACACAGAACTCCTAAGTGCCTTTCTCTGAGTTATCATTTCATTCTTTGATGAAAAGACTCCTTCCCAGACATGCATGACACTCACATACTCCTGCAAAGTAATTTCTCTGCTCTTTCAATTCATCTGCAAGGCCTATTTTAAAGAATTCAAAAAAATTGCCCAATTTTGCTTTACTCAAAGGTGGAAGTCAAGTAAGCTCCATTAATTTTAATGGATGATTTAGCAGTCTCAGAGTCTTTCAATGGTACCCAAACTCTGACACCTTTTGGATATAAGAAATGAAAGTTTTTCCTTTCTCTTGTAGGTGAGAAAAGTTCTACAACTTGCATGTAGGATGACATTTCTTTCAAAAGCTGTCATAATGATGATTGCAGAATGCCACCATTTCTATTTATTTTTCTCTTTCTTTGGCTGCAAAAAAATAATCAAGAATTACTAAAAATGGGTATACTCAGAAAACTTAAAAATGGCTGTTGAATCAATTTCAGGTTCAAAGTCATGACATATTTAATTCATGATACATTTCATCAATGAATTATCTTACACTCCTCTGAAAGCAAATGATTTATAAACTTGGAGGCTTTATACCACAAATGAATACTGAACAAAGCCATGCATTTCAATGATTTAAAATACAAAAAATAGATGTGCAAATATTTCATCTTCTGATTATCTTCTAATTTAACAACAACAACAAATGCCCTGGCCATAAAACACTCAACTCCCTAATTTCAAAGAGTAGCTTTGAAAAAACACATACTGAAAAAAGAGAGCATTAAAAAGACACTAATGAAGACAATCCCCCATTTCTTATCAAATGAATATGGTACGCAGTTTGCCATGAAGTATACCACCATATTCCCCTGAACAAACATCCCAGCATCCACACAGCACTGACATGGCCTTGAAACTGTTCAATGAACCAATAATTGATGTTCCCAATGGGCTGGAATGCACTTGCTTGGCCTTACTAGGAAGAAACACATTTCAAGGGGCACTCATATGGATGAGGAAGTATGACAGACATTGAGTTTGGAGTGACCCCTTTAAGACTTCAATCAGGAAAGTCCTATTCAAATGATAAACAACAGGAAAAGTAATCATGAAAGTTTAATTTCATGTTTCTTTTAGCACCTTCAGGTAAAAAATATTCCTCCAAAGCATCTGAAGTAACATTCACATATAAATAGGAAGACATAAAAATACTGATAAAAAGGCACACATGCTATTTAAATCACTTACACCCTTTTCCACTCCAAATTCTAACTGTATATGTGCCAGAACATGAACTTATTTTCCCACTTAACTATCACCATTAGCCAAATTTTTTAATAGCTTATTAGCAACACGCTGTTGAAATGGTATACATATATGATTTTGCATGATGCAATATGATAATCTGAAAAAAAAGTTTTCTTGGGTATTAAAGCAAGCCTGCCTTCGCGCAAAATCTGTGTATTTCCTCTTGTTAATGGCACTTCAACTGCATAAATATAATTAATAAGGCTATTTTTCTACTCCTGTATTTTATCCATTTCCTTCTGCGGTACGTTAAACATTTGAGGCAGCGGTGACTGACAGATTAACCTAACAAACAGGACTGCCCAATGCGCGTGCACTGATGACATGCAATTAACAGAAGCACTGTTGTGGATGCATTCCAATAATTGACAGGAACAAGTCCAATTAGATCGAATACAATTTATTAAGCAAGCGACAGTAAGCAAAACAGCACTGGGCAGCCAAGGAGTCTTTTGCTCCACTAATGGCGCGCACCAAAGAGAAAATGAATACCCATTTAAAGGTACAGCACATGCATTATTCATTACATTCCAAACTCTGGTTATACAGGGGATTAAACCTAAGGGCCAATTTTGCTGTAAATTTTCAAACCTTGAAGGGATCTCCCTCATTATTCCTGAAGAGAGACATGTTTGGTTATCTTGTTGGGACAACAGGATGTCTGTCCTGCTTTCTTATCGACCAGTTTATTAGTTTGATTTATGCCCACCCAACACATCCGGCCCAACAGATAAATCAACAGGGAGTAGCGCCTTCGGTGTCTTCCAGGCTGGTCTTGCAAGGTCTGAGTAAGGAATGCTTATGTCTCACCCCTTGGTGTGAGGAATGCGCTTTCTTTGCTTTGTTTTGCAGGGTTACTGTTTGAAATGTAGATAGATTTCTGTTCTTAGTTTATGCCCATTGGAATTAAAGCCAGTTTAAAGGTAGTGTATCAGCAGCTTTGACTTCGTATCTTTTGACACCAATCTCATCTACATGTTTTACCGTTAATACCATTTTGCAGGGGGTAGACTTTACATCCCTGCGTCTGCTACCTTGTACTTCGTTTGTCACTGCATTCTTCCTGTAAACAAAGTCAGGATGACTGAAGACAGGCTTAATGAACAAACAGGGCCTCTCGCTCATCACAGCATCATAGCAGCACGGTACATCGGCTCTGCACGACGCTGTAACATCACTGTGGGGCCTCCTCTCCCCAGGTCATGAATTTACACTGGGTTTGTGAACTACTGACCGCGCTGTGGGCGCTGGCTGTAATAACCCAGTGGCACTCGCTTCCCGACCCAACACTTAGCCACGACACACGCAACCGCAGCACCTGGAACGGGTCACACAACGGCCGCCACGCCCTCCTCTGGAAGACCCCACGAGCACAGATAAGCCCCGCCTCTCCCCTGCGTCACGTGACCGCGCCAGGAGCGGCGCGCGCCCTGCCGGCAGCCGTGTAGCGGCGGCGGCGGCCGCCCGGCAACGGGCACTTCCGCTTCCGGCGCTGCGCCGCGGAGCCCGGCCGCGCTTGGGCCGCGGCCGGCGTGGCGAGCGGTGGGGATGTGTCCGCCGCCTCCATGGCTGCTGGCCGGGCTGCTGCTGGCCGCGCGCTGCGGGGAGGCCGCGGCGGCCTTCCTCGACGACCCCTTCGTGTCCCCGCAGCCCACGGAGGCGGAGGGCGGCGCGACGCGGAGCGGCGGCGGGCGGCTGGCGGAGGTGTCGGCGCCGCCGGAGCAGGGCCGGCCCATGACACAGCGCGCCCTGTCCGTACTGGTGCTGGCCAGCGCCGCGCTCATCGTTTACTTCGTGATCCGGACTGTGCGGTGAGGGAGGCGGCCGGGAGGCGGTGGACGGGAGGGGCGAGCGGGACTTGATTGGGCTCGTCTTGTTTTCACTAAACCCTTGCGCGTTCCTAAGAGAAACATGCTTAAAATCTTGCACTGCGACCAGGCTGTCGCTGTTTCTCACTGAAACTGCTTGTGTGGCTTTAAGTGCTTTTATGATTAACGCCGTGACAAGAAGTCTTTGTTGCGGGGTTTTGTTCTTGCACACTTAAACCCTGAACAGCATACCTAAAGTCCTGGACAAGCCTCAAATGTGTGATTGCACGGAAACTGTATGCATTGTGACTGTGTTTATTCATCATGTTTCTGTTTTGTTTTGTTTTGTTTTTCCTTAGAATAGTTAGAACAGTGTACGTGCCTGTTATCATTATGACTGATTCCAGAAAGATACAAAAAGTGTTCTATATTGAAACATGCTATCTAAGCAGAGCAGAACAGCCTGCTTTTCCAAAACTTCTGTAGGATGCATTCCAGCAGTCATCAGACTTACTGTCTTCATCATGTGTATCCTGATGGTTGCACATCCTGAAGGAAACTGTATGGTTTCCTAACCAGGTGAAAATGGACTGGTACCATGGAAAGAACAAATAAAATAAAAGGCTGTCATTACTGAAGCTGCAGAAGGAACATCTCATCTATTTTCATTATTTTCTAGATAGCTGGGAGCTGTGCTTGAAGTAGTGTTGTGGTCTTGATGATATGGGGACCTGAAATGCCCTTGCATCTGTGTAGCACTGCAACAACAAAGTGCTGATGTTTTATCAACGCTAATGTTCTCCTGAAGCCAAAACAAAGCATCACTCTAGGAACTATGAAGAAAATCAACTTTTTGAGAGGGGTCTGAGGTGGGGCAGGATGTCTTGAGCAGATATCTCCTGTGGAGCTCCATGCTGGAGCAGTCTGGTCCTGAAGTATGAGTCCTGAAGTATGCAACTTTTGGAGCAGTGCTTGGAGAGCTGCAGCCTGTGAGATGGACCCCGCACTACAACAAGTATGAAGAGACATCATAGAATCGTTTGAAATGAAGGAGACCTTTAAAGGTCATCTAGTCCAACTCCCCAGCAATGAACAAGGCCATCTACAGCTAGGTCAGGTTGCTCAGAGCCCTGTCCAGTCTGACTCTGAATGTCTCTACGGATGGGGCACCCACTGCCTCCCTGGGCAACCTATGTCAGTGCTTCTGTAACTTTATCGTTAAAACCTTTTTCCATACATCTGATCTAAATCTCCTGTTTTAGCTTGAAACCATCTCCCTTTGTCCTGCAAGCCTGATGAAGAGTCTGTCCCCTTCTTAGTTATAGGCTGCCAGATAGGTCTTATGTACTGAAAGGCTGCTATCAGGTCTCACTGGAGCTCTCTCTTGTCCGGGCTGAACATCCCCAGCCCTCTCAGCCTGTCTTCACAGGGGACATGTTCCATACCTTGAATCATTTTAATGGCCCTCCTGTGGACATGCTGTAACAGATCTGTGTCTCTCCTGTACTAATGACTCCACTTTTGGACACAGTACCCCAGGTGAGGTTTCACTAGAGCAGAATAGAGGGGCAAGATCAATTCTCTCATCCTGCTGACCATGCTTCTTCTGATACAGACAAGCTGCCATCCACCAGTACCCCCAGTAATTTTTGTAAGGGCTGCTCTCAGTTCCTTTGGTTCCTAGCTTGTACTGATAGTGGGATTTGCTGAAGAGCATTTGTGCCAGTACTGACCTCTGAGGGACACCACTCATTGCTGATCTCCATTTGGACATTGAGCCATTGACCTCTACACTGGGTGTGGTGTCCATTAGGGGTGTCTGCAACCTGGCTCAGGAAGTTATCCTCTGTACACCCCAGGAGCCGTACCTGTAGTTCACCATTCTACTTTTCCAGGAGGTATCATCGTGGTTGAAGTACCCCAGCAGAAAAACAGCCTTCAAATCCCGTAGCTGGAGGAAGAAGTCTTCATCAACAGGCTCCCCTTGATCAAGTGGCCTTTAGTAAGGCATTCATGAGGCTCTCTGTAGCTTTGGTCTCTGTCATCCACCAACTTTTGACTTTCTCGTGGCCTTTCTCCAGGGACAGCTCTTAACAGTCTATTTCAACCTTGATGTAGGGGGCAACCCCTCCTCTTCCTTACCTGTCTCTTTTGAGAAGCTTCTAGCCATTGATAGTCAAGCTCCAGCCGTGGGAATCATCCTACCAGGTTTTGGTGATGGCTACTACATAATGGTTTTCTAGCAAGAGACAGTGCAGATAAAGCACTGTGAACTGACTGATCACAGTGCCTGTTCTCCGTCCTGTTGTGATGCTCAGAATAAGGGAGAAGATGGAAGAGTGGGTGTGATATTGAACATGGAATTAGAGAAGGCAGAGGAAGCTGTTCCTACTTGAAATTCCTACTGCCCTGCCCTGCTATGGATTGGTAATAAATTTATCTTCCCTGAGTTGAATCTAGTTTGCCTGTGACAGTGGTTGGTGAGTGATCTCCCTGTTCTTATCTCAACCTATGAACTATTACTTCTAATTTCTTCCTCCTGTCCTGCAGAGGAACAGGAGTGGAAACCCAGAGGCGAGCTGAGGTCAAACTGTCACCCAGGGCTTGACTGCCCTTTGATGAAGAGCCTTTTCCTAATCCCCAGCCTGACCCTTCTGTGACACAGCTCCATGCCTTTCCCTCAGATCCTGTCAGTACTGCAGAGAGAAGAGATCAGTACTTTATACTCCAGGCATTACCAGTTTACAGGATTAGACATTAAAAGCCTGTTTTTTCAATATGCTCTTGTCTTTATTTTAAGTGTATGTTTAAGTGATTTTTCTTTTTTGGTGCACAAAAACGTTTACCATCTAGAACCAGTATATTTGTTTTTTTTCACGGTCTTGAGAGCTGTACTTTTCAAGTGTTCATTGCTGGACATACTTGTCTGAAGAATTCAATGTATACCTATAGCAAACAGTTCAAATTAACTTGGACATCATGACTTGTAGCAGCAACCTTGAATTCAAGAGAGAAAAATGCTTGTTTGCGAATATAGTATGAGAGAAAATGCATACAAGTTATTTTGTACCCTCAACAATTTTTTCTTATAGCCATTTTTATCTTTCTGCTGCTGGAATAGTTTTCTTACACTCGTTAGTTGCCAGAAGTTTAGATATTGTTTAAGATAACTCATTATTCAGTATCTATGTGTAAGTTCTTTGCAAAATAATTAAATCTTCAGCTATTATACTTCATTACTGTGTCAGAAACTTGCAACCTTTCAGAATGGATGTTGGCTCAGCAAGTGGACACTGCATTTTTAACAAGCTTGCCTGGTATTTGTCCTGTTGGGTCATGCTCATGTAAGTTAGCATAGACATAGCATGTGTTTTTTAGATCGGATTTGTGACTGAATTTCATATGACTGTACTTGTGTTGGAAATGCAAGGTTTAGATACAAACTTTCCAGTTTCTTTTGTTCTTTTTTTTTGTTCTTTTTTTTTTTTTTTTTGGATTGAAACCGTGCATTATTAACAAAGATAAAGGTTTCAAGATCTTTTACAAAACTTCAGCATTTTCACCATTCAACTTCATTTATACATAGAAACAATGTATAATTTTAGAATTAGAAATAATACTTTTCCAGCTCTGATACAGACTACCTGGAAAATCTAGATATGGTTTGTTGGGACTCAGTCAAAGCCTTGCTTGATTAAATGATGTAGCAATCTCTTTCTTTATAAATTCTGATGCACGTATTTGTTTTTCAGAGCCATTTGGCTTTTTGTTTGAAGGTGATGCCCTGAAAGTCTGTTTAGAAGAAAACCATGTGAGAGCTGATACAGCTTTGCTACTGTGGCTGTAACACTATTTTTTCTCCACATATGATCAATGTAAATTATAGCAAACGCCCTTTCAGAAAAAAAACAAAACAAAACAAAACAAAACAAAAAAAAAAACAAAACAACTTGATTTCATTTTGAGCTTTGTGTATGGGTCTACTAGTTTCAACTGCATTTTATAAAGGTTGGGCTCTTTCTGCCATTCCTTCTCATGGTATGCTGAGGAGATGAGACTGGGAGGTATTTTCAGCAGTTGTGCTAATTGAGTGTGCAGTAGCAGACTGTATGAGGCACCTCTGGAGTTTGTTCTGGCTTCCTGCAGCCTCCTGCGGGCTGCTCAGCTCTTGATGGGTTGCTTTGAATATGTGCCATGAAGATTTGTGATCAGCATGTCCCTGTGTTTAACCCTCACAGGAAAAAGTCTGTGTTGTTGGGTTTTGTTTCTGGTTTTGTTGTTGTTTCTTTTGTTGTTTTCCTCCAATTGTGCTGTTGAGGAAAGCTTTTGTTACAGAGAAAATCTAGTATTTTCTGGAGCTCTTTCCCATGCTTTGTTTGCTTCAAAGCCAGCTGTGTTAATTACAAAAAACTTCATGTCTCTTGTGTATTTTTACACATTTAGATATCAAACCGCTTTTATAACAGATTTTCGAAGAACAGTGTAGCAACAAGACTATACAACATACCCATCAGAACTAGGAATAAGGAAATTTAGACATTGCAATGCCATTTTCATTCTGACAGTTTTATTTTTCCCTTCTGTGCTTAGATTTGACACTTGACACAGAATGCCTGACAACGCACAGAAACACTAATATTAAACTTCTTACATCCTTTTTATTTTATTTTTTTACCCTTCCTGTTTCTGGATAGTTGTTGTTTACAAGAAGTCTATTGCAGTCAGTGGCTGTCTCCCATATTTATATAGGAAGAAGAGCATGATCTTTGTTCTTCAGTCTTCATGAGTCAGTGAGAAAACAGATGAGGTGAAATGGCTTTTTTCTTTTAAGACAACAGTTACAAAATGCCATACAATTTGTCACTCTACATCAGACTTCCAAAAAACAGTTCATTATAAAATGATGTATCAGGTATTAATTTTAAGTAAGTTTCTAGGAAGTTATTTTTAGGATTATTGAATTTCTTTCATGGATATAAAATCTGTAGCTAATGTGTGCCCTTCACAGAAGTTATTAGCTTCAACTAATAACTTTATTTTTATGAGAATACTTTTTGTAACTGGTATAGTTCATGGTTCAGGAAAAATCAATTTAGTTTGAAAAATTAATTCATGGAGACTATGAACAGATTGCTCTGTATTGTGTAGTACATGGTGCAAGAAGACTTCAGGGTGGGATTTTTCCAGCAGTGAGTCAACTGGAATAGTTAAAAATCCAGTTTTGTCACACTGGCCATTACCAGACTCTTCAGAGATAGACTTTTCCTATCTGTATCTTACCAAAACTTACCCACCTGTTAAAAAGTAGTCTGTCTTTGGAGCTGTGGAACAGAAAATGTTGATTTCTGTTTTTAAGAATATATATGCTGGCTCATAAATGACAATCGTGTGTAGGCCTGAGGTGATTGGAAAGCTGCAGTTCCTTTGTCATGTACTTTTCGGAATCTTCTGAAGTACTGTGAAGAGCAAGAGCTGGGAACAGGGAGGTTTGGAGAGCTTAATAACAGTAAAAAACTTCTGGTAATATGGCACTATACATAATAAAATAGATCAATTAGCAGTTACTGTTGTATTGAACTGCTCTGGCTTCAAGTGTTTGTGGCTTTTTGTTGCACCTGATCTAATTAGGATTAAGTGAAAAAATTCTTAGTCCCCTCCCTCCTAGCCTTTTACAATTCTGTTTCTTTAATCTTGTTCTTTTTAGATGTTTTTTGACTTGTCCTGTTTTGCTTCAACTCTTATTTTCTTAACATATTTTCTGGTTTTTTTTTTTGTTTGTTTGTTTTGTTTTTTTTAACACCAACATTTCTTAGTTCTTATTTAGCTCTGCTCTTACTGTCATCTATACCACTTCTGGTATTAGTCTCATAATATTTGTTTGCATGTTATTGCAGATTTCTCCATGTTTGTCAGCTGTTTTTGAGGAATTACTGAGATTGAACATGTAGAAACATAACATTGATTTTTGTGTATCTTTAATCCTGTTTTTCTTAGCTTCACCTTATTAGGCCCTAAGGCGTCAGTAGTAACTAAGGTGATAAAAATAATCCTTTTTAAGTTACCGAGAGTGCTACTGACTTTAATGCCATTGGTATTTTGTGGTAGATTTTGTTTCGGCTGTAGGTCAGCAAAACTATGTTAGTTCTTGGTAAACACTCGTGATGGTGCTCTAGCGTCCTAGTTATGTCTATACATGTATATCCCACAAGCATCTTTAGCATCCTTTTAGCTTTAGTTTGTTAACTAATTTGTATGTAGGGTAAGTTTTCATGTCACCAGTAATTCAGTTTTCTGTTTCTCAGTAGCATTCATTTGAACCTTTAGATCTGTGCAAGCCTTGTGATACCATTTGCATTTTCTCCAGTCTGAACATATGCTGTGTGTCCTCTAGGTTATACTTGGCTCGCTACAGAGCTTTCCTTTTAAACCCACTATGTACAAAAAAGTATCAGAATGTCTAGTGAGATTAATAGCAATATTGGATATAGAAATAACACAAACTGCTCCTTCTTTTCCTGTTTTACTTTTGTTTACAATAGAAACAAAGTGTTTTGAGTTTAAAAGGGACCATAAGGATCATCTGCATCTAACCTCTGTGTTGTAGGAAGGGACACCTCCCACCAGGTTGACTCAGCCTGACTTTGAACAATTCCAGGAATGAGATACTCAGAACTTCTCTGGGCATCCTGTTCCAGTTCCTCTGATAGAATAATTACTTAACCTAAACCTGTCCTCGTTTAGTTGAAAGCCATTACCCTTTGTCCTGCCACTGTACTCCATGATAGTCTATCTCAAGTTTTTCTGTAGGCTCCTTTTAGGTATGGAAAGGTCACAATGAGTTCCTCCTGGAGCATTCTCTGTACTGAACAGCGCAGCTCATTTGGTCTGCCTTCATAGGAGTGATGCTCCAGCCCTCTGGCCTTCTTCATGGACCTGAAAAGAATCCAGTGGAGGGCCATGAAGATGACAAAGGGCCTGGAGCACTTCTCTTATGAGGAAAGGCTGAGTGATCCGAGTCTATTCAGCCTTGACAAAAGAAGGCTCAGAGAGGATCAGATCCATGTCTATAAGAATCTAAGGTGCAGGAGGCCAGAGGGACGAGACCAGACTCTTCTCAGCAGTGTGTGGTAATAGGATGAGGGGAAACAGCCACAAACTGAAGCATAGGAAGTTCCACACAAATGTACGTGGGAACTTCTTCGCAGTGCAGTGACAGAGCTCTGGCACAGGCTGCACAGAGAGGTGGTGGAGTCTCCTTCTCTGGAGGCATTCAAGACCCACCTGGACAACTACCTGTGCAACCTGGGCTGGGAGCTGCTTTGGCAGGGGGGTTGGACTCCATGATCTCTTGAGGTCCCTTCCAACCCCTACACTTCTGTGATTCTGTGACCTTATGTTGGGGGCCCCAGAGCTACATGCAGTGCTGACTCATGCTCAGTTCATAGAATCATAGAATGGTTTCGGTTGGAAGAGATCTTTTAAGATTGTCTACTTCCAACTTCCCCCTGCTGTAGGCAGGGACACCTGCCACTACACTAGGTTGCTCAAAGCCCCGTCCTCCCTGCCTTTAAATGTCTATAGGGAGGGGACACACACAGCCTCTCTGGAAGTCCTGTTCAAATGTCTCACAAGCCTCGCAGTAAATAATTGCTTCCTAATACCTAATCTAAATCTAGCCTCTTCCAGTTTAAAGCTGTTTCCACTTGTCCTGTCACTACATGCCCTTTATAAGAAGTCCCTCTCCAGCTTTCCTGTAGCTACTGAGAGCTGCTATAAAATCCCCCCAGAGCCTTCTTCAGGCTGAAAAGCCCCAACTATCTCAGCCTGTTCCCTATGGGGAAAATGGGTTTCTTATTAGCCAGCATCCCTCAGTCCTCCTCAGAGCTGCTTACAGTACGTTCTCTGCCCAGCCTGTTCTTGTGCTGTAACTGGCTCTTGCATTTAGCTACTGAATAGCTTTCTGCTTTCACTTTCTTTTTTAGCTGTTAAGTGCCTTTTTGAATTCTCTTCAGTAATTCTATACAAAACTAAAGGTGGTGAACTCTTATTGGCCTCAGTCATTTCCTGTAAATTCTTCCTGCTTGGAACTGTCTGACAGCTGAACTTCACTGAGCTCAGGGTGTACAATTTAAGTACAGTAACTTTGTAAAATTCATTATCAGTTCTCAATATAGCAGTGTTTTATGGGGTAGTTCTCTTACATTGTTGAAAGTGAAAGTGGGCAGAAATTTGTAGAACTTACACATCTTAAAATACATTTCAGGCTCAGAAGGCGTAACAGAAAAACACGAAGATATGGAGTTTTGGATACAAACATAGAAAACATGGAGCTGACCCCACTAGAGCGAGACGACGATGATGATGATACAACACTATTTGATGCCAATCATCCTCGAAGGTTTGTATGTAGAAGCTGAGTGTATGTGTACAAGTAGAAATGAAGGACACGGATGTTAAGCATCTTGACTGGAGAAGCTCGCTATTTTGTTTTGCACGTATGTAGTTGGAGGAGTAATGTCAAAATAAACTGAATTTTAAATGGACAAGAATTTAGTGTGTGAGAAGATAAGATTAGGACTTCAGCTGCTCTTCATCTACTCCAGAACACCTTTGTCTTTGACTTCGGCATACAAGTTCCAGAGAAGGTCAACAACTAGCTTATCAGCTTTGCACACTTCAGTTATTCAATCCTTGGGTATTTCACTCTTGTCACTTATTGAATGTATAAGAAGGAAACGGAGAAAAGAATACTAAGAACAGAAGTATGGTTTAGACTAAGGTGCTCTACAGCTATCAAACAGCAGACCTCTAATGGCAATTGCTATTACGTTACCTTAAGAAAAAAAAATCACGTTATGATATAGTGTTGTAGTTAAAAAAAAAAAAAAAAAAAAAAAAAGCTGTCCTAATTTCCTTATTTTAAAATCAAACTAGTGCAGTAAATCATCATTTACTTTAGCTATACCAAGCGATTTGGAAGTATTTGAAAGTAGCTTGCTGATCCAGACTATTTTTAATATAGTCATTAGGGTGACATATGATCTAAACTGTTTGAACATGTTAGTAGCATTTCATTCATCTGATGACATAGCTATTGTCAGATAAGTATTTATTAGTATTAACATATATAATTCCTCAGATACTTTGGTGCCGTCTTGATGAGAGAACTTCTGCTATTCAGATAGTATTTACTTTAATAGTGTTGGCTTCAAACAAAAACCAAAAATACCCAATGTTTTCATCCAAGTCTAAACACTCAGAAAAAGTGGGAAAAGAAGTGGGATGTTGCAGTAGTGTTAGAAGATGCTGTAGCCCTGCATAAATATGTGGTGACGTAACTTGTAGCATAAACATATGTTTATTTCTTCCCTATCAGCCTGCAAAATGGCCTGAAATTTGATACAGAAGAGGTGATGCCAGGATTGAATCACGCTAAGAAAAACAATTGTATTCAAGTAACCGAGTGATCTGACTGAGCTTCTGCATGTGTTTCTGTTAATTTGATAGGGAAATTTTCCGAATAGAAGTACTACCCTCACAAGTGAATTATTAGAAAATCATGGAGGTCACTCACCACTCACAGGCATGGGCCAGACATACTCAGCTGAAGAGAGATGAATGTATTTCCTATTGACGACACTTAAAGCACCTCCTGCCCTTCTTCTGCACTGACTAGGGTGCCCACAGGGCCACTCCTCTCGCATTTTGCACTCCTCCTCTCTTCCATCTGCTGCTGTGCAGCAGTTTTTCTTTCCTTAAATCCTCTCTTCTAGAGCACACCCAGCATCACCCACAGCTCACCCACTGCTGGTAGCAGTGCTGCTCTGACATGGGACACTGCTGGTCTCTGTGAGCAGAGACCAACCCTGAGGCCTCCCCTTCTACCAAAACCTTGCCACATAAGCTCAGTACACACCTTAATAATCATTGTTACCTAGTTAAGAAGTACAAAATGTGTAAGGAGTCAGAACTACTGAAACAACTTGATGTTAAAACTGAAACAGTTTGATAATTGCAGTACCTCAGATATTTTCAGATGATATTTTCACTTTGTACTTTGCAATAATTTGGAGCTTTTTTTTCTTCTTTGTTTTCGAATAGCACAAATATGCAGTCAGGCATGGAGGAACAGGGAAACCTGCAAGAGAGATCTTTGAGGATTTTGATTTTAGTCCCTGTTTGTCATGGGCAAATCAGTGTTGCAGTTTTGCTTAACTACGGTCAGTCACCTTATTCAGTTCATAATTTTCTTACTCTCATAGACCAGAGTGAAATACACTCCAAAACTAAACACAGTCTCAGGGAAATAGGTGTGTAATTAACACATTCTGATGAGTTCATGTTCCTAATAGGCAACAAACTGTGGAAGCGGTTACGTATATGAAAGAGTTCTATTTTTCTCTATCACCTGCTTAGACTGCAGTAGTATTCATTTTGCTTTCAATCAAGGTCTTTTTTAAGGTGTTAGTTCACAGTTCAGTACATTTTTGTTAGTTCTAGGCCTGTTTTGTATAAGCTGCTTTTTGACTATAAGGTGAAGCACACAGATTGACTTATCTCCAAAAATAATCATGGTTGTGTTAATGTATTGTGCTGATATGGTTACTACTGTTTCCTTTCACAGCTACATGAAAAAAGCAGAATAGGTGCAACTTAAGTGTCATCCTGTTGTCATGGGTTTATGTCTCTAAGTTACCAAAATTTCACTGTCTTATGTGTCATTTAGCCTTACAGACTGTGTATCTTACATATATATTTATATATGTATTTATTCTACAACTAAAAACCATGGAGGTCTGAAAACTCTTAACTTTGAAAGGTGGAGTGTGTATGTGCTGCCTTTGTATTTTGGAGGTTTAAATGAACAGTGTTTTATGACATTTTACTTCACGGTAATGTGGTAACTAAGTGTTTCTGTGGACAAATCTAACAATAAAGAGTTGCACCTTTTTTGTCTTAGTGTTTGGTCTTTAAAAATGTAGATTAACATTACCCTTCAAACAGCATTTCACATTAATGCATCTGTTTCTTCTGTTGTAGATAAGTACGTGCCTTGCAATGAAAGAACTGAAACCTTCAACCAGAGGAAACTGCTTCAGGGGAGGAATAAGAAGCAAGAGGGTGTACAAGCTGAGGAGAGGCTGATTTAAACTAGTGTACTGTGGCATCCTTAGTTTGTTGCAATAAATACTGTACCAATTTGTTGTACCTTTCTGTATATAGAGAGTGTAAAGCCTGAAGAGAGGGTGCACTAAAGTGAAAACCTATTTGGAAGGGAGGTTACTTTTAAAACAGGGTATTTTTTGTGTACCATGAGTGTGGTATATAGGGTATACAGTTTTTTCTACAACAGTCTGGAATAAAAAAACATTTTTTGGCTGATATTGAATTATAAATAAACTTGACCACTGTGTGCTACTCAGAATTGCTATAACTCAGTTTTAATTGAGGAGATGCTTTATCCTTTGCAAATAAAAAGCCAAACTACTGCCTTTTCTGTCCAGATTTTTTTTTAACTAATAAACATGTTGTGAGTGTGTGTTTAAATGAAAAAAAAAAACCAAACCAAAAACCTGTTTACAGTGTTCCTAGTACTTATTGTGTTACTTCAACACTATATAGATATTAACTACTAACACGGTCTTAATAAACACAGTAATGCAATACCTTCTCCTGTTAATTTTAAGTCAGTTTCTTTGTGGTGGCCTTCTTTAACTGGTGTGAACAACTGTTGCTCCAATGACAGGATACTTCTTGCGTATGCCACGTGGTGTCAGCATTCAGACCTGTGATGAAGCAGAGAACAAGTCTAGGTAAAGCTGTTTACTTCTGTACTCTGTTGAAATCTGGGGAAAATACCAAACTGGAGCTGTAAGTGTAAAGTGAAAAGTGGCATCAGAAGCAGCCGTTACTGTGAAATATGCAGTAACATTCACATGAATGTAGTTTGTTTGCTTTAGCCAGTCCTAAAACTTAATAGATCAAGTTTTAAGATACGGAAGACCGTATGTTTTTAAAGTATGTCACATTCTACAGTTCTCTTAAATGCTACATGAGAAATGTAGAAATTCCTGGTTGTTAAAATTGCACTGGTATAATTGTACCACTCATTCTGTTTATATCTGATCTCAAGGTATAAACTTGCAAAGATTTTTCCTGATTATTCAGTCCCTTTTTTGAGAGAATTAGGAATGCCTCGAGACTACTTCCACAGTGATGGGGAGTTGTCTGCAGTGTATATGTATATATGTATGAAAATTCTCTGCTGGCTGATTTGTATGGAGCCCTATTTATTTTGCCATAGTAAAACCTTAGATTGGGTTTGAACTAAGTTGTTTCCCAAGCTAATATTCAGCTATAGTTTGATCATATGTCACACTACTGGGAAATACATTGTATTTACAATAAATTGAAGTCATTTTATTTCCTTCCCTCTTGTACACATTTTTTTTTCCATCCTTAGTTAAAGATAAAACTGAAATGAGAGCGCAGGACTTATTTTTTGAAGAGACTTCGCTGGAGAATCTAGAAAGAAATACTGTAAATAGCTGTGAGTGAGGGAGCAACAAGTTATATGATAAAGCATGTTGTTCCTGTATGAGAAGGGGACCATCATCATTAAAAAGTCACTGTTGCATGTTAAGCTTGTAAGCAGAGTTGACTTCCTGGAATTGTTTTAATTTTGCACAATCTTTTTAAGCTTTGAGGTGGATGTATCCTGAAGTGCTGTTAACGTTTGCTAATCATACATACTTGAACTGTTTACGTATGGCAGGGACACTGGAAGTGACTACATAGTTTGTAAGCTCTTGTCTGTTCCAAGTAAATCTGGAGATTTCTTGGAGGGGAAAAATAATAGAACAGCTTTTTACATTTCTGAGCAAATTTTCTAGGTATAAAAAATAATAAATTATCTGGGATTCATGCCATCAAGGTTGTGAGGCTCTATTTTATAGCATGAGTGGTATAGAAAAATCATAAAGCTGATAATAAATTGAGACACTTATGTTTTCTGGTATTCCAGATGCGATGTGCTTTGACATGCACAATTCCTCAACACCGTCCTGACCATATCTAATTTTAGGAGCTGAGTCTGGCTGTCACAGACATGAAATTACTCAAAAAAGGCTTGTGGTGCTCCTGTCTTGGACTTAACCAAGTTTGCTCTAAATTTGGTGCTGCTCCTGTTGAAATGCCCACCAACAAAGCTATTTCCAGCTGTGGATTAAAAAGAACTGTTCTTATCACAGCTGAACATTCTTAACATAAGTTGTCCATGTTTTGTGGGGAGGAATACAGCATCATAGAGGCTGGTAATTGAACCGTGTATAAATAGCATTAGATTTTATGTGAAGTGGACTTACCAGTTAACAATCTGATGTGAAACACAAGATCATAAAGGTAAATGAAGTGTATAAATAGCTATATATGGAAGGTATTGCTCTTATGTTATGCCTACAAGAAGTACTCATTGAGAGTAGCCCTGCAGAGCAGAACAGGGGGTTTCTGATGGATGAAGAGCTGAACATAAGCCAGCATGTATGCTTTCAGGATGGAAAGCCAACAATGGCCTCTTGGATGCCCAACTGCCTGACCAGCTGGGACCAGCACCAAGGGTATCCTTGCCCCTTGTTCCAGACCTCACAGGCAAGCTTGGCTAGAGGCAATAGGGTTGATCCCACTGCTCAGCACTCATGTCATCTTCCTGGACTTTTATAAGGCCAGCAGCTGCCTGGAGAAGCTGTACATGACCTATCACAGGAGTTGTTCAAGGCCAGGATAGATGGGTCCTGGACTGCCTGATCTAGTTGGAAACCCTGCCCACGGCATGGGCATTGGAACTGAGGGATGTTACAGATCCCTCACAACCCAAGCCATTCAATAGTTTGTGATCCTATGATTCTATGATCCTATGATGTCAGAAGAGACAGGAAGTGTTGTTTTTTTTTTTCTTGTCCAGTAAGAACTAAGAAAAGACTACAATATGTCACACTCTGAATGTAATGCCTCATATTTATTTCCATGGAAACTACAACAGATAAAAAGAGCACAAGAAAACTATTTGATAGAGAAAATTCTCAGCTACAGTATACTGTTTTTCAATACAGTCACCGCTATTAGCAAATTCGTGCAGATGAGTTGATCAAGACTCTCTCCATTTCTTGACTTGACAGCTATGCATGGCTATCTGGAATATTGCTTCACTTTCACAGGCTTGTCATCTCTGCTGAAACTCACCACGCACTTCCTCACTGTTCTCAGATCCACTGTTGGATCTCCAGCAAGTGTTGGTGAGTTCCTCATGGAGGGATTCAGTTACACCCCTTTTACTTCATCTGCATTTCCATGTCAGATGTTGTTCTGTCAGACTGCGTTTCTACTGCTACCCGTCACATGGCAACAAAATGTAATGGAATATTGGCAAGAAGTTTCAACCTCTGTTGCCAGACCATCAACATCTGCCTGTGACATCATGAGCCAACATAATAAAATAACAGGTTTTACTTTCAGAGTGTAGTTCGTATAAATGTGTATGTCCACAGGTAGACAGGTAGGTAGGTAAGTAGATAAACAGATAGATAGATTGGTAGATATAACATACATATGGCCATTGAAAGAATCAGATCTCAAAATCTAACCATATTGCTGCCTGTCTTTCATCATCTACTGTTACAATTTATTCCAAGTAGCTTTCACTCTGTTTAGTTTACTTCTTGAAGCATTCTTATTGTAACACATGGTAAAATGAGAACATTTCTTGAAGATATGTTCCGGATGAATGTAAGTTCAAGTGTCAATTTTATTAGGAGATGCAAATAAAATTCTTAAATCATGAAGTTCTTTCAAAACTTTCTGCTGTTAGAAAATGTTTTTTCTTTTGGTTGATACCATCTATGCTTTTGGCGTAAACCCTTTGGAAGCTTGTGGGCTGTATGCTTCATACAAAATATAGTAAAGACAAAGTCTGATGTTGTCATGGTTTTATGATTTTTGGTACTGGTATTCCACATCATAACATCATGTATTGCATTAAGAGTTAAAGAGCTAATACTCCAGCTCCATAGATCATTGATAATTCCAGGTATACCTGTCTCAGAAGAGAAGAAGCACTACATTCCCCAGAGGACTTTGCGATGCTTTGTATTTTTACGTGTTTTCCGCTCAGAGGGAACAGATAAAAACCCTCAGCGGTCACAGGACACTCTCTTTCCTTTGGGATTGACTCAGCAGTGGGTGCTCGCTGCCGTATCGCCTTCAGCGTTAGCGTAAGGCCTTCAGTTTATCGGACACTCTCTCTTGCTCATTTTATTTGATTTCATTAGCCTCAATTCCAATTATATTGTATTATATTCTGTTATTTTGCTTTCTGATATCATATTTAGTAAATTAGCTTTCCTCCTCAGATCTTTGCTGCTGTTTTGTTTCTGGGCCCATCTCCCTTTTCCCTTTCCCTTTTTTCCCTTCCCCTTTCCCGGGGCGTGGGTCCTTGGGTCCCCCGCACCAATCGTCACGGAACCGGGCCAATCCAGCCCGGTAAACCGTTGACAGATGTCAAAAGTAAAAGCTATGCCAGAGGTTCTTTTGAACTGTTATTCCAAAAAGGCACTTAGTTCATTGATGTTCATTAAGTATCCTTCTGTTTATTAGAAAGGAGGGTTTATTCTTTACAGTTTCAGAAAACCTAGTCCCTTTAAGATACAGAATGAAATAATGGTTGTTTCCATCCAAATTTTTCACTTAAATATCAGTCGTGGTATCAGTTCAAATGATATCAGACTAGATCGTGTGCTGTACAAACAATTCCTCATTTCAAACCAAGAAGTTCTGCTCCTTCCACAGCTTTTGTATAGAACCAAATAAATAAATAAAGAAATTCTTGTAGGCAGGGTGAATGATATTTATGAGGAATTTTTATGCAATTCCTATTTTTGTGTGTTTCAGGTTAGCATGGACCTCGACAAGAGTACACTTCAGAAACCCCTAGGACACAGATGTTTTGAAATCCAGAGAACAATCAGCAGAAGCACGGCCTGTTTGACCGCATCTTATTCAGCTGAACCTGGTTTGGCCCCTGTCCAAGAACAGATGCATGACTAGCTGGATCTTTTTGGAAACCAAATACAGCTTTTCTCATTCTGTGTCCTGACAGAGTCCACAGGACCCTCATCTTTGTAAACACAGGAAATGGTTTCAGAAAATGCACGCTAAATGAGCTGATCAAAACAGATACAAATATACTGATGCTGTGTTTCTGAAACCTGTTCTTGCACTTTCAATTATGAAGGCTATTCAAGTAAGGTCAAAGCTTAACTATTCTTTCCAGTAGGCTGGGTTCTAATATTTTTTTCCTGAAATATAATCTAAAATTTGCTTTTTCAATATTTTGGTAGTTTGGTAGTTTTATAGCCTGACATATTGGGTCAACACAAAACCATGGTGGTTGGTAGCACAATACAAAAGGCTTTCAATCTATCCCAACAGTATTGCAGTGAAAGTCCTTCTTTTGAAGTGGTAATGCATGCTCAATGATACACAATCTCAGAACTTTTCTATGTGTGGCATACTGAGCATATGGCAGTACGGAACTGAAAGAGTGAAAGGAACTTATCTACTTCTGTTCGATTTGATCTGGCCTATTTAGTAAGATGTTTGTGAAGTAGCTTTATGTCATGTAGATTCAGTTTTCAGAAATGACTCCTTTTCCTTCTGAAGCAACGATTTAATTGGCTGCATCTTACCCGAATGCAGCATGTGTGTTTGCTGATTTCTCTGCTAGAATGTTCGACTGGCAAATAATGAAAACTTGATGTATCTACTCAAACAGAATTTTTCCCTAAAGGAAATGAAAGGGGTTTGTCAGAAGTCTTAATTGTTTGCTCAGTGATTGAGGTTTTAGGCATAACTTTGCATTAATTTTTTTTTACGACTTTTACAATTTTAAGATATAGAAACTTCTTTTCCTCATCACTCCTTCCCTGGATAAACAGTGTTATTTATCATACTGTCAGCTTTCTCTATCTATATAACTTATGCAAGACTGAAGCCTTAGATTTTGTAGCAACATTAGAACCACTCAATATTAGAAACTAAATATGTAGAAAACAGCATTCAAAATAAACACAAATTACCTCAGGTACTGCACATGAAGGTTCTAGTGTATCATTCAGCCTAAGCTGAGACATGACAGCATAAGGAGTTTTTAGCTCATTTTCCCAGAGATGCTATAATAGTGGGACTTACTTGCCTGAACAGCTGTGGTGCTTCTGGTTCCAATGTTACATGTTCTCTACTGACAGTACAGAAATATCAAAGCTCCTGTGTGCAATACTCATGTAACTAATGTGTTCATAGTCCTCTGGATACAGCAGAGAATGATTAAGATTTTAGTAGATGACCTTGCCTATTCTGACTGTCCTTCAGAAAACCCTTTAAATTCATCTGGTTTGTGACAAGTTTCAAGAAAAAAGAAAGGTAAGGTAATATACAAGGCAAAGTTTGCTATAAAATGTATTATTCTTTATTTTGAATTTTAATGTGAAAGATGTGAATAGAAATGTATTTTTTTTTCCACTACCTAAGGAACTGTAATATAGGATCATGGAATTACCAAGGCTGGAAAAGACCTACAAGGTTATAAAATCTAACTGTCTGCCTACCACCTATATTTTCTCATTAAACCATGTCCCCCAGAACAATGTCTAAACTTTTTTTGAACACCTCCAGGGACAGTGACTCCACCACCTTCCTGGGCAACCTGTTCCAGTGCTTGATTACTTTCTGAAAAGTATTCCCTAGTGTCCAAACTGAACCTCCCTTGGCTCAGCTTGTGTCCATTCCATCTCATCCTATTGCTAGTTACATAGAAGAAGAGGCTGACCCCCTCCTCACCACAACCACCTTTCAGATAGTTGCAGAGAGCAATAAGGTCTCCTCTGAGCTTCCTCCAAACTGAACAATCTGACTCCCCTCAGCCACCCATCATAAGACTTGAGCTCCAGATCCCTCACCAGCTTAGTTGCCCTTCCCTGAGCATGCTCCAGGGCATTGATGTCTTCCCTGTAGTGAGGGCCCTAAAAGTGAACGCAACACTCAAGGTGCAGCCTCACTACTGCTGAGTACAGAGGGATGATCACTTCCCTACTCCTGCTGACAACACTATTTCTGATATAAGCCAGGTTGTCGTTGGCCTTCTTGGCCACCTGGGCACACTGCTGGCTCATGTTAAGCAGAGCACTGAGCAATGCCCTCAGGTCCATTGTCTCTACACAGTCTTCCAGCCATTCTTCCTCAAGCCTGTAGCATTGCCTGGGGTTGTGGACAAATTGCAGGACCTGGCACTTGAAGGAGCTGACCACTGTGAAAGGTGATAATACTGGCTAGTTCCCTCATTTTTAAATCATATTAACAAAGCCCAAACAGGGCAAGTCAGTGTCTTGTTTCATTTCACAGGAGACTCCCGTGGTACCTTGACTGAACACAGAAAGGATGACAGTGGACTTTAATCACTTGTGTTTTGTGACAGAAATATTGAAGATTCAATCGTACAACAATGCGGAATATACCTCTTGATTACATTATGTATTTTGGTTGTAATAATATTATGTTTGGGGTTGTTGTGGGTGTGAGTGGTATTGTCTTGAGATCTGTTAAAGATCTGTTCAGAGTTTTCACAGATCATCCTGGCTTACTGGCAGCTCCCTGCACAATGGTACCATTTCTTTTGACCCCTTATTTCACCCCTTTTTATCAAACTGATTATGATTTGCTTGTAAATCCGCTGTGGTGTTTCCAACTTCCTAATAAATTGGGAGATGAACTAAGGGACCCATCTAATATTTGTCAGACGTGGTCACAAAAGAAACCCATCATAAAGCCCTTTGCAATGTGACATTACTGATGTTTTTCAGTGTCAGAGAGTTGTTGATTGTAACACCAGCCCAGGAGTTCCACCCAAAACATGGCTGTTGGAAAGTGTATCAGTTTTGATAAGAGACGGGATGTTTCTGACATTAATCCTCTTTCGGACTGTATTGTGGGGTATCCTACATATCTTGTGAAAGTTCTGTAGACTATGACAACACTTGAACATGCCAAACTAGTATATATATCTCTCTCAGAATTTGAATTGCTTTGGAGATGCTCAAATCAAAAATTCAATTCAAACTTAAGTTTGGAGCAACGTGTAGTGTTGCAGTGTGGTATAGTAATACCTTCACTCTGCCTAAATAAAGCGTTCAGTTTTGCTAAACACAGGACAGAGAATCTCTATGATGTTAGAAAACATTTCTGCTCTTAGCAAAACACTAAATCATCTTTGGAAACATTATGTGGGAAGACCATGTACTATCAAATTAGTATAGATATGCATTTGGAGAATTAAACTCAGAAGAGTAACAAGAACTGAAAATGGGATTACCAAACCAGTTAGTGCTTGATATGCTGTAACTTAAGGAATAGGTTGGAAGCAGCATGTGATGAAGCAAGTGATCCTGGTTTACCACTCTTGCACAAATACTGGGGCTTCCAGGGTGGAAAAACCAGCTGACACAGATCAGGCTAACTGTGTTAATTGGACCACTAATCTTATTTTTATTATTATTTGTTTATTTTCTTTTAATTGGTTGGTGTAGTCATTGTTAAATGCATGATTGTCTCTTTTCACATTCTCCCTTCTATTTGTTATGTTGTAGTCGTGTCACCACCAACAAAGAGTCACTGGGTGATGTACATGGCAAACTGAATAACTGTAATTGTTGTCTAAAGATTGATGACAATGATAAAGTTGTTAAACAAATTGCCTAGGGTATACCGAATATAGCCCATGTTCTTGTCCAAACCTGGAAAAACCTAGACTTCAACCACTTTTCCTGGCTGTTATGTGGCACATGGTTGAAATGTACCCAATTTTATCTCTTGTGCCCAGCTGCAACTCTTATGTTTGTTCCTTGTATGATTCTATGTTTCATTCAATTTCGACCATGTGTTGTTTCCACTGTATACTTTGTGACCACTTCAACTGATGATGGACAAGTCCGACAGATCAGGACAACATTTGTAACCAAGCTCAAGAAGTCTTTTGTGTAATATTTACTTCTCCCTTACTCCACCCCTTCTTTCCCTTACACTTACTTTTTTCTTTCCTGGACACCTTGGGTGGTTATTTGAATCAGCTTCAAGTAACCTTTGAGCCACTGTAGTATGAAAGACAACAGTTTGTTTTTTTTTAATTTTGTTTTGTTTTTGGCTCAGAATTTTTGGCAATAAGACCTTAACTTACTACTGCAAATTACCTATAGAGGAGAGTGATGGGTGCCACTGTGTCACAACACTTCTGATCATGACTGTAAACATAAGCAGAAGTAGGGACAGTCTATTCTGGGGGTGCAGCTTGAAGGAGCCGACCACTGCAAAAGGCAATAATGCTTGTGTGTGGCAATGAAGGCATCACTCGCTGCTGGCATATATGTTGGGCCGGATGTTTCACACTAAGAGAGAGAAAAGAAGAAAAAAAAAAGTAACTGGAAAGTGGGGGATAAAAGATCCCTACTAAATTAAGGAATTTGGAGGAGAAAAACCCCCAAAGTAAAAGAACCCTGGGAGATCAACTCCCAAAGAAAATAAACATTTCACGGAGGAGTTCTCAAAGAGAAAAAATCTCTTAGGAAGGAATCCCTCAGGGCCTGCTTGCTGCTATGGTTCTGTCTTTTTCCCATCTCCTGCATTAACCAGATGAGTTCCTGGGATCAACAGACACGTTACAAACAATGCTGGACTCATAGTGGTAACTATCTCTCTCGCCTTCTACAAAGACTCCTTGCTTTTATTTCCTATCTCTTTTCTATCATCCATTTTCCCTTCCCCAAGCAGCTAGAATTTGTAGATCAGAGTTATATTCACAAGCCTCCAGTCCTCTGGGAATGTTGGTTGATTTGGAATGCTCATACATGGTGTAAATCACCCCTCTGCACCCTTGGGTGGATCTCATCTGGCCCCACAGACTTGTGGAAGTAGTAGGTCTCTAAGTGTTTCCACCTCAATCATGGGGGGTTTACTCTGTTCTGTGTATCTCACACTTCCAGATCAGGGGATAGAGAACCCTAAAGGTTATTGATCTGACTTTTAGAGACAGACATAGAGAAGGCATTGAGAATCTCAGCCTTTTCCTCATCCTCAGAGGTCATGTTCCCCACCATGTCCAGTAAAGGCTGGAGATTCTCCTTAGCCCTCCTCTTACTGTTAATATATTTGAAAAAAGTTTTTTTTTTTCTTTCATCCCAACAACCAAGTGCCTTTCTAATTTTCCCCCTGCACATCCTGCACTTCTTTGTACTCTTCCCAAGTTGTCCATCACTTCTTCCATTGGAGGAATATTCACTTTTTCTGGTGGATCCCTGGATACAGATCCCTGTTAATCCACAGCAGTTTTCATCTCTGCCAGCTCATATGGTGGCACAGGGGGCAGCCTTCTCCTGTACCTTTAAGACTTCCTGCTAGAGGAGCATCCACCTTTTCCAGACCCTTTACCCCTCAAGGCTGAATTTCCAAGAGACTCTCCCAACCAGTGTTCTGACTTGTTCTAAGTCTACCCCCCAAGTCCAAGGCTTCAGTATTCCTGGTCCCCCTCTGACTTCACTAAGAGTTGAGAACTCTACCATTTCGTGGTCACTCTTTCCAAGACAACTCCTGAGTTCCACATCTCCCACCATTCCTTCTCTGCTTGCAAACAGCAGATCTAGCTGGGCACCTGCCCTTGTAGGACCTCTTACCAGATGTGTCAGAAAGTTGTCTTCCATATGTATCAGAAACCTCCCAGACTGTTGCTTCTGTGCTGTACTGTGTTCCCAGCATGTATAAGGGAATTTTATGTCCCCCATGAGTATAACAGCTGGTGATTGCTCAGCTTCTGCCAGTCTGTGTGTAGAATACCTCATCTGTCTCTTCATCCTGGTTAGGCAGTCTATAACAGGCCCTCACCAGGAGATCAGCCTTGTTGGCCCTCCCACTGGTCCTTACCCACAGAGATTCAACTATATCATTCCTGTATCACAAGCTCAACAATCCTCCTTGAGCTCCACCACCATACTGAGCAGATCATCCACCTGCTCACACCTCATGCAGGTGGAATTCCCACCACCCTTCACTGGCAGCAACGGGCTCAGGCTCTCACAGGAGACTTCAGCAGACACATACTCAGGCAGGCACTCTGTCAGAGTTACCACATTCATGTCACAGCTTTCTGCCTAGTGGAGACCATTTATCACTTAGGAGGCAGCCAAGAGGTGCACCAATCTCCTGGATGGGCTGAGATTCCCATTTGCTTTATACACACAAGGGTGGACCTGACACTGCTTCTGCTTCTGCCTCTGTGACTTCACAACAGCTCAGCCACAAGGAGGGTGATGGCACATGGCAGCTGCTCCCTGGCAGGGCTGCCCCCAGCCAGCACTGCCCTTTGGCCAGCAGTGCCCCTTGGACAGCTGAGGCAGTTCCCAGCTTTGGTGCAGAATGCATCTACTCCAGAGCCAAGTACATCACCAAAAAGGCTGGTGTTGTTCTGTCCATTTGCATGGCTCCAACTGTTTTAACACACTAAATTTTAGATGAAATTTAAATTTCCTCTATTAAAGTTCTGTCTTCTTTCTCAAATCATAGAAGGGCAGAACTCTGAAATAATGAAGTTGTAAATGCTTCTGTTTTTTTCTGGTTCATAGTCTAGGACTTAAACCACACAGATCTTCCAGAAAAGGAAGCATTGTGGTTTTCCTAACTATGTCTAGTGAGCAGTCTTGCAGCTGTAGCTGGAATGTACTCAAAAGCTACACTCAAGTGTAAGGGCTGTGATCTATTTCTATAGTAAAGTAACTCTGCTCAACACTCTTTATGCCAATGCATTATACCTGCCTCGGATGTTTAATGTTTTTTCTTTTCTCACAGCAAACAGTGAGTTCAGTTTTGGATAGCATTCATTCCATTCTCTATTGAGCAAAATGAAGAGAAGGTTACCGCTATTTTGGAAACATTTCTTCACCTTTTACTGAAAACGTATATATCAACTTACCACTTGACAAAATAACAAGTAATAGAGCATTGCAACATACATGTACTCTATCTTGGAAATTGTTCCTCTTCTTGAGGAAGAGCTGATGTGTTTAGTTCACCTCAGACACAAAGTGGGTTGGAGTGTCCTAACTTTGAGGAGCTGTGAAAGGAAGGGGAAGAGGAACCCCCTTAAATATCATAGGTATCATTCACAGTTGGACGTGGGGCATTTTGGGTAACTGAAGCATGCTGGACCATGAACAATTCCAAGTCCTCCTCAAAAAAAGAGTAAATCCATATCTGAAGATGAAAACTGGAGAAAAACAAACAAATAAACAAGCAAACAATTGGAATGTGGTCCCAGTTTGGACTGGATCAAGTGACAAGAAAGTAGTTGTAAAATCATGTTACTTAAAGAGGAAACAAGAGTGCAGTCATAAGTTTTCTGGAATAAGCACACACATTACTCAAACACCCATGCACCAGAAGCATGTTCATCATAGGATTAAAGACTGTTGTTTGTTGAACGTACATCAATAATTTTAGTCTTTGCTGTCAGGTTGAAGTGGTTTGCCTTTCTTCAGATAAGTTCTGAATTGTGCAGCATGTCACAATCCTGCCAGTACTAAGTGTGTATGGATGTGCCTGAAGGCCAAATCCATGGTCACGTGGCAGAAGGTAAGGACCCACTGAATTTCCAGTAGCTATGATGACTAAAGAACAAATTCAGGCACCAGAACTACAGTAGCTAGTCAGTGCTTTTCACAGTGTTGTGGCTGTTGTCCCCTCTCTGAAATAGATGCTTGAATACAACAAGAAACAGATCCTGGAGGACCAAACTGCTGTGCTGCTCATCATGAGGATTCTGGCCTGAAACAAAAGCCCAGATCAAGCAGATTGCTGAGGTAAACACAGCACAAGCTCCTGCAGCTGGGGTGGGGAAGCAGCCTTCTGCACCTAGAAATTGGTGGGCACAGTGGATCAGCATGGATATCTGTGATATTTGAAAAACAATGGATGTACACTCAAAAACTACTCGGACAGCAACTCCCTTATTCTTTCTTCTGACCAGATTGCACCTTTGGTAGTTTACTGTGATATTCTTGTCTGTTCTATAAGCTGTGTCTCCTCTACCTTCATCTCTTAAAAATACAGGTGCGCCATATTAAGAGAGGAAGCAGATAGAGCATAAAAAATAGTGTGGCTGGATGAGAGAGAAGCTGGTGGTGAGAAGTGGCCTGATCACTCAGACATGTACACAAGATACTCATGTAAGTTGCCACATACTCAAGTTTGTAATAGATAACTTGCTAGGGTGAATGCATCTGGGGAACCAAACTCATTTTCTGTAGATGTAAGCTCTAACTAGCAGAAGATAATAGTATCAATAGATTTGATATGAAAGACCAACCCCGACCTGATAGTTTATATCTCATTACAGTTATTTAATTCCCTCTGGTAACTGAGACAGATCCTTCTGCATTCAACACAGCCTACTGGGATTAGAATGTTTGCATGCAAATGATGCATACCTTTTAACTCCTGATTAACTGTGCTAATCACAGCTCTGTCTTGTAGCATTATGCAAATGCTATGATGTTAATAGTGAAGCTCATTAAATATTTTTTCAAAGATCTTCGCTGTATGCTTAATTCCCATAGATGTCAACAAAATGTGAACTGGAGGTCAGCATATGTCAAATGCCCCTGCCTGCCAAAGCACTGTGTTACTGTAATGACATAATTCCTTTTTTTCTGCAAGACTAAGGTAACAGCACCATGATACTAGGAAGCCATTCCCTATGGACATACATAGCAGAACACAGTGCCATATACATTTCATTAATTTGTGTTCCAACTGAATTTGGCAAATGGCAGAGTTTTGCCTCACTCTGAAGTAGATGTGTTTAAGTGACAGCTGTTGACATACAAAACTTGCAAAGCATTTTCAATCTATCCTTTCAATGACAGATGTTCAGCAGGTTAGATGCTTCAGTGTACCAAGAACAAGACCATTCACATGGCTTAAAGATACTGATTGCATACATAATGTTGATATGTGGTATTGAATATTAAGCTACACACAGTATTAAAAAAGATAATCATCTTTCACTAGGCAATCCAATTACTTAATATATTCAAAAATAAATTAATTTTCTTGAAGATTCTTGTCCGCTATGAATGTGTCTAATATAAGTATACATCTTTACATGCACTGGTTAGTATCTGTTCTAAGCAGACTTAAATGTTGCTGATTATGAAGGGATTTTTGGCTTTTGTGATCAGATTTTTTCCCATTTTGCATTTGAATACAGTAACAATGCTCTGTTTTTTCACACTTTTTTTTTTGACCTTGAAACATTTTCAGTAACATGGTTGATCTCTTAGTTCACAACTGATTGTCAATGTTTATATGGGCAGCATTTCAAAGGCAAGTTCTCTGACACTTGTTGGTTTCTCTCAGTGCTTTGGTGTGCATGTGTTTATGTTGAATACAAAGTTAAAAACAGTTGAAATTACAGCTAAGAATCAACTACTTAAATTTTGGATAGTATCATAAGGTTTTCTGCAACCTTTATTTAATTCCTTTGTATATACGCTGACATTATCACTGAATATATAATGATTTTTCCACAGAACTTTGCTTGCTTACTGGAGTGGGAAGAAACAGAATTAATAAATACATTTTAAATGTACTGATACTGCTTCATGCATTTGCATGATTTAGGCCTCACTCCTAAATTCACATGCTTTTCTTTAAAAAAAAAGTCTGCCTTCCTTTTATCTCTTTTCCAAGATACCTCTTAGAATAGTAGCTTAGGGCATCAAATGAATAACAGTAAATTGATTTTCATAGAAACATCAGAAAGTCTTATTCTCATTTTACAGATAGGGTACCTATCAGCAAATACAGTTCATTTGCTATCTTTAGTAATTTGGCTTCAGATAAAACACCTACAAACTGGATTGATGATGTGTTGAAGCATTCCATGTTCTTGTATTGTAAAAGGTTTTACAGATCAGAACTCGAACCCTAATCTAATCTGTTGGAAAATGAGAAATACATAACAAATGACAAACTGGACAAATTTCATGCCAAAGGATTTGTTTAGCCACCCACCTGAAAATTCAGCACAGAGGCTGGTATGGAATCTGGAACTGTGTTGTTCAATTTACTTTCCCTTTCTTTTTCCTTTTAACCTTGTTATAAAGTTCATATTTCTTCAATCACCATGCAGCCCCAGTTCATTCCTCAAGTGTACTCCATCTGGCATGCTGAATGAGACATGGTCCTTTGGGAAACATTGTTTCTGATTATGTTAATAAGGACTGTATTGAAGCGCACATGCCCAAGAGAGAAACTTTCTCCTGCTATGATTAAAGGAAAGTTATTCATCTTTGGAGAACAGGGACAGTAATCAGAAGTAGAGATGAACTTGAGAGCTGTTAAGTTAAATTTATGATTGTTTTGGAAGGGAATATCTAATTAAGACACGTATCTACCTATTTATTTATTTAATTATTCTGAGGAAGGAAGATCTATTTGAGTGTAAAGCATAAGAGGAGTCACAGTGAGAAGCTAGTTTTTGCAACGTGCTTTCCTTAGGTTTCAATTTACGTCATTTTCTAAGAGAAACCTGTTACAGAGGTATTTCCATGAACTGCAGGAATTATCAAGTATTGAGAAGTCATTGCATGAGGGTGACTGTGTGAATTTAGTTGTTGGCAGACCAGTAGTTGAAAGGAACCATTTGTCTGGCACAAGTAAATCTAAATTCTGTTTGAAACCAAGGAAACTTCAGATGCCACAAGGAGAATCAAGGACTTATTGTAATATATTTGAAGTAAATAGAGTAACAGATCAACAGCTTAGAAACTGGGCAGGAGAAACAAGCATGTTCTAACAGCAAGAATCTGCAGTATCTTCATTTAACAGCAGCAAAATGTGCTGTCAGCTACAAGCTCTGCCACATACTTGCATTATACTGGGCAAACTCATTTGCATCTTATTGTCAAAAGCTCTTTGCCGTTCTAAACGGTTCTGTGCTTTCACTCAAAAAAATAAATAAATAAATAAAATGGAGAGAACAGAAACATTCCTCTAAGTAATAATGTATATTTTTAATACCTCAAAGGGTAACTTTTAAGCAAGGCATTGTTTCTACCAATGCCTTGCTAAGGAAAGATACATACTGTCTTGCCTTGTGGCATAAGTTAGATGGTTGTGTTTGGTCTTCCAGTTGCAGCATAGATTCTGATGATTATCTAAATGTACTTATATGTAGGTAAATAACTAAATATGTGAAAAAAGAAGAATCATTTTTATTCATAGAGAGGAATTACTTTATTGTTAATGCTAAGCTGCTAACTAACAGGAGGTCTGGAAATACTGGCTTCCAAGTCACTGCAGAGCCTACCCACAGCCTCAATGCACTGTGCTGGACAAGATAAGAGACAGGCTGCTGACCAGGGAGTGGCTGATCCAAGGCATCAGTCCTAGACAAAACTACCCTGTCTGGGACAAAGGAAAAGCAGATACTTAACTTGCCAGATTCCTCTTAAAAGGTTTGGATGTAATATTGGTTGATAACACTGGTCCAACCATGGTACAGGTGCAAGACTTGAGGGAGGCTGAGTGAGAGCTGCTGGAAGTGGGAACACTTTGCAGCAAACAGACAACGTGGTGTTTGATCTCCCTCTGCCAATGGTCCCAAAAGAGGTTTAGATCCTTCACAAGGGATAAACATGCTCCGTAAATTTCAGTGCTGCTTATTCTCCCGTAGGCTACAGCTGGAAAATAGCAGATAGCCAGTATCACACTGGTGACTCGACCCAGTAAAAGGAAGTCCAAAGCTGTAAGTGCTTAGCTCCACTTTGCAGATCAGCTGAAGTTTATAGGAACCTTAAAATGAGGATTTGCTAATAGAACTTTTCTTACTTACTTGGAGTCACTTTAATGTTCCTTGATTTGTGTTTCATTGTTTGGTATCCAAAGTTTATTTGCCTGAGTCCTTTCCTTCCTTTCCTTTAATCAAACACTGTGTAATTGTCTGCAGAAATGAACACTTCCTCTCCCCCTCCCTTTCTTCCTTTTCCCACTTCTCCCCAAAGGAAAATTAAAAATGTTTGATTTTCTGTCATTGTATTGTACAATAGCTTAGAAGTTTTGGGGATTGCCCTTAGTCTATTTCATGGCAGCACTAAACCCCAAAGCCTGCATATATCACGAGGGCCCAACAGGCCTAGGAGGGAAGAATGAGGAGCTCATCATGCTCTGATGTTCTGATAAGCCTCAGACCCAACTCTGGGACTCATTTTCTCCTTTTTGTTTGGTGTTTCAGTCCTTAAGAAGAGCATCACTCTTTGATTGCATAAACTAATTCTGTAAGTGGAGGGGTGTAAGTATTGACATGAAAGAAAAGATCTGTTTCAAAGTTGTCAAGGACGAAGTCAAGTAGATGCAGCAACTAATAGACTGAGAATGAGATTTCCAATTTCATTCTGGAATTTGCCACAGAATAGCAACTAATCTTTGAAATATGTCTCAGAAATGAAGGCTGAGGAGAAAAAATATTTTTCAATACATTTAGATCTGATCCATTTTACTAACAGAACAGCAGATGTTATGTTTCTCCAATAAATATTGCTATTCTTATTGAGTAAACTCTTAAAAAATAATTTTAAACTAAAATAATGTATTTTAAGTATAGTTATTTCAGATCTCTAATTGAGAGTGTAACAATACATGGCAAAATATACTGTCAAACTTCAAATGCATGATATATCTGAACTTCAGAGAATTTTGGCATTCTTAAGGTGTTTCTTAGACCAATAAAGTATGACTGTACATTTTTTGCCCTGGAAAAAATATGCTTTCATAACATAAATAAAGTATTTCTTCTAAAATACAGCCAATAGTGTTTTATAAAATGACCTTGGTCATTTTATAATAATTTGTAATAAATTAATAGAAAATATTTCATGTATCTTTGTTTGATATTTCTTGAAACAAGCCAGGTTTTAATTTTCATTTAGGCTTGCATTAGAAAACTATGGGTCAACAAGCCCCACTCACTGAAAGCCTATGTACTGCGAAACATAGTACGTTCGCTTGCACTTGTTCTGTTCTATTAAAAGCTTAACAAGAATTATGCCCTTAGATTTTTTTTAGTGCATAACTGTTAGAAATCCTGATGAAAAACAGTAACAACTTCTACTTTTCATGTGTAATTTAAAGATCCACCTAAACACCCTGTAAATATTCTCTTGAATCCTACTTTATGTAATGTGCCTGCTGGTAGCATGATTTATAACTGACCTATAAAGAAAAGGCTAACACATCTAAATAGAAGTGCAAAAAGCCACAGCTCTACTGTGATGTGCAGAATGTGCAGAACCATATTCTATATATTACCGTATCTCAGTTGCCTTCATTTAAGGAGTCTCAGTGAAATTTCCCCAACCATGAATTATGAAAGATGTAATTATCCCAGGAAATAAAGCTGTTTCCACAGAATATCAATGCCTTTTCTTCACTAAGATTGTCAGGGGAAGTTTTAAAGCATGCTTTCATGTAAACTATCATCCTCACTTTTATAGCAAAATAAACTGTGTTGCCATTCTTGTTCTCCTGAACTTGTGCTCTCTGGAACATAGAAGAAGTTTTATTCTTCATTAACCTATGAATAAGTCAGCTCCTTAATGTGATGCAGACTGCATGTCTGTGTTAGTGCTGTTTATTTAAATCAAGCAACCAATTCCACAGTAATTGCTGCTCCAAGAAGAAATAGTTAAGCAGACTATGGAAGGTGCAGTGTTAGAAAATGGTAGAAAATTCTCAACAGTGGACTCAGTTGTGGGGTTTTTGTTGGCACTGAAATCTAGTGTTTTGCGATATTCTTTCTTCACCTGATAAGTAGACATGACTGAATCTTCCTATAGAAAGAGTTATAAGTGACTACCTCAGGGCTGAGTTCTCTATGTGTTCATATGGACTGCATATGGAAAATTAAACTTCCATTGGGGTGTTTACTGTGCTTTTGAAACGAATAAGCAGAAACAGTTAAAGTCTAACAACACTGATGTCAGAAACATTGCCTTTAAATTAAATAATTTTTATGATATTCTCGTTGCAGCTGCTCTACAAAATCCTTTGTTCATGTGTGCTGTAATTATTTTCTGTGTGGTAATGCTTCTAATTGTAAATACTATATACATATTTTTTCAAATATTGAAATATTTAATAGGGTTCATTTCTATTCCCCTTTTGTTCACCAAACAGAATTTTTGGAAATAATGTTGTAGGAACTCTGTCAGTTGTTCATATAAAAGAAGAGAAAAATGTGTTTATACTCAAAATGAATGCAGAGAGTGAAAATAAAATGATTCTTTCTGATATCTTAGAAGATCAAGTAAGGAAGGTAAACATCAAGCTACAAATTGAGATAATGATGAGATTAGATCTGCTCTAGCTATATTATTTCAAATATATGCAAACAAAATTTACAGTATTATTTTCATATTCTACTTATCTTAAAGAAAAAAAAAAATAGACTTTTAGTGATAGGTTTGGAACACATATTTTCACAGTCCTTTTCTTTTCAAATGTCAAATCTGAATGACCACATTTAGATAGTAAAGTTCATGCCTACTTAAAAATAAAGGATATACCCTTATCTTTTAGATGATAGACTATTGTGATTAGTTTCCTCTTTCTTTCTGGTCTAAGAACACTGTTATTTTAGAGAACTTTCTTCAGTTTGTGTTCAGTATGATAACATTAATGTTTGAGAACCACCCATTTCCTCAGTCTTTCTTTTAAAACTTGTAGACACTAAGTAACCAATACTTTCTTCTGTTGAGATGAGTTCATTCAATTTCTTCGGCAATTGCTGATGGTTTCTCTGTAGCCTTAATATCCTCTTATTCCTCTTTTGAGTGAGCTCCTTTTATGAAGGCAGTGCCATTACTTTTATAAAAGCATAGTGACTGGAATATATTTGTGGCTAAATTCAAGATGGTGGGAAGAATTCATTAAGCATGGTAAAAAGTCATGAATGACATTTTAACTTGAATACAGCAATAGGTGTATATAACAGTCATGAGGACTGCATTATAGTAAATATATGCTATTGATGTAATGCCACCAGTTAGCAGTTATTTTTTGTATGCTTGTTTATATTTCAGATCAGAGTACAACTTATAATGCACTGTTATGATATGCGGGTGATAACTACCTGTGTATTACTCTGTAGTCTTCAGATGGAAAAAAAGTTGGTTTGTTTGCATCTTGAAAATCTAGGACGAGAAATACAGCAAAGTCATGAGGAAAAAAAAAAAAAAAGAAAGTAAGAATTGATATATATTGAAGACAAGACAGCAAAAATATGATGAACATATCAGCTCTCAATTCGCTGGTCTGTTTCTCTAGTAAACAGAAGACACAGGCCATGGGTCTGGTTGAATCAATTCTTTTTTTTCTTTTTTTTTTCTTTTGCCTAGCAGATGAAATATGAGTGAAACTTTACTTTCTTTCTTTTTGGATACTTAGTAAAAGCAGGACAATATAATGAGAGCAAGAGGCAGAAAGTGGGTAGGAAAAAAAGAGAGCTTTTCAGACTCCAGCACCTCTGAATGTGGAATTCAGAGAGCAAGAGGGGTGGAGAAGTGCAAGAAAGATGGAAGATCTAATGAAAGAGACAGAAGAGAAGTGAGAATAGAAAATATAAATAAAGATCAAAGAGAAGGCTAAATTGCTAGTCAATTATTGTTACGTGAAACCTAGCGTGTTTGCTGTCCATGAGAAAAAACATAACAGGTAGACATGTTTTGGGTATATTTTTTTTTCAGTTGTAATACTGCTGTTTATTGCAGTGTTTTTTTTTTTTGTCTTCTTCATTTATCCTATAATTCACTTTCTGGGTTGCGTAGCTCACATTTTATGCACTTTCATTAGATCTTCTTCTTTTTCCCTATGTTAGAGGGTATAGTCTCTTCCTGTGTTAGCATAACTTCACCTTTCTTGGATAGAGCCAACTGCACTATTGAAAACATTAGGCTCTGACTGTGCTTATGTATTGCTTACTGGAGAACTTGCTCAAAGGCTCTGCTGCCACACTATGTCTGGCTCAAATACGATAAACCTTTTCAGCAATTGGGTGGAAAATTTCTTGAGGAAATGCTGAGAAAAGTTGTGCTAAGGATGGCTCAAGGCAACAGGCAAAATAGGGTGCATTTTCCATCAGTATGGATAGAAAGGGAATTCATACCTTTCTGCCCCTAGTGAAGCCAGCCATATTAATCAGTTCCAGCATTCCAAATGGCTCTCTATCTTCCAGTTCCCTTCTGTTCACCCCCAGTATTTTCCTCTGGAGACTATCCAGTACTATTCTTGCCCTTTGAATGTCTCCTGAAAGGCACTATTACTACAAAAAGTTCTATGGTATTTGACAATTCAACTTGAGGGAATGATTGAGCTGAGGTTTAATCAGGTCTACAAACACCGATTATACATTAGAAGTAGCAGATTAGGTTTACTAGCTCATTACACTCTTTCTTCAGACTGGCAGTGTCCTGATAAACTTATCCCTTTCTTTCTCCCATCATGTCAAGAGATTGAATAGTTCCACAATAGCTGATGAAGAATGACAGTGAGTCTTTATTACCTTCTTTCAATTGTTAATCAGGCAGCAGAAATGAAGGTGCCAGGAGACGGACTACTGGTAAATAGAGCAGAATAAGTGTCAGGCATCAGTGGAAACAGCAGACACACAGGACTGACCTGTGGAATATTCTGGGTTGTAGTCTCATAATAGCTTGTTTCCTCAGGTTGAGCCCAGCATAAATCTAATGTGAAATAAAAATAGATAGATAGAAGAAAGAAAAGGAAGAAAAAAAAAAGAAGCCTCTAGCAGAAAATCTACCTCTTGATGTTGTGAGGAGTGGAATATAAGAGATACTTACATTTTCATCATTTAAAAATCATTACAGTTTTACTGGAAAGGAGTAAACTATTAACCAATCTTAAAGAGTGGCTGATTGTATGAACTGTAAGTATAAACTTTCCTCCAGGCTTCAGAGGCTTGAGTGAAACCTTTTGCTAAACCAGCTATTTTAGAGTATAGCTTCTCAATTGTGAGGAACAATGCTGCACTGTAAAATCATTTTGGAACAGACCAGACACCTGAAGACCTGATTACACCTTTAGCAGATCGTGTTTATTAAAAGAATGGACTGACATTCAGCTTGCAAAGAGAGGTGGTATTATCTCTGTTCACCTGTTTCTTGTTTCCACCTGCAAGTGGCAGTGACCTAAATTTTCTTAAACAGATTATGTAGTCTTATCATTTCAATTAACAGTATAAATTCTGTAGTTAAGTTTGAACTACCTCATGCAGGACAACTGAATGCAGACTTTGAAAGGTGAAGCTGGCCTCTCTCCAGGAAGAGATAAGGGACAGTGACAATCAAATGGTGTCTCAAACCAACAGAAGTACATCAAAACGAAGAAGACAGGCAAGAATTTCATATTCTTTTGCAAGATAAATAAGTGCATATGTGTGAGGCAATCCAATCTCACCAGTTCTTTTTTAACTATCATTTTCTTGCATGAAATATAAGCCATCTTCAGCATCAAGTGAACTTGCTGCATGCACTGCGTGCTGCACTAACTGCGCTCTTCCATCTTTAAGATGAATCAGACTGACTCTCATCTTCTTCAGTATTTGCAGATGCTCAGAATTACTGGCCATGAAGTCTCTGGCTCTCAGTGGTGGTTTTGGTCCACTTCCCAAGCTCTCTTCCTCTCTTGAAATACTCCTAGGACAGCTCTTATCCACCATGTTTTTCAAAGGTTCATGAATACTCTGAGCAAACATTGGGTCATTTGGGAAAAGGATCTGAGTGTTTGGACAGGTCCAGTCAGAGTTGCTGTTATGCATCTCTGTGTATTCTGTAGTTGTATTTTTTTTAGAGATGGTTTGGTTTGTAGTGGAAAGCCACAGTGGTAATAGATGAGCTTCTGTAGTGAATATATAATCTTCTATGTCAAAAATCATGTCTTCCTTAATCAACAAACAGTAGGTAAAGATATTTAAACATCTCAGCCAGAAAGAAAGAGTCCATTCTGTCTTCATAGCTTTCTGTACGAACGTCCTTCATTGCAGCAAACCCACAAAGTACTCTTGCTTAGGTTTTCAATGAGTGTTTTTCCTTCTTCTAGATAGTAAGGATCCCCTGTAGCCTTATACAGGAAGTAAGTGCTCTCAGCAAATTCAGGCCTTAAGGGATGCTGAGCCCAGTGAACTCTGAAGTCTGTTGCGAAAGCCTCGGGAAGAAAGTTATGCTTCTTTATAACCTCATAGAGCATCTCATGGGTTTCAACAGGAGGTCTAATATCACCCTTCAATACCTGCAATCCCGGGAAGAAAGCTAGCAAAGAATCCATCCAGGTCCTAGCATTTAGCATTGGTTTATGAATATGAACATCAAGAAGGAGAGGTGGTTGGCTAATGTATTTCATTACGGCATCACAGTGCATGTTAAATCTTTCCAGGAAGCTGTCATCTCCCAGCAAGAAGTAGGCTTTTAATAAATATTCATAATAAGAATCTATTCCCTCTCCAACTCCACTATCTTTGCAGACCCAGACTCCAGTGTGAATGTTAATCGTAATGCCCACCAAATTGCTGCTGTGCTGCCTCTTTTCCCAGAGGAAATCAAGAGCTTTCTGTGTGTATTCCTCAGATATAGATGCTCCTGTGAATCGGCTTAAAGCTGCAAACTCAAGGATCAAGGAACCTGCACAAGCAGTGCAGGTGTCAGTCTCTGTTCCTGTCCGTGCTTCTGGATGTCTTACACCAAACTTTAAATTGGCTCTTGGGTAAGGGAAACCACTAGTGGTGTTAAAGACAGGTAAAAGCTTGTAGCCCAGTTCCTTTGCCATGTGCAGAAGTTCACTGTTGTACCACTGCATATATTCACCTTTGTCTATCAGCATAATTGCCACTGAATGCCCACTGAGACCACCAAGGACTCCTATGTTGGTTTCAATGACAGATACAACTATGTCGTTACCTAAACTAACATCCTTTATTACTTTTTTCTACAGCCTCTTCAAATTCTTTGGTTTTATTTAACATCGCAAGAGTGTCCAAGGTATCAATCAAGGTCAGGGAGAACTTCCCCAGGGCATCATCCATGTCCCCATGACTTGGTTCCTGACCCCGCACTCGTCCATGACAAGTTAAAGGCATGAGTTCATCAGCTGGATAGGCAAGATCCATATAGTTGCTATATGCATTATCCAAAATTTCTAGTACTTGATTGCCCAGCCACTGCTTCTCCTCCTTGCTCATGGCCCCGAGGCACCCGGGGTGGCTGCCAGCACAGGGGAGGTGGAGAGGAGGATGACGGCCAGCAGCTTCCACGGTCTCCTCCAGCAGGGCCCCTGCTCCCCGGCAGCCCGGCAGCCCGCAGCTCTGCTCATGGCCGCCTGCCGTTAGGCCCCGCTCTGGCTCTGGCCGCGAAGGGTGACAGAGCACTGGCACAGGCTGCCCAGGGAGGTTGTAGAATCTCCTTCTCTGGAGATATTCAAGACCCGCCTGGACGCCTACCTGTGCTACCTGGTGTAGGGAACCTGCTTTGGCAGGGGGGTTGGACTCGATGATCTCTTGAGGTCCCTTCCAACCCCTATAATTCTATGATTTCTAGGCAGACTTTTTGCTTGGGTGTAATACAAGTAAAACAGAATGTGAGTACATCACAGCTTGTAGGCTTAGACCTGAAATCTGTAAAATACAATTAAGTGCTTGGAGGTCAAATATAAAATGCTTATATTATTCATTGACTTCAGTTTCAATTATTGTCAGTGATCATTTCAAATCTGAAAGATCTGGTTGAAACAAAGAGGTGTGATAAGAATATTTGCCCTTCAGACATTTTTCTTGAGCTTTTATTTTCTCTGTGATTCATGTGCTCAAACACCTATATGAACCTCACCTTCTTTTCTGAAATGAACATTGCTGACTGCGTGGATGAGATGCAGATTGCCAGCTACTTATGCAGTACATTTCATTTACACTCTGGTCACCAGGTCTCTTTCCACAGGCAGATTTCTGTGATGTCAAAAGCAATGACAAGGACTCATTGGAAATGCCTGCAGCAAGCTCACAGTGCAAGACAAGTGGACAGGTTTTTGTCAGTTGCTGCCACTAGTTTGGCAAAGACAAATCATGTATTTTCCCGCAGTACCTTGTTTATTAATGAATTTGGGAGGCTAGAACTTCCACTCTGTTACTGAATTATTAATGATAAGAGAAATCATGTGCCTTTAGTTTTTTATTATTTTCCAATTATTCTTGTTCATTGTTGATTTTATAAGTCAGCTGCTGAGATTATAACGTATCCATACATACTGTTGCCTTTCCTGCACTGCCAGGATTTAAGCACGTTTTATAGCTGCTCCTCCTTGCCCCTTGCTTGACCTGCCTTAAACTGGATCTCTAGGGAATTAAGTGCTGCATAAGCAGTCTTTTTCAGTATTCCATGGCTTATCATATATCCCCTTTATGACTTTATTTTGTGCTTCTCTCTAGCAGGAAGCAGTAATAGATGCTGTAAATCTCCTTTTATAATGTCTTCTATTTATTACGCAGATCTAATGGAACTGCATGTCATACTTTGGTTACAGTGGCCATTGCTTCACTGTGTGTGTTTAATAATCTACATTATATTGGAGCACTAGCACTGGCCCAAGAGCCTGTGCACTTCACCACTGTGGTTGGTTAAACAGGAAAGAATGAACATGGGTTTGTACATGCAAACATTCAAAATTGTGTATGAACGACAAATACTACCATACTACAAAAACTGCAGTTTAATGAGAAAATTAACCTCATGTAAGCAAGTAAATGTAGACATGTAGTCTTCCATATAATTAATCCAAACTAATCTATCATATCTTTCTTCATAATTGCATTAGACACATGCACACAATTGCATTAATTCAGTATGTTTCTACGTAAAAATGTAACAGTAGCTAACTCTCCATGAGCAACATACATATTTCAGTGATCTGAGGTTTCCATTACATTTGTAATGTTTTTTGTTCCTTTTAAGGCAAACAAACTGGCAGGGTGCAGAACAGCCGTCTCATATTCTGCTCAGTGAATTTCTGTCTCTATATCTGCTATATTGTTCATAATGCTTATGTTTCCTGTGTCCCATACTCACTGAAAGGAAAAATTCAAAGAACTTCAATTGTCTTCCAAACTCTACTTTATTTTCCTGCCAGAACTTTCCTCATGGGGAACATTATCTGGGCAGAATAAGAAAAATTCAAGGAGAAAAAGGCAAGGCCTTCAATACAGTTTAGCCTTGCAGATAATGGCCATCCTTTGCAGAACGTTTGTTTTGTTTAATCACTGTGCATTTCATCCAAGTCTTGACTGTGAGATTCTGCTGTGTTCAAAATAACACATTCAACAGGTATCCAAAGTTCTGTTAGTGATGGAGTGTATTAGCTCTTTGGATGTACACTGACAGAAAAAAAATGGCAACATATTTTGAAAACAATACTTTCCCAACTCTTTTTTTTTGTATGTTTGTTTTTTATTTTTTTTCCCACTGTCATAGATGAACACTGCAAATACTTTGTGCCACTGACTAGACTTCAAATATTGTTTTTATTCTAGACAGCGTGGAATTCTTAAGTGTTCTTAATTGTGTATAAATTGCAGCTTTTCTAGTCATCATTTCATTTTAATAACCATGACTGTAATGCTGAATGATGTCAGTAGTGCAATTTGTTGATACATTATAAACTGGACAGAAAATAGCATCTTTGTTTAATAAAATCTTATATTTTATTTTATTTTATTTTATTTTATTTTATTTTATTTTATTTTATTTTATTTTATTTCATCTTATTTTATCTTATTTATTTTTTGCTTCTCAGTTTGATTATAGTGTATTGCAAAGGAATACGAAAGTAAGTTCCCACTTTTAGCCAGGGTCTGAGGAAGAAAGCTTCATGACTACATTATCAGTGTGAGTGCACAAGCATTTCTGCCGTCCTCTCTTTATAATGAAAGATGCTGGCCCATTTCAGCTTGATGTAATAGAGGGAAAGACCTCTTAAGACATCATCTTCCTATGTTTTGAAAAGAAAAAGAGAAAAAGGTAGTTGGGTAGAGAAAGACACCACAAAGAAGATGGAAAACTGCAAACATTCCATTAAACTGAAAAAAAAAAATAAAATAAAATAAGACAGAATTGGCACATTGTAAACTACAGCTGGTACATTTCCAATGAATACAGAAGTCTTTTTTTTTCCTCTGGCAGTGAATGTAGCACAACAAATTCCTACAAAACTGCCCAAGCTCACATTATGTATGAAGCTTCTTATGCAGAAATTGGGAAATATTGTACTTATCCATGTTGACTTTTGTGGGTACAATAGGTATGCAGATATCTGAAGAATGTTTTAGTACAGTGAAACTGCTAGACTAGCTAGTCCCACCATTTTAAGTTTTGTGCACAATGAAAATCCTTCCCGTTCCAAAACTCCATCAGATCATAAATTTGTGTAAAACTGCTTTCTTTTTTTCTTTTTCTTTTCAGATTTAACCTTCCAGAATAATTAATATTCTACAGAGAAGAATCATAAGAAGTTGAAGGAAATTTTAGATAATTTAGTATTGTTCTCTGCTGTGATGTAGAGACAGATTTGGACTTTTTGAAAGGCCAGTGCCTAACAGGTACTCTGTGGCCAATCATGTAAGATTAAGACTGTTGTTTAAACTTATAAATACGGTAAATGTTTGTTCTCAATAAGCAATATAGTGTGGCAAGAGGATCACTTCTTCCTGAACTGTTAGTAAGTAAAGTTGTCCAAGAAAATTGTATGCATTAGAGGTACAGTAATACATGGTATTAGTAGCTCTGCGTGAGCCTCTAAAAGGTTTGAGTGAACTACAGTAGAACTGAAGTAACCACAGTACATCAACATTGACAATGGCACCTCTTTACGACACACACGGATGCTGAATTCTATAGCACTTGCCTGTTATTTTATTTCTTTAGCCTGCTTGGTTTCTGTACTAAAAAGTACATGGATCCATGATTCAAAACTCAAGTCAGAACAAACTGTGGTGGTGAAACAAAGTGCACAATATTCTTTTGAACCAAGAGTTGCATGGGGGACCCTTTGCATGAATTTAGCATGGAGCAGATTTTCTACTATTGTGCAAGATGCTTATGTGTAGATTTTTGAGTATCTATATGGCTCACCGTGAAAGTAATGCCTGCTATTTATTTCCATGGAAACTACAACAGATACAGAGTGTAATAGCACTATTTAGACAGAGAAAATTCTCAGTTAGAAAACAGAACTTTTCAGTCAAGTTACTGCCATTACACATAGTTTTTCAGCAATGACGACCAAGATCTGCACCAGAGGAGGTGACCCACTGTTTCATGGCTGCTATGATGGTATCACTGCTAGGAAAATGTTGCCCCCTCAGTCTGTCTTTCATCATCCCATATAGATGGAAGTCAGGTGTCAAATCCAGACTATATCGTGGATGTGGACAGTCCAGCCAAGATTGACAGTGTGCTCCATTGTCTTTGAACTGGTATGAGACCTTGCAATACTGTGTTTCAAGAGAAAGGCTGTATTCTTTTCTGGCCTGACTCTGGATTTTTCAACCTTCAGCTTAACGTCATGATGTAGTGGTCACAGTTGATGGTTTGCCTGGGTTCCAGGAAATCCAGAAGGATCAGTCCTTTCCTTTCTCAAAGGAAAGTCCACGTCACTTTACCCACTGAGGCCAGTGACTTGAGCTTTATCTTTGAAGTGGAGTTCACATCACCATTCATTGAACTATCATTTTGACTCCAGGTCATAGTGGTGACAGCTCAACTTGTCCCCGATAATGACAGGATCCAGAAAACTGTCACCTTCAGCCTCATATTCTTTCAGTAAGTTCTGACTATCTGGCACATGTTGTTCCTTCTGTTTCTGTGTGAACAGGACAGAACTGTGTGGGGACACAACTACTGCAAGCTTTGTCATATCCTAACGTAGCCACCATTGCTTCCAACACTCTGAAGCTGAAATTCAGCTCCATATACAGCTCTCTGGTCATAATCCACTGATTTGCATGGATGAGCTGACGAAGATTCTCTTCATCTCATGGTGTGACAGCTGTGATCAGCCAGCTGGAACGTGGCTTGTCTTTCACATCCCTGTTACCACTGCTGAAGCACACCACCCACTGCTTCACTATGCTCTCATCTACTGTTTGGTCTCCAGAAATGTTCAGCAAGCATCAATGAATGTCAGTGGGTGCCATTTTTTCATCACTGACAAATTCAATTATACACCTTCTCTTCATCTGCACTTCCATGGCAGATGCTGTTTTGTCAGACAGCCCCTCTGCTGCCATCTGTCATACAGCAACAACATGTACAGGAATGTCAGCAGGAAGGTTCTGCTATTTCATGAACATCCACTTCTTTTTTCAAGGGTTGATATAATAATTTAGGAAGCATTACTTTCAGAGTAGCCCTAGTTCAGTAAGCTTCAGAAAGAAATCAAATACTTGTTATCTATGCTGACTTATTTACCCCATAATGTTCTTGTCTTATTTGCTATTATACTCTAGACTGTTACTATGAGTTAATATTTTATTCTATTTATTTTACAAACGGATCACAGAGCATATTATACTAAATATCTTAGTACTACATTAAAAATAAAAAAAAATTTCTTCAGCTCTGTATGACTTCTTTCTTTTTCTATATTAAGAATCCAAGGCAGGAATGAAGGCACCACATGCAGGGCAGGAATAATCTCTTTGATATTGTTCAGCTATGAGAGTAGAATGGGAGACGGAAATAATCCATCACTGTGACCAAATCTCAGATTGACTGAAGTTATGTTACCTTCAGATCCCAATTTCTGTACCTGCTAATTGCAGGAATGGTAGTTATCGACCTGATAGGTGTTGTGTGACACTCTGTCCACAAACACAATTATCCAAGAAAAATACAGATAGCAGATACACATATATTTTGTTAGTCAAAATATAGAGAGTAGGATCATGTTTTCAGTGAAGAAAATAATAAGCTCAGTATTCAAAACTGCTTATGTACACCCAAACCCCTCCTTGTAAAGAAATGCAGCGTATATGAGTGGATTGTATATCTTGCCCACTGCCCACCCCCTCTTTTTTTCTTGGTGTGTGCATGTGCTTTTTGGTTTGGTTTCCATGTGGTTCTAACTTTTTTATACAAATATCTCATTCTTTTCCTGAGGCAGTAAGTGATGGAGGTTCTGTTACCCTCCTGAGGCACTTTACCTGTGACAGCTGGGACTGTTGGGAAATGGAAGCTGATTTTAAGTCTTATTTTGTGTGATGTCATCCACTACATCTTCATACAACTTTCTCTGAAAGTTTGAAAAGATCCGTAGAATATTTTCCATGCCTGACATACTTATTCAGTTAGTTCTGAACTCTAGAAAAGTGAATAGATTGAACATTTATATCCTAATTTTTTCCTATTTTTTACCTTTTTTTGCATCATTTTTTTTTTTCATATGGAAAACTAGGAGACAGATTTGAAAACAATGTCTCTTCAAGTACACAGGAATAAGCACTTTGTTCCTTTTACTTATTGCACTGAGAGTTCATGTTGAGTCTGTTACCACTGACAGTCTGAGCCAATAGTTTTCTGAGTCACTAGTTCCCTTACCTGTATCATCTTTTCTCTGTTCTATCTTTAGCTATATTAAGTTCGTTTAATCTGGCTGGGACCATTTAACCAATGCCTGATGGTCTCACCATTCTGATCATTCTAGTAATATTATTCACAGGAGTGATGCAGTACCATTATTGAAGTTGGTGATGGCTGTGTTAAAACGTTTCATCTGTCGCCTATTTCACCCTGTATATGTAACCTTGTGTAGAGGTTTCTGCTGTGCTGACAGAAGCAGTGGATCACCCCCACTGGCATAGACTGTTGCTAGCACTGCATGCAGGCTCCAGTTCAGCACTGGTGAAAATGAAGAAGTAATGGTGGTGACTATGTTGCAGAACAGTGTTTCCTAAATAGGATCCACGATTTTTGGAGCATCTTACATATTTTCTTTAGAAATTCACTGGACAAAAAGTCATTTTGCTTTGTCATTACCATAGACAACACAAAAAATCTGTGAAAAATCTATCTACTAGAGTCAGTTATTAAAGTTCCAAGACAATAAGCACAGAAGTCAGCAGTCACAGAAGCAGAATGGGTAGGACTGCTTAGAGTTTCTATGAATAAACATGAGTTCTTTAGTAAATATCCAATACAAAGGGAAAACATTCTCTCTTGATAAATGTAAATTATGACACAGGTTCTTTTTGTTGCCTGCTAGGCTAATAAGCTGCTTCCAGATGGAAGCAAGGAATGTGAACTTGAAATAAAAGCAAAAAAAAAAAAAAAAAAAAAAAAAAAAAAGCCAGTACAGGTAATTTTAAAAGAAAGTGGCATAATTAGATCAGTTCTATAATTATTTCTCTAATGAAAGTGTAATTGTTTTGATGACATTGATATTTTACTTAAGGAATAATTATTACAATATTTTACTGCTTTCAGATTTATAATGATGAAGTAAAAGCGTCTATTCTAAATGGATGTATCACATTAACAAAGGGGTGTATGGTGTTTGCTCATGCAGAGTGTAATCTCTACGTGTTGTTATTGATAAAATCAGAATAATTAAGTCATAGGATGAGAGAAATATATTATTCCCTAAGAGAATTAGAGAACGATCATAATTATTCAATTTTTCTTCTGTTGTAGTCTAGATTACACAGAGAAAAAGGGAACTTCTAAAATAAACAGCCTGTTACCATCCTTTCCTAGTCATTTATCATACTCAAAGACAGCTCCAAAAACCTGTCTAGACTCTCCTCTACTCCGTGTTTACAAGATGTGACTGAGAAATGCCACATGCTCCTTCACAGACACTCTTCACTGATCTGTACTTTGTTTAGCTTTATGGTTTATGATACCATATCAAGGAGCTCACAATCTTGAGCTGTTCATTTTATTTTATTTTAGTTCAATTATTACTGTTCCTTTTATAGGTGTATTAAGAGAGCATCATCTGCTCACATAACTTCCTGAAAATAAGAAAACACAGTGCTGTCTCATGCACTGGTTTGTAGTGATAAAATTTTCACACACAGATTTCACAGTGCATATCAGTATCAGTAGAACTAAGAGTTTGCAGTTGCTTTAAACACCCTACAGAAGATAAATTCAAATTGAAACTAATGTGATTATCAACTTTATACATTTTGATAGTGTAATTTTTTTTGCTTCTCTATATATGCAGCGTATTTTGGCACAGAATAAATACTCTCAGCTTATTATGTCACTTGAAACTCTTGGGATACTAAGGATATGAAAGTCTTTTTATATGGCATTCTTAGGAGAGTATCTATAGTGAGAAAATATGGTAAATATCTTGAATATGTTCTATCAACAGGCCCCAAAATGAGGCAGGTTATAGCAATACGCTCTCTTTTGAGGAAACCATAATCAGAATTTCCTAGTATGCTCTTCCTTTTTAATTAATAGTAATCAGTGAAAATATTTAGCATAGAGGTATGAATCTGTAAATTATAGGCTGAGTGAAACATTTGATCAATTTGCTGAAAAAGCAACATAAAATGAGTCTTCAACATTAAGCTATCCTGAGGGTGTATAAAATAACTTAATGTTCCAGGCCTGCCAGGGGTTGATGTCAACCATAAAACACATAGTCTGAATTCACAGAGAAGTGATTCCAGTATATTCATTAAATAACACTACGTGAAAATAGCAAAAATATTAAGAATACTCATACAATCTTCCAAATATTTATGTGTCTGTCTGATTCTGCTGCTGAGCCTGAGATATCAGACAAAACAGAAACCTTGAGCTATGTGACACATGGCATGTTTATTCTGCTCAAAAGTCATCTTTTTAAGTCTCTGGACTAGTAAAAGCAACAGTTATTCAGTGAAATAAAACTACTAACAGAGAAATATTAAAGCTAATGGGAAAGAAATAGTGCCACGTTATTAATGAAGATTATTCTGGGAATCTGTTCCTGAACGTTACCTCGAAGGGTAACATTGTGAAGTAATCAGCATTACTTCTATGAAAATGAAATCAAGCTTAGCTTAGATTCTTGCTGCAGTGTTAAGCTTCTGTCTTCTGAAGCATTTGACTGTGATGATTTCCTAAAAATGTTAATTCCAAGAAAAAAAGTCTTCCTTTCCATTAAACAGATGTCCCATAAAACAAACTACTGGACAGAAATTCTGTTTTCTCATTAACTGTGAAAAAACAGAAATGATACACAAACAACAACCAAATTCTAGTTTATCATCTTCCTTATGGACCGAAAAAAATACAGTAAAGACTGGACCACACCAGCTTTTCAAGAAAGGTGTTCATTAAAAATCTGCTCATCAGGCCTGTATCATTGATGAGTCTGTGTTCTCAGATTTTCTATTTTTATCGAAGAAGTTCAGCCAGTTCTTGCAGGATACACAGAAAGGCAAATCACAACTGAGATTTCTCCAAGCCATTTGACTTGCCTTCTACCTGGCATTTGCTGTGCAGTGTGGTCTCAGTTCAGTTTTGCTCACTGTCTTTGATACAGGCAACTTTACAAGATCAGATGTTATTTCACTTGTTTGCACAGTGTAAGAGCACATTACAGTTCAGTACTTTGTGCCTCCCTTCTATGTCACTAGTTCACTCCATATCAACAGAAAGTGGCTTTCAACAGTCATCATTTCTTTCATGTTGCATGAAGGGTATCCAAGCATCTGTGGAGTATCAAGATTTGTGTAACTGGTGCTATAAAAAATCTATTCAATTTAGAATTTCACCATTTTCCTGGGGTTTGTGAAGGAGATCAGTTGTGCATGCATCTGCAGGTAGATGGCATGGGATAGCAAATAGAAAGGTGTCCTTTCATCTACAGTGGAGCCCAAAAGTTCCTACTCCTCTGCTTCACAGACAGAAAACTGGAAATCCTGAGTAACAGAAGAACTAAGTTCTCAGACCTCTTTTGGTTGTTTCCAAAGAAAACGCATTTGAAATCTCCTTTTCAGGAAATTAAAAAAAAAAAAGAAAAAGAATGCAATATTTTTATTGCTATACTCAGAATAATACACTCATTTTTGAGAACTTTTTTAATCACTAAAAATACCCTTCATACCTATGAAGTCATAAATGTTATAGAAATGTATAGACAAGAATTGGTCACCATTTAATGTAACTCATTAAATTTAAACAATAGACTTCAAAGACAGCTTTGATTTTTATCTGGCTTAAAGATAAAACTGATTGCTGGGCTTCCCTCCATGGGGTCTTTTGCCTGAAATATATTCAGATTTAGAAAATTAAATTAGAAAAATCCATCAGTATAGGATATGAGCTATGAGAATAGAAGAGGCATGGAAATTTTCACTGAGGAATTCTGAAATAAGCTTTTGGAAAGCAAGAAATATATTTTCCGTGCATGCCTTCTTTCCCTACTTACTCTGTAGCTGATAATGCTTGAGGCAGCACATCTGAGCAGAAGTGGCTTTAATCTTTTCTGTGATCTAACACAGAAAGTATAGACATCATGTGAATGCAAGGAGAACCTTCGCCAGAAACATGAATAAACCTGGAATTCAAATTTTGTTCAAAGATTATTTACTTTTAACTGTAAAACTCTGAAGACATCTTAGAATCCAATGAGCTTTACAGACCTCATTTAGCCTGTGTCTAAAGCATGTGCTTAAATGTCTTACTGATAGCAAATGTCTTTGGTCAGCGCAAATATAATCGGGAACTCAAGTTTTCAAGATCCGTAAGGCCTAGTTAAGATCTAAATCTATTTCTTTGCTTCCCAAGGAGAAAAATGTAAATGAGATTGTTATTGAAAAGTACAAATGTAGGCAGGGGAAGAAGGGAAAAGAAGAAAGAGAAAAATGAAGAAGAAGGGAAAGAACAAGGTCTTATTTTTACAGGGAACAGAAAATGTATACATTTCTAATCATGGGCTAAACTTTTAAAGATAATTATCCAGAAAAGCATTACTCCAGTTTGTGTTCTTGGACACTTGTGTCCATAATTACTACATTAAAATAAGAATACTTAAGAATAGGTGATAAATTTGTCTTTAGCATGAAAAATAATTTCATAAAAAATAATCAAGTGAATTATTCTTTACATGTACTGCGTTTGATAAAATTTTTATTCAATTACTTTTTTTTTTCCCATTTGTTGGATATGTTTTAACTTCATTTCTGGTGTTCAAGACTAAACAGTAAAAACAAAAACAGTTTTACATCTGAAGAATTTTCCCATTTTTTCCATATGATAAGGAAAGTAAACTACTTCATTCAGTAAAATAGTGCATCTTTTTTTTTTTTTTTTTTTTTTTGTAAAATGAACATTTAAATAAATAGCAGTCTTTTATTTGCATCCTTTGATGAATCTTCTAAAGGGAATATTAGGAGAAAGGATATTAAAACAATTCTATTAGTGATTATGCTATTCATAACAACATGAACAATTTCCATGGCCTTTACACTCCTCAAATCACAAACAATGTTTTGAAACAAGCTAAGATCAAGCTTGGGTCAGTGACCAGAAGTACAAGAAGCACAGAATCACATAACATCCTGAGCTGGGAGGGACCCTCAGGATTCATAAGATCATAGAATCCTAGAATGTCCTAATTTGGAAGAGACATTAAAAACCATCTAGTTCTGTGTCTTGTTTGTGTCTTTTCTTTCTGAGGTTTTACTATGCTGCTTCCTGAAGTACTGGTGTTTCCTGGCTCTTCTCTGTCACTTGGAAATACACCCCTTGCCCCCATCCAATCTAGTTTAATGCTCTGCTATGAAGTTCAGATGGCTTGCTGACCAGAATATTCTTGCAATGTCTAGTTAGCTGCATCTTGTCTGATGTCAGCATTCTTTGTCTCTCAATGGCACATCCAAGATCAAAGTATCCAAAATCCTGATTGCAACACCATCCACACAGCCATTCATTCAACTGTTCCATTCCCCTCCTTTTACACAGCTCACAGACTCTTACTGGTAAGATCGAGACTAACACTATCTGTGCTCTTTCAATATCCTTCAAAAGGGCATAAAGCTTCTTCTAATATTTTGGAATTTCCTTGTTGCAGTCTTACATAAACCAACTTGAAGAAGAGGAATGAATAGTAATTCTCTGATTTTACCAGACCCAGCAGCCTCTTCCTGTTGTCCCAAATGCAGTCCTTCAGGAGGAAGAAAACTCTAGAAAGATTACCATGGTAGCAAATGGGTTTCAGTGAAAGGAGTGTTGAGTCCAGAACCTGTCTCCGCACAGAATCACCCAAAATTCAAACCCTACATCTGAGAGAGGTGTCCAAACACTCCTTGAGCTCCAGCAGCTCAGTACCATGACCATTTGCCCTTTGTCATGGGCAGCCAATTCCATGCCCACCATCCTCTGGTGCAGAACCTTTCCCTGACCCCCAGCTGCCCCTCCCCTGACACAGCCCCATGCAGTTCCTTCGGGCCCTATCACTGTCACAGAGAGCAGAGCTCAGTGCTGCTCTCCATTTCCTGTGAGAGCTGTAGCCTCCATAAGGGCTTCCCTCAACTCCTCTGCTCTGCGCGAAAACTCAAGCATACCAGCTGCATCTCATATATTCACCTCTAGATTCTTCATCATCTTTGGATGCTCTGTAAATCTCTAGTCATTTTATGTCTTCCTGACAGCGTGGCATTCAAAACTGCAGTACTTGAGGTGTACCTCTTGGTAAGGAAAATTGTTGTTCTTTCTATTAGAAAAATATATGACAAATTACTGAAACCACCCACCACCCAAGGACAAAACAAAGCAAAACAACATAGAAAATGATTGTTGCTTTCTTTCTTTTTTTTTTTTTTTTTTCATTGAAAGGAAAACATTTTTTTAATTATTGCAGCTGTTGTTTTCAATATTTGAGGGCACTTCTAGCATATCTCAACAATTTATCCACAGAATACAATAGGGCCTTAAATTATACATAGCAGTAAGTTACAAAGTAATCAAATGGAAAGTGGCACACCAGTAACCCACCTGCCTTAATCAGAAAGAAACTTCTACAAATGATTCAGTTCATTGCACAAATGGAGTGTATTAAACTTTCTCGTTTTATCTTGCTTGGAGCAATTATAAAGAATGTACAGTCTGAAAACTAATTAAGGTGAAAGTCTAAACAACTTCAAAGGCTAATGAATTTTAAGCAGCATTCACAGATAAGTCGTGGGGAAGTTTTTTTTTGAATTTTTGTTTATTATAAGTGCCCACTGAAGAGTGCTGAAATGATATCTACTTGGGCACAAACCAAAAACAGGATCTTTTCCCTGTTATACTGAAGCACCCATGAACTGTAGCAGTTCAGTTATGTTGTTTTTTCTTATCTTCTCTGCAACTAATATTAATAGGAATGATGTTGTCAAGCATCTCTGGAACTTTTTGTGTCATTGGTAATGAAGCCACCAACCACCTATGAACCCTCCAGCAACCTGGACTAGTAGATCCTGTATTCCGAACCTTTGGACAGGAATACCAGGAATGCACGCTGGTTCCCTTGGACAAATCCCTTGGATAAATCAGAATTTTATAACCTCAAGTCATGTTGGTGACAAAATATCGTCAGAGTAAGGCCTGGTACTTTCCAACTTCTCAGTACACTCAGTTTAGCATACTATCACTTTGAAGACTTAAAAAAGACAGAGAGGAGAGGGAAGAAGAAGTGATAATATTCGAGAATATTAAAAGCATTTTCTATGCAAACTACTTTTATCTTCCAGAATTAGGCTACATAGATGAAAATAAAAATATTTTAAAATTGAAAATTAAAAAAATATTCTTCTTTGATGCTTATGATGGGACAAAAATATTTTCTTTTAAGGTGCACAAAATTCTGTCGTTTTTTAGTTTAATTCATTTTTTCAATTGGGCTAGAAATAAGAGTATATGTAAATACATGACATTTCTCATTTTTGTAGTATAAAAAAGGAGTAAGGAGTAGTAATTTTTCTACATAATTGAAACAATTCTCCCAGCTATCCCCTTTTCATATAATCATAGAATGGTTTGAGCTGGAAGAGACCTTAAATGTCATCTAATTACACCCCCCTACCATGGGGAAAGTTGCCACTCACTAAATCATTTACCATGCTTTAGTTCACACCACAGAATGGCAAGACAGATGTACCCCACGGAAGCTCCTAGTGGCCTCCAGCAACTAACAGGCTGGTGCTACTTGGAGTTAACTCACTGACATGAATTTAGCAAGGACCCTGGGGTATCTGCATCACTGTGTTGCATTTGTTTGCTTTCTTTACAGGCACACTACTATTTTCTAAAGTTAGCATAGCATTGGAGGACTGAGTTTAATAATTAATTTAATATTCTGATACCTAATAATACATTGCAACTTGTGTATATAACAAATTCCATAAGATCATAAGGTTTACATTGGGAATACATTGTAGCAGTAGTTTGAAAGCTCTGTTAATTAAGTAACTTAACAAAAATGTGAACCTTGGAAGAAGCCAATTAAATAGAATAGATGTGCATAGTCTTGAGTTACACCAACCCTTCTTCTTATACAAAGCTGATTAACTGCATCAAATACATTTCTCTTAGCCTGGATACAGCAAAGCAGCTCTTTTTTGATTGTGCTTCAAAAACTATTTTGGTCTTGTTCTTCCTTCAAATTTTTTCACATCAATTCTCATTCTTAGAGTATGCTTGCTACACTGAAAGAGAGCATGATTTGGAAATGAAAAGGGAACATAAAAGAAAGATTGTCAAGTATCTGGATATCAAAAGAGCATTAGGGAGTGAGTGATACATTGCAGGCTCAATTGCAGGTACAGATGAAATGATTTAAAACACAGCTTGTCAGCAAGTTTTCAGAAATGCAATACACTGAAGGTAGCTGTTGCCCCAGATTGGTATCACAAGAGTAGTGGTGTGATTGCGCAGTACCTTCACACTGTTCTGACTCACCTCTCTTATTTGACTTGTTTAATCAGCTCAGCTTTACATGGGAAAATGCGGGAGTAAGGAAAAGCTGAAGGAGAAATAGAGAAGTTCAGATATGCTATGCCAGTTTTCCAGTGTCAGTACCTAACAGCTGGAGTGAAGTTTCTTGACAATGAAAAAGATGCCTAGAAATATTTTAGTCATCCTTATTCTTGAGAGTGGCATTGGCCTGTATTCTTGCCAATTTCATGCTCAAAATTGCTATACTCCTTGTTGTATCAAGCACTGAGGCCCAGATATCTCTTTCTTTACTTAGTTAAGTGCGTAAATAGAGAGCCTGCAGGCTTCTCTCTCCCTAATCTGCACAGTGTCCATGCAAATTGGGAACTTGGCTTGACTTCAGGCTTACCAAAGTGGTTTTCATACCCCTTTACTAAGCCTGTGTGTCATATTCAGTTGAAGAGCTCTTAGGGGAAAAGAAGGGAAAGCAGAGGTGATGCTGTAGGTTCTAGCTTCCTTACACAGAAATGTAAGCTCAAGCAGTAGACCTGAGTATCCGTGAAGTACAGGTTAAAAAAATTGTCTGTTGCTGGCAGATGAGTTTTTGGGGAAAGGTCAGGCTTAAATATCTGACCTCAGAAGGAAGATCTTTACATGCTAAATGCACATTGAGGTAGATGTGGTGCAAATATGGAGACATACAGGACTGCAGCCTGATCTTGCTCCCTGGGTTGTTTGTTTTTACTTTTTTTTTGGCCAAGGTAGCTCCTGATTTTCTGCTACTGGCTGTTGTGAGTTGCATTTGAATATGTTTTTATCTCTGTATACACAATTAAGGCCTGTATGCATGATAAAGCACAGTTTCTCCTGGTAGCAGAGCATCCCGAAACATTACAGGTATCTGAAACAAACCATTTCACAGACATAAATGATTCACCTATTAATTAAATACATGAAAAACAACAACAACAACAACAACAACTATGCAGTACCAAATATTCTCCTATATCAAATTAAATTTGGTTAAGTTCATTATTGTGATTCACTAAAACTGCAAATCTCTCAGTTATTCAAAGCCCAATCATCTTCATGCTTTGATGTCCCCAAAACTTTCCAAACAAATAAGCTAGTTGAGTGAACACCCCTTCCACAAAGTCACATTTCCGTGAATACCATTTACCACTTCATACGCATCAACCTATTATGCAGCGCTGGGAGTCTAACAAGACATAGAGGAAATACTGTAATGAAATTCAAGACATCATTTAAACATTCTTCTAGTCTTTTAGTTAGATGAATGTCCACTGAGAATTTAGATAGCCTGGCATTTTAATAACTCTGATATTATTATGATTAGGATATATTACCAACTAATGCAGAAGACCAGATATTACTTAACAGGTATCTGTCTATCATTATGTTCAGTATGCAGGTCAAAGTGACCAGTCTCCACTGCTGCTAGTCAAATAATAGTCTTCATAATACGAAGACTGCATAATAATAATTTATGGGCTAGAGTAATCACTTTTATCTTCTGTGTGATTAATTAAATCGTGTGACTGTTAGCACACATAACATCCATTGGAAGATACATTGCATTTAAAATTGAATTGTATCTTATCCACTATTTATGATTTTGGACAATTTCTGTTGAAGCTTTGGAACAGCACTGAAATATGCCAGCAAAATATGTGATTTCTAAACACTTCATTTAAAGAAGAGTCACAAAGCATCTTTTTTAAATGCATGAATAAAATTTGGAAAAAAAAAACAATTGCAAAAATATTTAATGTGGCCATTCAGTGTGATCTTATGGGGGATTTCACAAGGGCATGTCACATCCTCTACTGTACAGAGGTCCAATGTACATCAGCGCTTAAGTATCCTACTCACACTATAAAACACATGAATGGCTCCCTCACAGCACAAACACCTTACAAGAGGTTCTAATGTCTTGGATTTCACATAGCTGGTAATACTTACAGAAGACTTTGAGGATGCTTTATTGTCTCCTTCTCTTTCCCATCAACAACTTAATGCTATGCTTTTCTGCATACTGAAAGCACAACGTCCTTCCAGGTGACCTTTTTTTCCAGGTGAATTTTTATCTATATCTCTCTTAGACACTTAACATTTTTTTAACAAAATGCTGTAAACTAATTCCTAAGTTGTCTACTAAAAAGGTTTAGAAAACCATTGCTGAATTAACTGAGGTTTCATTATGTATTTTTCTTAGAATTTTCCCACACTGTGTATCCTGGAGTAGCTATTACACTTTCTTAGAGAAAACTTTATTCTCTCTACTTCTTACAACAATATTAGGGCAAATCTTATCATTGAATTTTCTGTTTAATTAAGATTTCAAAATGTTTTCTCTGTAATTTGTTAAACTATAAACTCGATTAACCATTATGTGTGTATATAAGCACGCTGCTCTTCTGTCATGAGCACCTCAAAAATTTTGTAGAAATGACAGCTGTCCAAACTACACCTGTCAGACATGACTTAAATAGAGATTAAATATATAGATTATCTTAAACAGAGATAAGATATATAGAATCTAAAGCAGTTAGAAAGAACAGAGTAAAAAAAAATGCTGAACTGGATATATTTTTGTTAGGTTAAAGGGCAAATAGTGTTACTGTGGGCACTGGATGTTACTCCTGGGTAATGTAACAAATCAGCAATGCTCCTACCGTCCCCTGCAAATCAGCACTGCAAAGAACGTAACAATCAGGAACAATGCAAGAGAGTGGAGCATTTCATTCCTATCTGTGTGGTGACATGCCCGCAGGTTGCTTTGTTTTACAGCTTGAATATGTCAGGAATAGCAAGCAGAAATGTGTGTACTCACATGCAGAATTAGGCTTGAACTATAGTATTCTGTTATCATAAAGTGCAACAATAAATAGGATTCAATAGGTGATAAGAAGAAGTTTCACTCGGTATAAGTAGACCTCTTGTTTGCAAAGGATCAGCACAGGATATATGCAATACTTATGTCAAGGCTTTAAATGGGATTAAAACAGCTCTAGCACTATCACTGAGAAAATTTCCTGTATTGCCATTTGCCTTGAAACTTCTTTGTGCTTACAAAAAGCTCTCACACAATACCTGCCCTGATATGCGTGCTATTTCATGTAATTGCAAAAGCCACAAAACTGCGCTAAGTAATTATCAGAGAAGCAAAAACATTTAGATTGTTTTGAGTCTTACAGCACATTTTGGACTGCAGCCGATGGTGGCTTTAAAGCATTGTTACTTTTTAATCTCATTTTTAATTCAGAAAACACTTCTTATTGGATTTGTTTAGTTTTACTCAATACCCAATTTAACTGAGGAAATAGATACTAGACCTAGGAAAAGTAATTTCTAGCCATTCATTACATCTGAAGTAATTATGTTTAAACACTGTTGTTCAGCATATTAAAAAAAAATCTGCACACAACTGAACTTCCATTATTATTATTATTCAACTGAACTGGTATTATTACTGTGGTAGTGATATGATGTTTTGTGAAGTTCATTTTAATAATGAAACAGATTCAGTGGCAAAATTGAGCTGTCTAAATAATGGAAGGATGAAATCGAGTTTTGGATGCTGCCATAAATTATTACGAGATATTTTTCTGATAAGCATTTGCAGACAGCAATGATAATACTGGAATTTGCCAAGGAAGTGTCTGAAAGCAGTTTCAAAGAAAGCTCAGTGAAAACATTCATGCAAAGATGTTTCTCATCATTGTGTCAGTGACCACAGGGAGGTGCTGGCACATTCATTTCTCTCACTTTAGGTTGCATCCTTGGCATTGCTCATATATTTAAAAACAGCCAAATTGGTTCCAGGAATCCAGGCCTCTGAACTGGAAGAAGGAAAACTTTGCATGTATTTTCACTAAAATGTTTCAGTGCAGTTCTCCCAAGAACCCCAATGCTGAGTGTTAGAGCTCTGGGAAGAGCTCACTATTTTAAGATCTCTATGCATTTTTAGAATCAGTCACCTCTGAACCACACTCATATTCCTTCTCTACCTATGCTTGCACTGAAGTCAAAAGACCATGTCCAGGTAGCCTGCACTTTGAATCTCTCCTTATGGAAACTCCTACAAGCCCAGAATTTTGTGCAAAAAAATAACAAGCTATTAATTCTTTTAATTCCAATTCAAATCATTACAGATTTTATTTATTTTTTTTTTCTCAAAGGCCATCTAAAACAGCCTGTTCTAAAAACTGCTCAGATGTGAATTGTAAGCAGCTAGTATTACTTTGAAAGAGGAATGGAAGAATATGCTACTGTTCTGCTCCAGTTTTCAGAATGACAGAAGCTAAGACCTTCTACTTAACATTTCACTTCTCCAATTCTTTTTCATGTAAAATGAAGATAGATGTTATGATTGCAATGCATTATACACTATCCTATCTCAATTTCTGTTATTTTGGTGGGGTTTTTTTTGTGTTTGTTTTGTTTTTTCAACCTTGTTGCATTGTGTGTTACTAAAGTGCTGTGAAATAGCTTCACCTCTGTGTGATACTTACCTTGACACTGACTTGGATACTAGCTTGATGACTCAACAGATGATGGATGGGATACAAAACAACAGGCAGGAGTGTTATCAAAGAGAAAAGGAAGATGTCTTTATTAAAGATGTCTAAATCTAAGGTGAAAATATGATCTCTGAATATGTGATAATATTAATGATGATGACTTAAAATGCTATTCATAAGGTACTTAAATTACTTCTCCTGCTAACTGCAATTTAGAATTTGAAAAATATGTGGAATCCAAGTGTATTCTCTTCCTGATGCACAGAAAAATATACTTTTGTTTTTAAATGCTGGTAGAGTCACTAGATGTATATTTTAGCAGAAGTATAGACCGAAAATAAATGCTTACGTATTGTGTTAGAAAGAATAATTGTGAAGTGTCAGTGGTTTACGGGGTGGTTCGGCCCGGTTCTGCACTGCCTGATGTGGACTCCGTGTACCTGGAGCTATTGATAATCCATGGAGCTGGAGCATGAACTCCCAGTGTGCTACATGTTGTTATGATGTGGAATACCAATAACAAAAAACATAAAAACATGACATGAAGAGAAATGTATCCTGCACTCAGAGTTTCTTTTTTTTTTCTTTCCTGATTTCTTGCTGGGATTGAAGCTTGGTGAGCTGCAGTTACAAAGGGAATGTGTGTGCCTCAGTGTCACTCCAGTCCCCGTGGGCTGTACATTAGTCTCTGCTGATTCACTGACAGAAAAGGAGTTCTCAAACACAGTGCTGTACTGTATTATAACTGTTTGCCCTGTTACTATGTTCTTCTCAGGAGCCCCTGGCCCATGCCTGCAGCCAGGTGGCAGACCGTCAACACAGGAGGAGCCATGGCTCTGTGCTTTTAGCTCTCCCTGAAACATAGGGAGAACTGACTTCATCTCATTTCCATACAAATTGCCAAGACGAACAGGAGCTGAGAACTTCTTCGCTGCTGATATGGAGCAGAGCCCTGAGTGAAAAATCTCACTGAAGTAAACGTGTTTGGATCAGAACTTCAAGACATGCTGAAGTCTTTATGTCCATCCAGAATGAGCTTCACCGAAGTCAGGTCAATCCCATTCTGTTTTACTGATAACTACCACCACTGAACTGTAAGATGTATGTTAGCAAAAACTATTTTGTGTATATTGCCAGGAAAATTTCTGTTTTCTCCCCTTAACATTCATTCAGATGTAGAAACACAAAACCAAGTGCTAACGTTATAGAAAACCTGTATGACAAATGCATATTTGCTGAACTCCAGAGACTTCTTCAGTCTCTAGAAATCAGCCATAAAGCAAGAAACAGCGGTTTCTGCAGGTATGTAATAGAAAAAAATAATAATGGAAGGAAAGCATTTTTAATATTACAGAATCACAGAATTGTAGGGGTTGGAAGAAACCTCTGGAGATTATCAGATCCACCCCCTGCTAAAGCATGGTCTCTACAGCAAGTCATACAGGAAAGCATCCAAATGGGTCTCGAATACCTCCAGTGAAGGAGGCTCCACTACCTTTCTGGGCAGGTTGTTCCAGTGCTCTGTCACCAACACAACAAACTCTTTGTCCTGTTCACATAAAATTTCCAGTTTCCCAGTTTTGTTTATTGTTGGTTACTACTGAAAAGATTCCAACCCCAACTGCTTGACTCCTGCACTTCTGATATTTACAAACAGTTACGAGATCCCTTCTCAGCCTTCTCTTCTCCAGGCTGAAAACAGAAGGTCTCTCAGCCCTTCCTCATACAGGCAATACTCCAGGCCCCTGTTCATCTTTGTGGTCTTCCACTGGATTTTCTCTAGAAGTTCCCTGTCTTTCCTGAACTGAGGAGCCCAGGACTGGACACAGTACTCCAGTTGTGGCCTCACCAGGGTAGAGCAGATGGGGAGGATCACCTTCCTTGGGCTGCTGGCCATGCTTTTTGTAGTACACCCCAGGATACCGTTGGCCTTTTTGACCACTACGGGTGTACACTGGCTCATAGTATCTGTAGCCCACTCAGGTGCTCCCCTGCAGAGCTCCTTTCTAGTAGGTCATCCAATAGTCTGTGTTGATGCATGCAGTTATTCCTCCCCAGGTGTATGCAAGACTACACACTTCTCTTGTTGAAACTCACCGTATTCCTCCCTGCCCAACTCTCCAGTCTTTACAAGCCCTGTTGAATAACAGCACATCCTTCCTCAGAGTCAGCCACTCCTTCCAGCTTTATATCATCAACAAACTTGCTGAAGGTGGACTCAACCCCTTCATCCAGTTCATTAGTAAAGATGCTGAACAAGACTGGACAGAGTTAGGGACCCCTGGGGAATACTGCTAGTTACAGATCTCCAACTAGACTCTGCACCACTGATCACAACCCCGTAAACAGATTAACCAAATTTCTTCATTATTCAGACTCTGAACCCTCAGAACTGCATAGGATAAAGCATTTATTCCCATTTCTGACAGTAGTACTTTGCTCCAAAAAATAATGTTCTAATTTATTTTCATGGAAACAACAGATACAAAGAGCACAATAACCCTGTCTGGTAGAGCAACTTCTCAGCAGCAAAACACTCATTTTCAGTATAGTCACCACCACTGGCTATGAATTTTCACCAGCAATGAGTGGTCTGCATGCAACACTCATAAAAATCTGCACTAGCTGAGGCAATCAGCTGCCACTGTCTCCACTGCTGAAACATCTCATCCACCACCACACTTTGTCAGACAGCTCTTCTGCTGCCATCCGTCACACAGCAACAAAATGCAGTGGAATACTGGCTGGAAGGTTTAGCCTCTTCCCTCATACTGTTGACATCAACCTCTGACATTTGGGCCAATATAATAAAATATGAGGCATTACATTTGGAACAGACCCTACATACATATTAAGCAGGACACAAGTGTGTATGAATACATATTTTATTTATACATATACTATTCAAATATAAATTTATGCATTTGTGAATATATGTGTATACATTTACATTTTAAAAAAGTAGATCGATAATTGCTCAGTAGTGAAGATACTATTTTTCTGTTGTTCTTTTTTCCTTTTTTTTTCTCTTCAGTGCAATGCAGACACAAAGCTCTGGTACCAGTTTTGGTTAACAGCTTTTTATTTTTATTTCTTGGCAGTATCATCTGGCATCTTGGCAGAAAACGTAAGCAATTTTTTTGGGAGCTCCATACTTCTCTCTTGGTACAGCTAGTGCTAATGGCCTGTGTGAGGGATCTCATCCTCTTTACCAATCTTGTTCCATGTTGTAGGTTTTCTATTCAGGGAACTCACTGATTTTCCACTTGTGCATAAGCTCTCACAGAATAGTCTGCAATTTGTCAATACCAGAAATTGCTAGAACATTGTGATGTTGACCTCTTATAAAGTCACGTAATCCCTTCTAGCATGTAATTCATATTAGCCTGTTACTGTAAACTTTCCTCTCTCTCTTTTTCTTGTTAATTCTCACATGAAAATGAATTATTTTTACACTTCAGATATTGTAATCTTGTCATTGTGATCTTGTCATTGGTGCTGTTCAACATCTTTATCAGCGACACAGACAACGGGATTGAGTGTATCCTCAGCAAGTTTGCTGATGACTCTAAGCCAAGTGATGCAGTTGGCACAACAGAATGAAGCAGTGCCATCCAGAAGGACCTGAACATGCTCAAAAAGTAAGTACATGAAAATCTGATGAAGTTTAACAGGGCCAAGAGCAGGATGATGTTGGGTCAGGGCAATTACAGACATGAACGCATATCAGAAGAACTCACTGGGAGCAGCTGTGCAAAGAAGGACTCAGGTGACCTGGATGAAAAGCTGGATATGAGCCAGCAATTTGCACTCGCAGATCAGAAGGACAATAGGACAGTAGGGGTGCGCTAAGAGGGTGACCAGCAGGGAGATGGAGGGAATTGTCCCCCTCCACTCTGCCCTCATGATGCCATACAGGAATACTGTGTCCAAGCCTGGAGGCTCCAGGTAGAGAAGATGTGGAGCTGTTGGAGCAGGTCCAGAGCAGGGCCCCAGTGCTGATCAGAAGTTTGGAGCACCTCTCCTGTGAATAAAAGTGGAGGGAGATAAGCTTGTTTATCTTGGAGAAGAGAAGGCTCTTGTGTGACCTCATTGGGGTCTTCTTGTACTTGAGGAGAGCTTACCAGCAGGAGGGGGACCAACTTATTACATGGTCTGATAGTGATATCGTAAGAGCGAATGGCTTTAAACTAAAAGAGGAGAGATTATGTTAAATATTAGGAAGACAGTTTCTACTCAGAGTGTGGCGAGATGCTGGAACAGGCTGTCCAGAGAAATGATGGAGCCCCCATCACTGGAGGCCAGGACAGCCTGATCTGTTGGGTGGCAACATTGCCAATGACAGAGGGGCTGGAACTAAATGATCTTTGAGGTTTCCTCCAACCTAAGCCACTATATGAGTTTAAGTTTTGTGGAAAATACGATACATAATAGACAGCTCATCCTGCAATTTTGAAACCCACAATTAGACTGAATATATGTTGCTTAAAATACATTAAGTAAACTGTCCAATTCTATAGTCATATCTCACTGTCCCAGATGTTTTTTGAGAAATTATACCTTCTGAGAAAAATCTATTTCCCCTGTGGTTTTCTGCAAGCTAAAGACATTTCTGTACCACTTTCTATTAAAAAAAAAAAAAACAAAAAAACAAAAAAACCTGTATATCTTTCCTCTTTCAGATGCAGCAGTATCATCAGAACAATAATTTGAAAGCACAAAGAGACTGAAACATCCCTCTGTAACTGTATTACTGCATCAAGACATGTATCACCCCCACGCCATATAACAATGTATTCTGCAAGTTTACTTTTCTGTCTGAATCTATGGGAAAATGAGGTCTGTCATTTGCATTTACTACTGGAACTCAGCTAATTCAAGTAAGGCAGGCTGATATTACATGACAACTCAGCAGAAAACCCCACATCCAATCTGCTCTGTTATTTCCATCAATGTCAAAGGACATTAACTCTAAAAGAGTCCCTTTATTTTCAGCTTGAATGAAGACTTTGATTTCAACTCAGCAATATTCCCCAGCTAGTCATAAGAGGGATTCTCATCTTTGGTGTCATGTTGGTGTAAGATGTTCAAGTTACCTCTGTAACAGGTGGGTATGACCCAACTGCTCTGATACAGGTTTCTTGTCCCACTGGAGAATCCATGGGACATGCAAGTCATCTGTGTGGCTTGATAGATGAACACAGGTCTTGCACATCTGTAATGACAGACAAGGTCCACAGTGGAACATCAGGGCCTCAATAGGTATCTTATGGGGTCAAAAATATTACATAGGTTTCTCCAAAAGTAATGCAACCTGCTTATTTCCATGGAAAACGCAAAAGGTGCATAGTGTACAATAACACTTCTTGATAGAGAAAATAAAAGCAAATTCTCAGCTATAAAAAACTATTTTTCAGCACAGTCACCACCATTAGCTATGTACTTTCACCAGCAATGATCAAAAGCCTGCATGCCATGCTTAAAAGAATCTGCACCAGCAGAAGTGACCACTGCTGAAACATACTATCCACTACCTCTCTGTGCCCACATTTGCTGTTTGGTCTCCAGAAAAGTTCAGAAAGCATTGATCAGAATCAGTGGGCAACACTTTTTCCTCATTGAGTAGTTAAATTCCACTCCTTTGCTTCATATAAACTTCCATGTCAGATGTATTTTGTCAGACTATTACTTGCAACAAAATGTAAAGAGATATTACTGGGAAGGTTCAACCTGCGCTGCCATAGCACCACCATCAGCCTCTGATGTCATGGGTCAACATAATAAAAAAAAGGAGAAATTACTTCTGGAGCATCCCTTTTAACAATCATGTGTTCTGGCAACTGAGTACTTCCAGATATGCCTGGGAGGCACAGTGTGGAATCATTCAGAGAGGCTGTTCAGAGCCTGAAAGCAAGATAGCAGTTTTAGTATGCCATTGGCACATCTGATACCTTCCAGATAACAAAGTTTTCTTTGCCTGTGATAATGAGGATGTTTTGCTTATGGTACTGAATCTAACTAGACCAGAGATTGTTGAGAATTCTTCAGAAATGGCACCTCAGTGGTACAGCAGAAGATTAATGTTGTTAGATAACATTTTGCATAATATATGTTAGGAAGATATTGCTTATTGATCTCTATGTTGAAGGCTAACTAGACCAAAACACACATGAACCACAAGAAACCAATAATCGTACAAGAAAAGGTTAGAGATTTTTCATTAGGATACTACAGCATGAGAACTTGAACATTAATGTCTGTTTTGAGACAGACTCCAATAGGTGCTGAACAGCAGCATACTGTTCCAAAGCCATTGAGTTACACATTAAACAATATGCCATTACAATTTAAAGTATATCAAATATCACGGCTTAATGTGGTTTGGGTTACCTAAGAACAGTTCTTTTCCTTCATGAACTCTGAATACTCAAAGTTCAAGGCCTTACAGCGCTTGTTCCAGTCAGAACACTTTTAAAATGCTAGTCCAATGACTTACTGTGAAAGCTATTCCTTACTCTAAGCATGAGGCCTCTGAACTCTTACTAAAAATCGGACTCTTCAGAGCAGCCTAATGCATTATATGTACAGGCAAAATGTCTTTAACAGTTACAAAAAAAAAAAAATGGAGTAAGCGCACTTAAGGGTGAGGCAGGAATTGAAAGAATCAATCTCAACATTTGTAAGCCCCCACATACTAACACAATAAAAGAGAAGCCAGACATTCATAAATACCAAAGCTTTCATCTGTAATAACTACTCCAGCAAATGCAGCTCCATGAGCTATAATGGTAACACAAATAACATGCAGTGAACTACCACAGTACACAGAAACAAGAAATAGTTCCTCAGTGCAATAAAATAAAACAGTGTGGGTGAAATATTTCATTGTGGTTATTCCTAGCAGCCCCATAGAGAAATGCAGTTTATAAAAGAAAAGCGATAACGTCCATACTGACAAGTAAGAGCTGGAGATCCAGCTCCCAAGTAACAGAACTCTGGTGTAGGCAGTGAAAGCTCCTGGAAATACAAAGAAATTCAGCTTGAAGCACAGTGTTTTGTCAACTAAAAGAGGACCACAAAACCACTAGGTCAGGTACATCCAACCTGCAGCTTGTGGCCACATGCAGCCCAACACAGCTCACTCTGCAGCCACTCTCTGCCCCTCATCATCATGGCAGCAACACCGTACCACTGAGCAGCCAGGTCCAGATCTGGGCATACACCCATATCTCACAGCAGCCACACGCTGGTGTGCAGTCAGTCCCATCCAAGATGAAAACAGAACATGGGAAGGGCACAGTGCAGTGCTGACCTAAGTTTTGGTAAATAACTGTGTGCATTTTGATGCAATGCCTAAATGCAGCCCTGAGAACACCACACATGTAGACCCAGAATGATGCACTGGTTTCACAGAAACAGGAACAAACATCCCACTAGTGTTGTGGTTTTGTTGCCTTCCTTTTTATGTTTCAATACCAAATATTATAAATCAAAATAAGTTTTATAAGGGCTGCTCAAAAAGTAATGCCTCCTATTTTATTAAGTTGGCTGCAGATGTCAGAGGTAGAGATTTGGTGGTATGGCAGTAGTGGTTGAACCTTCCTCCCTGTATTCCATTATATTTCACTGTTGTGTGAAAGATGGCAGCAGAGGGGCAGTCTGACAAAATGACATATGACAAGGAAGCATGTGTGAAGAAAAGATGTGTCATTGAATTCCTCCACACAGAAACAATGGAACTCGCTGACGATGATCAATACTGCTGAATGTTTCTGAAGACCAAACAGTGAGTATGAACCCAGTGAAGTGGTGGATGATGCATTTCAACAGTGGCAGAAGTGGAATACCGTTTGCTGGTGCTTATACTTATGAGTGACACATGCAGGCTCTTGTTCAATGCTGGTGAAAATGCATAGCTAATAGTATTGACTATGTTGAAAAAGTGTTTTGTTGCTGAAAATGTGCTCCATCAAGCTGTATTATTTGTGGTCTTTAAGTCTACTGTATTTACCATGAAAATAAACAGGAAGCATTAGTTTAGCAGCATCCTATGGCCCAGGACAATTCCTTTTCAATCAGTACAGCCAAGGGAATCCAAAATATTGGACACCCATGCACTAGGTTTTCCTCTGAATCATAGATGTCTGCTAACATCCAGCCAATATCTCATCAGAGAATATCACAGTGCCCTCTGAAGACATGCAAAGCTTTGCAGTCTTCCACTCATCTCTCTTTTTTTCTGATTGAATCATGAGAATATTGTGAGAACAACTTGAGCAGCTATGAGCTGAAGGACAGGAGGCTTGTGTAAATGCAAGCTCAAGAACAAAATGAGGAGGTCACAAAACTTGTGGTCAAGTGAAGATAAGAAAGTAGAAGAGATGTCCTGTTTTTGAAGATAAAATGACCAAACAGATGCCTCAGCTCAACGTAACATCTGTGGGAACAAGTTTGGGCTACTGTCCCCCCTCCTCCCCCCTTAAAGGTTGGAAATTTATGGTGAAAATGACTATTAGCTTTAATCCAATGACCACCAGAGATGTCAATCACTTCTTGGAATTTTTAGCCATGTCCTTGGAATGTGATGAATATGTTTGTGCTATGCCTTTAAATATGTAGTAATTTCTCTCTTCGGTGTGCACATTTGTTGAGCGAACCCCAAGCACCCAGAGCTGTAAATAAAGGGAATACCTGCTTGATATAACTCATTGGTATGTCAAGTTACTCAGTTGGTTTTCACGGCTTCATGATCATATTCAAACATCAGACAATGTGTCACCTCACATTTTTTGCTTTCCGTGCTTCCTATCCCCCTTAAACTTTTCCCAAAGGCAAACATGCCTCAGCTGGAGCTCCCTGCCTTTCAGCCATGGACCAGTGGAGCAATGTGCTTATGTCTCTGCGAACGTGTCTGGCAGCTTTTCTCCTTTGATACCTTCTGTCTCTGCTCTCTCTTGTCCCCAGCCAGTTTTACACAGTAATTGGGAGCCAGCTTTGCCACCTTGGTGTTACTTCTCCTGTGGCTCCCAGACTGGGCAGACATTTTTCGTACACAGTCAGTTCAAACTAGCCAATTGCCCTCTACTGAACCTGACATTTTTATTACATACTTCCAGTTTTTTCTTTCCTTTTCTCATCTCAATGGAATTTTTAACCCTGTGATATGCTAGTAAAAGATTTTCAGGCTTTAATATTTGGCCTACAAAACTCCTATCGTATCCTCTGATTCTTTTTAGCTATATGAAATATATTAGAATTTATATCCAATAAACATGAACTTTAAATATGCATGTGAAAGAAAGTATTCTAAAAAGATGTACAGAATAATTTCCCAAGGCATGACTCATTTTTGTACCTGGGAGTTCCAGTATTTTTAGCAGATATATCTAGACTTCTACTTCTTAGTTATTTTTCATTGCCCCAATTATACTTTTTGAAGTATGCTTAATAATTTCCCTGTCTCTTTTTATGTTTTAGTAGGAATAGTGTCCCAGTGGACCATTTTTAAGTACGAGGTACTTTCATATTTGCAGCAGAGATAATAAAAAGTGGTAATGATACACCAAAACAGCCTGCGCATTTTCTGCCAACCCCAGCTCCAAGATCCTTTAGAGCAAATCTCTTGTGCCTGCATTGAGCAAAACAAGGTCTTGATAGAATAGAAATTCTACATGCGTGGTGTTTAATGTTTCCAAGACTGTATTTTAAACTCATTAACTGTCTCATAAACCCTCCTTTCTCAGGCCTCTGTCATTACATGTCCACCTCACATGCATTAAACCAGATTTACAGGGCAGTGAGATTGCCTAAGTTGACCATGGCACTGTTTGTGTATCTGACGAAGAGTGAAATATCAGAGAGCTTTTTATGACATCAAAATATAAACCTGTAAATGGCTGGAAGAGCTGCCAAGATTGTGCCTTTATAACAGATTTTGCAGCATCACATGTACAGGTCACAGGCCTGGATAATCTGCAAGCATTTGAAAACAGTCATTCCTGTCAGGATCACACAAGGATTTCGGCTGAATGACAAGGTCCAGAATTAATATTATCGTAGAGATCAGATCTGCCTATTGCTGTCTTGGTAATGATATTGCAGAGTCAAACTACAAAAACTCTGTACAATGTATCATTCCTCGCTTTTCCAGTTTTCACATTCACCATCAGCACCCTGTTTGCACCACTCCCAATCTGACATTTGCCCTAGGACATTGGATCAAATGGATGCTATGCAGCTGATTTAACATTCATGCATACACACACTGTATTGCCCAAGGGGAAAAAAAAATCAAAAACAATAAAAAAAGCATATTTTCCCTTACCATTCCTTTCTTTGACTCACAGCTATTCAAAACAAAATCAGCTTGCCTTCCTTCAATCTTATCTTTCTTCCAAAGCCTTCAAGGGTAAGAAACAAGAAAAACTAACAAAAAAAAAAGACCAAATTTTTTTTTGCCTCTGCCCTACCTTCAAAAGCCTCAAAATTATTCAACTTTCTCTACCCAACACTAGAGAAAAAAGGTTTTTTTTCCTCCCTATTCCAATCTGAAAGATGACAAGTTTTATTTCACCCAGTGGTCTCCTTTCCCAATCATTCTACATGGTTCCCACTTTTCTGAGATCTATTCTGGATATCTTGCTAGTAAATTATCTTAACCTTATCTTAGCCCATTAATCCACATGCTGCCCTATTCCCAAAACAGACATAGAAATAAAAGTCAAACACTGAATGAATGGTTATTCTTACACCTACCTCCACACTGGGGTCTGAATAGTCCTGAGACATTTTCTTGTCTGGATATGCTGTTATATCCTGGTATAGGTTAATGACATCAAATAAAGTTGCAAAGGAAAAAAAAAAAGCAGAGTACAGTTTAAGCAAAAATATGATATTATTTAATAAAGGTTGCTAAAATGAAAAATTCTAGTATTGAAGGAAATTATAGAAACCTTTCTGCCCAATAACTAAAGAGGGTTAGTAAACTTAATAGCAGTTCCAGCAGCAAAAGCCCTCAATAAATAAAGCCAATTAATAAGAAAGGGAAGATATTAAGAGAAATAGAATCAACTGCAAAATATCTGGTATAAATAAAGAAAAACAAAACAGTGGAGCAGGAAACACAAACCTCTGTGGGATCCAGAAAAATGTAATAAAAATGAGGATGTTTTGCAGTGTAGCTCAGGAAATTGATGTACTGCATCTACAGCAGACAGAAGTCCTGTGCCTGAAGGTTGCTGGGGTAGCTCTTGGATAAATGGGTGTGTCTGGAGAATTACAAGGATTGGCAAAGTGGTACTGAGAATTAGCAAGGCAGTGTTGAGTTTTCTGATCACTTCTGAGCCTCCTTTGCTGGGAATCTCCATGGAAGCCTCACAACCAGCTGGTGGGCAGGGTGCTTTACAATGCCTGTCAAGAAATACTTCTTAGATGCCTTTCACCAATTTCACACTGAGTCCAGGGCTGACCTCTCATAATTTGAAGCACCTGTGGCAAAGAGAGTATATACTTCACTACAAGTGGCTAAAAATGAACAGCAGTGCTCAAAACAGTCATCCTGATGTCTGTTCAAACACTAACACCACCTGAGGATACACTTCAAGCTGTGGGAGCCAGAACTGTAGAAATGTTTTTCAAATGTTGTGGATTTTTTTGTTTGTTTTTGGGAGGTGGGTGTTTTTGGCCTTGTTCTTAGAAAGGCAGTTGTGAATGTGAGTCTGCAGGTCCTTTGGGATCTGACTGTAAGAGGAGGCTCAAAAGATCTGCAATAAGGTGTGTGGTTGGGAGTGACATCATAGAAAGTTTTTTGAGTCAAACCCTTAAGAATTGTTCAGCCATTAAATATAAATATGAATTGAAGAAAACAAGAGGAAAATAATACAAAATACACTGCTACAACAGCACTATAAGTGACATAAAGAGAACTAAATAGAAAAATCTACTTCTAAATTCGTGCTCAGCATTATTAAAACATAGAATTTAGACACAGAGAGGAACAGATAGGGAAGCTTTACCAAACCTTAGGCTATCACTGAATGACCCATCAGAGAGATGCTTCTGGCTCCTGATGCTCATGCTTGGTAAATCTGCCCTTCCATGGAATCCACGTGCAAATTGCTACTGAAGTAGCAATTGAGAGAGAGAAGAAACAGGTAAACACTCCCAGCGTGCTTGCCCAGTGTCTTTAGACTACACTTCTCTATTGAGCGCTAAAGAAAATACCCTAATAATGCAGTTAAGGCAGAAATAGCCTATTTTTATAACAGTAGCACGACTTTCAATAAAGCTACAGAAAATACAACCTATAAATATTTGTATTTCATTTAGAGCCTGTTTGTGAGCATCAATACTGGGACTGTACCATGCCCCCTTAGAGAGGGAGCAGTGTCTGAGTATAAAGCTTGTGACCATGTATTACTCTGACATTCAGTGAAGGACTCATGCTTTCTCATTTTTACACAGGACATTTATAAATAACTGCGGTAGAATTATATGTGTCAACACAAAAACAAGAAAGATGGAAAACACAATTGGATGATGCTAAGATGAGATGGAATAGATGTAACATGTGAAACTGGTATTGCTACACATTTCTGAAGCACCACAGGAAAATCTGGACAGAGGGGAAATCATTTACAGAGAAATATACAGCATCTTAAATAAAAAGTATTCTCAGACTCAATGTCCACACACTTTCAGTTGCTTTTCTTTCAACTTGTTTCATATGTCAAAACCTACTGGTATGAGCACGTTGAAGTGTGCAAAACTTTCAGCGTGTTAAAAAAGAAATGTATTTAATCTTATGTTTTTTGATAAAATACTTCAGTATCTAGGACAAGGAAGCCATTGATCAAAGATAATTTTAACAGCTATAATTCAGCAGACTGCACATACACCATCAAGCGACTAATAGTGAAACTTGCTACAGTTCTAGCAGAAGAAGTGCATACCACACAGATACTGTATGTGAAGTATTCATTGTTGACAAAATTTGAGGCAAGCCCACTAGTCAATACACAGCAGGAATGCCAGAGAAACATAGTACCTGTGTACCAACAAGTGGAATTGCCTGTACATGGCTGAAAGCATAAGTAATTACCTTTCAGTTGAGGAAATTCTGTATTGCTTTCTCTGCTGGTGCAAATCAGGACCAGAAAGTTTAAATAATATTTCTTCTGTGTGCATGAAATTGTTTTGGCAGTAATATGCAGAACATACAACAAAGAAAATAGACATGTATAAATATAATATTATGTTATATCAAGCATTATATTGTAGTTACACTTTTTACTAAAATGTATTCAACTAAACATTTATCCAGTGTTGTTTTAACAGAGTTCTTTATGAAGCAGATGCATTTGAGCCTCATGGAGAGACTGACTTCCTTTTGTTCTTGCTAATTATTATTCTATTTTTGCAGGATTGACTGTGATGTTTTGCCTCAGTAACATATCATTGCTAATTATAACTATTTCCTTTGACTAATTAATCAAAGGCAATTGATATTCATGGCAAAAAGAAAAAATTAAACTGCCCTGCAAGATAAGGAAGACAAATAATATTTTCAATAGCATCTTAATCCAAATGTTCAGTATTTCAAAACCCATTAACTTCAAAGGGATTAGTTGTATAAAATACTTGCGTACTGCAGTACAAATTTGCAGACATATGTAATAATCTAAAAGCAAAAATAGAGAGGGCAGAGGAAATGCACTGATGAGAAATTAGGAATAGACTACACATTCAGATTCATACTGTTAAATTTGCTCACCGCTTGAACTGACAATGTATGTTTGAGATCTGGCTTGTAAATCATAGATTCAAAGAATGGCTTAGGTTGGAAGAGGCCTTAAAGGTCATCTATTTTCATCCCCATGTCTCTAAGGGAAGCAGACCTGTCTGTCTCTTTGGTTTTGAAGTCTGGATGATGCCTGTCAGGTACAAAGGCCCATGGGGTGCAAGTGTTGTGCTGCCTTGCTTAAACCATCTCTAATTTTGGACCAGAGGAAGCCTGGATTTTGTATGATTCTGAGGTCAGGACATGATGACCTATCCACAAGACGGGCTGAGAATTGATTTGTAAACCAGCTGACCTCTGAGAACACACTGATCTGTGATCGCATATTTTGGAGAATTTTCATCCAGTTTGAAGCTGATGAGTTATAAAGACATTGCAAGGAATCTTCCTGGAATTATAACATTTTATTCTTAATACTAAGCCATGTTTGACTTTTGTTTCTCTAAAACACATCAGTCATATTTACAGAATCACAGAATCATAAGCATTGGAAAGAACCAGTGGAGATCATCTAATTCAGTAACCGTGCTAAAGTAGGTTCCCTAGAGTATGTTCTTAGTCCTGAAAAATTATTAAAGATGTGAAGGCATTTCATAAAAATGTTTGTTAGTTGTTTCATTGTTTGCGCTGGTTTTGAAGTTGGCATTTTTAACTAATCCTGCACTGTGTTTAAATTTCTAGGAGATGCTTTCATATGAATTACATTATATTTAATGCTAAAACAACTGATATCACAGATTAACATCTCCCTGTGTACATGAATCTATAAGATTCAGAGAAGAGCAACAAAACTGGTGAGGGGTCTGGAGCAAAAGTCTTATGAGGAGCGGCTGAGGGAGCTGGGATTGTTTAGCCTGGAGAAAAGGAGGCTTAGAGGAGACCTCATCGCACTCTACCACTTCCTGAAGGGAGGCTGTGGTGAGGAGGGGGTCGGCCTCTTCTCCCAGGTAACTAATGACAGGACAAGAGGGAATGGCCACAAGTTGTGCCGGGGAAGATTTAGATTAGATTTGAGGAAAAATTTTTTCTCTGAAAGAGTGGTCAGACACTGGAATGGCCTGCCTAGGGAGGGGGTTGAGGCACTGTCCCTAGCGCTGTTCAAGAAGCGTTTAGATGAGGTGCTAAGGGATTTGATTTAGTAGCTTGGTGGGTAGGGATGGTGGTGGGAGGATGGTTGGACTAGATGATCTTGTAGATCCTTTCCAACCTAATGTATCTATGAATCTATGAATCTGTGAAACCAGATTTTCAAACTTCATCTTCCTTTCAGACACCATCTTTTCTCTGTGCAAACAGATATTTCTCTTTTATAAGATACCACCAAGAATCAGTGGAAATAACTTACAGGTCTCCATGCATAACATTTTTAAAAAATCCACAAAGTAGCATTTTTTTTAACATTTGTTATCTTGGTTCTACTGAATGCTTCAGTCATTATGTATACATGGCTAAATAACTTACTACATCTAAATATATCTGCCATTTATTCGTCTCGGGTAGGTATGTTTTTCTAAAAAAAAAGAAAACAAAAATATACTTACTTCAGAAGATCAATTTTTCATACATGAGTGTCAGCTGAACTAAATTCACATCCTTCAACCTGGTTATCAAATGATTCTTGCAACAGATTTTAATTATTTATGTGAATCTCCCTTTGCTGCTTCTTCTTTTTCTCTTTTTTTTTTTTTTTTGTGTAAACTCATAATTTTGTCAGTCTTCCCTGGTATTAGGGTGTTTACACTACATTTTTAGAACACGATAAATATCAAATTTCTTCTCCTTTAATATTGTAAGCTCCCTGTCTTGTTACACTGCTAGACGATCTTTACCTCCCTTACTAACTTTCCTTATTGAAGAAATTATCATCTCCAAGAATAGCTGTTTAGCAATAGATTTCTTTATTACATATGTACCATTTATTAGAAGTTAAATTGTGATGTGTTATACAATATAGCTTTCAAATTTCCATTTCACTTCACAACTGACCAGAGACAATTTGTCACCAAAGTTTCTTGATTCTGTGAGGGAGTAGATGCACCTAAACACACCTTGTGGGTGTTTTCAGCAGGCAGATTTCTTTTACACTGTTCTCTTAAGAATCCAGAAAAGGAAACTATGAAGTGCTAGTTGAGTTTATTTAAGGAGAAGACAATGTGAGTTGATGGAGTAACAGGTAATGCAAAAATGTTGGTGAAACAGCTGAAATAAGCCTCCCCAGGAATATACATGTCTGACCATTTTTCCTTTATTGCGTGGGCTATGTTTATACATAGTCACAGCATTCTGTATTTAAATGGTACTTCAAAGAAAAATGGAATTAGCAACCAAATTAATGATCTTGATACCTCGATTGATGAAGTTAATATTACGGGTCAATGAAACTTAAATGAAAGTAATATAGTAGATATGTATTGTCTGAAAAAGATTTTTCATTCGAAACTGAAGTCTTTAAGTAGAAAATCATGGAATCACAGAACTGCAGGGGTTGGAAGGGACCTCCAGAGACCATTGAGTCCAACCCCCCTGTCAAAGCAGCTCCCTGGCCCAGGTTGCACAGGTAGGTGTCCAGGTCCAGGTGGGTCTTGAATGTCTCCAGAGAAGGAGACTCCACCACCTCTCTGGGCAGCCTGTGCCAGTGCTCCATCATCCTCACTGTGAAGAAGTTCCCATGCACATTTGTACAGAACTTCCTATGCTCCAGTTTGTGGCCATTTCGAAGATTGTATGTAGATGGATTAGAAAACGAAAGCAGGAGAAACAATCTGTCACCCTGACTAGCTCGAAGGAAAGAAAAAAGAAAAAAAAGGAAAAAAACAGGTGATACCTCTTTAAATAAATGTTTATAGAAATCTTTTTGGATGCATCCTTTGTCATGCAAAGGACAGAGAGCAGAGCACCTGGTGGCCTCCGCAAAGCAATGATAATAAAGTTCTCTAATTACAGTAATATAGATAAGCTGTTACAGCTGGCTAGACTGAATAAAATTCTGATTTATAATTCAGAAAAGTATTGCTATTCCTTGATTGCAGTATGAAAATACAAAGGAAGCAGAATACATAGAAACTGAGAGGAAGCTTTGGGATTATCAAATTGAGCGCCTGCTTTATACTGCTAAACTTGAATTTGATGTGGGTGAAACCAGACTTTCTTCCATACTATGGAGTGATTATCAGCTTTGATTTACACTAGAGAGGAAGAAGCAAGATTGCTGTAAAACAGCAGTAATATCCTGAACATCCCAATGTACAGGCTTAATAGACCTAACAAGTGTGGAGTCCGCAAGGCTCATTCTTGGGATTAACTCTGGATTTCATCCTCAAAGCAGAGCACAGAAGGATTTTAAACTCATGATTCTTCTTTTTTGAAGACCTTTTCCTTTTCAGGGTTGTATACCATGGTATACAAAGTGTTTTCCTCCTGGGAAAGGATGCATACTTTGCAGCTTTTGGTGGGCTTTTAAACTTTGCAGGTGTGTATGCATACACACCAACTCACACAGATATGTCTGCAAAGGGAAAGTCATTATACATACACAAACACAAAGACTCTCTCATGCACATTGTTTAGCATTAGCTTGGTACAAAACCTGCAAAAAAGGTTCTGCAGGCTGAGTTCTGTAGTCACAGGCACTCCTCACTCTGCACGAGGTAGATTAAGCTGTAAAATACCACAGGAAAAAATAAATAGAGTTAAATTAAAAAAAAAATAATAGCTACAGCCAGTTCATTCATCTTTAAAAATAAAGATGTGGTTGTCTTATGTTCAAAAGCTACACATTTAGTAAAGTTTTTTTCATTTATAATTATGTTTTTGTTTCTGTCTATCTAAGAATGGTACAGATTTACTACGATATTATGGCCTTAAATATAGCAATGGAGTAAATACTTCATAAATATTCTGTATTGTTCTTCTCTTGAGGATTTTCATGGTAGGGGGTTACAGGAAATAACGTTTTCCACCGCAGTAACTGTGGCAGTTTCTGTGCAGGTAAGTCAGCTGAAAACATGGTCAGATCCTCCCAGGCTAGGTCTTCATTGAGTTGTCTTGTAGCCACTTTTGTTAACTGTTACCTGGCAAGGAAACAGGTACCACAACTGCATTCCCATGTTTTACACTTCATCTTCTGTAAAGTTTCTATAGGTGGCAGGTAACAGAACAGCAATAATAATCCTTTCCTCTGCTTTCTGTGTTCACTGCAAATTGCTGACAAGTCTTCCTGATAACCTTAGAAAAATAGTAGATATCCATTATATGCAAAACATTGTGAGATTGCAGACCCCCATGCTGGAGTGGTGGAGGGCTGGAGCTGTTGCACCTCAAAGCCAGCTATCAAATTTGCTTCCAACAGCAGCTCTTGAAGATTTATCACCTTAAAAAAAAAAAAAAAAAAAGACAAATAAAACAAATGGAGTGAAAAAGTGGAAGTGTTTGCCACTAACAATCCCCTTGCATTCCTGTCACATGCTGCATTCTCCTAAAACCTCTCCTCTCCAGATAAGCAGACTGAAATTGTCAAAGAGTTTGACAGTTACTAGAAGTGAATGTGACAGTTTCCGTCTCTTGGTGGGCCAGAAGAATATCCTGAAGGAGAAGGAATTACTTCTTTCACAAATATTTGCTGCATTTATACTCGCAAACAGGATTTTAGAAGGATGCTTAGACATGATCATTGTATAGTAAGGAGAGAATGGTGAGGCCACACCTCGAGTACTGCATTCAGTTTTGGGCCCCTCACTTCAAGAAAAACACTGAGGTCCTGGAGTGTGTCTGGGAGGGCAATGAAGCTGGTGTGAGGTCTGGAGGACAGGCCTTATGGAGAGCTGCTGTGGGAAGTGTGGATGTTTACTCTGGAGAAGAGGAGGCTCAAGGGAGACCTTACAGCTGTCTACAACTACCTGAAAGGAAGCTGTGGTGAGGTGGGGGTCAAACTCTTCTCCAGCATAACTAGCAATAGGATGAGATGGAGTGTCCTCAAGTTCAGCCAAGTGAGATTCAGGTTGGGCATTAAGAATAATATCTTCTCCATAAGAGTGGTGAGGTGCTGGAATGGGCTACCCAGGGAGGTGGTGTAATCACTGTCCTCAGTGGTGTTCAAGAAATATTTAGATGTGGTACTGAGGGACATGGTTTAGTGGGGAAATACTGGTGGCATGTAGATGGTTGGACCAGATGAGCTTGGAGGTCTTTTCCAACCTTGGTGTTTCTATGATTCTATGATACTATGATCTAAAAGACCAAACATGTGGAGCTTCCCACTGGATGGGAAAGCAGCTCAAGTGCCTGAAAAAAACTCTGGACAACATATTCCCCCAGTAGAAAGTATTTCAGACTGGAAAGTGTAATACACAACAGACAGCAAATTGTGGAGTGTATTAGCAAATCTGAAGTTAGATTTCAGAGGGAGACGATGGAGATGATGAAGTCTTTGTGGGCACTGCAGGTTACAGTCAAATTTTAGAATGCATGGATTATATTGCCACACATACAAACTGTAACAGAAACCATTCTGCAACATTTACATAAATCATACATGGTTTTGAAGACATAATTCCAATAAAGTTAAATCTCTGAATCATTTTTTTTTCAGTCAGACACACCAAATGTTCTTGCACTGCTTTGCTGGTTTGCTAGCATACTAATAAGGGTATAAGACTCAACAGACACAGATTTTTGTAATATCCTACCACATAGATCACAAAGTCTGGAAGCACAGAAATGCTACAAGTAGAGTTCACTTGGAAACAGGAAAATATCATCAATCACTGCACCATTTCTGCTTCCTCTATAACCTATTTGTTATTTTTATCCTGAAATATACAGAGACAGTGCTCACTCATGTCAGATCATGGTTTGCACACTTCTTCCTAATGAGGCAGAACACTAAAACAAAGGCTGATGACTCAGTTATTGTACATTCACACAGTGAATATTCAGCAGAAAATATAATGCTGCTTTTATGTTCCAAGTACAGCTATCGTATTAGCATCTTGACAGCCTATTGAGATAGGAGTTTAGCAGTAATCATTTCAATAACGTGGATGAAAAAGTTAAACATGCACTATTGTGATCTCCTGCTAGAAGACATTGAGAAAAATGCATTAGACACACATCAGCTATTTTAATTACCATTTTTTAAGCTTCACTAGTTCTTTTATCTTTTGTGCTTAATAAGCTTTTATAACAGTTTTATATTCTCTTCTTTTTTTCTTTTTTTTTTTATTTTTCCTGTGGAAACTAAGAAGCAAGTCAAATATTTTGTTTCCAATAGACAAACTTTAAAAAAATTCTTATTTTTTTCCCTTTCCATGATACTGTCTGCAAGCTAATAAACCTGAAGAGCCTCTTCTACAAGGCCAATATTTCTCATTTATCTGTCTTCAGAGTGGAAACAAATACAGATTGATACTACACTCTCCAGAGAGCTTGTGAGTTAATATCTTGGAAGAGATCTAGATCCAGCAGTGTGGACTCTTAAAATCTTACCATATTCACAAAAATTTTTACAACACAGACAGAAATTTGTTACTAACTTATATATTATTCATCTCTTGGTAAATTTTTTCATTTTAACATTTTAAAAATGATCCATGAGTATTTTAGTGGAGGACATGCATTTTGAAGAGGGCCTGTTTCACTATCACTTTCTGGTGATTCTGCTGTTAGAACAAGTTAGATCACAGGAATACTTGTTACCTATTTGTAAATCCAAAACAGATTTCAGGCTTTTTAAAGTATGTCAACAGTAAAAGTAAGAATAGGGAAAATGTGGGATGTCTTGGTAATGGGGGATGCAGAGAAGGCAGAGATACTGAATGTCTTCTTTGCTTCTGTCTTCACTGTACCCCTCAGGACTCCTGGACCATGGGGGTAGATGAGGGGATCTGGGGAATGGAAGGAGGAGATGGTCCAAGAGCACCTATGAAATATCGATATATCCAATGTACCCCATCTATGGGACCCAATGGGATGCAACCATGTGTGCTGAGGGAGCTGGCAGATGTGATTACTGAACAGCTCTCCATCATCTTTGAGAGGTTCTGGAGAATGGGAGAAGTACCTGAAGACTGGAGGATAACTAATGTCAAGCTGGTATTCAAAAAGGGCAAGAACGAGGATCCAGGGAACTATGGGCCAGGCAGCCTCACCTTTATCCCTGGAACAGTTTGTTCTGAATGCTCTTTCCAGGCAGTTGAAAGAGAAGAGGGGTATCAGGAGTAGCCAACAAGGGTTCACCAGGGAGAGGTTGTGATCAACCAACCCGATAGCCTTCTACGATGACTTTACTGGCTGGTTGGATGAGGGGAAAGCAGCAAATGCAGTCTACTTTGATTTCAGTAAGACATTTGACGCTGTCTCCCACAGCATCTTTATAACAAAGTTGAGGAAGTGTGGAACAGATGAGTGGACAGTGATTTGGGTTGAGAACTGGCTGACTGGCAGAGCTCATAAGATTGTGACTGGTGGCACAGAGTCCAGCTGGGGGCCTGTACTTAGAAGTGTTCCACAGCTGTCGGTGCTGGGTCTGGTCTTGTTCAGCATCTTCATCAATGACCTTGATGAGAAGATAAAGTCCATCCTCAGCAAGTTTGATGATGATACAAAGCTGAGAGGAGTGGCTGACACACACCAGAAGGATGTGCTGCCATTCAGCAAGACGTGGATGGGCTGGAGAGTTGGGCAGAAAGGATGCAGACGAGGTTTAACAAGAACAAGTTTAGAGTCTTGCACCTAGGGAGGAATAACTGAATGCACCGGTACAGGCTGGGGAATGACTTGCTGGAGAGGTGCTCTGCAGAGGGACCTGGGTGTCCTGGTGGACGACAGTTTGACCATGAGCCAGCAGTGTGCCCTGGTGGCCAAGAAGGCCAATGGATCCTGGGGTGCATTAAAAAGAGCATGGTCAGGAGATCGAGGGAGATGAACCTTCTCCTCTTCTCTGCCCTGGTGAGGTCTCACCTGAAGGACTGTGTCCAGTTCTGGGCTCCCTGGTACAAAAAAGACAGAGATCTCCTCGAAAGAGTCCAGCAGAGGACTACAAAGATGATGGAACACCTCCCTTATGAGGAAAGGCTGAGGGACCTAGGTCTGTTCAGCCTTGAAAAGAGAAGACTCAGAGGGGATCTGATTCATGTCTATAAATATCTAAGGTGCAGGAGGCAAAAGGATGAGGTCAAACTCTTTGCAGTGGAGTATGGCAACAGGGCAAGGGGAAATAGCCATAAACTGAAGTACAGGAAGTTCCACAAAAATGTGTGTGGGGACTTCTTCACAGTGCAGGTGACAGAGCACTGGAACAGACTGCCCAGAGAGGTGGTGGAGTCTCCTTCTCTGGAGACATTCAAGGCTCACCTGGACACCTACCTGTGCAACCTGGGCCAGGGAGCTGCTTTGGCAAGGGTGTTGGGCTAGATGATTGTCTTGCTCCAATCAATAGGAGGGAGAGGAGGTTTTTTTGATAAATGTGTACCTGAAAGTGAGATTATGACATAATGGCTCAGACATTAGCCCAACCACTTTATTACAAATTCTAGTTGGAGTGCATGCTCCTGATCATATTGCTTACCCAAGAAATATCTGGATAATTGAAGCCCCTCATAATAACTTATGCCTGAATATCAGTACATATTGTTTTTTGCATGTAAAGACGTATTTGTTAATTTTATTTAAAACCTATGCTTGTCTGTCTTTTGCCTATTAACACACTAACAGAAGAAAAGACTTCCACAACTCTCTTGATAGGAGTTAGATTTCCTCATTTCCTAGGACAGTGATCCTAACAGAAGCTACATATCCAGAAATTGTATTCAGAGCTGATTATGGGCAGTTGTAGGACCATGAAGAGATTGTGAGAATAAATATCGTTATGGAAAATATTCTGAAGAGAGACAGGTAGCTCCCGACCCTTCTTCTGTGATGCCTTATGTGTTCTAACTTTGAATTTATTTATTTATTTATTTATTCTTTGCATAAAACACAGAAATTAACAGAAATTAAACAATACTGAAAATATACATCAGATATTCTTAACCTATTTCTGAAGTATCCACTTCAAAAAAACAGTCAAACTGCAAGTCTCCGTCTCAATTTTTGGTGCTTTTTTGCTTTCATCTTCATTCCTTTCCTACAAAGAAGCTTGTGAGCTGGCCAAGGAGTCTACAATGACCCCAGTCCATATAATTACAACAATAGGACAATAGCTGTAATTGATAGAAGCTATTTCATGCCAATTTTAGCTCCACAAGTACTGCACTTTATTTCTGTATAATCAGTAGCATTGCAAATAACATGACATGCAATGCTGCCATCCTGAATAACAAAATACTCTGAGAGGTTAGAGCTGAAGATTGCAGGATTAGAGGCTGGACTGATTTGTAGGTGCTAAAAGCATTGACTGGCCTCTCCACAAAACCTCACTGACTCAATTGTCTACATTTCTATTTTTACTGTACTTGATTTTCATTTTTCTAGTTCAAAGGATATCTCAACAAAAAAAAAAAAGAACAACTGTCCCTGAGTCTGGTGTTTAGAACTATTTCATGATCTGCCTTGATAATAAAATGTTATTCCAGAAATGCATAATATACAACATTCAAATAAATAAGCTAAAGCCTTTGCCAAAGTAGATTTTGTGTCCATAAGGTATATACCCTTGGCTGCAGTAGCAAAAATGAAAAAAATATTCGTATTTAAACAGTCTTTTTTTTCAATATGATCAGAAGAAAATTTGTAACAATTCATCCAAGGGGTCTTTTTAGACTTTATTATATTTTTCTAGATACAAGTGGAAGCAAGGTGGCCTAAGAGTATTTTAATCTTCCTTGATTACCACTAGTTGATAAAATTACAGTCAGAAACAGAGCTTTATAGCAATAAGCCTCAGAAGCAACAACAAAGGTAGTTTTGTTTTAAAAGGCCCTTCAAATGAACTGTAATAATTTGGAGTCATTAGTTTTTTTAAATACCTTACTTTCTTACAGATGAAAGCTCTTAGAATCCATTTATCTGGAAAATGAATATTCATATAATTTAAATAACAGCATAACTACCAGGTGAGAATCCTGTGTATTATCATTTCCTTTTGGATTTCTTAAACTCAGCATGTAGCTGACAGTCAAAGTCACAGAACTAGTGTGCTAACATTTTTATTCGATTATCTCTTCCCTGTGATTAATAGGGCAAGGCCTTCTTTTTGCATTGGGAATCATATGATGATTATAGCCTCTCAGTGAAAAAAAAAAACAAAACTACTCAGAGGTAACAAGATTATTTGCTCACTTTAATTTTGTTGACCTTATCGTATAAAAAACAGCACACGGAATGCAGAAACAGAACAAATTATCACTAATACCCTGATGCGAATTTTCTTGTGAGACACATTTTAATTTCTTCTAGAATTTCACTGTGAAAGAATGAAGCCATTCTCTGCTCAGTATTTAACTGTGCTTGAGATTTTCCCACCCAGGTGTAGGACCTGGCACGTGTCTCTGCTAAATTTCATAAGATTGGCATGGACTCACCTGTAAAGGCTGTTTAGGTCCCTCTGCATGGAATCCCTTTTCCTGGAGTGTTTGCTGTACACTCAGCTACGCGTCATCTGCAAGCTTGCTGAGGCTGCACTCAGTCTCACTGTGTTGCCTACAAAGATGTTAAATAGCACCAGTCCCAGCACTGAACCCTAAGGAATGCCACTTTTCACCAGTATCGACTTGGACAGTGAGCCATTGACCACAATTCTTTGAATGTGACCATCCAGCCGATTCCTTATCCAGTGAGTGATCATCCAGTGGTCACTTTAATTTAGAGGCCAAGGTGTTGTGCAGGACAGTGTCAAATGCTTGACACTATCCTCAGCTGCTTCTCATACATCTTTCCTTCTAGAACACTCACCATATTTGCCGCCTTCTTCTAGACACATTCAATTAATTTTATGTTACTCTCATACTTTGGAGTCCAAAACTGAACACAGGATTTCAGATGTTGCCACACCAGTGCTGGGTATAGTAGGACAATCACTCCTTCCAACCAGCCAGCTGTTGGTGCTTAGTGCACCACAGAATATGGTTGACCCTTTTTAATCTTCAGAGTACGCTGTTGACCCATGAGAATTTACCATCAATGAAACCCCATTTCCCTCAATGTGCTACAGTTACTTGTCCCACAGACTATACACACATTTGGGATTGCACTATCTCAGGTGCAGAATTTATTGCTTTCAAAATTTTGCTGATTGTGCAGAACTCTAATTTACCAAGATGTATCTGAGGATATGGGGAAATAGGCTTCTGGGAGCTACCGGGAACTAGAGAAGTGCTTGTCAGCCATGAAGGACACAGAGAGAGGGAGAAAGTTTTCTACAGAAAAGGTCTGTAGCAGTCACTGGAGGGGGACTGTAGCCTGAGAAGATTATGTATGCAAACTCAGGTACCAGCAACAGCAGAAGCCGGGATCCAGAAACATATACTGGGTAAACCAATGACCTCATCTGCTGAAGAAGCCCACAGTGTAAATAAGTATATACATATTTTCCTGAAGAGACCTCCATCTGTTCAGGTAGAGAGGAGAAGGAGGTAGATAATGTTGTTAGTGATGTATGTGTTTATACACATGCTCAGTGCACCTGTCTGTGATCACGGGCCAGTCAAAGTATTGTGTAAATGTGCTCTTTATGCATGTGCCTACTGTGAATATCTTCATCCTCATGACTGGCAATAACTAGGGTATTGAACTGCAGCAGCTGCAGCTTCTTGGAGCTGTCAGATTAGTAATGAAATATTTTCTCCTAACACTACTGACTGTTGATATACGTGAGCTCAAAGGTATATATGTGAGGCTTAACGTCCTGGAAGAGAGTATCTTGTGGACATCCAGCTGAGATTTGGGACTGTGACATCTTTTACTCACCATAAGGAAAGACAGGATGTTTTAGGCAGAAAATATTCCTATTATAATTTGCCTCTTCTATTTGTCATCTAGAATAAAGAAGTTGTCTCTTTACAGAATTCACTGAAGTTGTCAGCTGTTTTCCCCCATGACCATACTGTATGGTAAGCAGCACTTTGTGGATCAAACTGTACATTTGTTTTGAGAAGAGGCAGCTGTTCTCCCACATTCTACCAGCAATAGATCAGAACAATTCACCTTTACTGCAACTTTAAGAAACAAGGACTACATCCTAGAAGACTACATTTGAATGGAGCTCATCTAGCAGATCACTGCTGCTGGAAAGAGTGTTAAGTTGGTTCATTGCACACAGTACAATTTTACCCTTGATAGTGTATATGCACAGCAGCAATAATCCTCAGTAAATACTCTCAGTAACTATTTTTGTATCCAAATTTACAACAGAAATGTGAATTAGGTTAAATGATGACATTTAATGTCCATAGCTTGGATTTGTTTAACTTTGTTTTCCAGTACTCATAACAGGCTGGCTCTGTAAGATTAATCAGTTTTCAGTTACAGAAAAAATGAATAACTTCTTTTTTTTTTTTTTTTTTAATATGTTAAGACTTCATCCATTTTCCTTTCACATAGTAAAATATGTAAAAATTGTTTACTTTCTTGATCTTAAGTTGTTATCTTTATGGGCTGCAGACCAAGATCTGAAATAAATCTCTGTTACGAATTTCCCCCATTTTTCTTGTTTTTCTCAATCCTAGACATACAAGGATATGTACAAAAGCAAAAATAACAACAAAATGTTCATAGCATTTAGCACTACTAGCTATTATTACTCAGTCTTATGTACAAAGCTCTTAATGCTAGGCAAGTTTACTAAGGGTTTTTGCAAGCTCAGTGTGTTTCAGTAGTTTTGGATTGGGTTTTCTTGTATTACAAATGATAACAAATATAGTAATGGTTATATTATATTCACGAAGGAATGTTCTCCTTTCCCAAATACCCTTTTTTTTCACTGAGCTCTATACAATGATAGAAAGACAAGATTATTTTCAACGTCCATGGGCACATCTGGTAAACTTTTTACTATATAACATTGCATTGATCTGGGGCATATTAGAAATACTGCTAATGCCTAATACACAGATTGCCTTCGTCTTCCCCTATCCATTTGTGATTTGTTACATTCACAGCAATGGTCTCCATGACCAAAATTTATTCTCTGTGTTTCATGTCGGTAAAATACCCAGAAGATCCCAAAAGGAAACACTAGAAAGGAGGATTTTGAAGGAATTTAGGCTACACAAAGCTGAGATGACATTTCTTGGTTTTGTGTTTAGAAGTTTTGGTTGTTATTCCTGCGGACTTTGAGAGTTTGTTCTGTTTAGGATCTTTGATAGTATGTATCCTTCACTTCACCTTTTCCTTCTTGGAAGTCAGATACAGTGGTTCTGCAATCTCCAAACATCTCTATAACTTGCACTATTTACTTAACCCAAATACTTTTAAGTATCTTTCTTCTTCTCAGTACTTTTTCTAGTTCATCTCTTCAAACAATGCCGGTTTACCTTGCCTGAAGTCTTATCCCAATTACACTGCAGCAGAATAGATCAATTTGTGTACTTTTTCTTCCAAAGCTGATTTCTCATTCAAACATTATCTTAAGCTTTGAGATCCTAAAGCTTTCAGCTCAGACCACCCTGTTCAGAGAATGGAGGCACAGAAAATAAGTAACATCCCTTACTTTATGTTAATTTGGAGTTCAGGATCTTACATTTCTTCTACTGAAAACACCGCATTTATTAAAAACCACAATTACTAAAAGCTACTTTTCAGTGTAATCTATGATCTTCATGACTTTTAGAGGCTACATTAATATTTAATAAAACTTCATATTATAAAATAATGGACTGTAATATGTAAGAAAAAGTTATTGAGAATAAAGAAAGAATAATTATTTACTTCTTAAGTGTTTTAGTGGATTTTTTACAAATAGCTAATGGATGCAGTAGTCTTCTGCAGAACTTGTATGGTGTAGAAAGCAGAAAAAACAATAAGCTGTATTACTGAAAATCTCTCTCTCAACACAATGCTGCCTCTGGAACAGATGTTTCAGATACCACATTGTTTTTATCTACTATCTCCAAACGTAGTTTTCTTTTGGAGCCTCAGCTCTTGGGTTCATACAATAAGATTTTGTCATCTTTTATCATCTTTTAGACTAACAGCGCAGCAAAGGCTTGAACCATCAGAATGATGTGTGCATTGAATGAAAACACACATTTTTTATTTTTTAGTACCTAACTTTACAGCTAAGACATCAAGTATTTCTACAGAATTATTCTAAACAAAACAGACATCCAAATGTTTTGCTCTGATGGCAGGAAAGGGATAATAATTTGATCTTAAATCATACAGGCATATCCCAAAGATCACTTGTTCCTTGTTACTATCAGTCTGAACTGTTTTTCCAAAGGTGTTGTAAACAAAATTTCAAACGGAAATTCTCTCATAGACATAGCATCAGAGTCATCATTGCTACCCATTTGGTAGCTGCAAGACTCACAATGCTTAATCTGTTTAATTTCCTTTCTTATTTTTTGTATGTTCAGTTGCAAAATAACTCATTCTCCTTTTCTTTTTCTTCCCTATTTTCATCTACATTTTCATTGCTTAAACAGATTGAAAAGTAATTATTACTCCCTTTGGTTACTTTAAGGAAGTATAAGTAATTTATCAGATAAAGGAAATCCTTGGCAATCTAGCTCTCACTTATATTAACATAAGTTTCTTAGGTATTGGTTAATGCACAGAATAAGAAAATGCTTGCATGTTTTCACTTTACAGTCAGAAAAACCCGCTCAGCTATGCCAGCACAGCTATAGTAGCACAGGTTGAAAATTATGTGAAGTTTTTTCTACATAGGACATTTATTTGATTTTGCAGCTTTCAGTATATGTGATAATGGTATCAAAGAGCATTTATAGGAGATTTCTCTTTAACGTTGTTATAGTGCTTCTATAGAGTTTTTCCACCAAATAACAACTTTTTTTTTTTTTTAATAGCTGTAATCATTATTTTACAGGGTAGATCATGTTCCTTCTCTGACAAAAACATAACCTTTATAAATTTTTATTCATTTTTGTCACTATTTAGGAGCCACAAAACTTAAATTCTTACTCCATAAGGTGAGATTTATTTGCTGGACCTACATCTACTGTTTGGATTAATTTTTTACCCTACAAGACAGTATGCATAAAAGTGTTGTATTCCTCTTCAAAGTAGGGTCCATTCTTCTTTGTTTCACCTTCTAAATTCAGGGAGAAATATCAAGAATTCTGAGGAAAAAAAATCAAAACTTTGGGAATCCTGTTTTGAATATGCTGAAGAATTTTCAGTTAACCAAAAATGTTTTTTTGTTGGTTAGTTAGTTAGATTTTTGACCAAATTTACAGTTATAACTGAGACTACTCTTTGTGTAAAGGAAAACAGAGAAGATTTTAGCATCCTTACGAATGCTAATATGAGCTCCGCTGAAATTATGTTGTTGCTAAAGCACAGTCCCACAAACTTAAGTAAAACAACTTTCACAGGATCAATATGTTTTTTATAAAAGAGCAGTGATCTCACACCATATGATTTCACTGTGAGATGAAATTTCCAAATGCAAACTCTTGCACTGCATGAAACCACTCTTCCCTCACACTGCTGTTTCTTCATCATTCAAATAAGCACTGATCAGGGAAGTGAAAGAAGGAATGAGACTTTCATTTCTCCTTTGCATCACTGTGGAAAGTTTTTGCAGTCTAATCTGAAACCATTGACTTTAGAATTGGCCACTCCCTTTCATCACATCCTTGTTTCTTTTGAAGGAGGTTCACAAATGATAGAAATGAAATGGAGTATGTCAGTGGGAGAGTACAAACAGAGGCATTAACTTCAGCTGGGGTAAATCATCCCTTTTCCAGTGAAGTTCACAGCAGTCTGGGAACATAACCAAACTGAAGGACGGCGTTGATTAAAATGACAGAGAAAAGTGGCTTCTACTAAGATGGGACATGTTTGCCAAAATAAGTGTAATCGTTCCAGTAATGATTAACAGTGACAAAGACAATGCATACATAATTAAATATTTGCTGTCTAACATCCAGGATCACAAAGGGCCTTCATTTTCATCTCAGTCTACACAACAGGAGCTTTTACACCCATCAAGAAGAAAGGGAGAAGAGAAGTTACAGGGCAAAAAATTGTATTAATTAAAAGGTAACAGGGAACACATATAAAACAGTAATAAAATGACACAGCATCATAAATAACTAAAAATCCTGATGAAAAAGCATTAGCATGCAACTTGACTAGACAGTATATATGTATTTATTTAATACATATATATTTCTCTTCATAAAATCAGTGTTATATGTATCTACGTGTAAATACAGATATCCGTGTTCTAAAACTATTAAAAAAATGTTCAAATGCATATTCACAATTAGTAAGACAAGAAAATAACTTAATGTCTGAAACAGCAAAGTGAAAAACTTTCCAGCTCAAAATAGAAACAGATTTAGAAGTCTTCTGTAGAGAACCTGAACTGAAACAAACTGACTTCAGCAGTAGGACAAGTTTCTTGATACCTCAGTTTCCTGAAGCTAAAGAATATTAAACATCTTGTTAGTCTTCCTATGTGTACAGTCAAGGGACCATGAGATTCCCTAGCAGCTGAGTAAGAAAAGAAAAAGGCATCAACTCATAGAAACCCAGCCAAGGAGTAATGGGTAAAAGAATAAAAGTCACAAATCAGAATAGGTTCCCCAGGGCAGTGGTCATGTCACCACGCTTGCTGAAGTTCAAGGTTCATTTGCATAATGCTTTCAGACATAGGGTTTAAATTTTGGTTGGTTCAGCGTGGAGCTAGGAGTTGGACTCAGTCTTCCCTGTTGATCCCTTCCAAACTGGGCCATTCTGTGATTTTATGATTCTGTGGTTCTATGAGCAAAGCACAGAGACTCTATTTGCCATGTTAAGGGTAAAGAAAAATTGTTATTTTAAAGGATAAGTCATTTTCCTCTCTCCCTGGAGTTCCCCAATTTTCTTCAGGATAGCAATGTTTCAGAGACCTGATGAACTTTATTCTGTTCCAGATTATCTGTGTCTTAGAAGGCATATGTGCCCTCCATACTGGAACATAAGCTCTGGAGCAACCATGTCAGGGAGATTATAGAGTATACTACAAAACCTCCAAGATCATCATGTCCAACCACCATCCTGACCTATCACATCCTATCACTCAACCATGTCCCAAAGTGCCATGTCCACAACTCTAGAATGTGAATCTCCAGGATTTTTGCCCATCCCTGGGCTACCATTACAATACTTTGATACAGTATCCACAACAAAAATCTTCTTAATGATTATTCTAACTCTTGCAACCTTACTCCCTGCTTCTCAATTTTTCTATCTATTTCCTCATGAATGATCTTAGTTTATGTAATCAGATACAGAAATAGTGTTTCATTAAAAGTAATTTATATTGTTTTAAAATTTTAGTTTCTACTGTCTGCTTTGGGATACTATATTTTCTGTCTATCTTCATGTGAATAAAATGCATGCGATATATGCAATTTGTTAAACATTTTCAAAGCTTGGCTTTGCTCTTTTTTTTTTTTTTTTCATACATAGTGAGGTCAGTGGGATGATTATTTCTTTAAGTTTTGCTGCACTTGTTAGGCTTTAGCACAGTGAGGATGAGCATATTTCTTTTCTCATGTTCCCAGCTTGAAATGCTATTGTGCATTTGAAGAAAAGTGTTTTCTTCATCCTTCCACCCGTTTCAGATTATGCATTCATTAAATGCAGAAGAGGGAAAGACACAACTTCCATTACATATTGCTACTTATTCATGTTGCTGCTGAGTGATGCAATCCTCAGTGCTTTTTTTCACCTTCCCTCTGCCTCTTGTGACTTCGTTTCAATGACATTATAATCAACCATCTTCAGTCTTAGTCAAGAAATACTTATTTTCTTGAAGAAGACTTTTGGAGTATCTCAAAATCTCCATGCATGCCACAGGGATGTTGGGGATTAGGCAGAGGTTAGTTTAAACCTTTCCTTAGATGCATGATGCAGTTGCTGTGTTCCTGGTTACATAATATATGTTAAGTGAGCAACAGCATCTCAATTATCTTTCTTAATTCACAGTGCAGTGATGGAGCACTGGCATAGGCTGCACAGAGGGGTGGTGGAATCTCCTTCTCTGGAGATATTCAAGACCCGCCTGAACGCCTACCTGTGCGACCTGGGCTGGAAGATGCTTTGGCAGGGGGTTGGACTGGCTATCTCTAGAGGTCCCTTCCAACCTTTACAATTCTGTTATACACCATCATTTTAGTTACATCAGTGTGAAATAGATCAGTGTACATTAGCTACTGAGGTGTCCATTCTAGTGAGCATACACATACTTGCTACCTGTTTTATTCTCAAAAGTGGTAAATGAGTTGGATGACACAAATAATTTTTGCTACAAAAGGAATTTCTCAGCCCATCTCTGATGTCTTCCCATCTCCACTCTAAGTGGCTTGATAACAAGTTTGCTAATGCTTTGATTGATCACCACATTCCTCTGGACTGCCTAGCAGTAAGATCTTCCTCTCAAAGAGCTTGTTCTTATACCTATTCTTCATCTCGATCCTTCAGCCCAAAAGTTCATAATGGTTCCTCTGCAGAAAGTAAATGATCCCAAGTCAAATCTACGCAAACCAGAGGAAATAAGTAATCAGAACTAAACACCAAGGTTAGCTGATATTCCCATAAATTGAATAATCCCATATCTAAATATTCAGCTGAGAAAGCAATATATTTGGTTGCAAAGCTGAATTTATTAGAAGCAAGAAAAGTAGAATAATGATATCTTTACACTTCAGACACAAGTGAAATTTTAATATATCATCTACTAAAAACATCTATTCAAGACTAATATTTTATGTTACTCTTGCCACTTTATAATTGTAGTTGGAGATTAAAATTGGGCTGAATAATGTTTTATACTGCATTACACATTCTTTAATAATGAAAGAAATAGATAAAACCTGAATACATTCATTTCCCCTCTAAATTGTAACTGTAGGAAGATTTATTTAAAGTAAAAAAGGAATAAAACAGAGTAGTAAGGAAAGAAGAAAGAAAATAACAGGGTGACTGGCAAGATAAAGCACAAGAACTGCATATAGACAACATAGAGATCAAAACTGAATGACACAGTTATAGACTCTCCCTATAAGAGATCACCAACATGTTTAACTAAACAAGATTCAGCTGTAGCTTCATCACATGAATCATCAATTTAATTAACAGCATGCAAATGATAAAGTAATTTCTACATATCTTGGCAAAACACAAGTTTTTAATTCATGACACCCTATGGATGACAAGAAAAGCAAGATTGTAAGAGCTATCATTGTTGGAAGAAATTGGAGCTTTTATTTTCCCTTGAGCTTGCACTATCATTTAAATACAGTCTCATTTACAATTATCCCACAGAAAGTGATTAATGTGCTCTAACAGAGTCAGGCTAAATCCAAAATACCTACTTTGTAAATACTGTCTGCCCATATTATCTATATTAGGTGCATTTCCCATTCTGCTACTTTTGCACAAATTTACTTAAAATATCTTCCATTGACAAGTGTTTGATATAAAGGCATAAGAAATGCAAGTGTCATTACTGAAATAAGGACTTCTTAAGGTATTGCAGTCCTAAGATTTTGTACTTAATCTTGTGTATATGCATTCATCAGCTTCTTATCAAGTAGATTTAATCAATGTCATGAGCTCAGGGATGTGGCAAGGAGACCCAAGAGAGTGTTTTCTACACTCTTAATTGACTAAACTTCAAGGAGCAGAAATCAAGTCATCAGAAGTCAAGGACCAAATATCCAAATTAGCTGCTATTCATACGGCCCAGTTTTATTTGAGACACTCAGCTGCAAAGGATCTTGTTTGTCTGCAAATCTGAATTTCTTGTAGGCAAGTAAAACAGAATCATGCATACTGGAGTGAAAAATCAGGGAAAAGACAATAATATGTATTTAAACTGCAACACATTCATTTTCAACATCCTAGGATTTTTGTTTTGTTTTGTTTTATCATGGCTATGTCTACATGTTTACTATGCTTATGATTTCCTTAACAAAATCCACTACTTAATTTTTCAAAGGGCTGGGGGGGATTAAAATAAAAGTAAGCTGCCTTATTGTAAATCCACAAATTTGTAATTGTATGCTGTATAGGGAACATTTTTTCAGAGGGAGGGAAAGAGGGATAAGGGTCAACAGTGGGTAAGAAATTATGGAGAAAGGAGAGGTATTGAGAGGAAGAAGATAGGAGAAAGAGAAGTGAGAAATTGAGTGAGAGGGTATGAAAGAGGGAAGAGAGGAGAAAGAATGGGAGAGGGAAGGGGAAGAGGGAAGGGAAAGTATGAGAAGGAGAAAGAGCGAATGAAAGATGGACTGACAAATGGAAAATTATTTCAGACATCTAATCAGCAACTTCCTTATGAAAAGTAAACATATCTACACATGCACAAAAAAAACTTTATTTCCCTGACAGATTTTTTTATTCTGCTAAATTAATTTTCAGTGGCTTTTTTCTAAAACTCATTGAAAAACAGAACTTTTTCCCTTTTTGCTGTCAGTGCCAGCCAGACATAACCACAACACACTGTCTGAACTTGTCTGCCATATCAGAGCCTTCTGCATTTGAACTTTAGTGTTGCAATGCTGTAGAAACTTCCCAAAATGTCCCTCTACCATTAAGCACTCCACTGAGTCCAGGTAAAACAGACATGGAGACTGATCTTTTTGCCACATATTTAGCTGTGAAATGGTGAATGGTTATTTAGGCTCTGTTCAGGCACTGTGATGTACTAAGCTGAAAAGCCACATTTCTGTCAAACTGTGTTTGAGGGTCATTCTGTGTTAAATTGGGATGAGAAGAATCAGTAATTTAATTATAATTTTAATCCCAACAGACATCTCACCTCCATTTGTCAGCTCCCAGAGATGCAAGAGGCAGTTCATTGAATTTACTGTCCGTACTATATCAAATAATCTAATATATACACTGATTAAAATGAAGACAACATTTTAATAGGGTAACAGCAGCTGCAGCACTTCAGCTGGGCTATGGCTACTTTCTTAAAAAAACTTTGATTTGACTAATCAGAGCCATTTCTCTGGGATGCTAACCACAGATATCAAGGAATACATTTGTTCCTCATGATATCTTGCAGCACACAATGGACCTGAAATGGAGGCCTGAAAAATGTGATCAACATGGAACTAAAAGCCTCTGTCAGAACAAGGCAATCTGCAGTTGAGGGACAGACATATGACAGGCTTTTGAGACCTTCCCAGTGAGTTGTTACTAGCTCTGTGTAAGTGGGGCTAAATCATCAATAATTTCCATTGATGTGAACTGTATACTGTTTTCTGAAGGATTTCTGTGAAACTCTTCGTCTTGGCGTATCTGCTAAACTGTAAGCAAAAAGACATGGAAAACGCCCTGCAAACTTAAGTGATGCTACTGTTCTCTGATTCATTCCTGTGTTAGAATGCAGTTAGCACAGAATGAAATAGGTCAAGTTCTCTGACAGTACTCCTAGTTGTCTTCCCTCATTCACGTAAACTTGTGGCCAATATATTTCGGGTTATTCCCAATGACATCTATGCAGTACTATCTCTGTTTCTGAACAGAACAATTAACAGTCTGAAATGGCCAGGACGCAGGTTACATACATAGCTTTGGCATTATTACTCATTTTGCTGGCTCTAGCTTATCAGCACAGTACGGCTTTAACTTCCTCTTCTTGCTGTTATTGTCAGGAGACAAGAAAAGTGTGTGGTGGTATGATAGGGGCTATGACTGCATCTTATCACTTGGATCTTCCATCATGCTGACTAGAGCAAATTAAACCAAAAAATAACTCGGTATCCTATTAACCTTTCATGTTTTTTTCCTCCCATATATTTTTTCAATTAAACCTCCAATTATTCCCAGTAAAATGAGAATAAAGCCCATTTCTAAGAATTAATTATATTCGGTCTTGCGGTAAGAAGCCTCAGGAAGTTATGTGTTTATGAGATTTTAATATGTTCAAGTGCAAGATCCTGCATTTGGGTCAAAGATTTCCCATACATGTGTACAAACTGGCAGGAGCACTCCTTGAGAGTAGCCCTGCTGAGAGGGCACAGGCATTTGAGTAGATGAAATGCTGGACACGACTCAGCAGTCAAGTCCAGCTTGCAGCCTAGAAGGCTAGGACTATCCTGGGTCGCAACAAAAAAAGGGTGGCAGCAGGGAGAAGGAGGGGACTGTTTCTCTATACTCTGCCCCAGTGAGGCTCCACCTGGAGTATTACATCCAGATCTGGGGCCTCCTACACAGGAAGGATGTGGAGCTTTTGGAGAAGATCCAGAGGAGGGCCAGGAAGATAATCAGAGGTCTGGAGCACCTCTCCTATGAAGACAGGCTGAAGGAGTGGGGCTTGTTTATTCTGGAGAAGAGAGGACGATGAGCAGACCTCATTACTGACTTGCAGTATTTAAAGGGAGACTATAAACAGGAGAGAAATCAATTTTTTACACAGGTAGATAGTGATAGGGCAAGGGGAAATCACACAGAATCACAGAATCAGGTTGGACCTTAAAGATCACCAAGTCCAACCACAGCCCTACCATACTACCCTCACTCTAACAACCCTCTTCTAAATAATCTCAGAGCACCACATTCAAACGTCTCTTAAACGCATCCAGGGATGGTGATTCAACCACCTGCCTGGGGAGCCTGTTCTAGTGTTTAACAACCCTTTCTGTAAAGAAGTATTTCCTAATATCCAACCTAAACTTACTCTCGCACAACTTGAAGACATTTTCCCTCGTCCTGTCACCTGTCACCAGTGAGGAGAGACCTGCCCTGCTCTCACTGTAAGCACCTTTCAGAGATTGGAAGAGAGCGATAAGATCTCCCCTCACTCTCCTTTTACCCAGAATGAACAGTCCCAGATCCCTCAGCCTCTCCTCATAGGACATATTCTCCAAGCCCTTCACAAGTTTTGTTGCCCTTCTTTGGATCTGCTGCAGTACCCCTACATCCTTTTTGTACCTAGTGGCCCAAAACTGAACACAGTACTCGAAGTGAGGCCTCAAAAAGGAATGGTTTTAAACTAGGGGATGGAAGATTTAGTTTAGATAGAAGGGGGGATTTTTTTCACTGAGAGAGTGGTGAGGTGCTGGAACAGGTTGCTCAGAGAAGTTGTGAATGCTCTGTCCCTGGAGGTATTCTACGTCAGGTTGGATGGTGCCCTGGGCAGCCTGTTCTAATACTTGATGTCAGGGGGCTTGGAACTTAATGATTATTGAAGTCCCTCGCAACACAAACAATTCTATGATTCTATGATATCTTTTGAAACACAAGGAAAAGTTCACTCCAATAAACAGAACAAACTGTGAACAAAGTGACTTTAAGAAAAACTGTAATTGAGAAATGCTCACCGAGCATCTGTTGTAGCTATCTCTTCGCCAGACAGAAACAGTCAAACACCTTATGACAGACAGAAAAAAAAAACACGAAGTAATTCACACTATGTCTAGAAGGATCAAGAACTTTGCCAGTCCACTGTCCCTGCAGTCATGTCTACAAAAAGGGAAAGTATAGCTCTCCCCAGTGTTTTCCTGAAAACCTTCTTCAAGTGCTGAGGAGCTCATGGTGGTCCATAGACTCTTTCTTGCAGGCAGAACGAGTACAGATTATAGGATTCTTCTTTTAATAGTTGAATGCCTGATATGTCTCTCAGGATCACTTCAACTCAGCTGAGCTTCAAGACTACTTTGATATTGCTGAGGGGCTGCTCCATGGATCAAGGAGCACAAATCCGACCTTGCGGTTTATGTATTTATCAGTCAAACTTAAAATGCCAGAGCTGCAGCCATCCCATTAAAATACATATATTTGAAAGTTATTGCCCTCTGAAAATTTGCATAAACATCCCATGCATATTTTATAGAAAAACTGACAAAACACATTTACAGAAAAGTGGTATGAAGCAGCTGAATAGTTTTGGGGAACAAAATATGCAGACCAATTATGACCTCATTCACTTACTGATAAATAACTCTAATGAGTTAGAAAAATGATGGTATGAATGCTATCTGTTTTTTTCAAGGACAAAGTTTGTGGAACTAAAACAAAATACCCTGTTAGAAGATAGTCATTAAGAAGTATTTCTCTTTTTAAAATCCTGAGAATAAAATGGGAAGTTACATTTTTTTCAATGATAAATTTCAAATATATGTAAAAAATAAAGTGTATATTTTTGCCTTTTGTATGTAGTCTTGCACTGTTTCTTGAAAAACAGTCAAATGTGCACATCTTTCTTCCCCCATTACCCTTAGTGAGTTTTCACAATCACATTTTTAATAACATACCTAGACACACACGCTTACTCTTTAAGTATTAAAGTTTAAGTACTAATACGTACATTGTGTTCTTTACTCAGAAGAATGCGAAGCATGCACAAGAAGCTAGTGTTTTACAGTCCTTTAAAACCAAGCTTTGTTTGCAATAAAAATTCAGGAATTAGGTCCTTTTTCATTAGATATGAAACTTCTAAATACATTTGTCAATTGCTTTTTAAAAACTTGTGGTAAAAGTTGTTTGTCTCACAATACTGAGGAAAAAAGGGTATTCCACTAAATACTGGAATGTAAGTTTACAGTCCCGGAGTAGCTGCTCTGCAGTATGAATGACTTATTATGACAAGAGTAAGGACAATATATGTAACTGCATGAAGATGTGCTATAAAAATTGTTACAGTAAGCACTTCTCAGTCAGCATGTATGTGTCTCTACTGGGATGATGTGTTAAAATTCCCCAGAAAGCAGGCAGTAATGTAAAAATATGCTAAAAATCAAATCATTGCCTAGCCAAAAACAACTTATTGCATCCTACCCTCCTACTGGCCATAGATGTATCCTGCTAAACAAATAGAAGACATACTGCTTAAACATCTTTGCAGTTGTGTTAAATACTGGGAAAAAATATGTTAGCTTAGATAAATTCTCTTGGCCATTTTCATCTGCAGGGAGTATGATCTGAGTCAGTGAAACGTACTCAGACACTGGGAAAGCAGAAGGGCAATGAGCTAGGTCAAAAGACATCTTTGAGATATTCAGTGTAGTAAATCTGTGTTTTCCCCCAGAGGTGTCTTACTCTTGTTGGCATGATCCAGAGGGAAACAGTTAATGCTCATGTGTTGGGTCAAGTACGTCAGTTTTAGGCATTTTAGTGCATAGATTGTGAACTACAGATGCGCTCAATATTTTGCCAACAATCATTTTATATTCTTGGTATAAAACATCTCTCTTCAGATAGGTGGAGTTTGATTGCCGAAGAACTAAACATTCAGCTACTGCATTCTGGGTCTTCCTGTGTAACAATATGCTAGGCTTTCATTGTCATAGATGTCAAACATGTAAAACAAGAATTCCATGAGCTTTCTCAGTAACTGGGATTCAAGTCATTCTCTATTACATTTCTTTATGAGGCTTGAAATAGACTATATGTTTGATTACATCAGTAATATCTGCATTTACAGCCTTTTTTGAAAAAAAAAAAAAAAAGAGCTGCTAAAAATTGATGGGAAAAGAAAAAAAAAACAACACAGCTCTAAAAAACACAGTTTAACATAGGATTTTTTGTATATATGAAACAATTTTTCAGAGAAGTTTGCATATACAATAGAGAGGTTGTACTCAAGTGACTGTACACTAATGTGTGGATCATGGGGAACGAGCAGTGGGAGTTGAAAGCATGTGCATGCCTACAGGGCTACAATGTCACTGGCATTACTGAGATGTGCTGGGCTGACTCTCATGACTGGAATGCAAGAATAGGAGGGTATAAATTCTTTAGGGAAGACAGGCATGATAGAAAAGGAGGGCATATTACCCTTTACATCAGTAACCACTTGGAATTCCACCTGGGAGCTGACAGAGAGATTATGGGTTAGGATTAAAGGGAAGACAGGGGAACAAGACATTTTATTTGGGGTCTGTAAAAGGCCACCTGATCAGGAAGACCAAGTGGATGCTATAAATTCACTAAACATGGTCCTCATGGGGGACTTCAACCACCTCAGTATCTGTTGCAGGGATGACACAGCAGTGCACCAGAAATCAAAGAGGTTTCTGGAATGTGTTGATGGAAACTTCCTCTTCCATGTAGTACAGGAGCCCCTGAGAAAGGGTGCTATGCTGGACCTTGTCCTCACCAATGGGAAGGGGTGGTGAGTAATGTGAAACTCAAGGGCAGCCTTAGCTTTAGTGACCATAAAATTGTGGAGTTCAAAATCCTTAGGGTGTCAAAGAGGGTGTGCAGCCAGCTTGCTATTCTGGACTTCAGCAGAGCAGTCTTTGAACTCTTCAGGGAACTGCTTGTCAGAGTGACAAGGGAGAAAGTGCATCCTGAGAAAAAGGAAAGTGGACAAGAATGCTGGGATGCCTCCATGGATCAGCAAGGAGCTCAAGGACTTATTTAAGTTCAAAAAGAAAGTCTACAGGGAGTAGAAACAGGAACAGGTTACCTGTAAGGACTACAGAGAAATTGTCCAGGCAACCAGGGGTCAGATGAGGAAAGTTAAAACACAGACAAAAGTAAAACTAGCCAGGGATATGAAGGGGAACAAGAAGAAATTCTATGGGTGTATCGGTGACATATCTGGGAGGATATGAGCCCTCTAAATAAGGAAACTGGAGACAAGGTCACAAAGGATATGTGAGAAGTTGAGGTGTTCAATGACCTCTTTGGTCATTGGAATGATGTACAAGATCAATGGAAGATGCACAAGTCCATGAGACATGACAAGGTCCATCTATGGGTTCTGAGGGAACTGGCAGATGAAGTTGCCAAGTCACTATCCACGGTAATTGAAAGGTCATGGCAGTCTGGTGAAGTTCCCACTGATTGGAAAAGGGAAACATAACCCCCAATTCAAGAAGGGTAAAAAAGAAGATCCAGGGACATCAGGTTATTGGAGCATGTCCAGAGGAGGGCCACAAAGAAGATGAGAAGGCTGGAGCACCTCACCCCTATGAGGACAGGCAGAGAGAGCTGAGGCTCTCCAACCTGTAGAAGAGAAAGCTCCAAGACAAAGAGGCCTCCCAGTGCCAGAAGGGGGCCTACAGGAAAGCTGGTGAGGGACTTTGTAGAAAGGCATGTAGCGACAGGATGAGGGGAAATGGTTTTAAGTTTGAGGAGGGTAATCTTAAAATAGATCTTAGGAAGAAACTCTTTACTGTGAGGGTGGTGAGACACTCAGTTTGCCCAAAGGAGTTCTGAATGTCCCTTCCACGAAAGCACTCAAGGCCAGCCTTTGACTTGTCCCCTCATTTTTGTCTTTGTTCTTTTACAATCTGATTTTCAGCACCTTTGCCTCAATATTTCTAAATTCAACAGAAATCTTTAATGATTACACATGCTTTTAGTACTTACAGCTCAAGAAGCTACCTTTTGTCTCCAATTGTGAACTCATTTCAGACAATACAGTTTTAATAGCATATGAATGCATTGGTTGATGCTGAGTAATGGTTGCTTTCTGGTTGTCTTTAACATATTCATCAAAACTGTAAAATTCAGTGTTTTTGGGCTCATTCTATTTTCTTCTCGAAGGAGAGCCAGTTACAGGAAATCTGATGTTAAGTCATCCATGATAAACATAATTAGGACAGATTTTTTCTTCCTTCAGACCACTTACAAACAGCCACAGGATCTGTGAAAATTCACCAACTCCCTCTATGAAACACTAGGCAGATTTCTGCTTTTCTTTTCCCACTAAAACCAACTTTTTTTTACTGGCTTTTTGAGGTCATTGTATTATTGTTACTTCTGTCAATATCCTTACCTTAAACTTTTCCACTCAGGTCGAGTATTGACCCTGTAACTCAGTAGTCCACAAACAGGCTGAACATTTTGGAAGGGGATAGGGGTTGTAGGCAGGGAAGGACATATTGCTATATATGAAAAAATATATATGAAATACATGTGTCACACACATCTGCCCCTTGTTGGGGTGTCCAAGTACTCTGAATAATATTTTCCTAAATTAAAAAGGTAAATTATTAAGCACAATGATAGTCAAGACAATAACAACATTCTCTATGCAAAGTCTGTTGGTTTTTTTGTTGTTGTTGTTTCGTCTGTTTCCTTGTTTGCTCTTCTGTTTACTGTTGCTGACATTGACATTTGAGATTATACTTTACTATGTGGGTAGAAATATTACTGAAGATATGATAAGACCGATGATCCGAACTGGATTTGTAGCTCCTGAAGCTACATGAAGATAATTCAGAATCTTACATTAGATGACTAAAATGAAGATAAGGCGTCACAGCACTGATGACATCATTAAGGAAAAAATGTTTGTTTCCATCCTCTTTTTCTGCCATTTTTAGAAATGGCACCATCAGTACAGTGTACATTACAGTACAATGTACCATTCAGTACAGATGGTTCCCAACTACCTATTCCCTTTAAAAGTATATTTATTGTTTACACACACACAGTACAGAATATATGTCTCTACATATATTTCTGCATTTTCAGCTATCAAGTAAGTCTCTCTCAGTAATGTAATCCTACTCAGCAGATATTTTCATAATTTAGAAAAAAAGGAATATGCAGACTTACTGAGCTCCTGTTAGTCCTCAGTCCCTTTGAACCAAAGCTTTTGTTAGTTTTCTTCTGTGAAACATCATCCGGGGATATAATTATACAGAACACAGTTTCGGTTATATTTTGTGATAAACAGAAGGACCCTTCAGAAAAATCAAAAGCCATGCATTTCTTTCAGGAAACCATGAAACTAAGTTAATGAATTCTGCAGAGAGGCAAAAGATATTAGTGTAGCAATGAATTCAAGCTAATGCAATAAAAGAAGTTTAGTCTCAAAGCTGTCATATTCAGTGCACTCAGAAAGTGGCCTACAGTCTTCAGACTACCCATTCCTTAAGTCTGCCTCACATTTGCTGCCTGTGTATGACCAGAGGTCACTATCTGTGAAGAATTAACACCTTAACAACTTAACTGAGTTATTGATAAAATATTTTACCTCTTGCAGAAGATCTTTTAAGATGCAAATGCTCAGCATATCACAGGAGTAAAAAATGTCCATATTTTTAATCCAGAATATGTTACCTATGAAATGCTGAAAAGCACATCTTTTGAAACTCTTAACATGTTAAATATTATACTTGTGTGTTTGGTCAATTTGAGAATATTTTATTTTGAATATTTGGAGAATATCACTTTCACAAATGTTTAAGGCCTTTCTTAATGTTAATTCTTAATATTAACTTAGCAAAAAACAATTCGATATTAATGAAGTGGAATAGACTTTGTTAAGGGCCTCATGGAAGTCTTGCTATGATTGACATTTTTCTAGAGTTCTGAAAATTACTATTCACTGTTCTAAGCAAGTATACATGTGAAGCAATAGCACTTGAAAGAAAAGAAGAAAGAAAAGAAAAATCTTGAACCTTAGGCATTAAAGTGACTGCATCTTGACATTTAAATGAAGATAAATAGGCCTTACAATGCAGACATTTATTCTCAGTAAGAGACAATAAAACTTCGTTTTTTCTCCTCTGCTATCTGGCCACCTACGAGAGAGAATTTGTTTTGAAGCAAGAGATACCCCCAAAAACCCATACTGAGCCACGTATCTGAAGAGGGCTAGAAAGGCTACATTAATTTCTTCTTTCTCACACAGACGCATAGATGGCTCCACACACTAAGCAAATCTTTTAGGTAGACTTACATTTATATAGCCATTAAGGAACTTGGAAAACCGAAAATCATCTCTGACCAGCTAATCATTTCCCAACGTCTAGCAACACAAAAAGGATTAATTAAGATTTTATTGACTCAACATCAAATATTACCTTTTGAGAAATAGGTTCTGTCATTTCTCAAGCAGTCTAATAAATTCCATAGTGATACTTTGCAAAATGTAGCTATTAGCAGAGGCAACTTACAGAGCTTCCACTGTCCCAGATTTGTCAGAGCTCTTCTTTAAGGGCTAACTGCCACCCCTCTGGTTGAATCATTTTTGGGTATGGGCACTGCACTGCTGGCAGACCAGAGAGCCATCCAAGCAATGTCATGTTAGGCAGTGTGAGTTATTACAAAGCTCCAAAGAAGTAACCAGATGCTTTAAAACATTAGTCCCTAGTTTCCAGTAACCTCTACACAATAATAGTTAAATAACAACCTGTGCTGTCTAGTAAATCTAGCTTATACCAATGTACAATTTCACAAAGAATTTAGAAGAATATAGGCATTTGATTAAAAAACAGGGCAAGGATCTGGCCACAGGAAAATCTCTTATTTTCTGATTCACAACTCAGAGCTCCTAGAGATATTACAAGAAAAAAAAATGGTCAAATTAAACCACCATGTACTCTTATATATACATATGATAATGTAGAAGAAATTGAATAAGTACACTCACTTGGCACTCAAATGATGTCCAAGACTTTTTTTGTATGTGAGAACAGTTTGAAAAACAGTTTAAACAAAAATCAGAGTTGCAATATTCACAGTTAAGAAATGCTTAATCTATTCATTTGTTCTTTTTTACTTTTCAGTCTTCAGCCTGCTTTTAATTTCAGTAATCACCTTAAAGAGTTTGTTCAACCAAAAATGGCATTTTATACAAATATCTTACAAAAGCTGTGTTCCCTTAGCCAACGTTTAATACAACATGAAAATGGCACTGTGTGTAAAAAAAATATAATAATAATCATCATCAGCTCCATAACAGCTTTGGTCTGGAAATTTTTCCAAAGGAAGACTTATTGGAAATCTGCCACTGAAATAAGATGTCATACTTCCTTCCCTTCCCCACCTCTGATTGATTTAAACAAACAAAGCATTGAGAGGCATTCAGGTTATTTGCTTTTTTCTATTCCAAGATGAAAGGTTTTTTTTTTTTGGGGGGGAGGGTGGGGGGGGTGGGAGGTGAGGGGGGTGAAAGGAAGATAAACAGCACCACAAATGTTTGGTCAGTTGTAACTGGATGATGGGGTTTGTTAAGTTACTTTTAAACTTGTATCCACACTTCTTACTAGTCCTCTGTATAAAGTTTAGCAAAACATTACTGCCATTGTTAGTAACATGCCATAGTCTTTATAATAAGTCTCCAGGATCTCAGGTCCGAGAGACTGAGGTTTGTCACAGGCTTACTCTGAGCAATATTCTGTTTTGTTTTTGCCAGTTATCTGACCAAGGGACTGTCTTAAATTTGCTCTATCACTTATGTATCTTCATATGGTGCAGCAATTGTTTTTCTCTAGATTGCAGCCAGCAGTCCCCTTCTGTAGCATTCGATGATACTGTTGAGCAGTTTTGCAGTGAAGTACAGGCTTGGTACAACAGCAAAAGCAGACTAGGAGGCAGCACAGGTTGTGGCACAGGACAGCAGAGAGCAATGTAGCATAGGCTTGGCCCTGCAGAAGCCACAGCTACAAACCACTCAGTATGCGGATAGAAAATGCAGACCTGGAGTTAGGAAAACTTCAGATTTTAGGGGTAGTGAAGAAAAATGCCGCCCAACACACAGAAAAGCACCTAAAATATGCATACACTAAATTGGGATGTAAATAGAGGCTGCAGATTTTGGAAGAAACTGCTAATGTGAACACTGCATTTGTCCTTGCAAAGGACTCCAGAAGCTTACAGTTCTCCGTAAAACACCACAATGGGGGTGACCATGATCATTTGAAGACCCAGAGGAGGATGAGAAGAGTAAGCAAAGCAAAAACAAAGCATCTGTCTTACAACTAATTTTACCATATTTTTTTCCTTATTTACCAACAGTATTTATTACACTTTTTCTGTTATAGTGAGATCAGATTTAATAATGTCTCTTGAATTACACAGTTTGGATTTCAGTGATGCTAACAGTGAACTCGTGGAGTGGTATATAAAGTGTACTTCCTCTTGGTCCATAAATAAAATTTTGAAGGTAAAGTATGTATTGAACTGACATTTGTACCATCGTATTTCTCTGCTGGATCAGACAACCAGACAATTCAGACAGCAATAGTAGTGTTTCCAGGAGACTAGAAACTGAGGGACCAAGGAAAAAAATTCCCATACCCAGCTATTGCCAAGACATTTCTTTAATGTAAAATTACCTGTTTCCCTACATATTGTTATTTTTTTGTTCTGCCTCTCAAGAAACTTCAGCTAATAGTGAAAGGAATCTTCTTAGAGATTGTAAGTCAAAATTATTATTACTGTTAACACATTCCAATTATGGCGCTGACACTGGTTTACTTTCTCCTTACATGCATGATCTGATTGCTTTGAGCACTGAAATAGGACAGTTTTTTTCTGTAGGACTGAGGCAGACAAGCAGAATGGAGAGCTGATCAAACAGCCATCACAACGTATTTCAGTGCTTTTTATAAAGAGCTGGCAAATTGCCTGGCTAATACATTTGAGATGAAACATACTGGCACCATCTGCTAAAGGAGGTTAATGTGGACTGAATTGTTTTAATGACCATCACTTGGAAATGCTCCTTCCCTTTTAAGTTATCTTCAAATTCCTTGCCTATTGATTCAGGCTTTTGATTTGTTCCGTTTTTAAATGCTTGCAGTGAAAGCTATCCAGAAAAAGATCTTCATCACTGAATCTATCAGATTGAGCATTTAAAAATCTTTAGGATCATTTACAAAATTACCTAGAGAAGGAAGACTTATTTTCATCTACATTTATAGCCTGTCACACTGCTATAGGCATCTGAACCATCCTCAAGAAAAAATCATTTACCTCCTTTCCACTTCAAAGATTCTTGCATTGCTACAGTAACACAAAACTGCTTCATCTTCATCTTCATCTTCTGTGCTTCAAGTTTGTGTAAGAAACTTTTTGCCATGGGCGGGGCATACAATACTAGAAGGGCTTTTGGTTTCTGGAATTTTCTGAATCATTTCTCTAATGAAGTCAGTAGATCCTCATATGCCTTCTGCAGTATGAAGGGCCACAATGAAGGGATACACTATCACATTCTAACCTAAGCCTGCTGCTAGAATTTGACAAAGACAATGACACTTCAATGCCTTAAATTTCACTTTTGACTGTACCCTTGTCCAGAGTCCTGGAAAAATGAAGTAAAATTCCTGGCATGAGAAGAGGTAATTTTCCCATTCTAATAAACATAAAGTCATCAGGCCAAATACAAGACAGACACCTCAGGGCAGACAGAGGAGCTAACAGGCTTATTCAAAATAGCAGTTTCCTGATCCCAAAGTAAACCAATCTCGACTGTAGATCTCTGTTCCTTGGTTAGGCAGCTAAAGCTGCACACGCTTACCCTTCTGCAAGAACACTTTTTCATCATAGGTTAATTAGCAGGCAAAGCTAACCAAAGTGACACAGCTCTTGTCCAGTCTGCAAGCACTACCACACAGCCCTTCCTGCTACAGAACAGGTGCATGCATCACTGCAGGACTGCCTGGGTCAACTGAACCCAGGAAGCTCCTAAAGTCCACTCCAACATGAAAGTTTCTTTTTCACTGTTCTGTAGCTTCTCATGTTCATGCTGTTTCAATCAGAAGCTTTTATCCTCTTTAAAATAAATGACCAATATTTGTAAAACAAAATTAAAAAATATATATATTTTAAACAGAAAAATGGAAACAAAAGCTGCGTTTCAGCCTGTCTATTAGGCCCCATGTTAGACCTTCTTTTCCTTCTATAGGATTCTACAGAGCACTTCCTCCAGAGAGAGTTTGCTTCTCCTAGCCACCACGCTTATCCTCAGTGTATGTCAGAATACTTCATCATTCCTCCAAACAAAATGGTATCACTTCTTTCCTCCTTGGATTTGTCTGTTCTAGAGCCACAAATTCTTTTCAGACATTGTTTTTCATCTTTAGCTCTTGATATTGTACCTATGTAACTGTATGTAGATGATGTTATCTCCTCTCTTGATTACTCTTGCAGGCTTTCATAGCAATAGGAACAAAAACAACAACAACAAATATCCTTTCCTCATTCTTTGTTGAGTGCACATAGCGTCCAGAAACCATCTACTTTCCTGTAAGTGGGGTGTTTGTTTTATCTTGTAGAAGAAAGGAAGGAAGAAATGTGGTAATATTTTAATAGAATCATGGTTGTACTTTGTCCACATTAGATACTGCACAGAAAAGAGTTGTTTTCATGCTCCTTCATTTCAATACATCTGTGTAACTTTACAAGCTGAAAACAGTGTGTTAAAGGATGAGAAAACTGAAGGCATTACCAGGAATGTTTATAAAGCTTTTGCATTGATGAACCTCATCTAAGCAGCTTTGATTCAAACAGCCTGTGCACTTAAGCTCAAATTCAAATCAATGAATCAATGCAGTAGAAGCTGCATTCAATGCCAAGAAAGTACGACTAAATTTAACTCAATATCAGCTTGTGGATGCTTCACACAGGCACCCATATGATAAAGTATTGGTCTGTAATCCTCAAAGCCATCGTCTGTAACTGGCAGTTTGTAAGAAGTCAGGTATTTTTTTCCTCCTCAGTATTTACTGTGGAGACACATGTGAAGACAGGAGACAACAGCACAAGGACCCACTCTCATAAATAACATGATTGACTTCAGCACATCACTTCTTCTAAAACAACCACATCCAGACCACATTTACTGGAGGCACTTTAAAAGAGTCCGTTCCCTATTATTTCCCCTGCCTGTAGCCCCTAAATTCCCTTACACACAAGCTGTCTGACCATAAGCAGCCCCAGCTCAGTCCCTTGTCTCACAGCTGCCAAGAGGCATTTCCAGCTACTGGAAGGGCACATTTGCACAGATGACCATACTGTCACTAAAACCACTCTAGCTACAGGTCATTCCATATACATCAGCTTTCTGAACACACACTGTCTCTACCTCTCGTTATTTTTATAGTCCTAATAGTTTGTCAATTACCTCCTTATTATTAACGGCTCTTGTGAATTAAGCTTCCTTACATTTGCTTATTTCTTCCTATGGTTTCAATCTTTAATTCCAGAATACCTTTCCAAAGGTGAGGAAATCTCTCAATAAAACAAATTTATAAGCATATTTGCTACTCAGAACTCAGAACTCATCCCGTTCAGTCATTTTGCTCTTGCTGCATCTGTTTCCCATCCACCCCCTAGGCTGACTGCATCAAAATGTGCTTTAATTTTGCTGTCTGTGGTCTATTCATTTTTGCTGGCATGAAATATTTCAGTTTATCCTACAGAGCAGCAGGGAGAAGCTGTAAACATACTGTTGGCTCAAATCAAATTTATATACAAAGTATATGTTTTTCAAATGTCTGCATTAAATGTTTGGGGTTTTGTTAATGTGATCCACTGAAAACTCCTTTGCTTAAGTACTGAGAAAAACATGCTTTCAGCAAACACAGTGTCCTCTCACCAGCTAAAATCTACTTCTATATTCCATATTTTAGACATTGTATGTTGTACATTGTGTATTAGCCAGCACAGTGACACAGGTGGTCTTGAGGACTTGACCCAAGAGCAGCAATGGAAATCTAACAGTTACAGACTTACTCCTTATGTGAGCATAAAAAACTGTAGCTTAGCTGTCCTGCCTACAGAAAAAAAATCTGAAATACTGTTCTGGCTACAGAAAAGCCAGAAATCTGGCTTTGTGCAAAGGTTGATAATTGAAAGTAATCCAAGGTGATTTTGTTTTGCTGTTTGTAGAGTACACACTTACTTTCTACCTCTTTCTCATTTAGATTGTGTCTCCCTCATAAAAGCAGAGAAAAACATTCATGTGAGTACTTAGCCAGCTGCATCCTCAGCCACTTTAGCTTTGAGATCATCCACGAGCAACAGAAAAATTCACAGTTCTGAAATACACTGTATTAGTGAGCTCAGTCTGAAGTCACACGCATCACGGCTCTCTCTTGATTTAGAATGCATTTTGCATTCACAAGAAACAGTTCTTGCCTTTTGCAATTTAGAAGTTTGCTTAAATTTCATATTGATCATCTTCAATGCTTCAACTGCATTTAAATAATTTAGGTAGTCAACAAAATGTCTACACTTTGTAAATAGATTAAATATGTATACGCATGTTTTATTTATCCTACTCTCTATAACATTTGTTTGTTGAAGCAACTCAGGAATTGGCTTAAACTGGAATCTGTATGCTTCTCTTCATCAGGTAAGCAGAAGAGCCTTACCATTAACCAGAAGGATTTCAGTGCCACGGTTTCGTTTTTCTGTGTTCTGTCAGAGGATGCTGTCATCTCCTATGAAGTCAAAAGGCCGATAGAAATGGCATCAGGGTCATTTACCACACATTCTTTCCTATTTCTTTCATCTCAGCTGCATGTCTAACTCTTCTTTCCAAGATTTTGATCTAGAAATAGGAAACTGTATAGGAGCTTACGGAGCCTTGCTCACTGTTACTGACATCTTGCCTTCAAGTTAAGCAATTTCCTTGTCACTAAGCTCTCCCTGGGTGACCTGGTGAAAATGGAGTGATTGCCCTGTGATAAAAGACTGCCTGCAGACAGGTGTGTCCCCTGTCTGCAAGGGTTCTCCTACTTTTCCTTTTGGTGATGGTGAGTACATATATCACGTTGTAGGTTTTTTAAAAAACATATCAAGAAAGTAAGGAAGCAAGAACACTGGGGAGGAAAATATTTCTCTGTTTTATTTTGCTCTTTGTATCTGTTGCAGTTTGGATGGAAATAAATAGGAGACAATGCTTCAGAGCAACCTACATAACAAATTCCTTTTAATTGACACCTTGATTAAATTAAGAAAGTAATTAAGTAATTAGCATAGTCATATAAAGATGAGCTCAAGCTACATAGTGGCCATACAACTATAATCTCGTTCTAGAGAATCCTAAGGATCTAGGAATTTCCTCATTAGAAATTCTCATCATCCTTCCAAACTTCATATGCTCTAGACAACAAGTTACTACAAACATAAGGGAGAGAATATGGAGTGGATTCCTATTCATTTGCCATTCCTTCACAACTGATATAGCCACACAGCTTTGTCCTCGTCTACAGGTCACTTCTGGTTTGCTAAGTCAGTAATATTTACGTGACAGAATTTCCTGTCTGTCTGCTCATCCTAGTAGCTCACCTGGAGAGTCCAGCACAGGGCAAAGAAAATGACAGAGAACTAAAGCATGTCCTGATGTGAGGAAATCATGTTTGATGATCTTTAAGGTCTTTTCCAACCTGAGTGATTCTGTGATTCCGTGATTCTGTGAAAGGCTGAGGCAGCTCACAGTGTTCAGCCAGGAGAAGGGAATGGTTAGGGACATCTCATCAATGTGTGCAAATATCTTATGGCTGGGAACAAAGATAAGAAAGCCAGACATTTCTTAGCACTGACAGGACAACAGGCAATGAGTGCAAATTAAAAACAAGAAATTCCTTATGAACACAATAGAATACGATTCTTTTGTTAACTGTTGCTTTATTTTACTATTACTATTATTATTATTATTATTTTACTGTGAGGCTGGTCAAACAAAGGAACAGGCTGCCCAGAGCAGTTAAGGTGTCTCCACCATTAGAGGCTTTCAAAACTAACTTGAGCAATAGAGTTTGATCATCCCAAAAGGCCCCTACCAACTGCAATAATTCTGTGATTCTGTACAAAACTCCTGATCAAATTTGGTTACATTTGCCAAAAGACTAGCTCTCACTAAATTCCTAAAACTTTTTGGAAATTAAGTTACAGGTCAGAGGGAGAGTACCGATCAAATGGGGCAGCCTCAGTCCAGCTCGGTGGCCATGCCTGGATGAGGGGCTGCTCCTTGCACTGCTGCAGCAGTGAGGGTCTTGCTAGGAAAGGAAGAGAGGCCACAGTCAACCAACCCAAACCTAAATTTATGCTTTGAATGTGTCTGTATGTCTATCTAGGGAATTAAACAACTCTGATGGCAGTGTTGAAAACACTGATCCATCTTTTCGTCCTGCTGATAAGCATGGGGCCCTGTCATGGTGTTATCGGCTATGGAGATAACAGATGGGTCTACAAAAAAAAACACAACAGCACAATTTGAGGGGGAACAGTGATTTTACTAAATCTAACAAAATCGAATAAACTGAGAGAAAGCTAACCAAGATATAAAGACTTATGTCAGCAAAAACTACAGGGGAAGCACACATGTTGCATCTTCATGGCAGCTGAGAAAGCCTGCAGAGACAGTGAGGCTGGGTCAGGCCTGGGAGCTTCCTCTCTTCTGTGCCACAGCATTAACTCTTTAACTGATGTTCTGTTGTAGAATACCGGCATCAGAACCACAAAACCACAACAGGCCCAGGGCAGGGTTTGTAGCTGTAGCCAGAGCCCTAATGGATGCCTTGCAGCATGACTGACTTCTTATGTATCACAGACAGGCACTGAGTGCTTGAAAGTATGAAAATGAGTGAGAGCAACTTGCGTTTGTAAGTAAATCGCCTAACTCCCCTATCTGCCCCCTCCTGGTATTTACTACACTGTGGGTATGCTGATACAACACACCTTCCTATTCCCTTTGCTCTGCTGTTATGGCCAATAGCCTCCACACAGCACCTGGAAGAGTTTTTGGTCCTGCCAGGACACAGCCTCAGCTGGATGAAGCAGTCCCCTGCTTTTAACAGCTTTCCTATGCTCAGTAGCCATTGCTAAACCTCTGTCCAGACACTGAGCTGTTAATCCCCCCCAAATCGTTGCAATGTTTCTCCAGCACAGGGTTGCTCACCCCTCATTACAGTGCTGGAAGACACTTTTCCTCTTCTGGAGCCTGGAAATCTCATTCTGAAACCACCTCATGGGATACAGGCTGAAGGGGTTGGTCGCTCCTGCAAGATGGGAAATCCACCTATGCTGCAAAACCCAGAAGCAACAGGCCTGCAAGTCGTCACTTTTTTCCCACCTTGAGCTTTCAAAAACAAACTGCCTGGGTCCTGAAGCTTTGCAGTCCAACTGCTTTCTATGTACTTTGGCCCTTCATTAAGTTACAGAATTTGGCTAAACTCAAATCCCTGGGATACACCTGGATTGCTTCATCCCAAAGCAGTCTAACAATGCCAGATGGACAAAATAAGTATGTGTAGATTATGCTGGAGTCAACCCTGGTCACTGGAGGCAATGATGAATGGGTACATGCGGGTGATTTTTTTTTTTTATCACATACATGTGGAGAGCTGGTGAGCAGACCTGGAACCACTGAACTGAGCTGCTGGCAGCAATGTCCAACTTCATCTGAGGGATACTGGCAGACAGAGACTAAGTATGAACCATGACCCAGCTTTCCCATTTTAAGCCATGGCAAGATACAGATACTGCAAGGTGCGAGTAACTTACTGCCTAAGGAGCACAGCAGCCTCCTCCATCTGCTCTGGCTCAGGCTCTGCTGTCTCGCTGCTGCACAGCTGGTCTCAGCCCATATGCTGCTGGCAGCAGCCCCACACACAGGATCCCATACCTGACGGGCACAGCCCATCCTCTCCCACCCTGAGGCTGGCAGAGCCAGCAGGTCTTGACCCAGGACCACACACACAACATCCCTGGGATGATACCAGCACTTGCACTCGCACCACCCCCAGCACAGCACAGCACGGCCCTTCTGCCCATACCACTCCCTCCTGCCTGTGCGACCCCAGTCTGCCTGATGCTCTGGCACCCAGTCCATTCACCCCTTCCCCAGGAGCTGGCACCCAGTCCCTGCCACTTCAACACATGTGAGACAGAGACTGAGATCACACAGAGAGATCGCTGAGAGAGGACTTAATAGAGAGACAGGACAGACTGTGGCATTCAGGCACAGACTTCAGACAAATGCAGTGACCGGTAGCTATTCAGATGTGATCAGACCTCTTCCTACTTACCTCTTCTACCTCTTCCCCATTTTGCAGACCCTTGTCCCCTTGCAGGATACTTTATCAGCTGACGCAGTCCCACTTAGCCACTCTGACATCCTGAAACCTCTAGTCTGCATCCTTATCAGCCACAAAGTCCCAGCCAGTGTGCAGTTTCTTGCCAGTCCATCAGTTAACATGAGTGACCAAGCTGGTTTCTTGTCTTTGCTCCTGTTACATTTGTCTACCAGGTTTGTACCTCTGTATATTTTATTGCTTCCCCTTTTTCCTTAGCATCCCATTTGACAAGGTCCTCAATCAGATAATTGTACTGGAAGAAATACTCTCACACTCCACATTACCAAGCAGCATGACTGACCAGTTACTGCCTCCGTTACCATCTGCTGACTGGGTTTGTGTCTGTTCATGGCTTGTGTCTGTTCCTGTTCATGGCTTCCTCCTTTCCTTAATATCCCCTTGTCTGTTGAGGAAGTCCTTGGTTGGATACCCTTAAAAAAGCAGACATTCTCCAACATATCTTCACAATTTGCACATGATTGAAAAAGGTTATCACAACTGTGTTACAAAGGAATACAGAGTAGAATATAGCAGAAAAATGAAAAAAAAAATCTTTATTTTACATTTGTACAAATAAGAAAACAATCCCCAATAGCTGTACTTGGAATAATATTAAAGTGTCAAACATGACAATTCTGACAGAATACATATCAATACTTTAAACCACAGAAATTGTGTTACATATGCTCAGTAGCAGTAGTACTGCGCAGGAATGATGCTCTCTGTAAACGCTCTTCCTTTATTTTTATCTACATTTAGAACAATTGTGCTTTTCCCTACACAAAGTAACAGTGCTCTTAAAAATAAATAACGTGCAATTTCAGATTAATATCCTGAAATATGCTAATCTAGATCCCCATCTAAATCCTGGACACATCTCTCCCAGGAAAGTCACTGTAAAGAGTGCTCAGCACTTTTCCAGGTCAAACACTAATAAAATGTTCTGAACCCACACCTGTTATTCTTCAAATTGCAATCAATTTAAAAAAAAAAAAAAAAAAGGTGCTGACCTCAAGCATGTACTGATTTTATTGTTTAACAAAATAATGATACAGTTTTTATTAGACATCAGATGATGTAAACCAGCCAAAGTCTGAAAGGTTCAGTGGAGAGTGGCTCAGAACTGTGGGAGAAAGAACTGTTCCAAAGCTGAAAACTTAACAATCAAAGGTATTTATCTATCATCTTTATGAAATATAAGAGAAAGACTCTTTGCCACAGAAACATTAATATACAGGGTGTTAAACAATTTATAATAAATTTATATTAATGAAATTGAGTTTTTTAATGTAGAGCTGCAATGAGATTTGGAAAAATATGTCCTGATGTAGCTCCTCGTTCTTGTTTTTAACAGATATTTGGAAATATGGCTAGCAATTATCATGGCCTATGGAAGGATAAATTTGAGGAACACTCAGTCAATGGGTATTCCACAAATGATCCCCAATGCGACAGATATCATCACAATATTAGCGATCTTTCTTTTTATCTTATCTACTTCATATTAGTTGTGGATAGTGTTGGATGATAAAAGTAATAATTTTAATAAAGCCTGCTATCTGACAGGCAATACAGGAGGTATGAATACTTATAAAAAACAGAAATTGTCCCAGGCAGCTATGGAGCTTTGAGCTGCTGACTGCTGCACTGAGAAGCACCACAAGGTGAAATTTATTCCACTGTAAAGTCCCTATACAGCTGCATGGCCTTTTGGGGTACCTTCACTTCACTAGGTCATCTGTAGGGAGGAAGTCACACAGGGGATCTATATTTTTGTTCAGGACCTGAAGTCCCTCAACAGACAGGTACAAAGACCCCATGGCAATACAGAGCCAGGTCTAAAGAAAAGGTAAGAATGATGAGTTCACAGTTACGGTTCATTAGCAGTAATGGGGCTAATGACCATGGCCATTAAACCTACTGGGAAAACTCCAGGGCACATCTCATCTCAGGTCGAGTTAGAGTAACTGGTAGCACACTGTCACAAACTACCTCAGAATGAAAAGTTTGCAGCACACTAAATTGCAAGGCAGGGAGCCTCTGAATTCTACTTGGACACAGATCTTACACAAGGGCAACAGACTAAAATGCCTAATCGCGTTAGTGGAAACCTGCACAGTCAAAAACTGCAACTACTATTTGCCTCAGAGAATGGTTTGAGACCTACTACTCACTACAGTATGCTTCAGCTCAGGATAAAGCTGAGGCAGGTGAGACAAAAGATAGGTTAGTGAGGAGTCACCTGCTTTCTGTGTGAAGACACAACTGGGTGTCGATTTGAGGATGGCACTTTGAGGAGGACCACAGATTAGGGTAAAATGTCATGAGACCACACCTCGTGTTGCCATAAGTGTGCAATATGAAGTCTGGAAATTCTGCAGGTTTATGTCCAGCTTTGAGATGGTATGGTAAAACTAATGTTGCCTTGGAAGCAAGTGCTGCTGAGATATACGTGTCAAATCAGGATGGAGAAACCTAGCTATGAATCACCCTGATCTATCAGACCTTAGTAATGAAGCGGAAATTTGTACTCTATGGCTGTTTACTAAAATTGATTTCACTTACAGAGAATCAAATGTGAATCTTGCAAAACAAGCTCAGGCCAAAACTTTCTTCATCTGCTGACTTCCAGAGGTAAGCTTCCTCATCTATCTTCCTGTTCATAAACCAATCTCCAGAGTCCCTTCAAACCTCAACCATTTTTTTGTGATTCTATGTAAATAAATCACTTCTGTCAGCTTGTATTTTAGTTTACTTGAATTCTCTTTTTGTTGATAGCCCGACTCTTCTTTGAAAAAACACGAACATTCCCAGAGGAACAGGTAAAGATCACTACAAGCTCTTCTGAGTTTCTGTGAGACTGGAATCTGTGAATTCTTCAAGGGAAACTCAAGCAATGTATATGAAGTGTTGGGAAACAACAAATGCCCACCTTCTATCTTGTCCTAAACTACAAGTTTGCAAGGTGTACATGGAACACCCTGTAGTTGATCATCAGCAAATGAGACATTCCACCCTGTATTGCTGTTTAGATCCTAGTGACGCCTTCATTTCAGTGGGGTTTGCATTAGGATGGCATCTCACACCTTTGTATATAGCTGAAGAAATCTGTCCTGTGTAGAATACAGGTGAGTAAGTACAGATGCTACTTTGTCGAAGAGAAAGTGTAACTTTCCATTTCTCATCAACTTTTGGCAAAACTGTCTGAAAGGCTGTGATTTAACCTACTAAAGTTGCATAACCACAGACCTCTAGCCATGTGTGATGAAATACATATGGAACATGAAAGGAGAAGTTGTTAACAAGTGGTGTTTTTAACTAGTAGCATTTATTAGTGCTGTGCTACATATTAACTGCTCCAACTACAACAGATATACCAAACATCATTGGTGATGAAAATCTAACCAAGAACTGAAAACATAACAAGAAAATACTCCTGATATCTGCATGCCACCTCGTTAGTCTACCTGCATGTGAAAAGGGTGGAACCACAGTGTTTTTACTTCACTTGCTCCTGAAGAGCTAGAACATATCGTCTGTACACATGTACTGTATATTATTATATATTGTACTGACCCTCCCTTGCCTTCCTTTAACTTTTTCTCTTTTCTGAAAGAAGAGAGGGAGAGAGTTCTAATTTTCATGGTTGAACAAAGTTGATGCTCAGAAAAATCAGTGTAAAATAATGCAGCTCTGCATTATTTCAGAGAATTACACGTAAGAACTTCAAGCTGGTATATATAAAGAGGTATATTAGATAGAGTTATCATCCAACACCATTAGAAATGTAAGCTTTAAAAGAACTCTTTGATCTTCAGTTCATTTATTTTCCATTTAATTGGCCATGTCTTTGTCTTTAACCGCGTTCCACTGTGTCACCTGAGTTTCTTTAGACTTTGTGTTTTCCATTCAATTAGGAATAAAAATCACATACATATTTGAATGCATGAAATAATTTCTTTATCCTGCAGATTTTTCTAAAGAATGAAATTATATATAGTAACTAAAGAGTCTTCACTTTTGAGATGCTTAGTTCAGAAACTTAAACATGTTCCCTTCAGCAGGAAAGAAACATCATAATAAATCTACTCTATTTCTTGAAGGAAAAAGGTGTATACACTGTAAGAGTAATCTTTGGTACCAAAAATAAGGGCACCTTTTACCAAATGTCTTCAAATCTGAACACAACCAAAACACTCTTAAAAAAATGGCTCAGAATGACCTATCTCTGAGTGCTTCCACATATTGACAGCTGTAGCTAGAAAAACAATTGGGAGGTTAAGAGTTCTGTGACAGTAGGTTACAACACAATAACAACTGACAAGGTATTTTATGTTTCCCTTCGCCCTCCTACCCTTATGTTTTTTTTGTCTTTTTTTTTTGTTTGTTTTTTGTTTTTTTTTTTTCCTAAGACAACTCCATAAAATATTTACTTTTTAATTACTCCTTACATCCTTAAAATCCTTTAAGGATTCAGATACTCAAAAGCAACAAAATCCAACCAGCAGCCATAAGAAAAACAGCAACAAAAGCTCAGGTTATAATACAAGATCAGAAACAGTCCCCTGACTGAATGCATTTACTTGTTTGATCTTATGGATTTCACTTTCTCTACTCAACCCCATCATGATTATTTCATTTTTTTTTTTTCTGCCAAAGCCTAGTTTATTTGCGGAAGAAAATATTCTGTCCACAGGTGATGTCTTCTCTCTGACCACAGTGGTGCGTCAGCAGTAAGCAGGCTATATTTTTCTTTAATTCATGATGAATGTATCATTGGATACTGTAAACACTACTGAGTATACATTCAAACAATGTTCTTAGTGAAAGTGGCACTTACTTGAACCCTTGCAGTCAAGATAGCTTAGTTTTATAGCACTTTGCAGGTATAATAGCTGGTTATGTACTTCTGGTAAAATTCCTTTCTCCAGTGGCTGAAAGGGTATTGAAACATATCCTCACTGGGATCCCACTGCCATTCCACAGCATCTTTATGATGTAGAGCATGTTCTGTACTTCTTATTGTACTTTACATGTGCTTTATTGCTGTACACATTTCCCTGTTGTTAATTTAAGTGCTCCTCTGTTATGTAATACATATAATGTTTTAAACTCTAATGGCATCCTGTGAGGGCTGGCATTAGAAAAGTACCGATACTTCAGATCATCGTAATAATGATATTTGACTGGTTTTCCATGTAAATCCTTTGGGAATGGCCAAAATCCATACAGGTGAATTTCATCACAAAATCTGGTGGCAAGTGTGTACATGAGGAGACCAGTGCTGGGTCGCTTGATGTGGACCTTGTTCGTCAGCCAATAGCTGCAAAGAAGAAAAAGAAAGTACATTAACAACCTCTCATACAAATTCTAGTGAATAAATCATGTAAATCATGAGAGAGTGTTCATGGACAAAGCCGAACTAGTGGTGCAGTTGAAATACTAGAGGTAAGGGATACCATTCAGAGCAAGTTTGAGAGGTATTTCCAGATAAAACTTAAGAAGCTCAGCAAAGCCAAATGCAAGTTCGTGCACACGGGTTAGGGCAATCCCAAACATAAATATGGGCTGGACAGAATAATGGATTGACAGCTGTTTTGAGGGGAAGGACTTGGGGGAGCTGTGCTTTGCACTGCACTGCATCACACTGTGAAATACTGAACTTAGACTATGTGAGTTTGCAGCATAGAAAGCAAACCATATTCTTGGCTGCAATAAAAGAAGTGCAGCTAACAGGTTGAGAGATCAACACAAGAAAGACATAGATGGTCAGAGTGGACCCAGAGGAGGGCCACTAGATGCTGGGAGGAAATTCTTTACTCAAGAGGTAGTGAGGCACAGGCTGCCCAAAGAAGCTGTGGATGTCCCAAACCTGGAATTGTTCAAGGCCAGGTAGGATGGGGCCTTGGGCAGCCTGATCTAGTGGATGTTGTACCTATCTATGGCAGGGGGTTTGGAACTGGATGATCTTTAATGTCCTTTTCAATCTATGGTTCTTTGATTCTACGCTCATTTTTATCTGTTTGTTTTTTAAACATTCATTTTACATATCAAACAAACAAGTCTCTTTCTTCTCTCTAAACTGAGATCATAATCGATGACACTACATTTGTATCCCTTTATACAACCAGGGAGAAAAATGACACTGCTGGAGAAAGGGTATCTAAACTAAGATTTAGGTTCAGGCTTCAACTCTGATGAGCAGTCACAATGTTGACAACTGCTAGAAAACTTCCATTAATATCCACACTGCTGCAATCAGGCAACACTTTCTATAAGCTTTCACCTCATGCAGAATCCAGTTCACCTCATCAAGTCAGCCCTATACTGAATATTTGATTAGCCTTGCAATTACTTGATAGATTATTTGACTAAATACAGAGAAATATAAACAATAGTAAATATAATGTCATATATCTAAATACAAATTAAGCTTTAATTTTGTTTGCTTGTAAGTACTTAAGGCTTCTGGTTTTTGAACAGCAGTCCGCAGAAAAACTTAAAATCTTACATTTATAATTTATAATGGTTCAGTTTTTACTCAGTATCACACAGGCCCACCTAAAGCCTTGGGACTGTTAAGTTTTCTGAGCCAATACCAATATTTGATTGTCAGTTTCGAAGCTGCAGGTAGTTTTCAATGACAGAAATGGTGGGTACATAGAGAAGGAACATTGAAACTGGTCAGGATTTTGGTATGTAACTCACAATGATACCCTCAAAATTTGCTACCAAAATTGTTTTACATTCTTTATCTTTAAAAATCAAACTATAATATAATAATTCCATCCTATCATTACCACTAAATACTTTTCCCAGCCCTGATTGAATAGAGTTAAAGAAAAAGAAGGGCATTTAGAAATTTAAACCTGGTCACTCTGCTGGTCCAGTAAACCTCACCCACACACATAGCTGTACTGGTCAAACTGTGGGAACAGGAAGCTGTAAACAGGGAAAATAATCAAGTCCTTACACAGCATTGCCACACAAATCTAAATCATTGCACTGCATCACTATATTCTTACAAGGGGTCAAGGGAGATTTCCCTCACCAGAACAGGGTCAGTCTTGTGCTAAACAGTTACAATAAGGTTGAGGTTCAGACTACACAACCTGATTATATTAAAGGCATTTACAGATACAGCAGGATTACTATTTGGAACATCTAATCACCCAAATAAGAGAAGATAGCAAAAACATTTTTAATCCAACAGCAAAACTGTCTCAAAAGCAACAGATGCTGTGTAACACTAATAATAATCTCCACATTGCACCTGGCCTCTTCAGTTTCCCTTTTCCAGAAACATTAGCCCTAAAGGATAATGTCTTTGAATCAAAGGTACATGTAAATGAGATTATTTTACATTGCACTTGGTTACTTTTTTGGAAGCTGAAAGAATCTATGAGCAGAATGCAATTCGAAGCTGACTGGGCCGTGCCCAGCGGGTAGTGGTTAATGGAGTCAAGTCCAGCTGGCGTCCTGTCACGAGTGGTGTCCCCCAAGGGTCGGTATTGGGGCCCGTCTTGTTTAATATCTTTATTGATGACCTGGATGAGGGGATTGAGTGTACCCTCAGTAAGTTTGCGGATGACACCAAGTTGGGAGGATGTGTTGATCTGCCTGAGGGTAGGGAGGCCCTTCAGCGGGATCTGGATAGGCTGAACAGTTGGGCTGAGGTCAATGGGATGAGGTTCAATAAGGCCAAGTGCCGGGTCCTGCACTTTGGCCACAATAACCCCATGCAATGCTATAGGCTTGGGGCAGAATGGCTTGAGGAGTGTATAGAGGAAAAGGACCTGGGGGTGTTGGTTGATACTCGGCTCAGCATGAGCCGGCAGTGTGCCCAGGTGGCCAAGAAGGCCAATGGCATCCTGGCCTGTATTAGGAATAGTGTGGCCAGCAGGAGCAGGGAGGTGATCATCCCCCTGTACTCAGCTCTGGTGCGGCCGCACCTCGAGTACTGCGTTCAGTTTTGGGCCCCTCACTACAAGAGAGACATCGAGGCCCTGGAGCGTGTTCAGAGAAGGGCAACAAAACTGGTGAGGGGTCTGGAGCACAGGTCTTACAAGGAGCGGCTGAGGGAGCTGGGATTGTTTAGTCTGGGGAAAAGGAGGCTCAGAGGAGACCTCATCGCACTCTACCACTTCCTGAAGGGAGGCTGTGGTAAGGAGGGGGTCGGCCTCTTCTCCCAGGTAACTAATGACAGGACAAGAGGGAATGGCCACAAGTTGTGCCGGGGAAGATTTAGATTAGACTTGAGGAGAAATTTTTTCTCTGAGAGAGTGGTCCGGCACTGGAATGGCCTGCCTAGGGAGGTGGTTGAGGCACCGTCCCTAGCACTGTTCAAGAAGCGTTTAGATGAGGTGCTGAGGGATTTGATTTAGTAGCTTGGTGGGTAGGGATGGTGGTGTGAGGAAGGTTGGACTAGATGATCTTGTAGGTCCTTTCCAACCTAATGTATCTATGAATCTATGAATCTATGATTGTCTCTCCAAAGACAAAAAAGCAAATGAGCCAGAATGTTTGGCTGTAAAAAGCAGTAACATGGTAAAAAGTATTCAAGAAGCAAATACATGTTATAGTTGTATGAGTAGTTACATGTACAAATGACTAATATACTCTGAATGTATTGCACACCATTTTTCATAAATTTGAGTTTTGAGAAAAAAGTTCCTGAAATATAATGCTAAGCATTCACTCCCTTCTCTGAGAAACTCATATGACATTTTCAAAACAAGACAAGCCAAAGGAGACACTCTTATGTTTTTTGTTTCATGTGAGACAGCAGTGTGTTCAGGTGGCCAAGAAGGCCAAGAATAGCCTGGCTTGTGTCAGAAGCAGTGGCCAGTAGAAATGGAGAAGTGATTGTCCCCCTGTACTCAGCTCTGTTAAGGCCATACCTTGAATATGGTGCCCTTCTTACTAAAAGATGGTGGGCTTCTTACTAAAAGATGCACACTGAGTCACTGGAATATACACAGAGAAGTCCCATGAATCTGGTGAATGAACCAGAAGACTTATGAGGATGGCTGAGGAATATGAGGTTGTTTGGTATGGAGGAGACTGATGGAAGACCTCATCATTCCCCCTAACCACCTGAGAGGAGGTTGCAGCAAGGACAGTGCCCATCTTTTTACACAGGTGAAACATGATAGAATATGAGGAAGCACACAATTTGCACTGGGGAGGTTTAGACTGGGTATTAAGAAGAATGGAAGGGGTATTTAGGCATTGGAACAGGGAAGTGGTAGAGTCTGTCTCCTGTGGCATTAGGGACAAGGTTTAGTGGTTGATTCAGTTGTGTTGGGTTGAAGGTTTGACGAGATGATCTTAGTCATGTTTTTTTCCAAACTCAATGATCCTATGATTTTTTATTATTGTTACTTTTGAAAGTTTGCTTATAGAAAGTTTATTGAAAAAACAAAGCTCAAACCTTCTGGCAGACTGTGTCACAGATACAGCAGAACAGACTGAAAGTAAAACCTAATTATTTAATATTCACAGAAATTGGAATTAATCACTTCAGAAGTAATTTTGTACCCGCTCTAATCACGAGTAGTTAGCTATCTACATGACTGTTTTTAGCTAAACAGTAATCAGACTTGATGTATATAGTATAACAGTGTACAACTTTCATCATACAACTTGAATTTCAGCACTATAGGATGAACACTGCAGAGAAGAAACTTAACAGTAAATGTATGTCTCTTAATACCTAAGAGGGCCACAACAACTTCTTACTGAGAGTTTCTGTACAGGAGTAAGTATAAAAGACATAATGAAGAGCATCTCACAATTTTAGAATTTAAAAGCACATCTTCTCTTCTGTTTGTCATAGAAAAAGCAAATTTGCCTGTTTGGTTTCTCTTAAAAGTGAAAAAGATATCCAAGCTCTGCAGTCCAAATGTGGTACTGATTGCACTTACAATCAAGAAGGTAACACAACTGTCTGACACTGCGGAATACATACAACATTGCTGAAGTTAATGCAAATAGCATGGGCAAAAGCAGAGAACTAGATGGAAACCAACAATTCATGTACTACTTCAGGGGTGCATGCAGAGTTCAGAGCTGGTCATACACTGCCTGTGAATAAACAAGGCAAACTACTGATAGCTTAGCAGTTATTTGAGATACCTTTGTAATTTGAGATATTTGCAGGTCAATTCTTGTTATTTCAGGAAATGCAAGAAGTCTTTCAACTACATGTAAAGAAGTAGAGGCAAGAAAACTTTTCCCTCCTAGTAAATACTTGCTGTACCTCCATCAGAATTAATATCATTTTTTTAGAAAATAAGAGCTTAAGAATTTATTACCACTGCAGTTAACAAATTATCAGAGTTCTTGAGATTTGGACTTCCTAAATCGACATTTGAGCATATTTCTGTTTCTTTATAACATTTCACGATGCCTTTACAATCTTACAAATATTCATCTTATCCTAATGTCAGCTGAGCTCAAACAGCTTAGGTCAACCTTGCATGAAAGAAATTCAAATAAAGTGAAACAAAATGAAAAACAGAATGTGAGAAGAATATAATATAAAACATTCTTTCTTTCAACCAGCAGTAAACTTTCTGCCAAAGTGATTATCCCCTATCACAGGCGCAACTTTTCAATTACTATAATCAATCTTTTGCTACTGTGAACAGGTCACGTTACAAATCAGGTGTACTCTACATTAGTCTTAAGCCTTGTTCAGCAGTATATTATAATTTGTTATGGTCTGGAAAAATGAATGGAATTTTGAAGGAAATGAGCATGAGCTCCGAAGTTCCTTCCACAGCAGAAAGTTCTAAGATAAACAAACAAAAACATAAAAGTCTGCCCTAATTAATGTGAGACACATCAATATTATAGACCTAATAATCACTGGTAAAAGACATGCTTCCCTTACGTGTTTATGAAATGTCAGTATGTTGGCCTTTAAAAATATTGAACTTGCTTCTGCCAGATGAAAATATCACCTATAATTCAATCTGTAGTAAAAACCACCAGACTTCCACTTAAATCTAGCAAAATACCTTTGCAGGTATAAAATTGGAATGTACTGTTAAAAGCATGATTTCAGAGGAATTGTTAATCAAATAGCATACTGCTACCTGGTTATGACCCCTTTCAGCTACTGACAAAAATAAAATTCAAATAAACAATCAAAAATATAGGCATTTGTTGAAAATATAGTGGGCAAATGACCTTTTCACAATGGCAAACACATGAAACAAGTGATGTTAACCTTCTTTACATTAAATGGAGAATTCAGATGACAATTATTTTCTCTGCAGCTGTGGAATGGATAAATTCTGACTAGACCAGAACACAATATGTGCTTTCCCAAGGCTATACTGAGTTAGAAAACAAAACCTGAACTGAAACCTGAACTGATGGGCTACATTAATTACCCCATAATTTAACATATTTAATGTCTTTACTTGCTGTATCTATATACCGAATTCCGTAGTGTTGCTCAGTATGTTTGATAAGAATCTGACTGTGTATTCCAGTGTATTTTTAACTGTTTTCTCTGAACAGGATTGAATAGGAGGAAACATAAAAGTTTATAACTCCAAATAGCTCTTAAAGAGTGCATATCAAGCTCTGTTCACTGAGTGGCAGGTCAGCCTCAGTGTGAAACTATTTGTATACACTTGTCTGGCACTGAAATTCTTCTCTTTCTACAGCTACTAAATTGAGAGAATACTTTTAATCTAGCTTTAAATTTTGTACGGTATTTGAAAACATAAAATTAAGAAGTAAGATAGGGGAAAAGGTAGTGTGAAAAGATGTACTGCAAGAAGAAGCTACAATCTGCACACTTCTTGATTAACACTCTTCCAAAAAATTCTCCAAAAAAAAAAAAAAAAAAAAGGACAAAAATCAACATGGTTAACAGAAGAAAATAGTAATTTCTGAATGAAAACAAAGACATCAGATTAGCTTGAAAAAGTTCTCTCTTGGCAGTCAACTCCAAACTTATGTAATGTGAAAAGAGTAAAGAGGGTTTTAATGTCTTAAACAAAAGCACTGGAACATAAACACTATATATCCAATGGAGATATTCAATACTAAGTCTAGAACAAACAAATGAAAGTTCTTTTTCATAGAATGTATCGCTAAACTTTGAAATTAATTGTTCTAGGATGTTTTGGATGACATCTAGCCTAATAAAAAGAGTAAAATTCATAGAAGTTGACAAATACAGTGTTGCAGATGAAGATCTTTCTCAGGAATCTGCTAAGCTCTTGGCTACAGGATCACAGCTTGGCACCTCCTCTGTGTTAAACTTTTCCACACGGTTGGCATCCAGTATCAGTATGACAGCAGGAAAGGGAGGGATCTAATTCAGCAGACTGTATGACAGACTGGGTCTTAGACCTAGCATCTGTTTGGATGGCATGTTGGATGCGATGTTGCAAATAGCAACTTATATTGAAGAAAGAGGTGTCTTGTCATAGAAGCACTGCAGAGCTTACCACAAAACTGTTTCTAACTATAGTCATTTTCAGTATTTATTCCCAAGTAAGAAAAGTTGGATCACTTGTCTGACTTTAACCTTTCTAAGGTCAAAGCCAAAACTTCCACATTCTTCAGTTAAGCAGGATCTAGAACCAATTTATTTAGCTTATTTCCTATAAGATATTAGTTAAAGCAACAAACTGAAAGAATAAAGCCTCTGCTAGTTCTTGGCTCCTTCTTTTTGTACTTTTATGTCTTCAGTGGGATTAATCACACCAGTGATATAAATAACCCTTCATTTGACCCTCTCAACTGTATTAATTAAATGCATTAATTAAAAATGCCTATTTGTCCATTCCTTACTGAGATATGCCTTAGTCATAGTGCATAAAGAAAGTGTGAAAGGATTCAAGTGCAAATAATACTGAGAATACCACAGCCAGCATGGAAACACTGCTGAAGTCTGAATGAGATTGCTTTACATCCTTCAGTGTAGAGCATTTTGAAACAGTATGAACAACTACCTCAGCAAGAGAAATTGTTGCTTAATGAAGAGCTGAAGCATTCCTCAAACTGTCACTGACTTTTTACTAAGTTTAATTTACTATATCAAGAACTGTATTTTGTTGTTGTTGTTGTTGTTTTTCCCATTATCCCATCACATTACATTGCTAAGTAAATTCAAATTCTTGCTTAAGAAGATTTAAAAGACTACTCAAGAGCCTGGCCTCTGCATGGCAATCTTCCTGTGAAAGACAGTGAAAAAAATTAATGACATCAGCGGTGAATACTGCCATGGTACACACATTACATTGTCGCAGCAATCAGTGGACATGGCCAGCAGGCTGCCATTAAGTGTTACCATCCTTCCAGAGAAATTTAACCACTGTGTACATTGTCTTTTCTGGCTGTGGCAAAATAATTAAGAATACATTGAAGCTTACTATTTCCTGTCTCAAAACAAACAAACAAATAAACAAACAACAACAAAAAAAAACAACAGAAGGACCAACTTCCCTGGTATAGACTGTTCTGCTTTGAACTATTGTAGAATGATCTGCTCCCAGAGCAGCCTTATCAACTCACGGCAAATCACCTCAATAAGAAAAGGATCAGCTAAAGATAAAGAAGTATCAAATTATTGCATAATACTGCATTTCTGTTGCCAGTGAATTAATATTCACTTGCCAGTTAAGACCATGTGAGGATATGAACTCTTTGCCTGTACATAAAAAGATTTCGGTATCACAGCTGGAATCCTCCACAGCCATAAGCCAAATAAACCGTGTATAATTTGGAACTATAGGGCAGTATTTTTTAAAAATGGAGGGTCTTTTCAGGCACTTTACAGGATTCTTGTAAGACTGAGATGCCTCAACCTTCGATCTGTTTCTGCAGTACTTCCAAGCCATCAGAATGCTCTCATTTGAAACCAGATGACCTCACAGTTCATATCCAAAAAGTAAATATTGACCTTGGTTTAGAAGAAAAGTGAAGGATGAACAAGCCTCTTTAGTTGATAAGAAAATTCAAAGAAAAGACTCCTCTTTTGGTCGTTGATGAATTGGTGACAACAGTTGTTTATGTTAAACCATAAGATTACATTATAATGTGCTTATACATTTCAGTATATTGAGATCATATGCTGCAGAGATTTTGACCCTTCATTCATAAAACAAGGACATTCAAAATTGCCCATGTTTTCTATTTTAATGTGGAAGCACTCCAGCAGGACAGAGAAACACAAGAGTTTCCCCAGAAATACCCTCTAACAAACACATGATACAGCAGGACTGCAGAAAATATGGGCCACAGTTTGTCACATCTAGGGGAAAATGTTTAAGTCTTCATGTTCTCTGTAAGTGCTCCGTACCCAATACTGTACCACAATGAGAGAATGAAGGATAGTATCTTCCATTTGCTTTGATAACTTCTGAAGGAAAACAGAAGCACATGTCTTTGAGGACTGATTTTTATCAGGCAAGGACCACCACTACAAGGCCAGGATCTTATGAGGCCGGAAGAGAGTCATGCTGCCACACCTCTGCAGAGCTCAGCATCAGTGCTGAGCTTGACACCCTGCTCACAGCTATCATGGTTGAGCTATTCCAGAATGTGAACAAAAGTTAGACTTTACACCAGAAATTCTAAAAAAAATCCAAGCTGCTCTTCTAAACACTTGAGCCTCTATACAAAGCTGCTTGTACAAAACATACTTCAACTGAAGACAGATAATTTCTTCACTTAGCCATGAAACTTTGGTAAATGCTCTTATTTTCACGCCATTATGGGTAAACTGTGTCTATGAAATTGTTGATCGTTAAGGGAGAAACAACAGGAATAAAAGTGTGCACTATTATACTTTTATTTTTAAATGATTTCAAAGAAATGTCAAGATTTCTATAAGGAAAATCCTCCTTTTTTCAAGAAGCTGGGTGTTACTTGTAATTTCCATCTGCAAACAGCAAACTCGGGAAGAAAGGAGAAACAGGAGATAGGAAGCTCATGGAATTATAAAGAAAGAAAAGTAAATGTGCAACTTAAGCAATAAACAGTACATATTTATTACTATTCTGCATTTAATCTACATAAATAGTTGGAGTACTTATCTAGGCATATTTTAAAAAGCAATTGTCTTTATACAAGAAAGGCTTTATAGAAGAAAGAAAAGCATGATTTAGCAGCTGCTTCACATCAGATTTCACTGATGAAATAGCTGGTATCACTGTAGAAAGTAATAGTGTACTATCCTGGCCTAGCAGGTTCATAAAGAACCAGACTACAGTGTAAAGTCTTACCCTAAATTTCAATTTCTGGGCTAAGTGAAAATGACAGGAGTGAAGATATTCTAGCTAATGCTTGTATAACTTCTTTCAAAATTGTAAGCTATTCATAGCACTAACAAGAGACATCACCAAGAGCTTCTGTAAAAAGAGAATTGATGCAGCTTCCAAAACACTAAACATGTCACAGTAGGGAAGTGATGTCTCTTTTCAAAAGACAGCTATGGTATTACTGAAACTGAAAACTGATGTTTCGCTTTCGTTCTGGGAGCAATGTATTAATGATCAAACAGGCTTGATAACTTTAATGGCTATTCACACAGATACTATCATTCGCATTATTTAGACACCAGATGAGAAAAAGTACTCTCAGCACAAATTTCCAAGTCTATTTTGCACATACATCAATAGCCCTTTTGGAAAATATAGATGCATTTCTCTTAGAAGACAATAACAGTGAAGGCCCACCAACACAGAAGTAACTTTCACAAGGATGTGTCAGGTGACTGACACACATGCATGAGTATGTTTAAAAATAAGGGTTGCAAAGGAGATTACATACAATGAAAATTACCTTCTCTAAATTTGAATTTCTTTTACATGATACTGGCCTATCACTTGTTTTGAACTGATTTGAAAATGTTATAGCAGTCAACATGCTAGAAGAGATCTCTTGATAAAATAAACTCTTTTATATATAAGAGTTACGCATGAGACACACAAGACAACACCACTAAAGTTAGACAGTAACAGAGGTGGAAATACTTCTTTGCCTGATCAATCTGGTGGCATTTTGTTATGGAGTGATGGCATTGGTAGAAAATGGAAGGTCAACCGATGGTCCCATACAACATCCTTATCACTGAGTTATGGAAATATGGAATTGAAGGTTGGACTATTCAGAGGAGAAAGGGCTGGTTGGATGGTCAGAGCCACAGTGTTAAGGTTAATGGATCTATATCCAGGTGGAAGTTGTTCATGAGTGGTGTACTCCAGGATTTCATCTTGGACCAGTGATTTTAATATCTTTATCAAAGATACAGGCAGTGGGATTGAGTGTACCCTCAGCAAGTTTGATGATAACACTGCATAGTGGTGCAGCTGATACAACAGAAGGAGGAAATACCATTCAGAGGGATCTGGACAGGCTTGAAAAGCGGACCCAAACGAACATGAGGTTCAACAAGGACAAGTGCAAGGTTCTGCACTTGTTGGGGCAGGCCTGGATCTCAGTACAGACTGGGAGAAGAACTTTTCAAGAGTAGCCCTGTTGAAAAGAACTTGAGGGTCCTGGTGGACGAATAGGCATGAGCCATCAGTGTGTGCATGCAACCCAGAAGGCCAATTGTACGCTGGGCTGCATTATGAGAGGGGTGGCCAGCAGGGAGAAGAAGGGGACTGCTCCCCTTCTGCTGTGGCCTTGTAAAGCCTCATCTGGAATACTGCATCCAGGCCTGGGGACATCAGCACAAAAAAGAGGTGGAACTGTTTAAGTGAATCCAGGAGGGTCACAAAGATGATCAGTGGTCTGAATAGCTCTGCTATGAAGAAGGACTGAGGGAGTTGGGCTGGTTCAGCTTGAAGGTAGCTCCAGAGAGATCTCATTTCAGCCTTCCAGTACTCAAATGGAAATTATAAGCAGGAAGGAGACTGACTTTTTACACAGGCAGATAGGAATAGCTGAAGGGAGAACAGCTTGAAAATAAAAGAGGGGAGATTTAAGGTTACATGTTAGGAAGAAATTCTATGTGCACAGGGTGAGGGCACTGGCACAGGCAGCTCAGAGAAGCTGTAGATGCCTCACCTCTACGTGTTCAAGACCAGGCTGGATGGGGCCTTGGGCAACCTGAACTGGTCGTTGGCACCCTGCTGTAAGGAATGTCTCAAATTCACATGAGGCAATCAACATCACTTTGTGGACAGTTTTACATCTAAAAGCATTTCTCTGGAGTTGTTAGCCATTGAATGGGAGGGCCCAAGAGTGTTTATTGGCTGAAGTTTTGGCCTGGGGGCAAATGAAACCAGACTGACTCAGGAGACTGGGAGATGATACCATTGCATCTGTGAAGGTGAAGGCAATCTGGAGTCTCCCTGCTTCCGCTTACTTGCTAACTTAAATTTGCAAGGCCTGGAAGACTGGAACAAAGGAGATCCTGCTGAGATCCCAAAGCCAGAAGCTATCACTCTAAAAGAGCAGGCTTGACCATTTAGGACTTGTCAGTAAGAGTCTAAGCTGCTGTTTTGAGTTGTCAACTGACCAATACTACTGAAGATCAGCACCTGACACCAAGACACTGCTTGACTGAGGAGTGGTGAATTGCAAGTATTTGTTTATCTGTCTTTCTGCCTCAATTTCCCTATCTTTTTTTTTTTTATTTTTGTCTCTTTATCTTCTTTTATTCACCTCTGAGACTAAAAATCTGTCAGTAATTTACTAAGACCATGAGAAAAGGTACCAGATCTAAGCCGGCTTTGTTACTCATTAGAAAAGAATGCACAAAACTTAGCACTACAGCTATATTTTACTTGTCCATGTCATGCTTTGGTTGTTAAGCACACAGAACAAAGTAAGGGAGTAATAGTAAAAAAAGGAAGAAAAATGAGTAATTGTGTGAATGTGTGCTTGAATGTAAGAGTGAAATAGCAATTTTGAAGCACCATTCTCTAGGAATGTCCTAATTTTCCAAACAATTGAGACCAAAATCTCAGTGCTACTATTAACAAACTGGGCTTGAGGTACTTCTAGATGAATACTACTAGAAGGATCATTGTACCAAAATGTTCTTCACATTCACTTTGTAATAACTACTTTCTGATAGCTTTACCGTATTGGCTGCCATGCATTGTTTATTATTATTATTGTAATGTTAAATTTTGTTAAGACTTCCTTAAACATTTTGTAAATCTGAAAATCTGTGTTAGAAATCCTCAGGATCTAACCCTTGGCCTCTATGGCATTCCCTTGATAGCTTCTAGAATAAGCAGTTAGTTTTGTTTATTATTTGCAGTAGAAAATATTTTTTTCCTGCTAATCACTGAACTTCCATATCATTATTCACTTTCATCTATGATTGCCTACATCACACATTTTCAGCTCTAAGGGAATATGCACATTCCCTTAATTTCCATTCTCTTTTCATAGTGAAACTCTCATTCAAAACGACTTTTAAAATATGTTTGAGCAAATGTTTTGTCGATGGGACAGAATTTTGTTCCATCTGTGGAACACCTTAGTCTCCACGTTGTGCTTAACAGCTCAGCATTCTCACAGAAAATCCCAAATGAGACTTCTCTGTCTGCAGAGTTCCTTTCAACCTCTTCCTTTCTCAAAGTGTATAAGCTTCTGGGAAGACATCTCAATCACTTCTGTTTTCATCGTGACTTTCAAGATGCAGAAAGCACTCGTAGACCCAGGCAATGCCATGACAGACTCTAATGGTATTTGCAATTTCCCTAACAAGGTATTTATCTATATACCTGTCCACCACCAGTCAGTATTCCCTACTCCTCCAAGCACTGAGCTTGCCCAGACACGTATCTTCCTCCTGCTCTCACCTTGAAACATCTTGGAAAAAACTGACCTGCTGCTTGAATAAATAGAATAGACCCACAGAGGAGTGGGCTGTCCCCCTGCAGCCCGTGGGCACCCCGCTGACCACAGAACAATCACATACACATAAAAGCTATTGATTTTGCTGTAATAAATCCCACAGCTACACTGAATTAATCAACCAGAAGAACCAGACTTCATACAAATAAAAATAAACTACTTCAATAAAATAAGAAGGTAGAAGTTACTCTTGAAGATAAGGAATACACAAGAATTTAGGCAGGTAAAAAACACTCTTTAAAGCACGATTTGAAGAACATCATTGAACAGAAATAACTTGTTGCATCACAGCTTAATGTACAGATCAGGAGAAGTGAGACATTGCCTTTCAAAGTCCATAAAATGTTTAAAAGTGTTTTTCACAATACACTGGAGGCTTTTCTATATTTAATGGGAGTTTATAAACAGGATAGAAATCAATGTTGTACAGGGGTAAGTAGTGATAGGACAAAGAGGAATGGTTTTAACCTAAAGGAAGAAAAGATTTAAATTAGGTGTCAAGGAAGTTTTGACTGAGAAGTGTGAGAACATGTTGCCCAGAGACTGTGTGGATACCTCATCCCAGGAGGTGCTCAAGGCCAGGTTGGACAGGGCCCTGGGCAATCTATCTAGCACTTAATCTAGCTGCTGGCAGCCGCTACAGGGGTTGGAGCCTGATGATCCTTGAAATCCCTTCCAACCCAAGTCATTCTATGATTCTATGCCAAAGAACCAGTGTATTTAAAGAGGAAATGCTGCTCATTTTTCACGTTCTATTAAGTTCTAGCTTCATGGCAAACAATGCCAACCGTAATGCCAATTATCAGCAATACAATGTGATCAGAGCTCTGCCAAGCCCACCGACTGGCTTCAGAAGGACATGCAACAGACAGAAAAAAACGGTTTGAGTCATTACCACACTGGGTCAGAAATTAAGATGTGATAACTATGAGAAAGGCTGCAGATTGCACTGATTAATTTTCCAAGCAATTTCCAACACAAATTCCCACGGTTTTTGAGTAGGGAGATTAGCGTTTGATTTTCTTCCAGAAAGACTTCCTGTATTTATACCGCGGTCCTCCCAGATCTGCCAACATGACAGCTTCCCACATCAATTTATCTTTTCTACTACATATTTCAAAAAGGAGTGTACAAAGTATGAAAAACCATTGTCCTGACTGGCCAGTATTTGAAAAAAAATAAAATAAAATAGAGATGCCTCCTCTCTCTTTTTGTAACTTCTTTTTTTTTTCTTTCTCTGTGGGTTTCATTTGTTTTTAAATGCACCCAGAAATGTATGCAATTTAAGTGTCTATTTTTATTAGCAGTGGTAAAAATAAAAAAAAGATGAAACTGATCTAAGTCATACTTACTATTATTCTAGACATAGTATAATGCCAGTGGCTCTACTAAGTCACTATCAGCCATGTAATTACAGCAATTTGAAGTGAGATCTTCTGTCTGAAGTCAACCTACTCAACTTCAAGTCATTAGCATTATAGAATTAAAGCGTGCTTACTTCTTGGCACATTTCCCAGGTACTTTTGTGTCTGGAACTTGCTTCACATACAACAAACAAGTTAAATATGTTGAAAACAAAAACAGAAAAATAGATTTCCTCTTTTTCACCTGAGAGGATGACCATAGTACCAAAATAGCCTGGCAATCTCATGAGTTCAAAGCAGGAGATGGTCAGGCAAATCCTGTGCTTTACAACATCCCTTTCCACATTACTCGTGTGGGTGAGCAGCCTACTGCTCTGTAAAGGGATTCAGCTGGAAAGGAGACAATGTTTACTAGTAACAACATCACAGAGCTGAGATTTACAAACGCATCGGCCAAATTTTCTTCTAACCACATGATTTCAGACTAGTTCTTCTCCATCACCAGAATTCATGCAGTCCACCTCATAACTGACTCAGCCTCTTCATGGACCCTACAGATCTGCTCCTGTGTGAAGCATCCCTCAGGTCCCTAAGAAATCCAAACTACAGAGCATAGTGTCCTCTACAGAATCCCAAGGTAAACCCTTCACAGGCAGCAGAAAGCCGAGCAGTCATCAGTGGGTCTGTAAGTCAAGCCCTGTACTCTTCTTCCGGCACCAGCTTACACCCAGCCCCACAGTCTCTACAGAAAGGTTCACAGCTATGCTTGTGAGGTTTCATGCAGCCATGAGCTTCCTGGCTGTTGCCAGTGCTCAAAAAGGAGAACAGCATCAAAATAATTGTTCCTTCATAGATCTTGTCTTTCAACGCCTCCAGGATTCTCACCTCTGTGATTTTTGAAGGACAAGTAGCTTTGTAGAAAGAACAAAAAACAAAACAAAACAAAACCATCAACAAAAACAATAACAAAAAACATCCACCATCCCAAAAAACACTCAAAACACTCAAGATTATTCTCCAAAAGCTTCTTCTCTTGAAGATCAGTGTGCCATGGTCTACATTCTCTTTCTTGAATCTTTTGCTTTGTCCCTTACAGACTAAATGTGAGAAGGGCCTCATCTGGAAAGTGCTTGCCAAACATGAGCTATTCAAAGTTCACAAAGCCTGCAGAAGACTTACAGATTCTAAGAGCTGTCTGGAACACAAAGAAGAGGATACTACCCTTTTAGATCTTCTGCATGTCACAGGCTTCATCTGAAGATAAAGATTTTAACATAAGACTAAGACATGCCACCTGTTGGTTTCAGTATGACTCTGGCATACCCACTACTTCCTCTCCTTCCAACACCTCTGGTGATTGTGCTTTCCTTTATACTGAAATGAGGACAGGAAAACAAACAACAACAACAAAAAACCTTCAAAAGCCCATAAGGCACCTAGATGTTTTGAAACCAGAAGTTGCTCTTACTCTCAGTAGGGTCTCATCTCAGGTCCTTTTGCAGGTCTTTGTTTGCAAGTTGTAAGAGAAAACAATTACTCATTTTGGTTGGAAATTCTCCTGTATCCCTCTGCTAGTTAATAGAGCACAACTAAGATTAAAAAGAAATACAAGCTCTAGCAATAGCTTTCTCTAAGTCAGTTTTCTTTGACTACTTCACTAAACACACGCTTCAAAGAGCATGAACAATTAAACTTGTGCCCACTAAAAATAGAATGGAAAGTGTAAATAACACGTCTGCAATGCTTCTGAGGTGTATCAAGTGTTACTTCAAAAGAGAAATACTGAAAAGCAATGTAAAAATAAAAGTACTTTGTTTTACATTTTACAAATGCAATTTATATTCTCAGGTTTTCTTGAGGTCCATAAATTCACCTGCTGAAGACTGAGAACAGGATTTTCAGGAACCAGCTGAAAGAGGTACATAAGACATTTCTTTCTTTCCAAAAATATTCAGTGCTTAAAAACTCTGTTCACAGTACAGCACTGATGTAGCCACCTGACCTTTTAATTTCACAAGTGCATGGAATAAGTAATGCTCACCCATTTCCTCATCACATAACTCACCAAATCTCTTAATTCTCTGCTGCAAATCGAACAGACTAGAAGGCTTTTCTAGCCACTGAAAAACTCATCCTTGCTTGATTTCACAAGTACTTGAATTCATTCCCCCCTGCATAGCTGATCACTGCCTCCCCAGTGGGATGGGGTGGATAACAGAAACAGCAAAAGTGTGACAGCTCATGCATTGAGATAAAGACAGCTTACTAGGTACGGAAATGGAAAAAACAACAACAACAAAAAACCCTTGAAGTTATGCAAAGGTAGTAATGCAGCACCTTTCACAAATAGACTGAAGGCCCCGCCACTCAGTCTTTCTTTCTTTTTCTTGTAAGACAAACAACAACAAAGGTATTTCATTTCTGTGGGGTTTTTATGCTGAGTTGGGCTTTAGGTGGCATGGAACACCCGTTTGGTCAGCTCAGGTCAGACATCTCAGCTGTGCCTCTTCCCACTCAAGCCAGCTCACTGTGGGGGAAGAGCAAGACATGGAAAAGGCCCTGATGCCAAAACACACAGTGTGCTACCAACAATGACTTTGCCACTAATCCTGAACACAGCACCTGTATGCTGTGGCACAGGGCTACTGAGGAGAGTATTAACAACATTCCAGTCAGTTCCCGTAGTACACCTCACAAAGTAGAGGGAAAATGCTTTTTTCTGTGTGTAACATCTAAGTATTCTAGAAATTACACTCCTCGTGTAGCAAGAAGAGACTGTTTCCTCACAAGCACTCTTTGGGGGGAAAGGCCGTTATTAGGTGCAGGATGTTCTAACTTTAAAATGCCTAAATTCTACTTAGCTCTGACCCGAGGTGCTGAAGAACAAGAGCCCAGAAACTTCAAACAAATCTGTTAAAGCATTTATTTGAAGAAGCTCATGTGAACTAAAATGGGAGGCTATGACTGACATTAAGCCAAACTGCTCATTCATGCACTGGCACTACTTGTCCCAGCATATCACTTTGCCGAAGGACTGGACTGTTTATTCATTTTCAGAAACTATCCAATTAAGGAATAAAAGGTAACTGTTAGGGCCTGCTAGAATCACCCTTCCTCTGCCAAAATCATCCATTCTGAAAAACATGACATATACTGTTCCTTTTCTAGCTCTGTTTAAAATCAATGGGACATCCAGAACAAAGGTACCAGCAGAAGTATGTGCATCCATTTCTATCTTTTCTATTGATTTCTTTTTCTTTTCACTCTGAAAATACATAGTGAAGATCAAAGAAAGAAAGAGATAAATAAATAAATAAATGAAAACAGAGCTTTATTATCAACAAATAAATAAGAAGAAACTGTCTCCCTACAATCATGAGCTGACTTTTCAAGTTCTACTTTGCTGAATGGACTAAACATTGAAAAATAAACTTATAAAAAGCATACACATATGTTACACCAGAAGTCATGCCCCCTATTTATTTCCATGGACACTAGAACAGACACAAAAAGCACAATGACATTACTTGATAGAGAAAGTTCTCAGCTACAAAACACTTTCTTTTTCAGCACAGTCACCACCACTAGTGATGCATTTTTGCCAGCTAAGAACAAGAGCCTGCATGCCACACTTACACAGTCCAACTTTCACATCCACTGTTTGGTTTCCAGAGATGTACATCAGGCATCTATTCATGTTCAGTGGGTGCCACTTCTTCCACATGAAGGAAATCAGTGACACACCTTTGCTTCATATGTACATCCATGTCAGATGCCATTCAGTCAGCCTGCCCCTCTGCTGCCATCTGTCACATGGCAACAACATGCAATGGAACACTGGTGAAAAGATTCAACTTCTACTTTCATACCACCAATGTCTGCCCCTGATGTTGCTTGCCAACATAATAAAATAGGAAGTATTACTTCTGAAGCAGCACTCCTCTGTTCTATTTCCCTTTTGTGTCCTCCCCTGCTCTAACTGGGTTTACGCCTATTAAGAAAAGACTTCTTTTCTCTCAGGAAGCATCACATCTCATCTTTGCTAAACTTTCCCAAAACACAAGAAAAGAGGAGATGCTGTGCAAAGGAAACCGCAGGAGACACTGAGGAGCTCTAAGCCAGATAAGCAGACTGATAACTCTCATAGCATGCTGATGCCCTGGCCATCAGCTGCTGGGCTGAGATTGGCCTGGGTGCTTCGGCGGTGCCCCAGCCTCGGGAAGAGGAATGACACATGCTCCTGTCACATTAGGGAGGGACCTTGAGATATGAGGAATGACTTCACACAATGCAAGTTCTGAAAATTCAAACTGACTGCTGTCCCATTTGTTTGAAAATATCTGTCAGACAAGACCAGCCCTACTGATAGGTTATACCAGGCCAGAAGGGTATTTGTGACACAAAAACACTATTACTGCACCCACATTTGTGGAAAACAGGAGGGTAGTTCACTGGAAAGCAGAGAAATCTGATTTTTTTTTTCCACATACTTTGAATATTTTTTTCTGGTGTGATGCAAGAGACTTTGTCATTTTGTATTAAATCTGTTACTCTATTTTCAGCTTACTGGCCTTATCTTTTTCATTCTTTCATTTGTGCAGTGATTGTGATCCATGCAGTTCAAAATATCTTTTTTAAGGAACATATTTTAGCAATAAGAAACAAACATGGTAACAGTAAAAAAAGGAACAGAACTGTTTACAGTATCAATTGCTCCCACCAATTGTTCCTTTATTAGCGCAGAGCTGCTGGAAAAGTATATGATTCCTGCATGTTTCAGTTTCTCAGAGCACTTCTGTATTTCCCACAGTGAAGGACTCTGGAGCTGTGCTGAAGCTGTGCAAAAGGTCACTCCACTCAAATAACAGCTGTTTGCTTTCACTAACAAAGGGGAAAAGACTGCACTGAAATGACCATAAATAGACACGGCATACTCTACACAGGCACAACACAGAGATTTCAGTGGGAATTCTGCTGTGTTTAACGTAGGATCAAGTCTAATACCACTCTCATAAAGGCAGTAGCAAGGAGGAAGTTAGTGGAGCCCAGGCTAATCCCACAGGATGCCCACGCAGTTGTTGCGTGCCCCTAAGGCTGAAGGAATCTTCTGTGAAGCAGTTGCAACGATTAACCACTATTGAGTGACTCACAGTTCATGGGATGACTCCAACAGGAAAAAAGCCAAGAAAACATTCTCACGCATTAAGATAAATGTGAGAATTTTGTTTCGTGAAGACAGGGAGGAAACATGAGGGAAAAGTTCTCAGAAAACTACAGAAGATAAAAACAGCTCTGTCAGGAGTGTTTCTGCATCTCCAGGTCTTCCAATATGCGCCAGCAGATGTGGGCTCTGAGAGTTAATTCTGGTCTCCAATGCATCAACAATGTGCCTAGCCTCTGGAGCACCACTCCCCCTAAGGAACTGAAAGACAGGACGGACACCAGAAAGCATTTGCTCCTCCTCTTTCCAGGTTTAGCTGTCTGCCACCACCAGAAATAAACAAGAGTATCTGGACTCTGATCCCTGTAAGCTCAGTTGCTGTTTGCATACGCTGTAGTTTTCCACGCCTTCCAGTGGAACTCCGCTACTGAGACTTGATCATATGGACACACTCCATGCTTCCAGGAGTATCACACATCTGGAATAGATCACTGAAAACAATCCTAGTGAAGGAAGTGTTCAGTATGGAATCTCAGATCTATGAATAAATCAAGGCTGCTGAAATTTGTTGCTAAATTCAGTTTTAAAAAATAGTAATAATGTGGTCTGTTCATCTTAATTACTTTATAATTAACCTTCCTAGCTCTGGCATTAGAGAGCAAAGAACCCTTATAATCAATTAAGCTCCTCACTTACAGATTCTACCTCCATCTTGAACTCAGTTTGGTACTAACTACCTCAATTATTTTGTCAATAACGTATGCAGTTACATTAAAAATTCCATTAAAAAAGCTTTTAAAAACACTTCGAGAGGAAATCATGCAACTGTCCCCAAAATACTTTCTAAATTCCATTTTTTCACTTGATAAACAAACCTGTTGACCAAGAAATACAAAAGGAAATAAAAAACAAATTATCATATGAAACTAATAGATGTTCTTGGTATAAAACTGCTCAAGTTAAATATATGAATATATCAGCCTCTTAAAATTTATGCTACTGGTTAAGATACTAGCTACCATGTTGGACTTAGTATTTATATAATCTGTTCTCAAAACTTTGAATCCCTCTGAGATTTTAGAGGAGAAGACATCAATTCACTTAAGTTTAATAAGGCATGGAAACCAAAAAAAAAAAAAAAAAAGGCAATTTCTTTTTCGAACAGCACATTACCTCTTTTATGACCCAAAACTTGAAAGAATGGACAAAAAAAAGTTTCCAGAATGTTCTCAGAATACAGACTTTAAGCTAGTATGTGATCAAAATCAACTCCCAAGCACTAAGTACCGCTAAGAAAATTTATTTTATTAAAAGAAAAGGAAAAAAATTGACAGAATCTCGATGATGTTTGTATGTGACTGCAGCAAAAGTGTTAGTATTTAAAAGAGCACATAGCATAATGACACCAGATTAGAACAGCAGTCTAAGAAAACTAGAGCCCTGTTGCTGGAAAGTGACTTTGCCTTATGCTTTAAAGACTAATGGAAGAATCTAATTTGCTTGAACTAAGTGGCAGTATTATATATACAAAAAGAGTAGAGACAATCCTTTCCAAACCTTATGGCCATTGGCCTGCACCCTCCAGCATTAAAGATCTCTATTACTACTTAATTTGTCAGTCTGAATTTAAAAGCATTAGCAATTAAATTATTTACATTTCTATGCTTTTCATAAAATTGTATGTCTGTTAAATAACTCAATATTAATTTGCATTTACACAGGCAATCTGTTCTCTAAGAAAAAAAAAAAGCCAGAACTGAAACCTGTTGGAGTAGATACTCTCTTTTTAGTCAATTTTCAGGCCTGTAGTACAGAATTGTATATTTTTGGATACACTACAAACACAAGCCTCATTTCACCCAGCTGAATTATAAGAAGTTGATGTAGCGCTTGAAACAAAAAACAGCATGGCTGCTTAAGTCTGCCAAAACAGCTAAGGAACTATTTTAGCTCATTAAAGTTAAAATTGCACCTTTTATTTACCCCCATACACATATGCTTTCAAACAGAGTATGCTAGTTCAGTAGATCCTCCTGGTATTATGTCTTTGGCACAGGCTAAGAAAATTCTGACTATGCTTCCCACAATGACTATCCTGAGTGATTCTCTTATCACTGAAGTCTAACTTAAAATAATTCTAATTACCTTCGTATCTATTATTACTTAATCCAAAATATGACTACTCAAAGCCAGAATGCTGTGACATTACTAAGACAAGAGAAGGAAAAGAAGTGAATTTTTATTTGGATGGAAGTTAAAAGGAGCTTGAGGATGTTATGAATAGAAGCAGAGGACACTGATTGCTCTAAGCACTTCTAAACTAAAAGATCACTAAGCTGCACTGAAACAATGATTCAAATATTTGCACTCGCACTCCACACAACAGAAGTTGCAAATGTACATGCAATTTGTTTCCTTATGTAAAGGAATACAATCGACATAACACACCTCCAGCAGTTCAGATTTCCTCATTATTCGTTCATCAATAACTCTAACTTCATTTCCCTCTTACGACACAGAAAGACACAGCAAAAACTTTGCAATCTCAATTTCACACATGCACTCAAACACCCTATTAAGAACAGTCTGCACAAGCCTTGCAGTGTTTTAGCGCAGATTTTGTGGGTAGATTTCCTGTTTTCTCATCCAACTAAAAGCTGTTCTCAGATTGTGTTTATTTTATCTTTTCTGTTTTGCATCACCATGGACTCTCAACAGGTCATCACTGTTTACTTTATGTGGTCACAAAGATTTACGTTTGTGAACGCACAGCTTGCAAAAGTATCGAAAATACACAAAAATAGTTCAGATTCATAAAAGAAGGACTGTTTCATAGGGGTGTATTCCAGGAAGTGTCTCTTCATAAGCTCATAAATCACCAGCTCACAGTAGATTTGAAATAGATATGAGCAGAACGGAACACAGTACTACAAAGATTGTATTTAAAAATAAGTAGCTGAATTGCACACGCTGCTATAAATGGCAGTGGGGTTAGCTGTCCTTTAGTTTTCAACTGAACTTAACACTCATAGCTTGCTTAAATTCTCCCACGTCTTACAGTTCAAAATGGACTGATTTAACAATCAGTTCATTCATAGAAAACACTACCTTTCACCTCAGGCACACTTCAACGACAAGCTATTTTTTGCTCATCTATTTCCCATACTGCCATAATATTCCATTTAAAATAGAAACCAAACACAGCTTAGAAGGGTTTAATGCAACCTATAAAGAGATGATACTCACTCCTTAGATTTAACCTTGTTGTGATACAATCCTCATTATTATGGACTGGTGCTCGCCTTAAGTAAAATGTTCCGTATGTGTTACCGCTAGCTGCATCACTTGCAAATTTGACTCATGAAGACACATTCATGTCACACATTGCACTTCATATATAAAGTCAAAGGTAAGATCAAGGACAAACTTATCTTCTATTTTTTGACTTTCTATTTTGTTCTTATTTTAATTACAATAAAGAATAATAAAGAATATATATAATGACACAGAGTTACCTCCCAGAAGGACAAAACAGCAAGAGTAACCTGACAAAACAACAAATCTGAAAGTGAAGGGCTAATGTTTAGAGCACAGATTCAACAGATTTTGTGCAGCCACATCAGATGACACCAATAGGTATAAACTGAAATACAGAATCACAGAATTGTAGGGGTTGGAAGGGATCTCTAGAGACCATCGAGTCCAACCCCCCTGCCAAAGCAGCTCCCTAGCCCAGGTTGCACAGGTAGGTGTCCAGGCGGGTCTGGAACGTCTCCAGAGAAGGAGACTCCACCACCTCTCTGTGCAGCCTGTGCCAGTGCTCTGTCACTGCACTGTGAAGAAGTCCCCACACACATTTGTGTGGAACTTCCGATGCTTCAGTTTGTGGCCATTTCCCCTTGTCCTATCGCCACACACCCCTGAGAAGAGTCCAGCCTCATCCCTTCGCCTCCCACTCCCACAGAGCAGCCTAAATTTTCATCAGCAATTGTGATGGGAGAGCTTGTGAAATTTTTACTTCGGAGAGAAAACAAAGGTACTAATTCTTGGAACCAAGGCCCCTGAGAGGGGCCCCTGGTTGGGCAACTGTCAGACTGAGTATTCTGAATTACAATTCATATTTGATAATTTTGCCTAGTCTTGGCAGATGGGAATGAGAACAGCTGCTTGTAATTTGAAAGTGAAATTATTTATTCAGATTTATACACAGATGCAAAGCCCACTGCACTTATCCATGTGCTATAGGCACTTTGAACACTTGAAAATTCAACACAATCAAGGCCCAAAAGTAACTGAATTGTAACTGCATAATAAAGGAACTATCCACCAGCAAACTGAGCAACACAGTACAAACAAATCAGTAAAATCTCAAAAGGGACAGTGTTTTTTTTCAGTGCCAGTAGTATACCACATGAACAACAGAGCTGGAACGTGGCAGAAGAGGAAAAGCACACTCAAAAGCCCCAATACCCAAAAGAACAACACGCTTCTAAGCTTTATTCTCATTTTCTCATACTATATTGAGCTATCAGATAAAACAACTTCTCTGCTTCTAGCTGTGCTGCTGTAACAGATCAAACTTCTTTGGCAGATACATAATCACTAATTGCTGTGCAAGCTTTAAGGCATCTCCCAAAACTCCATGAATTGGACAGTTCATGGAAGAGAAGTTGAATATTATCACTCTGCCATAATTCACATAACAAACAGATACTGCAGATATCTAGAGATATTCTGACTCCTTTTCAAACATAGCCCCATACTCTTTTTACTTGCAATGCAGCCTTCAACTAAGAGTTCTCTTTGATTATGAGCTTGATAAAAACCAAGCCTCTGCATAAAGCATGGATGTGAAACTTTTTGGTCAGTGCTCTTGAACTGACCAAGCACCTGGCTGAATTCAAAAGGAGAAAGTTTGCTACAAAATCTTAGGCATCTGGGGAAGGAGCTCATTACTTTTAGATGCGACAGACATCATTATCTGTATGGTGGTTATCCTACCACTAATATTTTATCTACATTTACACACTCCATAGTCTTGTCCAAAAGAAGACAAGCAGCACTTTTACTGTCCTTTGATTTGTTAAGAACACAAATATTCTTTGAATCTTGTCAGTTTTTCATCAATTTCCCACTATAATGAGCATAAAAATACTTTGCATATAAAAGTAGAAGAGAAATGTTATTGTGCTATCGCATTCAAACTGTTTGCATTACAGCAGGCTAAATGAGTGGATGACATTTATTGCCGAACAAGCTTATTTCATCATAAATGCAATCCATTACAACAATAGGGGAAATATGCTAATGGTTTTAACAATTTACGTGCTCTTTTTTTTCTGAGTGCTAGAAATTCTAGTTATGAGTTTCACTGTGCCAAGGACAGACCAGTCTTTTCCAGACACTTACCCTCTGACAGCATGAATAAGTCTCAGTGATGGATAGGCGGTTCGCACTTTCAATTTATTCTTAAGGATTAATGCATTAACCCACTCCACATGCTTCTCTCCGCCTTTGACCATGAAAGCAGGGATCCAAAGGACACTGTCATTCAGCATGGATAGTCTACGCACAAATTTTTCTCTGTCACTCTCATTCCGAAAGCCTCCAAATGCTCTTTGTACAACTGATGGGTTCATGGTAATAAAATCAGATTTATTTCCCACATCTGCAGCAAACTCCACCACAGGAGCTAGATTGCACCTGAAGAGGAAGAAATTAATGGAAAAAAATGAAAATAAATATGAAACATTAACTCAGAAAAACGTATGCATGAAGGAAAAGCTAAAAATGAACATGCAAGCCTATTTCAATTGACATGAGGAAAAAGTTCCAGTGGTATTAAGTGCGACTGCACACAGAATTTTGCCAACATTTTCAGACTCAAAAAAAAAAAGAGAAAAAAAAAGAAAAAAGAAAACCATAACATTGAGGGCAACTAAGTCTGTGAAAAAACCTTTTTGTACATTTGAAAACAATGTCATATGCTACAAAAAAACCACAGCTCAGTGTATGGCTTGCAACACCTATTACCTTTCTTTAGTGCTCATTTCTTATTTTGTTTTTACTAACAACTCACATTCTTAAAGGAACTCATGTTAGCTAAGTGAGGTATAATTTATATACTCACTGCATTTTTGTTCAGTACAGTATTTAAGTATAATTGATAAATTAAATTTAGTCCACGTTAAAAAGATTTTTCTTGTTTTAGAATATCACTGCAACTAATCAGACGTTTTGAAATTTAGTGTTTTCATTTCACTTTGAAATTAAACATTCTTGGAAAAAAAAATCACCTTTCCTTTCTGCCATGATGTCTTGTATTCAAACCTTGTCTAAGCTGCAGTAACTCTGTCACTCTCATCAGGCCTTTGATCACCAAATCTTCTCATCTCTGTCATATAAATATGTGTAACACAAAAAGGAGGACTTTCTCTATGGGCAGTAGCACAAGAGGCTGGTGTCTGTACTTCAGAAACTAGCTATGATTTCCGTGATGAGTCATACCTGACTAGAACAAATCATCTGCAGAACACAAGTGTGAATTCACCTGTAGCTCATAAGTACCAATGAAAAACCCTAACACATTATTTTCACAATTTAGCAAACTTTTTAGCTGAGTGAAAGGATGTTAAGTGATGTCAGACCTGTCTTTTGAAATATCTGCATGTTATTACACTTCAAATATAATGTCATTCTATTAGTCCTGCAATTAGTTTCATGCACATTGAATTTATTACTTAAACTGAATGTTTTAGCATCTTCCAATGGTCAAGCACTCATGTGATATAGAATTAACTCAATTCAGTATGGTGATACAGATTAACACCCATGATCTATGCCTCAATGACAATACTAATTCCTCAGAACACCACTTTTATTCTGTAATTATCAAGTACAGTGGTACAATCATTTTTAGAAATAAATGTTCATAAGGCTATAAAACCTACGTAATTTGAAGAGATAGAGTTGTTCAAGTTTCTGATTACACGAAGGCAGATGTAAGCTTTCCTGGGAAACAGATTTACATTTTTCTGTAATATCTTTTAGAAAATTGTACTCAGGATATACCTTTTCTTCCACTTATTTCAATAGCTTTGAAAATTTCTAATGTCTGTAAAAACATCAGTGTATGAACCTAAATAATTGCGTTGCATAAAATCCAAAAATAATCAATCAGAAGGCTGAAAAATCAAGCAATGAAATCCACTGAATTACCACTGCTCTTGAATATATCTCTTCTAAGGATGGACTGCTGAACACAAAAAAGATTCTTGCCCAGCAAAACTTTTTTTCTCAGCACAGTCTCACTTATATACAAATAACAGCATCTATTACTGACAAACATGAGACACGTGTCTGGCACTGCAAATCCTGTTCTGCCTGTTCAACATAAAGAAGAACTTACCTTGCTTAAAAATCAATGCGTTATATTGAAGTGTGCAAAAATATCGGCCATATGGTTCTAATATGAATCTTTATTTCTTTTGACAACTCTTTTCTTACTTGTCAACAGAATCAGTGCCTAAAACTTTAAAAAACTTTACCCACTTTAAAAGCATAGGCAGCCTGAGAGCAGCATCTCAGCATAATTTCAGCTGGAGCCTACCAACAGAAAGTCATCACAGGCTTAACAAATAGAAGCTCTACCTACTCTTCATTTTAACGCATCTTCTTCGGTAGCATACTTAATGTATAAAGGTATGCAGCACAATGTATCTAGCAGCATAGATTCTTAACTTGTATATCCAAATTTTTCAAGTAGAACTTCAGAAAGCAATGAGCAACCCAAATGTACTTAGTAACAACTTTGCTGTCTAAAAACAGTTTTTTTCAAATCTTAGTCACATCTCTAAGCTTTAAGGTCTCAAATTAGGCAGCTATTATAAGATTAGAGGCAGGTAAGACATTTTGCTTTCCAAATGCTGAGCAACCTTTAGCACTAGATCTTTCGAAAAAAAAAAAAATCAGGTATTTACGTATGTATAAGTAGTAGTGCTGATGTTTGAAATAATGCAGCAACAAAGCACCTCTGAACTTTATGAGTCTGTTTGCAAATAAGTAACTAGATACTGTTACCCCTTCACCGCTGACATTGTTACTGCAGTAGAATATAAATTAATGCAAGCTCTATAATAATTTCTGGCCCTATTAAAGAAATAAACACAATAAACACAGCCATAGTAGTTGCAGCTCAACAGTTTGTAGGAATATTACTCACATGAAGCCACTTCTCATTTTTCAGAGGGTACTTCCTTCAAATAATGCCAACACTCAATACTTACTTTACATTTAGCTACAAGGTTGGAAAAAATCCAGTAATTCTTCGGTAAAGACTTAATGAAACTGTTATGCCAGATGTGTCTCCACATGTGTTCAAGAGTTTGTGTAACTGAAACACTCACCCTGAGCTGCTTGCGCAACATAATAAATATTTCCAGATAATTTTATAGAAAAGTATGTTACAAAGCTAGTAAAACTGCCTGTTGTGTATTTGCTTTCAGACTTCAGTGTGTGTAAATAACTTCTGTTACCTACTTTTGAATTTTTATCTTAAACTCTAACATATCTTTATGTCTTACCATAGCTTCATAGAATTGTTAAAATTTCAAGAGTTTTTTTGCTATCTGACATCTGGCACTGACAGTCCTCAGGTTTCTTCCATGAAAACATTCTATACATAGATTCGTCTACTTACATTCTGTCAAGTAAATTAAGAAGTCTGAGCTGAACAACTTTGAAACAGGCAAAATTAGCCTTCCCTGCTTATTTAGGCACAGAACTCCAAGCAAACCCACAGGAATAACAAGGAGGTGAGCGGGGCACCTCAGCTTGGACACTAAGCACCTAGGATTCTGTATGCAATAAATAAAACCTTACTTTTTTATTAAGTTGCCATTGCTATACCCAATTCATTAGGAAGAATAAACAGAAGACTTTCATTTACTGAGCTTCACATGTTGCATTATTGATACCTTGCAGCAATTCTATTGTTTAAAATTTGAGCCCAAAACAGTTTTCTGCAACATACCATTACCTTCCACCACATACATACACTTTCATTGTAACAGTAATTTGTTGCCTTCACCTTAGACAACCCAAATGAGTGGGGCTGCAGATTACATCCGAGTAGGACAAATTTTTCAACAAGGTTACTAATATTGGGATGGTAAGAACAGGCTGGAATTAACAGTCACACGCAGCACAGAAAAGCAACTTGATCAATTGCAAAAGCGGCTGTAAACACCAGCACAGCGAATGTACATTATATTGTATCAAGCCTGGTTCTCCTGAGCCCAAGCTCTTGACCAAAAGGATAAAACAATTCTTGCCACAAGAAAAAAAGAAAAATAATGGCATTCCTGTATTCCTCTTAGTTTTCTTTTGTTTTCCCATTTAAAAAAAAATAAATCTTTTTAAGTGCACTCTTTTAAACTAACAGGCTGATGAATAATATATACATATATTTGTTTTAATCTCTATCTCCTTCTTACTTCCCTTACAGTAAGATAAATGACTGTTTACTTGCTCCCCTGATTCTGCTACGCACTTTCTCTGCAATAGAATTCTTCAGAAGGTGGTCTAATGAGACAAAATAGGTAAAGCTGAGAGAGGGAGTTAGGCTAAAACCAAAGAAGGACAAGGATCATACTGACAGAAAGTAAGGCAGCAGCATAAAGAAGCAGCAAGGAAGGTTCAGACTGGATATTAGGAAAAATTCCTTTGTTGTAAGAACAGTCAAATCTGGAATGGATTTCCAAAAAAAGGTGGTTGATCTCCAGGCTTATGAGTGTTCATAAGCACTTGAAAATGTGTAATTGTGAATATGAGTTTATAGAAGTCATTTCTTACTGCAGTTCTGTTAGTTTTCTAAATTTAGGTCCTTAAATCACCTCATAAATTAGGATTTTTCTTTTTTTTTTCCTAAAAGAAAAGAATTAAAAAAAAAGAAGGAAGCTGCTCCAATGTTGCACTTCTACTTATGGAAGGTATTCAGTACTATGGCCCACCAGTGTTGGTGTCACAGGTGCTATTTATTGACCGAGCAAGTTCAGCTTCATAAGGAAACATCTCTGTTTCAGTTCTGTTTCCAGAACGGGCTGATTGATGCTGTGGTCATGAACAGCCCCTTCCAGCAGTTGAAATTATCATAAGGTGAAGCCAAAAAGAAATGTGGCCACAAGAAATCAGGCCTCCTTCAAGTTTCTTCAGAGTTAGAGGCTACTCACATTTATAGGAGGCCATCCAATTACCGAATAAGTATATTTGTAGACTGCACTTCTTAAGCATTTTGGTGCTAAAGAAGGAAGAGAGAGAAGGAAGGGAAAAAAAAGAAAAAAAAGAGTGCCACGTTTAAAAGCTGAAAATAGTCTAATGATCTAGTGACTACACACTCAAAGGAAGTGTTTTGTTTTGAAGTAAAGTCTGTTTAACTGGCAACTTCTCTTTCAACAGATCTAATTTCCTTGTACATCCAGCTCCAACAGCACAATGGTTGTGCTCCAAGCAAGCCAAATTAAATGAGTATTTAAACATAAAAGCCAATGTTTAAAAAAGAACAAATAAAAAGTTTAAAGATATAAGTAAATTAATACCTTCAGACTTTTATGCTTTTGACAAATTTACAACCTTTTTTTTTCTTCCTATTGATTTCAGGAAAAAATGAAAAACGGAAGAAAAACAGTACTACCACTGCTCACTCAGATTAAGATTAGAGCAGACACAGAAATTTCTGCTATCTTCCTGAAATTAGAGATCACATTTCCGCAGTATTGTCGGCAGATCTGTCCTTTTCTTCTTTATGAACAGAGCAGCTAATTGTCTGCTACTCACATCACAATTACCCACAGAACCAAGAAGTCAGGGAAGAAGTGGGACAGATTATTTTCCTCCTTACAAAGGAACAAACAACAGATCTATTAAATGACTACAAGCTTTTTCCACCTCAAATTCACTAAGCGTGAAACTGGACAAGGCTAGAAACAAAAGTTAAGTGACACCAGAAAAATAAGAGCTAGGTTCATCTACTAAAATATCATTATTGATGATGGCAAAAATATTCAGCTTAATTCCTGCTTACAGTTAAACTGGAAGGAAAATTCTGTGCTGAATAAAAGGATTTATAATATATAAACTGTGCAATTCAATCCAAAGAATCAATTAAATACTGATATCCTGTCACGCTTGTTCCTTGCCAGAGCAGGTCTGTGGCAATCAAGCAGCTTCATGTAACATGTCTTAACTATTTCAGGTCTGTCCTCCACATAGGTCAGCTACAACGAAAGGGAATGCTGAAGAAGTAGCATCACCATGACTAAAACCACAATATTTTGCTACTTATTTCCATATTTTATTTAATAAAAAAACTGCAAAACTCAGTTGGCATCTGCTTTGGAAAAGGTCCCATAACGACCACTGAAGTCCTTTGAACAAGAGGAAAAGAAAAGAGAGGAGGGGACAGGATATAATTATAATATATGCAAGTTTCTCTGAAAGTAAAGCCACCTACTTATTTCCATGGAAACTACAACAGAAACAAAGATCACAATAATATTACTTGAGAAAATTCTCACTTATTTGAGTAGAGTCACTACTATTCACTGTGTATTTCCACCAGTGATGAACAAGAGCCTGTGTGCCATGCTCATAACAATCCGCACTATCAGAGGTGACCCACAGCTGCTGTCACCACTACTGAAATCCATCAACCCCTGACTCACTGTGCTCATTTCCACTGTCTAGACTCCAGAAATGTTCAGCAAATGTCAATGTGCACCAACGGGTGCCATGGAGAACTCAGTGACACACCTTTGCTTCATATGCACTTGCATGTCAGATGCCACGCTGTCAGACTGTCCCTCTGCTGCCGTCTGTAACATGGCAACAACATGTAGCCAGATACAGGGGGGAAGGTTCAACCTCTACTGCCCTACCACCACCACCACCACCTACCTCTGATATCATTGTCCAGCACAATAAAATAGGAGGCATTACTTGCAGAACAGCCCTCGTATATTAAATATATGTATTTCCTCTGATCTTTGGCATCATTCAAATTCAGAACCAAAAGCTGAACTCAACTGTTTTTGGTAATTATTTTTATGTTATGTATCTGCAAGTTTTATGATTTCAGAGAGTTGCATTCCAAAATGTACCACTCACTATAACAAGCTCACCTGTTCTTTAAATGGTAATATAATAACAGAGCTCTGGTCTGAGACCTCCGGGATGAAAAAGTATAGACGATGGGAAAGGAAAATGCATCACATTTAACTCTCAGATGTAGTGACAGAGCAGCTATAAAAGAGCTGAAAAGAGCACCGTGTGAAAAACAGCCCCTGCAACAGAACTGTGCCATTTAAACATTTTAACTGCAATCAGATTAATTACCTGATATTTTCATTCTAATTTACTTTAGGGAATTGGTGATTTGGGAATGCTTCAGAGACTTCTCTGGTCATGGCAGATATACTTTACTTGAGCTTGCCACCACAAAAATTCTAGAAGTGCAAGGATGGCCAAGATATAAGGAAGCAAACAGTAAAAACAGAAGGGATATTAGAAACAGGGAAGTAGTATAGTAATAGTATAGACAACACAGAGTTTTTCTTTTATTAGTGAAAAGCTCCCATGCTTGCTGTTTTAACTAGATGTGTCACATTTTCTGATGCCAAAGCAAGTATGACTTTGCTAAACTTGTGGAACTAATCCATTTTATCCTGGCAGAAGACATGTCCCTAGACTCTTCTTTTCCAATATTATAAAAACAAAGTCCTTGTGTGATTAAGTAACTAAAAAAGAGGCCACTTTAAAATGTCCTGTAAATATTGTAAACCTGCTTATGCTGATACTACACTGCAAAAAGTGACTCTTATCTATGTATTCACCTAAAGAAGAGCTGCATTGTTTTTCTTGTGAAATTCGTATGACTGGAGGAATGCTTATCATTTGCCTCTAGTTTAGATGTCTATTTTTAAACATTCTTCTAATTTTAAGTATTCTAATTATCTTATGTCTTTGTTGGATAAATGTGCTTTGAGAGGCACTGTTAAACAGAAGGCTGGGTTGTCTCGAGGAAAGATGGCCAGTTATAAGCAACTCTGGATGACTTTCAAAGACATGGGCTAATTCACACCTGATAGCATATGGCAAAGCGATAGGTATTGACTACATCTTTACACTTGATAAAGCACATATTCTCTGTCTTTATTAGTTATTACTAAGACCTTTACTATTACTAAGGCCTAAACAGAAAGATTAAAATTCAGGATATTATGTCCTTTTCAATTTCACAGACTTTCACTGTTAGTGGTATTGCTGGTGCTGGATCTGGCACTAAAACTCCAGTTCTATGAAACAACCCTCTTTCAAACACGAACACCTTCATTTCAGACATCTTAAGAGAAAAAGAAGATAAATTACTATGAAAATCAACTGGATCATATATTTAACCCCAATAGTGTAAGTTACTTTTTGTAGCACTTAGTTACAATGCACTCAGCATCATGAGACTTTACAACAGTTTTGCTCATCAGTCAACATATATAGCTGCACTCATGATTTTCTACATACATACACTGACTGCTTTTCAGAATAGCGATAGGTAGTGAATAGAATTAGTGCATATTACTTCTAGAAAAATGAAAAAAAAAAAAAAAAAGCAACAGGCTGCCACGCCACCAATACCAGAATCCCAACAGCCAGAGATGAGTGGTTCCCAAGTGGATCAGTACTATTAGATCATGTGATCCTATATGTTGTGTCTTACTTTTTTATTTTAAATGTAAGAAGAGGAATTAGGAAAATATAACCTTGAAGTACACTTTGATTTTAATGTGACATAAAAGGAATTCCCTATTATTTATTTTAAACAGACATGTTATATACCTATACACTCACCCAGATGTATACAAATAAATATCACATACAATATTAAGTTAACCATGGAGAATCTGTGAACTTTTGAAAAGTCTGAAGTTTGACTTCTACACCAGAAGTTTGACTGTACTAAAACTGTCTAAGGACTGCAGGGTCAAAGATATACTATTATCAAGAAGACTTTTTTTTTTTTTTTTTTGTTCAGATTGCTTTACCTATTCATACAAGAAATGAAATGTCTTTCCAGCCTAAAAAACTGATCAGCAGCTGCAACATTTTGATGTAAAAATTTTATCTTCATGCCATATTGCTTTATTTTTGTCAAAATCTTGTTAGATGTCACAGCTTAGCTTCATGACTAGTCAAACAGGAGGAAGAATATGGATACAATGTCAATTAAATTCAACACGTGAACAAAGAACACACTTTGTTGATATGAACTTTCTAAATGGCGTTCTTGAGTTTGCTTTCTAAGAAAAGACTTTTCCCTACAAAATCTAGCCTCTTAATTTTTCTGTAGTTCTGATGGATAAAACCCATTTAATCTCTGAGAAAGTACAAAACCATGGCATAGCTAAAAGCTATTCAAAAAGCTGGAATTTATTTGTGGATTCCTTCAGCATTAAGGATGCTAACTTCAAAGATACAAGCAAAACATATAGGAAAATTGAAAGAGTGGTATGGAATTGTTTCAATGGCCCCTTGCTAACATACTTGTCCAACAAAATACCACTTTCATGTATACATCCTATTTTGAATTAAGGACTGAAAGTGTACAATTTTTGTTTTCCATATTTTTGGAATTTTTGCCAACATCTTTTCTCAAGTTAAGAACAAGAAAAATAACCTGAAATGACAATGATTCCTATACTGTATTTTAACGCTGTCTTTCCACTTTTCTCAGAGCAAAGCAATTAAAACTTCTGCTTAAAAAGCAAAGTGAACTATTTTCTGTCTAACCTTGTCTACATCCATATAATACCAGGCTCTCAGATGAAGCCAGATACTCTTACTTATTTTCTATTGATTTATGAAGGACAATGGTATTCTACTGTAGGTACTTGACAGATGAATGAATAAAAAGTGAAGCCTGTCAACATTTTTTCCCAAAGTGCACAGATACATTTCTAAAGCAATGTGAAAAGATTTACATGTGTGACTTCCAATTACCTTAATGGCAGCCATCTGGTTCAGCATCAAAACATCACACTGAAATTTTACCCCATGCTGCACAGAAGTAAAGCAGTAATTTACAACAGGCCATCCCTACTGTCTAAAGAAAGAATAGGCCATCACTACTGAAAGAAAGAATATTTTTGAAAAGAAAATATTTTGTGTTTTTCTCTACTACAAGATACATAACAATAATTATTTTGTTTGGAATAAAAACAACAGCAAAAATAAGTAGCCCAAGTTTCTCTCCTCTCACCAAGCTCCTTGTTTTACTTTCACTTCTTAGAAAAAAAAATCTCTTGTAAATATACAGGAACATATTCAAATCTTGGGAACCTCATAATGAGGAATACAGTTTCACATTAATAATTTCCTTATTTCAGATAACCCCTGAAATCTGCAGATGAGATTAAAGCACTTCTCCCAGCTTTTGTCCAAGAAGCATAGCAGGTCTCCTGATCAAAAAGCAGAAGAAAACTCACCTTATAACAAAGTCATGAGTATCAATCTCTTTTCCACACCCGCTGTCCAGAAGGATGCCAGAATTTCCAACTACAGCACAGGTTTTAAATCGTCGATTCTTCATTGGTGAAACCTCAGGGAGAAGGCTGTGCAAATCCTGAGAAATGTTTAGGGTGCGACGTCTGTCTAGCACATAATGGATTACATCTCCTGGCTTGAAGCTGCTTTTGACCACTGAGACATCTCTTTCTGCATCCAAGAAGCGAAGAATACTCTTCCTGGGCGGAAAAAAAAATAATGCGTGGATAAGATATTCACTGCTGCATGGAATCATCAAAGAGTAACATAAAAGATACAAATCATGAAGCACACTACCGAAGGTAGTATGCATCAGACAGACAGAAGTCACTTCCCATGTTCTAGAGTTAAAGGAAAGCTGTTACGACAGAATTCAAATCTTAATTACCATGTCACACATAAAGCACTACAGCAATAGATTCTAATCCCTTCAGAGATGAAAGCACTGAGAGACCAAGGGAAGATGGCTTTAAAAATTAGACAGTATATACTATTTTCATGCTTTACAAAGCTTCAGAACTTTCACACATATTTCAAAGAGGACAAGAGCTGTTTGTTTTCATAGAAAAGTGACAGTTTGAAACATGAAGTATTTATAGTTTAGGAAATTAATGTTTCACTACATTGTCATGTCTCACAACTCAGCTTCGTTCAGGAATAGCCATGTTTTCATACATCTCCTTATTTTACTGTAAGAGTAACACATTCCATTTAGCATAAACTTAGTACTAATTAACTGAAGCTCAGCTAAAATTATTCTAATTAACTTGAAATAAAAACACCCACTGTCTTTCGTACTGATTTAAGCAAAATCAGCTTAAAAACATGCTGCAAATTAAAATACTGCAGCTCAAGACCTAGTCAAACTGTTCCCTGAACTCAGAGAAGCACTTCCTAGAACACAATCGTTACTTTAAATCAGTTTAATTCAGTCCTGTGGCTTGCTTCTCTGCCACTAAATATTCAAACTGTTAACAGGGTTTAGACACGCATGATCAAGTTCAGGGCTTAACAAGCTACCACAGATCAAGGCACTATGATAATTAAGCATCTGTATACCCCCAGTGCCCAGCAAATAACAGGCAAAGTGCGTCTGCTTGAAGGTCAGCAGCAGAAGTTAAATCATGGTAATCTATACCTGCCTGTGGGGTGCTAAATGCTGAAGCATGGTAAGTACGCAAGTAAGCATTATGAGACTCTTTTAAGGACTACAGTTAAGTATGGAGTGATCCCTGTGCTGCCAGTACAAAGCAGTCTGCCGTACGTGTCTGAATGTGGGATTAAAAGCTACAAAATGTCAGAGCTGAAGGAATCCATGCTAGGCTGGGACAGCCACTGAACACAGTGGTATGCACTCGGGCCCTCACCTACTCTGCAAAGTGTGAATGTTTGTGAGCAGGTGTGAATACCAAGTCTGAATCAAAGCTTATGCTAAAGTCCAAAATGGAGCAGACAGGACTTGCTGAGCTGAGGCAGGTCACCCTATAGCTGTTAATATGAACACTTCTTTTTTTCCTATTTATGCAATGCTAACAAGAAGAAAAGCAGTAACTTTATGTTTTCCACTGCTGTCAGCAGATAAAATAGGATTTAAAATAGACTATTTCTTGAGTAAGAGAATGCTATTTTTACGTAACCAGCCTTTAGAGCAGAACTTCCTTAAAGCAGATCAAAACAGGAAAAGATAACTAGAGATACCACTCCAGCAGTTGCAACACCCGTTGAGAGACATAAGGAGAAATAATCTCAAGTAAAAAGGAATGAACTACAGAAGTACCATGACCAGACAGCTCTTGTGTCACTGCCTTAAGAGGAAAGAGCAAGTCTAAACCTTGCAGTCACACAAAGCGCTCACCCTGGAATTGACTTTAGAAGCCATAGGGGAAGGGAAACAGGATAAGAATATTTTTTTAAGTGCTTCTTCTCATTTCCTACACCAGGACAAAGGGGGACAAAGAAGAATGTTCTGAACTGTCTTTTACAGCTGTCAGGTATAAATGAAGGAGCATCGGGGCAAAGACAGCTTGCACTGAGGGTCTCAGAGTAAGGGAGAATGGTGGAGAATATTAAAATTGTGCCTACTGAAAACTTTCAGCATGAGGTATAAAGGGTCAGGTAAGGCACTTCTGTAACACAGGATAATGGTTCCACTTCAGCCTGTCAAATGGATTTTAATCCTTACAGGTTGATGAATTCATTTTGTGAATACACTGCAACAGAAACTGCTACAAAATCAGAAAGAAAAAAAAAAAAGAGTAAGAAAGAATGACTTGTCTGATCTAACAGTACTATAGATTATTAGAATTATTAATTATCTAAGAAGATCCACCAGACCAGCAGCTGTAAAGGATGATGAACACACTGAAAGCTACCAATAGCATCAGCTACAGTATCCAGAGACTTATTTCATACTGCACTCTAATGTGAGGCAGGGCGACCACAAGTAAGGCAGAAAACACAATAGAAATTAAATGAAACCTAGGGCTCTGACTAAAGAGACATCACCAGGTTTACTTTAGTTGCTCAAAGCACCCATACCTGAAATGTGGAATGAATGGGCCTAAATGATTTTTTAACCAAGCTCAGTGCCATCAGCTTAGAAACTTATACACTATTTCAAAATATAAGAAGAAGGCAGTGAAGTTATGCAAATAGTGCCAAAAAGAAGCAAAAAAGTACCTTAGCTCCCATTATTTATTTGGCAACGGGTAACTCACAGTCAAATCTTTTTTACTTGTCTATGGTCCTACATATGCTCAAGAATTTCTCCACGAGACCTAAAGTGGACCTGAATCAGATCTATATAGACCATAAAATATTAAACAGCTGAAAATTTTTAGTCTGATTTTGTCATTAGAAAATTGTGTGAACAGATACTAAGCACGCGCAAGAATCCCTCTGTCAGTAAGAAATGTATAATAATGCCAGTATTAAAAAATGTCTCTTGATATTAAAGGAAACGTGATTAAGAACGCAGATGTTCGTATTATTGTTTCTCTCTGCTACTGACTCATTTGTACCGTGGAGACAGGAGTACTTCCCACTTTCACGTAAGTGTTGAGATAAAAAGATATTCTAAAGGATAGGATAACTAACTTCAAACTGTGAAACATACATGGATGTCTCACTTTTGATCCTGGCTAATAGTAAGAGCATTTTTTAAATCTCTATTCTGTCCCAAGGCACAGAGCCCTGAAAAAAAACACAAAAATGCTGTAGCACGGCTGAATAAATGGACTTGAGGAATAATTTTAAGCAAGCGCTAATTCACATCTCAATGCACATAGAATTCAAAAGCATGCCTAATTAGAGGAAGGAAAAAAAAAACCAGCTTAATTTTTAGTGAACCTTCTAGTAAATGTGTTAAATAGATGAACATTCTGCAACCTTAGGCTAGAACGCAGAACAGAACTGTTTCATTTGAGGAGGTCTTCAAGTTTTGTTTGGATGAAGAAACCTGTAACTGAGCCTTCTGTGGGTGGGTGAGGCAAATTTGGCTCAGGCTTATCTGGAGCCAAGCAACTGCCTGCAACCTGTTTACATGACTCACACAAACATGGTGTGACAACATGGGGTTGACTAGGAGCTTTTCTTTGATGACCAAAGCCAGATGTTCATAATATTTAAACACTGAGTACAACTCCTGGTTATTCAATAAGAGATATGTAATAAATAGCACTGCCTTCAAATCGCTTTCCAAACAACATAAAGTGTATTATTTTGGGACAATGTGGTGCCATTTTTCTATTTACATTTATTTTTTGGCTTTATTTTGTTCAAAATAGCCTCTGAACTATACAACTACACTTACAATTACACAGTTCTTACCTCTTCCTCGTTTTCCTCTGAACTGTGTGGATTATGGAAAAAAGAATCATTTAAATAGTGGGCTTTAAAGATTGCAAATAAATTTCTAAACAGTGCTGAAGAACACTAATGCATGACCTGTCAGTGAAAGCCAAAGTAGGCTACAACCCTGTCTGAAATACTTTTCCAGGGAAAATCCTTCCTTTTGTGCATGGCACTGCTGGAAAGCCTTGCCACCAAAGGGTCCACGCTTTTCTGGCTGGGAATTCCAATGATTTGGGGTAGTACCTGACAGGTATCCTCAGTACTAAGGTATCTAGCTGGGTTAGGTCACGTACAACTATCATATGGAAACAGAAGGACTGAGTGATTACCAAGCCCACACCCTACCCCTATGAAGATGCGTCTTACTCAACATCACCCTGAATATATTTATCCAATATAGTCCTAGCAGTCTCCCCAGTGGTGGAGCCTCAACAAACTCTCCATGCCCTCTATTAATTTCAGTGATTTCCTAACCTTACTGGAGCACATTATTCCTAGTGCTGGTGTGGATCATTCTCAAAGAAACGGAAGCCTCCCCAGATGGAAGGCAGAAGGTGGCTCTTAGCTGTTGATAACCCCAAGGACAACGTACTAGGCAAAGCACTTTTTTTTTTTTGCAAATTATTCACTTATTTCCTTGAAAACCTTTTTTTTTTTTTTTTTTGACTTCTGTATCAGTCAGACAAAAGAAAAATACAAAAACTCACTGACCAAACCCAACTTAGATGCAAACATCCCTGCCTCCTCCAAAAGGAAACACAAGATGCAGCTGCCTAAAAGGGCAGGCTGTGGCCTTGTGTTACTGCAGAGTTCTTTCTTGTTTTGTTGTTTTTATTCATGAACACGAAAAATACTCCTGCTCCAAAGGAGCAGTGCTCTACAATTCTCTGTTTGCCTTCAGCAGTAGAAGAGAAAGAGATACTTACAAACAGTGTATGTTTGATTAATTATCTTTCCTTACAAGGACATCCTTTTTATGCTTTCTCTATGCACTGATCACATGAAGTCTCCTCCTTAATCAAGATCAGTTAGTTAGTTTTTCTGAATGTGCCCTTCATCCAACTACATGGAATATTTTTCACGTTTACAAAAGTGTTTTTACTTTTCTTTTCCTAAAGATCTATTTATTACTGAAAGGTCAGTAGCTACTTATCTACAAACATCTGGAGGCTTTTATTTATTATTATTGTTTTGTAATAAAACTAGCCAGAAATATTTTGATTTCTAAATATTGTTTTGATCATATTGATAACTAACAAGTTAGCTAAACTGTTGACTTAGACTTCCCTTATCTGAATTTAGGCTTTTCAAGCTTTAGATATTTTGGGACTCATTTGACGTTTTCTTTTTATTTTTTTTTTTAATAAAACAAGGTAAACAATTCTTTTGATATATAATTAGCATACGCCCAGTGACATCTTACCCTCAAGAAGTTCCTACTCCACTTAAGTCACTGCAGACTCTCACTTGCTCTTTTCCTAATAATTCTGCAAATTCTCAGAGAGTTGGATTCACTAAAACCATGAATACAGCATTTAACAAGGGAGAGGTTCCTGGCAATCACCAGTTCACAGACAACCAACACAAGTACTGCACTGGCTGCCAGGCAGTTGCTGACTGTTTCCATGCTCCCCCCTCCCCCAACAACACCTTCGGCGTATCATGCCCCTTCTTGACCAGAATGGTCACTTCAGCAGCTGAAGCACGCACTGATCAAGCTACAGTAATCGGGCTATAAATCTTCAGAACTTTACAGCAACAGGAACAGTGGACTTACAAACACATTATGATCCAACTGCTGCTTAACACAGGAAGACTAGAAATACCTCAGCTTTCAGTACACTGAAGCAAGCTAGAGTCAAAGAAAAAGAGTCAAAGGTGTTAACTACCTCAAATTACAGAGAATGTTGAATTTTCAGTTGATGTGAAGGACTGAGGAGGAAAATACCTCTAAGGTTTACTGTGACTAAACCTGGGAAAGCCCCAGGTCTCAGGTCTCAGAATCTGGAGCAAACAGAATGGCTGGCTCTAAAACCTAGAAAAGCTCCTACAAAAGCTTCAGAGCGATTTCACTGTTCCAGTGGCAGTCCAGTGTCTTATCACTTGCTGTTCAGTGGCTTATCATAGCTGTTGCATATCAACTTTAAAGATAAACAATGATAATAATCAAAATTCTTCAGAGGGGGAAGTCACAATGGTGTTTTTTTCTTGGTTGGTGCTTTTTTTTTGTTTCTTTTCTTTTTTTGTTTTCTTTTAATGATGCTATTCTCACACTTCTCTGAAAGGAAATTTTCACTCTCTCACATTGTAAAAAGAGAAACACAGCCTAGACAAACATCATTTTTTCATACTGTCTTCCCAAAATTTGAAACATCTGTCTGCTCCCTCCAACACAAACACATGCCCACATTTAATCAAAAATAAGTGGAAGAAGAAATTCCTATCCTGAAACCTCACACTACGATTATATGATTTCATACAGGTTACAGAAGTGCTAGCATCAGTCCTCCATCAGACAGGCTTGTATCATCTCAACCACACCTCTCCTGTTTGAAGGTACAGCCCCTAATGTGATGTGGTACAGTTTCTGTACCAAGAAAACCTTCACACTGCTACTAACAACAGGAATAACTTAAAACGCACAATTTTGCAGAAGGTGGGTTCTTCTTACACATGGCTGAAATCATTCTGACAGAAAAGGAGTCAAGCAGTCAGCCTTCTCCCCTCAGGCACAAGAATTACTAATTATTTTTCAAAGAAGTTGTCAGCAATCAGTAGGTAACATCAGCTAGAAAAATCATTCTCCCACTAGAGCAATTGTGATCAGCTAAAGAGCAAATCTTCTACAGTCTCTTGTAATTAATGACATCACCATTCCCTTCTCAATCACAGAAAGACTAGCACTTTCTTTTAATGCTTCCTTAGCATCTCCTAAAAGGGCTTCGGTCTCCCAAAACAGCTGCAACATTCCCTCATCTCTTCTGGCTGCAAGGTCCCAGGGAGAGCACTCTATGACACCAGACACCTTGTGGAACCTTTATGGGTCCAGATAATCAAGCTCTTCACTGACTGACTCACTAAGGACTGACCTGGCCAAGAACCCATATGACCTTTTTCACTTGATGGAAACTGGTCGCTACCCAGAGCTAATAAAACCGCCTCATGACCACAAAGAGAAAGCAGCACAGGATAACAACAAAGGGTAACATTCCAGCTACCAGACAGCAATGTCCAGACATACCACTAAAGAACAGCCCTTGCACAAAACAAAACTCACTGACAAATATTTTCCATGTTTTAATATAGTCACTGTGGGTGTCAAGCTGATGTAAGACACAAAGGTAGCTGCAGTTTATGAGTGATGAGAAGTTTTATGGAATGTCTTTAGGCTGTACGCTAATAGTTTCACAAATTATTGCTCCACTGCTTAGAAATGAAAAGGTTTTTTTTTTTTTTATACATTATTCAAAAGGTACTAGCTTTTTTTAAAATGTTTTTCTCCTACATTACTTGCTAGGATGAAGCTCAACCACAAGAGTACCACTGATCACATTAACAGTTGCAATAACAGCATGAATCATCTTCATGGTCTAAACAGTGAGCACAACGTTCTTTGGAGGGCTGAAGAGTTAGTTTACCCACGAAAGCACTTCAGCAGATTGCTAGACACATCTGAAGTTAGTCTTAATAGATTCCTACGTGTAACAGTATTTAAGGCTAAGGTTTCAGCTCGCTGGAGAAACAGGGAAGAAAGGTTGAAGCAACCCTCCTGCAGCAATGAACGAAGAATGTATATTGTTCAGTCAGCATCAGATGTTTCACAAGGGTGTCCTCAGACAGAACTACTTTTCCTCATTGCTGAATACCATAACTGAATATGCTACACCTTTGAGCAAAGATTTCTGAAACAACAGGACGAGCAGGTACCCTGGACTCCTTTCTCATAGTGCACTCACGTTTTTCCACATTGCACTACTGAGACAAAAAAGTATTATTCGCTGCACCATTTCTAAGAAACACCACATGTTCACATCATATACTTCTTCAGAGCACATTAATTATTTTTAAAATGGCAGAACTTCCCCACCTCCAACAGTACGGAAAAGGTATTGATTTTGAAACTCATGTTTTTGGGTAGAGTGAGATGATATTCTAGTTCTTACAGACTTAAAAAAACTCAAAAACATTCACCACTGCTTTACCCCTCTGTCTGAATGATGTATGCTGCTTCTGAAGCAAGTGAAAAATGAGCATAACCCAAGCTTCATTTTTTCTTTTAACTTTAATCAAAAATCTGCTGTAACACTTTTACTGGTTTTTTATTTGGCTCGAGCAGTAAAGGTGTACTGGTTTTAAATGGTTCTGAAATAGGATAATCGACTTCTCAAAAAAACTGGATGACTAAAAAGGATAATTACCTTTTTCTACTTACAGCCTCTCAAAGGCTTCCAAATTAGTTTACCTCAGAAGTAAAACAGTGTGCTGTTCTCTTCAAATAGTCAGAACTATAATATATGATCTGAAATTTCTGCAGTGGTCTTCTGAAGTTGCTTCCTACATGTCCAACTTAAACTGTCTGTTACATGCACATGAATTCTAGATATTGCTAAAGGACACTGCATATTTTTTCTCCTCCATTACCTTGCAACCAACACTGCCCAAACAGGTGACAAAAAACATACATTCCTGGGAAAAAAACTCCAGTGCTGAGGCCTGGCAATGCACCTTGGATTGCTGACTGACAGGTGTTTGCTGCTAGGAGCCTGGGAAGCAGCGGGGAGCCCAGCCAGGAGACAGAACACCACAGTGCACCACAGAGCTGAGGGAACAGCTATAGGATCCAAAGTATCAAGAGGAGCATAGTTTGCTGCCTACTCAATTCTTGCTACTCTTTTCGACCCTGACTTCATTTTCAGGGGAACACACTTCAATTGTCACAGCACAAAACCTCCAGAATGGGGTGACAAAGACACTGCTCACTGCTTTCACTACCACTGTGGACATGTTAATCATTTTTGAGCTAACCATGTGCTCTAGAGGCATTCAAGGCTAGGTTGAACGGGCTCCTGGGCAGCCCGATTTGGTAGGTAGCAGCCCTGCCCAAAGCAATGGGTTTGGAACAAGATGATCTTCAAGGTCTCTTCCAACCCAGATCATTCTGTAGTTCTACAGTTCTCTGGTTCTCTGCATGCTTTAGAATTACTAACATAAAATTGTAGTTATAAAAAAAAATTCTGAGTTCCACATTCAGATAAGCCATGCTTTCATAAATTGATAGACTGCTAGTTTGTTTTTTTTTAAATGTAAGGCCAGCTAAACAACAACAACCAAAAAAACAACAACAAACAAACACAGGAAGAAATCACATTGAAAACACAGTTCAATTAGATCAAACTCCAATTTAGCATCCTAGTAATCCAAAAATTGAGGCTCAGATAAACAATTTCAGCTAAAACTGGCTGTTTATTATCATGTTTCTCTCCTAAACCCTGCACTGCTGAGCCCTGCCCCATATTCCTTTCCTGCTGCCCACCACACTAACTGACACAAGGAAGATATGATGGCAATACAGTACGCAGCCTGCTCTTCCCTCAGGCCTCAGCATGGGTAGGCCCACTCTGTGAAGGCACATCAGAGCTACCATTTGCTTTAATTCTTCCACTCTGCTCCCACATTCAGTATGAGCCTAAGGCTCTTTCTGGCCTCTCTGTCTCCAAAAAAAAAAAAAGGAAATTGTATGAGATTGTCAGCACTGCTGGTATCTGACCTCCTGACTCTGACCAGCCTCAGGGAGGTCAGCAACTCATGTCCCAGCTCTTGACTCCTACAATGAAGTCACCTGCCTAAGCTCCCTTTGTAGATAGGAAGAAAAATAGTTACTTTTAGGCTACATCTGTCCTGTTTTAGGCCTCTAGGATGAGAGAAAATCATATCCTAAAAGCGCCAGTTTCTCATCACTGACTCCAAGAGAGTTCTTGACCACATGCATAATGTAGAAAATGTCCTCGAGGTCTGACATGACATAGCTGGGTGAAAACATTTTATTCACTCTTACAAAGGTTGACTTCACTTTGCAGCCTAATGGCATTTACTTGCATTTAACATTGCACCTTCAGAGAGTACAGTTATAAAACATCCACCTGCAACAGTAAATCAAATTACTTTCTTCTGGACCAGAAGAATTATAGGCAATAGTAATATGAAATGAACTGTGTTACTTAAGACACTCACCTTATCTCCAGAACCAAAGAAGAATTGATTTTCCAACCTTCTACAGAATGCTGGAAGATAGCAGAGCCGCCCTTTCGGATTATTTTATCAGAGCTATTGATCATTGATCGACTCAAACTCAGCTCACCATCTCTGCAACGCAAGACAGAAAAGACACAGTTACAGCAAGGCTAACTCTGGGTGTAAGTATCTTACTTCACAAGCACCAGCACTATTTCCTTCTCTTCACAAAAAGAAGCAGTTATCTCCCCTTTTCTCTTATTCTACTTGCCACAGCAAGTAAGCTCTCTCTATGAGTAGTCTATAAAACATCTATCTCTAATACTTGAATGTGCCATTTAAGAGCTCTGTTTTTGGTTTTAATCACAATAAGCTCCAAATTGTGAACCTACATCAAATTTCAGTAGGTGTACGAAGCAGATCCTGAACTTCTATGTTACAAATTTCCAGTGTTAAACTAAGAACTTAACTTTCAACCTTTCCCCTTGCAATTGGTCACATTACACACGGTAATTGCCTAGCAGACTCTCTTTCCCTCCCACTGGTACTTTCATGAGTTCTTCATGAGTTTAATGGCTTTAACCACACAGAATTTCCTTTCATGACATTTTTGCATGCATGTATCCAAACAACTTCAGTTGTTCTTCATCTACCTCATACTGAAATTTTGGTAGCTACCTTAATAAAAGAGGAACTGTGGTAAGCTGTGGCTGACAACCACAGAGCAGTGATGAAGAAGAATAAACACTATCAACTGTAATTATATTCATCAACACAAATAAAACAAATATTAAAACACTGCAAGCACAGTGTAAAGCCTTAGATCTGAGTTGTGTTTTTATCACAGTATGTTTTCATTATCTTCCACACTGTTTCCCTGTAGGTAACATTCAAGCTCAGTTCAATCATAGCTGTTAATCACAAATATTATCACATATATATACACACACACACAAATAAATGTGTATATACAAAAATACATCAAAATGATTGGATTTAACATTTTACCATGCAGAATGTATTGAAGAAAGAATATGTACTGCAGTAATGCACATAAATGTTTCTGTAAGTTAAATAAGTATGGTCTGAAATATCACCAATAATAAATGCACCGCTTGGCTTGCAAACTCTTGACCACCAACCATCAAACCAACAGGGTGTAAGATTAGACATGTGGCTGAAGGCCATCCTAGGGTATTACTGGCTTTTGTTTTCCTGTGGCTGTAAGTACATCAGGCAACTGGATCCTGGCCTTAACAAAACTATGTCGGTATACAGCCACACTAAGTATTAGTGTCTAGGCTGGATCAGGCCCTGGGCAGCCTGATCAAGTTGTGCATGTCCACATTCACTGCCGGGAAGTTGGACTAGATGACCTTTAAAGGCCGCTTCCAACTCTAAGGATTTTATGATTTGGTAAATCATACACCAGACTAAACTCAAACTATCCTTCAATGGGACATTAATTAAGCTAACTTAACTTGTAGCAGGTGGTCACTTGCAAAAGCTGCTACAACTGCAGAAGTCCCTGTAGCCAACAAACCAACAAAACCAAAAGCAGCCCAGCATCACCGGCAGCACACTCCCTCCCTCTCCGATGCCAGCACACTGCAGCACAAGCATCACACTGACTCATAGCTGAGAGTGCCACCTACCGAAAAATCTACCACTTTAACCAACCGTGTATGTACACGATGTGAATGCAAACCATCCTCCCTGCTCCGATTTCACAGGGTGGGAGGATGACACTGAATGCTCTGAATTCAGTAATCAGAATGTAATTAACATTTTTTTTTGTTATCTCTTTTTTTTTTTAATTCTTATTATTTTATTCCTCAAAATTTTCCATACTGGTTGTGGATAACCACACAAATATATATTATTGCAGAAATATCAAGTGAATACACCTAATAAAAAACTACCAAAATGCATCTGGGGAAAGTACCCAGTCTGAAAGCACCTCACAGTTGTCTCCACTGAATCCTACCCCAGAGGTACTGTAACAGTGACACAGGGTACACCACTCAGGGAGAAATGATGCTGACACCTACAGTGCCCTCTCACAGTTGATATGTGGTCGTCTTCTGCACTCACAGTGTAGATGTGCAGTGAAGTGCTCAGATTTTCATACAGTGGAGCAGAACAATGTTGAATTACATTCTCATGAGCAAAAATAAGGCCCTATGCATTTTGTGTTAAAGTTCTAGTATGAATACAAACTGCTCTCTTCACGCTCCCCTCCATTTACTGTTACTAGTTCATTTAATTTTTACTTAAAATGAAATATGCTAATAGATAAAATTCTCAGTTTGCTCCAGAAAATCCTTCATTGTTTAAAAAGGTGTAAAATTAATTTCGGCTTCCGTGTACCATCCAAAACCACAGCGAACGCTCTCTGGTGCAACAGCAACGTGTGGCTGATGGTATCAGCCCCAGCCCCAACCAGTTTCTGCTGGTGATCAACCTGACTGAGACAGGACAGGACAATGGTTTCTTCTTCAGAACATAGTTCAGTGAATATGAGAAACTGCTTTAAAGCTTTAAGGGGTATATTCCATGCCAGTAGAGGACAATGATGTGTAGGAAACATTCAATGAATATTTCATTACTTGCATAACCTTTAAGAGGACATTGCTGCCGTGCTGAAGAATGGCACACTTCTGCAATTACCATCTGTGAAAACTCACCTATGAAGACATAGCAGACGCTATCACCACAGGCCTGGGAGTCATACAAACAGCCAGTTTTCAAACACCTGGAATCTACCTGTGGTACCACCAAGAATCCCAAACAGACCATCTCCTGCCTTCACAGTTCTGTTACTGGTGCTTCTGGAAGTAACACATCCCACAGAAAAACAAACTGGCTCTACAACCCACGTAACACCGTGAGCCCTTCCTCCAAGAGGAGAGTAGACTCTTGCCAGCAGAGGTGGCAGATGGTGACGGTGCACCCAGCTGTGGTCCTCCATTGAAGAACAGGACAGCAGATGAGAAGGGTCCTCATTCCATCACCTTCTGCCCTGCACAGGAGGTCCCACTGCCACTAAAGTGAGCATCTCACTGACTTGGTGCTGGCGCTTTATGGCTCTGTTTTGAAGCGCTGTTAAAGACGTACACACCTACGACTAAACACACTTCCATTAATGTTCATGCACTGGTTCTCCTTAGTACCTCCTAAGTAATGTCAAAATGTCAAACAGAATGCATCACAAGATGTAGGGGACTTTTTTGGCAAATACGGGTTTTACCTAGTGACTAACTCCTGAATCATTTAACCTACCCCTACTTTGAAAATTAGAAATGTCTGCTAAGAAACACTTCTGGTCAAGGCTAATTGTCCCTCACAGCTCCATTTTCACACTGACCTCTGCACATCCCACAACATAAACACTTCACGCTTTCATACATCCCCAAATATGCAGGAGCCACAGCACTGCAGCAGAAGCATCACACCCAAACTGAACAATAGGGAAAGTTACAGCAAGTTGCGAAAATCCTTCATGCCACAGGAACCGAACACCACACCAGAAACGCAGAGAGAGGCACGACCGACCCCATTCACGCATCCTGATGTTTGGGCGGTGCTGTGCGGAGCCGGGAGTTGTACTCGATGACTCTGGGTACCTTCCAACTCAGGATATTCTGCGCTTCTGCCATTCTACGACCTGCCGCTCCTGCGAGGCACTGCACCGCTGTCCCACCGCACAGCAGATGTGCCCCAGATGTGCCGCGCTGTGCCCGAGCAGCAGCTGGGCGGGGACGCGCTTTCCGCCCCGATTCTCGAGGCGGCAGAGGGGTGTGCGGGGACGCACGGAGGCTGCCGTTGACCTCCCTCCCTCCGGGCTCCTACGGGCACTTTCAGCAACTTTATTCCTCCTCTTCAAATTAAGGGCTTACAGCAAAGGAGAACCGGCGGTAAGCGCATTTCACCTCAGCAGGGGAACGCGAGACACGAGCCCCCTCCCCGCCCTCGCAGGGCTGACCTCCCCGCGGGATTCACGCATCCTCTCCCCGAATACCGACAGTTACCTCTGCCGGGGAAGGGGCAGCCCGACTCCCGCACAGCATGATAGCTGGGAAGGAGAGGAGAGGCATGCACGTACGCAGCCAAGGTGACCAACAAAGAAAGAGGTGCAGTACAAAGCGGGAAGGGACTTTTCGCCTCTTATTCGCGCAGTCTGGCGGCGGAAAGCGGCGGCTCTCCAGCAGAGCAGCACCAGGAGCCGAGGGAACGCCCGGAGTTCCGCGCGGCGCCCGGACAAACTTCGGGGCGGGGGCCGGGGCCGCGCCGGGCTCTGGGCGGACCCTCCCGGCCCTCGGAAGAGCCGCGGCCGCGCGCACACCGCGGGGCTCGGGGATGCGGCAGCCGTGGCGGGGCCGGGGAGCCCCAGGACCGACCCTCCCGGCGCGGCGCCGCATTTACCCGGCGAGCGGTGCCTCCTGGCGCTCCTCGGTGCGCGCGATCTCCTTGGTCTTGTAGAAGATGAGGAGGAGACTTATGGTGCACACAGTCCACCTCTTCCTGACGGAACGCATGTCTTCTGCGAAGCACGGCTTCCCCCCCTCCCCCTTTTCCTTTGTTTGTCAGCGGTGCGCGGAAAACAACTCCGCACGCGGAGCGGCGTGCCAAAAACACAGCGACGTTTCTCTTTCGGAAATGATTTTAAGGGAATTAAAAATAAAAAAAAGAAAAAGAAAAAAAAAAAAAAAAAAAAGAAAAGAAAAAGAAAGCGGGCAGCCGCGGATGCCGGAGGCTTGTTGGGCGTTTAGTTTGGCTCTCCCGCACCCTGCCCTCCCCTGCCCGGCTGGCGGACCCGCAGCCGGCGGCCCGCTCCCCTCGGCCCGGGGCACAACTCCACGCCGCGCTCCTCCCGCCGCCGCGCCTCTCCGGCTCCGCGCCGACCTCGCTCCGGTAGCGGCGACGGCGACGGCCCGGGGGCGACGCTGGCACCTCCCTCCCCGCGGCGGGGCGGCGGCGGGCGGAGCGCGGCCAATGGGCGCCGCGCAGGGGCGGGCACCCGGAGCGGCCGGCGGGACGCGGGAGGGAGCGGCCCGGCTCCCTGCTCACGCTCTGCGGGGTGGCCGGGACGGGGCAGCGGCAGAGGTGTGGCCGCTGGGCGGGCTCCGCTGTCTGGTGCCCGATTCATCCACGGTGTGCCCGCGTCCCTCAGCGTTGTTGTGCCGGTGTGTTCCTCGCTGCCCTCATTCCGTGTGACAGCTCACACGAGTCCTAAGCGAAGCTGCGCCCGCGTCTCTCTTCTCCCGCGGAGACCCGGGAAGGTTTTGTGACAAATCGAGGATGACTCCTCTCCTCCCAGCGCAGGGGAGATACCCGTGTGCGGGGTGACAGAACCTTCCCTTTGTCTCTTTAGTTGAATGGGCTGTCTTCAGAATTGTTCGGTATCAGATATTTCACGTGCAAGCAAATTGGGAGATGGGTAGGGATTTTTCCTGCCCAAGAGAATATTCGCTCAGAGGCGTTGGAAGTGAAGCAAGGTTTAGAAAAATCCTTGAGGATGCCAGAGCTGCTAATAGTTGTGTTGCTCTAAAAATCAATTTTCTTTAGTGAGAAAGGTTTAATTCAGCCTCAGTGGGAAAGAATGGAAGCTTAGCAATTTCCTTCTGCACAAGCCAAACCGAGCTGTTTTTCTGTGCTCTGAGCTTCTGCAGCTCCAATAAACCTTGTCTCAGAAAGTGACCTCCAAACAGCATCACCAGCAAAAGGAGAAAAACTCTTTCTTTTTGTGCAAACTTCAAATTTCACTTGATAGAATTCATATCAGACAGGTTATTTTTGAGAAAAAAAAAAAAAAAAAAAACAGAATAAAAAACAAATGACTCTTAAGTAAACCCCTATTTTGATACCATTGTATGAATGACATCATTTGTTCAGCAGAAACTCAAGGTTCTGTCAGTCCTGTTAGCACCGCTGAGCATCTGTAATGCCCTTCTTCATGCATTATCTCACTGTTGTATTATTTTCGTAGCTATATGGGCTCATCAGCAGCAGATACTGAAACACATACAGAGGACCCCAAATTCTCCTGTCTACAGTGGTGGTTTTACTCAGTTCCACCCATAACTAGCGACGGCAGCTCAAATTATCACTGCAGCAACACAGAACTGTGACAGCAGTACTTCCTGGTTTCATGCTAGGCCATGTGTACACTCGGAAAGTAGTGTGCTGCCGCCTTCTTACTCGTCCTTTTCCTCATCTGCAGCTGCACTTTCTTCCCCTGAAGATCAAGATGCAACTCACCAGCTGCAGGCTGATCTTTACCCCACATAAAGGGTGGCCTGCTCACGTCGAAGAGACTTAAAAACTAATTAGGAAAATAAGTGCTCAGCGGAGCACTTTGTGCTTGACCTGCTTGCAACCAGTCTGCCTAAAAGGTTGCTAAGAAGTTTGGCTTCAGACTTGATCTGTGTCCAGGGAGTACACTGAAGATTTTGATACAGGTTCTCAGGGAACTAACTAGAAAAGGTGCCCTTTTTGGTCTGTTGTTTGTAAATTGTGATGGTCTCGTGGGTGAGCTGATGATTGTTGCTGTCTTAGTCACAATGATCATGAAATGGTTGAGTTTAAAATCAAGCGCAATTACAGCTGAAACAAGGATTTTTCAAGTATATTAACAGTAAGAGGAGATCTGAACAAAATATTGATCCTTTCTTTGATGAGGTTGGTCACTCAAAAACAGAGATGAAAGGTAAAGCAGATATTTAAGGCCTTCCCCATCTCTGTCTTCAACACTGTTGACAGGCCTAGGACCTCTGGGGTCTGGGTTGGTGGACCACTAGTGGAAGACTGACAAGCTCCTTGTTGATGCTGAACTTGTACAGTGTTTCTTGCTGCAACTGAATTTGCACTTAAACCTGTGGGACCCAATGGGATTCATCCTAGGCTACTGACAGAACTGGGTGATGCTATTGTAAGACCTCCACTGTTTATCAACAGTATTGGAAATGTGGAGAAGTTCCACTCGACTGGAAGCTAGCAAATGTTATTCCAGTTTTCAAGAAGGGCAGGAGAGAAGACCCTGGTAATTACAGGCCTGTCAGTCACACTTCAGTGCCTGGCAAAAATATGGAGAAGATTATTTGGGAGTTATTGAAAAACACCTGATAAACAGTGTAGCCATCGGAGAATGCTGATATGAAGGGAAAGTCATGACTTACTAAGCTAATATTCTTTTAAGACAAGGTTACGCCTCTAGTTGACCAAAGGAATGCAGTGGATGTAGTTTTTGGATTTTAGCAAGGTCTGAGTACTGTCTGTCACAGCATCTTCTGGACAAAATGTTCAGCATAATGCTGGATACCATATGCAATACGATGGGTGAATGATTAGGTGATGGGTTGGACTGAAAAGGTTATATTAAGTAAGTGAAGTAACATCTGGTTGGTGGACAGTCACTTGTGGTGTCCCTTAGTGCCCTGGTTTTGTTTGGGTTAGAGTGAATTTTCTTCATAGCGATTGGTGTGGTGCTGTGATTTGGATTTAGGATGGGAATAATGTTGATAACAAACCAATAGTTTAGTTGTTGATTAGTACAGCTCAAACTGGATCAAGGACATTTCTGCTTTTCTAACTGCCCTACCAATAAGGAGTCTGCGATGCACAAAATTAGAAGCTTTTTTTTACTTTTTTTCTGGGGTTGTACAGAACCAGCACAGCTGACCCAACCTGGTCATAGGGGTGTTCTACACCATTTGACATTCTACTTAACAATAAAACTGGGGGAGCTGGCCGCAGTGGGGAGACAGACACTGTTCAGAGACTAGCCGGACATCGGTCACTGGGTGGCAAACAATAGCATTGTCTTGTGTTTTCTGTATTTTTGTTGTTATTGCTTCTGTTGATGATGTTGTGATCCATTTCTGTCCTATTAAGCTATCCGTATCTCAGCTCAGTAGTTTTATCTTTTTCCAGTTCTCTTCCCCATCCCACTAGAACTTAATTTTAGCACCATTTTTTTTCAGTGTTTACATCTCTGACCTGGATGCTGGAGTGAAGTGCACATAAAATACGTTTTCAGACAACATTAAACTGGGAGGAGCCAGTAGCTAGTAATGTTACCTGGGAGTCTGCTTTCAAGGGTGTTGGGATCCATCACTGCTGGCCACTTTTGAAGCATCACCTGAAAGCAAAGAAGCAGGCAGTTCCAGTGTATCAGAAGTAAGCAAGTGGGGTACGAGGCTAGTTTGACTGAGCAATGATTTCATTTTCCACTCCAGTGGAACGGCAAAGTCTATGGATGTTGGAAGCAAGGTCAGGAAACATGGCAGGACTACAAATATGCTGTTCATCATTGCAGAGAGAATATTCATGCAGACAAAAATCAATTAGAGTTGAAGCTGCCTGTTACTGTGGGAGACAACAAAAAGGATTTTTTTTTCAAGTTTAACAGCAGCCGGAGAACCAGAGATAACATTGTTCTGGTATTTGATGAGGATGGTCATTTCACAAATAGGGATGCAAAGTAAAGATGTTTAATGCAGTCTAAACTTATGTCTGTAACATTTCTGATGAGCTCTGGAAACTCTGGAGGTCGTAGCTGTAGGACTATGACTTCAAAAACTAACTCTCAGAGGACTGAGCTTATGTGGGATTTGCTGCTTCAGCTGAATACATGTACACTTATGAGGCCCAGTGGGATTCATCCCAAGGTACCAAAGGATTTGGCTGACAATATTGTGAGACCTCTCTCAATTTGTTTTCAACAGTTCTGGGGTTTGGAGCAGGTGAAATGGAAACTGGCAAATGCAGTCCTCATTTTCAAGAAGAGTAAGAAAAAAGACCCTGGTAATTATAGGCCTGTTGGTCTCACTTTACTGTCTTGAGAAATTATGGAGAAGATTACTCTGGTAAACACACAGTTGTTCATCATAGAGAACACAGATTGATGAGGAGAAAGTCCATTTTAATGAACATTCCTTTTATGACGAGGTTACTCACATAGGTGACCAAGGGAAAACAGTTGATGTAAAAGTTTTGGATTTCAGAAAAGCTTTCTATATTGTTTCTCTCCTTCTGAATAAAATGTCTAGCATACAGCTTGGCAAAAATAATAATAATAATAATAATAATAATAATAATAATAATAATAATAATAATAATAATAGTACAGTAGGTGAACAATGGGCTGATGGGTCAGGCTTAAAAATTATAGTAACTGCAGTTGGATCAGACTGGCAGCCAGTTGCTGGTGGGGTTCCCAAGGGCTCCATTTCGGGGTCAGTTCTCTTCAGTGTTTTTATAAATGATCTGGATGCAGGACTCAGATGCATACAATGTAAGTTCGTAGATTACACTAAACTGAGGGTAGAGAGATGACTCCCTTGAGGTCTGGGATACCTTGCAGCAAGACCTGGACAAATTAAATGTCCAGGAAATCACCAGCCACATTAATTTTAAGAAGAGTAAAAGCCAGATTTTACACCTGGATGTGGCAACCCTGGATATAGTTATATAACGGGGACCAAGAAGATAGAAAACAGTGCTGTGGAAAGGGATCTGGAGGTTCTGGTTGATAACGAGTTGAACACGAGGCAGCAGTGGGCCCTGGAGCCCATAGGGTCAACCATGCCCTGGTGCACAGCAGGCCCAGCACTGCCACCGGGCGAGGGGAGGCCTTGTCCCCTCTGCTCTGCGCTGTACAGCCTCACCTCCTGCACTGTGTGTGGGCTGGGTGCTGCAGTACAGGAAGGACAGAAAGATATTAAAGAGGAACAGCATGGGCAGAGACCTCATGGAGAGTGCAGAGCGAAGGGCAGCGCTGAGTGCTGCTCTCTGTGGCAGCGATTGGGCCAAGGGAATGGCATAAAGCTGTGTCACAGGAGGGGCAGCTGGGGGTCAGGGAAATGACCTGCTCTTGAAGGTGGTGGGCATGGAATGGGCTGCCCAGGGCAGTGGGCACGCCTTGAGCTGACGGAGGTCAAGGACCATCTGGACAGTGGTCTCAGACACAGGGTTGAGTTTTGAGTAGTCCTATGTGGAGCCCGAAGTCGGACTAGATGGTCTTTGTGGGTTCTTTCCAACCTAGGATGTTCTATGATTCCACGATTCTCTCCTGATGTACCTCTATCATCCAGCTCTCTTTTGTACTCAAGTATCAGGCAAAGGCCTCAGAGGCATAAAGTATACATATATATAATATATATAACATAATTGAGCCAGGTGGTGCATTTCATTTGTAATGACAAAGTTTATTACAACACAGAATGAGTTTACCATATAAAGAATTTAAACATTCATGTCTAGTACTTCAGCAATTCTTTTAATTACCTTTCTTTAATGTATCATCAACAGCACTTCATAACTTTAACAAGCTATCTAAATTATGCCTTGAAAAGCTTTCCTCATTCTCATACAATCTAATGGTATTTAAATAATGAATAGAGTTTATATCAAGTAGCGTGGTTTATTTTATATGAATTAAAGAAATGGTTTTAGTTTTGTGGACCCAGAAACATGTTCAGTAAATCCTATTTCATGGCAGCTGGTGATGACAGTAAAATTTCTTTCATGAAGACTACTAGAGGAGTGAAAATGTGAATAATACAAATAATCATGCATTTAAGCATTTCAAATTTCAGAGTGCTAATTAGTTCCTACGGCAAAGAGTTCTTGAAAAGGCTTCATTTCATGCTGAAGAAAGCAGCTCAAGACTTGAAACATTTACATTCGTTGAAACATATTACCATATAAAGCCCTTTTTGCATTAAGGTTATTTCATGTTGAGTGTTGATGCCCAGAAAATATCTTCTGCGTTAATTCTGTCCTCATTAGCAGTGAGAATAGAGATACGCTAGAAAGGACTGCCTGGGGAAGCTATTGCATTTCCATCAGTGGGTGTCCTTAGGATGAAGCTAAATAAATATCTGTTCTTAACCCATGTTGAAAGGATAGGTGAGGCAGCTTTTTTTTCCCTATGATTATAGTGCTCAATTTACGGTATAGTCTTCTGATTCATAAAGAATAACTTGTGCTAGAATACTTAATATTCAGTTACCGCTGCAACCCCATTTGTCCTTCTTCTGTTTCAGGAATAGCCTTGTCAAATATTTTTAGTTGCTTTTCCTTAACAGTTTTAAACTCTATCTTAAGCAATGTATTTGATAGTATTCAAGCTATGTTGTAGAAAAGAAACACCACGTAGAACACTGAATGACTATTTGAGAAATTTTTATGTAAAGCTGTTACTTAGATCTGTTTTCACCCAGACATCAATATTTTACAGTATTTTCATTGATGGCTCGAGCAAAGATACCAGACATCCCCATTGTTTGCTTAATATTCACAAATCACTAATACTTCGCGAAAGAAATACTCTTACAGTCAAAATCTGAATATTTTCTGTGCTTCTATTTTTCATTATCCGCACATACTTTTGTAAAGATGTCTTTCTCTTTGAAATGTTATCTACATGCTATTGTATTAGAAACAGTTCTGTATTGCCTTTTTAGCATTACTGACATTGCAAATAGCATCATTTCAAATACGTCAGCTTTGTAAAGCCGTTGCTTTTCTTAGTGCAGCGGAATTAAAGATGATCCAATAAATTACATTTTTACGTTGTTAAGTGTATTTATTCTGCTGTATAAGATTCAAGGTTTGGGTTAGTGATGCTTAAATTTCTCTTAACATTCAGAGACATAAATAGCAGGTCAGAGTCTGTATTCAGATTCACCTCCACTTTTGTTTTTGTGACTGACACGTAATGGTGACTTATTTTTTGCAGTTGCCTTACAGAAAAACCTCAGGATCAATAATATGGAGAAAGTTGCAATAAACTTACACGACTCTCTGAGCAGTTTCTTTGTGCATGATGGGAAGAGAACTTCTTTTGAGAAGAAATGCTGCAGGATCTCCTTAGACATGTTAGAACTAAATCCCAATGAGGCTGTATTCACTGTTTTACATTTTTTGTGCAGTCAGGTATCCAATACAGAGGCTCCTAGATGAAGTTGCAGCATATCAGCAAGGAAAGTTGTTTAGTTTAGGAGCACACAGTATTGTGTGCTGACTTCCCTGATCCAGGCACAATTTTTTATGATCGTAAAATATAAATGAGATTAGATAAATAAAATTTTAAAAATATATTAATACATCAATGTCAAAATATAATTATTATAATAAAATATAATAATTAATAATACTAATGCCATTGATATGATTTATTAATATTGTGTATTCATATTAATATAAGATATATTTTATAATATATATTTAAATAAAAATATAAATGAGTAGAGTGATCACACAGAGAGAGGCCAACCTGCCAGCCTAAAGCAGAACATTTTCAGTTGTCATTACCTCATTACCTCTGTGACATGCGATACTGCAAATGTCCTATAGACCTTGGTATATCTATGCAATTTCTGCTAATTCAAAATGTCTGTCAGCTATTGCACCTTTCAGAAAGGCTAAAACCACACTTCTTTAAATCAAAATGACTCGTATTCCTAGAGGCTGCATGCATGAAATTCAATAATGATGAGCACTACCTCCCATATTTTGTTTTCAGTGAGACTCAAGACAGAATGCCTGCAGGGAAAGTGATCACCCCATATTTTTTTATAATTGGGATGAACAGAAAAGATCAGGAAGCAGAAATAAGGATTAGAGAGCACTAGGAAAGTAATGGAAGAAAAAGAGAGAGAAAAAGAAATGAGAAGGAGTCTGAGGATGAAGAGATTAGTGTTTTGGGAACTGGCAATGTATACAGCTATGTATATAGACCAATAAAAGAGAAGGAACAAGAAACATCTTGATTGCAAGAACATGACTAACTTATAAAACTGAGGTAAGAAATACACAGAGTTGTGTCTATTTTCCTTGATCTGTCCTTCCTGTGCTAGCCAAAGGAAAAGCTGATTTTTAAAGGGGAGAACAAAACAGTTATCTCCTTCGCTTGTATGCATTTAAGCCTGTGCCCTAACCCCAGGTTCACTTAATTGCTTAGATACAATTCTGCTTTGGTTCAGCTAGGATATTGCTGCTTACATAAAAATTCCTTTTTTGTCAAGTGAATGAAAGACAAGAAAACATCTGGTTGTATGTTCATCCATGTAGTTTAGCCATATGTACATAGCAAATACAATTAAAACAAATTATTACAACTGCAGAAAAAAATTCCTCTTTCTAATTACAACAACTGTCCAACTCCTTTCTCCATAAAGGGAATAAGACACCTTTTCTTTTAACTATAAACCCAGGCCTATGGCTTAAGTATCCCACAAGGGAAACTGTAGGAGTTAATCAAGAAAACCTTCATTATAGTATGGCTCTTCAGGGAATTTCCTTATGAGTCATGGGAATTTCCTGGCAGTGTAAAGAAGAGTGAACACCTTCTTAAGGTGATAATTGACCTGCACATATTGCAGAAGGGAAGGTGACAAATATTAGCATTGATGTAGTCCTGATACTTTGTTCTTGCTCATGAATGCAAGTAAAGCTCAAGTCCAAACTGGCTACAAAACATTTCTAAACAACTGCAGTAGCCTCAGTTCAGGGATCCCAGTACAGACCCTTACTACGTGGGACAGGAGGAGCTCAGTCATCCTAGCAATAATAAGGAATGTTGTCAGTGCACCAGCTATAAGAATACTCCTCAGCTGTGACAGCAGAAATGAAGTTTAAGGAAGTATCTGAAAGACATAATAGTGCATCCAGTAATGCAGAGCTTGTATGTTGAAAATTATTATTACTAGCCTTATTATTAAGCGAGTATTATTATTAAGCGAGTAATCACAATTTTAGAAGCAAGGAAGATATGACATAAAGTGACTTCTTCATATATTTGAAATGCTGTGCTTCAGTTTCATTAATTTATAACATTTCTTAACTCATTACTACATGCAGAGCAATATATTTCCCACACACGTTATGGAAAAAACATAATATGAGAGATTACTGCATGAATTTTCCATGTCTTGACAACAGGAATGATTTTTTTTTCTGTTTATGAGAAGCTATGAGGTTCATGGATTTGTAAGGTTCTAATATATTTTAACAACTACGAATGACCTCCCATTGAGAACCATCATTTTCCTAATAGTTTCCAGCACGATTTCCAGCTAAGCATTATAGATTTGGAGGAAGAAAAGGAAGCTTTGTCTGAATTCAACTGCAGCAGGAGCCATTCGCACTTTGGGAATTAATTCCCACTTTATTATTGCTATTTTTAATTTTGCTTAATTTAATGGTGGTTAAACTGTGCATAGAAAGATAGTACAAAACCACCTGACTTTTCTCGCTGTGTTACAAAAAAAAAATAAAAATAAAAATAAAAACAGCAGAAAACGTTTCCTATATGCCTTAAGCTGTACTTTACTTATCTTGGTTTGACAGCAATACTTTGAGGAGTGTGTTGAGATCAAGACTACAGCTTGTTGTGAACTATTTTTACAATTTTTTTTCCTAATTGGAGAAATTTTATGACATCTTTGTACTTCAGCTTGCTCTATCCGAAACTGAATTTCAGGTTGATTGGAGAGGTTACTGTTACAAGTAATTAAGTCTATTTTACACTCACCCGGCATATAAAGGATTTGGACAAAATTCCCGTTTGAGAAGATTCTCTACCTGTCTTCACCAGCAGTTTATAGGCCTTGTATGTACAGATGAACAGGCCACCCCCTATTTTGTGACTGTTAACCTATCTCAAAATGCTATTCTGTTTGCTGCTGATAAGTGTATATGTTCATTTACTGTATAACACTGTGTATACGTCAGAGGTGGATGTTAGTGATATGGCATTAGAAGTTGAGTCTTCCCACTAATACCTCATTCAATTCTATTGCCATGTTACTGGCTGCAGCGAAGGGCAGTCTGACAGAACGACATGACATGGAAGTGCGGATGAATCACAGAATCACAGAGTTGTATGGGTTGGAAGGGACCGATCAGAGATCATCTAGTCCAACCTCACTGCCAAAGCAGCTCCCTAGCCCAGGTTGCACAGGTAGTCATCCAGATGGGTCTTGAACATCTCCAGAGAAGGATACTCCACCACCTCTCTGGGCAGCCTGTGCCAGTGCTCCATCACCTGCACTGTGAAGAAGTTCCCTTGCACATTTGGGTCATTGAATTCCAACCTGTGGAAAAAAATGTCACCTTCCGACATTCATCAGCACTTGCTGAACATTTCTGAAGACCAAACAGTGGATGTGAACACAGTAAGTAGGTATGTGGTGCATTTCAGTAGGGGAAAGAGCAGCAGTTTCACGTCTGCCGGTGGAGGTTTGTTACAAGTGCAGCATGCAGGCTCTTATTCATCACTGGTGAAAATCTATAGCAAATGGAGGTGACTGCATTGAAAAATAGTGTTTTCTAGCGGAGAATTTGTTCTATCAAGCAGTGTTTTTGCACTCTTTATGTCTGTGGTAGTCTGCATGGAAATAAGTAGGAGGCATTACTTTCAGAGCAGCTAACATACATTTCATTAAATATTATTGCTTAGGCTAATGCTTTTTTTCTTTTTTTCTTTTTTTTTAATGTCAAAAAGTACAAACATGTATCGTAGAAGTCGCATTAATAACCTAATAGTGTTACTCATAGTTAACACGAGGACAGTATAGAGAACAATAATTTTTTCCTTATTTTGATGACCCAGGAAAAGCATACAAAATCTTAACTGGTCACAGTTATAGAAGTCTTTTAAAAGCTTTTCAATTCTAAGACATTTTCATCTGAAGAAATGTAAGCACTGTATCAACTTCAGAGACTTCTTCTTTTGACTTTTAAAAATACGATTTGCATTAAATAAAATGAAGTGAACTTTTTATTTCTGCTTTGCATACTTTGAATTTTAGTGCTCTTTAAAGCAAATTGTGCCAGAAAACCAAACTTAGCTAGTTTGGATGACAATGAATATTACTATAAATGTTTTTATAATTTGGAAAATACGGTGAAAGAAAAATTGATTTACCAAGCTTATAATCAACTGTGAACTTTAATGTTGGAGTGAAAGAGACGTCTGATTTTGAATAAGTGTTCTAACTGTTTCTGGAATATAATATTGTGTGAAAGATTATATATATGTATATATATACACATAAGTGCACTCATGCACATGAAATGCTATAAATTAGAAGGTGTAAAAACACTCTAATTACAGAAGAGGTGACAAATGTGAGTTTGAAGAGCTTAAACAGGGAATCACCACCTAGCTGAGCAGAATGCAGGCAAAATATATCCATTCAGCTGGCTGAAGAGTGCCAAAAACTTTCTTTGGCCTAGGCTGGATGAAAGTGCATGATTAATATAGATTTGTACCCATAAACAGGTCATTTAAAATGTTTTTTATCAGCTGCTGTAAAGTGCTGTGCTCTGCTGGTTTGCTCCCTGTGAAGAATGTCCACAGTGCAAAGCACAGATGGACCATATCGAGGTCTGTGCTTCTTCTGTCACTTCTCCACCTCCTTACCTCCAAAATCAATACAAAAAGCATGCCAAGCAGAGAGAAGATTAGGCAGAAGAGCTCTGTGGATGGGTCTAGTGTCAGTCCTCCCCTGCCAGGAACTCAGATTGCTGTGAGGCCAGGTCACACCAACTGTTAGAGAAGGCCCTGGGGAGACAGCATTGTGCCCTTCCAGTATTTGAAGGGAGCTTTCAATCAGGAGGGGGACTGACTTTTTACATGGGTAGATGGTAACAGTAAAAGGGGAAAAGACTTAAAACTAAAAGAGGGGGGATTTAGATTAAATGTTAGGACAAAGTTTTTTACGGTCGGTAAGGCTCTGATACAGGCTGCCCAGAGAAGCTGTGGGTGTCCCTGGAGGCACTCAAGGCCAGGTTGGATGTGGCCCTGGGAAGCCTGTTTTGGTGAGTGGGCACCCTGCCCATGCAGGGGTTGGAACTGGGTGATCCTTTAAGGTCCCTTTCAACCCAAGCAATTCTATGGTTATAAAACTCAAGCTCTGGTACAGAATTCAGGCATATTCTTTACTCAGGATGGAGGAGCATGGGAAGCGCTTTTGGCAATAATACTGTACCACTTGAGATGAGTTCCAGGTGGCAGTGCCTTTCCAAAAATAAATGGCTTGCAGATTTCATAGTACAGTGTGAAACTTTTTCTTCTTTTGGGAGCACTGACCTTCAGCATGTGTAAGCACCTGTGATGCATTAGCAGATTTTGATCACACCATTGCAAATGAGTTTAGTAGCACCTTTCTCAGAGTTTGGATGATGTAGGGTTGGACATAGTTCAAATTTAGGACTCCTCCAAGCATTTCTTTCAGTATCTCAAATTATCAAGATTTGTGGTGTGCGTCTGGCAATGTAGCATTCCTAGAGTGACGATTTTAGAATTGAGGTGAATGATTGTCAAGAAAAACGTGTGCTTATTGGCAGGGTGCTTTGTACTTTGGCAGTCTGGGGAAGCAAGTGAGTTGGTGACGAATGAGCTCAGGCTTACTGGAAATATTCCTTCTTCCTTGTAAGATTAACTTTTATCCCAGCTGCGCTATTCTGTTTTATTTACCTGTGGAAGTCTTTCCATACGGTGACTCAAAAAGCAGTCTGAGGAAATGGAGCCTCTCATTGCTACATGTTCACAGGCTTTTTCTCTGCTGACAAATCCTTTGCCACACAATGATCCTTATTCTTTTTTTTCCTTTCGCCTCAGTAGATACATCTTTTCCCACAGACGGACAATTCTTTGAGTTTGTGTAGAGAATGTTTACTGTTTGATTTTGTGTCGTTTCATTGCCACTTCCCTACCGTTCTTCCCTCTCCTCATGCTTCCCCCGCCACCACAGTCCAGTCAATTATCCAAAGCACTGCCTATTTGTTTTGCTTTGTCTGCTTTATGACACTGGAACTTATTCTAACAATCGAATTGTGTGTCACTTACTTTTGGCTTCAGATTTTATCTTACTGAAGGCTTCCCAAGTGCTGGGAAATGGCTTAAAACTCCTGAAAAATGAATTGGACCCCTTAGTGTTAGAATAAAAGTAGCATTTTCATTTTAAAACCATGTTGAATAACACTGCTTGGCAGTATATTCCTTTATTTAAGCACATCTCATTCTTAGATTCTAAGAGGGTGATGAAAATATAAGTAAAAATCTTGCACTCAGTCTTGCTCTTCAGCTGTCCCTCTCTTTCCCCATATTGTACATCTTCTATGGGTACTCATCAGCTCACGCAAACCATTCTGCATTTATTGCACTTTTTTACCAAATGCCAGGTAATGCCTTGTCTTCTTCTGGTTCTCACAGCATGTAGCTTCGTATTCTTGATTCTAACATTTACATTTCTGGATCAAGGTTTTATTATCTAAGGTAATCTGAATTTGCAATCACTGTATTAAAGTACTGTTCATTCTAATGTCCAGGTTTGTTCTTGGTCCAGTAAGTCATCTGTGTTTTAATCAATAGTAATGTGTTGTTCCATATTCCAACTACTACTATCTCTCTGAGGAAGGACTCATTTTAATCAAGACTATAAGACTTACTGTTCTCTATTTGTACTTCCTGACTTTACAGTTGAATTATATTACTTTCGTGTGTTTCACTTTCATATTAACTCATGCTGATCACTGATTTTTGTCTCAGGTCTTAAGTGAACATTAACAGAAGCCACCACTTCAGTAAATTCACTACAATCACCCTATTTTATCTCAACTGCAATGAATATCTGACCCCTCCTTCCGAACACTTTATTTCTGTGTACCCTTATGGTATGATTTTTTGTGGGCAGTCAGTTCTCACTTGTGGCCCAGGCTGCTCTGACCTTTTTCATGCACTGACCTAAATTTGCCTGTCTCTCTGTAACACACCATATATGCTGATGACATCATTCCTCAGAGATTCTGTGTGGAATATGTGGATATACGTATATTGTGGATACGTGGAACAACTTAAAATCAGAGTTCTCAATTGAAGCTGTACCTGTCTGCTAGCTATTAGTCTTCCTAGGTTTATGAGGTTTAAATGGAAGGGGGAGTTTCACAACAGAAACTACAATGAATGTTTGGGCTTCTGCTTTCTTCTAAACAGAAATGGAAGCTGAATTTGAAAGTTCAGTTCCTTAATCTTTAAAGTTTACTTCAACTCCCCAGTAATGTACTTGAATATATCCAAATAATGCAGAATCTGTCATGCCTTTCTCGTTAAGACTCTAGATTGTTCAGCTATGGAGGTCTGTAGGAGTAGGGGCTAAAGACAGTAGTTTTAATTAACATCTTAAGTCATGAGACATCTGAGAAAGAAAAGAAATTTTTTCCTTTTACCATCACTATCGTACATCACATATTATTATGTAGTCTGAGAAATCAAAAAATAAATTGATAATGTGCAAAAAGTGAAGTAAAGCCTTTACAGTCTCTCCTACTTGCTGGTCTGAACCCCTGTAAAGCTTTTGTTTTCTTCTTTAAGCTAACCCAAGAACAAATAAATCAGATCTGTAAAATTCTCCTCATTTGAAAGTTCAGGAAGCAATGATCACCGGGATCAGGAAAAACTGCTAGACTAAGTTATTTAGAATTTAAGTAATTGATTCATGCCTGAAAGGCTGATTTTGAGGAGATTACAGGGTATCCTGTAAACTGCAGGGCCATGTTGTTACAGGCCTCTAATAAAGCTAGTTCTTGTGTATGTGAATATTCCAGTCAGGAGCTAATCAGTGTTCATGTGCCGCATGACACAAAAGCCGTATTACAGTTAGTGTGGGAAAGGACACTTAGAATGCCAAATCCAAAGAAAATCTTCAGGGCTAGTGGAAACTGTGTTTCACAAATGTTGTTAGCAATCAGAAGAAGAAAGAAACTCAATTTAATTGAACTCAGATAACACAGAAAGAAACATAAAAGGCAAAATCACTGACTGAAATAAGCTGTCTGTGCAGTAAATGTTTTCCTAAAGCAAAATGCCAAGGTGCGAAGGACGAGAGATGTTAGATCACTCAAACAGAAACAGCAACATTGACAGTGTGCTGATGTAAATGAGGAATCTGTGGTTGGTCGTGATGCAGACTGTTGTTTGTCAGAGTCATTAGATGTGTAGACGGATATGTTCTACAATGAGCTTCTGCATTATGGCAGACTGAATAATAAGATAAATTTCCAACAAAACCCTTTTTTGAAAATGGCTTTTGACATTTTATCTAATCAAAAAGAGAACATTGAGATCTTGATTTTGCAAAATATTTAAAAGAAAAATAGAGAGAGAGAGAGGTCTATTCTCCATAATTTAAAAAGTGTGTTGTCCTAAGACGGTACTATGCATGTACTTGAGTCCATTTTAAGGAGTTCTGGAGGCATTCTGGGTTCTCAGGAATTTGAACAGAGCCAAGACTTAAAGTTCTTTTTCACCTGTATTTTCTTTTCTTTTTTTTTTCTTTTTTTTTTTTCTTTTTTTTTTTTTTGTTTGTTTGTTTTGCTTTTGTGAAAGCTTGACTGTATTCAGAATTATTTAACATTTTGAGCGGAGCAAACTTAGCTTTCCAGACCAGAGCCCACTCAAATAATTTTTTTACGGTAGCAAATCAGTTTACCACACGAATAATTGAAGAGAATTCACAATTTGAAAAGTTCTGTTTTAGGAAATGCCTCACACTAAATTGATGTAACTATTATATTTGGCCCACTTGGAAAATTTAATCCATTCTCCCACTAATTTTTACATATATAGTAAAACACAGACTACTTTTTACTCAACATTTATTCAAATTGATTTTTAATCTGAGCAGTAACTGAATTTATAATATCTGACACGGCTGGAGTGTTACCCTGATCAACTCAAATTTTTTACCTTCTTTGCTGGGATTCTCAGAGAATGATCAGAAGGGATTTTAGACTGATGGCAATTGGATTTATTAAATTGAAGAGCAAAAAAATATATACCACCACCCTCCTGCACACATGCAACATGTATTAAGGAAATGTTTTAAAAGGAATTTCTTGATGACTGGCTTTATGAAAGCAATTACCTGTCCCTTGGCACTAGATCAACAATATATTACAGACACTGTAGTTAGATTTTTTGCACTGACCAGTACATGCAAGCTCATTTTATGGATTGACTCTATGCCAATATAGATCATTTTATCATGCTTATAGACAGACTATATGGGAGCAGATGTCTTCCCTTGCAATTCAAAGTGGTGCACGAAGTACTTCCTTGGAGAGGATTCCATCACTCTATAGAGGCAATGGAGATAACCAGAATAAAATAATCTTCAGTAGAATGTCTTGTTCAGGAGTTTTTGAAGACTCTTGTAAAAATAGCAAAGGCATAGAGGGAGACTTCCCCAGGGATTGCAGTGCAGTATGTGTTGCAAGACCACATTTACCTTTTTATTACTTCAGAAATAACATTCATAATAAGTTCTTCATGTTTTGGATACAGGGAATTTTTTAATCACAAATGTTTTGGAATGATTTCTGTCTACTCATGTCTAGGATACTGTCTAGTTCTTACAGTTATTATTTGTATGTTTCTGTGTTTTCTTCAGAGTCATTCTACTTTTGGGATACATTCAAGAACAGATGGAGATGTTTTTAAAATTGCATAGTCCTATTCACAATCTAAAATTACTAACAGAATTTAGATGCTGACTAATATTCATAGAAAATGATACAGATTAAGAAGAAGTGCCCGGTCTTGAAGTTCTTGGAATCTGAAAAAATCCACAATCAGGTCTTGTGTTTGAAAAAGGAATAATGCATCTAATGAACACACTGAAGTAGACAGGAGGCTGCAGTCATTGAATATTATTTTCATTATTTTCATATTATTATTTCTTTTTTTTTTTCAAAAAACAAACAAACAGACAAACAAACAAAAAAAAAAACCAGAAGTACGTGTAGGATGTTGCTAACACTGCAGTAAAATGTTATTCTGATTAAATACAGCATTTTCATATGGGCAGTTTCCAAGACAGCTCACCCTCAGAATATCTGTTGTGTCAGACCTTAAAAATCAAGCAAAACAGCCTACTCTTTAGTATGTGAACTACATCCCTGGACACTAAACATACCTAAGCTTTAAGCTATAACATATCTGATCAGAAAATGTACATCTGAGTGAATTTTAAGGTGTGCCTAGTAACTCCATCTTTGAGTTTAAGCAGTGTTTGAAAACTTACTGACTCTTCTGCCAAAATAGCATCTAAATCCTATTGTATTTCTACTTCATCCATCTTTTGTACAAATTATTTCTAAAGTATTTTCATTTATTTTTAAATTTCATATTGTATTTTACATTTAATATGCTAGAACTCACTACTTGCATAACATTTTTCTTTTGTTCTTTGTAGCCCTAATTCAAAGAGTGATTTGCACAACAGGTTTCTGAACACTGACTGTCTTTGTAGTTAAGACCAGAGAAAAATAGAAAACAAAAATCTACATACTGAATAGCTATATTATTTAATATTAACCCTCCCTAATGTAAGCATGTTTTCTATCTATATATTATTAATTTTTAGACTGATAATGATGAGTTTACATGTCAATAAATAGCAGCCTTGTACTAATGCACAAAAATATCATGGACACCTGCAGAAGAAACTGTTGCAGTAAGCTTTCAATGAGTAAAACAGGAAAAGGAGAAAGGTCTCTCACCCCCTTTGTCAGTTTCATCTGTCTAATAACTGCAAGAAAGAATCACCATTCTATTTTTCTAATCACAGAATTACAGGACTTTTGGTAGGTCACATCCTCTAGGCAGTATTTGGTTCCTGATGTTTGAAAACAGAAGAAAAAAAAAAATACAAAAAGTGAAGTGTATATATTTGACTTCACTAACCAACTTCAACTTACATGTAAATCTAAAATTAAGTACAAATTCTCTTTTTGGATAAAAATCATCTCTAATGCCATCTGTTCTGTATGTCACTCCATCCTTTATTTGCTAAAAATGCTGCGTCTTCTTCCCTCCATGTAAATCTGGAAACGCAATGATATGTACACATGTTGACAAACAAAACAAAACAAAAAAACTGATTTAAACCTTAGCTGAGAATCAGATATAATGTTAAACAATGGCATTTAAGTAATGAGATCTATTTTCAGTGAATGAAGAAAAGTAAATTTATTCTTGCTGTCAATTTAAAGTACTATCATTTGTCTGAAACATACGTAAAGAAGGCCAATCGTTTTATAATTTGTCAGGGCCTGTATTATTCTTAGCTGTTATAATAATAAGCTCTCAAATAACATACCTTTTAAGGGCAGAATAATACCTACTTTGGGAACTACTTTGCCTTTCATTTTTGTGAAAATAATTTTAACTTCTCTTATCTTATTTTTGGAATTTTAACATTATTGAAGAATTAAGGGAGTGACAGTGCTGCTACCAGAGGGAGCACATAACACAAACAAATCAGGCTTACAATCAGACTGATTCAGCCCCTGGAGTAAACCAAGGGTGTATTACCATCCCTACTATTACAAAGCTTTCCTCTACATGGCCTGCTCTGAATGCAAGATGTGATCAGATTTTTAAATGTCAACCTCAGCCAATCTGAATGCATCTACCTTGCCCCAAATATTCTTTTCAATTTTCTTTTCCTACTCCAGGAATAGAATCCTGTTCTCAGCAGAGATCTCACCATGTTCCAATGCAATTTGGCCTATCCACTTGCATACAGCTTGAGAATGGAAGTGCACTCACCACACAAAAATCTTTGGAACAAGGTTATATTAAAAACTTGTAAATGCCTGTACTATTCTACTGCCATTAGCACAGTATGATAAGTATTCCTTTGAAATTGATTTGAGATAAAACAGATATATATCAGCTTAACAGAGGCTTTTTCTTTTTGTTGGTGTTGTTACGTTCATTTTGTTTTGCTGGTGTTTTTTCTTTTTCTTTTTTTTTTTTTTTTTTTTTTGTACAGGGAGGTTTGCAAAGCACTGTCACAAATGAGCACTCTCCAAAAATATTAGGATTTGTCATTATTATGTCATCACTTACCAAGTTAACTGTCCATAAAGTGATATTTTAAAATCTGTAATAATCCTTTTTATGTATCTTATACAGTTCACATTTTAAAAACTTCATTTATTTCCATGACAATGAAGTATAAGCAGATTGAGCGCAGTAAAACATCTGCTTGAGAGTTGCAACTTGATATGATGCACAGTCATGAAACAATTCAATTGCTTTACTTTCATATAACAATATGTCATGAAGTTAATGCATTCTGGTTAATATTCTCTTTACACTCTCATTGAAAGTTATTACAATAGAAGCATGACATGCATTTTGAACATTAAAGAAAGATATTCATGACTGGTGTTTAGGGCCATGTGAATGATAACTGCTGTAATGAATGAAAAATATTGTTGGGAGAAATATATATTCTATGCAATTTTCACTTCTTTTTTTTTTCTTATTTTTTTATTTTAATAGTATAGAGGGAAATAAAAAAAGTATTTCAGAACAAACTGAGAAAATCCCAGTCTGGAAATGTAGGTTCTGATGGAAACTTTTGTTATTATTGTTCTATGCTGACTTGGATGGTGGCTTCTACAACATGCCTTATTCTGTCTTTCTTAGTCGGTGTGATGCAGTTTTAGAGACTGTTTCTTCTATTCTATTAGAGACAAGTCCAGTTTAAAAAAAAAAAAAAAGTATGTATTGAAAAAGATCATGCACAGGTAATTTCAGTGACAGTAATTTTCAATTTTCTTCAGTGTTAGGCCAAAAGTGTCTGTTCATTTTGTTGCCAGAGAGCTGACATCATCTGCATTAAGAATTAATTTTCAAAAGGGAGTCCAAGTAGCTGAAAATCATTTCAGGATTTAAAACAAACAAGCAAGCAAACAAATAAACAAAAAAATTGGTTGAAAACTTCAGTTGTGTCAAACTAGAATAGTGTTATCTGTTATCAAAAGCAAGCTACTTAGAAATCCTCCAAATTATGTTCCTAAATATAAAAATAGAATTTCATAATATAGGAATTGAATACAAATAATATAGGGAAGTGAATACAAATGATAGGGTGGAGAAAAGAGAAAAATATATAATTTTACTAAATCCTCAGAAGATTGAGTGTAAGGTCAAATGCTTATCTTGAGAATATAGAGAAATTAAAAAAAACAAACTGATAATTTGTTTGCTAGACTGATAAAACTTAATAACAAAGGCCTTCAAGAAATCAGTTAGTAAAGGAGAAATAAACTCTACGAATGGATTTTGGGAACACAAAATCACTGAGTACAGAAACAGAAAGCATGCAGGCAATGAGAATAAATGAAGGAATATAATGACAAAGTTCTTGGAATAAATGAATGCAGAGAGATAGGAAATGAAAAATATAAAAAAATAAAAATCTTTATGTGGTTATGAGGTAAGATGGTTTTCTCTCAGAGATAACATTTATTATCATTTCCAAAGCGGAAAAATTTATCATGGTCTAGGAACTTAATGGTTTTAAGCTGAGACTAAGCTATAAAATCAATGACGGTATGAACTGAACAGCTGCATATAATTATGTGATCAATTATCAACTTTAAAAAAGCCTTTCAAGCTCAAGCCAACAATTTTATCTATAAAAATGGCAAGCATCAGTGCCAAGTCTGGGGAGCATAACTGTGGTGATTATAATGGGGAAATGTAACATAATCTGCTGTAGCGAGGATGAGAGAGATGTGACAGCAGGGAATCTGATGTCAGTGTTTGTCCCAGAATAGAGCTGTCCTTGCAAGGATGAATGGATGTTCCCAGTTCATCTTGGGACTAAACCTCATGTAACTTTGGGGCAAAAATACACACTGTCTGTGTATGTTCATAGAATCATAGAATGGCCTGGGTTGAAAAGGAACTCAAAGATGATTAAGTTTCAAGCCACGTCCAACCTTGCCTTGAATGCCTCCAGGGATGGAGCATCCACAATCTCTCTGGGCAACCTGTTCCAGTGTGTCACCACCCTCTGGGTAAAAGACTTCCTCCTAATATCTAACGTAAATCCCCTGTCTTTGTTAAAAACCATTCCCCCTTGTCTTATCACTATCAGCTCACGTAAACAGTTGTTCCTCTTCCTGTTTATACACTCCCTTCAAGTACTGGAAGCCACACTGAGGCTCCTCCCCTGAGCCTTCTCTTCTCCAAGCCCAACAAGCCCAGTTCCCTCAACATTTCCTCATGGGGGAGGTGATCCAGACCTCTGGATCAGGGCATTTTAGTAGCCCTCCTCTGGACCCGTTCCAAGGGCTCTGTGTCTTTCTTGTGGTGGGTGCTCCAGGCCTGGACTGAGTAATCCAGATGGGGCCTTACAAGAGCTGAGTAGAGGAGGGCAATCACCTCCCTCTCCCTGCTGGCCACCCGTTCTTTAATGCAGCCCAGCCCAGCCCTTCCAGTGTATCAACTTCAGTGCTGAGCTTGGTGTCATCTGCAAACTTGCTGAGAGTGCACTCAATTTCATCCTCTGTATCATTGATACAGATGTTGAAGAGCGCTGGTCCCAAGACCAACCCCTGGGGGACACCACTCTTGACCAACCTCCACCTAGACATAAAACTGTTGATCACAGTCATTGGTCTGCAACCAGACAACCTGATCTTAATCCACTGAACAGTCCATCTTCCAAATCCATGCCTCTCCAATGTAGAGAGAAGGATATGGTGAGGGACCGTATCAAAGGCTTTGCAGAAGTCCAGGTAGGTGACATCTGTTGCCCTTCCACTGTCCACTATTGCTGCCAGTCCAGCATAGAAGGCCAGCAGATTGGTCAGGCAAGATCTGTCCTTGATGAAGTCATACTGGCTGTCTTGGATCACCTCTTCACTTTGTATGTGCCTTAACACGGTGACAAGGAGGATCTGCTCCATGATCTTCCCAGGCATGGAGGTGAGGCTCACCGGCCTGTAGTTACTAGTTACCCTGGTCATCCTTTCTCACTTTCTTAAAAATGGGAGTAATGTTTCCCTCTTTTCCAGTCACCAGGGATTTCACCTGACACCCATGATTTTTATTCAAATCTGATGTACAGTCACAGAAAAATTTCAGCATTGAGAACAAATTTTCAGTTCACTCTGGAGCAGGGTGGAAAGGTTCTGAAAGGAAGAAATTTACAGGCATACATCTGTATTTTAACTATACAGCTTCTATAGTTGAATTACAGGCAGAAGCAAGTGAGCAGTTTCAAAACAATGTTGGTGATAACCACAGCATGACACCTTCATTCTTTCCACTTCCCATTTACTGAAGGAAAAGGCTGACAGTTATGACACAACCATGAAGTGGCTGAAAAGAATGCATGTCCTTCCAAATACTTTTTTGTTCACTTATGTACACATTATACATGCCCACACTTTCTCTCTGCAACCTTTAGTGCTGAGAGAATGCAACCTTGAATTATAAACCAAAATTTACATTTCACTGCTGTCATAACCCTGCATGTTAGTGCCAGTAAAATTCAAGCATATTGGTCATCACCTTGAAACTGCATATTTATTAATAATAACCTTAGTATCTGCCAATGGAAATGGTATACTAGCTTATCAAATAAATAAAACAGTCGAATCAATTCATACACTCAGCAGTAGTTGTGCACTAGATGGACTATGCAAAAGTAAATAATAAACCAAAACATCAACTATTTTCAACTTACTTATTCATTAACTTGTTTAGTCAAAAAGAGGATGAAAGTCAAAGATGAAAGTAAACGTATGCATTTTCAATTAGTTACAGATTCCAGGTTAACATGTGAAAATTAGAATTCAGAAGACATCAACGGGCATCTAACTGCCAAAGAGAAGTACTACATCTTACAAAGAGCATGTTTTCAAAGCTAAGACTATCAGAGAGCTCAGCAGTTCACGAGCTCTAAAATTACCTAGAAAATGAAAAGGTGCATATAATTGGCATTTAAGAATAAAATTTGAGTGCCTGGAATACAACTGTGTGCATGGAGAGGATTGAGAAGCTCATTATATTGGGTAATATTTAGATGTGGAATAAGAGAAGATCAAAGTAGATAGAGTGACCCAAGCTTTGTTTTTGCAATAAATGCCAAAACTGATGTGCAAAAAAAGGATTCGGATTTTCTTTTGTTATCGTGTTTGTACAATATACATTCATCAACCATCAGACTGTATAACGGAAAATAAATGGAAACGTACTGTAGCAGTTAATACAGCTTCTGCAAATGCATCCAAACTGAAACTAACACATGCTGTGTCAGATTATTTGCAGTGAAGCATAAATGCTTTGAAACATTCCTCAAGTATAGCAGGCTCCTTGGTAAGCTTCATGAGCTGGGTGATTTCAAAGGGTGTGTGATCTAGAGTAACAGTAGAGCTAGTCATAGAACTTTATTTTCATTCTTCCCTCTTTTGCTTTCTCTGGAGGAAAATATAATGTAAATTAAATGCATAACTAAGGCCTACCACTTATCACTAGGAGAAGGAAAAGAGAAAAAGGGTTGAAATTGAACCATCATTTTAGAACACCTATACTTCAGTGGAATTAGGCCAGGTAAGGTCACTCCCTGCCTGTAGGACTGTCATATTGGGTCAGACCACTGGAAATACGTTGTCTTTTGCAGTGGCCAAAAGTATTCATTAATGGTCTTAGGTAAATGTAAGGTGATATGTATCCTTGCGTGTTTCCTCAGGAATCAGAGATTTGATGATATACTGATTCAAATAACTGTCTCCAACAGACCTTACAATAATTTATCTTATATATATATATATATATATATATACACGTATATTTCAATTTCATTTACATTTTTGGTCCTTACCATTTTTTGTGGAAATTAGTTCCACAGCTTAATATTAAGCAGGCTGTGAAGAAGCAATTCTCCTCAAAAAAAGCCCAGAAAAAAAAAATTACTGCCTGCTAATTTCAATGGATGCCTGCCAGTTTTTGTGCTAAAAGGAGTGATGAGTAGTCTATATTTACCTCCCTCTCATCATGTCTTTTTTTTTTTCCAGGGACCTGTCATTACCTGCTTTTGTCTTTGCTATTCCAGGTTGAAGAGTCCTAGCCTAATTAGTTTCTTTTCCTGTAAAAATCATTCCTTAACTTCAGTCAACCTTGTTACTATTCCCTGTGTTTTTGTACTTTAGTATTTAGAAATAGGGTTGCAAAACCTGCCTTTATATACAATTTAAGGTGTGAAATAGTGGTATTTTCTGATTTATCCCTTCCTTGCGTTTCTGGACTTAGGTTCAGCCTGCCCACAAGCTTCCCATAGTCTCCTCATGGCTGATAAAGAATGTCCTTTTATCTAGAGACCTTCATTGAAGTGACAACCTCTTTTATGTTCATTATTGTGCAGGTATGAGCTCCGTATTTCATCTGCCATGCTATCACGTAGTTAGATAGTATCTGCAACTATTTTCAGGATATCTTTGTTTTTTGACTGCTCTGAATAATTTTAAAGCAGCAGCCAGTTTAATCTACCTTCTTGATGCGGGTGTCCCAGCCCTGGTTGGAAGCTGTCTGGTTTCCTTGCAATGAGCCTGAGAACGTGCAAGGTGTTTTTTTCCTGTTGTGTTTTGAGGATTGTCTTCTTGTTTCCCAGTACCAAAATTAGTAATCACATACATGGATTGGCAAGAAACTTTCTTAAAATCTAACCTTTATTCTGCCATCTACAGAAATTAGATAGTAATCTCCTTGTTTATACTTTGACCCACAAGTTTTTCAGTCGTGTTCTCTCTGTTCTCTCACTCTTCCCATGGAGCAAGAGTGCAGAGAGTGGATGGATGTCAGTGTGGGTGTTTTGCAGCCAGATGAGGTCAACCAACCATGCTTGGCCCCACTTTTCCTCTAAAGGTCTTACCTACCTGAGTGGGTTGAAATGTCACAGACAATGAATGATACAGACCACAGAGAAGCTCCTTTTGTAAAGGCTGTACGGATCTTATAATGTGCAGACACGTCATTTATAACAACTCCTAATCTCTAGTTAATATATATGATCATCTTTTCATCCTATGACAGGAAAGTTTTTTCTAAGTGTCTTTATTGCTAAATGTATTAAAATTTGCTTTAATATAGGAGCGGTAAGTTGTCCAGATCATCCTTAATTGCATAATCATTGTCTCCTTTAGAAGACTGGTCATAGATTTATAGAGTATAATTTTAACTTACAAAAGAACTTACCAATTATAATTTTATATGTCAATTAATTCTTCTCCCTCTTTTTTTTTTTTTTTTGGTTTTTTTTTTTGTTATTACGGTAATTTTTTCTAGGTTGGAAACTAGACACAATGATGTATAGCTCCCTTGATCCTTCTACAGCCCTTTTTAAAGCTGGTGAATACAGCTTTGTTTCTGTTCTAGTGCACTAAGAGATTTTAAATATCTCATCCCTTCACTCTGATGTCTTCACTGCTCCCTCTTTCAGCAGTCCTCTCTCTAATGCAGTATAACCATAGAGAAACACTTTGTTAGACCTTGCAGACTGGAATTTCCTCAAATACAAAGACTTCTGTCGATATATTTCTGCAGAACGCAGCTCATCCTGGATTCTGTTGTTGGTCAATTCTTTTGTTAACTGTAAAGCGGAGGAAACATGTTACATTCTCATCATTCCCATATGTCTTTAAGGTTAAAAACATCCTATAAGGGAAGAAATGTAGCCTAGCATTCTATCCAAGATAGAAATAAAAATTCTGGTCTTCGTGGTTCCACGAACGAGCAATGAAGTACTGAAGATATCTTAAGTCTTGGAAAGCTGATAAGCGCAGAGCTAAGTGGAGTCAACAGCAGCCAGCATTGTAACCTGACTGATAACAGAAAAGCTGAAAATACAATGGTGCTTCAGACGAGCTCAGGCTTTCAACAGTCAGTACTGCAGTATACTTGTTATTTTAAAATGGAACTAAACTTGGTCTCTTATTCATCAAATCTGTCTGAATCAAGTCAGATAGGTCAGACAATAGGGTTAAGGACCATTTTGAGAAGGACTTTCGTATCTGTCAAAGAGAATTGGAACAGTCATACTTAGTTGAGACATCTCTAAATATGCTTAGTTTACAAAATAGATAAAAACAAGAAATAGAAAGGGAGGAATAAAAATTGGCATGAATAAGCCTCCTGTGCAGCTTATATTCAATTCATAGGGCAGCTTTATTGAGTAACATCAATACTAATTTTTCAGTTACTACTGCATCAAATCTAGATTCCTCTCTAGGGCTGCCTGTCTGCTCAAGTAAAGGACAGAGAGCATCTGATGCTCCCTCTGGATGATATACAATTTGTATAGATCTTAGTATATATATATATGTTTGTATATTTATTTTTTTTTCAGCTGAACTACTCAAACCATTCATTTTACTACCTGCAAAACAAAGTGTGTGCAAGAATTATACTATTAATAAACAGGTAATGTTAATGTAAAGCTAGAATTAATAAAATAAATTACCAGTCCTGCTATGGACACTGCAGAAAGCTATGACAATGCAAAATATAAGATATCCTGTAATATCAGATGAAGAATTATTCTTATTGGGGATGAATCTACACTAGGAAAAAACATTTATAGTTTGCTTTATAAAAATAAAATATACAAAGTTGATACTTCAAAAATAACTTTCAAAAATCATAGCTACATCTCTTGCCCCCGTTTACAGTTAATCTGTCCAGGGTCTAGGTACCAAAGCAGGACACTGGTGTGTCATCATTTTTCATGAAATACTGATTATCTATATTTTCAGCTCACAATGATGCAGGATTTGTTCCTATTTCCAGACAGTTCCTGAACTTTGAATGCCATGTGGCTATGTATATGTAGGTATGCATGTACATACGCACACACATGTACATATATAAATATCTACACATACATATGTGCTTATGCAACTATATATTGTTGGATACAAAATAGGAATATGTACCTCTTGATGCCCAGTAGTGAGTAAAAAACAGAGGTACAGAGGTACAAACATTTGTTGGGTTACAGGGGTCTCAAGAGATTTTGATAGATGCTTCCTTCTTTTTGTTTGAGTTTAAGCATATTAAATGCAGCATGTAAATATGCTCTTTTGTGTGGGAAAAAAAAAAAAAAAAAGTACTATTGCTTTCATTAAAAATTTGTAAAAAATTATCTTAAACTGAAGTAACTCCAGGGAGCTGGGGTCTACCCAACTGTAATGCAGACTAGAGTAGCTAGGAAAAGTACAAGAGAGACATGGACACATTGGAGGCAGACCAATGAAAGATCACAGATATGATAAAGGGAATAGATAATCTCTTTTGTGAGGAAAGATGAGAGAACTGCACCTATTCAGCATGGAGAAGTCTCAGGAGGAACTCAAATGTCTATGAAGGCCTGAAGAGGAATTACGAAGAGGATGGATCCAGATTCTCTTCAGAGGTGGGCAGTGATAAGAGAAGAGGCAGTGGGCACACACTGAAAGTTAGGGGAGTATTCTCTGAAGAGTGGGAAATACTTCTATACTGTGTTGGTGACTGAGCACTGTCACACATTGCCCACAGGGGCTGTGGAGTTTCCCATCTTGGAGAGACAGTCCAAAGCTGCTTGGACATGGTCTTGGGCAACATAGTCTTTGTGTTCCTGACAGAGCGAGGAGTTGCACCAGATGACGTTCAGAGTTCCCTTCCCAACTCAATTATTCTGTGAGCCTGTCATTCTGTAATTCCATGATACAGAGAGAATATCCCTTTTGAGGATGTAGCCAGGCTTGCTGTTTCCAAAACAGGAGAGATAAGACTGAAATTATTTGCAGTTTTGTGATGTATGAAGGAATTTTTTAAGCTCACTAAAATAGCAGGAAAATACACTTCCCCCCTAGTTAGATATTAACACCATTTTTTTGCTGATACCCTTTTATAGATAAATTCAGTTGCCTTCCATTCCCTTCTTTTGTGTGTGTGTGTGTCTGTGTGTCTGTGTGTTATTTTGTGTTAAAACAGATAGCAGTCTCACAGTCTGTACTCAGGCTGGATTCCATTTCTGTGCTAAAATGACTACAAGGTAACAATTTTCTGTTTATTTTATTATTTTCTCTCTGGTTCTCACATGTTTGCAAGTTAAAAATTAAGCTACAGATTTCATTGTTTATGGAATGCTTGTAATGAACTTTCCTTTGATAAAAGACAAAGAAACAGAAGCATCAGCTATGAGAACGATCCCCTGCAATGCTGATGTACGATGTATTTAAAAAGATATTATTTTAAAAGGCATTTAATCTAATTTTCATTCAATCCAAATCTCTCTGGGATGATTCCTGATAAAGAAATCAAAGCCTGCAATGTTTGATGGCACAACAAAGATTTTTTAACAAAAGTTCCTTCAATAGTTCCAGTTTGCTAGTAAGAAACCTGAAAAGACTAATGATTTATGACATTTTATGACATTTTATGACATTAAAAAAAAATGAGTATCACTCCTTTCACTTTTCATTTTATGAATGTAAATTTCACATCTCAAAATATGTTGTAAAATGTCATCTGAACCATATTTAAACAGCTGCCTGTTTTTTTTATTGTTTGCTTGTTGCTTGTTTTAGCTGACTCGTGGAAGGTGGAAGGTGTGTTAATCTTTTGTATCCATTAGAATATAGCTATGTCCCTAGATTCGAAAGAAAATTAATTGAGTGGCAAAACTACCAGAGCTTATGATGCTCAGGCGTTATATCAGCTGTCAGTGAAGTAATTCCAAAACCACACCAGTCAGAGAAATGGCAATGTTGCTTGCCTCCAGCAACCATTTTGCTGTCTTTTCAGCACACAGTGGTCACAGGAGAAAATTTCCCTCATCACAGAAAGGAATGTTGAAATAAAATTATCATTGTTTTGAGAGTATTTCTGTTTTTGTAGAGATAAGCTCTCTAATACTAGAGAACTTCACTAGCAGGTTATTTTGCGTTCAGGAAACACTTAGATGTTGTACTGAGGGACATGGTTTAATGGGGAAATCCTGGAGTTAGGTGGACTGTTGGACTGGATGATCTTGCAGGTCATTTCTAACCTTGGTGATTCTATGATTCTAAGATTCTACTTACACCTTTATTTAGTTCCCATTTATTTAAGACAGGCCATTAATATTGTTATTTACTCCCTGACTTTTTATCCTACTTATTCTGTGTGCCCCGGTATCACAGAACAATGGAATGAATGCTGTCTCGTATATTGTATGAGAATGAATGAAGAAAAAGGCTAAGATCTGGTTAAAGTAACAGCCCAGGAAATTGCAATCCTTCCTTTTTCTTTGTCCTTAGATTCCTTCATGCAACCACAGTCATATTTCCTGGGAGCTGCAGTAAAGATACTGTGTATATTGCAGTATAAAATGCAACCAAATTCCTAGGTTCATGTCATGAGCTGTCCTGTGATACAAGGCTTCTATCATCCTCCCTTGTGGATTCTGGTGTAGGCTCGTTGCCCAGAAGAAAGCATAAGTCAGGAGCACCCTCATAGCTTTTGTTGTTATTCTGCTGTGTTTTCTTGGAAAGTGAGAAAAAACTGAAAGGCTACTGAGAGCTGCTAACACAGAATTTTAAACCCAGTATGAACAGATTAACATCTATTAGAATGTCGTTCTCTTATGGATGGAGCTTAAGTCATCAGGAGTTCTGCTCCAAATATGTGTACAATTGTACGTAAAAAATGAGTGTCTGAACCTGAGTAGCAAAATTTAGTGGGCAAGTTCTGATATCTCTGCAAAATGGGATTAATATCAATTTCTCACCTCAAATTTATGCTATAATAATAGTTAGCATTTCAATCATAAGGGAAAATGCCACAACAGTTTCAAAAGAATGCTATTTACATTGCCCACAGAGGATAGTTTGAACTGGAGATCATAAAGTGAATGCTATCCATGTGAAACAGTGAAGAAAATGGGAAATCCTGTGGAAAATACAGCATGTGAATTCAACCAGGAAACCTGTATTTCCATAGTTAGTATTCATTCTGCTGTTTCCTAACTTTAAAGTGGTCTATTCTGAAATGCCGTCAATTTTCTTTTAATAATTCTGTTTTTTCTTACTAAGCAAGCTTAAGACAATTAAAACGTTAATTACAGTAAAGATTTGGCAGTTTTAGAAGAGGCATTTGATCAACTACATTTGTACCAGGATTCAAATTACTTGTTTTTCTGAATACTTAGTTCCAATGAAAATCATAGATTCATAGATTCGTAGATATATTAGGTTGGAAAGGACCTACAAGAACATCTCGTCCAACCATCCTCACAACACATCCCTACCCACCAAGCTACTAAATCAAATCCCTTAGCACCTCATCTAAACGCTTCTTGAACAGCGCTAGGGATGGTGCCTCAACCCCCTCCCTAGGCAGGCCATTCCAGTGCCGGACCACTCTCTCAGAGAAAAAATTTTTCCTCAAATCTAATCTAAATCTTCCCCGGTGCAACTTGTGGCCATTCCCTCTTGTCCTGTCATTAGTTACCTGGGAGAAGAGACCGAACCCGTCCTCACCACAGCCTCCCTTCAGGAAGTGGTAGAGTGCAATGAGGTCTCCTCTGAGCCTCCTTTTCTCCAGGCTAAACAATCCCAGCTCCCTCAGCCGCTCCTCATAAGACTTGTGCTCCAGACCCCTCACCAGTTTTGTTGCCCTTCTCTGAACACGCTCCAGGACCTCGATGCCTCTCTTGTAGTAAGGGGCCCAAAACTGAACACAGTACTCAAGGTGCAGCCGCACCAGAGCTGAGTACAGGGGGATGATCACCTCCCTGCTCCTGCTGGCCACACTATTCCTAATACAGGCCAGGATGCCATTGGCCTTCTTGGCCACCTGGGCCCACTGCCGGCTCATGTTGAGCTGAGCATCAACCAAAACCCCCAGATCCTTTTCCTCTATACAGTCTTCAAGCCATTCTGCCCCAAGCCTATAGCACTGCATGGGGTTATTGTGGCCAAAGTGCAGGACCCGGCACTTGGCCTTATTGAACCTCATCCCATTGACCTCAGCCCAACTGTCTAGCCTATCCAGATCCCGCTGAAGGGCCTCCCTACCCTCAGGCAGATCGACACATCCTCCCAACTTGGTGTCATCCGCAAACCTACGACCCCTGGGGGACACCACTCATAACGGGACGCCAGCTGGACTTGACTCCATTAACCACTACCCGCTGGGCACGGCCCTCTAGCCAATTCTCAACCCAGAGAAGAGTGAACCTGTCCACACCACGGGCTGCCAGTTTCCCCAGGAAATTGTTTTCTTTTAATTTTTTTCAAGATATTAGTATGTATGAGAAACAGAACTCACACTTTTATATTTAAATCTATAGTGAATCAAAGAAAGCTGAAGAAGTTAAGCCTTCTCATCCACAACTATAAAATAAAATCAATTTTTATTTACATGAAAGATTTTTTACTTACAAATGTAGTTGGAATTATTTAACAGTGGCAGAAAGAAGAGAAAGTTAATAGTTTGCCTTAGATTAAAATGTGTTTGTTTAGGGAAAATGAATGTCTGGGAAATGACAAGATATAATGCAGATTTAGAAATACTGTTATGAGGCCTTTCGTAAAACCGTTTCAAGGTACAGTATTTAAACAACAATAAATGCTCTCATAGTAAATCTGCCATTGGGTTCATACCTGAAAGCCTTAGCAATAAAAGGATTTGGCCATGTTTTCTCACTACATATCAAACTATACTCTCTGCTTGAGTTCTCTTTAAAATTGGAGAGCATAGCCTTCTTTCTATTTTAAAAGTAATTTTATTAAAGATTCAGTAATCTTCAGCTGCTGAATCACAGCCAAAGAGATTTTGATAGGGAAGCTTATTGTGTCACAGAAAGGATCAAATGTGGAGCAGAAAATCTTGATTTCTTAGAAATAATAATAATAGTAATAACAATAATGAAAATAATACATTTTTCTTACTTGTCCTTTATACATGTAAAATAATTAAATAAATATTTTAGTCATTAAAAATACTTTATGATGTTTTCACTGCACTTTTCATGCTGTCTAAAGTTTTTACTTTTTGACTAATAAAAGTTATTTCAGAAATTGTGTTTTTCTAAATTATAAAAAAGAAAGTTGTTCAAAAAGGAGAATTTCCATCTTGTACCAGCTTTTTCATCCTAGAGCTTATATGTAGTTAGGAATATCTCTGTCATGGTTTTATGATTTTTGGTACTGGTATTCCACATCATAACATCATGTATTGCATTAAGAGTTAAAGAGCTAATACTCCAGCTCCATAGATCATTGATAATTCCAGGTATACCTGCCTCAGAAGAGAAGAACTACATTCCCCAGAGGACTTTGTGATGCTTTGTATTTTTACGTGTTTTCTGCTCAGAGGGAACAGATAAAAACTCTCAGCGGTCACGGGACACTCTCTTTCCTTCGGGATCGACTCAGCAGTGGGTGCTCGCTGCCGTATCGCCTTCAGCGTTAGCGTAAGGCCTTCGGTTTATCGGACACTCTCTCTTGCTCATTTTATTTGATTTCATTAGCCTCAATTCCAATTATATTGTATTATATTGTGTTATTTTGCTTTCTAATATCTTATTTAGTAAGTTAGCTTTCCTCCTCAGATTGTTGCCGCTGTTTTGTTTCTAGGCCCATCTCCCTTTTCCCTTTTCCCTTTTTCCTTCCCCTTTCCTGGGGCGTGGGTCCGTGGGTCCCCCGCACCAATCGTCACGGAACCGGGCCGATCAGCCCGGTAAACCGTTGACAATCTCACAAAAGATAACTTGACAAACTTAAAACAAAATGCTGTGTGAAAATTGATTTTGGAATTCTTTGTCATGACAGAGTAATTTAGTGTGATTTAATGGACCAGTGTAATGTTAAAAGCAAAATAGCTTAAATTAAAATTAAAAACCAAATCCACACATTAATACAAAACTTCAGAAGATTCCAAAGCCAACCTTGATCTGAAGGTAACACTATGCACTTTCCAATCTTTCAATTTCAGAAATTTTTGGTTAAAATTGAGACAGTTTCACAAAGGTAAAATTTATTTAATTCAAATTAAATAAATCGATTTTCTAAAGAAAAGAGAAGAAACCAAAGGTTGCTTTGATTAATATTTTCTACCTAGCTTAGGGAAAACCTATGCTAGTAACCCATGGAAAGGCATCTTTTAATGTGAACTTTTACTCTGACATATGAAAAATAGTTTTGATTCTCATCCTATGGTAACTGGTTGTTTACTAGCTGAGATATTTAACTGTAGGAAACAGAATCATTTTTCCACTTGGCATCCTTATTTTTGTGTTCAATCTTTTCTGAGAAGCATCTGTAGAAGCTGTAATTATGAGAAAAGTGTTTATGTAAACAAATGTTAACTTCACGTTCAGCACAACTCACTGCTCCCCATCTATTGACCCAAAACAGTACTGTAAACGCTTACAGCATTGCAGAGCCATTAAGAAAAAGAATAGTGAAGCTATTCCGTTCTCCTAGCTTTTCAGAAAGCCAATTTTCTTGCTAATAGGTATTGACAGTATTCTGTTAATTTCAGTAAAGAATGGATAAGCAAGAATTAAGCTAGAATGATACAAGTGAAAGAACCTCTGAGAATACAAAGCAAGAATTAGAAAGCCTTTTGTGTTAGAGCCTTAAAAATCTGTTTTTGCTATGTATATGTATTGCAAGATAGAGAGGTTCATTAAATAACAAGATTAAATAAATAGTAACACCTACTCTCTTGGTCATTCCTAGGTGGGTTTTCCATGTTTTCATGGAAACTCTGATATCCTCTATTCTGCAGATTCTAATGAGCTTTCTCTGAACACAGTTTCTTCCTTCTGCTCAAAGAATCCGAATTTACTTGTAGTAGAACAGTTTCAGAAAGAGAAATAGAGCACTAGTCACCCCAGAAGGACCGCTTAACCTCTAAGCAGAAGTAGTTTGCACAAGCCATATAATAGGATCTCCAGCATTTCTTTCAAACAACTGAGAAAGAATCAACATTTTTCAAAACTACAGCTCTACTGTAGTTTGTTTTGGTAGTAAAGTGCCTGCTTTACCAGAGTGCTTCATGCTTTAAGTGCTCACCCAGAAAGCAAGAACTGAATTGCATTCTTTTCTCCCTTTGAGGAGTTAAAACAAACACTTGGCTTTTTGGACAGTGTTCTATTAGTATTACACCAATTGAGAAAATCTCATGCTGAAACTAACCACCATGCAGAAATGAATATACCAAAGTCAGGGGAGGATGTGCTCAAATGTACCACAGAAGCTAATCACTGTGTTTAAGACCATCTTCTATACTTTGATACCTTTATTTGCCTGTAAGTCCTATTGTATAAAGCTAGACCTTTTCTTGCAGTTGACACTGTCTTTTGTAACTTAGATTGGACATTTTCTATAGCTGAGATGTAGTTTTCTTTTATGTGAAACACTCTGAGTACAATTTTAACCCAACTCGTGACCTAGTTCTCTTAGAAAGGCTCTTTTCTATACTTATCTGAACAGCAATTCTGAAGTATAGAGTGTGCCAGATGCAAATGTAGGAAGGTGAATTCAGTCCTCATTTGTGAGAGTCATACCTGCTGTTCACCCAAGTGATTAAAATCGCAGAACTGAGCGATCTATGGTTTTAAAATGGTACCTCACAAATTGTGATGGAAAGCACATTTTAAATAATCAAATGAAATTAAAGTTCTGTATTAAATAATTTGTTTATCAAGTTTGATAATAACATGACAGCTTTGCAAAGCTGAGAAAATGTCCTTTCAGTTGATTTTCCAAGGTCCAGAGTTAATCTAATTAAAAAAAAAAAAAAAAAGAGAGAGGAGGATTTAAGATACACAGGTGCAGAGACTTTACATTGGTTTGTATCAATCACAGGTACCATATTCCACCCAATTGTTCATTTCTTTTTTTTATACGGGAAACATCTTGTGATTTAAACATACAGTGAATTAATGCAAAAGTAAACATCACATTACTTTGCCAAGTATATCATTACTGGTTCCTTTGTTCATATGTTCAGGCTGCTTTTAAAGCACCTTGCAAGAATTTATTCCATGATAACTTTCTTCCAATATTATGCAAATGGATGTGTATTTGTAGAGCAACTTAGTCCTATTTAAGTCATTTTTGTTCTAATAAATCTTTTCACATTTGTGTGTTTTACGGTTTTTCTATCAAAGAAATAAGTTTTACTTTAAAAACAAAACAAGACAGAACAAAAAACAGCAGTGTACATTTCCCAGTTTGTTTGCTTTCCAGAAATTGCTATTTTATATAACAGTCAGATAATGATGCTCTGTGGTTTCTCAGGGATCTAAACTTTTCATAGTAACAGTGTCACTCTGTAGATGCAGAAGCAGATATCTGATGTTCAAAAGATTCCTCAGAATTACTGTGTGGCTCTGAAGTCTTTTTCTTGCATGGTGGCTAAAAAGAAAGGACAAGTGCAAACTATTCATACAGAACTCTCTAATCCACCTGAAAATACTAGTTGATTTTACCTAGTAGTGAGCATACTTCTATCTTGTTATCAGAGTTCTCCTAATAACAGAAACTTTGTCAAGCAAGTGAAAAAATGACCCTAAGCTAAGAGCATCTCTGATTGCTTTTTTTTTTTTTTTTTTTTTTTGTGTGTGTGTGTATATAGATTCATAGATTCATAGATTCATTAGGTTGGAAAGGACCAACAAGATCATCTAGTCCAACCATCCTCACACCACCATCCCTACCCACCAAGCTACTAAATCAAATCCCTCAGCACCTCATCTAAACGCTTCTTGAACAGCGCTAGGGACGGTGCCTCAACCACCTCCCTAGGCAGGCCATTCCAGTGCCTGACCACTCTCTCAGAGAAAAAATTTTTCCTCAAATCTAATCTAAATCTTCCCCGGTGCAACTTGTGGCCATTCCCTCTTGTCCTGTCATTAGTTACCTGGGAGAAGAGACCGAACCCGTCCTCACCACAGCCTCCCTTCAGGAAGTGGTAGAGTGCAATGAGGTCTCCTCTGAGCCTCCTTTTCTCCAGGCTAAACAATCCCAGCTCCCTCAGCCGCTCCTCGTAAGACCTGTGCTCCAGACCCCTCACCAGTTTTGTTGCCCTTCTCTGAACACGCTCCAGTGCCTCAATGTCTTTCTTGTAGTGAGGGGCCCAAAACTGAACACAGTACTCGAGGTGCGGCCGCACCAGAGCTGAGTACAGGGGGATGATCACCTCCCTGCTCCTGCTGGCCACACTATTCCTAATACAGGCCAGGATGCCATTGGCCTTCTTGGCCACCTGGGCACACTGCCGGCTCATGTTGAGCTGAGCATCAAGCAACACTCCCAGGTCCTTTTCCTCTATACAGTCCTCAAGCCATTCTGCCCCAAGCCTATAGCACTGCATGGGGTTATTGTGGCCAAAGTGCAGGACCCAGCACTTGGCCTTATTGAACCTCATCCCATTGACCTCAGCCCAACTGTCTAGCCTATCCAGATCCCGCCTCAGGCACATCGACACATCCTCCCAACTTGGTGTCATCCGCAAACTTACTGAGGGTACACTCAATCCCCTCATCCAGGTCATCAATAAAGATATTAAACAAGATGGGCCCCAATACCGACCCTTGGGGGACACCACTTGTGACAGGACGCCAGCTGGACTTGACTCCATTAACCACTACCCGCTGGGCACGGCCCTCTAGCCAATTCTCAACCCAGAGAAGAGTGAACCTGTCCACACCACGGGCTGCCAGCTTCTGCAGGAGAATAATGTGGGAGACCGTGTCAAAGGCTTTGCTGAAGTCCAGGTAGACTACATCAACAGCCTTTCCCTCATCTACCAGTCTGGTCACCCAGTCGTAGAAGGAGATGAGGTTGGACAAGCACGACCTGCCCTTTGTGAACCCATGCTGGCTGGGTCTGATCCCCTGATTGCCATGCACGTGCCGTGTGATCTCCCTCAAGATCAATTGCTCCATAACTTTCCCTGATACCGAGGTCAGGCTGACAGGCCTGTAGTTCCCCGGATCTTCCTTACGGCCTTTCTTGTAGATGGGAGTCACATCGGCAAGCCTCCAATCTTGCGGGACCTCTCCAGATGACCAGGAATGCTGATGGCAGAAAGCGGCTTGGCAATCACCTCTGCCAGCTCCCTCAGCACCCTTGGGTGGATCCCATCTGGCCCCATGGCCAGATGTCTGTTGCTGATCTGTTTTCTTGGTTTTGTTTTATTTTTTGTTTGCTTTTAAATTAAATATAACTCTAAATCTTCACAACCTATATGAACATCTTATTTAGCAGCTTGCTCACTGTGTCACTCAAAGCGGTATAGTGTGACAATTTTTTTAAACCCAGATTTTTCACTGACTAGTCTCAATTTTTAACATCTAAATAATACTTCAAAACTAGGGAAAAATTACATGTTGTTTTCAAGGCTAACATCCTCTTTCTAAATATTTCCAATTTGTTAGACTTTTAAATAAAATTTGGAATACAGAATTTTAATGCAAATTCTGAGAGGGTGAAGATACATATTTATTTGTATAGAATAGAACTCTGATTTCACTCTGATGAGACTAATTTTATTTTTCCTTTTTCTATTAGGGTGATAAGTAGCACCTTTCCATTTTATACAAGAGATTTTTGTAAATGAATAAACAAATACATATACATATATCCTGTTTTAGCCCAGTAAAGTGTGTTTAGACACTTAACAATTCTTCATTCTTTCTCCTCTATTTGAGAACATTAATCAATTAGTAAATACAGAAGTCTCTCATTCCTACAGCAGTTACAGAGAGCAAGAACACTATTTGATAGAGCTCAGCTACAAAACGCTGGTTTTCAACACAGACACCACTATTACCTCTGCATTTTCACCAGTAATTTACACTGTAAAACAGAAGGTGCATAACTTGAGGCCAATACAGTATTTCTTAAGCTCATACAAATGAGCTAGAGATTTCTTTCTTTCTTTCTTTTTTAATACCACAGTTTAACTAGTGCACATAAAGAGTAATATAGCTCTACATTGCTGAACTCAATTTTAAGATCAGAAAACAAGAGAAAATAATTGCATTCCACAGTACAGCAGGGAATGCCATTCCATTATTGGAAAACATACTGAGAAATACATATGCAAAAATGCATCTTCAATTCCTCTGAACAAACTTCAATCATCTAAATAAAACTTACATTCTAATCTAAAAAAAAAAAAAGTGCATAAAATAAGCATGTCAGGTACACTGACAAGAATATTAAATAGAGCACTGGATATTGATGCTGAAGTAACAGAGTAGTAACAAAACCCAATGGCAGTTTGAAGGACTCACTGTAGCTCTTGTAGTGCTCCTGGGAACTGTGATGATCCACCCATCCTGTTTCCTCACGTGATAACATAAACTCACTATAAAGATTGCCAGGTTCTCAAACCAAAATGGCACAAGGAGCATGATTTTCCAATAAACAGATGAGAATAAGCTTTCCTTCTGGTAACTAACTCAGTTATCAAATTACAAAATTTCTGATTACAAGAAATTTATTTTTTTCTAGGATGCGCATGCAGCAGCCTCCTTACAGGTATTCCATCAGCAACAGCAACATCCCTAAAATGGTCCAGGTGTAGCTTCCTCTTACTATCAAACTAAGATAATCTTTATCAAATCTAGGTATGCCTGTTTCCTTCTATAATATTTAAATTTTGAGCTTAAATTTCCACCTGGAAATTGTCAGTGAGATAGTTCTTTAACTCTTAGGAATCTTCCAGCTTCCATCCCTGAGCTCGTCCCTCTCAAGGGTCTTTGAGGGCATCTTTGAACTTTCAAGCTCACTCAAATCAAATATGTCTCATTCTTTGCCCTGTCTACATCCCTGTTTTCAATGTTAACAGTTGAGTCTAATTCTACTGTGAATATTTCCTTATGGTTGTGCCAAAGTTTTGCATCCTGTCATGCCATACCACCAGACCAATTTCCCATAACTGAATGTTTAGTCCAAGTCATTAACAGAAAGAGTGCAGTTTCATTTCTGTAATTCCAGAGACAGCTCTCCATGAGGGAAAATATTTTGCATTGTGGTACTCTCAAGAGTATATGAGAAATTATACTGAGAGTCCTGTCTGTGCTCTGATGTCAGATATTTGAGAACATGCTAAATAATAGTTTTATTAGCAAACTGGCCACAAGACCATTTCTTAACACTGATGCCAACTAGCCCTGATCAACCTGTGTCCACATCACTAAACCCTCTTTAACAGGGTGTGTGTCACAGCTGCCCACTAGAAATGACCTCCCACCCCACACTAACTTCCAAGGCACTCACAGGAAGATTAAGACAAAGCCATAGCTGACACAGGCTCAGGAGAAATAGAAGAATAAAAAAAATACGAGGATTTTTATAGCAGTTTAAAAGCAGACAGGTTTCAATTCCACTGCCTGTAAATGGAATTTCAATATTTAAAGTACATAAACATAGCCTTATTTTCTTGAATGCTTTCATCTCTGTTCCATCTCCCCAAGCAGGTCTGTCTGCCTTGGTCAGGACACAGTGACAAATTCTATACTGTAAAAATTGTAACACATCACCATTTTTTCATATCAGTCAGACCCTTAAATGCCCACCTGGCAGCATCAAAGCCGGATTTATTCCTGGACCAGAAGTAATGCCTTAAATTCCTTTATGCTATCCTTTAAGGTCTGAAAGACTGATTAATTCTTTTATGCTTTGCAGAGGCAAAGGAGATTACAAAACCTCTAAGAAATGCTTCTGCAGCAATCTTCTAGGATAAAGAAGGGTAGCTGTCACTAACGTTTTTTGTCTCAGTAAGCAGTTCAAAATCTGTTTCTTAAACAAATTATGAAATAGAGGTCATTTTTGTCCTCCAGAACTTCTCACTCTCTGGAGATGGGACTTGAAGTAGCTGGAGCTGTAGCACTACTGGTAGTGGAAAAAAGCTACCAATTTCAGCATAAAGACCACTGATTCTTTAAAAGTTTTGTAGAAATACCTGTGAGAAGAGTCTCCAAAGGCTGCAAAAAAGGTGGTAAAAGGGAAAAAGAGGAAGAGAATTTAATACTGCTTCTGTTAGCCTTAAGAACAAAAGCAGCGCTTGAATGTAGTTTCAATGAGTATGCCTACATTGCATGTTGTCTAATTGCAAGGGACATCTGAACTGACTTCAAAAGCACTCCGTAGGTACCAGAAGCAAAGTAAATTTAAGATGGGGATAAGCTAGAGATAGGATAACACTGAGCAGCTGGAAGGCTGCTGGAAAATATGCTAATCTGTTTGATCTACTTTGGGCATCTCTATGCTAAACTAAGCCAAGACTGGGTCTGTGTGCACTACAAGCATGTGGCATTCAGGATTTTATCTCATCTAATTACCTGCTTATACTAAGACAAATGTTTTCTTCAGTTTTAGCAGCTATTTGACATCACCCAGAAGCCCATCTCTACCTTGAGAGCTAGCGCATCAATGTGACCTTGATCCACCTGTGATTTGAAAGACACTGCTGTCCAGGAGTGCTTTACGGCTCCTGTAGACTGCAATTGTGTCAGTACTTCTTGGGAAATAATAGAGAACAGAAAAGAAATGGGTGAAAATGATGATCTTTGTTGCAATAGCAAGTTAAAGTGAACATATTGTAGTTATACTGTACAAATCACCCCTGTAGAATAGTGTTAACTACAATCAGTTTTAACTACGACCATGCAATAATGGAAAAGGAGTTGGAAGGAAAACTTTTTTTTCCCCCTAGTTTTACACAATCACATTACTGTAAAATATTCTGGATATTTTATATAATGCTTAAAAAGAAAAAACAACAAAGCAAAACATGTTAAGATTCCCTTTAGAAGCTCTGACCTATGAAAAATCTTCATTTGAGTCCTAGAAGAGATACAGATCAATCTGTGGGAACAGATCCAGTAGTCTGTGGGCTGTATCAGGGTTTATGTCAAGTAAAACAATTGATAATGAAAGAAAAAAGGAAGCAAGTCCTGAAAATGAAAACATGTAACTGTAACTGTTGTCTTAATAGGACAGTGTTTGTAGCCAAAAGTGAAGATCTTTAAAGAACCAGAAGGGAAGACAATTAGTTCTAAAACCTTGTTCATAAGCTTCCGTGAGTTGTTACACCGTCATCTATCCAAGAGAAACATCAATAACCCTTTGGAAAGACAACCAATAATTACTGAAGTAGAATGGCAGGAAAAATCTTGGTTTTGGTTCACCATCCCTCATCTTGCCTTCATTCAAAAACAGGTCTCTAAACTCCAGCCATAAATAGTTCTAATAGTCCTACTGAAAGAACATAAACTACACGTTATGCTGGACTCTCATTCAACAGCAGTAACCACCATTTTTCACAAATGCAGTACAGAGCAGGCCAACACCATCCAAAGATCGTAATAACTGATTTTCAATGCCTGTCAAATAAGAGAGATGTAACATAAAGGTAATCATATCCTGTCACTGAATACAAATCAATTCATCCGTGTTAAGATACAGATTGATACAGGTATCACTGCAAGATGAGAGAATTATGATGTCAATAAGAACTGCAGTATATACCAGGTATTACTTGATATCTAAAAACTGTGTAAAGAGGTAACAGGGGAGAAAGCAAGCTACAAAATCTGTGCTATAGTGTGGGATAAATCTGTGCAACTAACCTATAGCACTGAACCTGAACAGAACAGCTGCTTGATGTTTCTGTTTTCAGTTAATAAAAACAGTAAAATGAATCATATGCACATCCCCATATATTTTAGAGCAAATATCAGGCAATGGATGTTTTGTATCTGATTAAGGATTATACTGGGTACACAAAATGCCTGTGTACATTCCCTAGACTTTAGGAATGGAGCTATGCAGGAAAATGTTCCTTAAACGCCCAAATTTCACACAATACACCTTTTCTTTCCAATTAGAAAATGAAAATTGGAAATACATTTATAGGTGTATTTTAGATGTATTTATACACACACACACACATTTTTCCTCTCTAGTCTCATTGTTCAAGTTCACAGCATAAGTTTTGCTTTTATCTTGAACAGTGCTCTGATGTAAAATAATTCTTAGTCTTTTGTTATTTGATGAGAAATTTAGGGACTGCAAACTCAGCTTCAGTCTGCTATAGTTTGGCTTTAGTTATACTGTGAACCTAGTCAAACTCAACTTCCTAGACTCCACTATCACTATGCAGCTACTAAATGCTGAATTTCATGTGACCAAAGTTTGCTTGTACTTAATTACTTCATTGGGACTTCAGATGGAATCTCTGGCCCTCGTGACAATAGAAAAAGCCATCATATTATTTCATTCTCAATTACCAGCATTTGCAAGTTACTAGGAACCTAATTTACAAGTAAAGTAGGTAAAACAATGAAAACAAGCAAACCAAACAAAACAAACAAACAAATAAAAACAGAATCTTAACAAAAATGTTTCTAAATCAATTATACTTAAGAGATAAAATGCAAAGGAACATAGGTATTTTTGAGGAGTGTACTGGTGTTTCCCCATACCAGCTTTGCCCTCTCCTGACGTGCCATAGAGAGGGACCGTAGTGCAGTCATGCGGGATAAAGCTCACCTCCTCTCCAGCCCTCTGGGGTTTCAGTAGTAATTCTCATTTCATCTCTCACTTCAGAATTCTGCAGGAGCTGCTCCATTTAAACTGACAAGATTAGTCTACCAACAAAGCTGAGCATTTTCTAACCACCTCCATGTGTGCAGTCCTCTGGTGAACACATATTCTAGTCCAGGTAGCTTGACTGTGTGGTACTATGTGCTGTGCTGGATCATTTTCCCTTGGCTAAATAGCTGTCTTTTATCAGGTATGACTATTTAATCAGCAGAGGGCAGAAGAGCTCAGCAAAATCACAGTATGAAATGTTGAAACTTAGTTTTGATATTCATTTTGATAGAAAAGTAATGTTACCTGTCATAATATAAATCAACGACTAAAAAGTTTTATTTTCTTTCTGCTTTATATTAGTAGAAGAATATATTCTGAATCCTCTTTGATTTAAAGAGCTGTGAACCGCATATAGAGAGCTGGTCTGTTTCTGAGACAAGGGTACTCAGTTCATTAGCTGTACTGTGTAGAATTTTAATCACCACAGACATGTTGGGCTGCAGTTTGATGCATGTCCTCCATAGCTTTGCAGCCAAAAGTCAGTTACACTAACAGGCCTTGCTTTGGTTGGCAATTTACGTGTGTATAAGATTACAGAATAACATAGAACAAAAAAAAAAAAAGCAAAAGCTGCTGCTTGATATCTATTCTGAAGTTGGTAATTCAGGTTGCACTGCAACAACTATCTGGAGTGCTCACCAAGACCAGGGCTTTCCATCATCTCACTGGAAAAAAATAAAATATAACAAAACAAAAATCATTAGTTTAAATCTTCAGCATTTTGGCTCAGAATGTTTATACACGTGCAGTTAAATCATAGAATCACAGATGCTGGAAGGGACCTCAAGAGATCATTGAGTCCAACCCCCCTGCCAAAGCAGGTTCCCTACACCAGGTAAAAATCAACGCATAAGTGTTACAGAGTCACTATATAACAATTCATTTATTAATTTGCCACTCCAGGCATCTTGAAAACGCAGGAGGGTTGTGTTGGTTTTTGTAGTGGAAATGCTAAGTCATGGCTTAGGGCAGTGATGGAGCACCGGGTGGGAAGGCAGGGCCAACCCAGGGGAGCTCAGGTGCATGTAGTGCACCTGCGTGTCTGGAAGGCATGAAGCCAGGATTTACCCTTTCCCAGATCTCATTTAACAGTTGGGAGGGGAGGTGAGGGGCTATAGATCCCAGCCGTCTAAATGTAAGCAGTACCTTTCCGTTGTTTCTGTGCTTATGGCTGCTGCATTTGGGCTTGTTCTCATTTGCTCTACTCAAAGACTTTGCCGCCCTGCTGTTACCACAGTACTTTCCATCCCATTATAGCGTTCCAGTTTTACACTGTTTTGTGCATTTTTGGAGCAGGTAGTGGGAGAATAAGAGAAGAAAATTCTATTGAAAACCTATGTTAGATAAGGGAAGGTAAGGCAGTTAGTTCCTACATAGTTACAAACTTTACATTCAGTTATATAGTTCTGAAACGTTGAGATCTGTATAGCTCTGCCAGGCTTCTTTTTTTAAAAAAAGAAGTATTCAGTGGATTATTCAGTGAATTACTAAATACTCAAGCTCCATGCTTTGCTTTCTTTATATGCTATTTCTCCTGGGTATGAACAAAATGGAAAAGCTATATTTCATCGAGAAAAATAAATTAAATACCTAGCAAAGATGTCAGTCAGAATCAGAAGCAATTCTTCTTTCTCACAAGAATGGGAAATAATAATGTGGGGCTCCAACTAATAGACACTTTAGTAGAGAGAACATGCATCTTGCTAGTATGACCACAATATTGTGAGCAGGCAGTGTAGGCAGCTGTAACAAATCCAATCATTTTAAAATTCAGTAGTTTAATTATGACGATGAATCTGCTAAACAAACAGAAAAAACACCATAGGAGTCTCAATGTGGGATCTGTTTAGATCTGTTTCTGCTGCTGTCAGCTTTGCAGAGCAAACTACAGGGCTCTTGTGGAGCAACCTTTGAAATTACAGCATCATGTGCATTTTTATGACAGTGTTCTCCAGTCACCTGATGTTTTCTTTACCTTCTCTATCAGAATTTCTGTTATCTTCCTTACCCAACCAAATTTTTGATATCCTAATTACCTTATAAATATTTATCTCCTCTTTGATTCTAACTACTTTATGGAAAATGAATAAATAAAATGATCTTATGCGTTAGAAAAAGAACCATCTATTTACATAGTTCTTAAGCTTCTCCTTTGTGTTTTATTAGATGTTCTTATACTTGCATCTCATGGAAAGTGAAAAATGCTGAATATTTTTTCTTTCTCATTGTTTTAGATTTTTTCTTTCATACATTTTATTTCAGATTCATGTATACATCAAGGTCAATACCCACATACATATATTTATCTTACTGAAACTGACAATAATAATGGAGCTGAATAAAAAAGGGATATGTTAGCTCATGAGTATTCTGGAGTAAGGCCACATAATCAGGCAGTTATGGATGACGAAAGGAAGTCCATAGTTTCATAACTCATCTGCATTCCCGTTATATTTCTCTGGTATTGTATGCACTTTTATTGCTGTCGTACCTAAGTACAACCATCACATCCTAGAAATAAATTTTGAAACAAATTGAAAATTGTAGACCACTAAAAATTTTTAGTGGACTTCAAGTCCATGAGATGCTGGAATTTATTTCTATAGTTTTTTTGCAAACTAATCTGTAGCATGATATGCTATGTTAGATCTCTTTACAGTCCTTTACAGTGTCAGAGTGGTGTGGGCTACCACTGCTGCCCCCAAGTGACAAGCTGCTTCCCATACACCACAACGTCATCGTTTGTGCCTGGAGGTGCTGATATTCTCTAGTTCCCACCCCAATTAAATCACAACAGCTAATCATGAAGTTAACACCCTCAAGTGTCTAAAGACATTTGAAGACTCTGTAGAGGCTTCAAAGACTCAACAGTATTTTCAAAACTGACAGTTATTTTGGAATATAAGTTCCTTGGACATGCAACGAGACGTGGAGTAAAGACTGACATAATATATAGAGGGGAAAATAAAGAAGAATGTCTGAAAGTTTGGCAGTATTTTTCACCGTGGTATTTTAAAACTAAGCAGACCACAAAAGGGGAGTTGGGAGCATGGGGAGTGAATAACTCCTCAAAATGAATTATATCATTTGCTCTGGAAAAAACTGGACCCCCGAGTTCAAGTTCAAATACCTTATTGCTTTTGCTTATCAGGGAATATGCCCAAATCATATTTAAAATTATTAAAGTTGCAATTAGATCCACCTCCTGTCCTCTCAATTTGAATGTTAGTAGATGTATTTCTCAGGTTTGTCATCTGCTTACCCTACTTGTTTTTGTGCCTACTGATTTGCTCACATGGATACAAGGCTGAAGAGATTAAATTAGAATAGATGTCCACCTACAAGCAGGACCCAATCCCCCTTCTCTGAACAGTGCCCTGTTCTCCTCCCGCTCACTCTAGTGCAGTATGTGAACTAAGAAGGGAATGGTCTGCCACGGTGGAAAATTATTAGAACTGATTATAAAATAATTACTCTGTAACAGACACTGGTGTGATAAACTTTCTGTCAGGACCAACTAGTTGTAGACATTGTTTCTGCTAACATGGGAGTTCCAACACTATGCTGAGAATAACCACATAAAAAAAAAAACAGTATTTGTATAGTTTGTTTACTTCTATATGAAGTGATTTTAATTCTTTAGAATTAGTTTACTTTTTCCTTGCTTTTACGCTTGGGAACTGTCACAATCAGTGTAGCTTAGAAAAAGCATGCCAGATTTCCTGTGTAACAATATTATTTGCACAACGAAGTGCTAACCAATGACATTTCTGCAGTCTCATTTAAGCCATTTAAAGTAATTCGCTTCTACTAGTGCAAGACAAAATGTGATTCAAAACCCTTTATTTTTGGTAACTCTGGTCCAGAAGAAAACATAGGTTTCTTTACATGACATGTAACTGCATAGCATTAAGCATTGAAATAATACTTTTATAAAATGAGGAATAAATACATAAACAAAATAAACAAATATATAAACAAATAAACAAATCCTCATTTGAACATTTTGCAGGTCAGTAACTGTGTTGCAGTTCTGGTAATACTCTGTCCCCATCCATGCCTTCAATCCCGCCTAATCTTGATATGTACACACAGATAAATATTGTATAAATATTGCACAATATTGTGCATCTTTAAATGTATGGTGTTTAGCACATATTTATTTGAAAACCTATCTTTATTGCTAAGGTATTCAGTATTTTTCCTCAGGCTGGGAAACCATTTAAAAATCTAGAAATAAACCAAATCAAACTTGATATTATCAGACATGGTAGGTAGATATTGGCTAGCTGCCATGGTCTGCTCAGTCAGTCTCTCACTTCCCCTTCTCAGCAGGATGGGACAAGAAAAATAATTTGGAAAATTATGTGGGTTGCTTGCCATCACAAACAAAACAAAGGTGGAGAACATTAACTTAATTAAACAAAGGAAATACCTGAAGAAGTATTACAGCCTCCCTCCCAGTTTTTTCCAAGCTCAACATCTTCCCTTCTTGGCCAGTTCCTTCTCCTCTCCAGCCAAGTGGCTCAAGGGAAATGAGAAACCAGGAGGCATTGTTGTCACACTTCCACTCTTATCTATCACTCATTTATCCTCACTCTTTTCCTCTCAGACAGAGGAGGCCATCTCTGGGAGATGCAGCTTCCTTCAAGAGCCATTCACTTGCTGCAGTGCAAATGTCTATTCCAGTCTGGTTTTCTCCATAGTCTACTATCTGGAAGTTGCTAAGTCAACTGAACCAATGATTAAGAACGTGGTAAAGGGACACAGCCAGACCTGGGAATGCAGCTGAAGGAATTACCCTGTGTTATTTGGTGGTACCCCTCCCTATGTTTCATTTATGGGCTGGCTGCCACAAGGGGTGGGTCTCTACCTGGAGATTGCTCCTTTTGAAGTGTCTGCCAAGCTCTGATCCATGGGATGGGTAAATAAATCTTTATTTCTTTAAATGAATTGTACTAATATCCTTTTTAGGATAATTTAGAACTCGTTGTCTGCCATTGCCTTTCCTTAAAGGCTGCAGTGGGACATCGTGCTCCACCACAGTCCTCCAGAGACTGTAAGGGAATTTGTGCTCCAGCTTCTGAAGAACTTCTTCCCCTTTGCTCCTCACTGAGCTTGGTGTCTGCAGGTGTGGCTGTTTCTCACACCGTTTTTCCTCGTTTCTCTGTGTTGTGTTTTGTCCCTTATTAAATTTGATTACCCACAGAAGCCATCAGCTTTGCACTTGGGTTCATCTTTCTTTATGTATCTAGTACCTAGTGGCAACCTTTGGCCTCTTTGAAGGCCTCTTACCACCAGCAGAGTTTGCCCCTTCAGCATCCCATTGCAAAAACCTTGTTACTTACACCCAGTATGCTCACTTAATTCTATTAGGCAGTAGAAATGCAAAGGGGAAGTCTGAAATGATATAATAGTGAGAGGCTTTCTGGAGCTACTGGCAACAACTCAGACAGCTTCTAAGACTTTGTCTGTGAGGAAAGTTTTAGTTAAATGATACTTCTTTTGCCCCCTATATCTACATTAAAAATAGTTACTCCTGTTTACAGAAATGTAAGAATCCATGGTGAATCCCCTAGTGTGAGCACAAAATCTTGTTTGAATTTTTAACATTGTTTTGGTAAAACATGAGTTGAAAGCATCAAATACTCCCTAGTTTGCCATTCAATGCTATGTGAGGTTTCCTTGTGCTTACCTACAAGATCATCATTAGATGTACTAGGAGAAAAGAAAAAAAAAAAGGGCTCGTTGATTTAAAGAAGTCTCTATCTCATCTTCCAACAATTAGGGTACCTGATACCATATTCTACTTCTGAAGACCCAAGAGTTATCTTTTAAAAATTATTCTAAAGAAAACTAAAAAAAAAAAAAAAGGAAAAAAAAAAGAGAAGAAATATAAAAGGGATTTTAGCTAATTAACTAGAGCTGCTGATGTACTGCTGAGTGACAGAGAAGAACCAGGGAGTGCTGTCACTCTAGGAATAAGCGGGGTAAAACTCCAGACTTGTCCCAGAGAAGGTTTCTTTAGGTAGTCTAGATGAAGTGCCTCTATGCCGACGCACACAACTTGGAAAGTTTTGGTCTTATTGCCATCAAAAAAACATGGTGGGATGATTCACATAACTGGAACACCACCGCTGAAAGAAGGGGTAGGCAAGGTGTGAGGGGTGGGAAAATTACACTCTGTGTTAAGGAATGGTCAGACTGCAAGGAGCTCCCACTGAAAAACAGGAACAATTGGAGAGCCTATGGGTTAAAATCAGGGATGGAACTGATTAAGGTCAGCTGGTGGTCAGGGCATACTGCCGGCCATCTGTTGAAGAGTAGCCTGTGGTCAAGTCCTTCCTGTGTCAGCTATTTGTACCCTCACAAATTCGCATCCTGATGGGGGGTTTCAGCCACCTGGATAGCTGCTGGCAGGACAACACAATGAGCTGTAAACTTTCCAGAAGATTCCTGAAGCGTATTAACAATAACTTCCTGGTTCAAGTACTGGACTGAACAGAGATGAAGCCTTCTTGGACCTGATTCCCACCACTGTGGAAGGGAGCAGTAAAGATATTAAGATCAGAGGCAGCCTAGGCTGCAGAGACAACATTCTGATTGAGGTTGTGATCTCAAGGGATGTGGGCCTAGCAAAGTGTAAAGTCAGGATGCTGAAATTCAAGAGATCTAACTTCAGGTTGCTTAGGAAATTGAATAAGATCTCTTGGGAAGAAGTCCTTAGCAACAAAGGAATGTAACAAAGCTGGCAGCTCTTTAAAAATGCCTTTCTGAAAGCACAAGAGCTTTCCAACCCTCAGAATAAGAAAGAAGGAAGGGGAGGCAGAAAAATAGCATAGCTTGGCAAGGACCTGCTGGTCAACCTGGCAGAAAAGAAGGGCAAGTACACGCAGGGGAAGTAAGGGCATGTCATCAGTGAAGATGGCCTGTCTATGATAGAGTAGTGACATCAGTGGACAAAGGGAAGGCAGCTGATATCACCCACCTGGAATTCTACAAAGTCTTTAAAATGGTCCTACACCACATCCATATCTATAAATTGAAAAGATATGGATTTGAAGGGTGAACTATTCAGTGGATAAGGAATTGGTTGGATGGTCACAACCAGAAGGCTGTAAGTGATCTGATCTGGTACTTGATCTAGGGGCTGACAACCCTCCCTGTGGCAAAGGGTTGTAACTTGGTGATCCTTGAAGTCCCTTCCAATCCGAGACAGGAAAAAAAAAATAATAAAGGGAGCAGCAGTAAATATGAGGGAAATAGCTTGCCTCTGGGTTTCATGGCCCTATATTCTCCTGTATTTAATTCACTTCAACCTTTCTTTGTACCAAATGTGTACACTGTGTTTTGCATTAGAAAAATTACTATTTGTTATTGACATTTAACTGTCCAAGTCATTCTTGCATGCATTAACATGAATACCTACCACTCTTTTTGTAAGAAATACTCCACTAATAAATGCCCCTCAAAAAGATGTCATTACCAAAATATGATAACTAAAAAAAGCATCTTGTGCATTGTCAAAGCTCCTTCTCCCTGTAGTACCTTAAGTTTTAGTTTTTAAAGTATTTTGATATAATGTGATCCAGATTTCTTTGATAGGGTGTCTGCATCATCATCTGACAAATAGGCAACTATAGATTTCCAAGTCTAGGTACAGTACAATTTTGGTACAGTACAATAAATTTTTATGAACATCTACATTGTGGTGTAAATGATAAAAGAAAATGAACACTTCTGCAACTTATCAATAAAAAATAACTAATTCAAAGTAATTTAAATAGTTACATATTACATATTACAGGATGTGGCACAATCTCAAGATTAATCTTCCAGCTTCTGTCAGCATGTTTTGTCCAATTTGTGTTTCTAAAGTCCAGCTTTCTCCTATTCTAAATTTCATCTTCTAATAGTGTTGTCATAATCTTTCATGTTTCATGAAATTGAAAAAAAATGTATAGTAAATCTCTTGACACTGCTACTACAAAACAGTCAAATTATACCATCTATGGTTTGACTTGATCATATAACAGATATTCATTAGAATCAGTTGTTACTGTAGTGCTCTGAGGGCTGAATAAAAGGGGAGAGAGAAATATAGCTTTAGTACCACCACAAACAATAGCGCTCAAGGCAAGCACGCAGCAAGAAGCCCTGTAATGCTAAAGTGACTTACCCAGTCCTTCACCCTTTGTCAGTACAAAAAGTTCCAGAATAAGTCATGATGCAAAACTCAGCTTGAATAGTATACGGCTCTTACCACTGCAAGATAGAAGCCTAGGCAGGAGAAGAAAAAGTTGGATTCCAAAATTCATTTTGTATAGCATACTGCTATGATATACTAGTTTAGCATTGTAAAGAAGGTTAACATCATAAAGAAGATCCCTTTGATTTATATCCTCTCAAAATCTAATTCATGAGTCTGCTAAAACTTATGATTTATTCTGATAAAGAAAAGTTAGTTTTTATCTTCAGGCAGTGAGGTGGCTCTGTTATCAGTAACTACAATTGCTTAGAGTACCCAGGATGCTCTGAATGCTGGCTTTATAGCAAGCAGTTATCTCAAAGAATTTTGTCCAACTGTTTAGCTTTTCTTTCCATCAAGGTAGGGGATGTTTATTCAGATATTCATCTGGTTAGAAGAAAAACATGTATTTCAGTGATAAAATATCTGGCATTTAGCATACCATTTAAGCATTAAAATATTCAACATTCAGCTGACCTTTTCATTGCAGGTCAATCAAAGGAACCTATAAAAGTAGGTAAATATTAGAACTGAGAATTAGTTATCTCCTTATGATGATAAAGTTCAAAGATCAGAATATATCTGTCATTATCAAATAATAGAAGCGGGGTATCTTTTTGAGATAGTTTCAGAGAAAAAATCAGTTATTTCCATGGTGTAGGATTGGTGTTGTAGATTTCTCAATTTTTGCATATCATTACTTGCTTTTATATAGAGTAATCCAGTTCTTTATCAAAGACAAGCAATGCCTTCTATGTGTTTTTCTTGTTTTGTTTTGTTTTGTTTTGTCTTTTTGTTTGGGCTTTTCTTTGGATGCTTTCTGATCTTCATAGCAACATTTACTGCAAGAAGCTAGCACACCACAGAGCTATATCTGTAATTCACACAGGGAAGTGCCAGTGTCACTGGTCCAGATGACATTGCTATAAGCTATGCTATAAGTGAGAGTTTTCTGCCTTCAGATCCATGTTGTGCAGATCTCAAAACAAACAAACAATCATTCTGATATTATGTTATGCATCCTCAGTAAGAAGCACAGATTGTCTATAGTTATGCAAAAGATATCCAAGCCTCAGCAAACTCGCTGCCCTTGAAAAGAGCAAATTAAAATTCAGACAAGTTAAGCATTGTTGGTGTAATACAGTACACTGAATAACTGATTACATATTTTCCTTGTGATGTAGTACTAGTACCTCTCTTTGGTTTTCCTTGGTTACTGCAGAGAAAAGCTGTTGTTATTTGGGGAGTGGAGTGTATACATATCTTTATGCCAAGCTACTGGCCATTTCTAGTCTGAAGGATATGTCTGTGTAAATACTAATATAACCGCATCTGCTTACCCTGGAGGTGTTCAAGGTACGTTTGGACGTTGTGTTGAGGGACATGGTTTAGTGAGAGCTCTTGGTGATGGGTGAATGGTTGGAATGGATGATCCTACAGGTCTTTTCCAACCTTGGTGATTCTCTCATTCTGTGATTCTGTGATTCTGTGATTCTGTACTGCTAGATGTATACTACAAAGCGGAGGCAACCATCCAACAGAACCAAGGTTCCTTATTATAGTAGCAGCTGTTGTATTGGGAGAAAATGAAAAGAATTTGCCCTTTTCTGTATCATGGCATCCAGAGATTTGACATATTGACCAAGAGAACAAGCAGACAACTCTTCAACAGCATCTGCACATCAGCTTAAAATTCACAATTGTCTTTCTCTACTTCCATGAGATTCAAAATCTCAAATTGACAAAAAAAAGCAAATTCATGCTTTTTTTTGGCCAAAAATCAAACAAAAAAGACTCTCCAAAAACATAGTACGGGAGTATTCTCTGCCAAATTATTTGTATATTATTCTTTTTCATGTTAATGTAGGAGTCATCATCATCCATTATCAAAATCCTGCCATTACGCCCTAAAATATTTTTTGCATTTAATAGTAATTGTATGATGTCTTTTTCTGTAGAGACAGGCAGCATGACAAGTTAAATTCAATTTGAAAAGTATGCATTCCATTTGTTGTTTGTATTTATTCACAGAAATTGTAAATGTATATATCATCCATGCTCTGAGAACATGCATAAAATATAAGAATTCATGATAGGTATGCCATGAGAATTGTCTGAGGCACAAGTAACTAACATAAGCTGTTATCATTATTGCTTTCTCAGATGCTTTAAGCAAAAAGCCTGTGAAACTAGTTCATTAGTCCATTGAAAAATCACAATGGTATCTTTAAACAATGGACAAATCAACATAATGTAGAGACATTTCCCACTGGGCACATTTGTAGACCTTTTTGTTTGAAATTGCTACATAGCATAAACCAGACTTAGAAAAATAAGTATATGATGATGGATGCCACATAAAGATATCCCAGGGCTCTTCAATTCGAAGTTCACTTAAGGGATCATCACAGAAAAATCCTGTAATCCCAATTTAGGAAAGAGAATTGAATGTAGGCTTAATAATGGAGAAGGCTCACAGATGAAATTTTGCTGTTTATACCACTTTGGTGTCAACAATTTATGAATCAGTTTGGCCTGGCTCTGTGACAGGCTGGGGGACTCACAGACCACACCGCAGGACAGGGGAAGGGAGAAAAAGGAAAAGGGTCAGGAGATGGGCCCAAAAATAAAGCAGCAGCAATGATCTGAGGAGGAAAGCTAACTTACTAAATAAGATATCAGAATGCACAGTAACACAGTAAAATACAACATGATTTGAATTGAAGCTAATAAATCAAATAATGTGAAAGTGTATGAACCTGAAGTCCTTACTCTAAAGCTAAAGGTGAAATGGCCAGGTAACCTCCAGTGCTGAGATGAACAGCAGAAGAGAGAAGCCTCGGGACTTGTGTGCAGTTTAAGCTTTCTCTGTGAGTGGAAAACAGGAATGCAGTGTCATCTGGGCAATGTAGATCTTCTTTTCAGGTGCCCAGAAATTCAGCAGTCTACAGAACTGGACTATTAACTCTTTAACTCCCAGTGCTTCACATGATGTTATGATCTGGAAAACCAAGAACAAAAATCTTAAAACTATGACATCTGGTTATGCAAAGTAGCCATAAATACACATGAGAAGTGGGTGGTGGTTCCTTTGAACTAAGAAAGGAATTCAGAGAAGTCAGAACAAACTATAAATTCCATACTTGTGACTGGAAGTGGTTTCAACTTCACGAAGTATAGTGTAGCTCACTTGGGAAAAAGGTCTGAATGCATGAAACTTCTAATACACCAAAATTAGCACTGTGTTTTTAAAGGAAAATGAAAGTCTTTATTCCTGATTCAGATTTGAAGAAAATGGAGTACAGAAAAAGCTATTTGTTTGTGACAAGCACTTAAAACCAGTCGCAGACTCCTATTCCAGAGATCCAACAATAGAAATCCTCATACTCTTACACAGATTTTTCTAATCCTACATTCAGCATCCGAAAAATTCTCCAGGTTTACTCAATATAGCTACAATTCACTGAGTCTTATCTGCTGCAAAGCGAACAATTAGCTAGGCATTGCCAAAAGTCAAGGTTTCCAAAGCACAAACTTTTATCTTACTAAAAGTATGAGCAGGAAAAAGAATAAATTTTATAGTCAGCATTTACTATTACCCACATATTTGCATAGCTTTCCATGACAGCTTATGATAAACAATACGAGAACATTGTCTCTAACAGGGAAAGACAAAGACTGCACGACATTTTAGGAAAATGATACAGCCATGTTAAAAATTCTCCTGATGAACTCTACTGAAGGAAAAGAGTACACTACTGACAACTCTACATATCAGTTTTGTTATGGTTTTTCAGTATTTCCAGACAGACCAGGAGTGAGGAATCTGGAGGCCTCATGGATGCTAATGACAGCTCACACCTGGCCTTCACCAGAAAAATAACTGAGAATCCTAATTATATTTACATGGGAGATGTCAGCAAAAGAAGACAATTATGAACTTCTAAAGAATGAATGAATGAAAGGAAATCCACTGTTAAATTTCCTATTGATTTATGATTATGTGAATGTTTAATGTAAAAAAAAAAAGTCTAAAATGTGTGTTTAGTAGTACGTTTATACCCACAAACATATGAATACAGATAGCAAAGAATGACATCTCATATGCATGTCTTGCAAGTCCTAGTACAATTCAGAAACTACCTCACCATTCACATGCCTTCTCTTGGAATGACATACTTTGAATTATTGGGTGGTATATGGTGCTAATCTCAGCCATTACTGGAATAAAGTGCATGTTAGAACACTAAGTATGAAAGACTTATATCAGAGCTTCTGAACCCAAATTCTGTTGGGAACTCTAACTGTATTAGAAGCCTTCAGGACATTGGTTGCTTTGAGGATTATACAATAAGGAGGAGAAGGTTTCAAGAAACTTTTACAAGGCCAGTGTACATTTCCAGTGCTATCTGTTTTCCATTGAAGGAAAATGTAGTCTCAACAGAAGTTACTAAACAGAGTAATTGTCCTGTGGCATTTGGCCTTTGTCCTTCTACAGACTGAGCAAGGCAGATTAAGCTTCAGATAATATTGTCATGGCCCCGTGTCGGTTACCATTAGGTGCTTCAATTGACAGTGCAAAATTTCTGAGGTCTATTTTCTACTTAAAAGATATGACCTGGGTGACTAACTTCTTGTTTCCAATTTTAGTATGTGTCAGCCTTTGTCATGCACTGATTTCGGAATATAGAAAAATAAGTAAAATTGGTGTATCTCTTCAGTGATACAAAGTAATACATACAAAATAAATGCAAGGGAGATAGATGTAGTATACAGTGTATCCATATAGTCTATTTTATAGAACTGGTTCCCATATGTGTACTGAGTGAACCACTGTATTCTCTGCCGATGTTAGTGACTACTTGACTCTTCGAAATACATATTCAGACCTTTTCCTCTAAAAGTTTGGTGAAAAAAAATTCTTATGTCAATATTTGAAAGATGAATCTACATGTCTAGGATATCCTACTTCCTTTGTGATAGAACAAGGCAGGAGGTCTACTACAATCATTTCTTTTGCACAATTATTTGGAATCTGCAGTTTGTAGAGGTTTTGTAGGCAACTTTTCCCGGTGCCATTTATGACAACATAAGGAATGAAGTATTCCAGAGGGTTCAGAAACTGTATGTGTAAAAGAAAAATAAACCCTCTGCTTGGAGAAAAAATCATGCTTTCAGAGACCTATGAACAGATCTCTTAAATACTTGCTGCACTCAGAATAGGAATCAGTGGAAGCTCTTCAGAAATGTTGTGTGAACTATCTGTTAGCTGTTGATTCTCCCGCTCCACCCCCTTTTTTTCAGGCCAGTGGACTTGTGGGCCTGCCATTCCCCTGTCATGGGCATAGATAGATCTAGAGATAATTCTGTGACAAAAGTATAATGAGATCGAATGGTAAAGTCTGTTGTCAAGTACTCTAGAATATACTGTACACAGAAGCTGATAAAACTGCAGTGCTCTTTCCTGGTTCCTAGCTGGGATCCTTACATACTTCCTTCCAGGACAGCCTAGTAGTCTTTATTACTGATGTGTAGATGAATTTAAACTGAAGAAGCATTATTGCTAGTCAGCGAAGCCTCTCCTCTGACCCTGAATAGACCAGAAAGCAGTACTACTTACATAAAATCAGGACAAAGCATGATATTTATTCTTTTCCTTCATTGGTTTGTTAGATTGCAACATGCCACCATCAGCATCTGAACATTCAGATGTTGTGTTACAGAGGAATTAGGTAAACATAAGAGTAATCTTCCAAATGAGGCTGTGGGACTAATCTCATGGTGTTTTTTCAATTTATTTTTCACTCCTATGAAAAGAGCAGCAAACTAGCAGGATGATTTTGCAGATGTCAGTGCATTTTGCTTGCTAGGTGGCAAGATAATCTATTAGAGGAATTTTGTCACAGTATCAATTTCTTACATAACCTGTTGATGTAGGAAATATGATGTCTATAGAAGTGAAAACAGATTTCTAACTCTTGCATATGATGGCACGGTTTCCAGGTGGAATTAGGAATAATATGTACATGAGGCCTCAGAAAATAATGCAGTACGTATTCCTAGAAATCACCTCAGTATTACAGTTTTTAATGGTATTTGTGTTCCCATAACATGAAAATGTAAAATTTTTCAGATTATTTCCCATGCAGCCTCCCTGTTCACCACACTATTTCTTACTATATAAGAGATTGGCACTTACGAACAGAGTTGAACAATCCAATGAGTAAGTGCAATTAAGAGTTTTTCCTTCTAGTGAATCAAATTGATTGCTTAGAATTAGATCTGATTTAATCCCCCCCTTTCCATTTATTCTATTGCACAAGCATCCTGCAAAAATAGATATTATTAGATAAATAATCTACAAGCAATTTTTATTAATAATTAGTAGACAAATTATTTTCATTATTTTATTATTCACTGATAGTGCTCTCTGGACATTAAAATAATTAATTAGAAACACAGCTAAGTACTTAAAATTTAAAAATATAGTTCAAACAGCCTACATTCCCAATCAATTACTGGAATAAGAAATCCCTTCTGTTAATTTTGAATTCATTTCCTGTGTAAAAAAAGAATTTGTTTAAGAAAAAATAAATCACATTTGACTCATTTAGGCTTCCACTCAAATAGTATTGGCATGTCTTTATATCAGAGCTATGGAAAAGATCAATTGTATCACCACGCAGAAGTTATTTGGAGGCATCTACCAGAGGTGCTTATCTTTCTTACAGCAAACTGATGTTAATCATAGGATGGATATTGGATTGGGTTGGGAAGAACATTAAGAACCATCTCATTTCCACTCTCCTGCTGAGGGCTGGCATAATTTCCACTAGACCAGGTTACTCAAAGCTCCATCCAGACTGGCCTGAACACTTACAGGAATTGTGCAGCCAGTTCCAGTGCCTCACAATCCTCACTTTTCCTATAGGAAGAATTTATTCATACTGTCTACTATCAATCTACCTTCCTGTAGATTAAAGCCATTGACACTTGTTCTGTCACTGAGCTTCCTGACAGAGTCACTCTCCATCATTCTTGTACATTCTTGTACACCCTTTCATGTATAGACAGGTGCTGATCATACTCATGGCTCTAGTCCATGAGGATCCATGTCCTTCTCATTCTGGGAACCCCAGTGCTGAACGCAGTACTCCAGGTGTGGTGTCATAAGATTGGAGTAGTGAGGAAAATCAGTTCCCTCGTGCTTGCGATTCAACCCAGGCTGTGGTTGGCTTTTTGGGCTTCAAGTGCACATTGTCAGCTCATGCTCAGTTTCTCGTTAATCGTCATGGTCACGTCCTTCTCCTCGGAGCTCAACTCAATCTCTGATAAACCTTTTTGTTTGTTTGTTTGTTTGTTTGTTTGCACTTGTCCTTGTTGAATTTTGTGTTTAGGCTTGCTTCAGGCTCAGATTCAGCAAACAAATCTAGTTGTAGATGCCTTTATCTTTTGAAGAGAAGTTTTTTAGATGACCTTTCCAACTCAGATGATTCAATGACTCTGATTCATGAGGTGTACATGGTCCCACCATTCTGAGCTCCACTATCGTCACCAACAAATACATTATATTGTAATTTTCTTATGAATTCTTATAATAAAGAATTATTTCATTAAAAATAAGTTTGATAAGGTGCAGCTCTGAATTATAGGCAAGAATATATATCTTTATATTTTTGCATTCTACATACTGTTAGTCACAGCAGAGGAAATACGTAACACTTTTTTTAAGAAGGAATTTTAAGAAAAGTCTTGACCATATTCACACAGGTATGTGAAATAAGAGTTTCTAAATACTTAAAAAGATAAACCTGGCAATGTCTTAAATTTTTAATCTGCTAATGTTAACTACTGTGAAACTTAAAACCCTATATGAGAAATGAGTACTTTCTCTCTCTAAAAAATTCCCCATCACAAAATGGGTGCAGATTCCTTACTTCAGCAACTAGTTACTACCTGAATTAATAAGCTTAGACTATAGCTCTCACTGGAACACACATAAAGACTTACTGCCATTTTTAAGCATGTAGACTAATTAATTGTAGACTACAGCTAGGCAGTGTGAAGAAACAGATTACCATGCACAGTATCATAGATACAATTGAGTTGGAAGTGACCCTGTCATGGTTTTATGATTTTTGGTACTGGTATTCCACATCATAACATCATGTAGTGCATTAAGAGTTGAAGAGCTAATACTCCAGCCCCATGGATCATTGACAATTCCAGGTATACCTGTCTCAGAAGAGAAGAAGAACTACATTCCCCAGAGGACTTTGTGATGCTTTGTATTTTTACGTGTTTTCTGCTCAGAGGGAACAGATAAAAACTCTGCAGTTACAGGACACTCTCTTTCCTTCGGGATCAACTCAGCAGTGGGTGCTTGCTGCTGTATCGCCTTCAGTGTTAGCGTAAGGCCTTCGGTTTATCGGACACTCTCTCTTGCTCATTTTATTTGATTTATTAGCTTCAATTCCAAATATATTGTATCATATTGTGTTATTTTGCTTTCTAATATCTTATTTAGTAAATTAGCTTTCCTCCTCAGATCGTTGCCGCTGTTTTGTTTCTAGGCCCATCTCCCTTTTCCCTTTTCCCTTTTTCCTTCCCCTTTCCTGGGGCGTGGGTCCGTGGGTCCCCCGCACCAATCATCACAGAACCGGGCCAATCCAGCCCGGTAAATCGTTGACAGACCCTTAAACATCTAGTCCAACTTTCCTGCAATGACCAGGGACATCTACGCCTAGACCATGTTGCTCATTCATTCATGTACTTATAGAAATGAAATTTTATTGATCCATATTTATAAGATATAAATAATAAATGGACACACACATATGTACAGTATAAATTTCTGAGGGGATTACACAGTCATTTACACAGTCATTTACACAATACACACAGCTATCCCATATTACCAAAGAAGCCCTCTAAGAGAAGCAGCTTTCCAACACAAAATGTCACTGACCCCAAAAGTTTTTCAGATAAGTTGCAAGAAAATTACTTTCTGTAGCCATTACAATTTTGGTGGCAGTTTTTATGTAGTGGTTGTTATCATTATAGTAATTAACACCTTTTGGGTGGGTACTCACATATCAAGTAAATTCCTTTCTTTTCATTTGCACATTTAGCTTATAGTCTTCTGTCTCTGAACTGTCAGAAAATATGTGATAAATATTTTTATGCATCTGTTTCTTTCCTACTCAGAAGTTAAAATAGTGTGGTGGTGGGTAACATGATTTAAGGCAAGGAATCTTCTTGAGTAAAAGACCATATGTTTTGGGGTGGATAAAAGCTGCTTTCACTTGCCTGAGTCACATGGCAAGTCAATGTATCTACAGTCAGCAAAATGCCAAGTAAATTGATCCTAAGGCTCTCTGTTATGTTAGACACCTTGGGAAGGTAATAAGTCATGTATATCTATTTCAACAACTGCAGTAGTTGAAATGAGATTTTTGAAGCACAGGATGTTTATTACTGTTTAGAGCTGTATTTTTTGTTAGTAGGTGCTCTTAATTTCCCTGGCTTTTTCAGCTCTGTGGTTACTCTATCTGTTCATTATAGCAGGTATACTGCAAGACAATGAATAAAAATCAAAGGTAAATATGTTGACTGTATTGAATAGGTTTTGTAGTTCTTGAGTCTTTTTCAAAATTAATGTGCTACGGGGAGTCTCAGAATAATAGAATTGTTTAAGTTGGAAAAGTCTTAACATCAAGTTCAACCATCAACCTAACACTGCCAAGTCCACCATGTTTCTAAGCACTGTGTTCACACATCTCTTAAAAATCTCCAGGGATGGCAAGTCCAGTGGTTCTCTTGTCAGCCCTTTCTGTGTCAAAGTGTTCATGAATAAAATTCTGCTGATATCCAGCATAAACCTCTCTGGGACACCTTGAGGCCATTTCCTCACATCCTATCAATTGTGTGAATGGTTTGTTGCCACTGTGAGTATTTACAGTACCTATGACCATAAAGACTGTCTTTAAAAACCTACATGACAGCAAAATAGTGGAAACCTATATATATAACATGGATAGTAAATATCCATTCTGGTTGCTAATGCTATTTAGCTTTTAATGAAATCACATGTAGCAAACATATATTGAGAGTTAAAAATCGCAGAAATAATGATTACTGAACATTCAATGCATTTATTTATTCTTCTCAGTCTCATCTCCTACCAATAAAGAGCTTTCTAGTCTTCAGGAAGGTGGTCACATCAGCAAGCCTGCTGAAGTTCAGAAAGTATTTGGACAGTGCCCTCAGACATAGAGGTTGATTTTTAGATGATGTGGAACTAGGAGTTGGACTCTGTGATTCTTGTGGGTCCCTTTCAACTCAGGATATTCTATTAGTCACTGTTCCATCCTGTAAGATATTCAAATGGATATATGATGCTCAGTTATCATATCATCAGCTCAAGGACTTCTAACTTTTCCTTCCACTCATGCTTTAAAAAACACAATCATGACTTAAGGAGAAAGAGGGCTAGGGACATTTTCCTCTAGTAGCTACTCTCAATGAACTTTCATTCAAATACCCTGAAAATATCCAAACTTTTATTTTATTTTATTTTTTTTATATAGAGCAGAGAACTCTCAAGGAATACGCATGAAAACCCAAGGCAAAATTAATTCCTCTGCCTTGAATAACACATGAATGGCAGGATATATGTCTGTTGCCATACTGAAACTGGTTGACCTTACCCTACAGGATTTTAACTATCACATCTATATGGAACCATAATATCTAATGAATGTAAGATATGAGTATTTTAAACACGATGCTTGTAATACCTGCCAGCCACGGTGACACAGGGACATGGACCCTTTCTGTTTTCTTTTGTTTTTTGTTTTTTGTTTTTTTTTTTTAGTTTAGGGTTTTGTTTGTTTGTTTTTATCTAATGGTATTTATTTTGCCCAATAGTATTTATAATCTTTGATTCTTTTTCTTTTTTTTCTTTTTTTTCCCATAATTTTAATATTGATCACTGTTTTATTTGTGAAGAAATACTCTTTGAAATATTACTTGAGTCCATCAGAACAGTAATTTGAAATAAAATAGAAAGAAAAAGTCGAGGGAAGTGGCAGTAGATAATACAAATTAACATTTCAAGGTTTACTTTTCTCTCCCATTTGGCTTTCATTATCAAGAATGTTTATACTTGCAGCAGAAATTCATTAAGAAGATATATCTATATATTATTAAAATGATCTTAGAAATGCAGAAATAAAAATTAGTGTAATCTGGATGAACAAATTGCCTTAAATGACAGATACATTGTAGACACAATTTTACTGGTCTGTGACATGGAAGATGTTAATTAATTTATCACCACAGCAGACAGGAAGAAAACCTATCATTAAATGTCTTCTTGAACAAGAATTAGTGACTTGTCAGTTTTAACCGCATCAATCTGCTAACACTATTTCATGCCAAAATAAATACATGCAAGCAATATTATGAGGAATACAACATGTCACACACAGAATGCTTTCTTATGAGTACCTCAGTGCTGAGCCCTGATCAAGGAGACCATTGACTCTCACACTATAGGGAGTTGCTTAAGCCTGGGCTCATACCTACCCACACCAGGCTGGAGAAGTTCTATCTGAACACAACCCCTTCATCTTTATCTATCTGTGGAAGCAAAGGTGTAAAGCAAACAAAGGCAATAAGAGAGCATTTGTGGAAAAAAGTCTGAGCTCAGAAATGCAGCCCTCTCTGGTTCAAACTCTGGTGCACCAGAAAAGGAGTGGGGGGTAAACTGTACAGGCTCTGAACACCTACATGCTCCCAGAAGCGTGGCTGGAAGCAGCACCAACCTAAGAGAGAGAGGACAAGTGCACCTGGACTCCCCCGCTCTGTCACTTAAGTGCTTATCTGATAGTTCAGGCTATCAGCTGATGCATTTGACTGCACAAGGCAGAAGAAGGTCTTGCTTAGCCACAGTGTTGACAGCAGATATCTGAGAGGGAGGCAGAACTGGGCTTCTCTAGAACACATATACTATACAAGTATAGCGTTTCTGCACTAGAAGTAAAAAAATCTTGAGAAACCAGAAAGAAAATCTCTGTCAGTGTTCCCAAGACAAATTCAGCGTGTGTCTGATTTGCCTTTTTCTGATCCTTCAGGTCTTTCTTTTCTGCGCATTTCAGAGCTTCCAGAAGCTGAAAGGGAAAACTGAACCTGTGGCCTGTTTCTTTGGAGCACTGGATAACAGCAATATCATTTTAATCTCTGCCAGACTAGACATAAGTATGAATCAGGATATTTTGCTTCCTGTATGAATATCACAACTTGTAACGTTCCTTATATATCCACTGTTTGGTCCTATGGTAACAGTCAGGTTGCTTTAGTTTTATATTTATCCTCTGTGTGCAGCTGACACTGCTTCCAAGAGAAATATTTCTGCAGCTCTTTGTTGTTTTGCAAACAACATCTTAATTACAGTCTCAGTTTGTGGGAAGTTCCCATGGATGACTTTTACCTTCCTATCACAGAATTATCCATCAGAATTGCCTTTTATAATTGTGTTGGTGACATTTACTGTGATTGGCTTTGAATACTGGCTTTATTTGGTGCACTATCTGAGCACCATCTTGATGTCAAACTTCACTGATAAGCCTTATAATAAATCTTGTACAAAACACTATCCAAAGAGAAATGTGTTAGTACTGAATCTATTAGCAATTCTGCTTGGCCCTCTAGAGAAGATCTGAGTTAACACTGATAATATGCTTTATAAAATAATTGCAATAATTGTACATAATTAAAGAAATAGTAAACAGTAAGTAACAGGAAAATGAATCCAAACTAGGTCTAAAATATAAGTAAGACTTGGCATGCAAATATTAACATGAAATTATCAAAAGTAAACCTACTGACACTGCACAGGCAAAAGTTAGATCCTGTATCTTCATCCACATCAATGAAGACATATTGATTTAACTTCATGTGGATAACAGGATTAATATATGATCCCTACCATGACAAAAAAAACTCTTCATCAGATTTCCATTATATTTCATATGCTTTTTTTTTTTTTTTTTTGTCATGAATGCATCTGCAAGCAGACCTCAACTGAAAAGTTTTTCTGTTTTAATAAGAAGTACTGAGTAAATGTCAGTGTCTCCAAATATCAACAAATTAGTCATGTAGTGAAATGCGTCTTTCCATTTACCTATAAAAGATAGGAAGAAAGAGAGAGAAGGTACACTGACATTTGCAAATAAAAGAATAAGATAGTGTCCCACACACTCTCTAGCTACACAGATCTAGATCCCAGGTCACTTACTTTTCAGTTCAGTTATCTCCTCTGTGTTTTTAACATCTATCTAAAATTTTATTTTACTGTTTTTCATAGAATGATAAGAACTATGTTCACACTTTTCAACAGAAAGGCTGAATATTAATGGAAGAATCTTGCAACAGACTTCTAGCACATCTGCAGTGCCTAATGGATCACCCTGCTGAAGTCCTAATCTAGCCAAAGCTCCAGGAGTGAGAGTGGGGAGCAACTCAATCCTGTGCTCCCCCAGACCATAGAAGCTGGCAGAACAGCAGTGATGCAGCCACACAACCACTGAATTACTATTGATTATTTATATTCACCAAATGTATGGTCTTTTCCACTGTTTTGGTGGAATTGTTAATGAATATTGGCTCTACTACAAAAACTTGTCTGAATCTCTTCTCTCTACCATTAAGGTATAGTATTGCCACTTCTGGGAGAGATCACTGAATAATTCTTCCTTGAAAAATAAAGATATTTTTCCTATGAAAGACAGAACTGAAAGGTAGAAGCATCTCAGAGAATCACTGTAGAGACAAATGAGAAAAAACTTGTGCAAACTCTTGATTTATCCTGTTATTCCTTGATACAGCAATTGTGACCTTGGTTGTTTGTTGTTTTTTTTTTTTTGTTTCACAAAGGAGCCTTCAAAGACCATCAGAACAGATCAGGTATCTTTTGCAGCATGAAAGATTCTGTTGACCTGCTTTTATTTCTAGTCAAAATGAAGTGTAACACACACAGATGGAACTAGAACTTGCTCTCAGTGCCTGATCTGTACACTGAGAGTTGAAATTACTGAAGGATCATTTTATTTTATTGTTCTGGAATTCCTAATGTAGAAAACTATGCTACTGATGAAATCAAAATACAGGAGGTGGCTCCTGCCTTACCAACCTGGGCTACTTTGACAGCATTAGCCAAAGAATTTCCTCATCTGTATTACCTATCAACAGATAACCATTACCGAAGTAGAGCAGTCAGCAATGGCACTGATCCAGGTCTAGCTGAGTGACTCTGTTGTGCGCCCTGGACTGGGGTAACTTGGGTATTTAACCACAATGGCAACAATAGGCCAACCTGAACCCAGGCAGACCCTTGGTACTAAATTTTGACTCCTGCTTGAAATGTGAATTTCATGACTCTGATAACAAAGACAGCCTGCTTTTTGAAACAGTACAAGTAAAGAATTCAGAATAGGAAAAGTAATTGTCTTCAGATTTAAAGTCTCAAGACCTTTACAATACAACTCTTTCCCAATTGCTTTTTATCTCCTTTCTCACCTCCCACTAATGATCACGAGGAATTGCTTACTTGGTAAACAATTTTGGAAAAAAAATTATTACGATATGCTTTAGATATGTAAATAGAAGCTTACCTGACAGAAATGAAGAGTCAATGAATAAGAAAAACAAAACAAAACAGAAACAAAAACACAGATTGGTAATGATTGTAAAGCTGAGAATACAATCAAGCTTTTACATTTTTGTTCCAGGGTAAAGCCTACTAAAACGTAATGCTTAGAAGAAAGATTTCAATTAAGTCTTCTCTGCTCTTCTCATTAGCTGAATCTGGTATCTTCTGGAAACTCAAAGAAAGCAGAGGTGATTATTACGGGAGAGCTCTACATGAAAGGTCTGACCTTTATCTGTTCTGCTGTAAATGTATTAGGATTGGAGGCCTCGGCTCATATGTTTCTAGTAGAACAGATTCTTTCAGATAGAGATTGATACCCATCCACTGTGTCCATTACTAAACAAATACTTGTTTCTGACGACCTTTCCTGAAATTCCCTCAGGACAGTGTGAGCCACAGAACACTTGGGTAGTTCAATATCAAATGAAAATTTAAATGGTATAATCTGTCTCTGAACACTGCACAATCTGGTCAACAGTTTTAACTGAAATGTTCTTGCTCACTAAATCCTGAGTGTTATAATTTACTTTAAAAAGTCTTCAGAATCTTTGATGAAATATAGCTTTGAGTTGACAAGAACATGTAAAAGTTCATTTTTCAAGCTCTTTTTCTCAGAAGTCATTTATTCTGTCTAATTAACCTCAATTCATAATAACTGCCATGTCTTTGGCTGTAAGAATGACAGTCTCCCGTTATATGCTTTGGTTTCAAGCTCTGTCATTTTCTGTAACTTTTTCTTACCCTTTCACTCTTTTCCCCCAGAAATTATGTCCTCCACTCTATTTTCTTACTTCAAGCAAAGTATTCAATGCCACTGTGACACTGTTAGGAATCCAACACACAGCAGTACTCCAAGAGCATCTCTTAAGTTTGCATTTTAAAGGACTGCAGTCAAGTACAGTTGTGTCAGACTTGCCATCTGCTCATCATTATAGCAGTGGATGCTGAGGCACTTAAAGGAAAGTCTCCCAAATGTAAAAGAAAAACCAAACCAGTAGACAACATCTACTAAGTAGGATACAGCTGTTACATTTCTGTGAAGCTTCTAGTTTGTCTTCACATTTATACATATAAAGAGCTTTATTTAAATTATGCAATATATTTAATTTACTATTTTAATCTTTTATTAAATTCAGATATAAAAAGTAATTATTTTAATTAAAAGCTACATAATGGTGGAACAGGAGAGAATTGACTTATTAATAAAATTTATTCAAAAATTTGTATTATTTGTATTTTTCCACTGAAGATGAAGGAAGAAATTTTCATTTAATTTAATCAGATTTTCTAAAGGTCAAAAATCATTTGCCTACAGTAATTAATCCACACACATCTGGAAACAATATCTGGTTCCTTCAGCTCTTTAATTTGTACTTATTTCCAGCAAACAAACCATTGCAGTGCATCTATCAGTTTAAGACGGGGTTTGGCCACAATAACCCCATGCAATGCTGTAGGCTTGGGGCAGAATGGCTTGAAGACTGTATAGAGGAAAAGGACCTGGGGGTTTTGGTTGATGCTCGGCTCAACATGAGCCAGCAGTGGGCCCAGGTGGCCAAGAAGGCCAATGGCATCCTGGCCTGTATTAGGAATAGTGTGGCCAGCAGGAGCAGGGAGGTGATCATCCCCCTGTACTCAGCTCTGGTGCGGCCGCACCTCGAGTACTGTGTTCAGTTTTGGGCCCCTCACTATAAGAGAGACATGGAGGCCCTGGAGCGTGTTCAGAGAAGGGCAACAAAACTGGTGAGGGGTCTGGAGCACAAGTCTTATGAGGAGCGGCTGAGGGAGCTGGGATTGTTTAGTCTGGAGAAAAGGAGGCTCAGAGGAGACCTCATCGCACTCTACCACTTCCTGAAGGGAGGCTGTGGTAAGGAGGGGGTCAGCCTCTTCTCCCAGGTAACTAATGACAGGACGAGAGGGAATGGCCACAAGTTGTGCCAGGGAAGATTGAGATTAGATTTGTGGAAAATTTTTTTCTCTGAAAGAGTGGTCAGGCACTGGAATGGCCTGCCTAGGGAGGTGGTTGAGGCACCGTCCCTAGCGCTGTTCAAGAAGCGTTTAGATGAGGTGCTGAGGGAATTGATTTAGTAGCTTGGTGGGTAGGGATGGTGGTGTGAGGATGGTTGGACGAGATGTTCTTGTAGGTCCTTTCCAACCTAATGTATCTATGAATCTATGAATCTATTAGATGCTAAATATTGTTTACGTGCAAGAGATCTGTCAGAGGTGATAGAAATTATAACACCATTTTTGTCAAATGTGTTATAAAAGCAGGGAAAGATGCATTGACATGTCCAGGGACTCTAATTCAGACCCTCTGTTACAAATGAACTGTGATTTCTCCCTTCAAAGAGCTTCAAATATTAATTATTTAAAGATTTTTACAGATTGCACATGTGCATATGTACATTGACATATTAATGACTGCTTGTATATTACTGTTTTTTGTTTTTTTTACCCACACAGCCATTTAGACTTGCTCTTACACCATGCGACAGGAAAGGAGGGAGAACAGGAACAGCAGAAGATAACTCATGAGTCAAGAGATAATTGAATAAGGGAAGGACAAAAGAAAAAAAAACTAACACAAATGAAATCACTCCCTACCTCCCATAAGCCAAGAAATTCTCACTCAGTATCTCAACAATGTCCAATTCTGGAAGCTCCCCAAATTGCCTTTTTCTTCCTCTTACACAGGATTTCATGGTGAGCATGATGCTATGAGGCATGGTGGACAGCAAGATTAACATGAGCCAGCAATGTGCCCCCATAGCCCTGAAAGCCAACACTATCCTGTGCTGCATCAAAAGATGAATGACCAGCAGGTCAAGGGAGGTGATCCTGCCCATCTGCTCTACACTGATGAGACCTCTCCTGGAGTACTGCATCCGGGTGTGGAGTCCTCAGTACTGGAGAGATATGAACTTGTTGGAGCATGTCCAGAGCAGGGCAACAAAAATGCTCCAACAGATGGAACATTATCCTATGAGGACAGGCTGAGAGAGCTGGGGCTCTTCAGTTTGGAGAAGTCTGTGAGGAGAGCTGACAGCAACATTTCAGCATCTAAAGTGGAGCTAGAGGAAAGAAGGGGACAGACTCTTCAGCACTATCTGTGACGTTAAAACAAGGAGAAATCTAACCTTAATCTTAGGTTAGATATAAGGAAAAAAGTGAGGGTGGTGAGTGTCTGGAACAGGTTGCCCAGTGTTGTGGCAGATGCCCTGTCCCTGGAGATTTTCAAGGGGAGGCTGGATCAGGCCCTGAGCAACCTGATGTAGCTGTGGTGTCCCAGTTTATTGCGGGTTCTTGGACTAGATGGCCCTTAGAAGTCCCTTCCAACTCTAAGGATTCTATGATTCCATGGAATATTGTCATAGATACTCCATTGATAAATGCTGTTTATGTGTTCCAGCTTTTTGCCCTCTCTTGACCTACTGACTGGGACTAGAGGGGGAAGGAGAGCAGAGTGGAAAGAAAGAGAGCCTTGATGATGTGCAAGCATAAAAAAAATACTGGTGCTTGCCAGTGCTGGTATAAAGGAGGAGGAAATGAGGGGACATTCAGAGTGATGGTGTTTGCCTTCCCAAAATACTTTATGTGTGGTGAACCCAGATTTGCTGGAATAAACACCTGGATGATGATGGAAAGCAGTAAGTGAGTTCTTCATTTGGCTTGCACATACAGCTTTGTCTTTACCTAGTAAACTGTCTTTATCTCAGTCTGTGATTTCTTAAATTTTACCTTTAACTTAGTGATAAAATGCTGAAAATGTATCTACTGGTAATGATAAAAGAAAGTCTGTAGTTATACAAAAGACAGATTTTCCACAGTCCTTCAAAATAAATTAGCCACTTAGTTCTTGGAAGGAATTTGCTGCAGAGAAACAGGAATCTTATAGCATTACATCTGCAGTGCTAAATTTGTAGGGTGTGCCACAACACCGGGAGCTATATTTTCCTGCAGTAACTCCAAAAGTAATTAATTAATATTGGAATCAGATCCAGTTGGATCTGATAAGTCTGAATAAATGGGATCACAAATGTGTACAGGAGATGGAAGGCACCTTGCTCAATATTCAAATATCTCATAAAAATTCATCAAGAAATTGAGAATATTGTAGGGACAGCTCTCATTATTTACCATAATGAGCACAGTCCTGGGAATCTAGTTCTCCAGCTGCTACACACTAATTCAGTTGTCCTGTTGCATTACTGGTTAGAGTAGGACTGTCCTTTCATCAGAAGGTTAATTGAGAGACACAGCATGTAATGTGTATAATAATAATCTAGGAGATACTATGATCAGACAGTTACATGGGTAAGAAGGTTTTAATTGCTATTTAGTGTTGAAATATGCAGGTTCTGATAACAAAAGAAGAGCTATTCAGTGAGACTACTTTGTCTTTGCACAGGTTGTTCTTGAAATGCAGCACAGAACAAGTGTTAATCACCACAATGCTTCTAAAAATATTCAGTTTAACTAGGTGCAACTATGCAAGAACCTTGGGACCTTTAGCCAAACTTGGTCCTCACTGCAGCTGCCAAATACTTAAAAAAGTAGGACTGATCTCTGAACTTCTTTCTTTCAGTTGAACCATAACAAGCGGGAAACTGTTCAACCATGGAATTCAACCCCAGGATGACTTCACCATGATCCTGCTTCACTATCAAGGTGACTTCATAAAACCCGGAAACTCAGAACCACAGAATGATTTCATTTGTAAGGGACCTCTGGAGATCATTTGACCCAATCACCCTTCTCAAGCAGGATCAGCTCAAACAGTTGCCTGAGGACATATCCAGATGGACTTTCAGGGACACCCTTTAGAGAGAACTACTGGTGATTGGTGGACTGGATTTTCCAACTTTGATGATTCTATGATTCAGTGACTCAGTATTTCAAAGGAGAGACACTCCACAACCTCTCTGGATGACTTATTCCATTACTGTGTAAACTGCTCTGTAAAGATCTTCTTGATGTACAGGGGGAATCTGTTGTGTGCTCATAGTCTCTTACTGTCACCAGACACTACTGAAGAGAATCTGGATCCACTGTCCTTATGCCCTTCTTTTGTGTTTTTATTTACTTTAATGACTACATCCTTCTTTCACCTCTGCACTGCCACCTTTCTGGGCTAATCAGTCACAACCCTCTTAGTTTTCCTTCATAGAAGGGCTCTGCTCTTTTCACCCTCCCTGTGGCCCTTTGTTGGATTCTCCAGCATATCTACACCTGTCTTGTACTGAGGAGACCAGAACTGGACACAGTACTCCAGTAGTGCCTCACCAATGCTGAGTAAGGGGGAAAGATCACATCCCCTGATCTGCTGTTGGCTGACCTCACCTATACAGCCCAAGGTACCATTAGTCTTCTCTGATGCAAAGATGCACTGCTGGCTCATGTTCAACTTGGTGTTCACCAGGACAACCACCAGGTCCTTTTCTGCCAAACTCCATTCCAGATGGGTGTTTCTCAGCATTTTCTGGTGCCTGAAACTGTTCCTCCAGGTGCAGGACCTTGCAATTTTCATTGTTGAACTCTGTGGAGTTTCCATCAGCCTATTTCTCCAGCCTGACTAGATCCCTTTGGATGACATCATGACACATTGTTGTATCAATCACTCCTCACAGTTTTGCATCATCTGCAAACGTGATGAGTGTACACTGCACCATCATCCAGATCAGTAATGAAACTATTAAACAGGACTGAAGTCAGTACTCACTCCCAAGATACAACACTAGTTACTGGACTCCAGCTAATCATCATGTCACCTCACTGAACAAAGCCCTCTGGGCCCTGCCGTTCAGATAGTTTTGAATTCACATCACTGTCTGACCATTAAGTTCATACATCTCCAAATGTAAGGATTTTATGGGGAACATCATCAATAGTCTTACTAAAGTCCAGGTAGATGGTATCCGCTGCTCACTCCTCATCTGTCAAGTTGGTCATTTCATTGCAGAAGCTCATCAAATTGGTCTTTCTTTGGGTGAATCAAATCTGATTCCTTCTGGTGATTTTCTCACTTTTTATGTTCCAGGTGGTTTCTAGTGTTATCTGCTTTGTCACCTTCCAAATAATTGAGATAAGACTGATTAGCCCATAGGTCCCTGGGTTTTCCTTCTTCCCTTGATTTTTGCAGTGCTATTGCTCTACTCTAATCTTCAAGCACTTCTCCTAGTCACCAGAGAAACAGTCAACCAAGGATTATTGAGGTGGCCTCACAATTATATCAGCCAGCTCCTTCAACATTCATGTGTGCATGCCATCAAGATATGTTTCCCTCTGTGTGACCAGTTTGATAAAGTATTTATTGATCTCATCCTCATGTCACAGATTTTATATCTTCCTTTCTTCAGTCTTTTCCTTTGGTCTTCAGAACCTGGGATCCTTGAAGGCTGGTCTTACTAGGAAAGGTTGAGGCAAAGAAGTCGTAACTTCTTAAGACGAATATGCTGATGTAACTTATGCTCTACAGTTACTAAAAATATACAACATGCATGTTTTCAAATGTGTTGTGGTTGTTACTGGTATTCCACATCATAACATTATGTAGTGCACTGGGAGTTAGAGTTAATCCTGCAGTACGATGGATTGTCGATAGACTTCTGGGGATTGTAGTCTGTCTCTTGATGAGCGTATCTTCCTCTCAGAAAGCCAGAACTCATGTGAGAATAGCTGAGAGTTCTAGAAGAACATGACCCAGGAAGTGCAGCTCCTTGGTACTGTGCTACGGCACTAAACACCTTGGCACATATTGTTATCATATGGAATACTAATTAAACCAGGACACATAGAAAACTGTTTTTAAAAATTTCTACTTAATTAAAAAGAAAATACTTTCCTCTATTTATTTATTTGTTTTTACTGATGGAAAACAAAAAATTCTACATTAATAAAGATACGGGATTAATGGACTATATTTACTTTATTTAACATTCAGAAGTTAAAATTTTCAGAATACCTGTTAGGCCACACAGAATAAAACTCATATTCTCTGCACTTCTCAACATCAGAAATAAAATGAAGTATGAAAACATAACAAAATCCACTTGAGGTAATACACTTCCTAGCACCAAAGTGATTTTCCGTGCATGGAATCAGTCCTGCTGAAGTTGATAGAGGTAGAAGAGAGATCACAAAGTATGCAGTACTTTAGAAAAGTACAAATCAGATCTTGTCTAGTCAGTATCTCTAGCCTTGCATATTTAGGTTGGCAAAAAATCTCTGCTGTCCAGTTATATGGAAAGAGTACATTTACATATGTCCATCTCAAAGTGATTTTTTTGTTTGTTTGTTTGAGATTATATGCAAAACCTTTGTGCAGCTTCCAAAATAAGGTACAAGAACATCCATTCTGTATTTATTTTGAATAACTGTCTTATCAGTCAGAAGGAAATAAATGTTATTTTTTTGAAGGTTAATTTTTTTGCAGTGAATGTATGATACATCAGATGCAGGTTTTCTGTTGTAGAGAATAAGGCACTGAATAAGCTTAGGTTATATACACTCATGTTACAGAACTGCTTGATTATTGCAGATACTTTTGTATCATACTGAACATGATACTGACAGCTCCAAACTGGGCAGTTCAGACATCACCATTGCAACGACTTGCCAGTCCAGAACATGATAAACTAAATGATGAAATTTAAAGAAAGGTATCCGTCTTCTGTATTCCATACCACTTCACCTGTTGATGAGAAATTATATTTTTACAGAGGCAGATCAAGAATATGCCGACATTGGAAACAACATTCCTGCTTCTGTCAGGATACAACAGATATTCCTGCATAGGATTTCTATGTAACCAGCAACATAAATACCAATTTAGAATGGACCAACATTGTGGGTTATGAAAGAGCATATCGAAGTATACAGCAGTTATATCTGTCAGCATTTTGTACAAAAAAGTAAAACCTGAGAACTCATACAGACCAGACAAGTTGATCAAAGTCGTATTTATCAGGTTTTTCTTCTCTTGCTTCAGGGCAAAAAATGATAACTCTTGGATGTCAAAAAGCTATTCTACTAAGGAGAAGTATTGTAGATCCAATAGTTTTATTTCATGCAAGTTTCACATTTTTGAAGAATGTAAGTGCTGACACTAAAAGAAGAACATCCTTTAGAAAATCTACTAGAACACTACAACATTATAGCTTACACGCTAGTGACCTTTGTATGTGACCTTGTCAAAAGACAAGAATTTCTTCAGACATTGCTAATGTGTTTGATTTTTGCCAGATAAAAAATATATCTGAAATGTTACTCATGCCTGAAATACCTATCTGATTCTTACGGTACCTCACGTGTTCTGAAAGAACTGTAAGTATTTCTAATGCATGGACAGTTTTGAAGAATGAAAACTTTTTATAATGCATCCATTCTAAACCAGCCTCTTCCTTTGCAGTGTTTAGCACTCAGCTTCAAATTGGGCAGAAACTTAATAAAAAGTTGAGTGGGTGCGTAGTGGAAAAAAAAAGAAAAACAACAATAACAACAAAGCAACAACACAAAAAGTATTTGCTAATCAAATAACAGTTCTTTATGTTATGTTTGAGATGTCATTGTGCTGTAACCATTCAACAGAATTTTGCAGTTTCCCATAAGCAGCATGTTTTACTTTCACTCAACTCAAATACCCACTAGACAGCTCAGGAAGGCAGAACTGAATGCAATAAACCTCTGTAAAAGCCCTCATTTTATAAAGTCTCTGTAATGGAAAATGTAACCACCCCTTTGAGCTACATTACTCTCTACTTTTCCCCACAAAAGAGCCCTGCTATTTTCCCACATTAAATGAAAGTAAACAAGTGAGCTCCCCTATTCCTATTATTACATTTCTCAGATACTCATATAGTAGGAGCGTTGCTGTATGAATTTGAATGAATGCAGGCAGCTTGACACTTGTGTCAGATGGAGTCCACAGTGCAGTGATTTTTGGCATCTCTGGGGCTCAGGCTGCTACTTGCATTCTGAAATCTCTTTCTAAACAAAATATTGCACAGATTCTGGCAGGAGGGCGTAAAATTGTCATTCTGTCTCCTGTAAATCAGTTTCTGGAGACATGCTGAAGTTTGTCTACTGCCAGTTCACCATTGGCAGGTTGATGATATGCTTCCATTCACAGATAAGAAAGCTGAAATTTAGGTCTTCTGCAGCTTATGCATATGATATATGGGCTGTCAGTGAAGATCCTGCCAGAAAAACCTGTATGTGACCTTGTCATCTCCGTATTCCCTGTTTGTAAAGTGGGATAATAATGCTAACATTACTGTGAAATTACTAAACTCGTTTTATTAACATTTGTAAAGAACTTTTGACATTTTTGTTTGGAAAAGTGTAAAATATTTTTTGTTGCTTTAGCTGAACTGTAGCCCCTATTATGCTAGCTATTTATTCTCCAAGTCACTTGAAAGAGGAAAATGAAAATAAAAACAGTCCACTTGCTTAAACATTACCTCTGCTCCAAACACAACATTATGAGAATAGAATTTCTGCATTTTAGACTACTTGGAAAAAAAGGACTGTTTATGTCATTCATGCTGCTATTTCAGCTTCTCTGTTCACAAATATGTATACATATGGAACCACAGTCAGAGTAAGAAACGTCTCCAGAGCATTAAGATAAATTCAGCAGAACTTATTTCTAAATGAGGGATAATAAGAGTTTGGATGACAGTGCAGTCTGCAGTGAACAACTCTGATGGCAGTCTTTCATCACTATACTCACAATTAAAGACAAAATCTGAATTCTATCAAAGGCAGTGGACTTCCACTATTATTTTCCGTAGAGTATGATGTAAGTGAGAAATCTAATGCCTATATGCATTGCTAGTGAGGAGATGTAAGCCAACAAATACAGGCTTTAGGAAACTAAAAACTTTGGATTTGGTTTTGCTTATATTTACAACATTCTTTTCAAATAACAGATGAAAAAAAAATCCAGAAATCAGATTTAAAATGAGAAATATATTGGAATTTTGTGTTCACCATACCATTAATATTGAGAATGGGAGTCTACTCATCTATGCAATTAGTTGATGTCAGAAAACAAAAGCAAGATGCAACTTTTGCACAGTTCTGATAAAAAAAGGATAGTGCATATTTCTATTGTTTCTAATGAGGCCCAGAGTAGAAAATGAGTACACAACCTGATTAATTTGTAAGCAGTTTAAAAGCTAATACAGGTGGGATTGTCAGTGCTTTAGTCTTTTCAAATGTGAATATAGAGTACTGAAGTATAGTCTGCAGACTCTTGTTCATTATTACACATTAGTTTTGTGTTGTAATCATATGTGCCATTCTGGCTTATAATCACAGAGAAAATACAGTATTTATTAATTAATTAATTTATCAAAACACCCATGTTAATATACATATTTAAGGCTGCAAATATGAGTGATCTGGCTGGAAAATCAGATCCAGACTGCATGGACTCATGAAAAGCAGGTTCTCCTTCTATAGCAAACTGACTCACCTGGTGCATGAGGGAAATGCTGTTGGTTTTATCTACCTAGACTTTTGCAAAGTCTTTCACAGTCTTTCCCACAGTATTTTCCCAGAGAAGTTGGCAGCCTATGGCTTGGACAGATACACTCTTTGCTGAGTAAAAAACTGGCCGGAGGGCCAGGCCCCCAGATGGTGAATGGAGTTAAGTCCAGCTGATGATCAGTCACGAATGGTGGTGGTCCCCAGGGATTCATACTGGGGCATGTCCTGTTCAATATCTTTATAATAATCTTGAAGATGACACCAAACTAACAGGAGGTATCGATCTGCCTGGGTGTAAGAAAGCCCTTTAGAAGGATCTGGTTGAGGCCTGAGGTTCAGTAAGACCAAGTTCTGGATCCTGCACTTTGGCCACAACAATCCCAGGCAATGCTACAGGCTTGGGACAAAATGGCTGGAAGTTTGTGTGGGAGAAATGGACCTGAGAGTCTTGATCAGTGCTTGGCTGAACATGAGCAAACAGTGTGCCCAGGTGTCCAAGAAGGCTGATGGTGTTCTGGCTTGAATTGCAAATAATGTAGCCAGCAGGAGCACAGATGTGAGTGTCTCTCTGTACTCATCTCTGGTGAGGTTGTACCTTGAGCACACTGTTCAGTTTTGGGCCCTCACTACAAGGAAGACATTGAGGCCGTACATCATGGTTAGAGAAGTGCAACAAAGCTGCACTTTGTTGGGATCTGATGAGGGATCTGAAGGATAAGTCTAAAGAAGAGTGACTGAGTGAACTGGGATTATTTAGTCTGGAAAAAAGAAGGCTCGAGGGAGACCTTATCACTCTACAACTACTGGAAGGAGGCTGTGGTGAGGTGGAAGTCAGACTCTTCTTCCATGTAATTAGCAATAGTTACATAGGTAACGGCCTCAAGATATGCCAGGGCAGGTTCAGGTTGGATATTAGGAAACATTTCTTCTCCAAAGGAGTGGTCAGGCATTGGAATGGTCTGCCCAGGAATGTGATAGCCACAAGGGGAAACAGCCACAAACTGAAGAATAGGAAATTCTGCAAAAATGTATATAAGAACTTCTTTACAGTAGGAATGACAGAGCACTGGCACAGGCTGAGATGTTGTGGAGTCTCCTTCTCTGGAGACATTGAAGACCCACCTGTGCAACCTGGTCTGCAGAACCTGCTTGGGCAGGGGGCTGGACTTGATGATCACTAGAGGTCCCTTCCAACCCCTACAGTTCTGTGATTCTGTGACTGGGTTATCATTCCTGGATTTGTTGTAGAAACATTTAGATGTGGTACTAAGGGACATGGTTAAGTGGGGTTATATTGGAGGTAGGTGAATTGTTGGACTGGATGATCTTGGAGGTCTTGTCCAACTTTGATCATTCTGATTCTGTGATCCTGTATCACCTACCTAAAATGTGAAACATATTACCTATTCCTGAGAGTCTTCTGTGGCATTTTGTAAATGAGGTATGTTATAATTCTAGAGAAGAGCTAAAGATCTGGTCACTGTGAATAATTGAGCTTACAAAGTGTACAATTTTTTTGTTTTCAATTTAAAGAAGTCATACTGAGTCTGTCATGTTTCTGAAATTCTTTTCGGTCGGTGGTGAGTCATTAACAGAAAGATGCAGAACAGGAGTTTGCTAGCTATTTTCTACAGAGACTGAGCGATGTGTAAATGATGCTCTGAAGAACAACACTGATAATTGAAAAAAAAAATTGTAATATTCAGTATTATATGGATTAAGCAAAGGAAAAAATAATAATAATAATAACCAGAAAGATTCATTGAATCTAGAAACAGAAGATTAAGAAAAGATAATGTTTTATAATCCTTGCCTTTTTGTGATTTAACAGGCTTCGGGACATTATTTTAATTTTAAAACTTCATTTGTTACAGACATAACAGGAAATTGGTGAATACAGTTATTCATATCACATGGTTATTTACCTTTAGATGAGAACTGGTGTAATTGTTATTCCCTAGGTCAATGACATGAATAGATTTTTCTGCTATTTGCAGTTTTTCTTCTTTTTTTTTCATCTTTCATTTATTCATTTATCTGATTTCAATAAAAACATAAGCTTTATAAAACAGTTTTAAGAAGCTCTATCCTGTGAATATTTAAGACTACTGCAATGCTTAGTCTAGCAAATAAATATTTGTTCATGCAAATGCTTATGAATAAATACTATGAATATTTTTGTGTTTGCATACAACTTCTTGTTTAATATAATCCTCCTTAAAGGCTGAAAGTTAAATAAAAAAATGCAATGAATAAATCAATGTAGGATTAACAAGAGGTTGCAGATAATTATGCTTTGGAGCTCCTGATGGTGGAATTCATTACCCGCTGGAAGAAGGAAAAAGCTTCACATTTTGTTTCACTGATTTTAAAGAGATGTAATCTCTCCATATGCAAAGCTTGGGATTGTAAAGAATACTTAAACCTTAAAATACAAATATAAAGTTAGCTAAATCTGTGGTCAGCAAACTAATTCTCAAAGGTGGAGAGTGAGTGCATACAGTAGGTGTATCAGTACTCAGCTGCTGCAAAGATAGACTTCATATGCAGCGGGACAAGGTTGTAAATGTTCCTAATCAGAGATTAAGATACAATCAAACACACAGACATTAAAATGTAAAGTGGTTCTTCCTCTGCATGCAGTGATGTTGTAGTCTGGTTTGCAGTACTGTTTCAATTTTTTAGTGTAACAGCACAAGAAAATAGGGACAGTAGTGAAGAAGGTTCAGAAAAGATCAGGGAGAGTAAATGAGTTTAAGTAGTATGTCATGAGAAAAACTGGAGGTTGTTTAATGTGAAAACATGAAGAATACAACTGCAGTCTTAAAATACTTAAGTAGATGTGGCAAGGAAAACCGCAACTCATTTTCCATATCCAGATATAGATTAAGCTGTAATGTCTTCAGCTACAGTAAGCAGGATTTACTTTCATTATTGAGGGAAAACCTTCCACTGATACATATAGACAGTGGAATGAAATGTCTAGGGAAAGCAACTAAGTTAGTCAGAATGGGCTGGATAAGCCTCCATCAAGGCTGGAATAAATATAATTGATGCTAATTTGAGGTAGGTTGGTGGTCTAGATGACAGATCCCTTCACCACACTTCAGCTGTGTGTTTCTGTGGTGTGGGACCAAACAAGGGGCAGTGTGCTTCCACAGTCCTTCACTGTTACTACTCCTTGCTCCACAGTACATCAGGAGGAAAAGAATAAATATAACTTCCTTATTAAATTTTCTGCTTTGATTTATCTCTGTCATTTGACATAACAAGTTCTGAGGAAACAGCCAAAGACTACAGATGTCAAAATGATCTGAACCTGTTAAATAGTTGACAGAGTGACAGATGCAGAATTACCAAACATGGATCTGGTATTCCCTGTAGAGTTTGATGGAAGAAGACATTAATATCATAGAATAGGATTTAAATAGAGATTAAATGTGAGGGAAAAAAAAAAGTTCCTAAAGAAAATTTCATGTTATTGGATTGACCAGAAGCAATTATTTACCCTTACGCTTCTTCTTTATTATCTAGGTAAAACTAAAGAAACTTACTGAAATTTATATCAGGATATGGACTTAGAATAAGTGAGGGAGGTTTTCTTGGGGAAAAAAATACATACAGAAATCTGAAAAATATACAGAGGCACAAAATAAATTTTCAGAAACAGCTCAGTGGGGTGGCAAACTAGATGAACTACAATGATTCGTGGAATTTCTTATTAGTAACTTCTTCTTTTCAATTACTTCTCTATGATAGGAAGTAAGATTAACAAAAGGAGATTGTATTTTATCTTTTAATTTTAAAAAGCCTTTGCAATATAAGGTGATTTTCAGACAGTAAGTCTATGGCTCACTTATTCAGGAAATTGTGAAACTGGAAATATAGAAGATAATTCTTCTAGAGATGGAAACTATGGGTATTAATGAGAAACAACACAAATTATATGGAACACATAAAAAGCATAAATTTCTGCCTTCTTATTTTGAAAAAGAATAATGAATATAAGAAGACTGGAAAAAATATCATGTCTTGGATGAGTTTTAACTACTGCAGCTGGATAAAATCTGTGGTTTTAAAAACCTACTATACTATGTAAAGTGATATTATCAAATGGAAATGCAACCCATGTCTCCGATGTTATCTGCACCCAAGCATTTCAGAACAATCAAGTAATAATTATAAGTATCTACTGAATTTTTTTAATATAGGTATTTAGTTTGACAGTGATGAACCATTCACAGAATCATAGAATGGTTTGCGTTGGTGTCAACAGTTTATGGGCTGGTTCGGCCCGGTTCCATCACTAATGGAGCGGGGGACCCACAGACCCATGCCTCAGAAAAGGGTAAGGTAGAGAGACTGTCCCAAAAACAAAACAACAAGAATGGTCTGAGGAGGAAAATTAATTTACTAGATAAGATATTGGAATGCACAGTAACACAGTATAATACAATATAATTGGAATTGAAGTTAATAAATCTAATAAAATGAGAGTGTCCAAAAACTGAAGGCCTCATACTAGAGCTGAAGGCTGATGGCTAGAGAACCTCCGCTGCTGAGATGAACAGCAAAAGAGGAAGTCTCAGGATCTGTGTTCAGTTTTATATTTCCCTCTGGGTGGAAAATGGGAATACAAAGTCCTCTGGGGTATGTAGCTCTCTTCTGAGAGCCAGGTACTCTGAAATACAGAAGTCCAAAGACTTGGAGCATTAACTCTTTAACTCTCAGTGCCTCATATGATGTTATGATGTGGAATACCGATAACAAAAAATCATAAAATCATGACAATTGGAAGGGACCTGTAATATCATCTAATTCCAACCCTAATGCTACAGGTTAATTGCAAACTAAAAATAATTAATTTCATGTTTAACAACACTCATAGGGTAACAGAAAATAAATAACATTGCCAATCATTTGCCAATCGTGAGTTATAATTTCCATGACAAATTTAACTATTTTAAGTGTACAAATAAAAGCAAATATTTAAGAAAAGTTCTATATGAAACAAAGCAGCATATCAGTACTTCAAAATAGATTATTTCTTCATTATGAAAACATTTGAGTTCGAACAATGATATCTATGAGATTTCTATTTAACATTTATATCTCCTTATCCAAGTCTTTGGTGAGTGAGTTGCCAGAAAAGGGATCCACGGAACTGCTGCAAGATGTCTCATGTAGCAGCAGCAGTCTTTCTCCAGTAGCTGTGCAGCATAACATATCTTCAGCTCACCTCTTAGATTCTAGACATGGAACAGAGAAACTGAACCTGAGCACCAATGTGGAGGTCACTAGCAAAGTAGTATTCACCTCGTGCATTGGAATGATAACCTTTTTAAGAATTGCTGCTGCCTGTACACAAAAGGAATAGTGATTATCATTAATATTAAAGGATTTTCATTTTCAGAATATTTATTTTACATACCTGGTTTCCAGCAGATAAGAGCTGGAAAGACATGGGAATTGCTACGCCACAGCTAAAACTATTCAAGTTGCAAAAATAAAACACTGGAAGCAATATAGAGAAACCAGGTCATCCAGTGCTGCACAGGCCAAGTGCTTTAACTGATCGTGTAGGAACACTTCAGGTGAAAGATATGCAATTTAAATGTGCTTATTAATTTTAGATATCCTCAGAATAAAAATGTAATTAGAAAATTTGAATACATATTGAAATTTGATTATTTGATCATTTGATTGCTGAACTTGGAAGCAGAGATGCAAAAAGATTAGTTTACACTGCTGTTAGGAGTATTCACACAACCATATTCTAAGCAGTTTTGTACAGAAATACACAGATGTAATTATAGCTGCCAAGTATCATAGAAGTCCACATTTGACTTAAAACTTTCGGGTGCCATATATTATATAGAATACAATAAACAGTTGTCATGTCCCTTTGTTGACCCAAAGGAAGACAGACCTATTTTAAATTTAAATAGGCTGCCAGCCGCTATGAGTTTCTGTAGTTCATCAGGTGTAAGCATTTGTGTGCAATATGTGAACATATACTGCGGAATGAGTTGGGAGGCACACAGGAAACCACAGGCAACAAAAATTCGTGGTTCAAGCACACAAAAACAAGTTCTTGTGAAGGACAATTTGCTCATCCAGGGCATATCTGACTGTCAACAAACTGAAAAAAAAAAAAAAACAGACTGTCTGTATATAACCCAACCAATATACAGATAGTGTTGTTTTTTTCCATACAACAGTGCATTTCAGACTCTCTCTGCTGGCTATTTCTGAAGCCTGTTAGACTTACCAACATATGCTAGTGTCAGGGTCTCACAGTAAAAAAAATAAAAACAAACACACAAAAAAAGCTGAAGAACTCTGGTGTCTTTGAAGTACAGAATTGCTAACAGTCTGCTGCTTTTCAGATGATGAACCTCCTCTGTACCTACAGCACTGTTCATAACTTAGATGAATTGACTGTGGTTAGAAGGAAGGTGACTGTACTTTGAACTGTGATATTTGACCTTGGATAACGCGAGTGAAAATAAAATGGAGAAAGTTTTGACTGCAAAATGATTTATAAATTGAAGATTTCTACTTCTCTTTCTGCTTGGGAAGTTTCTATAAATTTTTATTCTGGTGAAAGGCACTAGAAATATGCTGGTGACACTAGTATTCACGCAACAAATTTCTAAGCATTTACATTCAGAAATACACAGACCTAACTGCAAATGCCAAGAGTCACAGGAAATATGAAATCCATCAGCAAGATTTGGCTTCCTTTTCTTTTTATTATTTATTTATTTATTTATTTTCCCAGTACATGTCAAGCTTACTTATTCCTGCTTCTTTCAGTTACCATTAGATGCGGAAATTTATCCAGTAGCAAGTCAGCCACTAAGGTATTTTACATTTCTGAGTTTAAGCTTTCACATTCTGAGGGCTTTGTTCAAATATTTCCACTATTGAGACATGAATCTTCTCATGTATTGTCTTTTATCACCATCAGAGATCTCCGAAAGATATTTAAAATGTGTATAACATTTTACATTTAACATTTTACTAAAATCCCTCCAGTATAGACCAGATGGTTTTGTACTCCTCCGCAAAATGTCTGGCTAGGAATAGAAGCTGTTCGTCTCTAAATAAGGATGATATAATCCTCATAAACAAAAAACATTCACGAATGACCTGCTTCGCGAAGCATGGTCACCTACAGACATTCACCAAATTTCTTTCTCTCTGGATAATTATTTTCCAAAGAAAACAGTAAGGGGAAGAACATTTTGATTATGACTGAAGTTTTAAAGGAGCTTCAAAAAGAGAATGAATTCATGAAATTCAGTATGTATATTTACCTGTTAGACTGGCATTAATTGAGTGTGGCATACAGCTGTGTTTTATGTTGCAGTTGTTGATTGAGAAGCAACAAAAAAAAAACGGATACACAGTTTGGGTAAGAGCTAAATTAGCTTCACAGTTTACATACTCCCTGAGTATTGAGGAGCTGGTCACTGTGAGTTGTAATTCACAGTACTGTATCATTACAAACCAGCAGCTACTCTAAGATGTTATCATCAACGACTTCACAGAACATACTCAGGATGTGCAACAATGAAACAATACTCAGATGTCCCTCATTAAGTAAAATGATATTAAAAATTACTTGTGGATAAGGAATGAGATTGCTGACTGTTATATACTGCTGCCCAAGAAATTTCTATTTTAGATGAATTTTTCCATCTTCAGTAGGTATCTGATATCAACTTGCAAACTGGTCTGTCAACTGAGAAATAAAAAACAGTGAAGATAGATACACCTTTGTTTACTGTGACTCAGCATCCCTAAAATGATGTTGTGTCTCCCAGGTAGTATCTGTGGTACACAGTCCTACTTTTGCAAGGAATAGGGCTGCTTCATAGCCAGCTTTACCTTCCAGGTGAGCAAATCTCTCCTGCCCCCAGTAAACACAGACAGATCTGGCAAAACTCTGCAGTGTTAGAGGACAGTTTAATTCCAGGAAAAGCATAAATTAAAGAGTAAGTGGCTCCCTACAACAAATGTACTCAACAGGTGGTTTTACATGTTTTTTTCTATTCTTTTTGTTTTTAATGTTACACATTAAAAACTTAAACTGTTACAGAAATTTGTCAGAACTGAAAATGAACTCTATTTATGATTGTACAATCCTTATCAAAAGATAGACTTAAAAAGGGTAAAAACTGAAACCATCCAGGTTACTGGCATTTCCAAAGTTATGGGCATATTGTTTTGAAACTCAGTCTGCTCCCCTGCCTCTTTTCCCAAAGCAGATCAGATTGTACTTACGGAGCTTTTGTTCATATAAGATACCTTCCAAGTAATAAACAAATAGTATTTATTATTACAAAGCAATCACACTTAGATATAAAGTCATTTAATTTTTTTCTCTAAATTTAGATGAAATCAGCTTTCATTTTTGTAAGGTTCATTTAAGGAAAAAATATAATTATTTGTATAATGTTCTGTCTTGGAAAGGAACCATCACAGTGTTTATGTTCTCTTATTTCTCCTTTAAGGTTTAATATTTGCACGAACAGTTTGTCACCTTTACTCTGAAAGATTCAAACATTCCTTTACATTATGGGACTCTAGACAAAATTGATTTCTGAAAATGAATTAATGTAGCAGTGCTTAACAATTTGTTTGATGAAGCAAAAACCGTTTATGTTTGTTGGAATAAAAAGGATTTATGGAGTATAAAAAACCTTTTTTTCAGGAGTCATATTAAGCTTATAAAATAATAAAATTTGTGTCACATTAAGCAATTTAAGTTTATTGTACAGAAGCAGCACATTCTTAAAAATCAGAGGAAGTTAAAAATTTTTCCTATTAATATTTCCCTCTGAATTTACTGTTTTGCCCTTCTCAACAGAGATCAATTTTTTTCCAGTATTTCCCTTCTTGGGGATAATTGACATAAAAGGCTTTGCAAAGGCAAAGCAATGATACACTATATGTCTGCAGAGGTTCCTCTTACCACTCATGCTCAGATCATTTCTCAGATCTGTACCAATCACTTTGTCTTTATTTGCTTCATTAAGTCGGATTCCCAGATTTGGTTGCAATAACTATGACAACTCTGAACTTATGTACTTAGGTAGATTCTGCATACCAATTGCTTTGTTCGCAAATGTTTGAAGCTTGCTTATCATTACTTTTTAAGTTTTCTTACTCATTTCAGTGTGTACTATTTGCTTATGTACAACAGTACAATTTGTGATTCATCATTGACTTTATTTCTAAAACAAACAAACAAACAAAAAACCTGTATAAAATATTGCCGTAAGTCCTTTCTAGATGAGAGCATAAAAAAATGCAGGAATAGGCAGAAAAAGATTTATAATTCTTGTTTTTAGTCCTTCCCTTACCTCCCCTCCCTTTCAGCCAAAGCAGCTAATTTTGGCCCCACCACAAAATTCTATCATGTTCTGGACAACTATCATGACCATCTGCTGCCAAGTTTTAATTGAATAATCCAGGGTATGGATTTTAAAAAAAAGTTGGCAGCTACCATAAAGAGCAAAGAAGCTGAACAAGAGAAAACAAGATGAACAATTACTTATCTCTACATTCCAAAATTCATCTTGTTTCATACTAAATTGGTTTATGTCATTTCAGGCACCATTTCAGAGATGGCTGAAATAGGATTTTTTGTATTATCATGTAATTTTTTTTGTTACTGACAATGTGTTAAGTTGTATATAATTATTCTTGATTTTCATAAGAAGTTATGGATATATCTCACCACCGAAAATTAATAGAATTCATAACTGGTCTCAAGGAAATTGTTGTCAGCCAGCTGTGAAGTTTTGGGGTTAGGAAGCATGTCAAATACATCACCAATGTGATCAGAACGGATCATATATTTTTTTTAATCTCATGATCTCATGCATTACTGAATCATGTGCAGCATTTAAAATATTTTTAAATAATCTAATCACATCACAACTTTGGAGAAACAGTAACTAATTCATAACAAACCATAAGGTGATCTTACCTAAATACTAGTAAGAATTTCATAGGAAGCAGAACAGTTTGGGAAGAAAAGACAAAACAGAATTCTCATTCTTTCTCCCTCCCAGTAAAATTCCGCTGATCACTAAATCAGTCAAAGAAAAAGAAAACCAGAACTTACTGATTTGTGAGTTTTTATTAGAAAGTTATTTCAGGACATACGGTGAAATCAAGCAAATTATGACCCCATGCTAAAGAGAAGCAATTTCCAAAAAGTTATGTTATATGACATTTTATGCCAAATGAATAGATTACCTGTGGTATTAATTTACTTCAGAATGAAATGGACAGAAGATTTGGAATACTAGCACAGCAGACTTACAGACTGACAGCCTTACAGCCTAACTCTTCCATATCTTTGTATTTCAGCCAAGGATATTTCATTAATATCCCTTCAAAGGACAAAACAAGGATACAGATATTTCATATATATACACTGAAACAATGAATAAAACTTAAACTAACCACAGTTTTATTTGACCCTGGTAAAATTTTGGAATCTTTTTGGATACAAACAGGTTATCTTCTCTAGTTTTACCTTTACATAGCTGTTAAATAATGATTTCAATAGGAAATGTATGATGCTTCCTAGTATTCAAGACTCCCAATGAATTTCCAGTTATATGACTATCCATCAAGATATTTTACTGTGACTGATATTTTACTAACCATAAGGACCAAGACAATGACTGTTAAAGACCAAAAGGATGAATTTAATATTATCATTATATTCAGATAGCATTTTATCTAGTCATTGGGAACAGTTGAAAACAGCTTCTGTGGAAGACAGAGTATGTATTTTGCATATAGTGGCTCAAGAATACAGTTTAGGCATTAAAATATGGGCTTATCATGTGCTAAGACCTAGGCTGAAAGCAGTTTCCACACATTGAATGCATAATGATCCCTGTAGTAATTTGGAAAAAAAGACTACAATCACTTCAGCATTGATACATCCAGGGTACATAAAATGAAAAACGTAAAAGGCACATAATGGTCTGACAAAAGCAAAGACATAGCTGATGCTTGTAAATAGTGTAAAAGTGTAAGGAGCAAATTGTTGATTTGTTCATATTATGTGTTTTTCCCCCAAAGAGGTTGCTCCGCACTTTGAGGCACGATCACTAAAGAAAAAGAGAATGAGGACAGGAATCCACTCCTTGACCTCTTAGAAAAATACAGTGTCGAACCCTCCCCCATGGAGCTGGAGTGGGCACGTCATAATTGGTCCAGCTTAGAGGGAGTTGTCGATCGTATGAATTCCTTCCACAAGCAAACTTGTATGGGAAAGGGAAAATCAATTATTTGTGCAGTTCTAGGATCTGCTCTTACTGTTTTCATAGAGATAAGCAATCAGCAGCACATAGCAGAAACTCGAATTATTCACTCTGATGAAATTGGTCAGATACCTTGTCCTCTGCAGGACCAAGCAGAATATCTTAGGGGGTCGTTAGAGAAAGAAAAACATTCAGAAGTCCTCCTTCAACAAGCCCTTAATAGAACAGCTGGTAAATGAGAGAGAGGCTAATAGTAGTTCCCCCGGGTAGTGACTGAAGTAGCTGGGAATGTTCAGCCTGGAGAAGAGGAGGCTCAGGGGAGACCTTATTGCCCTCTATAACTTCCTGAAGGGAGGTTGTAGTGAGTTGGGGGCTGGCCTCTTCTCTAATGTAATTACTGAGAGGACTAGAGAGAATGGTTTCAAGCTGTGACAGGGGAGATTCAGGTTAGACATTAGGAAATATTACTTCTCAGAAAGAGTGGTCAGGCACTGGAATGAACTGCCCAGGAAGGTGGTGGAGTTGCTGACCCTGGAGGTGTTCATGGAACAACTGGATTTTGTGTTGAGGGACATGGTTTATTGGGAGCAATGGGTGATAGGTGAATGGTTGAACTGGTTGATCTTGTAGGTCTTTTCCAACCTTGGTGATTCTATGATTCTATGACTTGGATGTGGGAGAAAGTCTGGAGAATGTGGGAGCCCAAAAAGATAAATTAGAAAACCTGGTTACTCTTCTCTGACCTTTGATAGAAACTGAGAATGTATATGAAGATGGCGAAAGTAGATACTCTGATGTTAATATCAAGGAGGTCTCTATTCTGCTTCCAAGCTCGCCAAATTAATAAAAGATTTTGGTCATACCCCTGGAAAATCAGAGACATAAGTATGTGTGGAAAGTGCCACTGATTAAGGGAGTTAAGGTCCTGTTGACTGAAAAGGAATCAGAGGCTTATTGGGGACTTGGAATAATTTTCACCAATGGCAACCAACGAGCCCTGTGGTCACCTACTCAAATTGCTGCTTACTGGGACAATTACCATTTGGGACAACCAGTGCTGACTGATCTGTGCCACAATGGTCTTGTCCTTTTAGTCCTCAAAGGGCCTCTTAACATCTGGAAGGCTCAAGACAATTGGGGGGAAATGTACAGAATTAGCCATCTGGATTTCACCTACCTTCTGATCTTGATTCATTTGGGACCAGGAGGTTTTTTCCTCTAACCTTGGATCCTCTGGAACCAGAAAGTTCTTTCTTTTGTTTTCCATATACTAATGAATACTGATCCTGTTGCTGTGCCTCGTAAGATCCCTATGGCATCATCAGTGTCATTGTTTTGGGCAGGCATCTTCTTCCAATTAATAATTGTAATTATTTATGCTGACCCTATCCCACTCACTGGCTGGTCATGGTCCCATTGGTCCCATGCCCATATTGGGCATACTAGGCGTCTGGGACTGAATTCTAATTCTAACAGAGTCTTAACCCTTTCAATCACAGTTAAGCATAGTAAAGAAATACAGTCAGAAAATGAATGAGACCAGTACAGTACTGGCCAACTCACCCAGCTCCTGGGAGATGTGGGACAGGGAATAAACATAGCGTGTCAGTTGTAACAAGAACTGATTAATATGCATTGCAACACCCCTGCAGCCTTTCCTATTAGCACTGGATATCAAACAGTGACTCTTATCATATGCATTATCTCAATGGGAAAGAACTAATATAAAAGATCACCAGTTAGTTGTAGACACATTTGCCATAACTTAAATTAATGTCTCCCTAGTTCTTAGTTAGAGAAGGTGTAGGCAACACTTTATACATGGAAATCTGAAAGGTGATTTGGGACAATGCAAACAAATTTGGAAGAGAATTTCCATTTTAGTTCCATTTAGTTAATTTTACTTATGATCCTGTTAATAACTATGCTGCAACTTTTGTCATAACAATACAAAATACTTCAGTATATATTATATACCCAGTCATTGCACTGGGACTGAAGCACAATGGGGTTATACTCTACCCATTAGAACACAGAGTATGGGCCCAACAAATTGGAAACAAACAACAAACTGTTGATGCTAGTTCATGTTCTGCATAAGAACAACAAGAATTTATTCGTGAGAGTAATACCACCAAAGCTCAAAACATTTGAATCGACAGCAAGTAAAATATTTGTCATTTTGAGATGTATCCCAATAAGCCCCCTGGAACAGTGCTTGTCTACATTGGAAAATGAATGTGTCTGTACGAGAACGCCTTGTAATTTTATACTTCTAGATAATTTTACAATAAATACAAGCAATCATTCAAATATTTGTGTAATTTTTCTAACATTATGAGATATGAGTTTAATTATTCAGTTTCAGTTATGTCACATCAGTTATTACAATCCAATTGCACATTAATCCAAGATTTAATACTTGTCCTGATTATAATTAATCTTGCTTTAGTAAAGAAATTACTGCAACATGATGATCTGTACCAACTGCTAGAACACATCCAAGACAATGGACACAAAAACTCTAATTACTGTTCATGATGATAAAAAAGAGATACACCATGTCTTGTAGAGGATGAAGAAGGATGGAGAACACTGCTAGTGGGAAACATTTCTTGGATGATCACCAAGAGCAAGACAAGTTTTTAGTTCTGTGCGTCACCCAGTTGTGATCCTGTCAATCCTAACACTGATATGTCTATTGCTTGTAATCATATAATATGTGAAAGTTTGGCACATGCTAAGGTGACTGACCCAACTCAAATTACTCAAGGAATCTGAAAGCTGGCCTAGGTACTAGCCTGGCTTCTGGTGATCCATGGGTAAGGTGAGTTCTGTTATGAGCATTGGTGATGCCTATATTTTGATTTTGTTTGATCTCTCGTGTTATGTGATTTGTTTGAATGTTCAATCATTGGAAACCAAGTACATATACCTTTCCCTTTTCCTCTCATTCCCCTCATTCCCCTCATTCCGCTCAATGGGACAGTGTTAACAAGCTTTGAGCCACAGAGTGGCATAAGAAGCTGGAACAACTTCTGGCTTGTTCAGTGGCACCCATCTGAGATATAATCTGATCAATAAGATTCTGAAGTTAATGGTTAACTACCATGAACACAGCAGTAAGAGGACAGACATGCCGTTCCTCCTGATGAACAAGTGGGCACCCTGATAGCTACAGCCACCATGACAAACAGGACATGACGCCCCTGATAACTGAGGTAGACAGGAGTACCCTGGCAACTAGCTGCTGATGGAGATAATAAAATTCGAAAGAATTCTGAGGAAGAACAGGTTCCCTCTCCACCAAACTGCAGCTGTGGAGGTCAACAAGATGTTGCTGAATGACTTGCTGCCTCCTTATGGACCAACAAGATGTTGCTGGATCCCTGATGATGATTATCCTTCCTTGTAAACTGTTTGCTAGGATTTCCCATTCTTTAGTATCAGAATTTGTAACAAATCATTGGACAGCATTTGGCCTCATTTGTTTCCTTAATCTTCCTCTGGGTATGTATGTGTGAAACCATTGCATCCAATAATCAGATTACAACGTGCTGTCAGGTGCTTCTGTATGCTGAACATACCTGCTCAGCCTAGAAGTGCAAACTCAAGATTGGATCTACAACAGATACTTTGGATTTAGAGGTCAAATAAATTCTACTTGCAATGTATGTACCTTTTAACCACATAGTAAGATCCAATGTACAGGATCCACAACCAGACACTGCCTAAAACTGAATATGTGTCTAGATATCAATAGATTGGATTGACTGTATATTGCTCTTCCAGGAAGCAATACATTGAAACAGGCATGATCGGGTTGAGAGCTGGTGGGTAAAATCAGGGACCGGACTAGTAAAGGATATCTGTGGTCAGGGTCTGCTACAGTCTGCCTGATGAAGGAGATCACACTGATAAGACCTTCTTGCTTCAACTACAGGAAGCATTGTGTTTGCAGACTCCCATTCTGATGGAGGATTTCAATCACTTAGGTGTCTGCTGGGATAGCAACACAGTGAGCTGCAAGGAATCCAGGAGACTCCTGGGTTTGTATAGAGGGTAGCTTTCTTGCACATGTACTAAAATAAATAATCAGAGGAAAAGTGCTACGGGATGTGGTAATCACCAGTGCAGATGAACTCATTAAAGAGGTTAAGATTAGAGACAGACTGGACTGTAACAACCACACCCTGGTTGAGATTGTGACCTCAAGGAATATGGATCTGACTAAGAGCAAAGTCAGAATTCTGAATGTTGGGAGAGTGAACTACAAGCTGTTTAAGGAACTACTGGAGCTGTCCGTAGGAACAAAGGAACAAAGTAGAGTTGGCAGTTCTTTAAGGATGCCTTACAGGGAGCATAAAAGTTCTCCATACCACGATGAATGAAATAAAAAGAGGAAGCAGGAAACCAGCATGGCAGAGCTGGGGCCTGCTGATCAAACTGAGAGATAAAAAAGCATAGGAAGTGGAAGCAGAGATGTGTGGCCTGGAAAGACAATGGATGCTCTCCAGATGTGTGAGGATGAGATCAAGAAAGCCAGTGTACAAATGGAACTGTACTTGCTGATAGATGTGAAAAATAACAGGAAGAGGTTCTATAGTTACATTGGTCAAAAAAAAAAAAAGGCAATGGAGAGTACAACTTGAAAACAGATAACTGAGAAGGAAAAGTAGTCAGTGGTGAATGTGGAAAAGACTGAGGTACTCAGCAAATTCTCTGCTTCAGTCTTCATTGGCATTCAGGCTTCCCACATCTCTCATGTACCTGAACTCTCAGGTAGGAGCTGAGGGAGCAAAATCCATTCCATTGTAATCAAAGGGCAAGGTCAAGACCAGCTTATGAGACTGAATGTGTACAAGTCTATGGGAACAGATGATATGCATCCCAGAGTTCTGAAAGACCGGGTTAGTGTGGCTTCCAAGCCACTCTATATCATATTTGAAAAGTCATAACAGTCAGGCAAAATTTCCCATGACTGAAAAATTGAAAGTATCACTTCCATTATTAGGAGAGCTACTGTGTGCTTGGAGTCCAGAAGGACAGCAGTATCCTGGTCTACATCCAAAGAGATGTGAACAGTAGAGATGGGAAGGGGATTGTTCCCTCTATTCTGCCCTCCTGTGGCCCCACTTGAAGTACTGCTTCGAGAAAGATGTAGAGTTGCTGGAACAGGTCCGGAGGAGGGCCAAGAAAATGATGAGAGGGCTGGAGCATCTCTCATATGAAGACAGGCTGAGCTGGGCTTGTTCAGCCTGGGGAGGAGAAGGCACTAGATAGATGTCATTGCAAACTTGCAGTACTCAAAGAGATCTTATAAACAGGAGGGAGACCAACATTTTGCACAGTGTTATACTGATAGGACAAGATGCAATGGCTTTAAACTCAAATATGGGGAAGTTAGATTAGATATAGGGGGGAAATTTTTCACTTAGAGGGTGGTGAGGCCCTGGTACAGGCTGCCCAGAGAAGCTTTGGATGAGCCATCTCTGGAGGCTTTGAAGGCAAGTTTGAACAGAACCCTGGGCAGCCTGATCTGTTGGGTGGAAGCCCTGCCTATGGCAGGAAATTGGAGCTATATAATCTTTAAGTTCCTCTCCAACCCGAACTATTTTACAATTCTATGAAACATGCATTTTAGATTGACGAATTAATAAAGGAACAGTGAAAAAGAAACATAATTCATAAGGTTTCTATGTTTGAATTTCAATGAATTCTGAAGAACAAAAGTTTACCCCTAAAAATCACCAGAATCAGAATTCACATCAGTTCAGCTTCTCTTTGAAAGATTTGTTATTATATTATTCGGTGAAATATAAGCAAAAATTACAACTTTGAGAACTCAGAAATTATTTTAATGCAGGACCCATTATATTTGCAGTATTTTAGTGCATAATTGAAGTATATTTATGGCTTAGACTGCTTACTACTAGAAACTGATAATCGTGGTTGAATAAATGAACAGGCAGAAATCCTGTGTCTAGCATGTGTCACTCCCTCATGTCAGTCATACCTGGGCAGTTCTCTCTACAATCTACCCTGCAAAGTTTTAAGCAGAGCATCAGTTTACACAGATCCAACAAGGGAAATAATTTAAGGATCAACAGACTAAAGACTTAGTAATGGTTGGTAGAAGTTATTAGATTACACTGCAGCAAGAGCAGTTTAATTAATATTAATTATTGTTTCCTACAAGTGAGAAACAACATTTCCCCTGACACAGATGTTGAACTGTTATGGACTGAGATAAATACGATTGTTCAAGCTAATTAGTCCCCTTGTGTTAGACTGAGGTATACAATGTCCTCAGACAAATTCTTCAACAGATTGGCTGCTTGCCTTCTCAATGCCAATTTTGCTGGTTCTTCCCTTAGAGAATTTTCCTCTGTCTTGGAGAACACTGTTCAAATTGCTGGAATTTTTGAGAACGAGATTTTCAGCAAGTCTCCTCTGACACAACAGACATGAAAACAAACTGTATCATATGTCTCTTGCAGAAATTCGAATTTTCATCTAGCTTCATTTAAATTCTGTTATGGAAACTAACCCATTTCATCTTAACTCTGGTCCATCTGAAAAATAAGTTAATTCGCAGCTGGTACAGAACTTTTACTTCATACTTAAAACTGATCACTCTATCTCAAGTTCTGACTAGGAAGTCTAGTCACATTTTCCTGGTACAAATCTATAATTTTTTTTTTCAAATGTAATTAATTCCTGATGTGTTTAAGTTGTCTATGCATTGCTAGTGTGATTTTATGTAAAAATAAAGCACCTTTTTATCTTCACTTTGTTGGTTCACTGCTTTCACACTGTAAATACGGTAACATTTGTGAATGACCATTATTATCTATTTTTTCTTGAAATCCTTCTTTTCCAAAATGTTTTGCTATTTTGAGTGTACAGGGAATTTTCTATTGAATATTTGACTATAAGAATAAATCACTGCTCCTCTTACAAAATCTGCTTTAATTTTCCTTCAAATATTTTACCTTTAATTACAGAATTTAATGTTATCACATCGATATTCTTACATAAAGGCAATTTTCTTTCAAGTTTACTCATCTTATTTCTAGGAATTGTGGAGTTTATGTAGAAATAATTCAGGGCAACTGCCTTATAGTCTGTTAAAGGAGATATGTTTGAATGCAACACGTGTAAAATTTTCTTTTTCATTTATACAATTCCATGAAGAAATGTCAGATCCTGAACTTGAGACTTCAGACATATAAACTATGACCAACAGGGCATCACTTTTTCTTTTTGCTTCTACTTCTACCTGCTGGAAGCACTGGTGATGCATTATTCAGCTTCCAAAGAAATGTAGCTGCAAGCTGTGAAAATCCAAACATATCTGTATTCTTAAAAGGTAATCTGCATTTTTACTTAAACATCCAAATCAGCAGAACTATCCAAGGTGAATGAATTCAAACGAGGAAGAAGACTTAATGGGAGTTTGACACCTGGAAACTGAGAAATCATGGCCTACAGTTAACAAGGACTTACTCCCTTCAGCACTGTACACTGAATATAAGGCTGCTAAGTTATAAAAACAAAACTCCTGCCATGCTTCTCTGATGCATAATACATTATTCAGCAGCTGTGGCTGAGGTACAGAGGGTAGAGTCCTGATACAAATCAGAATTGCTGTCTTGTAGTGATGGTACTTAAAGCATTCATGAAATACTGCCAGCAGGCAAATTCTAATACAATATAATAGCAAATCAAAATTATGGAGGTTTTTCTCCCTGCTTTTATGATCCCATATCTATGAAAACTGTAGTTAAATTATTTCAATTACCAGAAGACTGAATATTTCATGAAAGGAAAAATACTAAATAATCTTTTTTCCCAGTAATACGAAAGAATTATCTGCAGACAATGCTATTTCTTGTTGCTACTAACTCATAGCATAGTTACTTACAGCAAGCAGAATGAAAGATTTTAGCAGGCATGAAAGTGAAGAAACTTTTGGAGTAGACACGCTGTCTTACTTTTATTTTATTTCCAGATGTTGAGGGTAATCTTTCCTTGTCAGTGACTAAATGTGAAACAAATTACAGAAACTTACAGGAATTTTTACATTTCTTCCTCCTACTCTGTATTGATAGCATGTGACACAACCTGAGGTAACAGCCTCGAGTTGTGCCAGGCAAGATTTACATTAGATATCATGAAGAATTTCATCAAGAAAGTGTGGTTAGGGATTGAAACTTGCAGGCCTGGAAAATGCTGGCATCATTTCTGGAGGTGTTTATGAGATGAGTGGATGTGGTGCTTAGAAACAAGGTACAGATAGGGATCTATGGTGTTAGGTGGATGGTTTAACTGTGGTCTTTCCTTAACTAAATGATTATAAGACTCTAAAATTATCTAGCATAATTTGCTGCAGTTGGTCCAAACCTTTATGATGCTTTGATTTACGAAAGAAGAAAGGTGAGGTAGGAGAAGCAAGGCAAAAAAAAAGGAAGAAAGATTGCTCATATCTTCTCCTACAGATCTACAGAATTAGGTAGAAAATGATAAGAAAAAGCTGATGCTGTTAATGAGGTCATTCAGTAATCTCCTGTGAATAACTGATATCATGAAATATTACCACTGAAGTTGTTACATAAGCCTTCGGTTGAAATAAAAGGAAAATGTAGACTTGGACTATGCTGGTTAAGATGTGTAGCAAATTCTTTGCATAATCTAACAAGAAGAGAGGAAAATAATCTGTAGTAGATAAATTTATTATTACTGCCATGGTATGCCTAAAACCTACTATCTACCAATCAACTACCTACTATTTACCAACCATCTAACCTACCAACTACCTGGATATTCCACGACAAGTACTCTATTTCCTGGACAAACAGGGATTAGGCAGTGTCAAATCAGAAATGTTTACTTCCTTTGTATGATATAATTCAATTTCTTTCATGCCCTTCTGAATTTGGGAATACAAAAAAAGACCTTATATTTTAATGAATTCTTTTTGTTACTAGAAAATGCAGCTTAGAAGAAGAGTAAAACAGGAAATACATTCAAAAATTGTTTTTCAAATGGTCAGATAATGTTTTGAGTGAAAAAATAACAACTTGAAATACACCCAAAATGTTGATTAGATTTTTATGTAGCATCATATATATATATAATTTCTCTAAAGTGCTAAACTATTCCTCTCTTCCTCTCTCTCTCTTTTTTAGTAGCTAGTACCAAATTCCTAAATTCAAACACCCGAGAGGACTAGATTCTGTCACTGTGCTCAAATTAATTAGCACTGCAGTCTCTTAATAGTTCTATATAAGGGTCCTATTGGGCCAGATTTCAGTAGTTCCTGTATAGTTTTGAGAATTACATAAGGAAAGAACTGTGTAGTAAAATGCCTCTATGATGTCCCAGTACACCACCACCACGCATAACATGTTTCCTACTGCGTAATTGCTGGTCATATACACTATATCTGTACAGAAAATCTGGGAACAAGGTGAAGAAAAGGTGAAATAGTAGAGTTTTATTTATTTATTGGAAGTTTTTAGTGGTTTCCGTTTTAATTGATGAAGAAGAAATTATTTTTCTAGTAGTTTAAATACAATTTCTCAGTATATTCCTCAGACCATTAGAAGCTAAGATTAGATGGTGGAGGAGCAAGAGTCTATGTTTCAGAGAAAGAATGTGCTCAGGACTTTTTAGGGACTTGTTTATGGCTACTGTAAAAGTCAGAGAGAGAAAATAGGGCAGTAAAGCAAAACACAACTGACAATATAAGTGTGTGTCCTTGTTTGGGGGGAACTGGCATAGGTCTTACAATAGTTTTAAATAATGACAAATGTGTAATTTAAACATTATATTTAACTAATACAGCATATTCAGAAGATATCCCTCTCATGCTTACCATCATCTCCAGTTCACAATAGAAAAAGTCATACTTGTTTCTAGGAAGAATACCACAGCTTAGTAAGGCATCAAGAGAACTTCAGGGTTGATCTCAGATACTCTGGGACATTGCAAGTAAGTCATGTTTCATCTTGTCTTCAAAATACTCCAGAAGGGACTGCAACAGAAGCCAGATGTAGAAGGGAATATCTTGATACTTGTCTTCATGCTGTTTGATGTCATCCCAGGAGATGTAGGATTCAAAAAATTCTAGCCTAGGTATTCTGCAGTGCAGGCGCATCCATGTAACAAGAGTAGGCATGAAAGTAGGGCAGAGGTTTTTGCAATTTTGCAGTTAATAACCTACTACATAAGTATGCTGATGTCCTGTACTTTGTTTTGGAAAAAGCTATAAACAGAGGAAATACAAACATTTTTGGTTTTGTCTCAACTGGGCCCAAGCAGACAGCTTACTACTTTTGCAACTTGTACAATTAAAAAGAATTAAAAAAGACTGCAAGCAAACGTGCAAAAAAAAAAAAAGCTACACACATTCTTTTAATTTTAGGTATCTACTCTGTGTCAATTACTTTTCCCTCAAGACTGTTGTTCTGCAAGATCAGCAAAGAGTTTGTTTTTATTTTTCACTCCTTATATACAGAACTGGTGACATAGTCATTCCTTTCCACAAGTTGCTTTGCCAACTGAGACTTCTTTATTAGTCTACATAGAGAAGTGGGGCATCATGGGCAGCTGATTAATCATATTGTAAATGTAGTCAAGTAATTAAGTGGGCATTAGAATCTCATTACTGTCCTTAATTAAACTGTGAAAATTGAAATACCATACAATACTTAATGTGAAATGGAATGTAATAAAACTGCTAACACTTGTTTACAGGCATTAGTATGCAGTTTTGCAGAGTAAATGCTGAACATTTTCTCAGTGCTAATTAAAATATAGTATATTTTAGTAAACAAGAATAAATAGGGTGTTTGTTTTATCTATCAGGAAATTTGATTACATTAAAAGTTCAATATTTTATTAAAAATAACATTTTAAAAATAAACTGTAAAGCATAAAAATAAGGATTTCAAAATATGAAATATGGTAATATGAAAAGAAAGCTTTTTAAAGGCCTCATAAGTCTATATACAAAAACAACTGAGAGTTCTATGAGTATACTTCTATTTTTTTATTACCACAAACTCTAAAACAATACACAAGAAAACATCAACAGATTTCTCCTGTAAGTAGCTATAGGAAGTTCTTATACTGCTTGTAACAATGTCTTGAAAAGTAGACGTGATGAGTAAGTGGGAAATTTTAGCTACATACATTGTTCTGAAAGTAATGCCTCCCATTTATTTCCATGGAAATTACAACAGATGAAAGTTGTGAATGGCCATCTAAAGCATGAGTGTCTTTCACACTGCTATCATCAATATCAAAAAGCATCACTGTCTGCCTCAGATCGCTCATCTCAAATATTTGGTCTCCAGAAACATACAGAGAAAGTGATGAACGTCAGTAGGTGCCATTTTTGTCTCACTGAGGAATTCAGTGACACACCTTTGTTCCATTCACGCTTCATTCAGCATTCTGTTAGACTGCCCCTCTCCTGTCATGTGTCACATGGCAACAAAGTGTAACAGGATATTAGTGGAAAGGTTCAACTTATGTTATCATACCATCAACATCCACTTCTGACATAGTGCGGCAACGTATTAAAATATTTGCAACCCTTGTGTGCTTCATCATTGTTAAACAAAGTTCTTGCTCTTCAGGATTTTTTACTCTTTCTTATACAGTCAGAGAGGAAATAGGAGTATCTGATAGAAATTTAATCTGTTCAATTATAACTTAGAAGTAAAATATAGAAATATGCTACCTTAAGCGTAAGAGGACCCTCATACTTACAGTCAATTTTAGACACACAGTTGTAGATTCCTTATTTTAAACTATGTATCTTAAAGCTTTTAGAAACTCAGATACTACTTGTGACTGCAAATACTTCCACTGCCTTGATAATAAATGGCTGATATTACACGTATTCATCCCTAACACTTATAGTGCTCTGTATTTCATTTTAGATGAAATACCAGCAAAAGTTTTCCTTCTAATGTTTTACTGTCACGCTCAAAATCTGTGAGAACTGATCTCTCTGATATTAAAATCCATTGGTTTGTAGATGCATATCTCATCACTGGACAGAACAGACTGTCTCATTTTAAAGTTAGATTTGTCAGGAAAACAAAAAAGTTAAAAATTCAAGTCTTTTTTTGTAAAATAATCTGATACATTTGGTAGTCTGCATTCACCTCTGAGATTTTTTTTTTTTATTGAGAAATTGCAAGTTATAAATTATAGTGTCTAATGACTTCCAGTAACTGAAGGATAAGTAAATTATTTTAACAACTCTGCTGATTATAGCGTTGGTGTTCCACTATATTTAGTATACTATATATATAAAAGATTTGTATATATTCAGTTGACATCACAAGAGTTTTTCAGTAGTTCGGCTTATTCCATCCTAAATTAGATGATTCAGATGGGTAAAAGATGAATCCCTTTCCAAAAATTCTCATTCTCTGTCTCTCACGCAGTCAACACTATCTAAAGTTACAGCATACATGAGACCATAACAAGGCTGGGTAGAAATAATTAGCTTGGCAGTGGTAAGAGAAGTAAATTTCACTGCTGTGGACAGGGGACATAGGCTATAAAAATTGCTGAAGGATCAGATCCAAGTAAGTAGCAATTCTGTATGGATTTATAGACCACAGTGGACAAGCAACTTCAAATGATTCTGAAATAAGGTTGGATAAAGCATTCTCCAACTATACAAATGAGCAAACTTTATCTCTGCATATCACCAAGATGAGTAGTACACTAGAAAGCATTCAGTTCTGTCTTTTAAGCTTTTTAAACAATGTTGGAAAATTGAAAATTGTGTAGAAAATTGTTAATTTCTGTAATTTTTGAGTTGGCAAAATGCCTCGTAGTGAAAATGCTTCGGAGTTTAATAATTAAGCTTGTTAAACAAGACTGAGAGATTACTTGAAAATAAATAAATAAATAGAATAGTCTCTTCAAAGGCAGAAAATCTGATTAGCTTAATGATGTATTCTCAAGAAGAACTAATGCCTAAATATCAGATATTCACAGAATCACAGTATTGTAGGGGGTTGGAAGGGACCTTCAGAGATCATCTAGTCCAACCTCCTGCCAAAGCAGCTCCCTAGCCCAGGTTGCACAGGTAGGCACCAGGCAGGTCTTGAATGTCCCAGGAGAAGGAGACTCCACCACCTCTCTGTGCAGCCTGTGCCAGTGCTCCATCACTGCACTGTGAAGAGGTTCCCATGCATATTTGTGCAGAACTTCCTATGCTTCAGTTTGTGGCCATTTCCCCTCATCCTATCACCACACACAGCTGAGAAAGAGTCCAGCCTCATCCCTTTGCCTCCCACTTCTTGGATATTTATAGCAGTGGATCAGATCCCCTCTAAGTCTTCTTTTCTCAAGGCTGAACAGACCCTGGTGTATCAGCCTTTCCTCATAAGGGAGGTGTTCTATGTCATTTATCATCTTCATAGTCTTCCTCTGGACTCTGTCAAGGAGATCCTTGCCTTTTTTGTATCAAGGAGCCCAGAACTCGACACAGTACTCCAGGTGAGGCCTCACCAGGGCAGAGTAGAGGGGGAGGATTACCTCCTTGACCTGCTGTCCATGCTCTTTTTAATGCACCCCAGGATCCCATTGGCCTTCTTGGCCACCAGGGCACACTGCTGGCTCACAGCCAACCTGTTGTCCACCGGGACACCAAGGTCCCTCTCCTCAGAGCTCCTCTGCAGCAACTCATCACCTAAATTTTACCAGTGCATGTGGTTATTCCTCCCTAGGTGCAAGGTGAACAGGACTAGACCTAGCACCGACCTTTGAGGAGCACTGCTAAATACAGGCCTCCAGTTGGACTCTGCTCCACTGATCACAACACTCTGAACTCTTCCATTCAGCAAGTTCTCAGCCCATCTCACCATACACTTGACTGTTCCACACTTCCGCAGCATTGTTATAAGGATGCTGTGGGAGACAGCGTCAAATGCCTTGCTGAAATCAAAGTAGCCTACAGCCACTGCTCTCTCCCCATCCACCTGGTCAGTAATGACATCAGAGAATGTTATAAGGTTGCTCAAGATCAACCTCCCCCTGGTGAATCCTTGCTGACTACTCCTGATAACACTTTTCCATTCCAATTGCCTGTGTACAGCATTCAGAGCAAGCTGTTCCATCACCTTTCCAGGGGCAGAGGTGAGGTTGACTGGCCAGTAGTTTCCTGGACCTCCTTCTTGCCTTTCTTAAAGACCGCAGTGCCACTGGCTATCCTCCAGTCTTCAGGCCCCTCTCCCATTCTCCAAGACCTCTCAAAGGTGACAGAGAGCAGCTTGTCAGTCCTCTCTGCCAACTCCCTCAGCACATGTGGATGCATTCTTTGGATTTACATATATTGATGTTGCATAGGTGCTCTTGGACTATTTCCTCCCTCACCAAAGGGGAGCCTTCCATTCCCCAGACCCTCTCACTTAACTCCACAGTCCAGGAGTCCCGAGGGGGAGTTCCCACAGTGAAGACAGAAGCAAAGAAGGCATTTAGTATCTTTGCCTTCTTGGCATGTCCCTGTTACCAGAATACCCCTCTCATTCAGTAGGGGATTCACATTTTCCCTAGTCTTTCTTTTACCTTTGACATAACTAAAAAAGTCTTTCTAATTATCCTTTATCTAATTTGCCTGATCCAATTCCAGGTTGGCTTTGTCCTTCCTTGCTTCATCCCTGCAGTCTCTGACAACATTCTATATTCTTTCCCAGTGATCAAACCCTTTTTCTACATTTCATGAGTCTTTCTATTCCCTTTGAGTTTATGCATGAGCTCCTTGCTCATCCACACAGGTCTTCTGCCACCCTTACCCAATTTCCTACTCACAGTGATGCACTGATCCTGTACTTTGAAGAAGCACTGTTTAAATGCTTACCAGCTCTCACAGGCCCCCTTACCTTCCAATACCCTAGTCCATGGGATAGCTCCAAAAGGTCTCAGAAGAGATCAAAGTTGGCTCTCCTGAAGTCCAGGGAAGCAGTCCTACTTTTTGGATTGCTTCTTCCACTCAAGATCTTGAATTCCAACATCTTGTGACAATATCCCAATCTGCCCCTAATCTTCACTTCCTAAACAAGCCTATCCTTATTAGTAAGAACAAGGTACAGTAACACCCCACTCCTTGTTGGCTCCTCCACCACCTGCATCAGAAATCTATCTTCAACACATTGCAGGAATGGTCTGGAGCACAGGTGCCTGGCTATGTTACTTTCCCAGAAAATATCTGGATAATAGAAGTCCCCCATGATATCCAATGCCTGAGATCGTGAGGCTACCTCCAGCTGCTTCTAGAAGGCCTTGTCAACTTTCTCCTCCTGATCAGGGGGCCTATAATACACCCCCACAACAGTGTCACTCACAGTAGCCTACCCCTTAATTTTCACGTACAAGTTTTCTACTGGTACATCACACCCCCCAAGTGAAGTTTGATACTTCCACTTCCAGCTGCTCTCTCACATAAAGAACAAATCCACCATGCTGCCTCACCAACCTGTCTCTCTTAAAAGTCACATAGCATCCATGACAGCATTCCAATCGTGCAAGCCATCCCACCACATCTCCATGATCACTATGAGAATGTGTCCTTGTGACTGTATGCAGTCCTCTAACTTGTTCTGTTTATTTTGCATGTTGCACGCACTAGTATTACAGACACTTCAGGAAAGCAACAGGTGCAGGTATCCCTAAAGGGATGAAATAAGATTTCAAGTGGGGAGTTCACAATGGTATCTCCTCTGAGGAGTACTCACAAGATCCTACAGGATGATCCAGATTTTTTTTCCTGCAATTTCCTACAATTACAACATCCCCAACCTTTTTTCTGTCCTGTTGACCTCCCTTATGAGGAGAGGCTGAGAGACCTGGGTCTGTTCAGCCTTGAGAAAAGAAGTCTCAGACAGGATCTGATCCACTTCTATAAATATCTAAGGAGTGGGAGGCAAAGGGACAAGGCTGGACTCTTTCTCAGCTGTGTGTGGTGATAGGATGAGGGGAAACGGCCACAAACTGAAGCATAGGAAGTTCTACACAAATGTGCATGGGAACTTCTTCACAGTGCAGTGATGGAGCACTGGCACAGGCTGCACAGAGAGGTGGTGGAGTCTCCTTCTCTGGGGACATTCAAGACCTGCCTGGTGCCTACCTGTGCAACCTGGGCTAGGGAGCTGCTTTGGCAGGAGGTTGGACTAGATGATCTCTGAAGGTCCCTTCCAACCTCCTACAATACTGTGATTCTGTGAAAGCCAACATTGCAGTTTCTTAGGTTAAGAATTGGGATTTTGACCTTATTGAGTATGTCACAGTTTTGTATCCATACTTCATAGGTTTTTTAATCAGAGCCTTTCCTGTGACCTGGAGGTTAAATCAACTATACGATTTTATTAAGTTCCTTTGGAAAAAAAAAAAAAAAAAGTGAATGCAGCTATGCCCTCTCCTTATCTCGTCTCATATATTGGAAAAGATTGAGTATTCCTTGACTGTTAGAATAGTTTTAATTCACCATGTTTTTAAAGAATAATTAGGTTTTAAATAGCTACTTACAGAACAAGTGGTATTGCTTAGAGAGATAAAATAAGATTCATGGTCAGGGGAAGAAGTGCACAGTTGACCATGAGTTTAGCTCCAATAAAAGCAGAAATGAAAGTAGGCTTTCCTCATGTTTTGAAAGTTCTCTGGTCACCTTTCCTCAGAGTATCCTTGTCTTCTTGTCATCTGATTTACTTACCAGTACTAATTCTTATATTAAACTGTTGCCAGAATGGGACCCTTAGATCATAAAAAAATGGTTTATTAACTTACATAGAATCAGGGAACAATCTGCATTGGAAAGACCTTCAAGATGATTAATATAGCACAAGAATCTGGCCCTTCAGAGTTTGAATACTTCATCATTACATCCCTTCCAGAAGAAGAAAGAAAAACTGCCATGATACAGAACTTGAATACATAAATAAAGATGCATGGCTTTCCTTTCACATCTGTCGCAGGCAGTAAGACTGTTCCCAAATTTACCTTCTTCTAGATAGCTACTGCAGATGAACAACAACAGAGAAGAACAGTAAAGCTTATAATTCTCTGACAAGAGACACTTCTCAGGGGATATGGAAGTGAAGGGTGCACGGCCTACCCCAAAATGTGAGAACCTCTGCACTTTTATTGTTAACATGCTTACTTGATCAATACTCAGCACTTTTTTTTAATCTTCCATGAAAGGGAAACAGATGCTAAATATGTATAATTTTTCCCATATATCTTCATAAGCATACCATCTGTGATTATCTAAGTGTTTATTGTTCATTTCTGTAACAACCCTGGATGTGTCTTTCACCTAGTCCCTCCTCCCTTACCCGCTTTTCATAAAAAAAGTGCAGAAGGAAACACAAATAGAGTTTTCCAAGCATCTTCCCAAATAAAGCATAGCATCTGCCTATTCTCATCAGAGCACTCTGCCTGAATTTGTAAAAAAAAATTGCTGGTAAATTCAGCTTTCACCAATTCCTGCTGTAAAAACTCTCTTCCTTAAACTTTAGTCATTGTTCTTCACCTTCTCAGATGGTGTTTTCGGACATGGAAATTCACCTGAATATGTACTTCAGAGTAATTTCCACCTCACAGCAAAGTTCACAGTTATAGCAATGGCATCATACCTCAACAGGTTTACAAGCCATTTTTGACTGAAGAAATACACAGCAAGTGAGGTGCTGATTTTCTGACAAATTTTAAAAAGCAAATGAATCTAAATGAAATGTAAAATTAAAGTATACAATGTTTCACAAATGATACTGTAAGTGAGGATATTTCTGAGTAACTTAACTTTTTTTTTCCTATGTTCTTCTCAAAACAATTTGTCAAATTCCTAACGTCAAATTTCACCCATACCATCTATTTTGAGGCCTAAACTATTTCAGTCTTCTGTGCTAATTTTTTCAGTTATTTTTATGTTGTGATACATTCTTTAAATACTGTCCTTCACAACTATTTATTTTTAACTTTATTTTTTTCCCAAAAATTAGTTCTTGGTTATACTTAGCCTGAGTTAATTCCGTCTTACCACCTCTTCAGTGTTCCTTCCTAATGGCTGGTTTGTACCCCAATGTTCCTATCAACCATCTTCATTTTTTATTCAAAGACTCAAGTGAACACTCACTAAGTAAATCTCCTGTAGTCATCCTCCTTCCTATATTTCACAAATCTTTTCTCCTTTCTGCTCTCAAATTATCCCTTAATTTCAAACCCCAAATTAGGTACTCAGAAAACCTGATGTGACTGTCTCTCTTCAGCTCCTTTCAGTTGATTAGAAATACTGGTAGCAAATTTTATGAACAAGATAAAGACTTTTTGTGAACTTTGGCTGCTGTGCAGACAGTAAGAAAGCCTACCCAACATATGCCTGCACTGATATTTTTGGTAAAATAAAATTTCTGACATAAATCTGCTGCTACTCTTATCAAGGCATTTTTCTCTCCTTAATGCAACTTTTATATGAAGCAGGCTATCATTAAAGAAACTTAGCATTTGTATTGCTGCCATTGTGACAGCTAAAATACACTGTTTTTTCTACCCCAACAAATCTACAAGTGTAAATCTGGTGACTTTGGGAAAACAAACAATCAAAAAAAAATTAAAACATACCAGGATTGAAAAACACAAATTGTCACCAGCATGTAAATTCTCATTCTTTTGAACTTCTTTTTTTTTCAGCCCAATTGCTTGAGTTGTAATGAAAATTGTATATCTGGCTAATGAATACTTGAAGTAATAAAAAGTCATTAAAGACAGAAGATGGGATTCAATGGGATTGTTACAAAAACAGAATAAAATGTACATAGGCATTGTTCTCTGAACTGAATGTCTTGCCTTATTTATTTATTTATTTTTAAGCATCTGAAATTCTATCAGTGACTCCATTTGAAAGAACTGGATGCTAGTAAGTAAAATAAATGTTTTTGACTCACAAAGCTTGTCATTATGAGGAATTATTCATACATTGTCATTTAGCTTGTAAAGTATGACAAATATCCAGGTGGTTTGCACTAATAATAATATGGAGAAGGTTTTATAGATTTGTCTTGCTTATTTAAAGAACTTTTGAAAGGTTGGATATAGGTCGATTGTATTGAATTTCTTATGAAGGCTCCTGCTTATAGTATTATATGCAGCATTTCAATGTCCTCTGATTGGACTACTTCAAATCCCACATTTCTCCTTACATTAGAAACATGATGAAAAATCTAGATAGTAAAGGCTTTGAATTTGTTACAATCTTTATCTGTGCAAGGACTTGATTATTTTGTAAGATCTGTGAGGAAGGCATGGGGTATCATGAAGCAAACTGTCCTTCAGATACCAGTTTTATAGGGAAAACTCCTCAGTCTATAACTTCCTCTTTGTACCAGCCAAGGCGCATCTGTGCCAGACTAGGACAGGATTTTTCACAGCTTTGTTTACTTAGCAAGGTAGCTCCAGCCTGGCTCTCCCACTGCATTGCTTTGGAAGGATTGCATATGAGATCTGTGTCAACAGTTCATGGGCCAGTTGAGCACAGTTCCACGACTAAAGGGGTGGAGGTAACCACAGACCTATCCCTTAGGAGTGGGAAAAGGGGGAAAAGGCAGGAGGATGAGCCTAAAAAACACATAAACTGTGGCAGTGAGTTAAGGAAGAAAAGTAGTTTACTAAATATGATGGTGAAGTGCAAGATAATACAATATAATAGAATGCAATTGGAATTGAAGATAATATATCAAATAAATGAGAGGTAGAAGGTCTTTCTCTAATGTTGAAGGTGAGATGGCTAGGGAGCACACAGTGCAGAGATGAGCAGTATAAGAAGGGGACATCTATTGACTTATGAGCAGTTCTATCTTTCTAAAAAGAAAACAGAAAAAGGGATAGTAAAAGTCTTCTGGGAGATGTATCTTCTCATCTGAGAACCAGGTACTTGGAAATAGTGACAATCCATGAAACTGGAGCATTAACTCTTTAACTTGCAATGCACTACATGACACTGTGATATGAAATACTGATAACAAAAATCATAAAACCATGATAGAATGTAAGAAAATTCTGTGGAAATTTCAAAGTGCATAAATATCAGTGACCAGGATCTAGTGCTCAGTGCATTTCTTATCTGTATAATTACTTCTTAATGAAAACAACTTGTTCTGATTACCTACAGGAAAGCAGAGACCTTTATTAGAGTTGAAAATCTTAAGCTTAGCTTTTGTCTTCCTAAAGAAAAAACTAATGACAAAACTGTTGAATGAGTGATGACTGAAAAATATGTTTGAATTATTTCAAAACTGTTTTATCTACTGAAATACTTCCTCGTATTATAAGAAACCTTGACTTAGAAGTCAAGCTCGAAGTTGAATTATGTATCAATTATGTAAATAACACACAATAGTTACTAAAATCATTACAAAGCAAAAAGCCTTGATTATACCTACAAACTCATTATTGAATTTAAGTCTGGGGAAAAAAAAAAGCAAGAAAAAATAATGACAAGATATTGAAAATAAAATGTGTGTAGAAAATGTAATTTAAATCAGTGCTGCTTTAAAAATCAAAATACTCACAACTCAGTGGTTTCTCTTCAATGGAAACATTCAATGCTACTAGTAAATTCAAAATTCTTGATAATTGGCTTAAAAGCAAAAACTTATTCAATTTAAATTCTACTTTGATTGTTTGGAATGTAAACAGACTGCTACCTAACTCTTAATTATAACAAGCAGTCACATACTTTTTTTTGACTGAGTTCTGAAGAAATCTAAATGAACAATGTAATAATCAGGAGAAGACAGTACTGCAGTTTTAGTAGTAGCCCAAAATCTCTGTGATTCTGGAGTTAGAGTACTTGCTTTGTCATTTAAATTTACCTGATTTGAGCATGGTTTAAAGAAATAAATCTAAATTTATACAAATTACCTGGGAAACCTGCATTACTACTTATTGATGTTAACCTTAGAAAATTGTGTCCTGATGTCTAGAAAAAAAAAATAGTTTTATTTTGTGACCACTCTCTTTTTCTATTACCAAGTGCTGCTGAAAACAATCTGGCTTAAACCTCTTTGCATCCTTCCTTCAGGTCTTCACATACAAAGGCTCTGAGTGTAATGCCTCCTATCTTATCAGAGACAGATATTGGTGGTACGGCAGTAGAGGCTGAAGCTTCCCTCCATTACATTTTGTTGCTTTCCGACAGATGGCAGCAGAAGGTCAGTATGTCAAAACTGTGTGTGACATGGAAGAGTGGATGAAGCAAAGATGTGTCACTGAATTACTCTATGTGGAAAAAATTGGCATTCATAGGCACTTGCTGAGCTTTTCTGGAGACCAAACTGAGAATGTGAGCACAGTGAGATGGTGGATGTTGCATTCCAGCATTGATGAAAATGACAATGGGTCAGCTCTCATGCTGCAGATTTTTGAGTGTGGTACACAGTCTCTTTTTCAATACTGATTATGCTGGTGACTAATAATGATTTTTGTAGTTGAGAACTTTCTCTATGAAGTACCATTACAGTGCTTTTTATATCTGATGTGATTTCCATTGAAAGAAATAGGAGGTGTTAATTTCAGAGCAACCCACATGTACGAATCAACACGTCCTCAGCTGCCTTCTTTCTATTATAAATACTCCAAGCTCTCACAGTCTTCCCTGGCTGTGCCCAGCCTTGGCTCTGCCTTTGTCCAGCCTTGGGGCAGGAGATTAGAACTTGATGATCCTTGGGGTCCCTTCCAATCCAAGACATGATGATTCTAGGATTCCCTCATAGGAGAAGTGCTCCAATCCCTTCATACTCTCTGTGGGCCTTCGTTGGATTCTCCAGCATATCTATGTCTGTAGTGTACTGAGGAGACCAGAACTGGACACAGTACTCCAGCAGTGACCCTCCAGTGCTGAGTAAGGGGGAAAGATCCCACCCTCTGATCAGCAGTTGGCTGACCTTAGTCTTCTTTGATGCAAAGATGCATATATTTTTTGTTAAGTTTGGGTCAGTTGTCCTGCCTGCTTCCACTCCCAGGTTTTTGTCTTTTCCACTTGCTAAGGGCACACAGCAAGGTACACAGGTGGCCTTGGTAACATGCAAATATCATTTAGCAACAGATAAAACACTGATGTATTGTCAACACTGAATTGGTCACAAACCAAAAATGCAGTGCCATATGGACTGCAAAGAAGAAAATTAACTCTTCTGAGCCTACTCTGTACACCTACTTTCACAGAGTGACTTACGAACTCTTCTGTAGTCTCATTCATTAACTTCTGTGATCCACAGGCTAAGAAGAAGTGGTAAAGTTAACCATTTTACAAAGAAATTCCTGTGGACAGACATTTGACCAGGCAATAAAATCAAGACTGATAGGGCTTTAATGCCGTTATAAAATGCATCTGAAATATAAAAACCATTCAGGCTTAAAATCAATGAGCTTCCTACCATTCATCCTATGCAGTGCTGCAGTTAATTGAGAGCACACACTCCACTGTTTATTGGGATAAACAGTATCTGAAATCCTATTTTGAAGTTCTTGTCTCCACTCATGAGCATGGATTAGAGTCTTCCTAACATTTTATCAAGGTAAAACAAAACAGTAGTATTTTTTACTGTATTTCTAACAATGCTGTTTTACAGATGAGAAACACTATTTCAGTGGCAGCACAGCACGTTGTGGTTCCTTTTGAAGTACATTTTCACAAATATTTAAGATGTGAAGTGAAAAACTTTGATTTTACTAATTGAGCACTTCAGTTTTCCAATTAAAAGATTGATTTGCTTGCTGCATGTCAGCATTATGTAAAAGTAATTTTCAAAAATGTTTTGATCATCTTTGCAATTGAAGAGGTATGTGTATACATAACAGAAACCTTTTTGGCTAACCAGAAATATATAACTTCAAATGGATATGACCAAATATATATATAAAAAATAATAATAATAAAAAAAAATAACAAGAAAAAAACTCCTTCATTACTTGGTTTAAAAAGATGATAGATTAAAGAAAGATCACATCATTTTTCTAACAACTGCTCACTTTTTGTTCTCTCATTGAGATTAACGTATTCTTTGGTCCTATACTTTTTACCTTTACGTAGAGAATATCTATAAAGTGGTTTGTAGTAATAACATTTAACGATTACATAGTAAAGTTTAAACATAAAATTTATAAATTATTTTGTTACTCTTCTACCCAAAAGTCACTGTCCCACTGATTTTATAGCAAAAATATCATGTGCTGTTTAAGTGACTGCTTTATTTTAAGTTTAAACTTTCGAGAAGTATCAATTCTGGTATTTGCCAGATCCTAATACTAAAAAATATCTCTAATTTCTAGAAAAATCAGTGAAGTACAGTAGTACAAATGTCTCTTCTCTTTGCACAGTGCCAAAATAGGTGTTAGAATGGAACTGGTTGATGGTTTCATGGAACAAATCTTGCCTATTCTTGGTTAGTCACTAATACCAAAGTTGCTACCTTGGACAACTTGCCATACCACTGGGGGTGAATTAAAAAAGGAAACAAACAAACAAAACAATACAAAAATGCAACATCCTACCCCTTCTCCCCTCCCCCCCACCCCTCCCCCGCCCCCGTAAAAGAAAAGCTATGGCAGCATTGAGCACCTCCAGCATCTCCACCATAAAGCTGCTGCAATAGCAGTGGTGCAATGACCATGAAAAAGATTGCAGGCTTGGCATAAAACTACGTTGAAGTATACTGTATGTATCTCAGAACCACAACTAGTTTATGTCTGATCATTCTGCTTCTAAACAGAATCTGGAAATGGAATAGTAATCTCACCCTCCGTTCTTCTCTAAGGAAGTATCATTTTTATATTTATACAGAACAATAACAAACATAAATAAAAAAAAGCAACCTCAACAAACCCATTATCAGTCTTATTACACTGGAGATTTGCAAAATCACTGGACCTTCACAATAATAAAAAATAATTAGAAAATCAGGTATCTTCCAGGTAGAACACTGTAAAACTAAAGCAATTGAGAATGGTCTCAGAGTTTCTTCAATATCAGAATTTACTCAGCATATTTGTGCAAAAGTAAAAAGAAAATATGTTGGATACATAGTAGATGCTTATCTGAATTAGTCTGAGTAATAACATCTTCTGCTAGATACTGCTAAACCATAGTGCATTCTTCCAGTCTCTATCACAGCAGAGCCTAACTAAATTCTTCCATTCCTCATTTATCTCTCAGGATGGCAGGATCAGTTACTAAAAACTTCACAGATGTCAGCAAATGCTTGGATTGATCTAGTATGGATTGATATAATCTTTGTTGTTTTTTTTTCACAAGGATCATACTGGCCCCATAATTTCTTTTCTCTTTTGTTGTCCATTCAAAATAGTTTCAGATGAAGTAGCTGTAGAGTTCCATTATTTTAAGCCTGTCTTCAATTACATAATTTTCTGCAAAACACACCCCATAAAACATAGTTGCCCTGTGAACCACAGGACTATAAAAAAAAGAAAAAGAAAAAGATCTGTCAGATCTTGTCAGAGATACACCTCTGACTCCGTTTGGGCTAATGTCAAGTTTAGTGAAGTCACTGGGAAAGAACACCTTATTTTCTTGAGAGAGAATGACAATTTGACTCTTGATGATTATTTTTACTATAAACTCAAGATTGTTAACCCAACAACCAGAAGAAACATCTGATAACTGTACAGCAGTATCACATCCTGAGACAATTGTACAAAACTAGGTTGATCAACAGTTTCTTATTCATAATAAGGCCATTACTTATTCTAAATATCTAATCTAATGAACACAAATACACATATTACCCAATGAAGAATTTTTCTGTTCCACTTTCCACTGTTTCCACTTTCTTCTGACTTTTACACATACCTTTGACTGAAAGCTCTTTTGTAAATTTGTTCAATCCCTTAAGCAACAGGTTTCCAAATATAGGTGCTTGAATTAATTCTAGTGAAATTGTTTTTAAGAACATACGGACATACACCCATGTGTGTGTATGTTGGAATAAATTCCTTGAAGTTATGAAATGAATAACTATTTTATGATCTTTAGCAAATACTTCTTGTACAACATCTAAAAAAATTTTAATGTAGTCAGACCATAAAAACTACCATAACACTGTGAAGAATAATTATCCCCTCTTGAGCAATTATATATGCTTCCATAGTAAGGTATAAGGTCTCATTAGTATTCATATCTACAATGTCATAACATGGATAAAAATCTTCTAGCATCATTTTCTACCATGAAGAATTAGGATATAAAACCCTTTTTTCCCTACTGCACAAAGCTGAAGTTTCTCTTCATAGTAGCCTGTATTTACTGTCTGTGTTTACTTTGTTGAACACTGTATAGAGTTTATCTACTTAACATACTAATTTCCTTTTTCTGCGCAACCACCTTTAAAGATAGTTCAGTCTGGATTGACAATTATCTCAATTGTTATGGCTTAAGTAGACTCTAGGTTACTTGGTAACTCCTTTTACTTTAAGAATGACAGTCTTAAGAAATGGCTCCTGAAATTCCAAACCTGGCAGTTCATGTATAGAATAGCAATATATCATTTGCCCACTTTTAATATACATTTTCCATTTTCTTTTAGGTTGCTTGAAGCATAATACTCTTGAAAGATAAGCACTACTAATTCTAGTCATCCCTTTCAATTTGAATTTACAGCGAAGTGTTAGGAATAATAAACATCTCAGAAATATCTACTGTCACATAGACTAGCTGTATGCTCCTCACTGTCAGTATCTTCAGTATCTTTTCTTTATTTTTTTGTTTGTTTGATTGGTTGGTTGGTTGTTTTTTGGTTTTTTGTTGTTGTTGTTGTTGTTGTTTTTTGTAAGAAAGCATGAAGTGTACTGTAAACCAGACTTATTACTTCTCTGAACTTTCAAAAGCTTTTAGCTCCAGGGGAATTTTAATCTGCCTGAGGTGTTACACAATGTCTTACTCCAGATTCCCCATGCTTCTTAGAACTAATTCAGAGCTTGTATTCAGAGCAAGGAGGTCTCCTTAATTGAACCACTAACTGAACATGAAGCTTCAGGCAGCACATCCAGCTCCAACAACATGTGAAAGTATGCATGATTATTTCATGCTTTTTAAAGCCATTCATCACATACTGGGGATAGGGGAGCTGTTTAGATTTGACATATATAATAGCGAACCTTTTCTAAAGGATATGTAAAAAAAAATAATCGACACAAATGAGATCTTTCAGAGCTTTGAGCAATTCATTCCTTAAATATCTTTCCTATTTTGTCTTCACACCTACTTTAGTTTTCCTACTGTTTCAAATTACCTTCTCTTTTTATGGCCTATGGCATTCTTCAGATAAAGTACTTCCAGTATTACACCTATTCATCTGACCCCTCCTTTTTTTTCCTGAAGTTTCAAGTGAGCTACCTGCCTTTTCTTCTCCAATATTTTTTCCTGATTTTAGTCACAAAACTGACTTCTCTTCTGCCTCATTTCAATCTCTGTGTAATTTTCATGGTGTTTTCTTCATCTGAATTAGTCACACACGACCACAATACATTTTGCTTGTATAATCATGATGGAAGTGTATTCCACTAGTAGGATCTTCAGCTAGATTAAATTAAGCAAGATTAAGTTACTAGTTGGCAACTTTCCAGCAGCAAACTCTGAATTATTAAACTATTATTTATTTTGAATATAATTATTTATATTAATTTGATAAGAAATTAGATCACTTTTTCAGTCAGAAAGCTGTTTGCTATTTTCTTATCTGTAAGTAAGATCTAAGAACATTGCTAGACATAAAACTAAAATCACAGATAAAGGAGTCACATTACTGGACTGTTGTCAAATTTTCACGGCAAAACAAGCTACAAGACAGAATCAGCTGTAAAGACAGCAAGAGAGCAGCAGTCTGGGGTTGCAGCTATCTGGTCCAGAGGAAAGTTAGCTTTGGCAGCTTTAACAGCTTATTAACTCACACTGCTGATCAGTTCCAAAGTAGCTAATATGTTTTAACACGGGACGTATGAGCACCCAATTGATGTAGGGAAACTAAGCTATAAGATGTGAACCGATTTCAAACTGCACAACCATTTTCAGAAATAAATAGAAGTAAGCTGAGATATTCACCCAGATTATACATGAAAATGGAGTAAATCTTTTCAAAGACCAAAACGATATTACTACTACACACTGTGTTAGTTGCTAATTGTAAAAACTGTCTGCCTATTTATTAATAACACCAGCAACAACAATGGCTTATTCCTATCATTTCCTATCCATTAGAAATGTTTTTCTAACACAGGGAGTCTGTTAAACCAATGAACACGAGACTAGAAGCTTATCCTTTAGCAACAGAAGCTTATTAGCCAGTTGTATTACTGTAAACACCAGAAATTTAAACTGAAAATCGCTTAGAGCCCTGAAAGGCACGGTTGAACAGTAAAAGTACAGATGGAGCATTTCAACACTGAATGAAGATTATTTAGTGAATTCAATTTATACTTTCCAATATTTATTCTTTGGTTTGGTAAATACGTCTCTAATAAAAATGCATGTGTAAATAAAAAGTTCAGTTTCAAATTTTACTGCTTGCTTGACTTTGAAAATGCTCCTGTGATCATATATTCAAAAATTTAAGCTTGACTTATCTGGAAGCAAAGGATTTTCCAACCTCATCAGTGAAGAATTTCAGTACTGGAAAAAAAATAGCTCTATGTGACAATAAGTGAACAGATAACATTAAAATTATTTTTCTTAATGAAATCTATAATTCATTTTCAAGAAACCTTGTACATTCCTAGGCTATGATGCAGAGCTGCAGCTCTGGTAAGGTGTGGAAGGGGAAAATGTGCACTTGAAGCCATTCCCTCTGGTCCTATCACTAGTTACAAGAGAGGAGAGGCCGAGCCCCAGCTTACTATAACTTCCATTCTGGTATTATGGAGAGCAATAAGGTCTCCCCTAAGCTTCCTCTTCTCCAGTCCAAACAATCCCAGCTCCATCAGCTCATCCTCATGAGGCCTGTGCTCCAGATACCTCACCAGCTTCATTGCCCTTCTCTAGACATGTTCCAGGGCCTCACTGTCTTTCTTGCAGTGATGGTCCCAAGGTAATACATGATTCTTGGGTCTGGTGCACTTCAACATCTTCATCAACAATATAGACGATGGCATTGAGTGCACCCTCAGCAAGTTTGCAGATGATGCCAAGATGTGCAATGTAGTTGATACATTGGAAGGAAGGGAAGCTATCCAGAGAGACCAGGACAGGCTGTAGAAGTGGGCCCATGAAAACCTCATGAAGTTCAATTAAGGCCAAGTGCAAGGTGCTGCACTTGGGTCAGGGCAATCCCAGATATTTATACAGAATGGGGGAAGATCTCCTTGAGAGCAGCCCGGCAGAGAAGGACTTGCGGGTCCTGGTGGACAAGAAGCTGGACATGAGCCAGTCGTGTGCGCTTCCAGCCCAGAAGGCCAACTGTGTTCTGGGCTGGCTGCATTAAAAAGGGAGAGGGAGGTGATTGTCCCCATCTACTCAGCTCTTGTGAGGCCCCATCTGGAGTACTGCGTCCAGGCCTGGGGGCCACAGTACTGGAAGGATGTGGGGCTCTTGGAGCAGGTCCAGAGGAGGGCCACTAAGATGATCACAGGGCTGGAGCACCTCTCCTATGAGGATAGATTGAGGGAACTGGGCTTTTTTAGCTTGGAGAAAAGAAGGCTCTGGGGAGACCTCATTGCGGTCTGTCAGAACTTGAAGGAAGCATATAAACAGGAGGGGGAGCATCTGTTTACAAGGGTAGATAGGGATAGGACAAAGGGGAAATTGTCTTAAACTGAGAAAGGAGAGGTTTAGGTTAGATATTAGGAGGAAGTTTTTAAAGAGGGTGGTGTCACACTGGAACAGGGTGCCCAAGGAGGTTGTGGATGCCCCATCCCTGGAGGCATTCAGAACCAGGCTGAATGTTTCTCTGGGCAGCCTGCTCTAGTGGCTGGGGACGCTGCACATAGCAGGGAGGTTGAAACTAGATGATCATGGCGGTCCTTTTCAACCCAGGCCATCCTATGATTCATCAGTGAATAGTGCCTATTTTATTTTTTTTTTTCTGCTAATTCATTGTAATGTGGGGCCTCCTTAGCAGATTTCATCTTCTCTTGGTGACATTTCAAATTTTTTAACTTCAGGCCAGTCCATGATCACCTCTAGGATTCCTGGACAACTGAGGTTCCCCATCTGAACTTGTGTAATCAATGCAATCCTCTTCCAAGTGGAACCAGTAGTATGACAGGTGGAGGGAACCTTTCCTATCAACATCCAGTTCAGCACCAGCAGTGAAGGTGCTAAAAGGAGCTGTGTTTCAGTACCCATTGCTTCAGAAGAAACTCAAATCCCCTCATACATGGTAACGTTTCCTTTTCAGTTGTAGTGTAGTACTTTTCAGACCCCCTGTATGCCTGAATACATAATCCAAGGGGTCGGGCTCAGGTCTCTTCACAAAAACAAGTTGGTGCAGAGTTTTGCAGAGGTTCCAGAATGTTGGCAATAAGCCCAGACTTCTAGGTCTGTAAACAAGGCCTGCAATACAGATAAAAGCTAAGCTTCTTTCTAACAAAGCTCTCTGAGAGTACAGAGAGGTTCGTTCAAAAAGTGAGCTTTTCCCAGCCAATGCCACCAAAAAAATGTCAAGGATCCCACCTGATTTGACCTAGTTCTGTGACTCATGGAGCCACATAAAGGGGGAAGGCAGGGAGATGTGCCCAGGGGAGGAAAACAGTGGCAACAAGCTAAGAGAGAAAACTAATTTGCTAAATATGATATGATAATGTAAGATAACACAATGTAATACAGTATAATTGGAATTGAAGCTAATAAATCAAAAAAAATGAGAGAGAGAATGTCTGAAAACCAAAGGCCTTACTCTACTGCTGAAGGCAAGATGGTTGGGGAGCACACACTGCAGAGATACAATTCCATGACTCCCAGTCAGTTTTATCTTTCCTTCTGAATGGAAAATGTAAATGGAACAATTAATTCTTTATGGAGCTGTAGTTCATTCTTCTCTTCTGAGAGCAGGTACCTAGAATTCTTGACTGTTCACAGAACTGGCACATTAACTCTTTATCTCCCAGTGCCCTAGATATACATGATACATACATGATATGGAATACTGATAATAAAAAGTCATAAAACCATGACAGGGCAAGAAGAGCAGGAAACAACCTCAGACATCTCAACAGTGGAAGTGTTCATCAGGGCTCACATCTGAGTTCAATTATGACTTGGAATGATCTACTTTGCATTTCCTTCCTTCTATTTTCTCTTTTTCAAAGAGCAACCTGTTAGAAATGTCAGTGTGGTTTGTCATACGTTGTTTTTGATAATATTGGAACACTATTCTTGTGTTTATGAAATACACCCTTAAGTGGCAAAAAAATTAGAACAAAAATGAAAAAAAATAATAACAAATTCAGTTTTTCTGAATTCAAATCTTGTACTTGGAGTTCATAATTATTCTCCTTTTTACTTTTATATAATGAATACTGTTGTGATTGTAAATGTGAGAGAAGCAACATCTTAAATAGATGGACTGGCTTCTTTTCTTTCTAGACAATCCGTTATAATATGCTAGCAATGGGCTTCTTCAGCCAATGTTGTCCTAAGCTGTTAGGAATTGCATTACAGAAATTACCCAAGATGACATTATCGAATTTAGGAAAGCAGACTTCATTGAAAATTGCTTCCAGAAATATTCTAACAAATTCTGTGATAATGGTTCCATCAGCTGACTATATTCTTTGTAAAAGAATGGGGGCAGATCCAAGTGCTGACATATTAACCTTTTAAACAGTCAAGTTCAAGCTCATCCTCTGTACAATCCACATTACAAAGCAGATTCCTAAACACAGAAAGTTTCTAATTTAGTTCATCAGCCTAGCATCTTTCATTTAACATTGAAGTAAACAATAAAACATTTTCAGAATCTAGAATTATGCTTTTAAACAGGAGAAACTAACTCTAGTGCAAAGTAATTTACAGCGTTCATTAAGGAAAAAATCCAATGATTACATGCATTTTCTAGGTTATAGATGCTAGCAAAAATAAACATAAATGCAGTTTATGTCAGAGGGAGCTACATCATAGTAATTTGCCCTTTAGACTAAGTTCTGCATTAACCTCTGGGATGTGCAATATTAATAAGTTGCTTGACTCCAAATCATCAGTGTTCTTAAAACACTAATAATGCAAATTAATTCCATAAATTACTGTGGCTTTATCTCAAAATTCCTTATAGTAACTAAAACCCATTGTACATTCCAATTTTATAACAACTTACTCATTGAAAAATCATGACAGAATGTGTACTGTTCTTATTTTCTAATTTAAGATTAAATGGCAATGAAACTGTAATGATAATGAAATTAGTATAAGTGCCTGTCTTCAGTAACATGGTGTAATTTGATGTAATCTGTTTCTCGTGTAAATGCTATTTTCTAGCCTTAGCAATAGTTGATTGCAAGAAAGCAAACAAACAAAGGTCCAATTTAGGTTAGTACCACTTAAAGGCTATTGGAAGGATTACCTTGTGCAAAATATGTATATTTATATAATGTCATATTATGAAATGTTGAAACCTAGAAAATTTAACTGATAATTCATTTTCCTTATTTATTTCCCAGTATAAGTTATGAGCTGATTTGTTAGAAAAGATTGTTACCTTTTCATCACACAACCAGGTTATACTGACATCATAAATTCTTAACATATCTTTTCAGCTCAATATTATACTGAGGGATTTTAAGTTTTAAAGTAAAATGAACTGTAATTTCTATTCCATTATCTTTCTTGGCACATTTACTCCTCTAGTTAATTTAAAAATGCTTGTATGTTTGAACAAAACACAATGACTGGAGGTTGCTATTATTTATTAAAAAATATAAGGGATATCAACATATTCCCTGCGGTTTTCCAGGCTACTTGTGCATTTGATTTGCAATATATTTTCTTCCCATTGAAAATAAATACTACATTTCTGTCCTACATTTAGAAATCCAGAGACTGAATCACCACATAAAGTATGGTGGCTAAGGTTATCTGAGTACAAGCCAAAGTTGTTTCTCCAAGAATCACACTTGACAGAATGTATCAGAAAAATTCAGATTCCTTCAATTTTTTTCAATTCTTATTTTAAAGGGTCCAATCTTGTATATGTCTATATATATATATATATATATTTATTTATTTATATTTATATTTATATTTATATATATATATACTTTTCTTCATTTCTTTTTACCTCACAACCTAGAATCTGGCCATAATGACAACATCTTCAATTTAATGTAAGCAGAGATTTAATCTAAAAAAATACATCCAGAGCTTTAGCTAAATTTATGCTGCAGATTTTAGATTTTCTGAAACTTCCTCTGCATTGTCAGATCAATCTGTGTTATCTGTTAAGATAGTTCTAGAAGTCGTAGCCAGTAAGAAAAAAAATTCTTCACTTTTACAAAATTCCTAACTCCATAACATACAGTCTCTGTTCAGGCATATTATTTAATCTGCAGATAAACAGGTTTACTCATCTGTGAAATAATTAAGAGCTTGCAAAGTGAGATGAGTTCTAAGATAAAAAAAAAAAAAAAAAAAAAAAAAAAACCTCACAAAAACATTTTCTCGCTTCCTAGTTGTTTCTATATTGTTATTTAAACATTGTTGCCAAAGACAACACAACATAAAGGGGAATTGTGAATATTATCCTAATTTACTGACTGCTGCTGCTTATTTGATGGAAATGAGATTTTCTTTGGGGAAGATGGGAGAGGGAATAACAGATTAAACGGCTTGAATGTCAGTATTCCTTTCATTCACATTTCTTGGCTGGAAACCGTTAGGCCTCAAGGATTAACAAAGTATTATTAGAAGCACGAAGTCTGCTCTAAAAGTAGCAACTCCTATTTTATTTTGTTGGCCAATGATGTCAGAGAAGGATATTGGTAACATGGCAGTAGAGGATGAATTTCCTGATGATATTCTGTTACATGTTGTTGCTGTGTGACTGATGGCAGAAGAGGGGCAGTCTGACAGAATGGTGTCTGATATTGGAGTGCACATGAAGCAAAGGTGTGTCACTGAATTCCTCCATGAGAAAAAATGGCCACCATTGTTATTCACTGACTTTTCTGGAGACCAAACAGAGGATGTAAGCACAGTGATGTGGTATGATAATGCATTTCATCAGTGGCAGCAGCCATATGAAAGACAAGTCATGTTCTTCACAGCCACACACAGCTATCACATCATAAAGAGCATCTTAATCATATCATCTGCATGAATCAGCTAACGGTGGTATTGATGTTGAAAAAGAGTGTTATGTAGCTGAGAATTTCCTCTATCAGATGGAATTGTAGCATAGTGCTATAGTGCTCTTTGCATCTGTTGTAATTTCCATGGAAATAAATAGGAGGAAATAAATCACTTTTGGAGTGGCATACATGTGCTATGAACGTGTTTCATATGAAGGTAAAAACAGTACCCATATATGTGTACTAACAGTACATCTAAATGTTTCTTGAACACCTTCAGGGACAAGTGACTCAGCCACCTTGCTGGGCAGCCCATTACAGCATGTGACCTCTCTTTCAGAGAAGATTTTTTTCCCAGTATCCATTCTAAACCCCTGGCACAAGTTCAGGCCATTCCCTCTAGTCCTGTCACTAGTTAGTTACATGGGGGAAGAGGTAAAGGTCAACCCCCAGCTCACCACAACCTCCTTTCTGGTAGCTGTAGAGAACAATAAGATTTCCCCTGAACCCTCTCTTCTGACTAAATAATCCCAGTTCCCTTAGCCTCTCCTCTTAAGTCTTGTACTCCAGACCTCTCACCAGTTTCACTGGCCCTCTTTGACACACACCAGGGCTTCAACATCTTTCTTGTAGGGAAGGGCCCAAAACTGAACATTGTACTTGGTGTGTGACCTCACCAGAGCTGAGGGAAATCAGTGGGGTGATCATCTCCTTGTTCCTACTGGTAACTCTATTTCTGATACCAGCATGGGTACAACTGGCCTTGTTGGCCACCTGGCAAATGTTGGCCACACTTCTGGCTCATATTCAGTTGAGCATCAATGAATACCCCACAGGTCCATTTCTTCCACAGTCTTCCAGCCACTCTACCTCTGGGCTGTAGCATCGCCTGTGGTTGGGTTGTTGTGGCCAAAGCATCAGGCCTGGCTTTTGGTCTTGCTGATCTTTGTACAACTGGACTCAGCCCAGCGGTGCAGCCTGCCCAGATTGCTCTGAAGGGCCTTCTTACCCATAGGCAGATCAACACTTCCTCTCAGCTTGATGGCATCTGCAAACTTAGTCCCCTCATTCAGGTCATCAGTAAAGATATTAAACAGAACAGGTCCCAATACCAATCCCTATAATTCATGACTGGTCACTGGCTGGATTTATCTCCATTCACCATCATTTGCAAGGGCCTGACCATCCAGCCTGTTCTTTATTCAGCAGAGTATCTGTACAAGCCAGGGCTACCAGTTTCTCCAGCAGAATACTGTGGGAGACAGCATCATAGGCTTCACTGAAGTCTAAGTAGACTGTGTCAACAGCCTTTCCCTAATCCACCAGGTGGGCTGCTTAATAGTAGAAGTTCAGGTTGGACAAGAAAGACCTGCCTCTCACAAACACATGCTGGCTGGACCTGATCCTCTGGCTGTTCTGCACATACTGTGAAATCCCACTTAAGATCTGTAACATCAGCTGGATCTGATGTGATCTGATATGCAACTGAACATCCTTTACATAGGTTCTTAACTCTGGAACTTAAACATATTTATTTTTTTTTTTAATGAAAAACTAACAATTTTTACCTATTTTCATGAGAATCTTTGTTTCTCCACAAATATAAAGTGAATTACACAACCAGGAATTAGAAATACTTCTATAGACTTGGAGGGAAAAGCAGTATCACAAGTATATTGTTGCTACAGTACTTGGAAGCTGTAACCTGAGGCATTGCAGTAATGAGCCTCTGCATATGTCTATCAGCACAGACAAAAAAATTACTAAATTAATTAAATAAGATTGTGTTTAAAACTTTATTTTTGCTAAGTTGTAACAACAAATGCTTCCTACCCCTCAGATGAAGAATCCTCATAGAGGAAGATCACCTAATTACGATACACAAGTTAAAAAAAGTTCCACACTAATTTGTTTCTCACATTTATAGTTCCTTCTTCCAGGCCTAACTCTTGGATTTAAAATTGCTGTTTTAATGCATATAATGCATTAACAAGATTATGAACAGTATAGCCAAAGAAAGATATATATCTGGCTTCTGAAATCTTCCCTGCAGACACTCATGTTCTGTACTGTAGCCTATATTATCCTGCTTTGAATGTTATTTATAATTACAGCATGAGGAGAGCAGGCAACAGCAAGGCTATGGGGCATTTTCTGCCTGTTTTACAACTCATGAAACCCTGTGAGCAGAGCCAGCCATTTCATACTAGTCTTCATCCATAATGGGAAAGGAACAACTAAATGAGCTTTAAAATATATTTATATATAAATAATTAAAATACATAAGTTTAATATTTTTGTTTAATAAATAGGAAAGAAAAACTTTATATCTACAGCTATTACTGCAGAAAGTGAAAATGAGGACTACATTATGAGAAACGTTTTAATTGAATAATGCAGAATTCCATTTCTCATGTGCAGTATTAGTAAGTTTCTTATGTAAAGACAGCATTTCTGGAGGTTTTACCTGATACATTTTGTGGCTCATAACACCAAGACTGAGAAGTGACAGACAATAAATATATATCAGCAGAGATTAAGTTACATGGTCACTAATGGATTGTGCATACAGTAAAAACAATTGGTACTAAAAATTGTGTAATAAGCTTAAATGCTTTCACATTGCCCACTTGTCCTCCCTACACAATATCTTATTATGGCAGAAGAAATACTTGGTCAATAAGGAGCCACTCAGAAGTTTTGTCCTTTTAAAGCATACACAAGTAACTGACTAATTCTTTTTGCTCAGTTCAAAGCAGATTATCCAACTAGTCCTTTGATAAGAGAATAAAAAGTAATAAAGTTGTTTCTGTAGGTCTACCTAGAGCAGTATTCTGCACACAACTGATTACATAAGCAAACTATTAAGACAGTGAATCAAAAATGGCATTTAAAATTCCAAGTTAAATTTACAAACTCCATACATACAGATCTCTAAAAAACATGTCAAAGAAGTCTCACATTCTAGCTGAAGAATTTTGTGAAGGTTTAAACTGAATTGCCTGACATTTATCTACCATGATAACTGTGGGCCTCTGCAATGAGTAAATAACTACAGGTTTCTGCTACTTTTCTTATATTATAAAAATAATGGTTGCTAATATATAACTGCCATAACAATCTGCTTCCCATACTCCTCATGTATGAGTTCACATTAAAAAGTAATCTGTGATCGGTGAGTAAAGAGGGGGCTCTTAGCATTCATTGTGGAATAGCTTGAGTTGGAAGGGACATTAAAGTCTATTCAGCTCTAACCCTCTGATACGTGCAGGTTTATCACCTACCAGATCAGACTGCCCAGAGCTCCATCCAACCTGAACAGCCAGCTTCATTGTATAAAGTCACCAGATTGGTCAGGCTCAATCTTCCATGGTGAAGCCAAGCTGGATGTCTTGGATTGCTTCCTTGTCTTGCATATGCCTTAACACGTCTACCTGATCTGCTTCATGATTTTCTGAGGTACAGTGATGATGCTCACCAGTTTATAATTTCCCTAATCTTCCTTTCTCCCTTTCTTAACAATGAAAATGATATTTCCATTTTTCCAGTCACAGGAAACTACATATAGTTTACATAGTCTCTCTCCTAAATTTAACAGGACAGAATTACATTTATGTTTGTCAGTTTAATACATAGCACTTCTTCAGCTGAAGGGAATAAAAGTCCCAATGAGATTATTTTTAGGTATTTTATTCTGTCATATAAGAAGACAATATAAACATCAGCAAATAAGGAATTAAATGCTGCACTTTTCTATGTGAACTAAGCTGCCTTTACGTTTTTCTTATTATTCCAAGTATTATCAACAAATGGTTTGCAAGACATGCTGCATCTGTGTGTTAATTTGCAGAGATTCTTTTTAGTACTGAGGAAAGAACTGATTGTGCTGATGATTAAATTATATCTGGAAAAGAGACGGGGAATCACAGACAATGAGTGGAGTGAACTGAACTCAAGAGACAAGGGTCTGTAAAATGTAGGAAAGAAGAAATTGTTTTGACTTGAATTAAGTCCAATCTCAAACTAATCGAAACAAAGCAACCAGCTTTCCTGAGCCTATTTTTGTTTTTTTGAAGAACTTTTTCCCAAAACATTCTTGAATAAGAATCCTCATTATAAATTACGCATTAGTTTCTTTTTGTTTGCTCATTTTGTTTTAACCCAGTTGACTCTTCTATTTCTACTTAAAATCATGCACATAAATAATACAGGCTCAGGTTCAAAGAAAGATGTAGAAGTCATGGGCCAAGTGTAGGATGAATGCTAACTTGGTTTTATGAAAATAGAAGTAAGTTTTTCCCTAGAAGATAAAATGACAGGATGGCTGATCTAGACAGTGTTGTTTTGTTTGTTTAAAAAAAAAAAAAGTGAAATAACCATGGAAACAGCACATGCTTGAAAACAAGCTTGGCATTTTCCACAGTCAGAAGGGAACTGTGTAAGCAAAAGCAAGATAAAGATATAAACAAGTTTCACACTGTTAGAAACGTTCCAAAAATGAAATGCAGCTCGAAGGACTCATAGAAACCTAGACAAAGTAAAATGCTGCCTATACTGATGGCAGTGTGATGAACTGCTGGGAGAACAGAGGACTCAGACAAAGTACGAATCAAAGCACATGGAAATGAAACTTGAACTATGGTAGCTTTACTGGCAGAATTCATGGTAAACATTCACATTCTCTAGCATTCCTGTGGAAAATAAAGTCAGGTACTGTAATAATCCATGTACAGGAGAAGTATAAGCCAAGTATATATCTATGTTCACTTACAGAAAAACCGATGTAATCACAGCTGATGAAGAGAGTATTAGGAGTAAAAACAAGAAGTACCTACATACTCTATCACTCCTGTGAAATTGTCAGAGCACAAAGCTTTACTTATTTCTGCTCCACAGTTGCATGTAAAAAGACTCAGATGTACTTTCAACCTTAAGTACCCTAGGTTCCCACCTACTGTTGGTTACTCTGTACAGAATGCATTAGAATGAAATAAGAAAAGACTTTTCAAAGCTTCACTAAATTACTGCATATCAGTTATCACAAAGTCTGTTACACAAAATGAATATTTTTATTTAATTTTATTGGGCTACTGAAGTCTTTCAGCAAATCAAAACTTAACATCACATTATCATACAAATAAAATCATATCATTTCTGTCAGACAACTTAAGCTTGTCTTCTTCACTGCTACATAAACTAGAATCATTCAAAACTAGCCTAGAAAGAAAATCTGTAATAAATCTGGATATGTCATAGTCAACAGGAACTAAATTTATATAAAAAGTATTGATTCAGAAAACCAAGCATGTTTTGTTAATTAGTAACTAACGCTAATATTCTAATGTCTGTATTTACACCTTCAACAAATGCACCCATGAGTAACTAAAAGTCTACTTTAGTCCTTCTGACTATATGATGAAATAAAGGTTACACATGTAGTCGCATAACAATACACTGCTTGTAACTGAAATTACACAACATATTTTTGTAAGTGAGCTTGATTCCACTTCCAAAAAATGCAGAGCTATGTGTTTTTACTCATCAGATTTTCTTTTTTCAACATTTCAGCTACTTATATTTTTCCCACTTAAACTTGATCTAAGTTTTTGGAGTCTGAATGTAGAATCTTATAAAAACTTAAAATGATAGTACTAAGAGGGATTTTTATTTATTTTTTCAAAAGTATAGCAGCACTGGAGTAAGACGCAGAAGTGAATATAAATGCTTAATACCTGATAGTGCTCTATAACTCTAAAATGGGATGTAATAGCTATAATTATTCCAGTATGAATGCATTAATGTATACATACATATATATATACACACACATACACACATACATACACAGCTCTTGTCCAAACAAAAGCATATATGTTCAAAATTTGGTGTTTTATATCACTTATAATATATATACTGTATTTGTGTTACCAGAATATCTGCTCATTCTATAAAATTTCTTTTTCTCTTGTGAAATTGTAACATTCACAGTTGTTCAACAAATCCTCAAGCCATTTAGATTTTTTCCTTTCATCTTGCAAGAAACAATTCCATTGTAAGACCACAGAAAGAAATACTTGATCAACTCAGCAGAAATATAAGAGTAAGAAATATATTTATGGCCCTCTAAACTCCCATTCATTGCTTTTGAGATTATCATAGAATTGTTAAAGTCAGGAAGAGATCTCTCCGGTACTGAGGACTTCCTGTCTGAATACAGTTCTTCACATGAGATCTCACCAGCACAGAGTAATTATCATTTCCCTCAGTATCATTAGCATAGCATATAATTATATAATATTCCCCCATAATGAAGTGGCATCTCCTTTCTCCTTCTCTATGGCCAGTACAATTTCAGAAGCCCATATTTTGTTCTGATCAGATCTGCTGTGTGGATAACCTAGGTTTTGTCTGACTATTGTGTTAAAGGGGATCTACTGTGTATTTTCCTTAGCTTTTGCTTCTTTAAAAAGGCAGTTATCAAAATAGATGAATTCCATTGAGGCAGAAGATCTGTGAAAGATTCTTTCATAGAGGAGCAGAAATTACTTAGTAAAAATCCAAATGTGAAAGGAGATTGCTTTCTTCAGTTTGTAAGTAATCTACGAATAGCCATGTCACAAGATCTGGTGGACACGCAAATTCAAGATTACAGTGTCCATGAAAGAGAAATCTGGCAAGGACCATTACCTACAAAATTCATTTCTGATTAGAAAATCCCTATAATAAAAGACTGTGAGGGTATTTTGAGGAAGGATATTTGCTGGTGTGTTCTCCCATATACTGGCTATCGTTGAGGACAGCATGAGTTATTCTTGTGTTCCAGTACTCCAGTGCTCAGAAGGAGGCTCTTTGAAGATAAAATCTGAGAATAAATGCAGGTAGGAAATAGAATAAAGATCTGAGCTGCTCTCCACAAAGATCAAATTAGAGAAGCACGTGGGAACTGGACACTGTAAGAACAAAATGGGCATAATTATACGAAAAAAAACCTCATTAATGATGTAGACAGAATGCAGAGGAGTACTAAAAACATTTAAGTTAATTTTAACACGTATGTCTCCCATTTTCTGTGGTAGTATCTAAGTGTCTGACAAATCCGGGAAGATAGACAGGATGCTATATTTCTTGCACTCAGATATGAGGAATTTTACTTGCATAACACAAAGAAACAGAAATCGTTTGTATAAATATCAGTGATACTCGATATTTTTTTTGTGGATTTTTTATGGGTTAGATTTTTTTTTTTTAAACACTGATGGGCAGTAACATAACAAATCCTTCAAAAAGAGTATTTGTAGTGACATATCTGTTAAGATAAAATGCTCTTCTGACTATAGAAAAACACCAAGACTCTTTTTTTCCTTGCATATTTTATGCATTGTCAATATACCAAATACTACTACTGCCTGTACTCAGCCAGCAGATGAATAATAAATATAATAAGGAGTAATGAGCTCTTCTTTTTGTACCTCAGTACATCTGTGATCCCTTCAGTATTAACTTACACTGTCAGCTTATCTTTACCATTTTATGCTTAAGGGAAAGAGATTAACCTTAATGACAAGACATGAATCCATGACAATTAGGGAAAACTGAAAACTTCAAAATACTTTTGAAGTTGGGTATGAGTGAATAAACTCCGTTTGACTCAATGTTAGCTAGTTGCTATTTTCTTTTATATATATATATAAACCTAACCTCTAATGCAGATGGATTCATTCGATTCACCATGCTTCAAAATCAACTTCAGTGTGAAGGTCTCCCTTTAAATATATTATCATTTAAGACCACATAAAAGGCTTAGACTTGTCTGACTGCGTTGGATAACCAAACAGTGGAAGAGCAAAAGGTAGTGGTCCAAAGTAATAAGCTCCACTGACAGACAAAAGCAGTATCTAGAAACTTTTTGAATTCAGAGGAAAAAGTCAGAGGTGACTATTACAATAAGCAGCTCTCTTTAAGAGGCAGCTCCAATCATTCTGAGAAAAAATTAAATAGAGACAGAACAAAGATTTTACAAATCTCAGAAGCATACAGAAGTCAAGATAGGTCAATCTGGGAATGGCTTCTGTAGAGGGATCAGAGAGATTAAAGTTTAAAATTGACCAGCCTCAGATCTTAAAGGCAGTCATACTAGCAGTTTAATGTATCAGCACATCTGTAAGATTTGCTTTCTTTAGGTAGAACAGAAAACCTCAAACAAAAAGTCAAGCCTATTGACCCACATTAAAAGCTAACTTTAGGAAATATTAGCATGAGTCAGATCCGCAGCTATGAGTAGAAGTGAAAGAACAGGGTTTTAGCTTAAAGAGGAGAGAAATGTCATTTCAATAAGCACTTAAAGAGAACTGCTATGAAGATGAAAACTTTTGACAGTTATAGAGGAAAATTAGAAAGATAATAAGGTAATTTCTTCAGACTTATCTAAGTTCACCAGATCAGAAGAATGTGCACTCAGAATCCTTACACTTGTGAACACAGTATTTTCCCTTTTTGCACTACTGTGTTTGCTGTGAGTTTATTGAATTGGTTGAAATGAAATGTCATTTATGCCAAGTAAGCACTTTTATTTCAGACTGACATATTGTAACTGTATTCCTTTTCTACCATCTAAGGTAGAACCAGAATATATTGAAAGTGTTCATAGACTAGAATTAATAAAAGTTTGTCTAAGTATTGCAACAAGGATAGCTGCATAGAGTCGTCTATAAAGAGCAACAAGTTTGCCTCAGAAAATAACAGTTAAGTAGTGAAACTAGGATGAACTTCACAAAGAGATAAAATCTATAGGGATCTACTGATTTGCTTTTAAGACACCTTCTCTTAAATAAAAACTGGATTTGTAAAATGCAGCAGCTCCTCATACATCTGAAGACAGACTCATTACATAAAGGAGATGTGTTGGCTATACTGGAAAGCAACTGATGTAAATTTCAGTTGTAATTTGAAAATAAGGGAAGACTTACCAAAACACTGTGACCAGTCCTCAATACCTTTCAACTGAAGCCCATAGATGAAAAGTTTTATTTTTAGGTAGTATTTTGTCTCTACTAAATAACATGTCAGTGCCTCGTTAAATCATCCAGAAGAATGTACTGAATCAGGACTGAGTTAAATGATTTATCTGTAAACTTAAACAAATAATTTTTAAAATAGTAATATAAACCTTTTAAGTACTTGTAGCATGCCGATGTGAACCAGTGGAAAAGCCTTCTGTGCTCTATAAAGAAACATTAATTTCACTTACTAAATTAAAATTGTGCATTATAATATCAAAAAAAAAAAAAAAGATATAACAAATCTGAAACTAAGTTGTAACTATATTTGAGCTTTCGTGAGTGTCATGGTTCTATTATTTTGTAATCGGTATTCCACATCATAGCATCATGTATGGCACTGGGAGTTCAAGAGTTAATGTTCCAATTCCATGGACCTGGTTCTTAGAAAAGATGAAGAACTGCATACCTCAGAGGACTCTGTGTTCCCATTTTCCACTCAGAGAGAAAGATAGAACAGCACGCAAGTCCCCAGACATCCTCTGCTCGTCTTGTCAGTGTGTGCTCCCTGGATGTCTCACCTTCAGCTTCAGAGTAAGGCCTTTGGTTTTGGACACTCTCTCCTTTTTTGTTTTTTATTTATTAGCTTCAATTCCAATTATATTGTGTTATACTTTGTAATTTTGTATTCCAATATCTTATTTAGTAAATGAGCTTTCCTCCTCAGATCATTGCTGCTGTTTCTTTTTTGGGCCCATCTCCATACCCTTTCTGTTTTCCCCCTTCCCCTTTCCTGGAGCATGGGTCCATAGGTCCCCCTGCCCCACTAGGCATGGAACCAGGCCAAACCAGTCCATAAAACATTGACAGAGAGCAAATAGCTGCTAATAATTTGAGGAGAGCAGTATCTGAAAGTAAATAATGATTATTTATTCCTAAAAATTATGCTAATATCCTTCAAATTATCTTTCTTCGTAAAGCAGGATAGGAGAAAGGCAGCTATGAAACAGATTTTCCTAGACTTTATAGTACTATCATCAATTGCTTTTTTATTTATATTATTAAAAATATCAACCATGTTATTAATATCTTCAAAAGCCTGATAGTAAACAGCTATAGAAGAAAGTTCTAGGACAGAAGATAATAGAAAAAAAACTTCTAAAAAGGTAAAATTAGTATCTCATTTTCTACTGACATATTACAAGATTCAGATTTTAGTTCAAGCAGTATAAGTCTGCCCTTGCTCTGCCTTCTGTTAAAAAAAATAAAAAGAAATAATTAAAAAAAAAAGGTAAATAATAGCAGCATGTATTCAAACTGACAAAGGATAACATTTCAGCAGTTTTCTGTTGCATAAAACCACATCACTCTTAAGTCTGTTTTGGCTGTTTGTCAGCCTCATGTCAATGAGCTGGTTAAGAATTTGCAAGGCTATGAGTAGAGCTCTTTAGAGATCTAGTTGTCACAATGAGAGTCAATATACTATATGTAAAAGGCCAGTTATTCCAGGAAAAGTCGTGTCCAACCTAACTCCATTACTTTGTCCTGACAAGTAGTACCTGCAGGAGACTAATACCTACAGCTTCCGGTACAAACACCATTCTGCAGAGGACTGTTGACTTGCTAGTGTAGAAATCATGTGTGGAGGGAATTTAATTTTGAAACATGACAAGACTTCTGGCAGCCCACCTGTCAAGAAATTGAGGTCCCCAGCTCAGTAAGCTGTCAGAAAGACAACCCAGGACCTTCAACTTCCTGAATTCTAAATTTCCAGACTCTTTGGGGCCCTTTACAATCTGTCTGTTCAGCAGCCAAAGAAGAGTGTTTTCAGGATTTCTAAGCTTTAATAACTGCCACAACAGTCATTAGTTAAGAATCTATTTACCTCTGAGACTTCAGAGCACACTCTCCAAATCTAGTGCTGGCAGACTGGACTAAAGCGATTCCCAGGCTCACTGTTGTGTTAAGCATCCATCTAATCATTTGAATAATCTCCAATCACGGTCTAAAAGTGCCAGCTCTCTCTCTTTGAGATTGAATCTACCTAATAAATTTAACATTCCAAGAGGCTTACAATCCCTTAGCTCCACCTTCTGTGAACAGGAGCTCAAAATACGTGGTGCCTGTAAACATTCTAGGCAAAAATATATTTATTTCTCTTTTCACATCACCATCCCTTTCCTCAACAAAGTTCAGAAAATTCCACTGATAAATTCATTCTTCAAAACAGAAGTGTTTCATATATCCCCTTGTTGAATTTGTTACACTAGAAACCTACAATACCTCTGTGTGATCATGTGGTCCACATAATGATATGAGGTTTGAAAACGCTTGCCTCTTTTGAAAGTATCCTTTCTTTTGATGCTTGTTTAATCTACAGATAGATAAATTTGCTAAAGGAAGATTCTTAAATTATCTAAATTCTATTAAGTTCTCGGTCCTAGATTTCTCATTTCTAGAAAGAACCAAAAGATAGATCTTTTGATTTCAGTTTCACAGAGGTAAATGAGAACAGCCACCTAAGATTAAAGTCTCCTCCAGTGAAAACGATGTTTCACCTCTGGTGAAACTCTTCCTATAATTAATACTGGTATGCTCCTTCTGAGTTCAGTCATCTTGATGCTATTAACCACTAGAAAGGAGCCCATATGTAACATGCCCATGCATGTTGGAAGGAGGAAGATTCCACAGTCTTGTATCTTAGTGAAGGAGGTGGATGACACACCTTTTTGTAGGAGGAACACAAGGGTTGTTGTGAGGTTGGTTACTACAGAAACTCCTGAGTATGGTCAAGAGGATTCTAGTGCTTTCCCACTCAAAAGATGTCCGGCTCAGGTGCATTTACATTAATGCACACAGCATGGGTAACAAACAGGAGGAGCTGAAGGCCATTTTGTGGTCAGAAAACTGATACAATCACCATCATGGAAATATAGTGGGATGACTCACATGGCTGGAGTGCTGTGAATGATGGATACAAAGGTTTCAAAATAGAAGGCAGGAAAGGTGGTGGTGTGGCCTTTTATATTAAGAAATATTGAGAATATCTGGAAATTAGTGGTAGTGATGATAAGATTAAAAGTTTATGGGTCAGAATCAGAGCAAAGGCCACCAAGGCTGATGTTGATTGTGGGAGCCTGCTACAGGCCACCCAACCAGGATGAAGAGGTGGACAAGATACTTTATAGATAGTTGGGTGAAGTCTCACAGTCTTTACCCATTCTTGTGGGCAACTTCAACTTCCCAGACACTTGCTTGGAATTATAATTCAGCAGAAAGGGAACAGTCACGGAGGTTCCTGGAGTGTGTGGGAGATCACTTCCCAACACAGCTAGTGAAGGATCCAACAAGGTGAAACAAAATCTTGGACATGATGTCTCTTAACAGAGAAGGTCTTGTGTGGGATGTAAAGGTTGGAGGTCATCTGGAGCATGGTGATTATTAGCTAGATTTCTCGATTCTTGTTGAACCACAAAGGGGAGTTAGCAGAACTGCCACCTTGGACTTCTGGAAGGCAGACTTTAACCACTTTAGGAGCCATCATGGGTCAATTAAAGGTCAACCAGGGGATCAGGCCTAGTCAGGATGCATTTAGATCCTGTTTGACAAACCTGATTGCATTTTATGACAAGGTGACCTGCACAGTGGATGAAGATAAGGCTGCCAATGTGGACTACCTAGACTTCAGTAAAGCCTTTGACACTGACCCCCACAACACTGTCATGGAGAAGCTGGCCTCCCATGGTTTGGATGGGTGTACACTCTGCTGGGTGAAACAGTCTGGATGGAAGGGCCCTAAGAGTTGTGGCCAGTGGAGTTAAATTCAATTGGCAGCCAGTCATGAGTGGTATCCCCCAGGGATCAGTACTGGGGCCACTCCTATTCAACATTTTTATCAATGGTCTTTATGAGGGGATCCAGTGTACCCTCAGTAAGTTTGCAGACAACACCAGGTTGGGTGGGAGTGTTGATCTGCTGGAGGGTAAAAAGGCATTACAGAGGGACCTGGATAGACTGGATCAATGAGCCAGGGTAAACTGTATGAATTTCAATAGGTCCAAATGTCAGGTCCTGCATTATGGTCAAAACAACTCCAGGCAACCTTACAGGCTTGGGGAGGAGTGGCTGGAAAGCTGACAGAAAAGCACTCTGATGTGCTGATGGACAGCTGGCTGAATATGAGTCAGCAGCGTGTCCAGGTGGTCAAGAAGACCAATGGCATACTGGCTTGTCTGAGGAATGGTTTGGTTAGCAGGAACCAGGGAAGTAATCCTTCCCATGTACTTAGTACTGGTGAGGTTCCACATTGAATACTGTGTTCAGTTTTGGGCACCTCAATACAGAAGGGACACTGAGGTGCAGGAGGATGTCCAAAGAGCAACAAAGCTTGTGAAGGGCTTGGAGAATATGCCCAATAAGGTGCGACTGAAACGTCTGGGACTGTTTAGTTTTGGGAAGAGGAGGCTGAGTGGAGACATTATTGCTCTCTTCAAATACCTGGAAGGTGATTGCAGTGAGAGTGAGCTTGGTCTCTTCTCAATGGTGACAGGTGGCATGACAAAAGAAATTGTCTCAAGTTGCTCCAGGGGAGATTTAGGTTGGATGTGAGGAAAAAATCACTTACAGAAAAGGTTGTCAAGCGCTGGAATAGGCTTTCTGGGGAGGTGGTTGAGTCATCATCCCTGAATGTGTTTAAAATCTGTCTGGATGTGGTGCTCAGGGACATGATTTAGTGGAGGGTTGTTAGAGGTAGTTTGCAGTTGGACTTGATGATCTTTTCCAACATGAGCAATTCTACGATTCTCACTAACAGGTACCAGCACTTCAAGTGACACCTACAGTTGATCAGGAGGAAAACATCTTTATCAGCTATGTTATTGAGGCCCTGGATGGGTTTAGTCAAACTTGGTGACATAACTCACAGCTGTGAAAAAACTAGAAAATTCAAGCAAGATATAGCTGCCTGGAACCAATAAAAGTTTGTTAATGTTGAGAATACAAATACAAATTTCTGAAAAAAACTAAATACGATCATTATTTATAAAATCATGTTTTCAGAACTTCTAATTCACATTTCCACACAGGACTCCTCCCCTGTTAGTTTTTACAAGATTGATTACCACATCTGCAAATGATCTTATGTAACTTCACTCATTTTTGTGGATTTATGTTGCCTGTTATGTTCTGTAGAGTAACATTGCTTAGTATCCTTTGGACCAGAAATACAGAAAAAGACAATTTTTATTAGGGAGAAGAAAAGAGACATCAAGATACAAAAACATCTGACAACTGTATCAGAAAGATTGATTAATGTTGGGAATTTATGTAGAACTCTATGAAGACTTAAAGGAATTTGTAAAACATCATACTGCAAGAGAAACTAGAGAATGCAGAGTACTGCCCAGAGAAGATCATGTTAGAGTTATTGGTATTAATTGAGAAGTTCTACATTGTGTAGACAAGGAGAACAAGATAGGAATCACATTAGAGAGCTCTATGAAGATGTTACATCCAACGTACACAGTTTCTCCAGAATTTCTAGTTCTGACCTTAAATTTATTTTGATACCTTAGGTAATTAAAAATACTTTACCATACTTAAGCATTCCTTTATAGTAAAGTAACACTTCAATATTATTTACAAGCTCATGGTATTAAAGAAAGTCACAAGTTTCGGTTTATTGTTAAGGATCTTCGAATACACTGAAGAATAATTAGCAGCACCAAGCAATAGCATACCAAGAAATAGCTATTTCAATTTAGAAAAAGGTGTTTTAATCACTACTTCTGCTGATGGTTTCGTTATGGTTATCACAGTCAATAAATTTCAAATTCTCCTTTTGCTTTCTAAGATCATCTATATTCTTGAATTATTGCCAGGAAGGTCACACTAAGGAATGTGTGTAAAGAGATAAATGCATTTGAGGACTGAGAATTACAATATAGCAACCATCTTTTTCAGGATGCTTGTTCAAAGATCTTTTACAGGCAAGGACAGGACTCATTTTCATGACCAGAAGTTAAGACTTATTTTAGATAACATTAAGTAAATTTTCAGAAATTGTTCAATTTACTGTCACTGTCAGCTCAGCACTAAAGTCCGTGAGTTGATGCCTTGTCTTCAGAAGACTGCAAGTTTAAGAACTTTCTTTAAGATTTATAATTAATTGGATGAAAAGATTTATTTAAATAAACAAAACAATTTAATCTCTAGAGTTAGGGCTTTAATACAAAATACACAGGAGACATTAAAATGATACACCCTGCTGTTAGAACCACCTAAAAATAATTTATCTATTCCTGAAGAACAAACTATAAGAGTCAAACACATTAAAACAAGACTATTTCATTAAAATTATCTTTTGTTTTGAGAAACTAAATGGAAATATATAGAGGTATACATATCTATTGTAAAGGTCAAGACTCCTGCTTTTTGACTGGTATTATGTAGATACATTCTAACACAAATCTAACAGTGTCGAACAATTATATTTTGTGAAATGTGTAGAAAATAACACAGAAACTCTCAACTAACAGTTATTGTTTCATTAATTCATCCTTTTTTTTTTTTTTTTTTCAAACCAACATTGAGAAACCAAGGAAAGATAGGTGAATGAGAAAAGATAGGGATAAAGATAGGGATCACAGAGACAGTGAACTAGCTTCTTTGAAGGGAAATATTAAACAGCAGCAAAATGTTTTTCTTTACAGCCTGCCAGTTCAATGAACAGTTAGATAAATCACAAGCAATATTTTTGTGACAAAAAGTTACAATGTACTGTGAAGATATGAGTGCAACCCTTCCCTGAAGACTTAGGCCCAAGAGTCCTTGTTCTAGAGCTTTCACAGGTGATGGGTATAATAAGTTGCCTTACAATTTTAAAAAGTCTTTCAAAACTAGAGACCATTGCAAGTACGTATGCACAAAAAATTACACATATAAAATGCCCAGCTTCTAATGTTAGCTATTAATCACTTAATCAAAGATTGTTGTTATTATTCTACAATTTCTACAATCCAGGTGACTAGAATAAAGACACAAAGAATACAATGTACACAAGATTTAAGGCATTTAGATTGCAAGACACTAAGAAAGCAAGGCAAGAAAAGAGCTGTAAGCTACATGCTCTTTGTAAAGTATTCTGAGGAGAGTCTGGAGCAAGGTGGAGAGTAGAGGTGGGAGCAGTGATCCTATGTCTCTGCTGTCTGAGGCCAATCTTAGAAGCATGATGGAGGACAGCTATTGGAAAACTGGGCAGCACTGACTCTTGACAAAAACAAGAAAAATGGTTTCAAACATTAAGAGGGGAGATTTAGGTTGGACATAAGGAAAGTCTTCTACAGTGAGGGTGGTGAGGCAATGCAAAAGGTTGCCCAATGAGGAGATGGCTGCTTGTCCCTGGAATCACTCAACTCCAGGCTGGATGGGGCTTTGAGCAATCTGATCTATAGCTGTAGGCATCTTTGTACATTGGAGTTAAGTTGGACTAGATGTCCTTTAAGTATCCCTTCCAACACAAACTGTTCTGTGATTTGATATTCAGTTTTGAGAACCAGAAGTTCTTCTAGAGATTCAAAATAAAGAAAGCAAACCAGATGAAGAGGAAATAGAATTTGGAATTTGTTAGATTTTTAGGGAATTTTTATTTTCAACTTTAAAGTCTTGATTTCTTACTTAGAACCATGATTATAAAACACTATTTTTCTGTTGTTGCTGTTGTTTCTCTGAGACTTTGGGAGGAGTTATTGCATTGCTTTTGTTTTAACATCGCAGTGCAGAACCACCAGCATTTCTGCAAAAAGTTCATTGATCACAAAGGAAGTGTGCGGAGGGAAATTAACATTCATCAGTTTAACTGAGAGGTACTTATATTAGAGGGGGTAGTTAGCAGGTAGAACATTCACCCTGTGTTTCCACCAGGATATACTGTCAGCAGCAACTGGCAAGATGTCTAACTCCATCCCTGAGCAACGCAGCCATATATTTAGCAGCAGGAGACAACGAATAATGGTGTATCAGAATAAGCAAGGTCATTCACACAAAGTAAGGACAGAGAGCAAATTCTCACAAAGGAGTTTCTTCTAGCTACATGCAGAAGCTAGAGGCATTCTACCCGTGTTTCCAAACTAACACAAGTCCCTTCCTCATGGGTTGGTCAGCTGTTCAGCCCATGATATGTATTTTTCCACACACATGTATATTTCAACGAGGTTCTCAAAGATGTGTTTTAAAGAACAGCAGAAATCTGCAAACCTGTAATTATATAGAAGTTTAGTCTACTTAGAACCTGAAGTTTCCTCATCTCTCTCCCACAAAACAAAATTAAACTGACTTAAAATTGAGCAGCAACAATTTAAGGCTCTTGTTTTTAGAAACAGAGGTAACAGCTGTGGTGACTTTTAAGCACGCAATACAGCAGCCACATATGATTCCAATTCAGTTGCTAGTGATGTCTGCTCCACACCTGTGTACCTAGGTATACATATCTACTAAATCCTTTATTTTTCATAAAATGAAGTGAAAATTAAAAGCAGAGTTTCTATTTTCACTATCAAAGCTAAAATTGTAAGTAATTCCACTGCTGCAAAAAAGGTACAAAATAGGTTTCCAGAGCCTTTTTCTGATATTCCTTTCTAATACTACAAAATAATCAGATACAGATTATCACCAAAACAGAATATTGACATGCAAGTATCACACCTATCACACCAAAATGCTATGCTCTGTAAGCATATATAGAGGCATTTGTCTTTTCTTCCTCTATTTCTTTGATTCCTTTTCTCTTTCTCTCTGCAGAAATAGATTCATAGATTCATAGATACATTAGGTTGGAAAGGACCTACAAGATCATCTAGTCCAACCTTCCTCACACCACCATCCCTACCCACCAAGCTACTAAATCAAATCCCTCAGCACCTCATCTAAACGCTTCTTGAACAGCGCTAGGGACGGTGCCTCAACCACCTCCCTAGGCAGGCCATTCCAGTGCCGGACCACTCTCTCAGAGAAAAAATTTTTCCTCAAGTCTAATCTAAATCTTCCCCGGCACAACTTGTGGCCATTCCCTCTTGTCCTGTCATTAGTTACCTGGGAGAAGAGGCTGACCCCCTCCTCACCACAGCCTCCCTTCAGGAAGTGGTAGAGTGCAATGAGGTCTCCTCTGAGCCTCCTTTTCCCCAAACTAAACAATCCCAGCTCCCTCAGCCGCTCCTCGTAAGACCTGTGCTCCAGACCCCTCACCAGTTTTGTTGCCCTTCTCTGAACACGCTCCAGGGCCTCGATGTCTTTCTTGTAGTGAGGGGCCCAAAACTGAACAGAGTACTCGAGGTGCGGCCGCACCAGAGCTGAGTACAGGGGGATGATCACCTCCCTGCTCCTGCTGGCCACACTATTCCTAATACAGGCCAGGATGCCATTGGCCTTCTTGGCCACCTGGGCACACTGCCGGCTCATACTGAGCCGAGCATCAACCAACACCCCCAGGTCCTTTTCCTCTATACACTCCTCAAGCCATTCTGCCCCAAGCCTATAGCATTGCATGGGGTTATTGTGGCCAAAGTGCAGGACCCGGCACTTGGCCTTATTGAACCTCATCCCATTGACCTCAGCCCAACTGTCTAGCCTATCCAGATCCCGCTGAAGGGCCTCCCTACCCTCAGGCAGATCGACACATCCTCCCAACTTGGTGTCATCCGCAAACTTACTGAGGGTACACTCAATCCCCTCATCCAGGTCATCAATAAAGATATTAAACAAGACGGGCCCCAATACCGACCCTTGGGGGACACCACTCGTGACAGGACGCCAGCTGGAAAAATATAGTGATAGCTGGAAAAATAGTGATTCACACTGCTGACTGGATGCTTGTTAACTAAGATCTCACTCTTCAGCACCATTTGCAGCTCCACCCTTTCACAGAACAGATGAAACTGAAACTTGTTGCTCTAATTCATTAGCCAGGTCCCTGCTGTTAATGGCCTCAAGTAGAAAAGTAATATCTGTAAAGTCCTTTCCATGTGATTGCTAAGAAGCATACAGGAAAGGTTACTTACTATCTGTTGAGACTTTAAAGGGTTGAAATTTTCCTTCAACTGCAGGTCATTATCTTGGCAAATCTTTTAATTCCACTGGCATTATTGCTTTATTAACCTTCCTACTGAATCTGTCCACATTTTCAGGCTCCGATCTAACAATTATTCCTGTATATTCTTTTAATCGCACATTACTTCTTTTTCTCTGCTACACATAGGCATAGCATTTTTTTTTCTCTCTCTCTTTTTTTTTTTTCCAAATAAGTTATTTTAATTCCAGGTCACACTCCAGTCATACAAAGTAATAAAAAAGAAGTCCAACATTTAAATAAATGCAGTATTGTCTGTTTTCACAGCTTAAATACACAGTGACTAAGATACACAGAATACAGGCACAGATATGCATAATATGCAAGAAAGAATTGTTAATGAAACATATCAAGATGCCCAATCATAGGTTGCTCTTATAGTCAGGGATCTTTGTGTTTTCAGCTTTGCAGCAGAGGCTCTACAAGCCAGATAAATCTAGATGTTCAGATACTCAGTGTCTATTGATGGTCTTTTTAAAAGCCTATGTATATCTGTAATATTTTGATATTTTTTTTTTCAATTTTATTTACTGTTTGTGATTACAAAAAAAAGGACATTCTTAAATGATTCTGTATTTATCCTTTTTATGTATCAAAATTACCATTTAATTGAAATGGTAAGCATTTCACAAATAATTTAGGGACAAAAAGCAGCATGTTTTTGAAAGATGTAGAACAATATATTTAAATATACTCTTAGATAAATGATATATTTGTATAATCTTCACAAGAGGGAAGGAATCATTTCTCATTAACAAGGAAAGGAGAAGATGCCCTCATGAGCAATTAAAGGTTTTGAGATGGTGTAATAAAGATAATTTCAAATATCTCATTAAGATTAAATTGAAAATCAAGGATTATAATTTCTGCATTACTTTCACTGAGAAGATTTTTCTGCTGCTCAAATTAGGCAATTAATCAAGTTGGAAATGAAAGCAGGAATTAATAAGGTAATAAAAACATTAAATAGATTTAAGGAAAAGAAAACCTTCCACTACAAACTAAAACAAGTTCAAGATCATCTTTTCAAAAAATTAATCCATGTTAATTTGCTTCAGAATGCAAAATTTCTGGACAAAAGGAAAGAATATCTTCTTGTGACCTACTGTTTCATCAAACTATTATATTTACTGTGATAGCTTTTTAATCTGGTGTTGTTAGATTAGCAAATGTGCTCTTCACAATTATTAATTAAATGCACTTGTTTTCATAAACTGATGAGGGAAAAAATATTATCTGCAGGTCATATTTCTCTTATGTCTCAAAATACCTAAGTAGAAGTATGCAAAAGATTGATCACATGCAAAACAAGAAGAGTGTTTTAAATCTCAGCTATTACATGCTTCACTTCTTTCTCACCCATGTTTACCTTAAATATTTTTAAATAATAGTGTTCACCAAATAACTGGCGACATTTCATTAATTGGATAGGCACAAAAAGTTAGTGTTAATTTAGCTACAGTGACAAAGACACCAAGTTATAGATATTATAAATATTAACTAGGTATTCCAGATCTCTGAAATATACTAAGATGCATTTGTCACTTCGAACAGTTTCCAGGTAATGGACTGCATTGTATATTTAATATTTCTGCTTCAAGAGCATCTACACATACTATGCATACATTTACGTATATATATGTATATTTATGGAATTCCATAAATACCTGAGTTTCAGTGTATTTAAGAGTATCTCTATAATTCTCATTGATTAAAACTCATTACTGATCAGCTTATCCATCTCATTTGAGAAAAAAATCAAGAATAAATGTATTATTAAATAATCTATTAAAACAGGATAAAACTGAATTCCACCCTGCTCTTTATTTGACTTTTTTTTAGGAAAATGAAAAAGCACATTATATCATGCTGTCTGTAGGCTCAATTGTTTGCACATGACCTAAAGGTTTTCCAGTGCCCCCATAAGTAAACGTATTTTGTGTCAAATTTAAAAAACTTTTTTTATGAACTATTTTCAACTATCTTAGAATTTATGTTTATCATTTGATTCTTACATTCTTTCCAGAGCCAGAATGAAGGGTTGTGTGTGAACATCACCACAGCCTACAGAAATAACAACTCACCTCACTGTATTTTCTCCCAGGACATTCAAGAATAGAGTTGTGAATCAGACACAGACTTATTGGCCCAAATATTGTTAGCATCTGAACATCTCATCCTATGGGCACTGGTCCATCTATCACAAGTCAGCTTTCAGCCAGTCGGCTCCCAGTAGATATTGGTAGCTAGGTTTACTCTATCACAGATGCAAAACTTGGCTTTTCTCTCTTGTAAACTTAATGAGCTTCGTATTTGCCTGTTTCTCAAGCCTGCTACCTTTCTTCTGAATCACAACACAACCATCTGGTATATGAACCTATCCTCCAATCTTTGCATGATGTGCAGGCTTTCTGTGAGTAAACTGTCCCATCAACCAGATCGTCACCCAGACTTTTTCTCCACAGGCAGACAGCTCTGGTGTGGCCAAATTTTGCACAGGCAAGGTACTGGCTATGCAGGGCAACCAAATTTCTGTCAGCGAAAATGACACCATTGGGTTCATTTGGCAGTGACTCCGATGCAGCAGGGGTGAGGTGAAGAGCAATGGCATCACACTCTGCAGTTACAAAAGTAGCTCCCAAGGAGTGCCTCAAACAAACAAACAAACAAAAAAACAAACAAGGAGCACAGCAAACAGAATGGGCATACAGGTAATGGCACATCAGTAAGGTGACACAGGAAGTGTGCTGCCTCCCTGATACCCAGGTCAGGGATATTGTGAGGAGACTCCCTAGGCTGGTTCCCTTCCTGATATTTCTGGCTAGTAGCAATGAAGTTGCTGAGAGGAGCCATAGGACTATCAAAATGGACTTCAGGGTCTGAGGTGGTTAGTGGAAAGGGCAGGAGTACAGATGATGTATTCCTCTATCCCTTCCCTGGCAGCAAGAAATACTGAGGAGACCAGGAAAATCCACCTGATAAATATATGGCTAAGAGACTGGTGCCACCACAGGAATTTTCACTTTTTCCACCAAAGGACAGTCTACTGTACTGGCCTGATGGCTGCTGATGTGGTTCACCTATGTCAAATGAGGAAAATGGCCCAGGAACAGTCTGGGCTCATTAACATGCTTTAAACTAGGTATGAAGGGGGGAAGAGCAATATAGCAAGCCTGAGTAAAACAAAGTATGGGACAATATTGCTAAGTGAAATGGACTGAGGTATTCAACAGACTTTTTGCCTCAGTCTTCACCTGCAACTGCTCTACACACAGCCCTCAAGCAGATGGTTCAGAAAGTGGGAACAAGGGAAGCAGTTGCCCACCTGCTGTATGAAATTGCAACTGCATGGGGAACATGAACACCTACAAGCCCATGAGTCCCAGTGAGGTGCATCCCAGAGTCCTGAGGAAACTGGCTGACAGTCACCTGGCTGCTCTCAATATCTGAAGTCATGGCAGTCAAATGAAGTCCGTGGTGACTGGAAATAAGACGGTATCATATCCATTTTTAAGAAGGAAAACTGGGAACTGCTGACCTGTCAGTCTCACCTCTGCACCAGAAAAATCATGGATTCTTCTGGAAGCTATGCTAAGGTACATGGAAGACAGGGAGGTTATACAGGAGAACCAGGATGACTTCACAAAAGGCAGGTCCTGACTGACTAACATGTTTGCTTTATATGATAGCATAACTGCATCAATGGACAAGGGATGATCCAGTGATGTCATCTATGTGGACTTCAGGAAGGCCTTTGACATGGTACCCCATAACAGCCTTCTCTCCAAATTGGAAAGATAAAGATTTGATGGGTGGACTGTTGAATGGAAGAAGAACTGGCTACAAGATCAAATCCAGAGAGTAGTGTTCAGTGTCTCCATGTCTGGATGGAGGCTGGTGACAAGTGATGTCCCTCAGAGGTCAGTACTATGACCAATACTCTTTAATATCAGTGACATCAAAAGTGGGGTAGAGTGCTGATGACACTAAGCTGTGGAGTGCGGTCAACACACCAGAGGGACGGGATGCCATTAAGGACCATGGCAGGCTCAAGCAGTGGGTCCAGGAGAAATTTATGAAGTTCAACCAACCCAAGTGCAAGGTCTGCACCTGGGCTGTGGCAACCCTCACTACTAGTATAAGTTGGGTGATGTAAGGGTAAAGTACAGCCCTGCCTGAAAGGACCTGAGGGTACTAGCAGATGGCAAGCTGGACATGAGCCAGCAACTTGCCCTTGCAGCCCAGAAAGCCAGATGTAAGCTGGGCTGCATCAAACAAGCCTGGATAAGGGAGATCCTGTACTTCTGTTCTGTGCTGGTGAGAACTCACCTGGAGACCTGTGTCCGCATGTAGAGTGGACCTGTTGGATTGTGTCCAGTGGAGGGCCACAAAAATGATCCAAGGGATGGAAACCTCCCACCTATGGGATGTCTGTCTGAGTGAGCTAAGGCTGTTCATCCTGGAGAAGAGAAGGCTCTGGGGAGATCTGATAACGGCCTTTCATTGTGTAAAGAGGGGGCTAGAAGTAGGTAGTGGACTGACAAATGACCAAGTCTTTTTTCATATGTTCTTTTAAATTTGATTTTGGAAGGTGTTAGCTGAATAACAGTGTACTGCTCAGAGCAAGATTACAAAATATAAGGAAGAAAAGCAGAGCAGAAACTATAGCAGAATTAAATCATATACAACATCAAACTATGCTGAGGAAAATGAAAACAGTTACAAAGAGATATGAGGAAAATCCTTATTAAAAATAAATTTTAATAGTCCTCTACAACATAGCACCTCAACCAATTCGTAAAAAATAGGTGGACTGAAAGCAAGGGAAGTAGTCTCTTGGGAATAAACTCTTGTTGATTACTCTAAAGAAGAATCAGATTCTTGAGACATTCAGATTTTTCCCCTAACTTCTCTCTGTCAGTGGAGAAAGGTTAGAATGGTGAGGTGTTAAGATTGCTCAGCTGATTTCTCTGAATGTAGTAGGACAAAGAGGAGACAGAATACAATGTTTGCAGTTCCACCTTGGGTTTACTGTTTTGGAAAAGATCATGAAAAGCAATCATTCAATTAATTAAATGTTTTATAGTATACATTATAGAAACTCGGAGATACCTTTTCTTTCTGATAGTGAATTCAGAGAAGCTCAAATGTATCTTGCTTCCCAAAAAACTGGTTGCTTTCAAAAGATTTGGTATCTAAAGATACCTAATTCCGTTATTTAAATCTACATGAAGAATTCATTTGACCACAAGCTGAATATTTCTGGCTTTCAGAGATAGCATTCAGGTATGGAAAACTTCAGGCTACCATACTAGCTTCTGAGACAAGAAGGGATCTGTCAACAAAATCCAGAAGTACATGAAGAAGTTCCTCTTCCTCTAACTCTTCTTCCCACAGGGCTTTTGTAGGTGCATGTATTCATCTGTATGTATTTGGAGAACACTTGTACAACACAGCAATGTACCAACCTATTTTGCAAATCTGAAATTGCAACCTTTCTGAATGTCATTATTCATGTTTAACTTTCACCTTAACACAGATAGATTGAAGGTCAGAATTAAGATCACAAGTGCTCCTCACTGAAAAAAAAGAATCTGTAATTTTTTTCTTGTGCAAAGGCTTTCCTCTGAATCTCATTATTCTATGTGTAATCTAAATACAGAGAAAATTTCTGTTGTGATTTCACAGTGATACATAGCTCGGCTCCACTACACTGCTTTCTCACTCCTCAGTGGATTAAGGGGACAATGTATGCTTTTCAGCCTTTTTCAAGGCTCATGGGTTGAGATAAGGCCAGGGAGATATCTCACCAGTTACCATCAACCCTCAGCGTAAGGGAGGTTTATGTAATTTATTGGCTGTTGATAAGAGATTAGAGCAGTGGAAACTAAAAATTGCTTCTCCCCACTCACTTCTACCTCCTCCTCCTGAGTAGTTCAAGGGAATGGCATGAGGAGGGAGGAATGGGGACTGCAGTCAGACCGTAACTCTCCATCTCTCCTTGTGCCCGGTGCAGGTGTCTCCCAGGGCAGCCATCCTTCCCCAGCTCCGCAGTGAGGGGCCCATCCCTTGAGCAGCAGCAGGCCCTCGTGGAGTGGCTGGAGGGCACTGCTATGACACAGGGCACAGCTGGGTACTGTTACCTAAAGCCTTCACATAAACCTAAAACATTGTATTAGGAACAAGTTTTATACAAAGAGCACATCTTGACAGGCAGCATATTTGCGTCTTTCTGGGCATTCAGAATGTTAACTGTTCTGAAAATATACATATATATTAATCCAATAGCATCCAGATAAATCTGGTCAGCGCTGATAGTCCAGTCCTTCTTTTCTTTCTTTCTTTCTTTGTTTTCATAGTTAGCATGTTTAAAGCTCTGTAGGAATTTCAGCAACTGGTGAAAATAATTCCATAATTGATCCAGATCGTAGTTAATAAGAAATGCAATGAACGCTTATAACCATGAAAGCAGAAATCTAAATGGTATAAATAAGTGGCTTTTTAAAAGGGTAAAAGCACACATCAAATTAAAAGCAGTTTTCTAGAATCCAAACAGATTAAGAGAATTTTAAAAAGTAGTGCTTATTAATTTTCTGCAGAAGATTGCAGTATGCTGAATTATCTTTAAGAGAGTGAGCATGACATAAGTATTCATTTTCATGATATTTAAATGACTTCATTAAACTTGGACAAAAGATCTTACACAACTTTTTTAACATCAGTGGATACTTCAGAATAAAGGAAAAAGTATAAGTTTATAAACCAGCTGCAGACTGATATTGCAATTGTTTTTCTTGATTTCATTTTCCTTCCAAATACTACAGTTGGTTTCCTCTGTTGATGCAATACGCTGAGAATTTATGAAATTCATGTCAAGGCTGAAACAAAATCCAGTGCTTTGCCCCAGAGCATATCACCAAAAATGCCATCTCAGTTGATGGCATTAGAACAAGATTCTGCCTGAAGGACAACTATAATATTGGAGCTGACACATTTTAATAATGAAGAAATAGTTCTTTAGACTGCCTTAAAATGATAACGTCACTTTTAAAACTGCATACAAACTGAAGGAGTGAGATCCAAAGTAATTTTGTCTGTGTTTGGTATTGAAAAGTTTCAAAAGTGTCATTGCCTAGGAGGTTGATGAGCACTATCATCTCTTTCTGAAGCCTTGAGGAAAGATAAGTGGATATGCAGTCCTTGAAGTACTACTACCACATTGTAGATATAATATAGAGACAACTCTTAAACCTGTTTTTTACCTGCTGTAGGGAACCTGCCACATGGTGTAGGGAACCTGCTTTGGCAGGGGGGCTAGACTCGATCTCTTGAGGTCCCTTCCAACCCCTATGATTCTATGATTCTATGATTCTGTGTGAATATTTGTCAATACTTTCCTGAGCAAAGGTAATTATATGTTGCATTGCTATTTTAATAAATATTGACAATAAACCATTATCTCGTACATTCATTTGCAAACAGTACTCCCCAAGATTACAAGATGGAGGAAAGTACATAAGGAAATATCGCTGACGTCATGTATATCTAACATAAACTAACCTCCACTGTCAGTTACAGCTAAGGTAGATCCAGACTGCAGTAACATCACTTTTATTTCCGTAATGAGATATTATAAATATTCTTACTGTGATAAAGTGGGACAGCATCATTACTGTGTTGCTACTCAGAATGTCTACATGTTCTTTATTGTGAATTTAATTGACAGAGAAGGCAATAGTCAGGTCTAGAAGCAAGATCTTCTCTCTCCATATTCTACAAGTGACTCAGTGCGTGCAAGTTCTAATCAGTGTTATAAACCAACAAATCAATAGTTTAGGAAACAAGAAAGTAAGATGTCAAGTCCTCTGTGCTCCATACAGTCGAGAGTATAACTCTTGTGGTTTTGTTTTCTTTCTGTTTTTCTTTTTTTCTGGTTTTTTTTGGTTTTTTTTTTTTTCTTTTGTCCAGAAATTAGATGTAGGTAAAATCATAAACATTTTAATTAAGATTTACTTTACATCTGATTTCCAAGAAATGCATAATAGAAACATTTAACTTGAAATATATCTTGAAGTGATTTCTTAGTTCTTCTCTACTAACAAATGGCTCAGAATTCAGTCAGTAGCTGATATAAAACTAACTGCATTCTTTCAATAATACTTTCTGTTATCTTGATAAGCACAGCTAATTACTTACCACAGAATAGTGCATCCCTTTGTTCTTTAGCAAGGAATCATTTTATGAAGGCTGTATTTAGTTTCTGTCTCATCATTGCTCGTTTAATCCAGGAAATATGGGCAGAGAAACATGCAATGCACTCTAAAACTTAATTTCTGAAGCATCTCAGCTGCCACATTCATATAATGAAATCACTGTTAATAGGAAACGGAGATTAATTTCATTTGAAGTCCTGTTCATTTCTGCACTGGAATCTTCAAATGGTGATTGCTACTACAACTCATCTGTGTGTATGCAAACAGTACTTTCTTAAAAATGAGAATGATACAAAATACCATTGATGTTAGCACTCGAAGTGTCCAGTAAATCACACTTGTGCATACTTCTGACCATGCCCCCAGCTCCAACAGTTCAGTCTAAATAATGACGGATTTCGACTTCTCACTGGAAATAGGTCAATGTTGAATAAACAGACCATTTTATATAGCTACTATGCAACTGTGATTATTTTAGGAACTTAAGCTTTTCAGTTACAAGCTACTTTGTACAGGTGTTATTTTTTTTTGTTTTTTACAACATCCAGACCTTGATCAAAGCCTTTTGGAACTAGTAAATTATAACTATTAATATCAATAATAATAATAATGATATGATAACCAGAAGCATTATTTGGCTATACATTACATTAAATAGAAGAGTGAGTGGAGAAGTAAGTATATCGAACTACAGTGATTTTCCTTACAAATGTAGAAGATGAGAAAAATCTGGAAACTCTTGATAAGTGCTGAGTTATCATACAGGATAAATCACAAAAAAAACCAACACAAAAAAAACAACACTAGACTGCACTAGTCCTAGAATAATTTCAGCCTATTTACATTTAATACTGCATAAGGAATTAGTGCAGTTAACTTTGAATAATGTATGCCATTCTGGTCACCTCACTAGTGAGTAAGGTTCAGTGTAAGAAAAAGGAGATTAATATTAAACTATTTAAGGTGGTATCATAAAGGTTTCCAGATTTGGAAAATAAAAAAGGGAGATTTTCAGGCAGAAAATAAGAATTTTTATGTGAACAGAAAAGGAAACTATTGCTGCAATGTGTGGTAAATAATGAAACATGGACAGATTTTTTATGGCAGAAAGTAAAACAGATGTTTTGGGACAGGGAAAGTAGCAAGAAGCTCACTAAGAAACAGTCTTTCACTTTGATCATAGTTTCTAGAATTTGACACCACTTGACAAGTATTATGTGGCCTTGGAAGAATACAGGGCCGCGGACCATAATTGCAGAGATGGGATCAGAAAAGCCAAAATGCAGAGGGAGCTGAACTTAATGAAGGATGTGAAAAATAACAGCAATGGATTCTGTAGATATGAGGGCTGCTCCAAATGTAATGCCTTCTATTTCATGATGTTGGCCCACAGTGTCAGGGCAGATGGTGGTGCAGCAGTCGAGGTTGAACCTTCCTGCCAATATGCCGTTACATTTCAGTGCTCTGTGGCAGATGACAGCAGAAGGGCAGCCTGACAGAATGACATCTGACGCAGAAATATGTATGAAACAAAGGTGTGTCACCAAATTCCTTCATGCAGAAAAAATAGTTCCAGTTGACATTCATTGGTGCTTGCTGAATGTTTTATGGAGACCAAAGAGTGGATGTGAGCACACTGATATGGTAGGTGGTGTGTTTCAGCAGTGACAACACTGATATGTGAAAAACAAGCTGTGTTCCAGATGGCCATGCACAGCTGTCACAACATGAAATGAAGAGCATCTTGATCAACTCATTTGCAAAAATCAGCGGATTACAATCAGGGAACTATACATGGAGCTGAATATTGGCTTCACTGCATTGGAAATGATAGTGGCAACATTGGAGTATTACAAAGTTTGTGCCAGGTCCCATGAGTGCTCATACAGGAACAGAAAGAGCATGATATGCAAGTTTGCCAGGACCTATTGAACCAGTGTGAGGCTGAAGATGACATTTTTCTGGATTACAATGTTACTGTTGAGGAGGCTTGTCAACAGTAGGAGACAGAGACAAAACAGCATTTCATGGAGTGGTGGCATGTGAATTCCCCAAAATCAAGACTCTCAGATGAAGTGATATCCAGTATCATTTCGGACAGGAGAGGGATGATCCTTCTGGATTTCCCAGAATCCACACAAACCATCAACTCTGACCTTTTCATCACAATGTTGACTAAGCTGATGGCTCCAACTTCCGGAGTCAGACTAGAGAGGAAGACAACCTTTCTCCTGCAAAGCAATAAAACCAGGCTCAATACTAGTTTGAAGACTTTGAAGCACATTGCCAGTCTTGGCTGTGCTATACTATCACACCCAATTTACAGTCTGGATTTGATGCCTTCTGACTTCCATATGTTGGGGCTGTAGAAAGATGGACTGCATGGACAAAGTTTTCCTAGCAAGAATACTATCATAGCTGCAGTGAAACAGTGGCTCACCTTTGCTGTTGCAGATTTTTACAGGCAAAGCATGCAGACTTCTTTTTCATTGCTGAGGAAAATGTGTTGCTAATGTTGATGACTATGTTGAAAAGCAGTGTTTTGTAGCTTAGAATTTTCCTCTATCAAATTAAGTTATTATGTTCTTTATATCTATTTTAGTTTCCTTGCAGGAAACTGAAGTTCTATAGGAGGCATCAATTTTGGAGCAATTTGTGTACACTGGTCAAAACAGACAGGCCAAGGAGAGTGAACCCCCTTTGGTAAATGAGAAGGGGGAACTGGTTTCAACAGAGATGGAGCAGGTGGAGGAATTCAATGAGTTCTTTGCCTAAGTCTTCGTTGGAAGTCAGGATTCCAACACCTCTAATATCCCTGAACCTCTATGCAGGGGTCAGAGGAGAAAAATCCCTCCCATTGTAAGAGAAGAACAAGCCCAAGACTGTCTCATGAGACTGAATGCATTTAAATCTAGGGGACCAGATGACATGCATCCCAGAGTTCTGAAGGAAATGGCTTGTCTTCTCAAGCCATTCTTCATCATATTGGAAAAGTCATGGCTGTCAGGAGAACTCCCCAGTATTTGGAAAAAGGAAAACATCAGTCCCGTTTTTAAGAAAGGGAGAAAGTAAGACTTGGGGAACAACAGTCCAGTGAGCCTCACCTCTGCTCCTGCACCACTTCCTCCTGGAAGCTATGTTAAGGCAGATACAAGATGAGGAGATGACCTGAGACAGGCAGCATGGCTTCACAAAGGTCAGATCAGGTCACATGAACCTCATGAGATTCAATAAGGCCAAGTGCAAGATGTTGCATTTGGGTCTTGGCAATCCCAGATGTGTGTACAGTGTGGGAGAAGAACTCCTTGAGAGCAGCCCTACAAAGAAGTACTTGGGGATCCTGATGGATGAAAAGCTGGACGTGAGCCAGCCCTGTGTGCTCGGAGCCCAAAAGACCAACTGTATCCTAGGCTGCATCAAACGATGCATGGCCCATGGGGTGAAGGAGGCAATTGCCTCCCTCTACTCTGCCCTCATAAGTCTCCACCTGCAGTAGTGTATCCAAGCCCCCAGAACAGTGGGGAGATGTTGAGCTGTTGCAGCAGAGTAGAGCCATGAAGATGATCAGAGGCCTGAAGCACCTCTCTTATGAAGACAGGTTGAGGGAGTTGGGTTTGTTTGGTTTGGAGAAGAGAATATGCTTGGGAGACCCCATTGTGGCCTTCTAGTACTCAAAAGGAGCTCATAAACAGGTGGGATACGACTTTTTGCATGTTATGACAGTGAAAGAACAAGGGGGATGTCTTTAAACAAAAAGAGAATAGACTTTGATTAGTTGCTACCAGTACAGGTTTTTTTTTCAGAGGGTGGTGAGGCACTGGCACAAACTGCCCAGAGAAGCTGTGGGTAGATTTCCTGAATTTAAAACTGGAAGCTAATCACATTGAACATTGCAAATGGTGTAAATGTTCTGATCTAAATACAGACCTTGATCCCAGTAGAATTAGGTATTCAACAGTTCTGTGGCAGAAATTCACACCATCATTAAGTGCTGCTGTACCAGACATGCTAGAACTCCAGAATGAACTGGAGTCAAAGGCATCCAGGTGGTATGCCACAACTGACACTGCCAATGTATTCATTTCCATCCCTTTGGCTGCAGAGTAACAAGCACAGTTTACTTTTATTTGGAGGGGTATCTTGCGTACCTGGAACTGTTTGCCCCAGGGATGTAAACACAGCCCAACCATTTGCCATGGACTGATTCAGGCTATTCTAGAACAGGGTGGAGCTCCTGGACATCTGCAGTACACTGATGATATTACTGAGTGGGGAAATATAGCAGAGGAAGTTTCAAGAAAGGAAAGAAAATAATCCAAACGCTTCTTCTGGTATCACTGTTAAGTGAAGTAAAAGACCAGCAGAGGAAATTCAGATGGAGACATGTTCCTTTCAGCAGTGTTCAGTGCCATGACAAGAAGCAATGGGCATAAACTGGAATACAGGATGTTCCCTCTGAACACTGGAAAGCACTGTGCTGTGCAGATGATGGATCACTGGCACAGGTTGCCCAGAGATTATGCAAAATCTCCTCCTTTGACATATTTGAAAGACATCTGGAGACAGTCTTGGGCAACTTGCCCTAGATGTTCATGCTTGAACACAGAAGTTGGACCTGATGATATCCAGAGGTTCTGTCCAATGTCAACCATTTTGTGATTCTATGGGATTCTACAAATGCTTACTTAACTTTGGATCTTTCCAGGTAAATGTGTATTTTACACATTTTTATAATGCCCAGTTCTGAATGCAGAGGAAAATCCTTTACTGATGGTAATGTTTCAGTTTCCTTTATCAAAAACATTTTAAGGTACATAGAAAATGCAATGGTTTTGCAAAGACTAGGCTGACCAGAGGATCAGAGAAATGTAAGACTGGTTTCACTATCAGAGAAAATACCAGAAGGACAATCAGGAATACAACTGAAGGGCACTTAGGGAGGCAAGGTTAGATTAAAGATAGTCGCAAAGTGGTCTCAGAAAAGCTTTTGCTTGTGTAATAATTCTCACAGAATCTTTTGAAGAGCTAATACAAAGAGTTAGAAGGGGAAAAGCAGAGGATATAATTTACCACCATTTTAAGAACACTTTCAATGCAGTACAGCACGCAAAAGACTCATCTACAAGGTTAGCAGAACTGATCTGAAGAAGCAAGCTCTCTGAGTGCAAAACTGATTGAGAGTTGAAAACAGATGGTCCTGAAGAGTGAAAACACATGAGAATACGTGGGTGAAGGCTGCAAGTGGTCAGCCACAAAGTTAAGGGCTGAATTTTACTCAATTTATCTCCCACTGACCTAGAACAAAAGAACATTAAGAAAGGCAATATAAAATGTACATGACAGAAAACCAAAAGGAGGCATGAATTAATTCTAAAGATTAGAATAGAACAGAATCTGTTGAAAAGGCAGAAAATTATGCTTAATGCTATTTATCTGAGGGGCAATGCAAATGCACTGTGAAATAAATGTGTGCATGTATATACATAAACATGTACAATTTTTGAAATGTGTACTGTGTTCTTTTCCTGTATGCTTTTTCCATCACTGGTTTATTTCAAGTAACAGTTTTCAGAAGGTACCGCTTAGCTGGGCGATGATCATTCACAAAGATGACAAGGGATATATACTTAACTCTCCTCTACAGTAATGCAGTACATTCCTCCAGTCTTTTATCAATAGCTTTCAAGTTCTTTATAAGGCAAAGCTCCTCCTTTTGCCTTTGTAATCAGCGAGCTCAATACTTTCCTAGATTGTGGGTAGAATTCTCAACTTTGCCACAGAATGATTAAATGATTCTCCTGAATTTACTCAGGCCTCCTGAATGACGTACACTTCTTTTAGGAACTTGATTCATACCAATTCTTTGAAAGATGTCATAGAGACATTATTTCAGTTTTTGAGTGGAATTATTTTGGTATGAGAAAATATTTCCTCTGGTTCAGAAGGATGCTACCTATGCATTATTTTGTCGTAAGCAGTCAGCAACAACTCTCACCTAAAATGTTAGGTCACAAATTTATTCTTTTTCTTCCTCATGAAAAAAGCATACAGAGGCATCCCTTGTTGGACACTTTTATTTACAAGAAAACCAAAAATATGTACAAATTAGACGAACATTCTCAATTGCTTATTATCTTGCCATTAATCCTTCAACGTTTAACTTCTTCATATTTATTTTAAGTAGATAGTATATCACAAAATTCCTATACTTTCAGTAATTAATCACCCACATATCCTTCCAATGATGCCAGTATGGACTGTTGAGTCAGATTATACTATCTCAGGTAAATTACAGTTCAGGGATTGACTTGTAACTCATGTGCATGTATGTGCATGGACATTTTTTCTTTTTGAAACAAGTATGAGATTCCCTAGATTTACTTCAGGCATTATTACTTTTTTCCCTCAAGCATATCCTACATTTGGTAAACACTTTAACAAAACACTGTGTGCTACACTTTTAGAAATGTCTGTGATTTTCTCCCTACACCAAATACTCCTCTTTGCTTTCATGCTTTTACAATATTGCAGTAACACAGCCCAGTTCTGTCATGTAGTTACCCAGTCTCTCTTATCTTCTTTAGTAAAAACTGATTGCCTTTTCTTTTCTCCCTCATCTCATAAATAACCTCATATGTTGGCCACAGGGGGTAGAGCTATTAGCCTTAATCAGTCTTTGTTGATTAATCTGTTAAAACTTCTTCAGCAAGTTATGTGAAAAAACAAAACCTTTCGATCAATAAATTAATGCATTAGAGTATTAACTGAAATACTTATATTCAAATGCCCTTTCCAGCTTTTCAGTTCCTTAGCTGAATGAATGCAGATAACTTGAAGAGGCCTATTCTTCTCACTGAATAAGTAGAAAAAAAGAATCATGTTAGGAAGATACAACTTCAGATAACATCACAGTGTGGATTCAAAATTCACATCCCATACCTCATTTTTTTATTAATGGGAGTCTGCATTTCAGCATTCAAGAGAACCATCCCAGTATGCCTGCCTGCATAGCAGATAGATAACTACTGATCTGATATGATGTGAAACTCCTTTTCCCTTCTTGAAAACCATGTATAAAGTGCCACTAGCTAACAAAACATTTATTTTATGCCAGCACATGTGTATTGCAAAAGATACTTCTACAAATGTTACGTTTGAAACAAATGCTTCTGGACCCTTATTAGTCTCTCACTGAGATTAGACACAACAATAGCCATACTAAGAATGATAATCTTTCTTGTGTAGATAGAAGTAAAACAGCGCAGAGTTAGGATTCAGCTTTTTCCTTCAGGTCTGCAAAAACATGTACCTTCCTTATTCAGATTAGAATCTGGTTGACACTTGCATAACGTCAGGAGGCTGGACAGGCAGTGTTGATTAGTGATGCACCAAATTACCGATCATCATGGCTTCTCAAGCTAACAAGGTATTTCAAAGATGATCCTGACCCTGAATCATAGGCTCACACTCCTGTCTTGACCTCAGCCCATGCCAATCCCTGGGAAGGTTATTGATACACAAAACTGGAGATGCCTTCAGCTGATGCCATGGACTTTCCCTGGCTGGTAATTCCCTGTCCTGGCTACTCCATGGGGAGTTCTCACTGGTCCTGGCTCCCAGGCCTAAGAGAGCAGTTGGACTACTCTGCACTCCAAAGCAAATGCAATCATCAACACAACAAATGCATTAACTCCTTCTGTTTAATTTTTTAATAAACATTTCTACAAGTGTTCATCAGCACACAATTTATTGAATTCTTACACATACTTATTAATCCTCTTCACAGGTATATCACCTCTTATGATATGATATACTGATATTTACACATACAAGATAGGGAAGGAATGTGAGAAACCAAACTAAATCAGCCTAGATCCACAAGCAGAGCCAAGTGCCTAATCCTCAAATACACTCAAACTCAAATCCAAAACTGAGGTACTGGTACTCCATCTCTTTGAAGGTCAGAACTTTTTCTATCCACTAACTTCACCTAAATGTTTCCAAGATCAGCTTACTTGCTGACAGTGCTAGAGACATTAGTGCCTAAGCCCTTCCAGAAAGCTAAATGTGGCATTTTCCCATACTCTTCACCCACAAGACCATTCTAATATACTCAGATGCCCTAAAATACGTCTAGAAGATCTGGACAGCTCAGATTTTCATGATGTGGTAACATTAGCACCAAGGATTGAAGGGGATTGAAGGGGAATTCCAGCCATTCTGACAGGAACCTGAATGAACATGTCTCAGCTTCCAAGATAATTCCCTAATTACATTGTTATTTGGTACTTTTTGAATGGGTCAAGTCTCTCCTCTATTAGCTCATGTACGAATAAAGTCTTTGTCTCTGAACGGTAGGAAATACTGTGAATAATGAACAGCCTCCTCTTGTGAAATGCACGCAAAGTGATTTGTCTGTAGTCAACCAAAAAAGCTGTTATTTTTAGGAAATAAAATAAGATGCTCTGAATAACACATACAAAAATTCATTTTCTGGACTTCATTTCTAGCTGCTGGTAGAAGTAATAATCTCATATTTATGAAACCATTCATGTTTTTTTTTTTTTTTTCATTTATAGTAGCCTTCAACTTTCATTTTCTTAAATGCCTTTTCTCATCTCCTGTGAAGGAAGATGAAGCTAATCTCCCGTTCTCCCTTCTATTTTGTCTCATTTGAAGGCAAGCAATTCTTCAGTCTTCCAGATTACCTCCAGAGAACAGTTCCCATGGTAGCAGACAACACCTGTGCTACCAAGGTAATTTACTTGTTTGTAATTTCGTTGGAGATGTTTCCTCTAAGACAATGATTTTCTGTAATAAGTTTAATAAGTGATTTGGCTTTGCTCTTTATTAGGCCCTTAATTTCAGAAACTATATAATACAATTCCACTCATACAAAAGGGAGGAAAGAGGGCCTGAGGAACTACAGGCCAGTAAGCCTCACGTCTGTGCCTGAGAAGGTTATGGAACAGATAAGATTTACATGGAATATGTCTTAAGGCACATGAGGGATGAGAAGGTGATCTGAGACAGCCAGCACAACTTCACCAAGGGAATGATGTGCCGGATCAGTCTAGTGGCCTTCAGTGGTGGAGTGGACAAAGAAAAGACAAACTATGTCATCTACCTGGACTTGTGCAAGGCCTTTGATATGGTCCTTCATCACATCATTATCTCTAAATTGGAGAGATATGAATTGGAGGAGTGGACTGTTCAGCGGATAAAGAGTTTGTTGGAATGTCATGGATTGTGGTCAGTGGCTCCAGTTCCAGGTGGAGGCCAGTAATGTGCACTGTATTACAGGGGTCCTTTTTGGGAAAGGTACTTTTTAATATTTTTATCAATGGCATAAATGTTGTGATCAAATTTACTCTCAACAAGTTTGCTAATGACACTAAGCTGAGTGGTACAATTGATATGACAGGGAAGGGATGACATCCACAGGGATCTTGATGAATTTGAGAGGTGAGCCCATGTGAACCTAATGAGGCTCCACAAGGTTTTGCACTTGTGTCAGGGTAATCCCAGGTATGTATACAGACTAGGAGAACAAGAACTCCTTAAAAGTAGCCCTGTTGAGTCCTGATTAAAGAAAAAAATAACATGAGGCAGCAGTGAGTGCATGTACCCTAAACTGTATCCTGGTCTGCATCAGAAGAAGGCTGTCCAACAGGGCAAGGGAGGTGATTGTCCATTTCTATGCTTCCTTTCTGAGGCCCCATCTGGAGTATTGCACCCAGGTCTGGGGCCCTTAACATCAGAAAGTTGCGGAGCTTTTGGAGAAGGTCCAGGGGAGGGCCACAAAGATGAGCAGAGTGTTGGAACACTTCTCCTGTAAAGAAGGGCTGAATAAGATAAGCTTCTTCAGTCTGGAGAATTCTTCAAGGTGGCCTCATTACTGCCTTCTAGTTTTTAAAAGGAGATTATAAACAGGAGGGAAAATTTTTACATGGGTAGATAGTGATAGGACAAGGCACAATGATTTTAAACAGAAGGAAATAGATTTCGGGGGGAAGATTTTCACTGAGAGGATGGTCAGTTGTTGGAACAGGCTGCCCAGAGAGGTTGTGGATTCTCCATCCCTGAAGGTGTTCAAGGCCAGATTTCATGATGCCCTGGGCAATCTGAGCCAGTACATGATCTAGCAGTTGTCAACCCTGCCTGCAACAAGGGGACTGGAACTTGATTTTCCATAAAGTGTCTTCCAACCCAAACCATTCTATGATTCTACCATTCTACGATTCCATGATAAAGACTTGACATCTTCATGCCGTGAAGCCCTTCTAAAAAAAAAAAAAGATGCTGATTTTATGGATAATAACAAGAGAACTTCTGAATTTCTAGTATACAGAGAAGTCTTTTCTTTTTTCTCTTTTTTTCTTTTACTTTTTCTTTGATGAAAGAAAAAAAAAATCCAGGGTATGTATAATTCTTCTTTCCTTCACCACATTCAAGTTGGTTTTTTTCCATCTTCATTTTGTGATTTGATGTTTACCCTTCAAAAGTTTCTTAAACACAAACTGGGAAAAATAAACCCTACAGAATCTTCCTACTAGAAGTAAATATTTTGAGAACTGAAATACAGAACCTACTTTACTACCTAGAACATTACGGTTCTCTCTTTTGTCCCTTAAAGGATAAGTAGACAAGATAATTTTCTTTAAGAGAGAATGTTTGTGTTATTAGCTAGTGGTGTTATTTGGCTAGTATCAAAGAACAAGATTATATTGTTATAATAAAATTAAAGCAATACTTAGGCTGCTATAGCATGAATTGTGTGGCCATTAAGAGGATATTCTGTTAATCCTGCTTTGTCACAGACCTAAAGGTCCCTAACTAAAGAAAGATCCTGGAATGGAACAATTTATTCTGACAGTTTTAAGGGAAGTGATATTTGCAGCTACAGACACAAATTATTTTGTAGAGAGAGCTGACCCTATTAGTTTATCTTGTTTTGCAAAGACTTGTTTAACAAGCAGGTGTTCCTCTTGGGCTCTGTATCGTGTGTTGGCCATGCAGATACAGTGTTCAAATGGGAAAAAACACTGCATTTTCTGGAGAGGATAAAAACAGGAGAGAGGCTGTGGTGGGAGAGGAAAAGTTCTCTTTGAGGCAGGGGACACCTTGCTGGCACTACAGATCAAATCCACCACTGGCATGTTCCTTCTCCCTGTCCTCAGATTTTCACCATCTCCTAAGTGTCAGTAAGTAATACTGCACTTGCTTACTGGGATCGTCTGAAATAGATGCCTGTGTGTGTGTGTGTTTATACTCAATAAAACTTGTAACCCTATGTGCTGCTCTGAGTGTGTAGTTTGCTTGCCTCCTCTCCTGAGACATCCTTTTTCTTGGATCCAGATCATACAGTCACCAAAGTTGGAAATGACCTCCAAAATCACCCAGTCCAACCGCCCACCTACCACCAATATTTCCCCACTAAACCCTGAAAGATCTGATGTAAACCATTAATCATGTTTGAAGCACTGGAAGTGTCTGCCCGGAGAGGTCGTGAATGCCCCATCCCTGGGGCAAGTCCAGGCTTGGTGAGTTACTTGGTCATCTGTTCAAGTGGTTGGCATCCCCATGGCACAGGGGTTGAAACTAGATGTTAAGTGTTATGCTGTTAACCACAGCTGTTCATGCAATGTTCAAAAATGAGCATAAATATTAAGAAGAAGCACTCTGAATATCTGTGCAGAGGACTGTTTTATGGACCTACCTCATTTTATTTCAGTACATGGTATTGTTCTGATTTTAATGTGGAAATGTTCATTATGATTCTTAATTTCTGCATAAACAAACCTCTAATTTACTGCTGTATTTATAGAAATACTGACTGGAGATTTACCTACCAGAGTTAACAGGTACTAATTAATCTCTGGCTAATCTCCATCTAACCTGGAAATTAAATTTATCCACTAAAGATTCCCTCTTTATGCCTGTGTGATAGAGAATCATAGAATCACAGAATCCTTAGAGTTGGGAGGGACCTTTAAAAGATATCTAGTCCAGCTCCCCTACAGTAATCAGGGATATCCACAGCTAGATCAGCTTGTTCAGAGTCCTGTCCAGGCTGGCCTTGAAAGTCTCCAAGGATGTGGCATCTACCACAACACTGAGCAACCTAATCCAGTGCTTAACCACCATCATTATAAGACTTTTTTGTCATATCCAACATAAATGTACCCTCTTTAAATTTGAAATAATTTTCCTTTGTCTTCTCACAATAGACCCTGCTGAAGAGTCTCTACTTTTCTTTCTTATATCCCCCCCTGTTAGATACTGAAAGACTGCTAACAAGTCACCTTGGAGCATTCTCTTCACCCAGTTGAGCAGCTCCAGCTGTTCCATTCCTTGGAGTGTATTTGTGGCCCACCTCTGGACATGCTCCAACAGGTTTATGTCTCTCCTGTACTGAGGACTTTATATATGGATGAAGGTCTCCAGGTCTCTTGACCTGGGTCTGTTGACCATAGCCCGCAGCATGGTGTCATCAGCAAACTTGCTGAGAGTGCACTCAGTCCCACTGTTGATGTAACTGATGAAGATAGTAAAGAGTATTGGTCCCAGTGCTGACTTCTGAGGGACATCACTTGTCAACAGTCTCCATTCAGACATGGAGACACTGAACACTGCTCTCTGGATTTGATCTTGCAGCCAGTTCTTCGATTCAACAGTCCACCCACCAAATCTTTATCTTTCCAATTTGGAGGGAAGGCTGTTATGGGGTACCATGTCAAAGGCCTTCCTGAAGTCCAGATAGATGACATCAGTGAATCTTCCCTTATCTATTGATGCAGTTATGCCATCATAGAAGGCCAGTAGGTTGGTCAGGCAGGATCTGCCCGTTGTGAAGCCATGCTGATTCTCCTGTGTCACCTCCCAGTCTTCCATTTACACAGCTTCCAGAAGAATCTACTCCATGATTTTTCTGGTGCAGAGGTGAGTCTGACAGGTCAGCAGTTACCAGGATCATCCTTCTTAAAAATGGGTGTCATGTTGCCTTCCTTTCCAGTCACCAGGGACTTCATCTGACTGCCAAGACTTTTAAAATATCATCAAATGTGGCTTGGCAACTACATCACGTAATTTCCTCAGGACTCTGGAATACATCTCATCAGAGCCCTTAGACCTATAGATGTTCACATTCATCTGATGGTCATGAACATGATCTTCACTTACAGTGGGAGGGATGTTGCATCCCCAGTCCCCTTCTTCCAAACCAATCACGTGAGGGCTGTGAGATGAGTACTTATCAAAGAAGACCAAGACAAAGAAGTTGCTGAGTACCCCAGTTTTCTCCTTGTCTGTTGTTACCATCTTGTCTATGTCAGATGCATCAGAAACGTGGTTATTGTGAACAACCATGTCTCTTTGCCTGTACTCTTTAGAGTACTTCATAGTTTTGGTGCCTGGTAGTGAAAAATAACCTAGCTCTCCACACAGTTGTAACTATAGAAATACTTACTTGTAGAGGAATTAACTGGATTTATTTTACCCATACTTATTTAAAATCATTTTACATTTATGCATCTCTTTACCTCTGGTTAAATTAGACAAACTGAATAATCTAAAATATCAGCATAGAAGTATTTCTAGTTTACTTGATACAGGCAGAAAACAAAGCTCTCAAAACTGGTCATCTTTCACCAGTCAGTCCAAGCATTTCCTGATTGGACTGGAAATTTTGACACTGGTCCTGACTCACTACATTTCATAAGTGTTTGTTGCCTTTGTTTCTAAACTTCAACAATTAGTTAATAATTGAAGAGAAAAAAAAAATATTCAGAACCTAGCCTTTCTGGTACATCTGTTCAAGCAAATCTGTATCTTACGCTTCACTGACTTTCCATTTATATGTATTTCAGGTATACCCTAAGAATTACTTATTAGCTCTGTTCAATTTACTAAAACAATTTTTGCTTTTTTTGATGTTATAAACACATATCCACATATTTCCACCATTATCTTACGTGCAGATATATATGAAACCTTCACAACAGATTTACGTTACTTTTCATAAAGTCCTCTCAGTACACCTATAAATCCAAACTTTTAAATTTCATTAAAGAATTCTTTCATGTACTTGCATGTCTATATGCAACTGTATGTTGTTTTTTTTTTTTTTTTTTTTTTAATAACAGTTCTCAGCTCAGCACAATACAATCTTAAAACGAGATCACAATGTAAGCAATACATGGTTACTTAATTTTTCATTTATTCATCGGAAATATCAATTGAAAAACAGTAACACTACTGGAACTCTCCAAAACTAACTGAAAGACTACTGAGTGATACTGCCTCGATTTGACTTACTATTTTTAGTTTCTCTGCCTTCATCTACAGATAAATGCAAAATTTTTGATTCTTGTTTTCTTTCATCATTCTTTGTTTCTTTCTTTAAATCATGACATTAAATATTTTCTTCCAATTTACAGCTGTACAGCTGTCTGTGGAATTTGCCATGTTATGAGAAAGACAAGAATGAATATTCAAACCAGAATATTACTATTGCAATGCCTACTGAATATGTTTCAGGTTTTAAGGAAAACAACTATTTACAAACATCTTTAGGAATCTGCCCCAAAGCAGGAAATTTCTGAGTGAAGAGGAGTGTGGGATGATAGGGGAAGTCTGCTGTTCCACTGGCAGTTGTAGAGGAACACAAATCACTGCAATATTTTGAGCCAAGGCCCTTGCCTGCCAAGTCCTGTTCAGCAATATTCAGCGACCTGAAAGAAGTCTCTAGATTTGATGTCAGTGTAACAGACCCTGTAGTTGCTCCAACTCCTGTAGAAGGCTTGCAATTCAGAGAACAAATCTGTGCCAGTACTGGTCACCCCTAGAGAGAAGAGAAAAAAATGGCAACAAAAGTCAGCTCAGTTGGGGAGAATAGAACCTGTTTAAATGAGGACAGGAGCAGATGAGGATGAAGCAGAGACATTATGAGGATGGGAGGAGGAAGAGTCAGAACTCATAGCTCTTTGACCCCTGACTCCGAATGAGCTGTGAGATATACAAAAAGTTGTAATCCAGGTGAGCACATAACCTCCTGACTCCAATGCTTGGAGCGGAATAGGGTTGGGGTTAGGAACTTAGTGGAGAGCAAAGCCAGGCAGTTGGGATCCCTTTCTAGAGAAGGTGACATTGACAGAGCAGTTGGAAAAGGGACACAGGCCTCCACACTATGGAGGCAACTCTTGTCAGCTGTGAAGAAATGATATCCCTTCAAGGAAGATCCAGAATTTTTCTCAGGCAAGTAGACCACCATGAGCAAAGGTGTCAAGTACCTGAGAGAATTAGCCATGCTGGAAATGATATATGATATTGACCTGGATAATGATCCATTATCCCAAGATTCAGATGACATCAGATGCCTGAAGTCAGTGTGGCAGAAATTTATATCCATCATCACATACCAGCACACTGACAACAATGCTCTGGACAGATAATGAAAAAACAATGGTGGATGAAGGGGCTAGCTTGCTTAGATAATATGGAGAAAAAATCTCTTCCTCCATCTCTACTGTTCTAAGTTCTATGCTTGATGGAGGAGGTTCATACCACATGGCATCCTGTGGTTCTGCCTGTGTGGAGAGGATAGGTTGAAGAGGAATGGAAATTCCACTTTGACCCTAGAGACACAGGTACATGAGTTGCAGAGTAAAACAAAAGAAAAAGGGGATTTTCCAAGGAAAATAGCCACTCTAGGTTTCAGGGAGTAGTCTCCAAGATAGAGAAGGTGATCTGATCTTATTTCTGAGGCTGATAATGAGCCTATGATTTGCATTCATGAGGAGTGAAGAGTACAATAACGAGGACAAGAGGAGCACTGACTCTAGCCAGCACATGCTTTGAGCAAGCTTTAACTCAGAGAATATCTCTCAAATAATTAAATGAGAAACAGAAAGTTATGAAAGGAAGATTTCTCATACACTGTGGCATCCCAGCATGCTCTACATTGCCTTGGAGTAGCAAAATATCTGCACCAGAGAATTGCCTCATCTGATGTTTGCAACAGTGGGATTTATCAGCTTTATTTTTAGAAAGTGGCCTCCACTTAACAATATTCTCTATGAAGGGCAAACAAACAAACAAAACAAACAAACAAACAAACAAAAACAACAATGGCCCTGCACCAATATTGAGAAATATAGCAATTCATCAGTGGCAGATTTTTACTCCTCTCTGCAGCCAGAAAATTTGTAATACTTAAGTTCTTATACATATATATATATTATTACCAGGGTTCTTATGGGGGTTTTGTTGATGCTGTTGTCTGTAAAACAGATAAAATTATTTACAGATTTTTTTATTATCATTATTTAACTGTCAGTGACAACCTAAGAAGAATCATCACCTCAGGTGACACGTCAGTATAAATACCAAGTTTGTCTCTCCTTCAGCTGTGAAGCACTACAAGAATGCCACATGACCCATTTACAAGTTTAATTGATGTATTTTCATGAATTGATGTTAATGGTAATTATAATACTGCTGTCTAATGAAGACATTTAAAAAAAATATTTCATGCCAAATTAACTGAGATTTAATCAGATAATATAAACAAACTACTCAGTATAACATGTGTTAGTACTGCGTGAAATGGCATTTGTGGTTTAATAAACATAAAGACACATTCAGAAAAGAATAAACTTCATTAAAATATAATTAGATGCAGCATGTAATGTCAGAGGAAAATAACTATCAAATCAACATCCACAATGGGTAGATGAACTGGGCACTGACTGCAAGAAAAGTCTGTATTACTAAGCCTTCACTTCTGTCAAGGAGCTAGCAAGTAATTCTGTGGCAGTCCCCTGTTTCACATATACATAAGAAGGAAGTAATGCAGAATGGGGCTTCTGAGGAGTTTCTATATGGCTGTAAGGTAAGCAGACTTCCTTCTTTGCAGTGTTCACGTAGCAAGTTTTCCACAGAATATTGTTTTATTCCTTCTAAAATTACCTTGTTTATTTGCTACGTCTGAATGTGTGCTGTGCAGAAGCTAATCCAATTAATTTAAAGAAATGAATATCAAAAACATTGGAACTAGGACTACACCTAGAAGAAAATCTGAATGGCTGAAGATGCATACAGCCTACCTATCCATTAAACAGTCAATTTTATTTGTATTTTCTATTGTTATTTTGTTCAGAATTCCACCTGTTCTTTTTCACATCAATATATGTTAACAAGAATCACAACAAAATTGGTAAATTTGTAATGTTATATGATCTTTCATTGAAAAACTAATGTAGTGATAAACTGGTGTAGTGTCTGACAAACTGTGTGGATCAATTTAAGGAGAGGTTAAATGTATATATTTCTTGTACATGTCATTTTAAGGACATACTCTGTTGTACCTGTAGCAGACAGTTACATAGAAATAAGCAGAAGGGATCACAAATGGCATAGGAAGACAGATAGAGAATTAGGATATTTATTTACACCTATTTCTAAACATTAGAAAATTAGATTAGAAAAGAAAATGATTTTACATATTTAACAGTATTTTAGCAATGTCACATGAAAATCACTTTTAATTCTGATACAAGAGAAATGCTGGTTGATGCTTTTAAGAACTAGCATTATACCAGGGGTAATTAAATGCTATAAATTTGGAGCTATGTCAGAAACATCAATTTGTTGTTGAACCTACTAATGTATTTTCATAGTCCACTTCACCCTCAATTTCATACAGCCGTCTCCCATCACTCCACAACTGCTGTAGGGAAGTAAGAGGAACAGTAATTGCAGCTGACTCAACGTAATTTGTGCACAGGAAGTAAACTTGCTGCCTTATTCTTCATAGGAGGTGCTTGGTACTACAATTCCTGAGCTACACTGCTCACCAGGACACTCTCTTCTGAACATGCGTGAGGCAACAGGCTGATGTTCTCAGAAAGATGGCTAGCTGTCATGACGCAGCAATAAACTATGAACAAGTTTTTCATAAATATATGTAAAGAGAGTAAAATGTGGGAGGTGAACATTAATCTCTATTTCTTGTTGCTTTGGAAAGATGACAGAAGAAATCCGTATCTTACTTCTCTATCTAGTAAAAAAACAACTACAAACAGTGATGCACAGAAAATTAATAGCAAATTTCTAAAATTTTTAGTCTTACTTCTGGCATCTTTCCAAAATAAAGGGGGAAGAGTCAATGCAGAGGAGAAAGCTCTTTCTTCATAACAAAATTTGTTTTATCTTCAGTAGTACTTTTTACCCTACTTATCCAAGCAGTAATTCAGAGATCACATTTTGAATGCTTTTAAATGAACTCTATTAGGAAGAAACTGGAGAACAACTGCGAGTACTGTTCTGAAAGTAATGTATAATGCTTGCCACTTTAAAGAGAAACTGAGACATGGAAATGGCATCTAGTTTCTAACACAGAAATGTTTTATTCCAATTTCTTTGGACCTACCTCTAAGGGGAGTTATGAACATCCCTACTGATACCTAACATAATTGTTCTCCTAAACTAAAAACAGAGAACTGACCTTTGCAAACAGAATGTAGCAAACCACCTTAAGGAAGTGAACTCAAGCACAGATCATGTTACAGTCACTGAATTTAAAACAACTCAGAGCTGTTGGTTTTTGAAAATAATTCCTAGTTTTTCTCATGTAAGGTGGTAATAGAAAAAATCATTCAGTGGTTTTGGCAAGTAGTTTGTTTGTTTAAATCATCTGTACAATGTAACAGTCCAAACAGATATTCTGAGTATTAAGAATGAAAAAAAGTTTGACTGTAATAGTACGTGAGATCTTTTTCTTTCAGTCTCAACAGTTTCAGAGTTTTTTATAACACACAATGTGATATTAGTGATGTAATATTATCTCCAAATGCCATTGTACATCTTACAAGAAAAAAATTGCTTCTAGTTCTCACCTTCAGCAAAAGATGACAAGAGCCCATTTTCTTTAAACTCGAATCACATCTTAGGGGATAAGGATGTACCTTAGCTGCACCTTAAACAGCAGACTGAAAGCAGAGCTGAAGATCAGGAGACGTAGGGGACTAACCAACATCTCCCATACATATTCTGTGTTACAGATTCTGTAGCAATCACATTCATGTAGAACAGAGCACAGGTGAGGGATCTGAACATTTATGCTAGGAGGAAAATGAATAAATGTTACTAAGAAGTAAAGAGTGATTTTCTGAAAAGTTTTGGCATAACTCAAGCAGCATCTAATTTTGTTTAATTTCTGTTTAGTTTCTGTTTGCTGAACATTTTACAGAGAAAGCAGAGAGTGAGTACTATTTCAGGAACAATAACAAGGAAGTGTTTACAGAATGTGAAGAAATGTGTTCATTCTGAGGGAAGATTTTCAGTTGTCAGGATGAGACAAATCTCTGTAAAAATTATCTGAAAAATGTTAACACTCATAGACAGCTGATTATAGAATCTGACAGGGTAAGAGGGTTGAGTATGTTAAAGAAGTCAAGTATGGAATTAGTATAAGAGGGTCTGGACTGTTATTAGATAAAGTGCTTTTTAACCACATAATTTTTTGCTCTAGACATGTTCACTCACAAATTTCACACCAAACCTACTAACATGTGTTTAATTACATTAAAATTAAAGGGAGTTAGCTGTGTGTGGCACTCGGTAGTTAACACATAATAGCATTCAGTTCCTGTTATTCCCCCGAAAACAAATTCACTTCTGAACAAGGCAGAGTTGGGTGAGCAATACTCCCACCTAGCGATAGAACTGTAACCTGTGTGGAAATATACTCTAAAACAGAGCATCTTCTGCCCTCTGTCAGTAGTAACAGCTTATTCAACATCTTTAACCTGCAAATACAAAGTGCATATCATGTAATGAGATCGAGAAATAAAAGGCTGTATTTGTTTTTATGATGTCCTGCACTGCACGGACACCTTTTAATCTGGAAATAACAAACAGTAACCTGATATCCTCAGCCAGCCTCTGCAATTCTCTTGAAAACTATCTGCACACTTGAAAGAGGGCATTTTGTTCTAAAAGGCTTTGAAGTGCATTACTTCACTTGACTACCAAAAATTGTATAGCCCTCGAAATTCCCATATTGCAGTTCAAAAAGTTGAAAAGTATGGCAATAACAAAATTTTTGTGTTTTGAACAGAGAGACGCGAGGTATTTTTAGAATAATAAAATTTCAGTGTTTCTGTTTCTTTGCATGAACCAGCCTTTGAAAATAAAGCTTTCAAGCAATATTGCATCACATTTGTTGGAAAATAATCTTAAAATCACTTCTGCATCTTAACTCTCCAACATGTTAGTAAGTAAATTAGTCTTGACCACGCGCAACATCACTGATGATTAAGTAGTAACAGAGCATTTATCAAAATAAATATGTCTTAGTTTTAATGTTTTTAACAAGTTTATGCACCTAGCAAATAGTGTAGACATGACCAATTTCCAAGGAGTATTTAGGAATTTTTCAAAATGGCATCCTAAATCTCTGCTTACGTGTCCATTCCATTCAATGGATCTCAATCAATTTTTGAAAATTGTGAATCTGATGTTTAAAAAAAAAAAAAGGACTGGATCTACTGAGGAATCCATAGAATCACAATATTGTAGGGGTTGGAAGGGACCTCTAGAGATCATCAGGTCCAACTCCTCTGCCAAAGCAGATCCCTAGACCAGGTTGCACAGGTAGACATCCAGGATTGTCTTGAATATATAAAGAAAAGGAAACTCCACAACCTCTCTGGGCAACCTGTTCCAGTGCTTCATCCTCGTTCCTTTTATTTGTCCACATAGGATACATCAAATATCCATACCCACATTTTTTTTTCTTGTTTCTGTTGTCAAGAGAGTAAAAAATACTACATAGTCTTTCTCTTTTGTTACTGTTGCTTGTTTGTTTTATATAAGCTTTAAAAACATACATCTGTATGGTGCCTCAGGCTTACTGAATTACTTAGGCCTTAGCCCTTTCATTGTCTGTCAGAGTTCTACCCCACAGTAATCCAGATTCTTTTAAAATTAAAATGACTGTGAAATGAGATACTTTCTATTGCCTGACGATGCAAAAAAATGCAAAACTTGCTTTGCTCATATATTCTGTGTAATATGGAAATGTGTCTGTCAGCTTCTACTTCCCTAACAGTGCCAGGGGATTCATTTCCCCCTCAGCTTGCTTTGCATGAGTGGATTTTATTTTGGATTTGTTTGGGTGTGGATGGGGAAACTGTAGATTTCCCCAAACCCTTCAACTAGAATAAAATGTATATACATTATACATTCCATAAATACCAACCACACATGTACCCTTAGCAATTTTAACAAGGTCTGTTTTAACTAACTGCAGTCTTCTAGGTACCAGTATTCTCTTAGGTGAGGAAATCCAATCTCATATGACTGGACTTTTGAGAGCTGTAAACAGTAGTGTGCCATATTCCATGATACTGACTAGTACTCAATTTTGTCATTCATTTAACCTCTATAGACCATTATGTAAGTAAACAAGATCAAGAATATTGCATGAAAATACTAAAATTTGTGACAAATGTTACTCAGACAGAATCATTTTTAACAGTGCATGCAAAAGAAGTTTACTTAATGTTTTGTCAATTTAGTATATTATTTGTTAGTGTGCTTCATTAATCTTTATTCTGAGGTAAGGACAGAGATATGACAATACTTTAGAAGATCAGTTAAGTATCTGTTGTTTTTCTAACTAACAAGGTTCAATTGCACAGATACAATTATGCTATTTATTGGTACTTGGCAGTCTAAAACAAGTGATGAGATAATGATGACACTTAAGATCTCAAGTGGATTTCAGCATTTTCCAGAAATTTCAGGAAGAAGCTTACCTTTTCTAGCCTCTGCCTCTACTGCTCTCCAAACAGCTATACTGAACATCTGCTGCAGGCTTCCCAGAAATCTGCCAATTTCAAACCACTTTGCACTCAAGAGGAGAGCAAAAGCTTCCACGGATAACATTCTGCCAACTACCATGTCTTTTATAGATCAGTTGGTAGCAGCTGTGGATAAACAGCATGAGGATAGATTTAATTCTTGATTGCCCATTTAGGACTTTATGGGTCATAAGCAACATCTTAAATTCCATCTGGAGACCACAAAGGAGTCACTGTAAATACCACAGAAGTATATCAGTTGGTCTGAAAAAAAATACCCTCTTAAGTAATTAATGATTATGCACTTCCAGAGTGTCTGCTCCTAAGAGATTCTAAGGTAGGACTTAAGTTCAAGAAAATGACTCCCTTCCCCCCTCCACATCTGAAAAAGAAGAAAATCAAAAAGGTGTAAGCATAAATCAGACTCAGAAAAGTCACAGTGCTGCCATTATTTTGGAAACTGAATATGTGCCTGCTAATATTCATGTTTCATCTATAATGTGTTTTCTCTCACCTTCGGAGACTTGTTAATTGTTTATTTAAAACAGAGTCAAGGCAGATGGCTCAGCATCACTGGAAAAAGGAGAATGTGTTTCCATTGTCTGTTGTTAAACACCTAGTAGTAGCTGATACGGATATGTGTTTTTTATCCTAATCTTAGCAGCGCTCTAGATGCTCCTTGTACTGGATAGTTTTTGCCTTATTTCTTTAACCCCAAAATATTCAGAGTAAGTCCTAATGACTCATTCAACACTTTGGTGACTGGTTTGAGACATAGTTGCCTTGTTTCAAGATTTTATAGTAAGATTAACACTACTGTACTAATACTAGACTCATAGATCAATAAACACTATGAACAAATACAGATGAAGCAAAATCAGTGTTCATTCTGATTTGATGTCATCCAGATATTAAAATAAAATAATAAGCTAGTAAACTGTATACAGATATAATAATAATTTTTTTTTTCAAAACCAATGTTACCCAGGAAGCCTTTTTCATACATAAATAAATAAAAAGTTTTCAAGTAAGTATAAAACACTGTCTATTTTACCCCTCTGTGCAACAGTATTCCTTTGCTTTTGTCACTGTGCTACTTTAAGAGCTTTTTCTGCACATATGGTTCAAAATATCTTCCAACTGTTTTGGGACTCTTGAAATACCTCAGCACCTGCCACTGCAACCTAAATCCTGCTCCCTCCTGTGTGCACATAAATACTGTGGCACTTATGCTGCTTTATCAAAGTCCTGAGCACCTAGTCTATATTATTTTATGCAGAGTGATAATTTGCTTTCAGAAAGCTCTAGCATTCATCAGATCATAAATTCAGAGACACATCTTCTCTTGAGACCTTTAGAACTACTACTGTGCTTCATCAACTGGATTAAAAAAAAAAAAAAAGGCTACATCACATGGAGAATGAAGAAGCTTTGCTTGATTACTGAATAAAAGAATGTCAGAGCCTACTTAATAGGTATGATACATTCCAGTTCAGACTTCAATGTAGTACGCTGCCCACTGCCCATTCTTTCCTTTTTCACTTATGTTCAGAAGCTTGAAGTACAGATTTTTCTGTTTTGCAAAGTCTGTGATTCAGTGGTAAAAGCCACTGAATTTTGTGGAATGGAGCAGTTTGTTCCATTTCAAAATACTCATAAACTTCAATATTTCAAGATTCCAAACTCTTCATGAAAACGACCTCAATTCTCAAACATTCTACTACGAACCAAAGGCAAAACATGCCTCCTCTTAATGTTCCTCAGAATTGGGGCAGCAATACTGTAGAATATTAATATGCATAAAGCAAGTTTCCCATAGAATTAATAGGCAAATTTGACCCGATAAAAAAAAGAAAGGGAAGAAAAAATAATGTTTTATGTTTGAACATGGAAGTGAATATAACAGAGCTCAGAGCAGAAAAGTATAAGCAAGAAAAGGTGCCAACAGGAAAACATGACTGTAATATCAACTACACTGTTTGGTTCCTACCCATGACAAGGCACATTTATTCAACTTCTTACACTATGAAACTACTATGAAAAATCTCCAAAGAACAATACCCCGGATTAAGGATATTACAACTCACTATCATTTCTATGTTCCACACTCAGTTGTCATTTAACATACTATTTTGTTGAACTCATTATTTATTTATTTTTGAATAGAAAATGAGAAGAATGCAGCGATTTCAGTAGTTCGTGTTTTGTGTGCAGGAGTTCAAACTTTTTTCAGTTTCTCAGATTGTAATATTAATTCTCATTCCAAGGCCATAGTTGCACAGAACAATTTACAGACATAAAAGTTGTTAGAGATTTTTCATTTTCAGTATTTTTCATCATACACTTCACACACTCACACAAAAGTGAGATAAATTTTCCTCAGCACTATTGTAAGACTTTCTTTCTCCAGAAATTCTGACATAACTTAGAAACTTGCAAAGAGTTTTTTCATTAGAGTCTATGTTATAGTGATTATTAATGTTTTCAAGATATCTTTTTTTCCTCACGAATGATAACTACTGAGCAGAGATGGTGATTTTTTTTTTTTAATCATATATAAGAGCATAGTCTCATTCTTCTATTGTTTGGTATAACAAATGCTCTGAGGTTGATTAGGGAAACATCATTGTGACTGGAAAAGAAAATTGAATTTTGCAGTGTATGAGTGGGAAATACTTAGGATTAAGAATAAACTTGTAGTACTATTCATAGTTAATATCTTTGATCCATACATGATTAGTCCTTTATGCTGTTTGGCAAGCCTAGACAGCATGTTTTCTGCTAGTAATGTCTCCTTGAAGGAAGTATATGTTCATTAGCTCATGCCTAGCTATAATAAAAGGTCTGACAATACACTTTTTAAGATAAGTCGTACTGTTATATTGCTGACTGGAGTACTGCCATGGAAGAATACATGTTCCTTAGAAAAAACAGACCCAAAAGACAGGGAAGTTAAGCTCCACACATGTGAGAAAACATGGGAATACATGAAGTTCTATGTGAGACTGGATGATAAGCCAACTGTTTTCTTATGGGTATCCATACAAGCATCAGTGAGACTGCTGTGAGTGTCAGCTGCAGAGCAACTGATTAGTAAAAACAAGTGGATTAGGCCTTCTACATAGAATGTCCCACTTGTCCTGGGGGATTTCAATCACCTTAATAACTTTTGGAGGGACAATACAGCAAACAATCCAAAGCAGTCCCTGAGGAGCACCAAAGGGAATAAACAAAGGCGAGAGTGACGCTCTGCTGGACCAGCTGACAGCCAAAGGTTCCTCCAACCTAAACTACTCTGTGATTCTACGATTTGAAAGTATTTTATTTGGCTATGGAAAAAAATAGTAAAATGTTTTTTTTTTAGGAAAAAAAAAAATCAATTATCTACTGCCAGTACTAAAAAACTAAAAGAGAAGATAATCATACTGGACACGTAGAAGAAGAATTTTACAGTGAGCGTGGTGAGGCACTTGCCCTGAGAGGTGGTGGTTGGCCTGTCCTTGGAGATATTCAAAGCCAGCACCCTAGTTTAGCTGTAGGTGTTCCCATTTATTGTAGGTGACATGGACAAGATGATCTTGAAGGGTCCCTCCCAACTCAAATGATTCTATGATATTACTCACTTTTGTCTCCTATTTCAGCCACAGTTTCATGCTTCCTATGCAACTGGAACAGACTTACACCAAGACAGTGGCCACACTTTATAGTTACAGTGTGTGAGGTCAAATATCAACAGCCAGAAAGCAAAGCAGTCTCTCAGCTGAATTCCCATATACATTCTGCAATTTCCCTCAAAAGCAGAGGTTAACTTTTTGCTTTATACTAAAGTTAAATCTTTGCACCTCCTGAGATAGCTGTTCCTTCAACTCCTATCTCTCATGTAAATGAGTACACTCTTGACATTGAAGGTAATTTACACCATTATAAGACACAGACAGTACCTTTTGTATGTGTTTTTTGTTCTCTTTCATCATGGAAAGTAGAAAAGTTTCATGCACAATTTCTAGAAGCAATAGCTCCTAGAATACATAATTCATTCCAAGGCATGGATTCTGTGCAAAATCCTGACAATGATCAGCTTGGTTTCACCTAGTGGGAGTCTCCCCTTTTATTTTAAATAACTTTCTTTAGCACCATGACAGGCCTAAGGCAGAAGGGTGGACACAGTGGCAGTTAAATGTTGCACCAAATATAGAGGCAATGGGAAAATTCTCCCATGGATTATTTTTTATTTTTATTCTTGCAGTGATTTTACTTCTACAAGAAAAATGTTTTATTGTAAAACCTGTACTGCTGCGTCTCACACGGGAGTTAGCTGTTCCATATTTAGACACCTCCTTTACAATCAGCTGTTAGAGGATTTAGTTTGCCTGTAAAGAGCAATACTGCACAGACAGAGCTAAGTGTCTCTAACCTGATAAACGCAGCAACACTCAAAGGCATCTAATATCCTTCTGCCAAGTTATTGTATGAAAAAGGACTGTTTCACTGCACTGTGACTGCTACAGCACAAACCAAAATTCTTCAAGTGAGAATTTTTTAAAGAAGAATGAGAAACTAGAATGATATACTCAAAAATCTACTTTGTTTTACTCTGGGAGAGATTTGTCCCAGTTCTGCTCTTCCAAATTCCTAACATTTATGTAGGAAACCTTTGCTCCCATCAACCTATTGCTGGTTTGAGCAAGAGATGATTCATCACTGTGTATAGAGAGTAATGGAGGAGGAATCTTGATAGACAAAGGGCAGAAGCATGACTGAACTGCATCTACGCTGAATCTCACTGTTAGTCGAGAACCACTCCCTTCAGTAAGAGAAAAACATGATGTCAACAGAAATCAAACGCCACTTTCCACAAGTTTTAGACTAGACAGCTGAGAGGGTATCACATTTTGATTATTTACTTTCCTAATATAGAACCGTGCCTCTGCATATTCACCTACAATGGTTAATAACTGAGCAGAAGCCTTATATTTCAAAAGAGCACACCAGCACTGTTTTGGGAATATTGTAAAGCTGGAACTTGTCAGTATTTCCTGTAAGCACCACAAGATTTTTCCAAATGTGGAGTGTTCATTAGTACAGAATCTTTCTTCTTTATTAATTCCCTCACAGGATACTACCTATAAAGAACACTTGAGGCATTGTCTTTGGTGCCTTTCGTGAATGTCTAATTTATATACATACTGAGTTTCTGAGGGTTATATGATGTTATAGGCGCTAACTTTGTCTTTTGCTAAGTGCTGTTGGCAACTGGGAACTTCATTTAAAAAATATTCAAATTTGTTAGTAATTTTTCAGCCATATGTGCAACAGTACTACATAATGCCATGCTAGCTCAGTAATCCATAAAGCACAGGATCATAAAATCATAAAATGCTTTCACATAGAAGGAATTCTTAAAGATCATCTAGTCTAAAATTCCTGCCATAGTTAGGAACACCTTCCACTGTCAAGCTCAAATTCAAACACTTTCAGAATTGGACAAAATTTCCCTGATTATCCTGTTTCAATGCCTACTTCATCACCTCCATTATGAAAAATTTCTTCCCGATGTCTAATCTGAATCTTCCCCTTTTCAGCTTAAACTTAGTGTAATTTATCCTTTCCTGTCATTACAAGTCTTTGTAAAAAGTTTTTCTGTCTTTTATTTAAGTCTCTTTAACAGAAATGCAACGAGATCTCCACAGAGCCTTCTCTTCCCCAACCTTAACCAAGCCCTGCTCCCTCAGCCTTTCTTCAGATCTCCCTCTGGTCATGATCATAGTCCTCAGCTAGGCCCATCCCAACAGCTCTGCACCGCTCGTACTGGGAGTGCTAGGTCACAGATGGGTCCTCATGAAGGCAGACCAGAGGGAGACAATCCCATCCCTCACCCATCTGGCCACTCCTCTTTTGATGCAGCCTAGTATTCTGTTGGCATTCCATGCTGTAAGCACACTGCTAGTTCAAATCCAATTTTTCACGCACCAATACCTGCAAACCCTTCTTTGCAGGGCTGCTGTCTATTAGCACATCATCCATACTGCAGTGATACTGGAGGCTGCTCTATGTCACCACTGAAGATACTAAAGAGTATTTACATCCTCTAATTTTCATATGCAAATCGATTTCTAGGAGTACTGTCAAACCATTTAATATTATGTCAATGCAATTCAACTTTAAATAAGAAATGTCATAACCTTTACCGGTCTAATTGTAAGGCTATTCTGAGCCACTTGTTATCCATTCAAAAAACCAAACTCACTTTGAATTACAAGATATTTTGACAGTCTGTGTTATCAGTAAATAAAATTTGTAACCAGACAGCAAATTATATATGTGTTGACAATTGCTTTTAAATGTGAAACAAAGTTCAGTTATCTGTGAAGAATTACAGCTCCCAAAAAAATCTTACATAAAATTACTTTATTTCTTTCTTCTTTTAAGCATTATATTTTTCTAATCTTTTCAAGTTATATTCTTATAGATTCTGCTTAACAGAGCTTAAAATCTTTGTTTTTCTGCATAGGTCATCAATAAGTAGGTCACTATGCTGACAAAAGGAAGATCACTGTGTCAGTCCTTAGCATCATCTTTTGTTAATCTGCATAAGCATGTGGCTAGCAGACTATAAAAATAACTACTGAACTTCCATAGACTCTAATTGGAAACAATTGTTTATGATAACAGAAAAAAATTGACCTAAAAGATTCACAGTTTTTTTTTTATTTTGAGAAGCAAAAATACACACTTTATTTTTCTAAAATTAATTTTATATTAAAATATTTTTAAGAGTCTTATAACAATGGCTGAAAAACTGTAGTCGAAACAAGCTCCAGGAAACTAATGATAAATAAGGAATATTTTGTGAAGTACTCTGCATTAATGTAGGTGTTGCTTATGCAGGTTGATGGAAAAGGAATAGAACTTCCTTGGGGTTATTTAGTACAATTTCAAGATTAGGCCTGCTTTCCATCAGCAGTTTACTAAAATGACTAGTGTTTGAAATGCAGTAGCATAACATCCTTTGAAGTTCTCTTGTAAATTCCACTGTCCTTTATCCACTTCTCAAGCACTTAGCTTTCAGTTTCTCCAATGATTTTGTCCTGCTTTCAGCTGGGATAGAGTTAATTTTCTTCCTAGTAACTGATATAGCACTGTGTTTTGGATTGAAGATGAGAATAATGTTGATAATACATAAACGTTTTAATTTTTGCTGTACAATTCTTACACTAAGTAAAGGATTTTGCAGCTTCTCAGTTTCCTGCTAGCAAACAAGGACAGCTGACCCAAAACGTCCAAGGAGTTGTCTTAATCCATATAACGTCATGCTGAACAATACAGCTGGTGGAGTTAGCTGAGGAGGTGGCCATATATCAGGGACTGTCTGGGCACTTGTTGGTAGAAGATGAGCAATTGAATTGAGCAGCACTCTCTTTGTATGTTATTATTTCATTTTCCTTTCTTATTAAACTGTCCATCTCATTCCATAAATTTTACTGTTGTCTAGTTCTCTCCTCCATTCCACTAGTGGTGAGAAGTGTGATCAGCATGTGCAATGCTGAGCTGCCTTCTAGGTTAAACCACTACAAATGTGGTTTATATTTATACAAATGTGGTCTATATTTATATTAATATAAACTCTACATATTCTGGCCATTGCTATTTCTAATCAATGCTATATATTAAGAGCTAAAATTTTCCCCTGAAGGATACAGGTTAACTACAGCACACTCAGATTCTTTACTGTACATGGTATTGAATTTCTTTTTAACTTGAATTCATTTTATTTAGTCTAATTTCCACGTTCAGAAAATAGATGTGTGAATTACATTGCACTCTTTCTTACTCATGACAGAATTTCTACACATTCCATATATCTGTAAATCTTTTTTAGTAAGACAACATAAAAAAGGTACTATTCAAATCTCTAAAAGCATGAAAAAAATATGTAGTGACCACTTCACAAGAAGAATATAAGATGGAAGGAATGATTGCAGTGCACCAGGACAGCTGAGGAGTAAGAAGTAACAGCTGAAGGCCTTGGCAGAGCCAGGGAAATCCTGCAGCTAGGTTATTAAATAAAAGTTAAAGTAGAACCCCAGTCTTAACTAGATGGCAAATATTTTGGTCTTTCCACACCTTGCCCTAACTGCCTAAAGCTGAATTGTCTTATTTTCTGAAGTCTCTAAATGTGTTTATACACAAAGTATTTTGGTTCTCTAATCTTTCCATGGCAAAGAGGTAAATGCCATAATCCCTTCTCACTGTAAACACAGGCAGTGTTTTCCTTTCAAAGTAAGTACTTCTCAAGAAAGAACTCAGGAAAAAAAAGTGTACGAGACTCTCAGCAACTTTGATAGAGTTCATGAACTCTTTCTCTTCCATATCAACGAATATACAGATTTACATCAACAGACTACCATAATTTAATCATAAGATTATGATAATTGTTAACAGATACCTGTGAAAATCTCAGTCTTCCATACTGCTTCAAAACATGCACATTATCTGTACTGGGTATTTTATAGAAAGCATGGACTTAATGCAAATATTCTATACTATCATGCTTTCCCTTTCTACTTATTATCTTCATGTTTTGTCACTTGAGGAAAAAAAAAGAGGATAGTTTGAAAGAGCCTCAGTAGAACTTGGGACATAAAGCTTGTTTGCTTTGGCATCAATATCATAATTTCACACTGAGCTAGATATGCCTTTCACAGGACCACACCTCCTGGTTTGAAGTGATAGTGTGTAAAGGAGTTCTACAATATGCCATCCACATTCACTGAGCCAATTTCAGGAAACCCAGAAATCTCTTGTTAAAATTCATTACGCTACTGGCTGATGAAATAAAATTAACTAAGTTCTCGAACATATTCTACATAGCAAGCTAAGAGTCTACCTTGATGAAAATAGACAAAAGCAGCAGCCAAATTATCCCACTAAGAAAAACAGATCACAGATTTTAGCGCAGGAATCACAATAGCGACAAATCTGTGAACTGGAAGTTAGACATGCACTGCACACAAGCTGACAGGTTTCTTTACAGTATGCTATTCTGAGAGTTTTTCTAACCAGAATATACTAACCTGAGAGACACAAAATGATTTACATTGGAAGGGACTTCTAGAGATTTTCTAGGCCAATCTCCTGTTCAAGCAGGTCCAGGCCAAGTTGAGTTTTGAATACTTCCAGAAATGAATTAATAACAAGTAGACTGGTGAGCAGTTTCATTCAACATCTTCATTGTTCCACAGCAGTAGTACTGACTACATAAAGAGAGAAGCTTCAGCTATTTTACAACTCAGGAGCTGACATTACCATCTTACTAGAGGGTTTTTGTTTATGAAAAAAAAAAAACCCCGCAAACATTTGTAAACATTTTTCAGATACTAGCATCAATAGTATGCACACAAAATATGGAATAGTAAAGTATGGCAGTATTCTAGCATTTTTACAGGTAGAACAAACAAATTTTTTATTAATTTCAAATGAGAACAGTACTAAATTACATAGAAATACTGAGAGGTTGATATAATTAACATTCTCGCTGTCTGGAAGATTTTAGGAGATAATGGAAGGCCCTACAATGACAAGATCATTCAATTAATTAATTAGCACATAATCATTTAATTAAGCCATAGATCATTCACAGAAAGGGAAGAGAGAAAATTTCCTTAAGTTCTCTAATTATTATCTAAATAAACCACCTTCAGCAATAAAGTACCACTCCCTTTATTCTCATCTACTCTTATCATGAAGTTGCCAATATTGCCTACACTTTTGTGATATCTGTCCTCTTAAGTATAAGACCAAAATATACTTTCCTTCTTTGAGAAGATGATTAAGTATTTATTCAGTTTGCACAAATAAGTCAGATAGTCATAAAATGAATTTTGCCTTTAAAACATAAGCACAGCCACATTTTAATACACCTTCAACAGTAAAGTACATAAACAAGATATATCATACTACCTCTTAGCATAGCTCAGAATGATTTGAAATCGCCCATTTGACTCTTAGTTTATTAGTGTGGAAGTAAGAAAGTTGGCCTAATCACACTTCAGCCCCCTTATGAGACAACCCTGTTCAGCTTACTTCTTTGTCCTCTTCCACAAGAGAAAAACTATTCTACAGTGTCACTATATTAAGCCATACGTGGTTACAGCTATACTAAGGGTGAATTTCCACTGCCATTGTTTTAAAGAATGCTTTTATCACTGAAATTAGCTAGTTTTCCCAGGAAAATATTTCCACATTATTCAATTAAGTATTGAAGTAATCTATTCACTGAAGAAAAACCACACACTGAAAATTTTCACTTACGTGAACAATATTTGTAGTAATTATCTAAGAGGAACATGAAAATCACGGTAAGCTCAGTAAAGACTCAATGGTGCACTTAATATACTTGTTAGAATTATTACAGTGTTAGTTGGGTTTCACCATGAGCTTTGATAGGAAGCAGTAAGTATGAAAGGCATGTGAGTAGCAACTGTGCATATTTTGCATTTGATGGCTCTCTACTAAATGTTTGTCTGAATGAACATTTTAGTGGTCCTTCTTAAAAAAAACAGCATTCTGGCACCACTGAGGTACTGAAAACCTCATGAAAATGAAAGTATTGCTTATTTTCATGGAGCTAGTTTTGCAGTATTTCATCATTCTCAGAAACAGCTAAGCAGTGTCATCAGGCTTTATTTCACAGCAGAAAGACAGAATATTCCAGAAGGAAGATTTACCAACAGAAGAAACAGATGGCATTACCCATGGACAAGAATGAGAATGGCATGCCAATTCAGCACTTGTGAAGAGGTTTTTGATATTCACTGAAGCACAACAGTACTTCAGGACATAAATAAAGAGAACATTTTTTTCAATGCTAGAATGCTTCAGTGAAGGAACACTAAAGAAACTGCAGGCCTGGTCCCAGTAGGGAAACTGATTCTCAGAAACAGAAGCATATGCTCTTTTGCACTACTACACAGCAGAACCAAAATGACTCCCCAAGCTCTTTGAAAACAAATTAGATATTTGAAGCTTGACAAAAACAACAAAAGTATGCCCACCTCACTGACAAGTGCTGCCAAAGAGAGCTTGATGGGCCATTTGTGCACAGTTCAGAATTTCAGAAAGAGGGAACTTGAATAGTCCCAGGCTGAACTTCTCAGTCTCTCTTGCATAGACCCTTTCATTACAAGGCTCAGTCAGACTTTCTTCAACTCTAACTGCAATGAAGGATGATCTACAGTGTGTGAAGTAACGCTTAGAACATAAACAGACTTTTGTTAAAACAAAATTAAAAGGAGGATCCAGCTTTTCTTTCTTTCAGTCCAGGAGAGGGACGATAATAATAGCAGATTAAAGCATAATAGTCTTTTAAAAAACACTATGAGGAAAAGCTGGTCAAATCTAAACCATGAGTTTCACAAGTAGATAATGCTGTAGTAAATGAATAAATATACATTAACCCTTGTATCATCATTATCACACAGATCTCAGTTCTGAATTCTCATAAAACCTTGAGAGTTTTCTTACCTTTCTGTGGTTTCATTTCTTTTCTGAAAAGACCTAAATGTCACGAGCATAACTCTGAATTTGCGCTAAGATACTGGGAAATGAGTAAGAAACAAAACAAAATCCTAAGAGATTTTCCAGGATTATTATATTTTGATTTTTTTTTCTTTGGCTGTATAAAGACATTTATAAATGTTAAAAATGATAAAAAGTGTGAAAGAATGCTAAGTAAAAAATACTAGCAATGAAATTTAGCAATGCTAAGTGTTGCAGTTCCTTTATTTCACATCTCCTAAACACTGATAGATGTTTTGAAGCCTAGTTGTTAACTTTAGGGGAAAAATACAATTTAAGGCTGTTTTCTTTCACATAATTAAATATTATTCATTGTTAGCAACCTCCCAAGGAGCAACTGCATATTCTTGATTTTTTTCTAAGTACCTTCCGTATATAAGCTGAACAGTGGACTGATGAATTTTCAGAATGTTACTCAAACAAATTTTTATGTATATTAATTTTTAAATCCTTTTTTGGAGTGCGGAATGCTCCTAAACTATGGCTAGATTGTTTTGTGTTCTGCATCCATCAAATTTGCAGATTGTTACTGTTGTTTTCTGATCAATTTCAGGGGGGAAAAAAGATAAAAAAGGCTTTGAATTTTATACAGACGTTTCTAAATCCTTAATACACATATATGCACAGGTAATCACAGCCAAAAAGCAATAAACTATCACTATTCCTCATGTAAAATATATATTTGTCCAAACAGATGAAAGTAAAAAACATTGCAACTTTCCTTAGAATTTCACTACATTTATTCAAAGTCCTGTGGTCTAGAAGGAGAAAATGTTATCTGCTAAGTACCATATGTACTTTACATAGCATTAAACTAAACAATTAGATTTGGTCACTCAAGTTTTCTATATTTAAGCTGCTTCATTCATTCTTTAATGGGATAAAGTAAACACATTTACTTAAAACCTTTAATCCCGTCCCTAAGCTAGTTAAAACTAATTAAAAATTGGACATAAATTTTATTCTACAGAATTATTAAGGATTTCTTTCCTAAAACCCATTTTTCCATTTAGCCCTGACACAGAGTGGTTCTAATCACTAACTGCAGATGCTTTTGATGACTGCAAACTGCTCTGAATTTCAATAGAATAAATAATTGTTACTGTCAACAGAAAATATTTCATTATATTCAGTAGGACAAACTATGCTTCCAGTCACAATTGGAAGTCACATACCAAATCAAAGGGAGTTACACCATATTTAGATGTGCAATTTAAAATAATTCTTAGTTCATATTTTTTTCTGTAACAGTAACCTTCTAGAAAGCTGTTTTAGGATGATGACCCTTTAAGACTATCTGCATATGTATTTATCATTAGAAAAACTTAATGTAAAGTTTATCTTCTTTTAAAGTCTTAGTTTGCCATAGCATTCACAGTCTATATTTGCATATAAACATTATTGCCTGTTTCATTTCATTACAGCTAGACAGTCCATTAAATGGGTATTATTAATTGCTCTGCTGATGCTATGTAGCACAGTGATTTGCATGTTATATTTTCTAAAAGAGAATCAATATCCTGGCATTCGATTCAAGTGATAGCTTTTGTTAGAGTTCATGAAAACCATACCAATTCCTTCTCCAAGAAAAAATAATAATAGTAATAATAAAATTGGAAAAAAATATAAAAAAAAGAGAGAAGCAACATTTGTAAAAATCTGCTTGGATGGCTAAAAAGTTCCATCCTCTTTGCACCAGTTTAAAAAAAAAAAATAAAAATAGGTCAGATACATAACGCTGTTATTAACTTCAGATCTCATACAGTAATGATAATCTGTGCATTACAAAAAGACATTTGAGATGAAATTTGTCATCTAAGGAGAACATCCTCTTACTTGCCTGGCTCAAAATATTCTTCATTAATCTCATTAATCAGTGATCCAGTATCATATTGGAAGAAATCATTGTCTTATACTTTATGCAACTGATTTTGTTGCAGAGAATCTGAAAGATTTTTCAGGAAAAAGAACCAACTTAACATTCTCATTAATACAACCCTACCGGGACACAATTGGCTTGCAGTACTAAAGTATAGTAAATTATTAACAAATATACATGTTTTTTATTAATGTTGTCATAAACCAGTCACTACTTAAATCATTACTTTTATCAATACACGATCCTTGCAATAAAATGAATCGTGCTGAGGCAGTGTTAGTGTAGTTACAAGGTACTTTTCTCATCCTGTAATCAGCTCTGATATTCTTCATAATTGTAAACCACTCTTGCTTCCTCATTCACTAGGTGAGCTTTATAAAATCCTACTTCGAAAACTAGCATAATCCCATATTTAATTTGAGTTGGTGTAAGTATTCTGACATACCTTTTTGTCAATAAATGCTAAGGTGGAGAAAAGCAGACTACGTCTCTCCCAGGCATCCCAATCTGGTACAAAGATTCCAAAGAACATGTGTGGGGCATCACATACTCACTTAGGAACACATATCTTATTAAAGAAAGCAGGGGTCTTCCAACACAGAAGAGAACTACAGAAATCATTTCTGAGGTACCCCATAATTATAGTCCTTATCCCAGAGTAACATACCCATAGAAGTATTCACTTTCTAGCTTCTCACTTCTTGTGGATGAAGTCTACTATCAAAAATGAAGAATTTGTAGCAGGATCCATTGAACTAATGTAGTCTTTATAATATGTCTTGGTTTTATGATTTTTGTATTGGTATTCCATATCATAACAACTTGTAGTGCACTGAGAATTAAAGAGTTAATGCTTCAGCTACGTGGATCATCGATAGTTATGGGTATACCTGCCTCAGAAGAGAAGAACTACATTCCCAAGAGGACTTTGTGTTGCTTTGTATTTTTATGTTTTTCTGCTCAGAGGGAAAGATTAAAACTGTTTGCATGTCATGAGACACACTCTTTTTCCTTTGGGGATCAACCTAGCAGCAGGTGCTTGCTGCTGTCTTGCCTTCAGCATTTAGCATATGGCCTTTGGTTTACTGGTTTATCTCTTGCTCATTTTAATTGATTTATTAGCTTCAATTCTAATTATATGGTATTATATTGTGTTATTTTGCTTTCCTATGTCTTATTTAGTAAATAAGCTTTCCTCTTCAGATCGTTGCTACTGTTTTGTTTCTGTACCCATCTCCCTTTTCCCTTTTCCTTTTATTCTTTTCCCTTTCACTCCTCCCCCTTCCCCTTTCCTGGGGCACAGGTCTATGGGTCCTCCACACTAACCGCCTCAGAACCAGGCCGAACCTTGCCCATAAACCATTGACACAATATATAATTAAATGTGTTCATATTCTGTAAATTCACACAGATAGCTATGAAGAGTAGTCTCAGGTCACAAAAGAACCAGAGGAAGCACTTGGAGTAGAGATAATTTGTGCCAAGCACTGTAAGTAGATAGCCAAACTCCAAGATTGAAGACCAAAAACATAGGAGTTGCAGATGATCACTTACCAAATGTAGTAGACAAACAGCAGCAATGAGGGACATAGATATCTCTTCATGGAATCTGTAATCTTAAAGGAAGCAGAGAAGAAATGAAAGTAGCAAACCACGCATGGCTAGAAAATATGAAATTGCTTTTATATTTTGAGGAAAACTAATATTAAACTGTAATGCGTTGGGCCCCAATGTGATAAAGCAATGAAGACCAGCTGAGCTGCAAGGAACGGTGAGGAGTGCAGGAAGAATGACAGCACCAACATCCAGAAGAGTGGACAATTTCAGTGCTCAGACATTTTCTGTGAAAATCACTGTGTGACTGCTTTAATTCAAGTCTGAAGTCAATTGCACTGCAGCATACCCAGAAACAACAATATGAACTGTTATAAATTCAGAATTAGTTTATATGTGTTACAGTCGTCAGGTTCTGGTTTTTGTTAACTTATCACAGAACTAGATTCTGCTTCTGAAAAATGGGTTGGTAGATACACAGAGGTAACTCATATTTATAAAAGAGGATCCTTAACAAGCTTAGAAATCTTCACAAAATGGCAGAAAAGTTCATTTTTAGCTTTTGCCCCTGTGTAATCGAGAAGGAAAACCTTGTCTGGTCTGCTTTAAACAACATAAATCATGATTTTCAGATGCTACAGTGGTAGACCTTGGCTTCGTGAAAGTAAATTTTTCACCTATTCATTTCCATGTCATTGTCTTCTATGATCTTACAGTACAGCTGTTGAGAGTAATATTTATTCAATGTATGTATTTTATATGCAAAGCACACACAGAAGCAATCTTTTCAATATTTTTAGATCCAAATACAAAGAAAAAGGCTTGAACTATGCCTAGTGATTCCTTTCCTCTTTTCACGGTTCCAAACTTGATAAATAGCATCACAGCTTGATTCATTGCTTGTTGTGTCTGAACAGGTATCTTGAGTGGTTAAAATGTGCAAATACATGCAGAATGTATGGCATTTTTACCTTATATATTATCACTGCCACCCATGAACATTTAGATGAGATGGTACTTTAGTTACTTCACTTCTGATAGATCGTCTTAAAATTGTGCCTTCTCTGTATCCTTTGAATCGATTCTGTTCTCAGAGGAGGCTGAAATATATCCGTATTCAAATCCAAACACTAGTTGCTGAATGAAGGTTGAAAGTCTAAACAAAGAGTAGCTGAAGCTCAGAAGTCTGCCTGAATTTATAGATCTTCAAAAATTAATCTTAGATGTCCTATGCAACAGTAATAAATGCCACCATTTCAAACTGTTTTAAAGCTTAAAACCTGCAGGAAATAGCATCGCAAAGTTACACAGCTGTCTCCTATACTTCAGGAAGCTCAGCTTCTCCTTCCTCAGAAATATAAGACAGAAGTCCTGGGAATCAGACTGACTCAAGTAAGGCTTTGGAAGGCCATGTCCACAGTGTGCAAGAGACATCTGTAAGATAGCTGTGAGATTGTCGTACACTGTTAGTTAGTGACCACATTGCAGATAATCTGGGTAGGCACAGGTCAGTACTGTATTGCGCCACACTGGGCTACGTTGCACGTATAGTTTGTCCTTCATTCTTGTATTGTGCTATGAGTATTCCTTGTCCACAAGATAAAATTATCCAACTAATCATAATCAAGAGACTTGTAGGCAGTTTCCACTTGTCTCTTGTGTTCATACCACTTGCATGTCCTTGTCTTTGTTTTGTAATGAAGTAGCCTGCTCTCATGTGAACATCCTTGTTCTTAAAGAAAGATTAATTGGATTCTTTTCTTCTAAGAAGATCTGCTAAGAACAATAGAGACCACAATGGTTGTAAATGTCTCCACAGGTGGGATCTCTACCATGACGCCATCACTGGAGATGTGTTCTGAGCTGAAAATCTCAGTGTTTTCAGCACCTGAGAGAATTTGAGATAATCTGTTCTCCTTCTCCTTCTCCTGTTAGCTTCATTATGTGGTATTTTACACAGTGTCTTACTGTCTGATTGTAATAACATGGAACATTACATCAGGGTAGTACAGTGATCCATAATGTTAACCCAGTCCATTACTGACAGTGCTCAGACTAACTGAAATATTTCACCTTGGACTTTTCTGGAGGTAAATTTTTTTAGGACAGTCATAATATGTGGACATCAGTCACATATATTGGATATATATTATTACAAATTCAGTCTGAATGTCACTGTACTCAACTCCTCAGTACTCCACCTTTCAACAGATGTTCATAAGGAGCTACATCAGATATCTTTTCATAAACTCAGCAGAGTAGCTCTGCTTTCCTGAACAAATTCACAGTGGTAAAAAAAGCCTAATAAAATAAAAATACTGCAAGTTTATTAATAGAAACAGGAAGCTATCAGCACCACAGAAGCTAGAGGGATGTTCAGCATTTTTAGGGCTTTGTGCCTCTTGCACAAAGGTAAAATAATTTGATATCTGAGTCTCTTAGACTGATTCTTGTATTGTTATCTTGAACTCAGATATCAAACTAGGGTCATTTTGAGTTATTAATAAAAATAATTTAGGAAAGCAAAACTCGGGTGCAGATTCCTGATGTAATCATTGTATTGTGAAGATTTGTCCTGCCTTGTTTTCTCTGTAATTGTTACTTGTAGAAGACATGAGGCACAGTAACACCACTAAATATGGTCTGGTCCAGTCCTACATCAATAATTACTCTTATTGTAAAGGATTAACTGAAAATAATGATTACATCCAGAAATTCTAGTTACTGCTGCCATACAAGTACTACTTATATGTTCTTATTCTGGCCCAAGAAAGTATTATTCAACCTGGAGTATGCTGTAGAGAGTGAATGATATCCAAAGTATTTCAAAAATTCAGCTGAAGCTTATGTCTAGCTGTGTTTCTCTGTTACAACAAACTCAGTGACAATGAACCAATGGTCAGACTGAATTAAAAAAAATGTTGTCTATTTCTCATGGCTAAAAGTATTCTGAAGGAAGCAACACAAATCTGAAGATCAGAAAGGTCAAATTTAGCACTGCTTTGAGTAGTTGGATGTCTCTGCAAAACAACTTGCAGTATGTCTGTCTTGTTGCCTACCAGTTCACTGGATGGCGAAACAGTTTTTCCTGTTAATGATATGTAATCTACACAACAGCATGGATAGTTTAGTTAATTATCATGTTAGTTTAGACAACATTAGTAACTCGGATACTAACTGTTGTGCCACAAATTATTCTAAATAAAAATAAGTTTCAAAACCAGGTACTTTTAAATAAAAGCAAAAAATTCTCAATACTTCAACAAAAATGGAAAGTCATTTTTAAGTAGAAAGTGTTTTACTGGGGCTGAAGATCAATTTACCACACACAATGAGAATTTAACCTCCAGTATAAGCCAACTACGCATGGCAATAGTCCTGATCACATGTTTAGCATGGATGCAATGCATAGAATCAAATGGTTCCATTTCTAATTGTGCTTTCAACAGGAGCATTTGATTTAATTCCGTTCAAAGATTATGGCAGCTGTCCTTCCCGATGCCAGCCTCTCCAGAAATACTTTTCCTATACTCTCTGCAGATAGAAAATTTATCATCTGAAAAAAAGTCATTAAATTGCTCTCTTTATTCATTAAAAACTCTCTTAACATCTCTGGGAAGTGCACATACAATCAATAGACTTCTACATAAATATAACCACACATTCTACTGTGTTGTAGTTCTTTAACTAATAGGTTGGACAGCTGCAAAAAATGCTAAATATAAGTGACTGTTAATGTCATCAATACAGGCACTGGGATTCTGCTTTGGAAATTCTCCAGCAAAAGTGAATCCCTCTATTAACCATATAAATGTTATTTGGTTTTGTTTTAAACTAAAAGAAGCTAAGTAACAATACAAATCTATACTGCAAATATTATCAGGTGTTGTCAGCCCCAGGACTTAACTGTAACATGGCAGAAGCATCTACGGCTATCTATGATGTTTCCAGTTTAACTGCAGCACCTCCTAATATTCATGTTGCTCACACTTTTAGACACCATGGAAATTTGAATTCAGTTTTATATTCACAATCTCTTGCACCAAAAATGTTCCTGAGAACCTTCTTATAAAAGTAATACTCAGTATTGTTTTCCATACACAAGCACCAATTCTATTTTCAACCGAGGAAGTCTGTTATATTTTACAATAAATAAATTACAGTATTCTGATTGTGGTGTTATTACTTTCACTATTTTTTGCCATATAGAATCAAAATGTCACTTCAGAGTGGAAAGGGTCTGCTCCATAAAAAGAGCTTAAAAATCACATAATGGGAAAGCTATGGTTCCAAATGTCGTATTAAAAGTTATGATCTGATTCTATCCAGGTAATTAGCCTTCTAAGACTGCAAGTTTATGTACCTTGTGCTTATATTGCTGATTTAGCTTCAGATAATGGACTGAATAATGCTGATATAGATTTGATACCAGAGATTAAGAATAATTCTAACACCATTAGGAGTTCATTTTACAAGGACATTCTTTGTAACTTTTTCAATCAGCTTATTCCTTAAAGCACCAAATAAGTGCAGTACACATCTTCAAATTAATTAACCAAAAATTGTGTTCTCATATTCAAAAGTTATCCTTTCAACTTTTTTTAAGAAGCCAACAGTTCCAAGTAAGAGAAAGAGGAATAACAGTAGTTGTCTTAAAGTGATGTCAAACACTGCACAATAAATACAAAACTATTCTGAAAATGAAACTATTATGTTGTGTTAGGTCAGATGTCTTCCACATGGTTTGTACATATTTTATTAAAATCCAGACATGAAAATATTTTCATCACAGTCCTTTCTCAGTCACTGCTGTACTAGTGAAGCAACCAAGTGAGTTACTTATCTGCTGTTCGTCCATGAACGGGAAGAAGTATATGGCCTCGAAGACAGTTAATGTAACATTACCAACAACTGAAGTAAAATAATCTTCTTCTCTGAGAATTACACACAGACTAAACTGACTTAAAAAATAAATAAAACAGATTTTAGGGGAAAAAAGAGCAATATGCAGCAACTTGAACTTCGTTTTACGGTTTATATTCGTTTTTAAACCCATTATACTTTACCATGCAAAAGATAACACCGATTAGTAAATCATGGAAGCCAGAAAGAATCTTTAACATTTGACATTTGAATAATTAATGCTCTTGAATAAAATTTGGTATTTTGCATTCAAATTCTGAAAAATATGCAGTGTCATGATTCAGCATATATAATTCAGTAAGAAAAACAAAATGTTAGCTACTTCAGCAAGTTAAATGTTATCTAAAAAGTTAATTTTGCCAAAACTAAAATTTGCCAACACAAATATTAGCACTCTCATGTCTTGGCAACAGACTCACGTTTTCTCCAGTCATTTCCCATTTAGAACGGAGAAAGCATTGTCCACATCAATTACTAACTCAACTACAGGTCAAAACTTCTAGCTTTCTGGAGGGTGTGAAAAACTCTACATATAATGCCTTTAAGCAGGAAAATCTGACCTTAGTTTATACCATTGATTTCCTTTCTATTTTTACTGGAAGAATGGACTATTGTCATTAATAAAATGGATTTGAATTCCTTAAGAAACTCTAGTTTCCACTGAAGAAAAACCTCAAGAAACTCTAGTTTCCTTAAGAAACTCCAGATCCAATGACTTGTTTGTGTTACAGGAATGTTACTTATGTTGTCTGGAAAATTTATCAAATAAATACTCGAAAAAAAGGATGGCAAATACAGTTGCAGCCAGAATTGTTTCTACATAATAGAAGAAACAGCAGTACTAAGGAAGTTTGACTACATTTCCATCATAGTGAGTAATCTGAAAAATAGATAATTTTCTTCAGAAATATTGAGAGAGAGCAACTGTCTGAGGCTAGTATCTAAAGGTTGTCAGTTTTTGTTTTTGTTTTATATTTATTTTTTATTTTCAGCATAATAGAAATGAATTAGATTCCTTGCATCTGACAGAGACTATTCTAGATGAGAAAGATAAAAATTTGAATGGCTACTGGTTATCATTAATTGCTCCTCATGCAAAACACAAAGAAATGTTTTCTCTATAAAAAAGTTGGACCATTTATCTCAGTTAATGTTGCCTTTTTACATAATTTTGTGTGCTCACACATTTTTTCATACCTTTAGAATGTTTCTCTGTCATAAATAACGAAAAAATCTGTGAAATATAAACAAAAATCACCAAAAACTATCACAGTATTAGATTAAAAAAAGTGCTTTTAAACACATAAACATAAGCTAGTATTCTGTGTTCAAATTCATTATTGCTTTATCCTATAATCAGTTTGAATTCTAGTAGTGTTTCTCTCATTACCTGCAAATTATGTTATCTTGGTGTTAGTCAACAAGAAATCACTAGTATATTAACTGACCAACTATTCAAATAATGAACACATTAGAATGGCACAGCACACTGAAACCTTTTTTGGCATTTCTTTCCACATAGGTATGGGTGATGCCTAGCTAAGTGCAAAACCACCAGTGACTAAACTCCAAGTATATTCTTCACATACTCACACCACAATAGTAATTTCAGCTCTATTTTTTTTTTTAACTTGCATGGGATAATGTAGAAGAACAGCCAAAGGTATCAAAGGTGATGATTGTTTCTCCTTGCTTGTGAGTCCCCACTGCCTGTGAAAGCAAAAGTTGAATTCAGTCTACAGATTAAAAGAACCAGTAATCACTTCTCATTTTCTCGTTCTCCAGAAAAGTACATACTTACAGTTTAATAGCTTGTTCCAGAATCTTTCTGGAAGTGACATTCAGCTCACCTTTTTATTGTTGCAATTATCTCTCTTCTCTCCTTTGAACAAATATTTTGTGCTATCTCTCCTCTCAGTTTATGGGCATAACACATCCTCTATGAGTTCTCAAAACTAACAGATTATTGCTTCATAAAATTCTTTAGTTACTTAAGATTAATGTCCATCTGTTACAGTCAATTTAAAAGAACTTGTAACTAACTTAAAAATTCATTCAATATTCCCTTAATCTAGCCAGTATCTTCTATTCCTCCGTGATTTAAACTGACTATGATAAAAGACTGATCAAGATGAACCTTGCCTTTCCTACCTCCAACTCCAAAAGTTGCTTGCTGTATCATTTGCTATTTATTTATATTCCTTTTTCTGGGTCCATTCTCTCTTTTGTATATTTATTTCTAACATCTGTAGATTATCTTGTTTCTGTGAACCTAGCTGGCTAGTTTTTTCATTTTTTATCTTTTTCTCTGTAAACATTTGTGCTATTATTTTGTATTTGTCTCTGGCACAAAATGCCTATTTCTTTGCATCCTTGTTTTCCTTATTTCTCTCTCCTAGTTACAGAACTGTTGACAGAATCCAGGGGTCTTTTCAATATATACTGCAAGATTTTCTTCATGAACAGTTCCTGGAAAGCTGCCCATCAGAAAAAGGACCCCTGGGATGCTGTTTGACAGCAGGCTGAACAAGAGATAGCAGTGTGCCAGGATCACCAAGAAGGTCAATAACATACTGCCTTGAATCAGAAACAGTGTGGCAAGAGGACCAGGGAAGTGTTGTCAGTTTCTTTCCTCAGGTATGACGAGATTGCCTGAGAGGAAATGGTCTCAGTTTGTGCCAGCAGAGGTACTGAGCACATATTAAGAATAATTTCTTCACAGAAAAGGTGGTTAGGAATTGGAAATAATTGCTCAGGGGAATAGAGTAGCCATCCCTGGAGATACTGAAGAGATTTGTGGACATAATGCTTAGGGACATATTTAACAATGGATTTAGCAGAGTTAGGTTGATGATTGGAATTAGTGATCTTTAAAGCCTTTTCCAACCTAAATAATTCTATTATGCACAGCTGAATCAGATCATTTGCTTATGAGCCCTTTTCATACCTTCATATCATGACATGCTGTGCAGCAGGCTTAGATGTGCAAGATATGTGTCCTGTCAGTTGTGCAAGGATGAAAAAAATAGTTTGGACTTCAATAAATAACATTTAATGTCTCTTTTCAAACCTCTGGTAGAACTAGTTGAAGCTGATGCCTAGATATGACAAACTTTTATCAGTTGTGGTTGAAGAGATCTATAAAGAAAACACTTGGTATGTGAAAATGCCAAACTTTGGAGCTTGGTCTAAGTTCTAAAAATCAGTTTGTTTCTCAATAGGCTTCTCATCCCATTGGAATTTCCTCCCAGGACTTCAAAGCTTTCTTCAGATAATATCTAACCTGGAGGATTTATTTAGCTCCACAGTTCTTTAGCTCTCAAAATCTACATTTTATAAAGATAAACCTCATATACCTGCACCTTTGAATGCCTGTGCCATTTTATTCAAAAGCTTCATTCCTTCATTGACTCGCTTCACATTCTGACACAGGATTGCTCTTAACAGATTTCGGAAAATGACTAGGCAACATACTCTTTCTACTTTCCATTCCAATATACTCATTTTAGTTTAAATTCTACATTTTTCTATTAATTCTTTTAACAAAATATATCTCCTCCTGAGTAGATTTTTTTTAATATCAGTTCTTTGCTTCTACATTAGTGGTTTTGTTGTTTTTTTTTGCTTTTGTTGTTGTTGTTGTTGTTGTTGTTGTTCATTTTTTGTTGTTGTTGTTTTTTAGCCAATTACAGTGAATAGGCCTAACTTCCATCTATGCTGAGTGCTCAGACAAATCTATACTACAGTGATGTATAATATAATGCATCTTCGGCTAGTTTTCAGTCTTCACATCCTTTCTGATGTGCATGGCTATTTCCTTACAAAATGCTGACAGTGATTAGTGTGGTAGAAGAACATGAACAGACTCAAATGAAATACACTCTTTGTTCATAGTCATCTGGCCTGAAGTGATTACTCACCTGTGTAGTCCAAAAGTATATTACCCAGCTGAGGCAATATATTTTCACTGTTGTAAAGCACACACAGAGGCATCACCTGGCCACCAAATATGGAGTCAGAACCACTAAAGCAACCTGTGTGATTTCTCACAGAATGGAGTCTTTCATCCATGTTTATCTCAAGATTCAGTTAAATCAAAACTGAATATAGTGAATCTATAAGCATACAGTAAATCTATGAAAAAATCTTAGGTCCTATATTTTTAAGCATCTTTTGGGTTTTCTTCCTGTTATATTAATGTAGGATCTATTTATTTCATCCTTATTCAACTGAATAGTAGCTCACTGTGTAAATAATCCCACTATTACATCACTAGTGTTAGGGAAGAAAATTACACTCCTAAAGACCGTCATGAAACTACAAAAGCATTTTAATATAACATTTTAAATAGGTGGGTAATGTTCTTTTTGCATAACAGTAAGATGCTATGACTTCAAAGAGGACCAAAAAGGTGCTACTAAGTTCTGATAAAAAACAATTTCCTGCTTGCATAACAGAAGGCCTGCATTTTTGAAGGTCATCTACTGGTTCCATAGTTTGAATGATAACCAGAAGGAAGGTTAACTATGAGACGTTCTCCCAGTATACTGTAAAAGGTAAAAAGTAATCATGAATATGAGGAGAACAGGGAGGAGTTAACCAGGCATTAAACAGTGGTGGAACATCCATAAAGGGAATTAGAAGTGTCAGATAGTCTGTGAACCCTGGAGCCCTCAACTAGAGAGGAAATAGAGTTTGAATAGGGGAGTAGGAAATACAAACTGTTGTATCTCTCCAATCAGACACATTCTTAAGACTGAACATTCTTGGAAAAGCATAAAATAAATTGCAATTCATAGCAAATTCTGCATGAGTCTGGACTACCAAACAGGAGTATTTCTAGCAAAATGAAATTGCTGAAAGGTTCTGTCTTTTAAAGAAATGTCTGCTGTTGGTGAATATCAAAAAATAAAGGTATTTTTAACAAACCTGATGATGTGTTGTATGACAGCTAACTCTCTCAGAATGGTATTAATTCTCATCTTTCTTTTGTTCAGATTGGTGTCTACCAGGAAACAGTCAGACATTCACTGTAGAAATGCGCTCAGAAATATAACTAATCCAAATATTTTTTACTACCAGAAACAGACATTTCCTGTCACATCAAGAAGGTAATAAATAAAATTTATTCATGTATAACATGAAAAAGAAGGTCATAAATAACTCTCACTTACTTTGCTGTTGTTGTTACTTATAGTTTAAACTCTACCAGTCATTACTTGGAATTTGATTAAGGTTATAATGGCAATCTAATTAATTCTTTAGCTCTAATTTAACATTTAAAGCTGCAGATTACCCTTATTTTCACAGTTAATAAAAAAACAACAGGAGCTGTCTCTGATGCAAGGTAACATCAGCTACAAAAACACTTTGTTGCTCTAAAATATGCATTTTTTACATGAAGAGTTTACTTTTATATGGAAAACAAAGAATCCTAGATGCTGTATTCTCAATTTATTACTGATTTAAAGATGAAAGAAGAGATGGAGATGAGCTGCCACATTCACCACAAGGGAAATCATCCTTTCAGTGAGCTAAGAGTGAAGCATCATTGTGTTTTAAGCATTTTCTCTTCTTGTTTTGTTTTTTGATTGATTTCATGCCAATACAAATGTGCATGGGAACTTCTTCACAGTAAGGGTGATGGAGCATTGGCGCAGGCTGCCCAGAGAGGTTGTGCAGTCTCCTCTGGAGACATTCAAGACTCACCTGGACGCCTACCTGTGCAACCTGGCCTAGGGAGCCTGCTTTGGCAGGGGATTAGATTCAATGATCTCCAGAGGTCCCTTCTAGCCCCTACAATTCTGTGATTCTGTGATTCCTCGGGAACTTAGAACTGTCTTGTGAAAAACAGAAACTGATTTCCTTTCTTTTGTCTCAAATCTTGCTTTGTAAGGCCTTTTTGGGTGACAAGACTCTGATAACTGCTGGTTACCCAGATGGGTGTCATGATGCCTCAGTGTCTCTGCTTATGGTTGTAAAGATAAGCAGAAAAAGGGGCAAATAGTCTTTTCCAGGGCTGTACAACTTGGAGAAGCTCACCACCACAAAAGGACAGCAGTGCTCCTGCATGGCAATGAAGGCGACACCCTCTGCTGGCTTATCTGTTGGGCCAGACATGTCACACAAACAAAGAGAAAAGAAAAAAACTTGAGAAATGGGGGATAAAAGGCCTTCACTGAACCAAGGATTTTAGAGAAGAATTCCTGGAGAAGAATTTTTGGAGAAGAACTCCCAAAGAAAACCTCTTTGACAGAGAACTCCCGAAGAGGAAATGGAGAATTCCCTGAGGGGGAAACTCTTCGGACTAACCCTGAGGCCTGCTTGCTGAGAAGCTTCCCAGCTTTATCCCATCCCCCGCAGCAACCAGAGAGTTCCTGAGATCACCTCTCTGGATCCACGGTGGTGATGCTCTCTCTCTCTCTTGCTTTCTGCCAAGTCTCCTTGCTTTTCATCTCTTTTCTATTGCCCACCTTCCCTCCCCCATATCCCTAAGCAACTTGTAATTGTAATAAACTGGTTGGGCTAACATTTGACCCGTTGTGTCTTAATCTCACGCCGGCTATACACATAATCAAAGAACCTTGTCTCCCTCCTTTATATTGGAACGTGACATGTCTCTTCTCATTTTCCCTTCTCATTATCTCATTCAACTGTCCCTTCGCTGAAGAGGGCTTAGAAGAATTCTTAAAAACCAAAACAGGGAAATAGAATTAAAATTACTTATGAGTTATCACTACTTCAGTAAATAATGCCATCAGAGAGTGCAATGGAAAAAGAAGCAGAATATTGCACCAGACAAACAGGGAAATGAATCAGTAACTATACATTCAATTGCTGCCCATCCAGAATGTGATACTTCTTATGACAGCCTCCAGTGGGCTCAGATAGGCCCATGAAATTTAGCCATCAGTCCGGGGAACCGCTGACCATGAGTCAGCAGTGATCCCAGGAAGCCAAAAGGACCAGCCCTACCCTGGGGTACATCAGGCCCAGCACTGCCTCTAGGTGGGAGGAGGGGTTTTCCCCTCCACTCTGTGTTTTGCAGATTGCCTCCAGTACAGTACAGTTCTAGGCACCACAATATAAGAACATAAAACTATTAAGAGCATCCAAAAGAGGGCAACAAAGATTGTGCAGTGTCTATAGACCAAGATGTATGAAGAACAGCTGAGATCCCTTGGTTTGTTCATCCCAGAGCAGAGGAGCTGAGGGGAGCACTGAGCTCCACTATATGTGGCAGTGACAGGGTTCAAGGGAGCAACATGGAGCTGCATCAAGGGAAGGTCAAAATGTGTCAGGAAAGGGATCTTCTCTAGTGGGGCTCCAGACACTCATGGAGCGGGTTCCCTAAGGCAGCAGTCAGGATGCCTGTGGGAGTTCCGTAAACATTTGGACAGTGCTCTCAGACATGTGGTTTGAATTCTGGGTGGTCCTCTGTGAAGCCAGGAGTTGGCCTTGATCTTTTTAGGTCCCTTCCAACTCAGAATATTTTATGATTCTATGATTCTGTTTTGTTTTGTTTTGTTTTTTAACAGTGAAAGGCTATCTGCCTTTCAAACTGCGGGGATGTGCAAGAGATAAAATTGCTTCAAAATAGCTTATGTGTTGGGATTCTGTGAATAAAATTGTTGACTCTATGTTGTGGAGGCTTTTTTTACATAGTTATGATGACTGTTATTCATATGACAACAGTGTAGCTCCTTTGATATGGGCAACAGTAAGGGTGCATTTTTCCATTTAACACAATACTCCTTATGAATGCTGGGTAAATCCTGAAGAACCCCTGCACCCTTTCTCAGTCTCTGGTCACACAGCAGGAACAGTAAGTAAAAATGCAGTATGCATTAGAACGCACCTGCACATACTCATTGTGTTGCATTTCTTCAAATGAGAGCCCCATTCTTCCAATATAAGCCTGGAAATCACAAAGCCTGTTTCTCAGCAACATTCCATTTTATTAATTGTTGTCATAGTTCATATGGAATGATTCTGAACACAATCCCATTCTGCTGCGAACATATAAAATGTAAAGAATTTGCAAAGTGTTTCATATTATTTGGCATGTTTGGTATTTTACTTACCAAATTGAATTTACGCATGAATGAATATCATGTCAGATGCAGAAGAAAATATAATCTCAGCATCAGATAGGAAATGATATTCTACAAGAATTTTCCATTTTTTAACCACATAAATAAAAATATGTTGGCTTTGGCATTTATTTTTGTGTACAAAAATGGCTCGGATGAAAAAAAAAGAAAAAATACAGGACAAGATTGGCTGGATTTGAAAACAAAGATGGCTGAGTTACACAATAGCTTACAAAAACAAGAATAAAACAAAAGCAGAGTTAATACAATGTTCAGTTATAATTGATTGGCAAGTGCTTTTACAATGCAAAGGTGTGTTACTTTCTAAAAACACTGAAATTACACATGGAAGCAGAAGTGAGATAGCAACAGAATACACCAGTTATAATCATTGCATTTGACGTACTTGTTAAGTGGCCTCACAGAGTGGAGAAAGGCAGCTATCTTCCTGGGTAGGCATAAAAATTATTATGAAAAAATTAACAGTCATCCTAGCAATTAGAACAGGATGCTAATGGTACATTTGTGCCAGGTTTAACACACTTTTGATGCTAATACTGAGTCAGTATAGCTATTACAGACAGCATAATTTCCAAAAATGGCTTCTGGAAGATATCTTTTGAAAGGTTAAAAAGGTGGTGCAATTATAGCTAATTGGGTGAAGCCACTGCTCACAAGGCGTAGAATGATTTGGGGTTTTTCTACTAGTTCTCCTTCTTAAAAAATACATTTTCAGCATACTGTTATCATCTACGTATTTTACCTTTCGTGTAGTCTGGAGTTATAGCATAAATTGAGAATTTCCTTTGTTTCATTTCACTACTCCTATATCTACAGCAGGTGCTGGAGTAATTCTGTTATTCCCAGAGGTGAAATCAGAGGCACAGGGAGCAAAATGACTAAGAAAGTAATGGAAAAGAATATTGTCAGGCCCCTCACACAAGTGAATCACCAGCAGAAAACATAATGTTTGGTTTCTGGTAAATTCCTTATCACTTGATCCTTTCCACAGAAGAATGAATAATTATCTAATGTCTTGATTAATATCCAGTGGCTACTTTTAATATTTATGTTATATAGACATCCATGAAAAAGAAAGGAAGGGAGGGAGGGAGGGAAGGGAAGGGAAGGGAAGGGAAGGGAAGGGAAGGGAAGGGAAGGGAAGGGAAGGGAAGGGAAGGGAAGGGAAGGGAAGGGAAGGGAAGGGAAGGGAAGGGAAGGGAAGGGAAGGGAAGGGAAGGGAAGGGAAGGGAAGGGAAGGGAAGGGAAGGGAAGGGAAGGGAAGGGAAGGGAAGGGAAGGGAAGGGAAGGGAAGGGAAGAAGAAGAAAATGTGTGCTGTAATAAAATGTGTTGATTAAAATATCAGAAAAACCATTCAGCACCAGTGCTAATTGCACTACATGAACAGGATTAGGAAAATGCACATGGAATAGACATGTCAATTAATAATTAGAATTTATCTCTTCCTTTGTAGTTCTACAAAATAGCTGAACATGCAGCTCAGTGGAGTAGAGAAACCATTACATTTTGTAACGCAGTCTTAAGGGATTGAGGTAATATATTAGAGAAAGACAGATCATTTAAAGGCAGCTGCATAAAAGCATTTTCACTCAACTGCAGATATCTTTTAAAGGCCATGATTATTAGCAATTCAATAGTTGACTATGCTTCATCAACAGAGTCAAATTTCATTTGGCCTCATTGGTACATTTTCATACTCAGAAACCCTAGTTACATAGTTAGAGAAACTGCCTGTTTCCCACATACCATTATACCTTCCATGTGTAAACAGTTCTTTTTTATACATCTGTTGAAAGGTTCAGCATTGTCCAGGTAACCAGATTGAAAAAATTAAAAAAAAAAAAAAAAAAAAAAGATTAAAAGGAGTACCCTCACAATTCTTATTCACTTAAGGGTAGCATTAGGTTTGCCTCCCAGAGTAATGCATGCATTAGTTCCTGACAGTAGCGTCTTCTGCAGGAAAGCTGCTGCACCCTCTACCTCACTCCATGAATGCATCCGATTTTGATTATACTATTAATTTAAAATTAGTAAATGCAACACACAGATGCCTCTGACAGATGGTACACGAGATATCAAGAAACCGTAATTTCTGTAAATTATCAGCTTTGAAAATTACTTTCTTTACCTGCAATACTTAGCGCAGGTATTCCAGTAACATACTGCCTAGAAAATGACACTAAGTATGCACAGATACCTCCATGTCTGAGGCAAAGGGCACTGGGGGTCTCCAAGACAGCCCCATTCCCAGGCACTGAGCACCTAACTCCCTGTGGACAGCTTCACTACTAGCATCCTTTTATTCCTTACAGGGTTATTTTTTATTTTTATTTTTTGTAAGGTTTTTTTTTTTTTTTTAGAAGCAGTATGTCATTCTAGGGACTTAATTGGTCAGTGTCAAAACTAAAGGATGGGATCTTGTTTTCTCTGCAATTTTTTACTGTAGTCATTTTTTCTTACCGAAAAATATTACATCATTGTATTTATTTAGAAATAGTTTAAAAAGCAAAATTTATTTGTGGGGCATTTGGCATTTGGGCAGAATATAAAGGCTGCAATGTCATTTACTCAGCAGTATCATTCATGAAAAATACAATGAGATAACGAAGAAATGTTGCCTCAGGTACAGAAGTTTACTTTGATCCTTCCAATTGCAACAGGAAGGAAATTATTACATGGAGTAGTGCTTTGAAAAGAAAAAAAAATCAGAAGTGTGATTCAGTAAATATTTCCTTTTTTTTTTTTTTTTTTTTTTTCATTTCTTCCTTTGTCCATCTAAAATTCACAGCCAGATGGTATTCCAAAGAGGACATATATCCAGAATCAGCTTCAGCATAGTCTCATCTCACAGGGTGCTCCAGCAGCTCTTGTTCACAGCCTGTATTTGAATCATGCAGATGATTGACACCTTTGCTGTGGAATAAAGGTCTGTAGTTGTTGCCTTAAAGAAATATGTGGAACAAAGAGACCCTTAGTCCTCTGCAGAATCCTGTTCAGGAATATAAAGGTTTGTTTTCAGAACCAACAGACAAAATCAAAATCATGTACTATGTAGGAATTAGGTTTTACTTTTTAAAACCAGCTCAGAATGATCACAGAATCATACAGCCTGTGCCAGTGCTCTGTCACTGCACTGTGAAGAAGTTCCTGTGCACATCTGTACAGAACTTCCTATGCTTCAGTTTGTGGCCACTTCCCCTTGTTTTATCACCACACATTGCTGAGAAGAGTCCAGCCTCATCCCTTTGCCTCCCACTCCGTAAATATTTATAGACATGGATCAGATCCCCTCTGAGTCTTCTTTTTTCAAGGCTAAACAGAACCATGTCTCTCAGCCTTTCCTCGTAAGGGAGGTGTTCCATGCCCTTTATCATCTTTGTAGCCCTCCACTGGACTCTTTCCAGGAGATACCTGTCTTTTTTGTACCCATGAGCTCAGAACTGAACACAGTATTCCAGGTGAGGTCTCACCAGGGCAGAGTAGAAGGAGAGGATCACCTCCCTTGACCTGCTGGACATGCTATTTTTAATGCTACCCAGGATACCATTTGCCTTCTTGGCCACCAGGGCACACTGCTGGCTCATGGACAGCCTGTCAGTTATATTATTGACCTGATGAAGGAAATTATAATATTAAACAGGAAAAATGACTTGGAATGGGAAGCAATTAACTCAAAGTCACCAGCTTGCACTAAAAAAGATGCTCTGAATATCTTTTTCACATGAAAATCTAGAAGCAATCTGTTTGTAGTTTTAGAGCAGTTGCATTATTTTAACTATGAAATACTGCTAGCAGTGAATATTCTTAACCAAATTCAACAAGACCAAGTGCCAAGTCATACACTTTGGCCATAACAATCTGAGACAATGCTACAGGTTTGGGGCAATGTGGCTGGAAGACTGTTTAAAGGAAATGTGCCTTGCAGTGTTGGTCGGCTCTCAGCTGAACATGAGCCAGTGGTATGCCTAGGTACCCAAGAAGGCCAATGGTGTTCTGGCTTGCTTAAGAAATCATGTAGCCAGCAGGACTGGAGAGGTGATCATTCCTTTGTACTCATCTCTGGTGGGGCTGCACCTTGAGTACTGTGTTCAGCTTCGAGCCTCTCACTACAAGAAAGAAATTGAGGCCCTGTACTATGTCTGGACAAGAGCAACAGGTTGACAAGGAGTGTGGAGCACAAGTCTGATGAGTGGTTGAAGGAACTGGGGTTGTTTCATCAGAAGAAGAGGAAGCTCAGGGGAGACCTAACAGCCCTCTACCTGAAAGCAGGTTGTGGCAATGTGGAGATTGACCTCTTCTCTCATGTAGCTAGTGATAGGATGAGAGGAAGTGGCCTCAAGCTGCACCAGGAAAGGTTCAGTATGGGTATGAGGAAATATTTCTTCTCCAAAAGAGTGTCAGGCACTGGAATGAGCTGTCCAGGGAGATGATGGAGTTTTAGTCTCTGGAGTTGTAAAAGATTGGTTTAGATGTTGTACTGAGGGACATGGTTTAATGGAAAATACTTGTGGTAGATGGACGGTTGCAGTAGGTGATCTTGAAGGTCTTTTCCAACTTTGATGATTCTATGAGTCTATGATTCTAGGTGTCCTAAGACCTCTGTCACATCACATTGCTACAGTTTTGGGACACAGCAATGAAGTCCTTCAACAAAACTGAAATACCTAGTAATTTTATATAAGTTCTTGTCCTATGCATTGCTAGAACATTTTTCCAAAACTTAATGTTTCTAATTATTCATCACAGCAAAGATCTATAGAAAGGGATTTTAATAATATGAAAAGAGTTAGACTGAGATAGCCAAGCTTCTTCTTTCCCTGTTATAGGACATCCTTGATATATAAGTGTGCTGAAATGGGTAGCTTTCATTGCAGTATTCTAGACATATGCACTTCCCTGCCTTTTCTTCTTGTCACTGAAAAATACCAAACAGTCTTTTCAGAAGTACTGTGAGTCTGTAAAAAAATTCTTTTTGGCCAAGACAGTCAGATTTATGAAAAACTTCAGCATAAAGGAAAGGGAAGTTAAAAAGGGGAGATATTTAGTTGATAGGATAGACATGATATATTTGCAAACTGCTTGATCGTCCATATCACCGATAAATGTGTTAAGCAGCACAGGTTCTAGGACAAACTTCTGTAGTACAGACTTTGCTATCAGCTTCTGGTTACTGCATGGCCCTTTAGCCACTATGGTCTACCTCAAAGGCTGACCGTGCACTATTTTTGACATTTCCAGTTGTCCATCGAATCAGATGTCAATATTTTATGGCAATATCATGGGAGAGAATGACAAAGGTCTTGCTAAAGTTGAGGTAAAGGACATCCACTGCCTTTTCCTCTTTCACAACTCCAGTTCTGTCATTCTAGAAGGCTATCGGGTTGACAGAGCATGAATTACACGTAGTAAATCTGTGCTTAGTCTTTACAGTCAATTTTCTCTCTTCTGTAAATGAGGCAACTTCAGAAGAACTTTTCCTAACATATGGGAAATAGAAAATGAAGATTTTAAAGATGGGCCAATTAACTTCTATTACAAGCGAAGTAACAGTTATGTATTTATTCTTGCCAATTGAAAATGAACTATTAAAAGCAAAGTTTTGCTGATAGGTATTTTAGATCTTTTTATAGAAACCGTAAGTGATGTTCGTTATGAATAAACTTAAACATCAAAGCATAAAAAAATCACAAATAAGGTAATTAACTGAAAATACTAGATACTTTCAGTCCTCATGAAAAAAAAATCAATATGCATCAAATTTAAAAAGTATCAAAGGAAAATATTCATCAAGCTTGTACTGAAAGTATTTTTCTATTCATATCTGTTAGATTATGCACAACAAAAGAAACATTTGACTACTATTAATTTTATATTACCAGAATGAAGGAGTTTGTGAAAGAATTTAATTATTTTGTTACACACAGAACAGAAGTTAGAAAGTTTGCTCACAAATTGTAAGAAATGATTTCTTATTACAGTGATATGAAGCACAGTAAGAACTCAGGCACAGATAAATTCTATTAAATTATCTGTCATAATTATAATCTATTGTATAGAATGAAAAAAAAAATAAAAGAGAAAATAAAGGTCAGAATCTGGAAAAAAAAAACTAAAAACACACAGAAAACACAATACTACTTTCCAAATTTAGAAATCACAAAGTAATTTGAATACTGTCTCTTTTACAGGATGGTTAGTTTAAAATAGAACTACAAAAGATATTCTGTGAGAGGCATATCTTAATTAATATGAAATGAGTTGTGTTAATCTTTCCTGTCTCTCCTGTTAGAAGTCCCTATGAACGACAGATAGAGGTTTTGCTTAATGATGTCTAGATAAGTCTCCCTTAAAAGGAGGATTGTTACCTATTATTATCGGTAATTGAAGTTGATTTCAATAAGTGCCAGCAACACTGTTCCACAATGTTTTTTCCATTAAATATAATTTCCAATTTGAACGGTTTGAGTTGTAAATAAGGTAAGAGGAACACACAACTCTGTTGATATTTCATATTCTATTAACTTAAAATGAGAATTTTGTTTTAAGAAAAAATGTTCAGTATTTGAACTCTGCTTTCACCACACATTGTCAGCAACACTCATTTTGCAGCTAAGGTGCATTAAATTTCAGTCAACAAATACACTTGTCACTCTCCACAACTGCCTGAAGGGAAACTGTAGCAAGCTGGGGATTGGCCTCTTCCTGCTAACAGCAATAAGATAAGAGGTAATGGCCTAAAGTTGCACCAGGGGGCATTCAGGTTGGATATTAGGAAAAATTTCTTCTCAGTAAGAGTGGTGAGGCACTAGAACAGGCTGCCCATGTGGTGATTAAGACACCATCCTGGGAGGCGTTGTCATGGTTTTATGATTTTTGTTGTATTGTTGATATTCCACATCATAACATCATGTGGTGTATTGGGAGTTAGAGAGTTAACGCTACAGCTCTGTGGATCATCGATAGTTATGGATATGCCTGTCTCAGAAGAGAGGGAGAACTACATTCCCCAGAGGACTTTGCAATGCTTTGTATATTTACGTGTTTTCAGCTCAGAGGGAAAAGATTAAAACTGTCTGCGGTCACGGGACACTCTCTTTCCTTTGGGACCAACTCAGCAGTGGGTGCTCGCTGCCGTATCGCCTTCAGCGTTAGCGTAAGGCCTTCGGTTTATCGGACACTCTCTCTTGCTCATTTTATTTGATCCATTAGCCTCAATTCCAATTATATTGTATTATTTTACTTTCTGATATCTTATCTAGTAAATGAGCTTTCCTCCTCAGATCGTTGCCGCTGTTTTGTTTCAGGGGCCCATCTCCCTTTCCCCTTTTCCCTTTCCCCCTTCCCCTTGTCCGGGGTGCAGGCCTGTGGGTCTCCTTCCTCAGTTGTCACGGAACCGGGCTGAACCAGCCCACAAACCGTTGACAGGTGTTCAAGAACCATTCTGATTTGGCATTGAGAAATTTTGTTTAGTGGGCATAGCACAGATGGCTGATGGTTGGACATGGTGATCTGTGGGGTTTTCCAGCCTTAATGATTCCATGCTTCTATGACTTTTCATGAAGTTTTAGCTAAGTCACAAATTTCAGTCAGAAGGATGCAGGAAAACTTTGCTTTGAGCTAGAGTAAATTACTGTACTTATTTGGTGGATCGTACATTTACACATTCACATTAAAAAAGAATGAAAACATGGAAAAGTAGTGGCTGTGACCTCTAGAAACTTATGTGTTAGGATATGCCTTTAAATCAACACAAATGTGGATTTTTCCACTGGAACCACCTCTAAGTAAAAAAAGATTTTTTTACGGCTGATAGGCCAAATACTGTCCTCCTATTTCTTCACAGTAAGTAGCTTTTAGAGAAAATCAGTGATTTTTATAAACCAAGGGAACAGCATAAAGCTGCTATACTGTTTTTTACAGAAATGACAGGTTTTGTACTTAAAATAGCTGAGCCCAGTGGATTGGCACAGACACCTGTTCTAGGCTGACCTCCAGTGCCTTACAACCTCTCACTCACAGGAAGCTAATCAAAAAGTAGGGAGAATGGGATCTCATATCTGACAAGGAATTCAGGTAATAAGTAATTACCATCGCTTAATAAGTAATTACCATCAATATCAGTCCTAGATGAAGCCTGCTAATAGGAAGTGAAACAAGGGGTATTAATACCAAGCTAATAAATAAGTAATTCTTGGATTGTTTTCAGGCTGAGTACATTCTGGTGCAGAAAAAATCCATTATCAAATCTATTCTGGGAATTCAGGAAAAAATAAAAGGTTTGTACTTTATTTCTATCTATACTTGAAAGTGATTACGCATTATAAGTGAGTACAGGTAAAAGAAACATATTACACTGCCTTATATGCTATATATTCCTAACTGCTAACGGAATTTTTTTTTTTTAATAAGAAAAGTTTTGTACTTGAGTAAGAGAAGCGAATATAACTCTGTGAGTTGGAATACATTTTATGAAAAAAAAAATCCACAGACTATAATAGGTTAATATCTCAATTGTGAAAAAAAGAAATAATACAGAAAGACAAAGTTTACTTTGACTATTTCCTATTAGCAGAAGGTTCAGACCTAAAGCTACAGGTGCACTCTGGACAGCAATTTTTCTCCCTAGTGAAGAAACCTTATTATCTTGTAAGACATTCTCTTATTTCTTCATAACTCACCAATTAACTAACAGTGCCTAGCACATTTCCCATTGCCTTTATCAACTTTCATTTAGAGTCAGATGAAGTTTTAGGCAGTCATTTGTTCATCAGATCGCTTCTGATCTACTTTCTAGAGAGCGAAAAGTATCATTCCAGTTGTATTAGTTAAACAAACAACTAAAATGCACTCCTCAAATTAATATATTATTCTTGCATAAAACCTGTTATTATCCAAAGCTATAACTATTTCAATTTGTGGTCAAATGTCAGGTGTTTTGATGGGGAGATATTCTGTCAGATTTAGTTTTTTTGCCTAAGGTCTGTTATTTCAAAGATGCTTTGAAATAATGTTTGAACCTCAGGCTGTAGCTGGCATATTATACAAACCTCCCAGTATAATATCACTTTATCCTGCAAGCGTTTAGATCAATTCCCGGTAGCAACAGAGATCCTGTCCAGTTGTGATTAATAACTTCCTTGTTCATACTCTTTGCTGGAGAGAATGCTGTCACCCTGCCCTCTTACACTCGTGTTTATCATATTATACAGTTCCCCTTTTCCCAACCATCTTCTGTTCTTCTTTCACCTGAAATTCATTTTCCACTGCTTCTCTGTCAACCTCTTCACTCGGTATTCCAGATTACTGACAAGTTTGGATTTTTACATTCTTTCTCTTTTTTTCCCGGGACTGTAGCTGCAAAAGCACTTGAATACCACAGAAAGGAGACCAGAACACAGCTGAGGGACAGAAATACATGTCATGAAGCAGTCATAAAATCATAGAACATCCTAAGTGGAAAGGGGCTTACAAGGATGATCAAGTCCCGCTCCTGGCTCCACACAACACCACCCAAAATTCAAACCACTTGTCTGAAAGCACTGTCCAAATGCTTCTTGAACTCTGTCAGCTTTGGCAGCTCTGAAGAATCTGGGGTATCACAGTTGCATCATTCACAGATCTTAGAGGGAGCAGCTACCATGAGATAGTGGGAAAAAATGTAGGTAAGACTTGGAGAAGAACTGCTGATGTTCTCCAGTAATGGATTTGAATCATGATGTCTTCTGAAGTACTGCTAACAACAAACTCAAGAGTCTGAATTTTAGAAGATACAAGGTATTGATTCACAGACATGAACATCAGTGTGCATAAAGAATAGATTCAGGATGAGAAGAACAGCTTCTGTTTTCTAGACAAAAAAGGAATACGCATTTGGACTTTGAGAGTGGAACTAATTTGGATTATTGTGTTCTTCCACGCTTTCCAATTTCAGTAAAATTACTTGTGGTCTAAGCAGTCAGAAAATATATTTTTAGAATTTTACTTCCTTTGTTAATAACTGATAACCTCAGTGGGGCAGCTGGACATCATGTCATTATTAAAGGCACAATTATGATTGAAATTGCCAAAAAGAAAGGCATGGAAATCAATTACAATCCAATAACGTGGATAGAAACATCAAAGCATGAAGTTCCACAAACCCTTAGCACTCACCCTTCCAATGTCTAATCCTTCTACTTCAGCAACTGGCCAATAGAAATCTTGTCCTTAGTAGAATAAAATGTAAGCACACAAAAGCCTCATTTTACAGAGTCAGAGGTCTGAAATTTTACATTGGGCTGAAATTTTACAAGGCAGATATGGACTTAAGAAAATTAACTTTTACTTGGAGTACCATATGTAAAAGGACGAGTTCTCCATTTATTAGTGTAATTATAATTCATTTATCCACGGAGGACGATGGATTGTCACGCTGAAGTTGAAGGCTAAATGGTAAATTCTTCAGCAGTATATATCACGTTTGGTTTTTTTCCTAAAAGCAACCATGTGTCATCACAGGAAAATGTTTGGAGAAGCAATAGGCTGGGGTCAAGGGCAAACCTTTTGATAGAGGCATTCAAACAGAAGTCCTATACACTCCTATTCCTCTGCAGAAATGTAGTTTACATTTCAAAGTCGAAGTACAGCTATAATTCTGCCCCTAACTTTCTGGTACAGATAACGCAGTGAAAAGCTACTATGTGCAGGCGTGGTGGGGAGAGCCTGCAAGCTGTGCCTAGCTGCCATCCCTGCTCCTGGCTCCCCCAACATCCCCTCTGCACTTTGATCCTGTGCCCCATCCCCCTGCCCACTTCCTTATTAGAGTTTTAAGACATTGCTTTATCTTACCGCTAGGATCTAAACAAAATAAACAAACAACAACAAACAATTATTTTGTGAAGAGGAAAATTCATTATACCATTATACTTCATTATACCCCTCCACAATTTACAATTCTGAAAATAAATGATTGCTGTCTTAATATTTACTTAACTCTTTCCACTTGTTTCCTTGTAGAGATTCATTTGATTAATTCCATGTAATTAATCAAAATATGAAGTAGATAAACTGAAACTCACACAAAATAATTACAAATGTTGTCATTATCCAAAATCAATTTATCAGTAGAAGTTTTCACAAGTGTAGTAAAAAAAAAAAAAAAAGAAAAACAATATAAGCCCCATTCTCTATGTGTAAAATCACAGCTGATTAAATATAATATTTGCTTCTTAACAAACAGCAATTAATATTTTAATATTTTGCCAGGTGCATCACTATGCATTATTTATTTTTTGTACACAGCCCAACAACTAAATTTCCCATTGTTGTTGATGGAAAATCAAATCATAATGTCAAAATTTCAGTACGTTGCTCATTTTGAATAGGACCTGAGCTTTTCTGCACTCCTTGGATGCTAAACTTTGCTAGCCTCTGCGTGGAAATTTGATATCTGTTTGTAAGGGCATCCCATTCCATATATGTCACGCGCATATCCTGATGTATTATATATCTGTCTGTAGTCCTACCTCCTCTTTCCCTTTCAGAGCCCAGCACAAGATTCGCAGTAGAGTTATAGAACCTCCTGGAGTCATGAAGACTACTGAAATAGTCTTCAAATAAATAAATAAAATCATTTTTGAAGACTTCAAATTTTATTTTAACACAAGTGGAATACACAGAAACTTACAGGCAATCTGAAGAATGTAAAACTTACTTCTTTTGGAGTGGCCCAAAACTGTGAAGAAATAGAATGGAGAAAAAGGAGAAATTTTATCATCAAAGTGTATGCATTTATATTAAAGTTGGACAGATACCACAATTTCTAAAGAGATTCCTCTAGAGAATGTTTAAATAATGATATAATAGCTTTAAAAGATATTTTAATCACTGCTATGGATCTGAAAATTTTCCAGGAGGAATCAGGGTATTTTAAAATCAGAAGTGACCTTAAAAAATGCAGTTTAATAGTTTAATTGGAAATTTATTATATTTCTCTGAATCCTCAACCAAACAACAGATAAAAGAATCTTTCATGTAGTGAAAATTTGCTAATATCTAGAATACTTTTGATGCTTAATACATTTATTCATGTAGTATGTATTTAACTCGCTAGCTCTTTCCTCCTCTTACTTATCTCCCATAACCTACCTAAAATAGAAATAGTGAAAACAGTTCAATTCTTAATCTAAGGGATTTAAAGGAGATATACCTATATTTATGTATATTACGTGCTTTCAACTACAAAGTTGACTATTTCTATGACTTCCTCTCATCTTTTACAGTTTTGCTATTGATTAAAGATTAATTTTATTTTAGTCCTTCTATTGGTGCTAATGACTGTGTCATTTTAATGCATATAAAGTAAATGTTGAAGAACACGGGGGCCACCAGAAAGCAAATGTCAAATGGCTAGACATATTCCAAATCCCAGATCACATGCCATAGGTAAACCCTGCTAAATTCTTCTTCTGAGATTCATTGGTGTAAAGGTCAGAAAGAATTAATCAACTCTGACATTCATTCTGTCAGAAGGTCCTACTGGTCATGTGTTCTTCCCATTACAGAGATCATATTCACAGGCAATGCCTTCTAGTTTGCAGTTACATACTATTGTAACTTCCTTGGGCCTGTATTATACTTGTCCTTCATGCTTTCAGTCCCTTCCAGTTTCAAACCTGACTGAGCTTCATCAGTATTTAGCAGAGAAAAACAGCTGCAGTCTCCTGGGAAATAATTTTAACAGAGCTGCTGATTTTTTTTTTTTTTTTCCTTCTATAACTGTAGCTTTTAGAAGGATTTTATAGCAAGAAAATAACTGATTTTATGTTTTGCTTTTTATGCTTCTATTCTGGTCATCTGTGGCCCATGACATTTAGCATAACTATTTGCAACTCCTTAATGGTTCAAGCATCTAGGTCATACTCAGATATTAGAGACAGTCAGTCTAATTCTGTACATTTATCTACTTTAGTATGACGCTTCACCAAGGCTGTTTTCCAGTAAAACGAATCAGGCTAGGCAGAGTGTAGCTCTTAGGTATCAGTACTGGTTCAGAGGTGCTTTACATGCTTCACAGTAGTGAGGCATTATTCTGTGCAGACACAGAGCTGATGTGCAAGATAAAACTCATCTATTTACCCCAGGTGTTTTTCAGAAAGAAGCAGACTACTATTCCTATAAAACAGATTCCGTGACATGAAAACCTTTTTTATGTGAAAATTATTTCTTGTTGCCCAATTAAAATTGTTTTCTTGTGCAACAAAGGCATACATGTTGTCATGGTTTTATGATTTTTGGTACTGGTATTCCACATCATAACATCATGTATTGCATTAAGACTTAAAGAGCTAATACTCCAGCTGCATAGATCATTGATAATTCCAGGTATACCTGCCTCAGAAGAGAAGAAGCACTACATTCCCCAGAGGACTTTGCGATGCTTTGTATTTTTACGTGTTTTCTGCTCAGAGGGAACAGATAAAAACTCTCTGCGGTCACGGGACACTCTCTTTCCTTCGGGATCGACTCAGCAGTGGGTGCTCGCTGCCGTATCGCCTTCAGCGTTAGCGTAAGGCCTTCGGTTTATCGGACACTCTCTCTTGCTCATTTTATTTGATTCATTAGCCTCAATTCCAATTACATTGTATTATATTCTGTTATTTTGCTTTCTAATATCTTATTTAGTAAATTAGCTTTCCTCCTCAGATTGTTGCCGCTGTTTTGTTTCTAGGCCCATCTCCCTTTTCCCTTTTCCTTTTTCCCTTCCCCTTTCCTGGGGCGTGGGTCCATGGGTCCCCCGCACCAATCGTCGCGGAACCGGGCCGATCCAGCCCGGTAAACCGTTGACACATGTTTAGATATAATCCTTAAAACATTCAAGTTGTTTTTGTTTTTGTTTCTGTTTTTGTTTTATTCAATGTTTATGAAAAGAATCCACATGTAAGATAATTCAAAAGTTAAGTTGCAAGGATAGAAATGATAACCAAGATAACTTTTAGTATTGCTGGGCCAAAAGAAAATAAGATATGATTCGCAAGAAAATAAGACATGAAGCAGGAATCCGGGTTCACTATTTCTAATACAATATTTGTAAGGCTTATTGAAAAAACAAGTTCTAAGTAACTTTGTTATTCACACAAAACATTACATCAGACCAAAACTAACTTTCCAACTAACTTTAGACATATGATTGAGACTGAAGCAGAATTTTCTTCTTTAAAAAAAAAGAAAAAGAAAATAAGATTATTTTAATAATTTAACGATGGTTGTAAAGGGAGAATAGTAATTAAATGGGCTAAAAAAAAGGGAATACAAAGGCAACTGAAACGCAAGAAGCTGAGATATTTAGTCCTTTCATTTTTAAGTGCTGAGGAGGAAATGTCACAGCAATACCACTCCCCCTAGAGAGTTATAATTGGTATACAATTGATACTGTCATTGTTAACTGTGCATATAAATGTTTTTTTATTCACTTAGAGACATTTCCTGAAAGTGCCTCAATTTTAGGAGTTTCCTTTACGTGCAATTAATAACTATTTTTTCTCTTCAATAGATCTGTCCCTCAAATAATAGCCAATGAACCCATCCTCCTAAATGCCTGAGGAAAAGAAAGTTGCATTGCTGGCTTAAAGTCATTGCGTGACTTCTCCCTAGTGCCTCTATTACTTATTGTATAGTGCCTAAAATCATGGTGGGGTTGGGGATAGGGGTAGAGGGAAGTGGGGTTATTTGTGAAAACCTTCAAATTAACATAGAGCTTCCAGAGTTGTTCCATATAAAATCTATACTTTTTATGCTATCTCTAAATCTATGGAAGTGATATTGATGGAAAGAACCACCTACATACAAGCAAAAGATATCTGCAAGGACTGTTCTGACACTGCAGCTCAGAAGACTGGCTAGTTTCCCAACACTGCAGTTAAACTTGTTCTGCCAAAAGCAGAACATAGTGTATATGCTAAATTCAAAGCTGATTTGAAAATGGTGAATTCAAAAGCCTGAATTCCTCCATGACCAGCTGAAGTAATGTTGGTTGAAAATAAATAAAATAAAATAAAATAAAATAAAATAAAATAAAATAAAATAAAATAAAATAAAATAAAATAAAATAAATAGAAATACTTCCACTGTTTCTAGATATGAGGGCTACAGAGTCACTGAACCTTGAGCGTCTGGAAGATTTGAGGCAAGAGTATAAGACAACTTTGTAGCTTTCAAGATCAACAAAACTAACCTGTCAGGCTAGCAAATGTACTGCAGAACTTGCATTGTCAAATCTGCACCTGAAGTGCTTGATAGCTCATTATGAGGATTAGTTCACCTCATCCATAATGACAGCCATACTTCCTTCTGTAGGTCACAAACAGAATGAAAATTATTACACATACACAAGAAATGTAAGTATGAATGTGGAAATACATATTACTACAGTCATCACGATTAAGCTTCTTTGTGAAGCCACATAAATAAATACTAGCTTTTCTAACACCTGCTTATAATGGGGAAATACATTACTTATATAAACATTATAGAATCTGTATGGCACATAGTCAGATTCCTTTCATGTACATCAGTGTGACTTCTGTTCCTCCTTCTCTCTTTCCATTGCTTTCACTTTGTGATATATGTCTGCAATGGAAACAGTAGGAAGAACATGAAGAGAGAAAAAAAACTACAAAAAAGGAATGAAAAACATTAACTGGGAGAGAGATTTATTGAATTAATTTATTTCTGCTCCGCTTTTTCTATCCAATGTATTGTGCAGCAGCACTAACTTTTTGGTAAGGATTTTCTATTTCAGTAAATGTTCACTAATGCACAGCAGTTTAAATACAAGCCACAGATCTATGTCCCACAGAATTCTACATTCTCAAGAAAGTAAGAGAAGGACTAAAACATCAGTCCTTACTACTCTGGCATTCACTAGACCTTCTTAAAAGAATAATGTTTTATTGTTCTCCTTCACACAACTCACCTGTACCTAGGCACTGCAATTTTCTCTCAAATATTATCTGATTTAACCCTTAACCAAGTTATTGCTGTGGCTTTATGTAAAATGTCACCTGGTTCTCTCCAGTTGAGCAGTATTAGATAAAGAAGCTCAATGTGACATCTATTTGGTAAAGCAAACAAACAGACAATGCAAGTGTTTAACTGAAAATTCCTCCCTTTACTGCAAAATAGGGACTAAATGTTACAGATAAGAAACATTCCATTAAAGAATATAGAAGTACTGCAGTTTCTTTACCTGCTTTAATTTACTTGCAATATTATGTTCCAGTCTATGCACGCATGAAACATTATTTTACATAATCATGTACACTGCTTGAAGTAGTTCACTTATTTGAACAAATATTCAATTGATATATTGAATATGGTATAGGAACTAGGATTTCAGTTACATTCTTTTCCTAAGCCACTCCTTTCCATAAATCTCAACATCAAAACCTTCCTACACTTTTGACGTAATGAATGTTTCAGTTTCAGTGTTTAATTTTCATATGGGAATGAAAGCAAAGAAAAGTGCCTTCATTCCTCTTCAAATCTCTGGATGCTCTCAGAATTTAGATACAATGGAGAACTGAAAACCAGATTACGACTGAAGTCTTGCAGACTAAGAGTAATCATGTTTTCCGACATGTCACAAAAATACAAAATCATACATTAGTTTATACTTCCAGGTTAAAGGATTATTTAGAGGAAAAGGAAACTAATTTTTGATCTTGATGATGAAAGAAAACGCTGTTTTCTTTAGCCCATTTTTTTTTCCTATTTTAGTAAGAAATTATCAGATCTTAATATCATTTATTGCAACATCATACACCTAAGCTTTTCATATTCAGTAGTCATGATGTGGTCTCACCAGGGCAGAGGAGATGTGGACGATCACCTCCATCTATGTACTGGCCAGGTTTTATCTAATGCACCCCTTCTTGGCACTGGGACACATTGCTGGCTCATGGCAGCTGTTGTCCACCAGAATCCCTAAATCCTTCTCTACAAAGCTCTTTTCCAGCACATCAGCCCCCAACCTGCACTGATGTGTGTAGTTATTTCCCACTGGGTGCAGAACCCTTCACTTACTCGTCCTGGTTCCCTTCTGCACAAAATTCCAGATTGTCCAGGATGTGTTGAATGGTGATGTGTCAGCCACTCTTCCCAGATTTGTATCATCAGCAAACTTGCTTGAGATTGCACTATATCTATCTATCTAGGTCACTGATGGAGATTTTAAACATGATAAAACTCAATAACAACCCCTAGTGAACAACACTAGTTACCGGTCACCATCTAGAATTAGAATCATCTACTGATGATTACTCCCTGAGATCTGCCAGTCAGACAGTTCTTAATCCTCCTCATATCACTTATTAAGAAGCTAAACATTGTTCATACAGATAGGAGCTAGATAGACCTGAATGCCTGTATTTCTCTGGGCACAAAATAGTATATTTCTTCTCCTTAATAGTAAGATACAAATTGCCACCAGTCAGAAAAAAAATCTTACATAATTTAGAAAAGATACAGAATTTTAGCTGCAGTGCTAAGAAAATAAGATTAGAATTACAAATATGTCTTCTAAAGCCGAACAACAGTACTGATTGCAGCTGAGTAAATAAAAACTGTTATCCTATATAGAATGTATTAATAAGCACAGAAATAATACATATAAATACTGTTTACTGAAACCACAGGACTTCACTGAAATATTAATGCCATTACTAAGAGTGGTCTACAGAATGTATGTGCTACAGCACTAGTTTGTTTATTGGATAGCTGTATAATAGCTGTATACACAGTGGCTTGTGTAATAAAGTTTCAAATCTAAAGATAGACCCCTAAAAGTATATTAGAACAAGAAGAACACAGAACAAGAACAGTGAAAAAAGAGAAAACCACTTTGAAAAAGTTAAACCAGATCCACGTTTCAACAAAGAAAAAAATACTCTTCAGTCATGAGCATATCTAGGATTTTTATTTTGCAGATGGCTGAAGTAAAGATGAAATCTGAAATTATGATACTGAAGAAAATAAATCTTATGTTAGATTTACAATGTTTTTTGTTTTTTTTTTCGGATGTCGGAATGTAGTCACTGAAGTAACTTTTAAAGTATCTGGGATAGTTTTTGCTCCCTCTGTAAATGTTATCCAATTCCAGAAGGCTCACAGAAGTGCCCTTCTTATGAATGTATTCTCTTGCAAAACAAAAATGATGAAAGGGTTAATTGAATTTTAGTTCATTGCCTACCAGAGAGGAGATAAAAATGGAAAATTTCTAAATGCAATTCTTCTGCTCTCTCTAGTGAAACTATGTACTGTATGTTGAGGACATCCAAGGACAGATATGATTGCTTCATTGAAGCAAAGTTCTCTAGCTATAAGCCTCAGCCAAAAAAATATTTCATTAAAGAATTTCCCACTTACTGTGCATCATTATTCCTGTCAATGCACTCCTGGGGAGGAATGATGACAGTCATTCAGAGTGATATTGAGTGCAGTGATTTCCTAAATTGTTGATAAGGCACTCAGAAGCTATGGCAAGGAATACAACAGAATTTCGTCATACCGTTTCTGCTGCAAATAAATGTCATACCAGGAGTTTAAGTGCAAGAAAACCTTTTCTGTCAGGCTAGTTTTATAGCCATTGCCTTCTTTCTTTTAGCACTTTGCTGCTAGAATGCTGAAAATATACATGCATCCACCCCAGAGTCAGCTCTCAAAAGCTCTGAGAAGGTCAGCAAAATTTTCTTAAGTACGTAAAGAGAAGAATGGAGATTATAATACTAGCTAAGAAAAATCTTGACCTACAGAAAGCACACAGCAAAACTTGACATGTTACCATTAAAGTCCAATGGTAATGAAGTATATAACCAAAAGTATATTGTACCTTGTTTGGGGAGAATGCACTTGTATTGATTTACTCAGAGCTCATGATACTACAGGGTTTTTTTTAACAAGTAAAGATAACCACAGAATTCTTGCTGGTCATGTTATCATATTGTTGACCTGCCTAAGGCTAGTATAACATACTAGCAAAGGCAAGCACCTTCCTTTTTTAGCAAAAGGAAAAATATTGTAAAAGTTTTAGTAATACACCACAAAAATTATGGGAAAACATTAACTGTTGAATTTCAGAGATTCTCATATGTAGCATTTGGGTGCTAAGAGTTTATTAATGAGTTTAATTATTGTGCTACACATCTGGCATTCACTGTAGTAACACTGTAGTCTTTATTCAACAACCTTTAATGAAATATTCAGTTGCCATTTTGCCTTGCAGCAAAAATAGAGAATAAAATCATTTGCAGAATATGTATAAAAAGATGATATACCAAGAAGGCTAACACAAAAGAAGAATGCTTCTTTAATTTCTTCAAGTGTTTTCTATGATTAGGCATTTTCAGAAGTATGCCATAAAATGTAAAGAGTATTGATGCCATACACCACGAATAACTGTAGATGTATGGATACAAAAGTAAATGTAATTTGCATAATAACTGTCTTTTCAAGATTTTACTTTATTTTAGAAATTTTGGTAGTTCAGTGAAAAATGTTGCTGCAGAGCTTTTTTCAGATGCAAAATATTTAGAATACAAAATATAGTACTGACACTTTATTTTATTTCACTGGCATTCTATGTCACTGAATACGTGGAATGGTAGAAGGTATACCAAGTCAGAAGGTCACGATATTTAGTTTGCAAGGTAGTAAAAAGAAATTACTTCTCACAGAGAAGCAGAATAACTATTCTGTCCTAGAGACCACAAATGGCCTTTTTTTTTCTCCATTAAGACCATCCAAGCAGAGCTCCATTTATGGAGGTGATTTTCTGAATAGGAAACTAATGTCCATCTCATTTCATAAGAGTATTAAACACCTGTTTCACAACAGTCATTAATAGCTACATCTAACAAAGGAGATTTACTCCAAGTAATAGTGACAAGAAGGCTAATATTTCTCGTGAAAAACTGACATGTCAGATAGCCACTTAAGTCTACCTTATTTATGTGTTTACCAGAGAACATTATTATTATTATTTCTTTTTTTAAGAGCAAAAATAGCAGTTCCAAGCAATATATAACATTGTTGAATTGGCCTGATGCTTTTAACAGCCTGCTATCTCCATGGAATCACTCTTATCATTTCTCAAGTGGAATTATTCCTCTCTGACATCAGTATTGTTCTTTGTTCTATCCCCAGCTCTAATCTATGGTTACTGCTTCAGAGTGACCTAACTTTGCCATCTTTGAGATTAACATTTTCCCCTGACTCAACTAAATACAAAAATGCAGTTGAAATTTACTGCAAATGGCATCAGCAAGCATATATGCAGAAACAATCCATTCCAAAATTTCTCCTACTATTTAGGATTTATTGGGTCTTTTAAAATCTCAGAGTTTCTTTTAATGCTTTAGTTTCATGCTTAACATCATCAGTAATAGGTTTAGTCTATGAGTGAAAGAAAAGGTTGATCACCATGAGACAAGAGTATAATCCCTGACATTTTATAGTTAATTTGTTTTTAATATAGGCAAGTGAGCAAATGAAATGCAGGACTGCACTACAAATTTTTTGTTTTAAGCAGTTAGTGATGTGAATGCCTTTAGCTGGAAAAAATAAGAAGCAGCTTAGTTGAATTTTTTTTTTTTTTTTCAGCAGTTTCAAATCATTCATCCAGTTGTGAACCATTTCCATTTTTAGTTGGAGTTTGCAGATTTGTACTGAAATCCTGAAAAGGTCTGACCATGCTGCATATTTTTATATCAACAGTCCCTACAGCTTGTAGCCTTTATGAAGGTTATGAGCTGGAAGTGCTTTAAGGAACTTCTACAAAAAGTTTAGCCAAAAAAAAGTAAAAGGTGAGCTTGTTCTTTTTCCAGTGGACTAACATTAATCGTCTCTCTTGCGCTGTCACATCATCCCTTACAGAGATGACTTATCCCTACGATCAGAAAGTACGTACATATTTCAAAGCATTTATAGTCTTTTGCTACTTGTCAACAGACAAGATTGCACCAAACATGAATTTCAATTTCTCACTCAAAAATGTACATGGAAATTCCACAGCGTTTATTACCCTCAAACAAATTGGGAAAAAGAGTCTAAACACCTGTGGGTCTGGAATAGCTCCAGTTTACATGACCTTTCCAGAACAAATACTTTTCTTCTGTCATATAGCAAGTGTGAAAGCAATCTAGGCTTCAAAGCTCACTTATTGACCCAGTGAAGCAAAACACTGTGCTGCACTGCAAATTCTATTCACATCTAAAGGTTTACTTTCAGAAAATTCTTGGTATCTGCTTGTGGTCCATGAACAGACAAAATCAACAGAATGTAATGCACACAGCTGGAGTTTGACTTAAATAAAACAGAAAAGAATATAGACTGTTTGAGCAGAGGACTGAAGATTCCAAGATGGGAAGATGTCTATTTCAGCATTATTTAAAATATCAAAGCAAATGCAACATTTTGCCTTAGAAAAAAATAAATAGTTTGCTACCCAGGGATTGTTTATCCTCTTTCCTGTGGGTCTTCATAAATTTATTGAAGAGCAGGCTTCCATCAAAATAATGATAATAAATGATGCTTTTACATACTTAGGACATAAAATTTATTTGTTCATAGTTTATCTCACTGTCTGAGAACACAATGTTTAATGCTCAGCTTCTTCTACTCATAATCTACTGTTAGCCTTCCCGGTCTGTAAACTGAACAATGTCTTCACATTTGAAGAGAACAGAGTATCACAGAACCCCAGAAGTTCAAAACTAGAGAAGTGAACATGTGAAACAGTGAAATGCTGAAATAAATAAGAAATTTTTTGAATAAAGTGCTACATAAAGCTCAGATAATTTTTTCTTGTATGTATTGAACTAAACATCCTTTTGGAGGCAGGGGGAATACCACATTTCTACTGCATGTATTCATTAAGAAATAGAACTGCACAGTGAGAAATGCACACATAGTAATTAAATACATAATCTGTAAGCAAGATGAACTGAGGCACGTAGGAATTTTTGTTTTATTTAGAAGATAGGAAAAAATCACAAAATATCACATGGTTGTGTTACATCAGACATAGACATTCTCTTCCAATGAATGCTACTATTAATCTAACACAGAATAACTTCTGCCACTATGAATAACTGGCATTATAATACTACTATTTTTCATAATTGTTGTTCCTCCTATTCTGAACACCTTTGAAAGGTACTGAATTGTTTTAGTAACACTTCTGTTCTTAAAAAGCAGGTGAGCAGTTTCGTTCATTTTAGCAAGCAATTAATTTTCTCTGACTTGGAAGTAACAGGAAAGCTAAATAATAGAAAGAAGTAAGACAATCAGATTTAAATTAACAAAGTGAAAGTGGAAAAACAGTTAAGTATGATAATCATGGATATTTACTAGCATCAGTAATGTAATAGTTTTATAATTATGATATTAGTGGAAGATTTTCATTATTTGAATATTTTCTCATTGCTTCTCACCATTGGGATTTTCCTAGAAAGCAGGCTACAGGTATTTGAAGGACATTAAACATAACAAGTTACTACATATCAGTCTATTCAGGATAAAGAGAAATACTGAAAAGGATTTTTCATTTTCTTAAAATGTTCACGATGATAAAAATATGTTTAATATCAGCAAATAGTGTTCTTTCATGACTACTTATTTCCCAGAAGAGATCAAGCAGCTAGAAATACATTTCTACAATCCCTCTGGGAGAGAAGTCATCAGCTATGTACTCTTTTAAAAGTTGCAACTCTTGATTCATTAAATTAAAAAAGAAGAGCGGAAAAATTCACAGCATTTAACCAAAATTTTACCATCAGTTAACTGCTGAACAAATTAACTCAAAGTGAACTGCAGTTTCCAGCTTTACTCAAGGGAAAAAGAAATGTACTCTCAGGAGCATGAGATCAAATTATATATGCTCATCATACAGCTCCACATAAAATTATTCTGCTGTTCTTCTATTTCAGCTGATGTTAAAACTCATCATTTTTAACATTGTCAAGGTCTACTATGGAAGAACAAATATATTAAACATACAAGTACATATATATGTATGTATCTACATACTAGTCTACAATTTTGAATTAAGTATTGTTATTTTGATTCTGCTCTCTGGGTTTCTCTGTACACGACAGTACTGCAAACAATAGAATTGCATTGGGCAACGCTGAAAGAATACTCATAATAACACTATGCTCTTTTTACCACTAACAAACCTGTAATAAGCAGCAGCTCTTACAAAAGAGAAGGTGAGAAATAAATTTGTCCTTGACACAACCTGTCTTAATGCATTTGTTTCTCTACATCAGTGTGCTGGTATCTTGTCAGAGGTCTGTACTGTGGAGGTCACTGGCTTATTCTTGGTTGATTCCAGGGCTATGGTCACACATCCTCTTCCACGTGGCACTGTATGGCTAGAAAGGTAACTGCAAACAGTTCATTGTTGATTGCAGGTCATGATGATTCACCAAAAGACGCCAACCTTCAGAAATCCCATGTCCTCATGAGAAAAAAATGCTATGTCTTAAACACTGCTTTTTCTGTAATTAGTCATTTAACTTGTTAGAGGAAATAAATATGACAATGGGGTACACTGAAAATTCACCATCTGCAGGGTCCTCTTTGATAGATGACCACTGTATACCAGAGAACAGTATCAATCACAAGAAGACACAGCAGAGTCAGAAAAGGATACTGGAAATGTAAACAGCATCTTTCAGAGTTTTAAAAGATATATTCATTATTTATATTTTAGTGCACATATATTTTAACTTTAAAAACTGTGCCAGTAAATATTAAAAATTAGAAGGGGAGAGAGTGGGCTGTAGTGATGTATCTGACACAGATCTAATCCTGAGGAAATTTCTTAACTGAGCAGAACTTCTGTCCCTTCCAACCCCTATGATTCTGTGATTCTGTGATTCTGCCAAAACACAGCTAATTTCACACAAGCTATACAGACTACTTTCAACTGGTCCTTAAACCCCGAGATATTATTAGAAAGCTAAAATATTCATTAAAAATGAATGTTACAAGACCTTCTTCTGATTTTCTATATGTGTTGGGAACTGTGAATGCACTTCATCCTCGGATAAATATACAATTGAAATATTCAGTGAAACTTCAGTGAAATTTCCCTGTAACTTTCTGTTCCATAACACACAGCATGATTATGGAATCAGAAAATATAAATTCTAACATCTACTCATTAAAAAACAGGGAAGATGTCCTGCCTCTGCCAAGGAGATTTAAGCATATAAGTGTTCTTAAATAATGTACTTCTCATTCCTTTCATGTTGAGTGTGAATAGAGGTCTGGAATCTCAAAAACTTTCATGGAAAGATTGCTGGGAGTTTCACATGAATAGAAAAGCCAGTTAGACTTGGCCTTACCAGCCTAGAAACAGGACAACTGAGAGTGGACAGAGTTCAAGCCTGTAAAACCATTACTGTCATGAGAAGGACAAATATTGGCTGGTTTTTCAATAACTCACTCCTCATAAGAACCGAAGGACATCATATAAACACAAGTTAAAAAGTAAATAAAAGGAGTAAGTACGTTTATTCTGTGTGCATTGAGACTGTGGAGCTCTTTGCCATCACTTACAAGTGTACCAGCACATGTGGCTTTAAAGGAAGCTGCTTGGCATCATCAGGATGTAGGGATGCATTTGGAACTCATTTAAAACTTAAAAAAAAAAAAATTACAACTACAAACTACTCTATCTATGAAAATCTCTGAGCTGTAAAGGGTGACAGACTGGGACAAAATGAGGGGCATGAGAATTGTCAGAAATGCTTGTCTGGCTTTTATATACTTCTTGAGGCACTCATTTTAGTGTTTGCCAGACACTTTACTAGACGGAACTTCTGTCTCACCCATTAAAAAGCCATATTTATTATACATGGAACAACCCACAGAACCAGTTACACCGACTGCATAGTGTGCCCGCCTCACATGGCACCTGTGAAGGGAGAGGAGGTGACCAGATTCACAAATACTTCTGGTTAGGTTAAGGTGAAACGGCACTCAAGGTCTATACGTAAGAGGATAAGACATAAATTTTAATAGGAAATTTATACAAAAACATTTATGCCCTCCCACAATTATATCTGCCTAAGCTATGCAGTCTTATAGGAATTTCAAGCAAGACTTGAGTTGATTAATAACCATAAGGAAAAGAAATAAAAAGGTAACAACAGTCCTGGATCCAGGCATCTGGTCTGCATCCCCTACAAACAGGGATATTCCCTGTGGCATAGAATGAAGAAAAAGGAGTGGGGCAGCTCCCTAGCCCTAGTTTATAGTAACCAAGGAAATGGGTATAGAATGCTCCACCTTAGCCCTTATTTATATCTATAGTTGGCTCCAGTTCCAGGACTGGTGTAGACTCCAGACACCAGCCAAATCTTAGTTCAGACACAGGACACCAGGCCCCCACCCATGACTTGACAGTTTCTTGGGCATTGTTCTAGATTCTTCCATGTTTGAATGTTTGAGACATCATTTGGATGAAGAGAAGAACACCATTTAGTCCATGTGGCATAACTGTCTCTCAGGGCATTGCCTGGGCTCATGTTAACTGTCACTTGGGGATTGTCCCTTACAGCCTGCAGAACTGCTCCCACAGAAAGCGTAAACATGGTCTGGCCCTAACAGTACTAACTGCAATATCACTGATGATGGAAATGAGAGGAAAACACCTTCCTTGAATGTCACTAACTTAATCTGAATTTTAATTGTTCTCATTATTAAATGAGGAGCTGATGTAGCTCATCATGCAAGTTATTTAATGATTTTCCCCCTCATTTAATGAGCATTTCTACTGAGGCAGTGATATAGTTTATCACAGAAATTTGACAACTTTTTAATGTAACTTAGGGCTCAGCATTCCTAGACAAAGTTGTTGTCTATAATAATTTAGGAATATATTAATTAAAATTTAGAAGACAACACAGTGTTTATAACCTGGCTGTGTAATTTTTGCAAACAAGAAAGCTCTCCTTTCTATTTGGAATAGCGCTGTCACAAATGGAAATTATGTTCAAATAAAATTGAAAAACACTGATAACAATGGGAGGCTGGAAGTCAGAAGGAAAGGTAACTAAGCATTGGAAATTGCTGATACATTACAATTGGCATATAGTTCTGTCATGGTTTTATGATTTTTGGTACTGGTATTCCACATCATAACATCATGTATTGCATTAAGAGGTAAAGAGCTAATACTCCAGCCCCACGGATCATTGATGGTTCCAGGTATACCTGCCTCAGAAGAGAAGAAGCACTACATTCCCCAGAGGACTTTGTGATGCTTTGTATTTTTACGTGTTTTCCGCTCAGAGGGAACAGATAAAAACCCTCAGCGGTCACGGGACACTCTCTTTCCTTCGGGATCGACTCAGCAGTGGGTGCTCGCTGCCGTATCACCTTCAGCGTTAGCGTAAGGCCTTCAGTTTATCGGACGCTCTCTCTCTTGCTCATTTCATTTGATTTATTAGCCTCAATTCCAATTATATTGTATTATATTGTGTTATTTTGCTTTCTGATATCTTATTTAGTAAATTAGCTTTCCTCCTCAGATCGTTGCCGCTGTTTTGTTTCTAGGCCCATCTCCCTTTTCCCTTTTCCTTTTTCCCTTCCCCTTTCCTGGGGCGTGGGTCCATGGGTCCCCCGCACCAATCGTCATGGAACCGGGCCGATCCAGCTCGGTAAACCGTTGACAAGTTTTCTTCTCAGTGCCTTTTTCCAAAGTATGTGGATCAGACTGGATTTATGAACTACGGGAATTATGTAACACTAAAGAATGTCTGTATCTACAGAATATCATAATCACATTCTTCATATTCAGATGAGGCCTGCTGATCTTATTTGATCAAATTCAGAAATGTTACTTCATGTTAGCTTCGAATTTCTAACTATCTCAAAGTACTGCCAAGAATATATTCACAAAAATTTAAAGGATAGTGAAAAATAGCTTTATAAGGCTTTAAAAGTGCATCACACTTGTGTTTGAAATCTTACTGAGGCGATTTCTGAGCCTTGCTCAAGAAGTTAGGCAGAATAGAACATTCTTTAACAACTGTATGAGTAACTTGTTGATTCACATAACTAGTGCTAATCTGAGAATGAAAGAATGGAGACTCAACCTCACAAGCAGGGAGATGTAAATCTATGCAACATCACTTAGCAGAGGCAGTGACGGACTGCTTACCTTCGCTTCCTCTCATGACCCTTCATGGCTGACAAGCATCTGAAAAGGAAGGAGGCAGTGCACGACCACAAAAGACCCCTGTCAAATCTAGACACAAGCAGAGTGCTACTGCAATGGTGGTCTTAAATCAACTGGGCTATTTAACGGTGACCTCGCATGTTTCCCTCTGTTGATCCAACATCCACAGATGAAGACCCCAGACTTCTGACGATGGTGAATCCAGGAATAGAGTACTTTATCTATCTTTAAATTTCTCTCCCTGCCTCTCTCTCTTCTTCGCTTTCCTCTTGATTTCCCTGTTTGGTGGGATTCCAAAGATTGACCTTGTAACCTGCCAAGTTGGAAGAGACAGGTAAGTACATTACCAGTACATTAAGCAACATCACCATAACAAATGAATGAATGAATGAATGAATGAATGAATGAATGAATGAATGAATAAATAAATAACAGTTAGAGGCAAACCAATCCTAAGTTGCACAGACACAATTTGAATTATTGATTCAGAAACACACAAAGAAAAAAAATATATTATTATTGTAAGAAATGAGGACCCAACAATCTCACCTCATAGGAATGAGAACAGTGATAACAAACACTTCAGAAATCAGTTTCTCTAATGCTACTGTATGGTATCCTAATATTTTGCACTGGAAATGACTAAAATACACTTTCTCCAAGGAGGGAAGAAAAAAGCTCAACACTGCAGGAACTTGAGGACAGTCATCACTCTCATTAATCAATTCTATGGGAAATGTACTTCAAATTAAAGAGATTATTTTTTATATACAAGAATCATAGAAACACCAAGATTGGAAAAAACCCACAAGATCATCCAGTCCAACTATCCACCTGTCACTAATGGTTCTCTCTAAACCAGGTTCCTCAACAAATTATCTAAATATTCTTTCAGAGAATCACAGAACTGTAGGGGTTGGAAGGGACCTCTGGAAATCATATACTTCAACCCACCTGGCAAAGCAAGCACACTAGCCCAGGCTGCACAGGTAGGCATCCAGGCGGGTCTTGAATGTCTCTGGAGAAGGAGACTCCACCACCTCTGTCATCTGCACTGTGAAGAACTTCCCCACACATTTGTGCAGAACTTCCTATGCTTCAGTTTGCGGCCATTTCCCCTTGTCTGATCACCACACAGTGCTGAGAAGAGTCCAGCCTCATCCCTTTGCCTCCTGCTCCTTAGTTATTTATAGACATGGATCAGATCCCCTCTGAGTCTTCTTTTCTCAAGGCCGAACAGACCCATGTCTCAGCCTCTCCTCATAAGGGAGGTGTTCCATGTCCTTTATCATCTTTTTAGTCCTTCACTGGACTCCAGGAGATGCCTGTCTTTTTTTGTACTGGGGAGCCCAGAACTCAACACAAGACTGCAGGTGAGGCCTCACCAGGGCAGAGTAGAGGGGTAGGATCACCTCCCTTGACCTGCTGGCCGTGCTCTTTTTAATGCACCTCAGAATGCCATTGGCTCATGGCCAGTCTGTCATCCACCAGGATACCCAGGTCCCTCTCCACAAAGCTTCTCTCCAGCAAGTCACCCCCCAACCTCTACCAGTGCATTTGTCTATTCCACCCTAGGTGCAAGACTCTACGCTTGCTCTTGTTAAACCTCATCTGGTTCTTCTCTGCCCAACTCTCCAGCCTCTCCAGGTCTTGCTGAATGGCAGCACAGCCTTCCAATGTGTCAGCCACTCCTCACAGCTTTGTACCATCAGCAAACTTGCTGAGGTTGGACTCTATCCCCTTATCAAGGTCATAGGTGAAGATGTAGAACAAGACTGGACCCAACAGTGACCCCTGAGGAACACTGTTAAATACAGGCCTCCAATTGGACTCTGCTCTGCCAATCACAACTCTCTGAAGTATGTCAGTCAGCCAGTTCCCACCTCACTGTCCACTCATCTGTTCCACACTTCCCCCTGGTGAACCCATGCTGACTAGTCCTGATAACCTTTCAGCAAACAGTTTAGCAATCGCTTCCACCAACTTTATCCACACACATAGATCCATCCCATCAGGGCCCATGGATTTATGTACACTTTTGTTGCTTAGACACTCTTGGACCATCTCCTCCCTCCCCAGAGGGGATTCTTTCCTCCTGGGTCCATGAGTCCTGAGAGTTACCACAGTGAAGACAGAAGCAAAAAAGGCTTTCAGTATCTCAGCCTTCTCTGCATCTGCTGTTACCAGAACACCGCCCCTCATTTAGGAGAGGACAAACATTTTCCCTAGTCTTCCTTTTACTGCTGACATACTTAAAAAGGCCTTTCTTATTATCCTTCATCTCCTTTGTCAAATCCAATTCCAGGTTGGCTTTATCCTTCCTTGTCACATCCCTGCAGGCCTTGACAACATTCTCATATTCTTCCCAAATGGTAAGACCATTTTTCCACATTTCCGAGAACTTTCTCTTCCCTTTCAGTTTATGCATGAGCTCCTTGCTCATCCACACAGACTTTCTGTCATCTTTCCCTGATTTCTTACTCATAGGAATCCTGAGCTTGGAAAAAGCACTGTTTAAATGCTGACCAGCTCTCACAGGCCTCTTACCTTCTAACGCCCTAACCCACAGGAGAGCTCCAAGAAGGTTCCTTAAGAGGTCAAAGTTGGCTCTCCAGAAGTCCAGGCTATCAATCCACTATTGTATTGCTTGTTCCACTCAAGATCTTGAACTCCACCGTCTCATGATCACTATATTCCAAGCTGCCCCTGACCTTCACTTCCCATTTTAACTATTAGTGCTGTAAGTAATTTGATTAAATCAAATAATCTTGAGTTCATAACTCTCTCCATGGATGAGCACCATCCCTGTACTGCCTCATCCTAAACACACAGTGAAATGACAACAGAGTTAACAGTTTCCTGTACTTACTACATAATCATAAACTAGTATCAGACTAGCTAACAGGGATGTTCACTCTGCTTTTGTGACCAAAAAGCATTAAATCATTTTGTATTCCAAATGTAAGTTCCCAGCTTGCTTCAATTCCACATCTGAACAACTGTCAGTTTGAAAAATCTATCATGAATTTTGCTCACCCAACATTACTAATGAACTATTGAATATATCCTTAGGACTGAGACACTACCAGTACTGACGCTCTATTTCTCCATTTTAAACTTAAAAGTATGCTTTTGAAAGACAAGAAAAGAACAAGAAGTGTTCTACTTCCAGCTTTAAGAAAACTGCTGCAGAATGAAAAGCTTTGTTGATGGAGATATGGGTTTTTTTTTTTGTTTTGTTTTGTTTTGTTTTGTCATATTTGAATACTTACCTGAATAATCACTGAGGCTATTTGTACAGAAACAGTAGAAAAAAATAGGGTTGTTTGGGGAACTTTTTTGCTGTGATTTTCTTTTAAGGTCAAGGTTGTTCTATTTGAGATTATCTAGTGAAATCTTTAATATTTTGAATTGTCATACTCTTCAGTTTAATTACATATAACTCAGTAGGTCTTCAGTCTTTTTTGATTTTAAAAATATTTATGCTTTAAAAGGCGTGGAATAATGTATATTACTGTCTTTGTTTCAGCTGGGATGGATTTTTCTTCAGAATGTCTGATATGATGCTACATTTTTGTTCTAGGAGAAGAAATGATGATAACACACTGAAGTTTATAGTTTCTGCAGTGCTGTACAGACCCAAGGTCATTCTCAGCAAAGGGCCCAGGGAGCAGGAAGTGAACAGAATTAGGACAGTTGACTTAAACTATCTAAGCAGATAATCTATACCATATGACATCAGGTGGAAGGAGTTTAGAAGGGAGTGGGCATTCACATGTCTTTTCCACAGCTCGGGGGGCTAGATGGGTGTCAGCTGGGAGGTGGTGAGCGATTGCTTGCGCATCACTTGTTATATGCATTCATATATACATATGTATATATATATATATATACAAATACATATACACACATTTCTCTATCATAGTAAATAGTTACATCTCAACCCACTAGTTCTATTTTTTCCCCACGTTCTCTCCCTAGTTCCACTGGGATCATGCAGCATGACTGTGCTGAGCCACTTGCTGGGTTAAAACACAATATCAGGCATATACGCATACAGAAGAAAACTACTCAGGCAGAAAAATATACAAGGGATTGTAAATGAATTTATTGCTTATTTGCACTTATAAAGTGCATAAATGATTTAATCTGATTCTAAGTAATAAATACATTTTACATTTTACTTTTGGTTTCAACTCAGGATGACTCTATAGTGGCATTTCATGTTTTCTCTGGTGTAGATGCTTCCAGGCAGACATCTCCATTACCATGTAACATAAAGAGTATCTCAGTGGACTGGCCCATACTACACAATTAAAAAAGTAGTAACCAGTAATTCATTTTAGATGTGCTAACATATGAATATGTGTGTAAAAGTGCAAAGTAAGCTTGCATCCCAGTAAATAACATGTCCCTAAGGAAAAGAAAATTAAAGATAAAATTCCACCTACAAACCTCCTTTATCCATCCATTTCCATCTACATTAATAGGTAGCTTGGAAAATTCTCTATACTATAATTCCCCTAGCTTAACTGTCTGAAATTCACATCACAGGAAATACCTGCAGTCATAAAGACTGATTTATGATGAAATTCCCTTCTGGCTTGGTGTGAAAGACAAGAAGAAACCCTGAGGAGACTTTAGAGAGGGCTCTGCTTTTGCTGTCGTCCCCTCCAGCAAAAGAACTGCTAAGGCTGGACAACAAAACTGAAGCATGTCTATTGTACTGCAGGCCTGACTCATCATTTACATTTGCTCTTTTGCACACACAGCGTTGTTTCCATAAATACGCCCTGCATATAAATGACAGACAACCTCCATACCCTGTGCTCTCAGAAAAAGTAATTTGATCCAGTAGCTAGAATGAATGCATTCTACAACATGCTCTTGAAATGTAATGCAAGTAATTAGCAAACCCACAGGTTCACTGGGGGTATAAGAAGGGGAATTTTCTAGCACTGAAGAAAATGATAAAGTTGATAGTTTTAATGTATAGATTTCTACAGTTTATCGTTTAAGAAACTCAATACAACAAAGAACTGATATTTGTCTAAATATTAAAGTTTTCTAATTGTCTATCTGCATACAGACTAAGACATGTCACAGTGTTAGTTTTGTTGAACAAATTACTATTATTAGTAAGTAAAATCAGTAGAGAATTAATTGCTTTCGTTGTCTACAAATCCATTCTCTGAATTGATCATTTTAGCTGAATTTCATCGATTTTTGGACATAAATTTTTGCCCTGAAAATTGGAGTAAGTTCTTAAGGCAGGCTTATTTAGTTTTTGTGCCTATGAAAGGCTATATACTTTCTTCCATTCTCATTGTACATAAATCTCTGAAAGCTGAAGATATATCATGAGTTCTTTTCCTTATTCTCTCTTTTAATTATAAGCCAGTATCATTCTTAGACTTTCTTTGCCTCAGAAGACATTTGCTTGAGTAGAATTGAGTAACAATGCAATAAAACAGGATGCTCACTCTATACGTGTCTGTAAGCACTGACATTTTGGGTTAAATATTCAGATATTTATCAAACTATTATTATAGTGTCATAACTAATATTAACAAAAAAATAGAATTTTTTTTCAACAATTTTCAGTAGAATAATACTTATTAAAACAAAATAAAACAAAACAAAACAAAAATCTTGCTTGTTGCTATTCCACGATGTTGTAAGCTAACAATTTTCCATTATCAAACATGAACTTTTGCCCTTTTTTTTCTTTGAAAAGCATAAGTGATTACCTAAAAAACTTCATCTGTTCTGTAGCTACCACTAGTACTAAAATACCTCCATTTTCCAAGTTGTAGTATGTGGGTTATTCCAAAAGTAGCACCTCCTATTTATTTCCATGGAGACTACAACAGATACAAAGAGCACAGTAACTCTCTTGATAGAGCAAATTCTCAGCTACGAAACGCTATCTGTCAACATTTCCTTCACCACTAGCTTTGCATTTTCATCAGCAATGAATAAGAGCCTGTATTACATGCTTGTAACAATCTTCACAGCTGTCCGAAACATTATCTTTCATGTTTCTATCACCACTGCTGAAACATACCAATGCCTCACTGTGCTATCAACTATTATCTCCATGAATCATCATAAAGTCATAGAATGATTTGGGTTGGTAGAGAACTTTAAGATCATTTAGTTCCAATTCCCCTGATGTTAGCAAGTGTATATTCCTTTAGTCCAGGTTGCTCAAAGCCCCATCCAGCCTGGCCTTGAATGCTTCCAGGAGGGGGCATCCATAATCTCACTGGGCAGTCTGCTCCCTTACAACCCTCATAGTAAGGAATGTCTTCCTAAGATCAAGTCTAAATCTACCCTCTTCCAGTTAGGAAATCATTTCCCATCATCCTGTTGTTACCTGCCATTATAAACAGTTCATTTTCAGCTTTTCTATAGCTTTCTTCAGGTACTGGAAGGCCACTATATGCAAGTTCCACCCAGAGCCTTCTCTTCTCCAGGCAGAAGAGCCCCAGCTCTCAGCCTGTCCTCAGGGGAGGTGCTCCAGCCCTCTGGTCATCTTTGTAGCCCTCCCCTGGGCCTGCTCCAACAGCTCAGTGTCCTTCTTGTACCGGGGACTTCAGAACTGGACAGAGTACTCCAGATGGGATCTCATGAGAGCAGGGTAGACGGGCAGAATCACCTCCCTCAACCTGTTGGTCACATTTCTTTTGATGCAACCCAGGATACAGTTGACCTTCTGGGATGTAAGTGCACACTGCCAGCTCATGCTGAATATTTCATCAACCAACTCTACCCAATCCTTCTCCTCAGAGTTGGTCTCAAGTCATTTTCCACCCAACCCATATCTGTGCTTGAGATTGCCCTGACCCAGATGCAGTACCTTGCACGTGGCCTTGTTGAACTTCATGAGGTTGGCATGGGCCCACCTCTCAAGCATGTCAAAGTCCTTCTGGCTAACATCCCTTCCCTCTAGTGTATCAGTGGTTTCGATTTCTTCCATATGGAGAAATTCAATGACACACCTTTGCTTCATCTATATTTCCATGTCAGATGGCATTTTGTCACACTGCCTCCCTGCTGCCATCTGTCTTATGCTAACAGAATGTGTGGCAGGAAGGTTCAATTTCTATTGCTATACCATCAGTGTCTGCCTTTGATGTTGTAGGCCAACATAATAAAATAGGCATTACTTTTGGAGCAGTCTTTGCATAATCCAGCAACATTCAATGTAAAATATAGTTTTACAGAACTACTTGCAGTTTATTCTAGCAAATAATACTATTTAAACATACCTAACCTCACAGAACAAGAGCTGGGTCCCCAGAAATTCTTGTCTAATGGTAAATTTTATCAAAAGTGACGTTCCTACTCAAAATGTTCTTTGAATTCTTTGTTAAAGCTACATAATGTTGTTGAACAAGGTTCATGATACCTGGGTTCTCTAGAGAAACAGAATAACCTAAAGAAACCACATTCCTTATACTTGTAAAAAATGAGGTACATGTCACTTGAGTCAGACCCTTGGCAATAACTCTTCTTCTGTTTCTGTTCTCCTACAGTAAAATGTCATAAATCTTTATTACTGGCCATCTATCATCATCAGTGAAGGGATTATTACTCATCAAAACAGGCAGAAGTAAAAGTAGGCTGACATCAAACTAAAAGATAAAACAGTTACATGCAAACACCTAAAATTAATACTGCCTAAATATTACTAAGAATGAGAAAATCTTGATGTGGAAACGTACATTTCAAAATGAAACACTTTCCCAAACATCATTTTACTCATTAGCAACCTTTCTTCTTTCATTATAAGATTATATCAGCAGCAATTCACATTACACACAAGATACCTAGAGGTAAAATTTCACTACCGTATTTCAGTTTGTGTTGCTTGCCCTTGCCCCTGTCAGCCATTAGAACAGTGATTCATTTTGAAAAGTATTGCTTAGGCTTCAACTCTAGGAAAAAGGAGGCTGTTTTTCTGTCATTTTTGAAGTTTGGAGGTAAACAATCTAAAACAAAACTCAAAATACCTGTTTTATCTTAGCTGTACTATCACTAACGTCAACAAAGCTGTTACTTGGTATCCTCCATGATTAATCACTCCATATATTTTTGTCACTGCATTAGCTCAAATGAATAGATTTCTACAGTAGAAATTCAGGTTTTCACATCATTCCTAAAATGAGTGGCTTTGATAATTTACTTTAATAAGGTTTATACTATCTATTTTTCCCTCAGAACAAAATATGAACCTACCTGAAAGGTATATAGGTTTGCTATAAGGCTTATGGCTGAGAAATACGGCCTCGAGTTCTGAAAACTTTCAAAAACATTGTTTAAAAAGACAAGTTTATTGAAACAGAATAGACAGTTTCACATGAATAGAATTTCTTTCCAAACATCTTCAAAGGCCAGACTCTGCTTGGCTTTCCTCCTGTGACTGAATGCTGTGCAGGATAATTCAAGTCTGTGTATGCTTTCATGAGATGGTTTGAACTACACTAACAGCTTGTTGTTACTTAAGAGTGTCATATTTCTCTCTCAATTTTTCTATCTCTTGCGTCTACCTCTTCTGATTTCCTCCCTGATCCACATATTCAGTGCTTTATTTTTCATCCACCACATAATCATGAGGTAAACCCATCATAAGCAGTATACTTTTTCTATGGGTATGTTACCTTTCTGCTGATTTAGTGAGCTCTCTTTATATCAACAAATATGAATCTGTATGTTAAGGGAGATGGCTGAATTGTCTCAAGGTGAAGAACAAATCTTGAGATCAAGCATTGAGATACAGAGAGCAGATTCCTCCCTACTATTGGTAGCAGACTACTTCTGTGTCTTCAGTTTTCTCAGGAAACTCAATTCTAAATGAAGCATTTCACTGCTGGCTATTACGTGTCCTGATTTTCTTGATATCTGAAATAAGCCATAAGTATATGAATTTCAGGACCAGTAAGTAGTGTGGTGCAACATGAGAGGAGAAGGGAAAACAGGAACAGAACTCCATATCAGCTGGTAATTTTTTTTAAAATGTGTGTCAAGTACTATATAAAACTAGACATCCACCAGCATGATATAGAATAACATTATGTGGAAATATCACTGTATTATATTTTAGAATCATTGTAATCTTGGATTATAAAATCAAAAATACCAAGTTTGAGTTTCACCATAGATTGGAACAACATTTATGAACAAATCATTCTATTAGAAAAGAATCTCGGGGTTACTTATCTGGTTTTAAAGGAGCTGAACTGAGTGCGGCTGGTTAAATCACCTCAACATGTAAAACAACTTCTGCCCAAGTGAACTCAAGTCTCAATTATTCTCCATTTCAAGTGTCCAAATCTGGAAGCTATGTTTTGACAAAAGCTTTCCAAACCCTTCGAACTTTGAAAGCTTAAAAGGTCCTGCTAAATTTCATACAAGTGTTGCAGAACTTATCCATTTATCTTTGCCTAACTCTCACTGCAAAAGTCAACGCAATCATCACGCTCAAATCTTGAGCTAGACAGGCTCAAGGTTACTCTAAGATTCCATCAAATCCAACACTTTAGAATCTATGTTAGAAAGACCATAAGAGACTGAATTTACACACTGAGAAAGGATGCAAATATCTAAGCACAAACACAAACGTTTGCTGCAGAGACCAGCTTCAAAGCAGGTAGGACTGCAGTGAGCAAGGGATCTAAAGCAAAAAGGGCCGACCGAAAAGCTCTTTTTAGGGCTTTTTTGAAGCCAGCAAGGTGCTGAGCCTGTGCCCAGGCTGGCAGCTTGTGGAGGACAGAGCAGGCACCTCCCGCTCTTTATCTCTTGGCTCTGACCTTAACCCTTGGCTGCTAGGCAATAAACAACCCCAGGGAGCCCCTGCACATCAGGTGAGAAAGGGTGTTGCAGCCCAATGGCAGTAGGGAGGGGAAGAAGGGAGTGTGAGGAAAGCCCATACTGCCTACACAGTACTGTAGCAAGGCAGCTTTAATTCTGGGTATTTCTAGGCTTGAACTGTATTGCTGTGTCCATGTAGGTAATAGTTAAGCACTAATTTTCCCTGATGGCAATGATAGCAACTTAATCAAAGCAGAAAAACAAATAAAAATACGTAGGAATATAATCCCACATAGTGTACAGACAAGTCACACTTATGTTTCTCATTTGCCTGCTTACATGTTTTTATTCCTATCCATTCACCTTTTTCTACGAAGAATGTTTTTGTCCTTTGCTAGTAAAGTCTTTTGTAAAAACTGTCAACACTATATTTTAGTTCCATGAAAAGAAGGTGTCCCTGTGTACAGCTCTTCTTCTGTTGACTTTTATTTTGTATGTTTGCTATTGTGCTGTTTTGCTCTGAGATCCATAGATTCATAGATTCATAGATACATTAGGTTGGAAAGGACCTACAAGATCATCTAGTCCAACCTTCCTCACACCACCATCCCTACCCACCAAGCTACTAAATCAAATCCCTCAGCACCTCATCTAAACGCTTCTTGAACAGCGCTAGGGACGGTGCCTCAACCACCTCCCTAGGCAGGCCATTCCAGTGCCGGACCACTCTCTCAGAGAAAAAATTTTTCCTCAAGTCTAATCTAAATCTTCCCCGGCACAACTTGTGGCCATTCCCTCTCGTCCTGTCATTAGTTACCTGGGAGAAGAGGCCGACCCCCTCCTTACCACAGCCTCCCTTCAGGAAGTGGTAGAGTGCAATGAGGTCTCCTCTGAGCCTCCTTTTCCCCAAACTAAACAATCCCAGCTCCTTCAGCCGCTCCTCGTAAGACCTGTGCTCCAGACCCCTCACCAGTTTTGTTGCCCTTCTCTGAACACGCTCCAGGGCCTCGATGTCTCTCTTGTAGTGAGGGGCCCAAAACTGAACACAGTACTCGAGGTGCGGCCGCACCAGAGCTGAGTACAGGGGGATGATCACCTCCCTGCTCCTGCTGGCCACACTATTCCTAATACAGGCCAGGATGCCATTGGCCTTCTTGGCCACCTGGGCACACTGCCGGCTCATGCTGAGCCGAGTATCAACCAACACCCCCAGGTCCTTTTCCTCTATACACTCCTCAAGCCATTCTGCCCCAAGCCTATAGCATTGCATGGGGTTATTGTGGCCAAAGTGCCAAGTAGGTAAAGCTTTTGAAGACTGGCTAAAACAGGTTTCTAATAGGCATGGCTCTGTTCATTGGATGAAACAATGAAAAATTGTTCTGTTTAATTACAGTTCCCTTCAGCTATATTAAAATAAATGCTGAGCTATTTCTCAAAGGAGCAAATTCTACAGTTCTCCACAAAAACATATAATTGAAACAGGAAGTTCTCTCCTGCCCTACAACTATAGGTTTTTTACTTGCTTTAAACAAATACATTTTGGATGTCAGTTTAAATTCTGTGCTTTTTCAAGAATCTGATTGCTGATGTCACGTATTCCTGTATTACTGGGATAAATTTTTGTGTCTGTTTGCTAGTATTTTGTTCTTTAACAGCTACCTGGATAAACCTTGCGAAACCTTTTGTGTCAAAGAAGTCAACAAGGAAAATAACAGGCACAAGTATTAAAATTGTTTTCCATTTCTTCTTCTTCAGTCCACAGTAAACAAAATACTACAGCTATTAAATGCTACCTATAAATATGTCTGCTTTCTAAATATCAAGTGACAAGTGTTTATAAGTGGCTATTAAATTTGCTTTTAGAGCTTGCTTTTGAAATCAATGTTATAGCAGTTGTCTCCTGTGCTTATGAGATATGTAGTCAAAAATACTATAAGATGCATGTATTCATCAAGATTAAAAACATTCTGGTTCTTTCTTACCTAATGATATATTACTCCTTCAGAAGAATTTTGACATCTATGTAGTATTTCCCTTAAAGAATTCTTACATGATTTAGTGTGAAAGTTTGAAAAGTAATCATTTCAGTTCACAAAATGTGAAATATTATATCCTGAAATTAAATGGTTAATTTTATTATACAGAATGGACAGACAGTGATCTGTTGTCCAAAAAAATTAACTTCGTAACATTCTATTTAAAAATACCTTACAACATTTTACTAAATTTGTTCTGTTTGTGGAATATCCTTTTTCCTATAGATCAAGAAATGGCAGTGCAAGAATCACACTGGAGTTTTATTTCCTGTGAAGAAGCTCTACATTTTTTAAGCCCAACAAATAATGCATTTCTGATTTAAAATCTTGTCACTGAAGCTAAGAAATACATGGACTAATGGATGTAATTCTGCATCAAATCTTGTGAAACCGTGTGTTCAGAGACAACAGATATTAACATAAAGCAGCAGGATTCATCACAGTTTTTTTCTTCATATATCTGAGCACAGATTCTATGTATGTCTTCCTCTAACACCAGTGTGAATACTACAGATAACATTTAATTCCAAAATAAATGTGGCGTTTGCACCTGGGGAGAGACAAGTGCACAAATCAGTAAAGGTTAGGGGCTAACCTGCTAGAAAGAAGCACTGAAGAGAAGCACCTGGGTGTGCCAATAGACAACAGGTTGGACATGAGCCAGCCGAGAGCCCTTGTAGCCAAGAAGGTGTCCTGGTATCCTGGGGTGCATTAAAAAAAATGTGGCCAGCACTTCAAGGGAGGTGATCCTCACCCTCTTACTCTGCCCTGCTGAGGCCATGTCTGGAGTACTGTGTCCAGTTTTGGACTCTCCAGTTCAAGAAAGACAGGGACCTTCTAGAGAAAGTCCAGTGGAGGGCCACACAGGTGAGAAAGGGTCTGGAGCATCTCCTGTGTGAAGGAAGAAAGGTTGAGAGATCTGGGGCTGTTCAGCCTGGAGAAGACAGAGGATCTCATAACTGCTTACAAATATCTATAGGAGGGAGTTAAGCTGATGGAAGTGGGCTCTTTTTGGTGGTAAGCAATAGAAGAATAAGGGACAATGGACAGAAATCAGAACACAGGACATTCCATACTAACTCAAACTGTGAGGTTGACAGAGCAGTGGAACAGGCTGCTCGGAGAAACTGTGGAGCCTCCTTGACTGGAGATATTCAAAACCCTCCTGGATGCCTACCTGTGCGACCTGCTACACGGAACATGTGAGGGTGAGACTGGACTTGATGATCTCTAGAAGTCCCTTCCAACCACTCTGATTCTACAATTCTGTGTGTTTATGCAGATTTGATGTGCATACGTTACTGGTAGTAAGATAATTTTTGTGTTTGCTTACTGCTTTTTTCTTCATCAGATGAAATCTATTAAATATGTTAAAAGATAGACACCTGGGTGTGTTATTCTGAAAAGAAAGGACTTATTAAAATTTTTATTTATAGAATACTTGTGCACTTACATCTTGCTTTTTTCAGTGCTCAAAACTGTTTTTTCTGTTATAAAAACTTCATTAAAATGCTAAGAAGCAATATAATAGAGTTGCTGATATCAAGCAAACCTCCACATCGCTCTTAAAGAAAATGAATGCAAATATGAAGCAGACAGTACCCCACCCAGAACACCATTCTGAAGAGAATGATCTGTATTCTTATAACTTTATACCAAGAAGCCATTACTATGAAGCCATTAACAGTTTCTGTACATTCAAGTCTTCACCTTCTAGAGAATCTGAACCTTCATATAGTACTTTTGCTCATCATACCCTTTAAATATGGTGCAATACATTCATTTTTTCAACAGATTCACTGCTCATATTTCCTTGAAATGATCCAGATTTTCTATGAAGTATGGAATGGAAGAAGAAACAGATGGTATCATTATTACTGTTAAAAAATAGAGGATTCTCTGGGACTGCATATCTTGCTAGAATACTAAATGACATACTTTGTTTAATTCTGGCTCTTTTGACACAGAAAAACATTAAGCAGTACAAAATATGTTGTCAACAGCTATGTCTTCTGAAACACCACCAGAGAAAACAAGAAAGCTTTGGACGAATGAGCATAAAGCTTTTCCTACCTGTTTGACAGTTTCTTATGACAATAAAGTTGACTTAGCTACGACACAAGAGCTGTTGAAATGAAAGCAATGTATAAAATATGTAGAGGTATCTTTTTTTCTAATCATATCTTACAGACAAAATAGAGAGTAACATAAGCACAGAAGTGACTCAGATCTGTATGTCAAGGAAATTTGCACTCAAAGGTAAGGCATCAATATGAGAATTCTTTAGAATCATAGAATCACAAGTTTGGAAAGGACCTACAAGATCATCTAGTCCAACTGTCCACCCACCACTATTGATACCACAAGCTACTCAACCATACCTCATAGCTCCTCATCCAGATGCCTCTTGAACACTGACAGGGACAATGACTCCACCTCCTTGGGTAGGCCATTCCAGTGCCTGAGCACTCTCTGAGAGAAGCAACTTCTCCTTATGTCCAATCTAAACCTCCTCTGGTACAACTTGTGGCCATTTCCTCAGGTCCTGTTTGTTGCCTGGGAGAAGAGGACAATCCCCTCCTCATCACAGCCTCCTTTCAGGAAGTTGCAGAGTTCCATGTGGTCTCCTCTGAGCCTCCTCTTCTCCAGACTAAACAATCCCAGCTCCCTCAGATGCTACTCATAAGACTTGTGCTCCAGACCTCTCACCAATTTAGTTGCCCTTCTCTGAAAATGTTCCAGGGCCTCAGTGTCTTTCTGGTATTGAGGGGCCCAAAACTGAACACAATACTGAAGGTGCTGAGTACAGAGGGATGATTAAATCCCTGTTCCTGTAATGCAGGCCAGGATGCTGTTAACCCTCTTGGCCACCTGGGCACACTGTCAGCTCATGTTCAGCTGAGCATCAACTAACACCCCCAGGTCCCTTTCCTCTTCACAATCGTCCAACCACTCCTCCCTAAGGCCATAGCACTGCAGGGGGTTATTGTGGCCAAAGTGCTGGACCTAACACTTGGCCTTGTTGAACCTCATCCCATTTACCATCATCATTTGCCCAGGGATCCAGCTTATCTAAATCCCTCTAAAGGGGCTCCCTACCCTCAGGCAGATTGACACCACCTCCTAGCTTTGTGTAATCTGCAAACATACTGAGGATGCACTCAATCCCTTCAGATAGGTCATCAATAAAGATATGAAACAAGATGGGCCCATGTACTGACTCCTGGGGGACATCACTTGTAACAGGTCGCCAGCTGGACTTAACTCCATTAACCACTACCCATTGGGCACAGCCTTCTAGCCTGTTCCTTACTCAAAGGAGGGTATACCTGTCCAGGCCAAGGGCAGTCGTTTTCCCCAGGAGAATACTGTGAGAGACCATGTCAAAGGCTTTGCTGAAGTCTAGGTAGACTACATCAACAGCCTTTCCCTTGTCTACCAGACTGGTCACCCAGTCATAGAAGGAGATAAGGTTGGTCAAGAGCGACTTGCCTTTCATGAACCTGTGCTGTCTGGGCCTGATTCCCCAGGTGCCATGTACATGCTGTTTGATCTCACCCAAGATGATTTGCTCCATAGCTTTCCCTGGTACCGAGGTCAGGCTGACAGTTCCCCAGATCTTCCTTACAGACCTTCTTGTAGATGGGAGTCACATCGTCAAGCCTCCAGTCTCCATGACTTCTCCAGATAAGCAGGAGCACTAGCAGGTGGCTGAGAGCAGTCAGAACAATCAACATAATACATCAAAGAACAGCCCACCTGGACATAGAGCCACTGACTACAACCCTTGAGCACTGGCCATCCAATCAATTCCCTATCCACTGACTAGCCCATTCTTTAAATCTGTATCTATTTTAGAGATAGACATGTGGCATCACATCAAAGTGGTGCAGGAGTCCATGTAGCCAACATCAGCTGGTCAAACAGGACCTGCCTTTTATGAACCCATACTGGCTAGGCCTAGATCCCCTGATTGTCCCACATGTGCGATATGATTACACTCAAGAAAATCTGTCCCATGTTCTTCCCCAATGACGAGGCCAGGATGACAAGCCTGGAGTTCCTCAAATCCTCCTCCTGATCCTTCTTGTACATGGATGCCACACTGGCAAGCCTCCAAACATATGGAACATATTCAGTTGATTCGGGACTGGTGATGAATTATGGAAATTGGCTTTGCAATCACTTCCACCAGCTCTCTCCACACCTTCGAGTAGATCTTATCCAGCCCCATGGACTTTAGTCTAGGTGGAATTGAAGTTCACTTACTATCTTCTCCTGAATTGTGAGGTCTTTATTTTGCTCCCATCCCTATTTTTCCAGCTCATTGGCAGAGTGTACTGAGGATAACTGGCCTCACTACTAAAGACAGAAGTAAATAAGGCACTGGGCACTTTAGCCTTTTCCTCATCCTTGATGATGATGTTCCCCACTGTTTCCAATAAGGACAAGGGATCTCCTTGCTTTCAATATATTCTAAAAATATTTTTAATTTCTTTAGTCAGTTGTGACCAGAATCAGTTCTAGCTGAGCTTTCATATTTTTAATTTTCCATTCTTTCCATGTCCAAGACAGCTTCCAACAATGTCTCCCACTAGTCCTTCTCTGTTCCTGAAGAGCAGGTCTAGTGTGGCACTTCCCATGGTATGTTCTCTTACCGTTCGTGTTATGAATTTATCTTCCACATTCTCCAGGAACCTCCTACACTACTTATTCTCTACATACTGTATTTCCAGCAAATTTCCATGAAGTTGAAGCCCTTCAAGAGAAAAAGGGCTAGCTATTTCTTGTCTTCTGCCAGCTGGACTGAGAATCCTTCATCCATCTCTTCGTCCCTGCTTGGGCAGCATATAAAAATACTCCCACCAGGATGCCATAGGACAAGAAGGAAACATTTAAAAGTAAAAGAGGAGAAAGTAAACTTAGATGTTAGAAAGACATTCTTTACTTAGAGAGTGGTGAGGGACTGGTGCAGACTGCCCAAAGAAGCTGTGGGAGCCCCATCCATGGAAGTGTTCAAGGCCAGGTTGGATGGGGCTCTGTGTAGTCTGATCTGTGAGTGGTACTCCTGCCCGTGGTAAGGGAGTTGGAACTAGATTAAGATACCTTCTAGCCTAAGCCATTCTGATTTATGACTGTATGTTTAACAAATTCCCTTGTTCTACACTAAAAGGTGTAAACCAAGCTTTAACTTTCCTCCTCCTTTGACTTCAGAAGTTAATGGAAATGCAAATAAGACAAATGCAAATTTCTTTCTAAAACTGCAGTCCTATCTCCAAAAATACATAATGCAGTTTTTCATTTTCCATTACCTTGATGGAAATCAGGAACCGACTGCAGTGAATCATCTGGTTTCAAACTGTTTCCATTCTTCTCCATCTTGGCTCTTCACCTCTCCTATAATGAGAAACTTAACTTATTCCTCATTCATTGTGTTGCAAGGACAAATTAATACACTGGAAATCTGAAGAATTATATGTGTATTTTTTAGGACAAACCCTTATGTGAAATCTTTCACAACAAAACATTCATAAAGAATTAACAGCATGTTCAGGTTTTAAAAGCCAATTACATGTAACTGAGTATGCAAGTGAAAGACTGCAAATATAAATACAAGGCTAAAAACAGTGATGATGCCAGTAGTTTAGCCTTAGGCAGGCAGACAAATAGGCTGTCATTTTGGACTCCAAGTTGTCCGCACAGAATTCCCCATAAGCACTAAATTCATTTTCAGAAACCAGCTACCTATAGATAGAAGACTAAATTTGAAAATGAAATTTTATCACAGTCAATGCAATATTAAGTAATAACTGATTTAAACTGCATTATTAAAAGCTTCATTTGAGAAATACTACATTCCATGATTCCTTCAGTGGATGGAATTTTAACAGTTAAGCTTCAGAAGAAAGCCATTAACAGAATATGTGAAGTGTAGAGAATGCTGCTAGTAGGTCAAACATGGGCCCAAGAAACGCACAGAAAGTAATAATATGTGAGCTGTATTTGAACCTGATATTTGTTGTATAAAATACCATAACAGATGTTTGTTTTGCACCAGATACTTTTTCCATATTTGTCTGAACCCTTCTCTGAACATGCAGGTTACAGGTAGTAAAAAAGACTAGATATTTCTCAAACCTCTGAACATACTGTTCAAAACCTACACAGGAGATCCATTAGGAGAAAAGCTAAATATCAGAGTCCAAAGGCTTTGTTTTTTCCTATAGCAGAAAATTATTGGATGTAGAGATATCTAACATATGGCACCAGTAAACATTTAGAGCATTCTACCTTCAAATGTAATATCTGAGCTGTTCATATGTGGACTTATTCAAAGCTGGGTTCATTTACTGTGAAAACAAGATGTTATAGTTGTAAAAATAAATTTAAAAAAATCTAAAAATAATCAATAAATGATATAGCTAAGAATGTAATGAGTACCATTAAAATGTGTATTTAGCTTTGAAGCAAGAATCATTGAATCTTAAAATACAGTTAATTGTATAAAAAATGTTCACCCAGAAAAACAGTGTAGAAACACAGTGCTTGAGAAAGCTATCTAACCAAAATAAAATTTGAAATAGGGAGTTTCCTGATAAAAATGTCATATTAAAATGATAAGTACTAGAAAGCAATGGACATCACTTTGATAGGGTGAGATAGGCAGACTAAACTCACCTAACCACCACTCATTCACAAATGCAGTAAGAAGATGAAGTTGTTATCTCCATTCGTGAGCTGAACAGATAAAAATAATTAACTAATGAGCTGTTCAGTTCATTATCCATGTGTAGCACTGTCATTGCATTCCTCAGAGAAAATTACATGGCATAGCCCTGGAATTCACACCATCACAAAGAAGCTCTTCAATCATAGTCTTTTACACTGTCGATTACTTTTTAAATCATCTCATAAGAGATGAGGAGCGGGTTATTTCAAAGTGCCAGAAGTGAGGCAGAAAGCTAACTTGACAGAGAGGATGATCCAGATTTCAGGTGGAGAAAGAGAGTGTATAGTTACTTGAAGTAAGGTCAGGCCACATGGAAGAATCACAAAGAAGCTGCTCATCAGTCTGAGGTTTTATGTCTTGCAGCCAAAGATTCAAGTTGAGGCTGACTAATTCTGGAGGGACAACTAAATGAGCTTTTAAAATATGTTTACAGATAAAGGACCAGAGTTAATCTGTTTCCTGATAAGAATGATCAGCTCACAAATAGGGAGACAGATGAAGCTTTTTTGATCTCTACCTTTAACACTGATATTGAGCCATGGGATCACCAGAACTCTAAGGACCTTGGCTGTGGTAACAACAAACTCTAGCTATTTGCAAACTTGTGCAGGAATTGCTGTTCTGATAACTGGAAAATGTTCCATTTTTTCAACCAAGAAAAGGAAGAAACACTGCTAATTTCAGGACTGTCGCTTTCACTTCACCAAATGGCAAATTCATGGAGAACATTTTCCACTGAAAAATAATTAAAGGACAACAAAGTCATAGGTCATAACCAGAACAGGCTGATGAGGTAAAAGTCCTGTTTAACTAATGTTTTTTATGTCAACAGCTTATGGGCTGGTTCGGCCCAAGGGAACCCATGGACCCACACCCTGGGAAAGGGAAAAGGGGAAAAGGGGAATGGGTAGGGAGATGGGCCAAAAAATAACCCGAGGAGGAAAGCTAAATTAATGAATAAGATATCAGAATGCAAAATAACACAATATAATACAAAATAATTGCAATTGAAGCTAATAAATCAAATAAAAGGAGAGATAAATTGTCCAAAAAATGAAGGCTTTACTCAAATGCCTAAAGCAAGATGACTAGGGAATACACATTTCCAAGACAAAAAGAAAAGGAAAAGAGAGACATCTCATACCATGTGAACAGCTATCTTTCCTTCTGAATAGAAAACAGAAACACAAAGCCCTCTGAAGTATGTAGTTCTTCCTGTTTTCTGAAAACCAGGTATCTGGAACTATTGACGTTCCATGGAACTGGAGCATTAACTCTTTAACTCTCAGTGCATTACATGATGTTATAATGCAGAACACGGATAAAAATAAGTTACCTTTAGTATTGTTTGTAGTTTTGAGCACCACAACATAAGAAGGACAAAAACTATTAAAGAGCATCCAAAGCAGGGTTCTGAGGATGGTGAAGGGTCTAGATAGGAAGAAATATGTGAAGTGCCTGAGGTCCTTTGGATTATTCAGCCCAGAGAAGAGCAGTCTGAAGGGAGGCCTCATGGTAGCCTACAGCTCCTCACAAGGGGAGCAAAGCGGCAGGAGCGGATCTTTTCTCTCCGGTGACAACGGTAGGACTCAAGGAAACAGAGTGGATCTGTGACAGAATTGGGCCAGGCTGGATACTGGGCAAAGATTCTCTGCAGAGAAGGTGATCAAGCTTTGTACGATGCTCTCAGACATATGGTTTCATTTTCAAGTATTCCTTACAATAGGACCTGCATAAGCTAGGTTAATGGGCTGAAACAGTCTCATGGTTGAACAAGGCTAAGTGCTGGGTCCTGTGTTTAGATCACACCTCAGTGCTTTACTGCATTCTGGGACAAGAGTAGCTGGAAGGATGCCTGTCAGAAAAGGACCTAGGATTACTGACTGATAGTCAGCTGAATATGTGCCAGCAGCATGCTCAAGTAGAGAAGGACAACACTGCCTGGCTTGTATAATAAATAATGTGTCCAGTGGGAGAAGGAGTGATTCATCTCTTGTGTTTGGCAATGGTGAGGCCACACTTCAAACAATGTGTTCAGTTTGGATCCTCTCAGTACAGGAAAGGCATTAAGATGCTGGACCATGTTCAGAAGAGGACAATGAAGCTGGTGAAGGATCTAGAGAATAAGTCTTATGAGGAGTGACTGTGAGCTGGGTTTATTTATCCTGGAGAAGAGGAGGATCTGGGGACACTTCGCTGCTCTCTATGGTTATATCAAAAGGGTTTGTAGTGAGGTGGGGATTGGTCTCTTCTCTGAAGTAACCAGTTGCTGCAGGTGATGTGTAGGTTGGATAACAGGAATAAGTTCTTCACTGAAAGGGTTATAAAGTAATGGAATGAGCAGTACAGATAATTAGTTGATTTACCATCAGTGGATGTTTTAAAAGACGTGTAGATATGGTGAACAGAGATTTGTTTTTGTGGCAGCACTAAGTTAACTGTTGGACTTGATCTTGAAGATCTTTTTCAACAAAAAGGATTCTGCAATTATGTATGGAATCATGAGTTGGATGTGATTACCCTTGTGGGTCCTTTCAAATTCAGGATATTCTGAGATTCTATTCTATGATTGAAGATGACTGGACTCTGAGTCAAACAAATGTCCATCTGTGATGTATTAGAGTTACTAGCGCGGAATGTGAGATGAATGTGTCAGCCATCTTAGGAGTTAATATGAAGAATTAAACTCCCTCTTCAATCACCTTTAAGCAACCTTGTGTATTTAAATGAAATACAGAAGATAGAAAACCTAATCTAAAAAAGACTTCACAAATAACTCCAACAGATTTTCCAGATTTCTTAAAAAGAATAAAAAAATCCAGACAAGCATTTTAGTATCTGAAAATGCACTGACCCAAAGCTCTCAACTAATCTCATCTCATTACTAATGAGTTAATGAAAGACACAGCACTTCTGATAAAGGAACCACCGTGTGAGAACAAAAAACTGTAGGATCTATTGTATGGTACACTGGGCACAGAAGTCAGTAAACCCTGGATGAGCAGTAGATGCCCTGTGTACTGTCTCAGACATCATCAACCAGCAAAGCAGCTAATGTTTTTACAGTGGAAGAAAGACAGAATATGAATGACTACAAAACAGCAAATATTATACAAGTTATAAAACAGAATAATTATATGAAATTGAGCTGTGCAGTAATGCACTTTCAAGCTTCTGATGCCCCAGAATTGCAGATTTGCTGTTTTCTGCCAAACTAACTGACCTAAGTGGCTATCTTACAGACCACATCAAAATGAGTCCTGTTCAAGAATTCTCCTTTCAATAAGAACAGAGTATGCATACTGAAATAAAATTTTGTGTTAAGCATACCATACAAAAAAAAAAAAAAAAAAAAAAAAGGACTACATTATTGTTCCAAGTACACTGGTTATCTGTACGGATATAGATATATATGTTGATAATTAGCTACCTTAGCAAAAAGAGTTGTATGTTCTCATGAATATTTTCAGCCTTCTTCACTCTTTATGCAATGATAAAAGTACTCTGTAGTGCACACACACAGCAGATACCATAGCAGATAAAAATAAAACTCCATTAAGATCACCGTGTAACAGGATATAACTAAAATGAGGGTTTCTGCAAAGACCAAATTACAGTTATCATTTCAGCCAATTTGTGAGCTAAAAATATCAGAGCTGGTAAAATTTCAGCTTCAAAAGTTAAATGCATTTAGCACCTCAAGACATTGTGCCAGCTTTTAGAAGCAAGGTTGTAGAAGATAAGCAGATATTTCCCATGAAAAAGAAAAACCTAACAACAGATAAATCTTGCAGATTTCAGGAAGCTGGACCCTACAATTAGTCTAATTGGTGTCTCTGACACTGAAGTTACACACAGAAAAATTATATTCTCTTTGTAGTATTTTTCTTGAATTTTCAAACAAAAATAGGGTAAATTAATGTCAGAAAATAATTCAGTGGGCCAAGCACTGAAATCTGAGCTAGAGTCTGTGAGATACTGTCAGAATTCAGTGAGACAAAGTATTTATTTAAAACATTTGTGATTCGTCTTCAAGTACACATGTATATGGTGCATTCATGGTTGATAGCAGTTCACAGACCTATCACATTTTTCATTCAGGTATACTGTTTTCCACATTTTTAGGTCTGCAGCAAAGCTGCACTTTCACTTTCAAACTACCAATATTATCTGTTGACAGAAATTTCTAAACATCAGTTTTGCAGTCATGCTAATGCTTCTGTTCTCGGTCAGTATACTCAGGACTTTTACTATAGCAGGCAAAATAATTAATGTATAATTTGTTGACTAATAAAGTCAAAGGGTAACTGCAACCTAAATTTGTATAATTAATTAAATGATTTCTGATAACATGTAATCAATCACAAAGATTATTAGCCCGTTTGCAGGCTTCTATCAAATACTCAGAATACTTTGTATATCAGCAATTGACATATAATCGTCTTCAAACTGAAAAAAAGTTCTTTAAGATATTACTTTATTGTGGAATTTCAAACAGCAAGGTCCTTCTTGTGAAAATTTCTAAAATTTCTGACATCAATTTCTATTGAGTCTTGGGAGTGCTCAAGAAGTTAATCACCATATGAGTGACGGTATCATGATATACCCCAATAAAGCAATTTATAATTTGCAATTAAACTTAAGAAAATTGAGAAGACTTAAAATGGTGTTTCAACCTTCATTTTAGCCAAGGTTAACACATGATCCAAGGGGTAGCAACATTGCCTTCAACACCTGCATGAAATATCCTGGGGATATTAAACATAAGAGTATTCTTTGCTTAAAAATGTTGGCCTCTGTTGAAAGCTCATCAGCATATTTAAAATTAAAGCATATCTGTTTAAGTTTCCTTTCAGGACTGATCTCTGTAGCATAAAGAGATCATAAAACTCAGAACCACAGGTCTGCCTGCAATCTATCTGGTACATTCACATCTGCACAAGAACTGCAATAAACTTTGGGCTACCACTTTCCTTTCACTTTGTTTCACTTAATAGCAAAACCAGCATACACAGGCCACCTTGGTCAGGTAAAGGCGAACTTTTAGAGCGAATCTCTCTCTGCTTTGGGAGAGTTTCATTAGAAGCAGGTGCTGTACAGAAAGCATGGCCTTGAAGTCCGGGCAGACTGCCAATATTCTCAGAAATTCATAAACTTTCTTGGGTGCTGCCTGCATTCTCCACCAAAAATGTCAGTGTTTTACAGGCTTGTTCGGTTTGGGACCAAGATGAATGGCGTGGGGGGACCCATGGGTCCACGACCAGGGAAAGAGGAAAGGGAAAAATGGAAATGACAGGGAGAAGGGCCTGAAACAAAACAACAGCAATGATCTGAGGAGGAAAGCTAATTTACTAAATAAGATATCAGAATGCAAAATAACATAATATAATGCAATATAATTGGAATTGAAGCTAATAAATCAAATAAAATGAGAGAGAGAGTGTGTCTGAAAACCAAAGGCCTTATGATGATGCTGAATGTAAGACAGCTAGGGAGCACCCTCTGCTGGGGTAATCCACATGAGAAAAGAGTAATCTTGTGACTTGCTGTCCTGGTTTTATCCTCTGGGGCATATAGTTCTCTTCTGAGACACCCAGAACTATTGACAATCCATGAAACTGGAGCATTAACTCTTTGACTCCCAGTGCCTCACATAATGTTATGATGTGGAATACCAGTAACAGAAAATCATAAAACCATGATGACCAAAAAAATGCCTACAACTTGTAGTCAATCATAGATAATGTTAAGACTTACATAGACAAAGATAAAAGCTGGTCACAATAGAGGAGCCGAGTTACTTATTCAGCAACACCAATTTGCAGCAGGGTGAGGGCTACATTCTAAGTCCCAGACTTCTTGTGCTTGTGCTTCAGCACAAACACTGACTCTTAAATCAATTGAGTCAGAGCTAGTCTAGGACTCACACAGCATGGATAATGGATGATCAGAGGAGTGGGAGCACAGAGCAGGGTCAAGTGCTCTACATGATTCCAGCCGTATATGTAACCAGGGATTTTTCATTATTGCTTCATTTACTATACTCCCAACATGCCAATTTTATTTTCTCTTCATTTTCTCTCTCAAAAGGGCTTCCAAGTTACGTGTATAATAAATAATTAAAGTAAAAATAGTATCTCTTTGTCAAATTATTCATCTCTCTTACTTAGTCTTTATATAAGATGCATGGTGACACAAGTCCTTATCAAAATCAGAGATAGGAACTCCTTACCCACAGGATTCAGCCTCTCAGACTGCAGTACTACATTGCTCTTTTCTGTGAGAATAGAATCAGGATTCTATTCATTTAGTGCAGGCTGAATCTCAAAATCCATGAAGGTACTTCACAGTTGCTGGTTTGACAAATGATGCTGCGGAGAGAATGGACCCTACGGATAGGAGTTAATTGAGGCTTTCTAATAAGGTATTCATTATAGTTACAGTGTCACTCTTGATGGAGTTACTTCTATTTCTCATGTTATAAGCTGTACACTATAATTTTCTAGGGAAATACGGTGAGCATGTATACCAAATTGACAGCTTGGTTTATGCTTGACCGACTACTGACTGCTATTCCAAGCTCACAAAGCATTTTAAGATAAATAGGAATGCATCTTCAGGTGGAAAAACTCTGATTTCAGCAGTGTTAATGCAAGCCACAAAAAGCACAGAGGCACACGTGGCTTTTTGTGCTTGAAAGATTTTGTGCTACAATTTGAACTTGCTTAGAAGTAATACCTCTAATTCTTTATAAATGAAAAACATGGGCACAGAATATAATCTGTATTAATTGATATTTTTACTTGTATCTCTGGGTTTTGCATATACAATAATAGTTGATTTTCATGAAGTGAAAGAACCAACCTGCTGAGAACAGTATTTCAGACACTTAGTAAGTACTACTTCCACTCAGAAATTATGAAAATAACTATTAAAATTATTTATTTAATTATCTCATCTTTATTGAATTATTTTTAGAAGCCAAATTTGACATTCCCAAGGCTGTTAAATTTGGTGTTTTTGTCCAAGAATTCCATTATGCTTTCTTCATTTGCAATATCTGTGTACCTGAATTCTGTTTCCTTGCCTTGGTCTTTGCTTGCTTTCACAAGCTGATGCTTGTTTTCTCTTTTTCTGAGGGGAGCACCAAATATTACAGGTAATATAGTAACTAACACAATTCTGATATTTAGGATGCCCTCTGTTATCGTTACAATTCAGACTGCTGCATAGTGAGGGCTGATATAAGATGCATGCTCCATAAGCATATTCCCTTTTCCCATACAGTGATTTGCATTAAGAGGACAGTTTACATCTTAATTTAACATGCACTTCATGATGAACTGGATTAACTCTCGAAGTGAAAAGCAAGTGAGTGTGTAAATCCTAAGTTAAGTGTTTGGAAAGAGAAATGCGAATTTCTATCAAATGCTAAAGAAATGATCTGTTCTATTCCATTGGTTAGTACTGCTTTTTATTACAGTAAATAATTTATCAGGATATTGTTTAGCTAGAGGGGATATACATTCTGCAAGTGAACTCAATACACATTTCAATTAACAATAAACAATTTCCCTTTCCTCTTCAATTTCTAGCAACATCAGTTCCAAATTTATTTTGAATACTATTTCTCAAAAGGAATCATAAATTGTAATAAATGTCTTCAAAAAGTTTTAAATAGACCTATATGATTGCAGTGTAAAAAAGAACAATTCATTACCTTACTCTTGAAATTTATACTGCAAAATATGTAAGTTTTTCATTCATAAATCCTTTAACAGACAGTGAACTCATGGTGTTAGGTTATTTTACAATGGTATTTTGTGTGACAGTCAGCTCTCTGTGTGCTGTGAGAGCAGATGATTATGTTATATTTGTTCCCACTCGTGACATTATTCTCAGTTGGTTCTTTCTGTCTGTCTTCCTCAGGAGATTCTGGGCCCTATTGTAAGAAATCTAACAATAATTTCTGTAAGCTTTATTCAACATTCCAATACTACTAAAATAGCTCCACATTACTGCTAATTCAAGTACTTATTCTGAAATCATTGTTTTATCACATATTTCCAGCATATCATTATTTATATGTATACATGAACATTTACATGTACATGCATAGAAATCACATTGATTCTGTATGCTGCTTTTGCATTTGCGCTATCTGTACCATAAAGTAAGAAAATATAACTTTATTTATGTGGAGAGGAGGCTCTAAGGGGACTTGTTTCTAGACTTTACATTCCTTTTGTGGTTCAGCATTACAACCATTCTGCAGACCAAATCCACAGATTTGGCACAGGCATATGACTCTCTGCACAGTACCCAGCAAATGCTTACACAGTGGGCAGTATGTACTGCTGGCGAAAACCATAAAGTACCTGTCCTCCCCATGTTTCCTCTTGGACACCTAACATCAGCAGAGCCTTTTTCTCAAGATAGAAAGTGACACAGAAATATATAGATTCCATATCTCACAGGAACATTTCAGGCTTAAACTTCAAAAGATCATGTTCAGTGCTGTTTTAAAGAATAATATTGAAAGCAATACCCATTAAAAATATTAAGACTTCTGCTGGGGATAACATCAAAGTGGTTAATGACATCTTCAGTGTAAAATGTCAATTAATTTGCTCTTCCCAACTCACACAGCCACCCTAAACAGAGAAATTTACTTCTGACTGCAGGCAAGTCTGACCAAAATATATAAATAAATAATACAGACAAATAAATCTACTACTGACATTTTTTTAAACTCACATACATATTTTGAAGTGAAAACATTTATTGATTGAGTTTTGGCAGAAACAAGCTGTAGTTGATCTAAAATTTTGAGAAACTCATTTCAGTAGTAAGGTACCTTGTGAATCTACCCCTGAAAGACGTGTTGAAGGTCACAAAATGTAATCTGTTTCAAAAAGAAATCCAATCCATCTTGCTGAGCTTTTGGGTTAACTGTCTAAACACTTAAAATGACGCTTTTCAGTTAGTTAGAAGAAATAAAAAGAACTTTAATAAAACTGTGACTGGTACTTGCTGAAGTCAGAAGCATTTATCTTTGTTCCTGAACTTCCTAAATGTTTTTCCATTTTTGCCTGTTTTCTGTCAGTATTACGCAGTTACCGGTTCAAAGGAGTCAGTGTTTTGTAAATATTAGACCAACGGTTGCCCTAACTGTTATCACGAAAGATAATAAAACTATTGAGTGGGTAGACTAAACTTCTCCAATGTTTGCTTGCTGGAGCCTTCAAATCTTATGCCTTTGTCTTGCATTTCTGGTCTGCCCTGACAATTTGAAGAGATAACTTCTCACCAGAGAGATTAGGGAGAAGGTCTCTGGTCCCTAGTCCTCTGCTTTCCATCCACTGTGCTGTATCCTGAAGTGGTAGTTTTGGCATGCCATGGGCCTGTTACAGCAAAAAAATATTAGTTCAAGAACGACCAAGTCAACCTAATGGAATAGACATCTGCACTGCTACTGAAATGTATACATCCACTTGCTTAGGAAACTCTTGACCTGCAACTACTGAGAAAAACCACTGCTACTTGGTTCTTCATAGCTGTTCCCAGGCCATCACAGCTGTTGTCAAAGACAGCCATGGCTCTTCTCGGTGGTATCCCACAACAGGAAAAGGTCTAACGGGCACAATCTGAAACACAGGATGTTTTGTCTGAACATGAGGAAAAACGATGTTGTTTTGAAGGTGACAGAACATTCAGTCTGCCAAGAATGGCTGTAGGATCTTCTTTTCTGGAGATGTTTATAATCCTCCTTGATGCTTGCTGGTGTAACCTATGTAGGGAGTCTTATTTAGCAGAAAAGTTGGAGTAGATGATTTCTGGAGGTACCTTCCAACCCCATCACTTTTCTGATACTGGATCTTGTCAAAAGCTAGACTAGCGAAGATGATTTCCAGCCCTAAGTAGCGCTGATACAGGAATGGAGAAGTCAGCTTACACATACTTTGTATACAAACATACATTTGAGTTAATATTGCAGAATTACTGTCTATTTCATCTTCACGAAATAATAACTCCAGTCAAAATCTTAGGCAGACAAGATCCCAAGTCAAACTATCAGTCTCAAAAAAGACAGTGATGCTTTTTGTCTCTACCGAGCTGTTTTCCTGACTGTCTTATTGTCTTTCCTAATGTCAGACTAGGAAATCAATGCTGATATGTTTTAATTCTTCAGTGGTAGGAGTTAGCTGTGAAGCAGTACAAGTTTTGATACCCAAAAACATTGTGGCTCACATTGTGTGATTAGTTACTGCCACTTTGCAAGTTACAATCTTTATGAGGAAACTCATAACACAGTGACAGACAGAGCTTCAGCACACTATTTTTACCATGTTTTATCTTGTGTGATAGAATAAAGTATATCTTTCTCTGAAAATTTCATTTTAGAGCTTTGAAAGTTGAGCTTTGCTATCAGAAAAGCCATTCCATTTATGATCAGCTGTTACCTGTCATTATGTAAGTCCACCAGGAAGATCAGGTGAAGTTAGTTTGATTCTGCAATGTAGGACAGCTTTAATCTTATCAACACATTACTGTTTCCTTCATCAGATTTATCAGGAATTTCTGCCTGTTTACAAACTTTGATATCGATGTTTTTGCAGCACCAGTTTTTCGCTAGAATCTAAATGAGTCTATTACAAAAAATGTAAATTTATCAGTAATGCTAGGTGCAATCTGAATATTTTAACACACATCATTCTTTAAAAAACAAGATTTCTAGTAGCTACAGGTATGTCACCCTCTAATTAGTCACCAACAGTTTTCCAGTTTAAATCACCTAGGAAATCCATTTACTTCTGGTTGTAAAGCACATTGTTCCTCACAACATTGCTGAAAAAGAGAGATCCTAGCCAGTCTAGGGAGGGTAAATGAGGAATGGATGTGAAGCATTTAGGCACAAATAGTCTTCACTTATCTGAAGTAAAGTAAAAATTATCAATATAACAAGGTTAGAAAAGCAAATGAACACTGATTTCATAAGGAACGTATGTAAATTTGGTAAATTAATGTTTTCTAAAAAAAATGCATTTAGTTTTACATCTTGGAATTACTGGAGAGCTGCCTTAGCTGATAATGGCATTTGATAAAGGTTACAGAATGTTTGTCACTGGCTATTCATTAAATATACCTCTCCAATTTTAACTACAATCTGCTGCTTCAGAAAAATATTGTGGTTTTTCTGTTTTCCCCCTTCAATGACTTCGGGAAAACACCGAAAGTTTAATCTTGATACCTCCACAGTTATTATCAGTTACATACAAAATAGTCAGTTATATCTGACCTATCAGTTAACACCTTATATTCAAATCTAACGATCAGTTTCCAATTTAGTTTTCCCATTTTCAGGTGAGATTCATATTTAGTTAACAGCAATCAGTGAAGGCCATATAATAAGAGAAGTAGGTTAATACTTTAGGAGATACGAGAGAAAAATAGTACAATTTATCTAGGCTGTAACTGGTTTTTATTTTTAATGTTGTGTCCTATTGCTTTCTTTTCATTTCAGTGTAAGTGAATCAGTATGTGGTGTGTACTACTACAACTGGATCATCAGTAACAAGCAGAGACTTACAGAAAGAGTACTTGATCTTGTACTGTCATTATCACTATCTGTCTATTCAAGCAGACTCTTATCAGGTAAGCATTCACTAAATCTGGAAGTGATGGGTTTCTAACCAGGACTGAGATGTGAAGTCTGAGATATTCTTTTAAAACCCAGTAAATTTCATTTAATAGTCTTAGATGAATATAACGTGCACAGACTAGAGGGGAAATGCAGTCATTACATATTAAAACGTACTCCCAGAACAAAAACAAAAATTTTGACTTATTAATCATGATTGTCTGAATGTGCATTTAGGACGCACACAAGCATTGCATATACAGATACATTTGTGCAAACAGAGAGTAGTCAGCTTCTTGAAAACAGAAAAGCAAGCAAATATGCAACTGAGCACGTTTTAAAAGCCAGCTCAGTAATCACTGTTTTATATAAATTCGGTCTGTATTCTGTGCTGGAAGCTGCAACTCAGTCAGAGTGGACCTGGATGATAATTAGGGAAGCAGATTGAAGGACAGTGAAGTAGCATGTCCTGACACTTTGTTTTTAATCCTGTTGCTGTTTTGTTACTGCAGATAAGTCAATGTACAATAAGGATTTTCTCTAAATGTATCAGTTACCATCAATGTTATCAATCTAACCTCTTCTAGCAGCATTCAAAAAAGAGACTTTCCTGCTTGGTTTTGTCTCTTCCTCAGATCCTTCTTCTTGGTAGAGTTAATTTTACCTGCTGGGATATTCTGCAATAGCTCAGCCTTTAGCCTCAGTCAGTATTTTTATTATAACTTATTCTTCAGTATATCATCAAAGCCATAAGAACCAACAACCTCATAGCAGGCAACAGACATGATTCAGAAAACACACTAAAAACTACTTCTCAGAAGAAAACGTCATATGTAGAAAAGTGAGTAAATGTTACGCTGTGTCTAGGCAAACTAACAGAATGTCTAGGAGATGTGGATTAAACTGTGAGTTATTCCGAAGACTATCAAAGCATGGGTGTCCAGGCCATATACATAGGTAGCTCTAAAAGTAATGCCTCCTACTTATTTTCATGGAAATTACAACAGTTACAATTCTAATTGATTAAGCAAATTCTCAGCCACAAAACACTATTTTTCAACATTTCCTTCACCATTAGCTGTGCATTTTCAACACTAGTGAGCAAGATTCTGCATGCTGCACTCATATCAGTCTTCATGACTGTCCACAATGTGTTTTGTCTTTCACTTCACTGTCACTGCTGAAACACACCACCCACCACCTGAATGTGCTCACGTGCATTGAACATTCTGCTGCAGAAGAGAAATGCCACCGGGCTCAATTTTATCTGCATGCAGGAATTCATGCATGGCGGAATTCAGTGGAACACCTTTGCCTCATATGCACTTCCATGTCAGATATCATTTTGTCAGACTCCCTCTCTGCTTTTGTATGTCACACTGCAACAATACGTAATGGAATATTGGTAAGAAGGTTCAATCTCTACTACTGTACCATCAACTTCCACCTCTGATGCTCTGGGTCATCATAATAAAACAGGAGGCATTACCATCATAAAATATATAATACAGTTAATGTATGTAATAAAAAAATCAATTTTTAATATTTCTATTAAAAGAGTGAAAAACAAAAACATAAAATGAATGGAATATTTGACCTTTCAGTTGTGAAAATATTACGTCAGTCTGGTTTGATGACAGTGGTTGCAATTCTTTGTGAGTTCTCAAAGGGTTCAATACTAGATATTTTTAATGAAATGTTTCTCTTTCTGTGCTTTATCGTTGAAAACAGGCATTCATAAAATGTATGCATTGCCAAGAAGTGATGACATGAGTAAGGTGTGATTCTGAAGCAAGGGATATTTCTCTCTTATAAAAATCTAGAAAAGAGATATGATCAGATTTTTTAGTGGAACACCTTTTAGCAACTCTACACATTACATTTGAAAATGTATTGCATTGAATAGAAATGGAGTTACCAATAAATAAATAAATAAATAAAGTTTATATTTTTGACACTAAAGGAATTCTCAAATTCCTTTATCAAAGCAGAAAGCGCAGCTGTGTATTTGTTGCTGTTCACAAGACTGTGTTTAGCCAGTATATCAATATGCATAGACTTACTTGCCATAACTTGAGCTGACATTGCACAGCACCCTCTACATCCCTTGCTTTCAATTCAGACAGCATGAATATCATGCCTAGGTTTAGCTGTTATAGCTGGGTGACCACTGTGTGCCCAGGGCAGGGCTGGGCTACTCCATGAGGAAAAGATGCAGCAACAGTGTGAATTGAGCTGAGTCACATGTGGCCCAAAGACATTGGTTGAACGTGCCTTCTTTAAGTTATCATAAAATGGGATCAGTCACATATACTAACACTTAAAACTTCTTTACTGTACTGATGTATTCTTCATCAGCCATTTTCATTATGTCTGCACAACATGACTGCACACAATAATGAGAGATATATTGAAGACAGCTTGAAGTCCACTTCTTCAATCCAATGAAATTAACAGAAAGCCCATGTGTGGAATTTGTCCACACTGGAATCACAAAGACAAGCCAGACAAAGCATGTTAGAAGAAATCTGCAATTAGACTGCCACATCTTTGTAAGATATCCATGCAGATGGCCATGCAGAAGTTTCCTCATCTGATTGTCACAAGATCAGTAATAAAAATATCTGTCTGCATAGGATCATTAATTTTTATGCACAAAATGGCCTGTTTGGATTTCAGTTTGCTGTTTTCAGCTGAGCAAGAGATATGCTGGTATTGTAATTGCATTGTAAGTTACATCATTATATACGAGATACAGAAGAATAGGATTTGAATTCATTCAATCCACAAGACAAGCTCAGTTTTGAAATAATCCAGCATATGTATTAAAACATACTTCATTTGTTGGAGAAATTGAAAAATGTACAATGAAGGAGACAGAAGTACTCAAGAGTTGAAAAATGATCAGTTTAAGCAAATCACATCCATGAAATTATGCTCAGGTTTTCAGTAGTTTCAGTATGCTTTTTCTGAATGCCTGAGCTGGGATGCAGTGTGTGAATTTCCGAAGAGCTGAGGTGTTGAGAACAATATAAACTATGATACAAACATGGGAAGGACTCGATGATTCTGGCTCAAACTTGAACACTCATATTTAGCTCATACTTTCTATGATACTTTCACTATTCTATGTTGCTTGGTTTTGTTTTTTTTCTTTTCTTTTTTTTTTTTTTTTCCTATCGTAACATTTGAAAACTATAAACATGAATGAAAAGGACAAACACAGTGAAAGTTTTTATTACCTACATTTGCTAAATTCTTCCACTTTTCACCAAATGCTTCCCCAGCTATGCAGAGTATCATTACTGTTGATTTACGTGACAGCAGTACACCTGAGTCCATGATGTGAAACATTGCTCCAACTATTTAGCAAAAGCATTAGAAATGCAAGTCAAGCAGAGCATGACAATCCTGCTGTAAAAGTCATTTTGGTTTATGTTCAAAAAATTCCAAGTGAGCATAAGTGTGAAACTTCTTTGAACAGGATGCTATAACAGTAGAATCATAGATTTTTTTTCAGTTGGGTGGGACCTTTAAAAATCATTTGACCCAACTCCTCTGCAAGGAACAGGGCTGCCTATGTATAGATCAGGTTGTTCAGAGCCTTGCCCAGTCTGACCTGAATGTCTCCAAGGACATTATAGTATAGTGGGTTTTGTTTTGCTTATATGACAATAAATAATTCCCAGTTTCCAAAGAATAGTCCATTCATTATCTAAGAAAGGGGTATTTTAAATATGGTCTTAAATCTTTTTCCAGAGCTTCCATGTTCCTGCCTATGCTCCTATGCTGCTCTGGATAACTGTCTATAGAGACTAGGAAGCACTATTTGAAGCTGTAATTCTGAGCTGAGAGAAATCAGGATTTCACTTTCATACAGGTTACTTAGAACAACATTAAATAGTACAATATTCTGGTTAGTGTTCCCTTGAGAAATCCCAGCTTGCTTCATTTCCACTCTGCTTATGCCTGGGATGGATTATTGTGTCATAACTCTCCACCTCTGCACCGTAATCTACACAGCCACAAGGCCGTGTATTTTGCAAGTATTAGTCAGTTGTCTCTGCAGTGCAGTTATCAATAGCCATTAGTACACAATAAATGTACTACATCTGTCTGCCATAACTAAACAAATATGTATTTCTCCTTCGGCTTAATGAACAAACTTTCTCTTCTCCTTAAAGCTCCTAAACAAGAACTGAGAATTCTGGAGAAGCGTGATAAGGCATCAAGCTGGTGCCTTTTGAAAAAAACTGGTTTGGATACAGGGAAATATTTTAGTCTCTGTTTTAAAAGGTATTCATTCGCATCACCTTTAATTCATACCTAGGGACTGAGTTTGGGAAAAAGACATACTTGTTGGCAATCAAACACTTCATTCAAAGGTTTGGCTATGATTTCAGTGAAATTTACTCACTGCAGACATGTCTTCAGCAAAGCATTTCTTCACGACTGGCACATAAACACAGACACTGGAAGAGAAAGAAACTGTTGTACTGTGTTGTCTGCTGTGAAGCTCTAACACCATTTCAATCCAGACTTAAAAGCTGAATGCTTTTTTTCAAATACAAAGGGGAGCTAGAGTTTGACAGAATGTCATCAAAAGGAAGAAAATATAGATGTCAGTAGGATCTGTCCCTTCTGAGCCACGGGGACAGAAGTAACATTTAGGGGATAAGAAAAGAAACTGCATTTTTTTTCTTGGATACACAAAGTACCAAGGTCGTGAAACAAAAGATCAGAAAACAAAACATTAAGGAATGACATGTTACCCCTTTGGACTGTAGAGACTTCCTTAGGAATGTTACAGGCATCTGGGTTTGATTGCTTGATACAGTCAGTGACAAAAGAAAGCCAGAAGGGTTTGTAAGATTAAAGAGTCGCTCACCACTACAAAATGAACCATAAGAAAACTGCATTTGAATGTAGAACTCTCTTCAAAAAATTTAAGTATGTTCACATCCACAGACTTTAAAAAGTACATTTATCTTCTACACTATAGTTCTGGACTCACATCAATTTAGAGACATTTTGCATTCTCCAAGCTTGTCTTTCCCTAGATTCAACAAAGATAAATCTCTTGAAAATTTTTTTAGTATTTGGCAATGAACGAGTATATTAAAATAGTGTCATCTTCTACCTTTGTCTTTAAAACTCCTGTTTGAAACAGGTGGTCTGTCAGACTGTGTGAAATCAGTGACACAAGGTGACATTATAGATGCATTCCAAAGTAAACTACGGGATGCTGAAGATTCCATTCTTAATGTTAATGAGATTTGTGCTCAAAACTCTCAAAGCCTGTGTGGATGTTTACCCCTGTGCCTAGAATGATTAATTCCAGTGAAATGTCCCTAAAATACGATTTGCAATGCAAACAGGAACATATGCAGACAGATGCTGCCCTTTGCAAGGGAAAAAGAGTGCTTAAGATAAAAGTTTCAATATGTGTTTTCCACTCTATTAAATGTTACTAGTTGACTTCCATAAATCAGACCTGTATTTGAAGGTCAGGCTTGGAGGTGTAGCTGGAATTCACTGAAAAAATTAATGTCAAAATTACATAGTTTTTTGGGGTTTTTTTCTGTCTTTATATTCAAAAACACAATCATCTGCATTTCTTTTTAGTTAGAAATAAATGGCCCTGGTTTTTGTTCCATAACTGAACTACCCGCTTAAAGGAATGCTATTACTTGTTAAATGTGTTGAGACTTCTTAAATTTTCACAGTGTATATAGATAGAGATTTACTGAGCAAAAACAAGTGCATGACATTTTTTAGTCTTCATTATGTAGAGAAATAATCAGAAATGAAGGTATCTATGTGTTGCTGCTAGTATTTCAGATATAAAGCCATTTGCTTCATTTTTAAAGCATCTGGGCAGTGAGATATTTATTTTGGTCATTAGTTTTGTAGTTTTATTCATAATTGTTCCTCTTGTGCTGCATTTCACAGCATGAAAATATTTTAATTGTATCTTTGAAGGTGTAAAACTTCTGGCATATCAACTTCTTTTGCCTTAGTATACAACCGTGTCACTTAGAACTTTATTTAAAACTGTCTATTTCTACCTGTAGAGAAGTTTCTCGTGTTAGTTTGCACATTCTCTAAAATTAACAATTTATACAATTCTTAATTAACAAATTTAATTAGTGATCTTCCTTCACATAAGCTACCACAAGCACAGAGCTTAATGGGTAATTAATATTTGACTTTGGATTTTTCTTTAATGGACCAGAAAAAAGTTTTCAGTGAATTAGACAACCCTGACTTTTGACAACTTAAAATCTGTTAACATCTGTAATAATATCATACACAGGCTGGGTCCAAATTTCACTAAAACCAATAAGGTGTTTACTATGTACTTCAGCTTTCAAACATGCCTAAAATGTGAGAAGAGGAAACAACACACCAATTTGCTTTCTTTCTCCCTATTATCCCTCTGCTTTCTACTACAGATTTTAGAGCTGTGTAGCATCTATGTTGTTGCAGAAGACATGCATACCTGGGTTTCATCTTTCTGCTGAAGAGGCAAATGAGGTATCTCTAAAATAACTAGCAAAAATCACTGTGAGCCTCTTCAGCTGAAAACTCAGGAGATCTATCAGCACACAATCAAAACTGCATAAGAGTCTTCCTGGTTCTGCCAATCAAGAGGTAAATTAGAGTTATTTGAATTTTATGTCCAAATCTTGAAATTTTTAGTTATTCATATTCAGCATTACTATAGGCATCCACTTAGCAAAACTAGCAAAGCCCATTTTCCCTACATTTAATATTTCCAGTCTTCAAAGATGAAAAAAATAAACATGACTATCACATATAGAATATATTCAGTAGAGAAAGAATTCCTCTCCTCCTTCCTGATGCTTTCCACACAGAACAAAATATCTCAGAGAAGAGAGAGCTCATCTGTCTTCTTTTCAAAGCTACCTAATGTTACTTGCTGCAGGAAATTATTCCACCGAGGCCTTTTTGATTTGGATATCAGGTTGAATTTGGTCACCAGTTCCTAAACTGTATTTCACTTCTATTGTCAGATGTCTTTTGTGATGTCCATAACAAAGTGGCTAATACTGCAGTATCAGAGAATGAGATGAAGAGATAGTGCTGTTCTGGAGACACTGAACCTTCTGCCATAATTTTCTTTCATGTGTTCAGGGAAGACATGTCTCATAACAATTCACTTGCCTTCCTTTCTGACACTAGAACATGAACTGTTATATGGGAGTACTGTAATGATTCTCAAATAATCCTTATTTTCTTTTAAGAAGCTAAACCCAATCATTGTGTCCATTTGTTATTTTTAACAACTGGTATAAAGAAAAAAAGCAGTAGCAGATTTTGATATATCTAATCAGGAGTTCATTCTGTATTTAAAACATTTAATTATGTTTGTTAAGTGTTTTTTTTAAGCACTTGGCATTGATTCTGACTGCAGAACCCACTCCACTCTGGTTAACAATTGTTCTCAGAGTTATAGATAATGCAGCAAATATTTGCTACTCTCACTTTTATAATCAGGTCACAAGTAGTGAGAGACATACTTCTACCATTGGTTCGTTGATTCATAAATTCATAGATACATTCAGTTCGAAAGGACCTACAAGATCATCTAGTCCAACCATCCTCCTACCACCATCCGTACCCACCAAGCTGCTAAATCAAATCCCTTAGCACCTCATCTAAACGCTTCCTGAACAGCGCTAGGGACGATGCCTCAACCACCTCCCTAGGCAGGCCATTCCAGTGCCTGACCACTCTTTCAGAGAAAAAATTTTTCCTCAAATCTAATCTAAATCTTCCCTGGCAGATAAATAAATGTGTGAAATGTGTGCGAGTAAATACTGACGTGTGGTATTTACTCTCACAGTAAGACTAAAGATGAATTGTAGAGAATTTTAGAAATAAGTACATTAAATATAGCTTGATAACTGTCAAACAACACTCAAGAAAGAAGTCAACTACCAAGCTCCGCAAGAGTAAATAAAATAGACAGAAAATCCTGTCACTTCAATATGCAGCCACAGATATCCATGCTATAATATAGTTTTACCAGTCTAAGATCCACAGACCTTTACCCACAGTTTTAATGATTCCTTTTTTTTCCCCAAATTTTCCTCCTTTAAAAATTATTTATGATCAACACACATGGCCAGTAATATAGACATATACGTGTATAGAGGAAAAGGACCTGGGGGTGTTGGTTGATGCTCGGCTCAGCATGAGCCGGCAGTGTGCCCAGGTGGCCAAGAAGGCCAATGGCATCCTGGCCTGTATTAGGAATAGTGTGGCCAGCAGGAGCAGGGAGGTGATCATCCCCCTGTACTCAGCTCTGGTGCGGCCGCACCTCGAGTACTGCGTTCAGTTTTGGGCCCCTCACTACAAGAAAGACGTTGAGGCCCTGGAGCGTGTTCAGAGAAGGGCAACAAAACTGGTGAGGGGTCTGGAGCACAGGTCTTATGAGGAGCGGCTGAGGGAGCTGGGATTGTTCAGTTTGGGGAAAAGGAGGCTCAGAGGAGACCTCATTGCACTCTACCACTTCCTGAAGGGAGGCTGTGGTAAGGAGGGGGTCGGCCTCTTCTCCCAGGTAACTAATGACAGGACGAGAGGGAATGGCCACAAGTTGTGCCGGGGAAGATTTAGATTAGACTTGAGGAAAAATTTTTTCTCTGAGAGAGTGGTCCGGCACTGGAATGGCCTGCCTAGGGAGGTGGTTGAGGCACCGTCCCTAGTGCTGTTCAAGAAGCGTTTAGATGAGGTGCTGAGGGATTTGATTTAGTAGCTTGGTGGGTAGGGATGGTGGTGTGAGGATGGTTGGACTAGATGATCTTGTAGGTCCTTTCCAACCTAATGAATCTATGAATCTATGAATCTATGAATCTGTGTATGAGAGACAAATCTCCACATCCAAGCTCCTGTTTACATGTGTAAATTAACTGCTCAAGAAAACAAATTTAGACTTGTTCTTAGCCGCTATAATAAATGAGTAAACTAAAGAAAGATTGTGTGTTACCTTAAAGCTTATCACGAAATTATAAACAGAGATATAAATACTGCTGCTAGTTTCCTGTAAGAGGAAAAATAAAACTGGCTGTAGCCCAAGATATTCTCCAATATATCTTAACTTAGAGATCTATATGTTACTACACAATTCCACTTACATCATTAATGAATTTTACTCAAAACTTTCTGAAATTAACATAAAAAAATGTAACTGTCTTATGTTTTCTGACTGAGTTATATCAGGGTTTTGGTCTAAATTTAGCTTGTAATTGACTTGCAGTGTTAGAAAATTATGTAGAATCTTTTTGAAAACTGATTGTTTGGGCCAGACTACATGTAAGCAGGTGTATTTTATTAACAAAATATACTACAAGAAGTATCAAGTGAGCTGCTATCTTTCCCCCTCCCTGAGAGAAACTTCACAACACAAAGAAAATCTTTCCTATGAATATATAATGTGTCTTACAAAGAGTTCAAGCTCCTAGAAATATGACTGCAGTAAAAAGGCCAGGTTGCATCTTCACTTTGTTTATCATATAATTATTCAGTACAGTGATTGATCAAGCTTTTGAATCTGTCCACCACAAGATTAATTTATGTAAATGTAGGTGACCTTTGGCACAGTAAGCCAGCTGTCTTGTTGATCCCCCTCTGTCTCATCATGTCAGAACACATAACTGACAATATTTTTGCTGTATGGGACAAGGAGTAAGAGCGTGTGAGAGATGAGTGTCTGCTTCACTGTGGTTGATCAAGGACATTTTTAGTGCAAAAGGAGGAAGCCGTGCACAAGAACACAATAACATGTAGACCAAAAGACTAACATGGTAGACACAGAATGGCAGAGACAACTGAAAAAAAAAAACAAAACAAGTCTCAGGTCATTAATCAGTGGGCAATTAAGAATCTGAGGCACAGCTTGGTAGAGAGCTATCTACTCTTTGCAATGGCTAATGAGGATAATAAAAAAAAATAAAAAGAACTTGAGGGTTCAGAATGTCTTAGAAGATGTGTCAGCTGATGAGGATATGTGCAGGCTGACAGACCAGGGGGTCTGCAAACTGAGGAACAGACAAAAAGGGTGGAGAGAGGCCAGTCATGTGTAGCCAGTCAGTGCATCTGTGTGACAGAACCCTGCTCCTGATGGCCACAACCTGTCCTATCCCCTATTAAATCCTCTGTCAGCAATCGCTCTGTGTGATCTCAGTCATTGTCCAATGTCTGTGGGAGCAGCACGGACTGAGTGCCAGCTGAGGGACCAGGGTGAGTGTAGGGCTCCAAGACTAAGGGGTCACAGCGTGGGGCTGGCTGCTGGGATTAGTGTCTTACTCTGTCCATTTTGCACATGGGTGGGGTGCGTGTGTAACTGCCAAGCCCACAGCGGGAGCAGTCAGTGAGCATGGGGTGCCTGGTGGGTCAGAGGCTCAGAGTGTGTGCAGGGGTTCTGGGCAAGCAGAGGGGCCTTGCTGTGCGGTTCTGGACATGGTGGGTGTGTGAATGGTGATGATGTCCCAGGGATGTGGTGTGCAGGCCTGCAGCTGGTCCTGCTGGCTCTGCTTCTCAGGTATGGGATCCTGTTCATTGCACTGGGCAGCTGTCCAGCCAGCCAGGACAAAGAGAGCCTTGAGCCAGGGGTGAGGGTTGGGGTGGTTGCTCATAATATGCCTTTGACAGGGCTGAAACTATAAGTTAAAAGTTAGCGAGATTGTGTTTTCATGGGATGCTGGTTTTAACAGCAAAGTCTGCTCAAGAAATTGCCTCTCGAATCAGGGTTTCAGTTCACAAACCCCATGCTTGGGCTGTAAAATGAAGTATTCAACTGTGTTTTTAAAACTATCTGGACAGAAAATGTACCATAAAGCGCAGAGGAAAAAAAAAAAAGAAAAGAAAAAAAAAAGAAAAAAAGCATTACTTTTAATCCAAATCATGCCAGTGAAGCCTCACTAATGGCTGCACCTACTGAGATGATCACCACTTAGGGGACAGTCTAGTGGTTTAAATCAGTCTCATTTAACGGATATCAAGCAGGAGATCTTCCAGTAGAACTGCATGTTCTCACTGGTACCCATTACAGGTAAGGTTTTTTGTTTGTTTGTTTTTGTTTTTTTTCTTAATTTAAAGATTTCACATAGAAGAATAAAAAAATAAAGGTTTTCCATAAGTGGAAATGAAACCTGAATACGAGAGCTGACATTGTAGATATTTCTGATACGGTAATTGGAAGAAGAGGTTTCCTTTTATTCTTTACATCTTCACAATCCCTTACATAGCAGATCCTCTCAGTACTGTATTTGGGGTTGTTTACCTACCACCAGCTGAGTATGATCAATCCCCTGAGACTTGTCTGTCAGCTCTTCACATAATTCCACCTACTTACCAGGGACTCTCCTGAGACCAGTGGAAAGGACTTCATGTGCCTGTGTTATATTTTTAGTGAAATATGAACATGAACATTGTGACCTACTTTTTTTTTATTATTATTATTATTTTTGTGGTAAATGACAAGCCAAACCTTATGAATTGCTGCAACAGCCAGAGGGTATTCTTGTTGTTTTGGAAAGCTTACAAAACTCTCCACGTGTACATAATGAGGACATGGTACAAAGTATTTTTGTTACCTTTTAGTGTGGAAAAAGGAAATGAAGATGGGCTTTATCAGCTTAGTCTCGTTGGTTGCACTGTTACAGCTTTTGAGAGGTGCTGCGTTTAAGGAAATCAGAAGTGTCTGACAGATCATCAAGAAAGCAATTAAAGGGATATGTAACAATGCGTGAGTTGTGCTGAACAGCACAAATTGCAAGTTAACAAACACAAACTAATAGCTTTTCATAAACTGTAGCAAAAAAGGAAATGCAAGAAGTTCCTAATTCCATATTACCCAAGGACAGACATTTAGGTCTGACACAACCATTAATTAATCCCTTGGGAGACTGCAGTCTTTACTGTCTGTATTCTTTGCTTGTTGAATAAATTCACTGCCTTGACAGGAAAACTTCAGTCTGATTTCACTTAGTGCCAGGACAATCAAAGGCTCCCAAATGCTGGCAGTGACCAATAAAAAGAAAATGAGAAATTAAATGCCTTTAAGATGAGTTCTTTGTTAACAGCACCTAGTCATTTCTCAGGTGTTGTAGATTTTTGCCACTGCCTTTCTCCTCTTGCCTTTTTCTATCTTTTTGTCATTGTGGATATATCTATTTCCACCACAGCTCTTACACCGCAGATTTCCTTTCTCATTTCTTTCTTATTAGCTAGACAGTTGGATAAAGGAAACTGAAGAACCATGGAAAAAGAAAAAGATTCTGGTCCATAATGCTCAGTGTGTTGCTTTGGAGAGTGAAACTATTCAAGTTTTTGTACTTTAACTGTAAAATCATGGCCATTACTCATATTAGAAAGATATTTTCTTTTAATTGAAGTAGTCCTTAAAATTGTTCTTAATGCCAACCAAAAGAAATGAAAATCATAATGATCGTTCTTCAATTAGTTGATTGAACTCCAGCTAGAGATGTCACTAGTCGTAATTCAGCCTCTAAGAAACTGAGGGAAAATGCAGCTTTAGGAATTTTTTTTTTTTTTTTTTTTGCCACAGGCACCATTTTAAGATAAAGGCTCCCTCCTAAACTGCATTACCTATGAACTACCTAGTTAGTCTTTGAATCCACCAGCTAAAAAGGAAGACAGAATGCCTGAAACTGAAAGAGTCATCAGGGTTCAGAGCTGACTAATATAAGTACGTAATTAAAGTAGATTATTTTATACACACCAAACGACTTTCATCACCACCTGAGAACAATTTAAATACAAATATGGACTGGAATTCCATGTCTCTTCATGCTAAAAGTATGTAATGCAGTAGTGTACCACCTTCTTGATAAAGATACAGGACGGTATATGTGTTTCTTACTATCTCAACACACATATCCTCTGTTTACAGTGCAACAGTTGTGCTTTCCAAATCTTTTTCATTTTTGCTGCTTCACACATTTCTTCAGATAGTAATGAGTACCCTAGAGGCAGTAATGCTCTAAAATGGAAGAAACTGCCATAGGAATCCCAATACTTTGCTCTGGAACTGCATCAGTGTATTTCTTCTCAAACCAGGATATTGGCCTTCAGAGGGAGAGAAAGAAAAATAGAAGTGGTGTTCGTCAAGATCTCTTGGCTGCTTCATGCATGGGCATATGCTTTTATATGTATGGAAGAGTTAGAGTAAGAAGGCAATAGATCACTTGGATCTTGAACCGAAAAAATATATATATATGTATATATACATATATATACATATATATTTTTTTTTTAACAAGTTTCGAACTAATTGTGTATGTAAAAGCTCTAAAAAAGAAACTACACCATCCTTGTCATAACTTTACAGTGTTGTTGAATACTTCGTGGGCACCCTAGGCAGGGTGAAGGCAGAAATGTCTGCAGGATGCTGTTCCTGGGAAGTGGCCAGGAGCTGATGACTCTGAAATGGCTGTAGCAATTCATTGTACCCATTGCAATGCATCCACTGCATGCCCACAGAAAACTGCAGCCAACCACGCAAGCCCCTGTAGCATAGCTAATGCATGTTTAATAAAGAGTCACTGCAAGGGAAGGAGACATTTCTGGTGACACAGCTGTAAATGCACTCACTGACGAAGGTGAGACAGGTCAGCAGAGATGAAACTCCAAGTGACTATGGCCCACTGACAACACATGCTGAGGCAGGAACATCCCTGAGGGACTGCAGCTCACAGAAAAGCCCAGCCAGGGAAGGAACACTCCCAGGAAAAGAGCAGTCCATGGGTGACCCTCACTGAAGACAGGAAAATTAACAGGAAGGAGAAGAAAGCACAGAAGAGGCTGGGATGGGATAAGTGTAAAACTCAGTGAAAACAAAGGAAAGTGAGACTGGGAAAGGGAGAAAGGAAGTGTCTGACTGAAGCTAAGCCTGGAAAAGTATGAGGAAGGATGTCTTCTTGAACATTTCTTCTGCTGTGTGTTTTGTTGTTTTCTTTTTATCAATACTTGAATCAGAGTAGAAGTATATGATAATAAACTACAATTCTTTACTTTCAACAAAGTTCTCCAAGTTCAGACAATTCTGCCCACCACAGATTCATACTCATTAAATTCTGTGGGAGTTTTATGTGAAGGATTGAGTCTGACTGGCAGTGAGATGCAGTTTTTCATTTATAGACCTTTACACAAGTGTAGTTAAATTCTAAATCTAGCAGCATGTGGCTGTCTAGGCCCTGCCAAAAATCCACTGGAAAGATATATACCTCTGCATCTTGACAACATGGTGCCTCTGCTCCACTGCAAAAGCAAATGCTATGATTGCTGAAGAGAGGCCATACAAGATAACAGTCAGTTCTGTTCAGCTGCAACATTTCAGCTACTGGTAAATAACTAAAGAGTTAATGTGATTTCTGGATTTGCAAAAAGCACGTAAATCAGCTTTGCCTTCTCTAGGAAGTTTCATTTTATTTTATTTTATTTTATTTTATTTTTTATTTTTGCAAATCACTAGCAGTAACAAGGCCACCTTCTTAAGAATCACTTCCTGCAACCAAAGAAGTAATTTTCTCACCATGAGATCAATTAAACTCCTTCACCCCAAGGGAAGCAATGAGAGTTCTGTCACTTGAATCTTTTCCAATTAGATGTGAGAAAGTAGTCAAAGCCAGGAATAAAGTAGAGAATATCTACAGGAAGCAACTAAAAGACTTAAGAGTCCCTTTCCATTTTCGATTTCTATGGTTCTGTGAAACAAGATTTTCCTGAGTTAGACTAGAAAAATTTCCAAGGCTCTGATCAGCAGTCCCTGTTGTTGAAACCAAAATATAATTATCCAAGTTCTCCAGTTACTACTAACTTTCTTTTCCATAAATAGGAAATTATGAAATTTATAGAATTTTCAGCTTTTTTAGATTCTAGAGATATCCTCCCTACTCACATACCCGTTCATCTAACAAGGTGCCATTTTTCCCAGGAGTCCCAGATAGCCCTTTCCTTTTTCTTCAGTATCAAAACTGAATGATGTTTAGTCTCCAATTTCTTTTTCTTTGTTCACTGACCTAAAATTTATGATTGTATTAAACTGATATTTGTTGAAGTTGAAGTGAGTTATCCTCTCCTGATACTTGCTCAACGTCTGATAAAGAAACAGCATACACAAGAATTTTGATAAGAGATCATTTTTATTTTGGAGCTTGCCTGAAAGCCTATTTCTGAGGGCTGATCTCAAAGCAGACATGACAGATAAATAGCATGAGCCTACAAACTTGGGTGCTAGAGCCACACATACTTGGAAAAAAATAAATCAAATGTTGACTGGGGAGAGGGAAAAAATGTTTAACAGTGGGAGAACAAAGTCAAAGTACAGAAGAAATATGAAAAAAAAGATAACAGATTCCTGCACCAAAATCTGTTGAAGATTATGTACTCTGAGGTAGGCAGGTTGGACAGAAATGTCAGTGATGAGTAGCAGAATGGAATTTGTCAAGGAAGAAATTGTCGGAAAACCCTTTGGGTTAATGGAGAGAGTCTGGGTTAGGGACCAGAGGCAGACCTTCAGGGGGACAGGCCTGTAGGGTAAAATAAAATCAGTACTATCATCAAAAATTGTGGCAAATGTAATTATTTTCAATTTCTTCATAGCAATTAATGTGGCACCACAAATAAATATTCTTTTGTACTTGTTAAAATGTTCTACTCTTCTCCATCAATGGCATCCAGAGTGTGTGATACATAACAGCAGTATTCTGTATTTTTGTAGTAGAGAAGAGAATGCGTGTCATGGTTCCAGCCTGATTTGGCCCAGTTCCTTGACTAATGGGACAAAGGAACCCACAGCCCTGCATCCCAGGAAAAGTGGAAAGCAAGGGAGAGGAAAAGGTAGGGAGATGAGCCTATAAAAGCAAAACAGCAGCAGTGAGATAAGGAAGAAAACTAATTTACTAAATATGATAGTGAAATGTGAGCTAGCACAGGATAATACATTGCAATTGGAATTGTAGCTAATAAATCAAATAAATGAGAGTGTCCAAAAGCTGAAGGCCTAACTCTAATGCTAAGTTGACAGCTAGGGAGCACAAACCACAGAGACAAGCTGGAAAGAGGAAATAACTGCCCCATGACCCCCAGTCAGTTTTTTCTTTCCCCATGAACTGAAAACGGAAACAGAACAATAAAGTCTTCTGGGATCTGTAATTCATTCTTCTCTTCTGAGAAAGATACCCAGAACAATTGACAGTCCATGGAACTAAAGCATTAACTCTTTACTCCCAGTACACTACTTGATGTTATGATGTGGAATACCAATGACAGAAATCACAAAACCACAACAATATGTCTGGGCAATTATAAAGGGCTTATGTATGAAAATGGGAATATATTCTGTGTATTTTCTAAAATAAGTGTGCACAATACAGTTCACATAATTACAGATGTTTTTGTGCCTTAATAGGAATGTGTAGTCTGTTGTCTGTTGTGAGTGACATATGACATACTCACACAAGAGATGAGAAACAAAGGTTTATTATACGACTGAGTTAGTAAGAGCAATCAATGCCAGGAAGAAACTATTTAGTTTATTATTTAGTTTCATCAGATGGTCTCTGATTTGCACTTTGCTTACAGTGGGTGGAATTTTGCTCCTGGTGAACAAAAAAAGTAGTGTACCAATATCTAATGTTAGCTTCAAGGGGATAATGTAGATGTCAAAAGCCTGTCAGATCCTGTGGCGCAGTGACAAGCTTCAGACAAAGCACTCACTTCACCATCTGGGTGCTAAACACTATTTATCCTTTACAGAATAAAAATAAGAGAAACATCTAGAAATTGTTAGAAAATATATTCTTTCTATTTTCAATATTATCACTAAGACACTTTAATCAGTTAAACTGTTTTTCTTTCATAAAATTCTTCAGGATCCAATAATGGAAGAAAATAATACCAAGTTATACAAAGCCCATCTGTCCTACAGTTTTTTAAGTGATGGAGCTACATCAAAAATCACTCCAAATCCATCACACACACACACACACACACACACACACACACACACACACACACACACACACACACAAAAAAAAATCACAAAGTCACAGGGAAGAAATTTCAGGTTGCTTAGGACTTGAAAGTCTTTTTTCCCTCTCAGTGTCCAGCTGTGTCACACAAGTGCCTATTTTTAAAAATAAGCAGTTATGCACAGCAGGACTGATAGCCCGCAAAGGGATTTAATAATCCCAAATAGCCTAACATTCTTTAAGACTGTGTGCTGTGAGTATTTAAAACAATTATTCTTTGCACCCGATGATTTTTCCTACAGATTCCTCATTATCAGAAACATTTCCAGTGGACAACTGACAAGTGGAGTACTTAGTGACAGATTTTCTTTCAATCAACAGGCAAACAAATCAAGATTTCTGACTAATCTTTCACCACTCCCATCTTCAGTTTCTTGTTTTTTGTTCTTTTGTTTTTGTCATGAGAACAGAGAAACAGTTACATAAGTTAACATTGCTCTGGAGAATTCAACTTTGAAACTTTACCTCCATAGCTCCTTCTGGTAGTTAATTTTTACTGATAATCATTTCAACACACAGCTCAACTGTATCCATATACTGCAGTCTTAAAAAGTACAGACTGCATACAAAGAAATGAATACTTATGAACATATAATATTGTCAAAAAGTCAGTAGTAGAAATTCATAAAAATGTATTTGAGCTTACTTCAATATAAGGTATCATGTAGTGGACAGTAGAGTCTGGAAAAGCAAACAAAATATATGTCTCAGGATGAATTACTTCTGAAAAAGTCACGTGAACTGATTTTCTCTCATGTTTTAACTTTTTCTAAATGGTTAAACTTTCAACACTTTTAACATAACACTTTCTTTACCTGTGTTATTGTTATCACTTATAACCTCCAGTACCTGGAAAATCCAGTCATGGATGGAAAACTTCACAAATAAATGTTTGTGCAGAAATGGAGGCAAAGAGAAAATGATCTTTTCACTCACTTCAGCTTAACACATAAAGATAATTAACATGAAATAACTAAAACATTCCTTATCTAAAATGTATCTTAAAAGTTTTTTTGATGTAAAAACAAATAAGGAAATTGAAAATGCATGCAAATATGTTCTCTTGACTGCTGCATATGGTAAGGAATTTTATCTTATTTTTGTAAGAACAAGAATCATCCTGAAGAATTTTATAAATAACATGGAAGAAAGAAAATACTTTCTAATTGCACTATGAAAATGGCAAAGAGTATCTGTAATTCCTTGGCATAACTTACTGAAATGTAAGGCAGGGTTAGAAACTGGCAGTTATCTATACAAGATAAGGTGCTAGAGCCTTGGCCCTATTTTCAACATTTCTATGGTCATTTGGAAGAGAGATACTCATACTTTTCTCTTTGGCTACACACCTAGTCTGTAAAGTCTGTAAAGAGCTGTCTTTCCTTTCCTGTGAGAAAATAAAGATCTCTTCTCTGCAACACCACACTTTCTTATATGGCAAAGCTCTAATATTTCTCACTTGCCACTTGCATTTGTAGTGAGAAAATGTGTTTAAAAAGGTCAAGATGTGTGTCAATCACTAGCTTAGGATGGAAAGGCTTGAGACATTGTATTCCAGAATTGTGGAAGTAAGCTTAACTGCCTCACAAGAGTTATTGTAGTTTAAAGTTGGATTTTTCTAGTGAATATTGCTACAGTAAAATGTAGAATTCACAATTACAGTATTTGAGAAAGATGCGTATTCATGATATTAGGCTGCTTGCTTCTCACTGCTTTAAGGCTACTATAATAACCTAATTTGGCAAACAGAATTCAAATATTTTGTATATTTCACTGTCAAATTTGCACTATCTGCATAGATATGCAGCAGAAGATAAATTTATGACTTCTTTTGGAGAAATCATTAGGTTTTAAACTGTAGGTATAAGATTTCTGGCAGTAGGCTGAATTTTTTCATGTTAGTTAAGCTGCACCAATTCCTAGTGAATTCTCTAATACCAAGGTAATTTAACAGATTTAGCTAACACACCCAGAACAACTCTGTATTAGCCACATATTTTTGCATCAAAAAAACAAATCATCTCACTCCCTATGTGTACATAAAAACAGAGAACATTAAACAGTTGTCTGCCATATCTGGCCTTTCAGAGGGCCCTTCAACTGTGGGGCTGTTAGAAACAGAAAAATAGCAAGTGCCAATTGCTGCTGCAACAGTGCACAGGCAGCAATATCACATTAATCAGGAACCTCTGCTCCTCATCCTTAAGCTAATCTGTCAACTGGAGACCAAGGAGTGATTGGCAAGGCTCGTTCACTCTATAACAGTCCCATATTGTCAGTACAAAAAGCCAGTGGGAAGTGGAAGCTGACAGTAGGCTATCATGGCCAGAATGAAGCTATGTGCTGCTATACATGACATGCTAGAACTTCCACATGAGCTGGAATTGAAGCAGCCAGGTGGCATTGCTAATTCATTCTTTTCCATCCCTCTGTGGGTTGTCCAGGCCTGGACTCAGTATTCTAGAGGGGGCCTCACAAAAGCTGAGTAGAGGGGGCAGTCACTTCCTTCTCCCTGCTGGCTACCCCTTGTTTAATGCAGCCTTCTGGGCTGCAAGCACACGCTGCTGACTCCTGCCCAGCTTCTCCTTCACCAGGACCCACAAGACCTTCTCTGCAGGGCTGTTCTCAATGAGTTCTTCCCCAGTTTGTATAAAAACCTGGGATTGCCCTGGCCCAAGTACAACACCTTGTACTTGGCTTTGTTGAACCTCATTAGATTCACACAGGCCCACTTCCCTAGTCTTTCCAAGTCCCTCTGGGTGGCTTCCCTTCTCTCCAGTGTACTGACTACACCCCTCAGCTTGGATTCTTCTGCAAACTTGCTGAGGGTACACTCAGTTCCATCATCTGTGTCACTGATGAAGATGTTAAAGAGCACTGGTCCCAAGACCAACGCCTGGGGGACACCACTCCTGACTGGCCTCCACCCAGACATAGAACCATTAATCACAACTCTTTGGTTGCAACCAGCCAATCCATAGAACAGTCCATCTTTCAAATCCGTACCTCTCTAATTTAGAGAGAAGTATATTGTGAGGGACCATGACAAAGGCTTGGCAGAAGTCCAGGAGGATGACATCAGTCGCCCTTCCCCTGTAAACCAATGCCATCACTCCATCACAGAAGGCTAGCAGATTGGTCAGGCAAGATCTGACCCTGATTAAGTCATACTGGCTGTCTCAGATCACGTCTTCACTTTGTATGTGCCTTAACATGGTAACCAGGAGGGTCTGCTCCATGACCTTCCCAGGCACAAAGGTGAGGCTCACCAGCCTGTAATTCCCCAGGTCATCCTTTCTCCCTTTTTTAAAAATGGAAGTAATGTTTCCCTATTTCCAGTCATCACACCAGGGATTTAACCTCACAGCCATGATTTTCCAAATATGATGGAGAGCACCTCAGCAGCCACATGAGCCATTTCTCTCGTAACAGTGGGATGCATATCATCCAGCCCATCGACTTACGTAACATTCAGTTTCATGAGGTCTTGGACTTGTTCCACTGTTACAGTGGGATGGAATCCACTCCTCTCACCCACACCTAGAGATTCAGACATGGGGAGCCTGGCCACCAGTGAAGGCTGAGGCAAAGCACTTATTGAGCACCTCAGCTTTTCCATTATCTGAGGAAGTCAGTTCTTCGTCCTCAGTTTCAGCGGGGGAACACTCTCTTTGGTCTGTCTCTTCCTGCTTATGTACCTATAGAACCCCTTCTTGTTATTTTTCACATCCCTTGTCAAGTTCAGCTCCATCTGTGCCTTGGCTTTCCTGATCTTATCTCTGCACATGTGGAGAACATCCCTGTATCATCTTTTATCATTCTGTACTCTAGGTTTTTTTGAACACGGTAACATTTAACCTGTTTGTCAACTATGCATTTGACTAATGTCTCAGTTAGTTGTCTGTCTTTATCACATCTTCTCCCTTCCTCTGAACCAGGTGCTCTTGTATCTTTTCAAGGATAAAGGAGGCTTGGCTGCCTTCCCAGACTTACAGCTACTCTTCTTTCTTTTCTGGAAGATAAAATAATTGGAGCTTGAAAGCTGAATTTCAATCCTTCTCTGAAAAAAACACAAAATATGGGTAAGGAAATGTGGGAAGAAGGAATTAAGGATAGCACACTTAGCACACTGTAATAAGAATGCTCAAGTCCAATACATAACCATCTTGGGGCAGCTCTCAGCACAGGAATTTCTGAGGTAGAGGTGAAGAGAAGTCACCATTCAACGTAATCTAAAAGTACAGAGAATGGAAGGAAATAACTGGATGAGTCAGAATGTTCTGCTAAAGTTATGCACTCTGTAAAAATGGTTCCCTGTGCTGTTATTTACTGTAAAACACTACTGCAGAAAACAATATCCTCCTTTTCTGAAGTACCTTTAACTCCAAAGTTGCATGACTTACTCAGACAGAAAACATAAATGATGCTTCACGTACTTCAAAGTGGTGTTGAATCTAATTTTCTGATAGGGTAATTTCTGTTAGCCTCAGGCTAGTGAAGCTCCTAACTTTAAGGTCCAATCTAAACTATTCATGCTCAAAGGCCTTTTTCCATCCATGTTACACCTGTTCAGCTTTCCAAGAACAAGACAGATAGCAAATGTACTATATTTTAAACGTGAAAAACAAACAAACAAGGAAACAATTATTTGGGTGTATAGAAGAGATTCTATTTGCATTAGAAAAACATTTAAGTTATGACAGAAACTTGGAAAGTGGAAAGGTGTATGTAGCAATATTTTGATTTTCTATCCTTGTCGGTCTGTTTTTCCAGCCCAAGAGGTCTTAAAGAGCATATAAGAAATCTAATAAGGCTATTCATTCTGAGAAAAAGGAGGTTTTTTTCTTCTTGGTGATGCTGATAGTCTTCAGCAACCAGGTATATAATAGTCTACTTAAATCTTGGTTTTACCATGACATGAAGCATGATTGTGCTCCACAGACTGTGGAAGAGGTCAGCAAAAGTTTATAAAAAGGAAAAGCTCAGCATATGCAACCTATATCACAGAATCACAGAATAATAAGGGTTGGAAGGGACCTCTAGAGACTCCAACCCCCCTGCCAAAGCAGGCTTCCTAGACCAGGTTGCACAGGTAGGCATCCAGGACTGTGGCGGGGGGGGGGAAGGGGGGAAAGCAAATTTATTTGAAAAAAAATACAAAAAATATGGTGCAAATGAATTAAAACTAAGACAACTCCTGCAACAAAGTGACATTCATCTGTCTTTTTATAGGAGATTGAACGTGTTAAAGGACTAACACACGGTATGGTGTGAATGTGAGATTAGCAGTGCACAGCTGAGAAAAAAGACCATTCAGTGATTTGCCACTTGAGGTACCAGTGCATTCTAGACTCAGGCAGTAAAATGTTCTTACATCCTCCACGGATGTCCCATGTATATATATTAAATAATGGAATGTAAGTATAAATAGTGGTCTTTTCTGTATTTTCAAACTTGATTAATTGAGTGGGCTTCAACAGCAAAATAAATATGTTCAGGTATCAATACTAACTGATTAAGGCACAAATCTCTGTGATGGGAGGTTGATTTATATCTGAAGCTAGCACAGGATACTTTTTAAAAACTAAGTTTGCTAGCTTTTCTGTATGTTTAGCGCTTGGTTTGGCAAGCCAGAATAGGCAGAGGAGAGGATTTAAAGTAGGAGAGGTATATTCAACAGTCAGAGCTGCAAAATCCAGTCTGAAAATAAATGGGTAAGAATAATGTTTTCTTGGGGCACAGAAACACTTGGGGTATTGATAATACAAACATCATTTTCGAGATATCTGAATGCCTCCCTCAAGGAACAAGTCTTCCATCAGACAACTGATTTATGTTACAGCAAAAACTATTTCAAGTAGTTCCTTCCTTCATTTTTAAAATATAGCTTATAGCATGGGGGAACCATGCAAAGGCCTAATTTTAGGTAACCTTGGATGTGAAAAAATAATGTCTTGTTTTTGATTTTGTCTTTTTTTTTTTAATAAGCAATAGATACAATCGATGTCTGAAATGTGTTCCGAAAATTCAAAATCAGATAATAATTTTTTTGCGTACAACACTGATTTCAGTGGTAGTAATCATGGAAGTGACCATAGAGCTGAAATTCTTTTGTGGAGTTTGTTCGCTTAATTAGTGAACTTAATTAGTTTTCATTTAATTGGACGTGCATATTGTTCTCGAAGTGAACACTTTGCTCTGTATTTATGAGCTTAGATTGTTAATAATTATCTGAGGACATGTGCCACTTAAATGGGACTTCTTATCACACTTAATCTAAGTAAGCTGCTACATACTATATAACAATCTACTAAATCGTTCAATCTTATATGATACTGGAATAACAGAGTGAATTTTGAGCTGAGACTTGTACCCAGTTAACTCAATCCCTTCAGCAGCAGGAAAAAAATACCAAAAGGAACAGGAAATCCGACCTGATCAACAAGTTGCTAGGAGGTTGGTGCCAATGGTGGAATATTGATTTTTTTTTATCATGGGACAGTTTATCCAGCACCAGGTCTTTGAAAAGGATTGTGGGAAGCTTCTACTTCAATTCTAGGTTGTATGGGGGTCAGGGTGTGTACCCTTATTTTCTTTTGAATTTGGAATATTTTTATACTCAGATAAATGTAGAAAAATAAGAATAAAAGTAAGTAGATGTACAAATTTTTCATGGTTTTGTCTCAGCAGTAATTAATATTCTCTGTCTATATTTTTACCTCATATCATATAGTGTGCAGTATACATCATTTCTGTAGACAGCTTTATCACAATATTTTTTTAGCATCATTAGAGCTCAAAGACTTTTCTGTGTTTTTCTCTCTAGACTGTTCTACAGACATCATTAGACGTGAAATTTAACAGCATGTGATTGATTTTTTACATTGTTAAGTACAGATTCCCATGTACAAAGAGCTTTTGATATAAAAATGCAGATTTGAAAGGAAAAAAATTTCAAGAAAATGAAAATCTAATACTATCTTATCGTATCTTAACTGTTCATTTGAGCAAGGTACATTATTTCTGAGAGAAGATGATCTCTCCTCTTTCCCATGTTTTCTTTTGTTCATGTGCTGTGAGTCAATCTGTAAGTTTGGGATCTAACTTTGAAATTTAAACTTGAAATTAATTCAACAGTTTCACTGATACATGCTGATATGATACATGCTGATATTTATGAATGAAAGGTGTTGCTTTTCCTGTGCTTAAAATCTCAGATAGTAACAACTCTTAGGTTTATGAGCCAAATTCTTTCCTTCTATTTTTGTATAACTGTAGACAGCTTTCTTTCCCGATACCTGGAATTGCAGACATTAATGTGATTATTATTATATAAGCAGTTTTAGAAAGGACTCAGTCGCTAAGAAAGATGACAGCTCTGCTGTAGCCTGGCATCATACAGCCCTTAGAAATGAAAATGGTCAGCAAAAGCAGCAGGAGTGCTTTTCCATTCTTAAAACAAGAAGGCATTTCTCCCAAAAAGGCGTGTTTATTAAGGGTCAAGCTGAATGTTGGGTTTGGCCCCAGGATTATAACAGCTTCCTCAGCAGCAATAAACCAGAAAACTATTTATCCACGGATCTCAGAGACCAGCTGCCAAAAAGTGTGTGTCTAATTTACAAAATTAGTAGTGAGGTCTTAATGGTCTACAGAGAGAAGGCTACTGCTGCTCACAATGTCAGAATGGGAAAGGAGAGTTTTTCCAATGTGTCAGGTCATCCAGAACAAGCTTTCACAGAGCCCGGAGAGAAAGGAGAAGCAAAAAGCTGTTGAAGGTGACTAGCAAAGGAGAGGAGGCAAGTGCAGGCCCTCAGAAGAAATAAACCTCTCCATCGGTTTGTCAAGGCAATTCCTCTGTGACTTCCAATGCAAACTGCAGCAGAACAGCACACGAGTGTTGAGGATAAAACATTTCTCATCTGCTTCTGTTTGCCCAGCAGTCCCTAGCACAAAGTAAGACAGGTCCAACCAGAACCTGGTGACTTACACACAACTCGATGGCAGTGTGCAGAGCACAAGTCATACACAGCTTTCATAACATTAATGAGGGCCCACGTTTTCGAGCTCCTTCAGTTGTGAGCAGTTCTCAACAAAAAATACATGCTTTACTAATAAGATAACTATTGCTTTTTTTTTTTGTCTGTTAGACCTAGCCCAAAAACAACTAAATAGTCTTGATTAAATCCAGTTCATGTCTCATTGGTCTTTTTATTAATTGACTTTACAAAGGAGTTTGCTTTGCATACTCTGAGCTGGACACCAATGTCTGAAATGGGAGTGTAAATGATACTCATGGATCAGATTCATAAAACCAACTGAAATGTCACTTGCCAGAACATGACAGTGTTAACCGATTATGTTAAAGAGTATGACATCCATAGTCTGAATGATATAGTAACTGAGAAATTTCAGACAGACTTTAAAAAATTGTAGAAGAAAGTTTCAGATTTGTATAGCTAATTATTGCAACTCATTCATTCTATTTCTGATGTTGATCCTGAATGTACAGTTCATTGACTGTCGGACAATATACATCAGAAAAGCAACAAACAAAAAGGAAAATAAACACAGAGTAAAACCGCAGCAGTTCTGCACTCTGAAATAATCTCATAGCAAAAAATCAATTGCAGAAGGAGGAGCAGGCAACAAGTCAGGAGCTAATGAGCTGTTTAAATTCCCTGATCTTGCAGCTTCCCAAAAGAGTGTGAGTATAATTCATGTGCTGCATGGCAGTAATTTTATCTTAAACACTATGATGATAGAACAGAAAACACATTCTGGTTTTGATTGGTGAAAGATTCTTTTTTCCTTTGTTCAGCACCACTAAGACTCATGTCTTGGCATGGCTAACAGACTTGCAGGGCTAGAAACTCACTGCTAACCTAGATCCTCAACTGAGTGTATTATCTTCAGAGCAGAAAGCTACTAACGTGAAGCTACTTCTGGATCCGCAGATTATTGTGCTGAAGCCAGCTGAGAGACGCAGTGGGTCAGAGGCTTGCACATAGAGGAGAACACTTACAGCTCAGAGCACCTGAAAGCTGATCTAAAATCCGTCATCTTCCCTCGTATCCACAAACCTCTGACTGGAAGAATGTCTAAAGATTTTTTGATAATATATATTGAGGTAAAGATATGACACATGCGGATAGCCCTGCAAACCTTACTTACTTCACTGACTCACACGGAGCACTTACTTATAGGAAGCAGAGAAATCTCATGAGTTATTCACACAATGAAGATAATTTATGAAATTTTTAGCTTTCTTTGACCACTTCAGAGAGCAGGGAAATACGAATGGATCTTTAGTCCAGTACAGCAGCCCAAGCAGTGCATGACATGCAAGACTTCTTGCAAGTGTTATTTTGCTAATTCCCAGATGCTGCCTTGACTTGTGTCTGAAAAGTCAAGCCTTTACCTGCCTGCAAAGAGAGAACAAAACAAATAAACAATGCTGGACAAAAAACAAAAAACAAAAAAAAAAAAACAAAAAGGTTTTCTGACATTACAAATGTTTTCTTGTCCATCACTTTAATGAAAATGACTTCCAGGCTGCTGTCCAGCAGATACTGATTACTGCTTTGTTTCCCTGTGTATCACAAAATCCACTAATTGCTTCCATTCCTCTGATCTCAGAAAGTGTGATTTTTCTGTAAGAACCGTTAAGTGGAAACAGTAGGCAGCAGCACCTAGTAAACCAAGAATAACTTAATAATATATTCACCTTTTTTCTTCGTGCTATATATATACTTCAATTTTAGAAGGCAAATCTTATCTACTAATTCCTCCTCTGCTTTGCTATTTGAAGGTTGATTCTGAAATCACTGTTGATTATTGTAACATTTCAGCTGAAATCTTAACAGAAATAGCTTACGCAGCATGGAATTATGCTGTTAATGAGCAGTCCTCACTTTCAAAATACATCACTAGCTTTCATGTTCTTTCCAAGCTTTGATGAAAGCTCTATATACAGTCTTAAAAATGATTGCAATTTTATACATATGTATTGATATAATATAGTAATAATATATTATGATATGCAGGCCCTACAGATGAAGCATGAAAATATTAAATTAGGCTAAATTTTTTGTTTGGAAAGCAACCCAATTTTCAAAAAAACAGAAATCCTTATTCTTTACTGTCAGTATGGCAGACTTGAAGATCAGATGTACCTGAAAGCCCATAAGAAAAAAAAATAATAACACAGCCATGGACAAAAGTGACTAGAGAACTCTGCCTTGACTGCTTTCCCCTGTTATGGCCTTGTGTACTCTGTATAAGAAATTATATGACGTTACATATTAAATTACGTATTACAATATTGCAAAAGTGTGAGTTGGATTCAGTGCTTTTCCTGGTAATATCCTTTGAGTTCTGATATCTCCAAAGTGTAATATTTCAGAAATTTCATAACTAAAAGTCAAGATTTCACTATTCATTCTGGTTTAATGTATAAACAAACATGAATTTGTTTTCATCAGCTTTGCTTCCCCCCCTCAGTGGTCTAAGTCAATGACAGTTCTGAAATACATTCCAGAACTCTTCACTGTCAGTTTACAGTCTGTTATACATGCTTTAGAAAGGAAAATCTGCTTCTTCTAAAACCAGCCATCCTTTGTTAACATCGTGAGAAGGACAGTCACATTCTTAGCTCCAACTCAGTCTCGTTCACAGTGTTTAACATCACACTCATTACAAACAAATGCTAAACCTGTTTAGAGGCTATTGTAATTTCAGAAAATTTTCATCACTTTATTTATTCAGTTTAGAAAATATACCTGATTTAGCTTTTCAGAACATTTACCAGTCCACTTTTAAGCAAGTGAACCAAGGATGGTACCATTGGCAGCCACAAATTCAAAATATCCTGTAACTGTCACAGTCCCTTATCAATGATTTGCATAACTATAGTGCAAAATCATTTTCCTTTGTAATGAAAAGCTGTTTCCCTGGAACACATCCTATTCTCCCAATATTAAAATATTTTGCTAACTATGAATATATCAATAATATCCATATTAACATGTAAATATGATAATAATAACGCATTAAGTCTTTACAGGTTGAAAGCAAATCTTTCCTTCATTTGCTTTTGTTCTTATTAAAAAATAAAATGAGGTAATATGTAGTCAATTGGAGAAATAACATATCATAAATGATAGCCCATAATGCTCCAAAGATGCAGAGTGTGTAAGACTTGGCAAGATATTGTACTCTGAGCAAGACATTCATCCCTATATTTCTGCAACAGTGGCAATGAGTTATATGAAACTACAAATGTTTGTTTGCAAATTGCTTCAGACTGTGACAGCGTTGACCTTTCCATGTCATGGTGATGAGCAGTTCCGACTGAAAGCAGCTTTCATAGAGGTATGTTGTTGCCCTTTCATTACATGTATCTTGTACAGCATTCATTTTTACTTGTTTTCTATGTAGAAATCCTACGTTAACACACAGGAAGCAATGACTGCTACTTCCAAACGGGATCATTTGTCCAGCAAAAACAAAGTGAATACTTATCTCATATGAAATAAACTTGTCCTCTGGGATGGGCAATATCTCTAAAAGATGCAGCAGGTTCTCTTCTCCTGTGAATCATTCACCAAGAGTGTTACAGAATGACAGATTAACTCCAAATGTGAAGTATAAAAGTGGCTCCTACATTACACAAGGTAGCAGAGCTGAGGGTAATCTTCAGCGAGCTCTCCTTGGTCATCTACTCTCCTTCAGCTTCACAGGAAGTGGACTAATCCTGCACTGTCCCAAAGAGAATGGAAAACTCCATTTACTTTCAGCACTCATCGTGATACAAAAAACAGATTGGCATCACTGCTCTCCTCAGGTGACCTGACAATAGGCTTTCCCAGCTGCATTTCTGCAGCTGCCTATTGGCTCTGGATGGGTTGGTTCTGCAGCTGAACCCACATGTGCTACAGAGAATGCATGCATTATACAAGGTAATACAAGTGGGAAACAGCACAAACAGAGTGCTCTCTTAGAGTTTCTGGGAGGAGAGGTGAAAGAAACAGAAGGGGTCCTTAAATTGTACAGGTATCTATATATTAAGTGTTCTAGTGTTCTATCTATGTATAGTGTTCTAGCCTGTATATATTCACTGGCATAGATATATTTATATATCACAAATTATAGTTTTCCCAGTGATTCACAGTGTTGGTGGATACTGAAGAAAACTGAGGAATGCTGTTGAATATACTGAGTAAAAGTAAAGAAATCTGGCTGATATTTTCAGAGGGACTTATGAAGGGTTGGAAACAGGTTTCCACAGGCAGCAGCAAAAGCTGTGGCACAGATCAAAACTGAACCAGCACAGAAAGAATACCATCTACACTAGCTCAACTTGTCTATTACAACTAACAATTATTCTGTGCACCTTATTTCCTGTACTGTGTACTGTAACTGTACTGATGCTTTTGTACCTGAGTCACTAAACAGTGCCATATCCATTTATGAAAGGATCATCATACACATTAAACAAACACATTTAATCAAAGCTATACAGTTTAAAAGTAAAAAGTATGGAGTTGTATTAGTGTGAAAGACATGTTAACTATACCAGTCTAACATAATAATTAAAAATGCTCAGTTTCTAAGACTGAGACTCAAGCTTCTCTTTCTGCATCTGTATTGTGATCATTAGATGAAGTGCATAAGGGTTACACAAATTCAAATGACACTACGTTTTGAGAGCTTAGTATTACTGACAGTATGTGAATATCAGATATTCTTCTAAATATACTTCTATAAAAGTATTTTTGAGAGAATTACATAGTTGGATTTAATGTTTTTATTTTAATAAGAATAAAAAAATGGAATGTGATTTCATAAATTTCAGTATTAAATCATTGGTTGTCAAGTTCTGATGCATAGTAATAAAATTTCAAAATGAGGAAATAATATGTAATTTTTAAGAGTTGAAATTAAATACTTCATCATTAAGACTTGCTCTTTTTCTTTCCCATTAAAAAAAGCTGTGGTTTTTGAAGGAAGCTTTAAATTTGAGGAACCCATGTTTTTTTGAAAAATCCTTTACAGCTGTAAAGTTCAACTTGTTCATAGTATTTAAAACAGATTCACAGCAGAACATAACGAGAACATGATCAAGACAGCCATTTTTAACATCCTGCCGATGCTTTTCCCAGCTTTAACTTCAGAGTTTTGCAGTTATTACAGGCTATTTTTAAAAATAGCATCATCAGAAATTGCGTTTTATTTTCTTGCTACAAATAAAAGGAAACTCATCTGAGAATTTCTGTGGGTTTTTTTCAGCTTACTCTGTGCAAGTGACTGAATTAATGCTTCTAACTAACTGCAACCAGATCATATTTCTGTGACTCCTTTTAACTTCCAGACATGATGCTCCCCTCAAAGATTGATTTATCCTGTTTACTATATTATTCTTCACAAAAAAAAAAAAAAAAAAAAAGATAATAAAGAAAAGATGACCAACGTTTATATAAATAATAACAATTTCAAGAAAATGAGTGTGCCACTGTTTAGGGCACTGTATAGTACTTTGTGGATTTGCAAGAGATTTACATTTTCAGTGATGTCAACACCACTGAGTATCTTTGTGCTTTTACAAATACTGACTTGCAGATATGAAGGAAATGTTCTGAGAACAGTTTGCCATAAAAAATAACACAATGTTTTACAGTGCTTGCTTGCCAAGTGGTAACCATGGTGATTTCTAGTTAAGCAATACACTATCAACATTTTTTAAAGTTTTACCTGTAGATACCTTTACTTTCTTAGACACTTATGCTAGAAGATATTCACTGAGAAATAATGTGGCTTAAAATCGAATAAATTAAAGCACTGCCTCAAAATCATTGACTAACTCATTATGGCAAACCCTGAAGTGAATGAAATGTTTTATATTTCTTCTGGAAAAATGATATGCCTACAGTTAGTAATACAACTTGTTTACCTGAGTTCGTGCCACAAGAGTCTGCTTATCGCAGCCTAGCTTAATTTGTCTGGCCAGACACATCTTTCCAAAGATGACAAAGCTAAAATTCACACTCTTTTTTTCTCTTAACTATACTTCAAATCAAGAGCATTAAACAGTTTCATTGATATCACAGAATGGTAAACTTTTCCAGTCATGACTTTCATCAGCAGTACAGATCCCAGCAGCTGCTATAATAGAATGACAGGGTTTGAAAGTAATTGAATACAAATCTGCTACTGCTCAGGATTTACTGTGATTGATCAAGAAAATTTTCAAAAGCTGAATTAACATCCCACAGGTTATTTTGTGGAACTTCCCCCGTAACAGCCTATTTACAATAGCAGGAGTGAAAAATTTGTCTTTCCCTCCTGCTTTACTTCTTTCACCTCGAGGCAGACATCTTTATTAAGAAGGTATTAGAGCCTCCTGAATTGCAGCCACCTATACAATAGCAAGTCCCTCAGGCACTCTAATAGTTGATACCACTTTCCATACATTTGGTTATGTTTACCACTTTTTCTTTGTAGCCCTGAGGGGTGAAAAAACCACTTCTTGTTAAGAGGATTTTTGAAGTGAGACATTTCTCAATGCAGAAATATAAACACTTATAACCACTTATAACTGATATCTTGAACTGACATAGAAAAAGAATGGTGAGAGGACACCAGAAGTATATAGTAAGCTTCTTGCTGATCAAAATGTTGAGACAAAGAACTGACAAATAAGTAGTTTGTTTATCTTCCACACAGTTTTCTAGAACACACTTCCTCTCTTAAAGACAGTGAAATGAAATGTGCTCATGCAGTAAGTCAGCACAATTTTTTTTAATTCAGGCAAAACAGGGTATAGGTGTGATGAAAGTGGAACAGGTCTTATACTGAGACGTGAGCTGTGTCCCTGAGGGCTGCAGAGTAAACAGTATGTGAAAGATATCAAAAATATCTCCAAATATTAACATTTTCATACAGAATCATAACAACACATTCATTGAGCAAGCATAGAACAGTAGTGAATAGTTCTTTCTTCTGGAGTTTCAAGCTATCTAATTGCTTTTCTATTTCTAATTTCACTTTATCTATTTCTAGAACACCGCAAAATGAAACTGGACATTAAAGGGAGCATCTTCCCTGCCAATCATGAAATGAAACTTTAGCAACTAATTACAGGTATTTACACTGGTTATTCAACTGTCAGGAATCAGTAGGCTGGTTTCCAAGTATATGTAGATTTTCTAAATGAAGGAATAAGGAATACTGAGTAACAAAAAGCTATTTGGTGTGACAAAACAGTTCAAAGGATGAGGTAATCCTTGGCCCCTTTTTACTCTCCCCCATTATATAGAAATTATTTAAATAAATACTTTCACAGCATAAACTGTAAATTATGGTCAAAATGTTGCATGTTGATATTTAGCAATTGCTGTCAAATGCTGAACGGGCAGACAGGCCACTCCTATCTGCTTTATCATCTTTATCAGCAACTAATTAATTCCACTCACTGAAAAGTAAAAATGAATGCCTTGATTACAATGTTGAATATGATAAATCCTGAATCTGGGGTGAATCTTCTTTGAAACTATTACATAATAGAATAGTGTAGAGGTTTAATCATAGCTAAACTCTACTAAAGACTACCACACTACTTTCCTACTCCACCTAGAATCATCACAAAAATATAGACTGGTTTGGGCTGGAAAAGACTTAAGATCATCTAGTTCAACCCCCCTGCTATAGGCAGGGACACCTCCCTCTAGACCAGGTTGCTCAAAGTCCCATCCTGCCTGACCTTCAATGCCTCCAGGAGGGGGCATCCACAACCTCACTGGGCAAGCTGGTCCAGTGTCTCACCACTCTCACAGTAAAGAATTCCTTCCAAAGATCTAGTCTAAATCTACCCTCTTCCAGTTTAAAAAAAAAATTCCTCTCATCCTGTCGCTATTTGCCCTCCTAAAAAGTCTCTCTACAGCTTTCCAATAGGCCCCCCTCAGGTACTGGAAGGCTGCTACATGTTAAGTTCCACCCAGAGCCTTTTCTTCTCCAGGATGAAGAGCCCCAGCTCTGTCAGCCTGTTCTCGTAGGGCAGGTGTTCCAGCCCTCTGATGGACTTTTTGGCCCTCCTCTGGACCTGCTCATGTCCTTGCTGTGCTGGGAGCCTCAGAACTGGATAAGTACTCCAGGTGGTGTCTCATGACAGCAGAGTAGTGAAGCAGAATCACCTCTCTTGACCTGCTTGTCATACTTCTCTGGATGCAAGCCAGGATACGGTTAGCCATCTGGTCTGCAAGCGCACACTGCCAGCTCATGGTGAATCTTTCTCCAATCAACAATCCTCTCAAGCCATTCTTCTCCCAGCCTGAGTCTATGCTTGGGATTGCCCTGACCCAGACAGAGGCTGGCTTTATTGAACTTCATGAGCTTGGCACAGATCCACCCCTCAGGTCCTTCTGGAAAGCATCCCGTCCCTCTGGTGTGTCAACTGCACCACTTAGCTTGCTGTTGTCTGCAAAGTTGCTGAGGGTGCACTCAATCCCACTGTCCTTGTCACCTACAAAGATGTTAAATAGCACCGGTCCCAGCACAGATCCCTGAGGAGCACCACTCATTATCAGTCTCCATCTGGACAATGAGCTGTTGATCTCAACTCTCTGAGTGCAACCACCCAGCCAATTCCTTACCCAGCAAGTGGTCCATCAATCAAATCCATTTTTCTGCAATTTTCTCCTCCTCAAGGGAAGAGGAAATATAATGAAATAAAAGGCTCATTGGCTGAGATAAGGATAATTTAATTACAACAATGGAAAAAGAGAGAGAAAAACAAGAAAAATCCATTCAAAATCAAAGAGAATGAGAATATTCCCAACTTGCCATCAGTGACTGATGTTCAGCCGTGCCTCAAGAAGTGGGGATTCATTACTGTTGACTGGAAGAACAGATGCTTTAATAACAAGAGCCCCCTCTTCTCCTTAAATTTTATTGCTAAGTGCAATATCACACAGTATAGAATATGGTTTTGGTCACCTTCGACCATCTGCCCTGTCTCTGTCCTCTCCCCTCTTCTTGCCCACCTTCGTCCTATTGGCTTTAGGGGTGTCTGGAATGAGCCATGATGCTATGCCTGCACCACTCTGCAACAGAGAAGACATCAGTGTAATAACACTGTTCTAGTGAACTCATCACATTCAGATCCAGTGCAGAAGCATAGAATGTAAGTGCATAATGTGAGCATTGTACACAGTGTCAGCCAGAAGCATAAACCAACCAAAGCATGTTTTATTCTATTGCAGTTTCATTTTATGGCTATTTACCTCCATTCAAGTGGGTAAAAGGGTTGTTATCAAGATATTTTTTTCTCTTCAGTCTCTGAGCATATTTATTCACCATTACCAGGAATAAGATTATCACCTGCCATTTGCATATGAATTAGTAATTAGTAAACCTGTGATTATCAAGATTATATATGTAGAGAAAACTTAGTCTTCCAGCGGACTTAAATTTTCCTCAATCAACCTACCTGACATCTTGCTTGAAGATAAATAAAGCAGGGGCGCAATGAAATATCAGAATTATATGATCTAGAGATGAAGCTCGATCAAAATGATAATGCTTGTAAGGCATTTTGGAAATTAAAATAATTAAACCAATGATAATTGATAGAAGAATTAAGTCTTGTAATGGCAGTTCTGCTGGATTATCCACATGGAATTTATTTTCTGAGTACTTAGAGATGTAGTTACAGTGGCTGTGAAAGACTTTACGTCAAACCTCAAAAGCCAGCCATGCTTTGATTTATATCTACAAAATTATTTCAAGAACATCTAGATTAAAGGTATCTTCACTGAGTGTTCTAGGATTGAATAAGAAACTCAAGTGTGAATTTACATAAATGTCTCAGTACAGAACACCTAGCAATTTGTTCGTAGGCAAGATTGAAAAGAATATTTTCTTGTTTAAGCTTCCCATGCTCTACTCAGCCATCACTTTGATTACTTTCTTCATCTATGGACATATTGGATTTCACCTGAAGGATAGAATTTGATTCCACAGGTTATGATTATTTCTGAAAAGATGCAAGTGTGTAATTTTGAATATTATTCTTTTTCTTGCAGCAGAAAAATGGTTGTCATGGAAATATGGGCATCAGAGAAGATAACCTGATATTTTCCTTCACATCAGCTGTCCAGAATGGAAATATGGACATAAAGAAAAGATTTATTTCTTATGTGACCTAGTGATGAAGAGTTACTCTGTTTTTCCAGATTTATTAAAAAAAAAATCTTTTAGAGGTTTATTCTTGCATTGTGTGCTATCAAACTGAATGTTGAAAACCTTTCAAAGAATTGAATTTCAAAACATGCAGACTCTCCTCCACTCAATATTTTCTGATTTACAGACATTCTGATATTTATATCGGAAATTGCTTTTATTTGGCTACTGACTTCATAATTAGGATCCCATTAATCTTAAAATAATATTGCCCTCCTTCAATTTGAAAACAAGTATTATTATTTTCTTTTTGGATTGCATCCTAAAAGTCAAGTCAGTTTCTACACTTGATTTGGTGTTTACTGTCCCCTCCTAAACTGGAACAAGGAAAACTACTAAAATTATCCGTGGCTTTATGATTTTCTTCAAATATAGAGAAATAACTATTTACTTTAGAAAAAGCTGCAACAGGATGTAAATTTGAAGAATGATTCCCAGAATATGATTCTAAATTGTTATGTCACAGTCATCTTATTTCCTTCTTTCATACGAAGTGTATCATTCGATGAAAAATAATGTTTACTGATTAAGGACATTCTCTAATTTAATTGCCAACCAAGGCAATGTAAAATCAATAAAAATGTGGGCATATGTAGAGAGGAACCTCCTAGAAGGAATCTAGCAGAAGGCTACAAAAATGACAACAGAACTGGAGCATCTCCTGTATGAGGAAAGGCTGAGTAACCTGGTTCTGTTCAGCCTGGAGAAAAGAAGGCTGAGGTGATATCTGATTAATATTTATAAATATACTTTATAGATGTTTATCAATCACAGGGGTGAGAGGCAAATGGATGAGGACAAGCTTTTCTTGGTGGTTTGTAGTGAAAGAACAAGGAGTACTGGCCTAAAATTTGAGCATAGAATGCTCCATACAAACACGCAGAAGAAAATCTTTATGGTAAAGGTATGGAGCACTGGAGCAGGTTGCCCAGAGAGGTGGTCATGTTGCTTTCTTTGAAGATAGTCAAGACCTATCTAGATGCCTACTACTACTAACCTATCGTAGGGAGCCTACTTTAGCAGGGGAGCTGGACTCAATGATCTCTTGAGGTCCCTTCCAACTCCTGCAGTTCTGTGATTCAGTGATATGCATTACAGAATTTATGTCAGTGCCTAACACTTTTCATTTATGATCAAAATAGGATAAGCACTGGAGAATAAAACTGATAAGTTGAAAGCTGTATTTATTTCTAAATACATCTTTGTTACATTAAAGGTTGTAAAAGCAAAGAGACCAGCACAAACAAGATGTTACAAAAGAAGGAACATGAGTGCTCAACCATCTCTGAAGATCTAGGTTCACAAAGAATGAACTCCACAAAAGAGAGATCTCCAACAAGACACCCTCCCTCAGTGTCAGTCAGCCCTTAAATGAGGTCTAAGAGGGGTGGAGCAAGGCTTCCAGTCATGCAGGTGAATCACCTTCACCTGTGCTCTCAGAGTTGACCAGATCTCTCCTTCAGGTGTTCATTCAGTGGTTCAGGCTGTGACTCAGCATTTCCTGTGCTATTACCAACTGAGAGGTAACAAACCTGCAAAAGAAAACATGCAATATCTAGAGTCACACTGCCAGCCATCATTATTTAATTACTTCGCCTCAAGAATGGAAACTCCAAAAAAGGCACATTTTTGTTGTGTTTTTTTTTTTCTTTCATTTCCTGCTCTTTATGAACCTTAAAAATAAATTGCATGAGTATTAGAAGACAAAGGATTGAAGAAACATATCCTAGGCTTATTTACTGGTCATACAAATAGATAAAATCCAAACAAAAACAACATGCCTGTTCTATCGTAATGTCACCCTCGTTGGCCAAAATGCAGCTGTAGATTGGATACACAAATTTTTAAGTTGAAATATTTATCACCTGTTTAATTTTTCACCAGTTGTTCAAGGTGCATTTCTGTGAGTACACTTTCTAAGAACTAAGTAGAAATAAGAGAAATCCTAAGCAGTTTGTTAGCAAATTACAAACATACAAACAAAAAAATAAATAAATGTATATACTGGAGATATCACTGTCTTTTGAAGTATTTCATGATGTTCTAGGAGACAGGATTTAAATTTGATCTCCCTATTCGAGGAACATGATAGAGGCTGCAATAAGCCAACAAAACTGTAAATAGCATTTGGGGAAAACAGCACTTGAAATTGAAGAATAGGTCTTGTCTGGTTTACACTGAAACTACAGCATCTTCATTTAGATACAAAGGAGAAACACTGTAAAAATACCATGAGACTGTTTATTTTTGCAACCTGAACAATTTCAATTATACATTTTCAAATATTTTGTGAATCTTGAATAAGGAGGAGAGCAAACAAAAACAAACAAAAAAAAACACATTATTTACCTTTATTTTTAACATTTATATTTACTATTTATTTTTAGTTGGAATATGTTTTCTAGATTGCAGTAATTGATTTTTATTTTCTAAACAGCAACGTACATATTCCTCTGTCATCACTAACAGTAACAAAATATGCAATGCAATGCTATTTAACCATCCACTGTATTAAACATGAAAAAATCCCCATCAACTTCACTTTTAATAAAATTTTACTCCAAGTATCTATTGAGTGAGGTAATACTACTGAGGCTGAGCACATTGCTATAAACACAAAAGGAAACTATATTTAGCTCTTATCCTTCACAAAAGACCTGTTACCAGCAAGTGAGCTCTGTAAAAGCTGCCTCCTGGTAATTAAATAGCAGTAGGTTAACAACACTAGAATGGCACATTTCTAGAATATTTTCTTCCCTAACCAGATTCAAACCAATGCCAAAGTTCTGATTAACAACAAATGAAAATTAAAACTGCAGTCCGTATGGACAGATATGGAACAAGAAGAAGCCTTCCAAATCTCAATCTGAAGGAAATGCATCCTTGGTCTCTTCTGAAACATTAAAGTTAGAAAGTGAGATTCCTGGGAACTATAATTTTAGAACATCGGAGTTAATAGCACATACAACCAGAATACTGAATTATTCATAACTACTAAGCATGTATCAACATAATAACCTGATTCAAAATTCTGAATTACACTAGATGGTGCAGTCTTTCAGCATTACTCTCAGCACCGAATTCATTGCTTAGAGACCAGGGATTTAAAGAATTTAGGAAGATGAGTTAACAAAGATTTACAGTCACTCTTATAATCTTTATGTTGGTGTTTTATTACTAAAAATTTATGTCAGAAACACTTATGGAAAATGCAAAGCTCATTGTATGGGAACTGTTCAATCCCTTCCTGAGCCACTGATTGATTACCAGAGGCAAGCACTGAGTCAGGTGTGGGAGCACAGGTGAAGGCAATTCACCCGTGCAATTTTGGAATTTGGCTCCACCTCTCCTAGACCCCATTTAAGGGCAGACCACCACTGGGAAAGGATCTCTTGTTGGAGATCCCTCCCTTGTGGTGTTTCCTTTGTGAGCTATGCTCTTCAGAGACAGGTGAGCATTTTTCTTATTACTGATTGTCTCTTTACTGACTGGATAATCCTTCCAAAATGTATCATCTATTGTTGACTAGTTATATCATTCAGTATTTTTCATTGTTGTCTTACCCTACGCTCATAGATTTACCTTTCCTAAAGTAAAACAAGCAAACAGAAAATAAAGCTAGCCATCTATATATTGCAAGGGCTTAAACAATATTCTAAAAACTCACACCCATGCATAATAGCACTACAGTAGTATATCTAATTTTATCTTTCTACATGCTGATTGTTTCCCTGAATCATTTTGTTCAGTACCAAACCTCAGCAGCTCTGTCTGCATGTTTATTGCTTCTATGTTGCTGAGGAAAACTGGGAGAACCACATTTTTTAAGATATATTTAATTCCTTATGAAGAAGTGCTATTCTCCAAAATAAATGGTTGTTGATGACCAAAGTAATTCTGCAGTGTTCCTTAATATGAGATGCACAATTTAGCTTGCCTTAATCTTTAGGGTTTGTTTTTTTTTGTTTTTGTTTTTTTAATTAGCTCGGCTTTTCTAAGTGGGCAGACAGTGGTGTTCAAACACAGTTCTTGACAATCAGCTCTCTCAACCAAAATAGTATGCTGTTCAGTGTCTAAAAGAGCTTATTTTACCTTTGGAAGTAAATCTAAAAATGAAAAATAAATAAATAAACACAAAAGTTATGGTCAGTCTAAAAGAGACTGTAAGAATGCCACATGAGAGCTTTGTGAGGATGTTAACATGGTTAATTGGCCACTAATTCAAAACTCTTCTGGTTCAAAATGCCATTTACAGAAGGGTCAGGATCCTTCCTGTCATGGAACAAAAATTTATGCACTTCTGTGACCAGTATGTTTTGCTACTATCCCTTAGTAGTATGATTACCATAACAAATGGTAAGTCAGACAGTTGTAATACACAAGTGAGCTGTTAGTGTAGCGCATCCCTACTAATGCTTCTTTCTATGTTTTTGGCACCAGGGAATGGTAACACCCATTAACAGACAGATCTCTACTGTGATTAAGTCCATCAGCAATGTGAAAGCTCAGGTACTGGATTATCAGGGTGTGGTGATTCTCATCATGGAAGAGACATTTACTATAAAATCAAACAGCACAGAGACCTAAACTGCTTTTAAATTGGACCTGCTGATGGATGAAAAAGCCTGATTCACCTAATGGCCAGAGGTACCTCAACCTTCTTTGAGGTACTGACTTGTCCTGTTAGGTGAGGTCTCAGTACCAAGTGTGGTTCTTACATTGCTCTCTGATTATTCAGAATTCAGTCTGATCCACAGAAAGTACAGGTGACTCAAAACTTGATTTAACCAAGAACTCTAGATAAGAAAAAAGCTGTTAATTATTAGAAATTCTTTGTAATAAAAAGTTACACTAACTGCCATAAATTATGGATAAAAACAAGCTACACTGATTGCTAATTTCTCTTGTGTAATAACAAAGGTCTGATTATATCCAGAACCAGGTGGCCAGTCTTCCTTCTGCTGAGGATCTCCATAAAAAGCATTCTACTTTGACAGCACTGGGTGACAGATGTTTTGGTTTAAAAAAAAAAAAGACCCCAGGTTCCAATTGACTTGTGTGTGTCACAGATTATTTTTCAAAGCTGCATTATGACTTACAAAGTGGAATTTCTAGTCTTTCTGAATTTACTTTTCATGACTTTTGTCTCATGAAATTGATCAATTGTTAAATTATATTTCTCCCATTTTTTTGTCATTTCTAACTAAAGAGATTTCATTTAACTATAAAGCTTCTTATTACTACTCCCTAAGGATATGACTAAGCAGCTGTACTATTAAATTTCTTCTCATAACTTACTGACTGCTCCTCAAGGTGACCCAGTTTTTGAGCACTCTTTTTGATGTTGCTGACTAACTTAGTTTCAATCAATAAGTCTGATTAGCACTATCCTGCAAAAGACTGTAATTAAAGTATTAAATGCCATAGGTTCAAATACTGATCTTTGAACAATTCTACTGCAATTTGACAGGTTCCTTTTAAAATGAGTCCAATCTCTCAATAATTTCTCTTCATAGAAATCACTATATTTATTCTCTCCAATATGGCACTACATAAATACTTTGAAAGGACAAGTGTGTTAGACTTCTTGCACTTTTTTATCTAAGGTATCTTTACAAATAAATGTTTTGACTTAATTCTACATGTGATACCTTTATTAGTCCTTGAGGAGATTTATTTTCATAATTCATTGTTCGTTATTCTATGGCTGTGTTTATCTTTAAAAGGTTTAAATTCAACTAAGAGCAGAGTAATGTCTTTGTTCTTTTTGTTTGTAGGGCTGCAATGCATAGTAGGCACTGAGATTTATTTAACCTATAAACTACCTGGGAATTTTGACTTTCTTAAGGAACAGAAAAAAGCTGGAATTTTTTCTAGATCCTTTTACATGCTGTTCTCCTGAAATACTACCACTTACAATTAAGCCTGATACACAAGTGATGAAACATAAGACACTACTGTAGCCAAGAGGAAAGACTAGATAATCTGATTTGAAAACACTCAGCTGAGTTTTACTTCAACACTCGAAGTAGTATTTTTTTTATATTTTTAATATTACCTCCTACCACTGAGGCCACAACTTGAGTACTGTGTTCAGTTTTGGGACCCCACACTACAAGAAGGACATCAAGACCCCAGAGCATGTCCAGAAATGCTTTTTGTGTGTGAATGGAAATGCTGCCGTAAGTAGCGCTTGCCTCTCCCCATACTGCCTTTCAGCAGACAAGATTACTCAGAGACCCTGGTTGAAGTGTTGTAGGAAGGGATCTGGGGAGATCAAGGGGTTGCGTCACAGGGAGAACAAAGTTATCAGGCAAAAGGAAAGGGAAGTAAGAGTAACTCTTTACATATAAAAGGGTCATAGAGACATCAGTAAGTCAGTATCTGAGATTTATCTTTGTCCCTGATTATAAAAGTGTATAAACTTCATCAGGATAACGCTGCCAGCTGTCATACTACCATAAAATCTCTTGTCAGAGCAGCAAGAGGAACTTGTTAACTGTTGCTAACTGGGAATTCAAAGGAAGCCATTCATTGCCTCATATTTCTTGGGGAAAAAAAAGTTTCTCATCTGGGCAGCATGAGGAAATAATGCGATCCTCATTGTTAGGATACAATAAAATCTCTCACCAGAGACAGTGCATGAATAGGCACAATATTTATGGTACCCAGAGGTAGCAAAATGAACGTATGTTTTGCTCTTGTGAAATGTGCTTTGAAGAAGTTCATGCATGGACCCAGATAGTTGTAACCTTTGTAGGCCCCAGCATTGTCCTGATACTGTAGTGTTTGCCCCAGACCTCATCAGAGGATAGCCAGCATGTTCAGTAGACACTATCTGTGCTCCTAGACCTTTCCAGCACTCAGTCTGGTGCCTTCAGACACAGTCTTTGGCCCAGGGAGGGTAAGTGTCTGAATGACAATGCAGATTTGTTGGGGATTTTTTTACAGGTTGCAGCTTAATTCTGCACTGTAAGAAGCCATTAAATATATCTAAAGCAGAGTAGTAAATAGACAAGAGAGGCGACAAGCACAAACTGCAGCAAAGGGAGGTTTTGTCTAAACATTATGAAGCGCTTTATTGTACGAGTGATAGATCACTGGAACAGGTGACCTGGATTGATTCTTCAGTCTTCCTTTTTGGATGTGCTTAAAAGCCACGTGAACTCCACATGGTGGACCAGATGAATTCCAGGTTTCTCTTCCGAACTCAACTGTTCTGTTACTGCAATTCTGTGAGCAGAGGCCAAGTAAGCCATAAAAGTAAGCTACAAGAAATGCCTCTACTAAACATCTACAAAGTATCTCGCAGGATAGTGCATCCAAAAACACATTATATATTTTTTACTGAATTGTTTTCATAGAATCATAGTATGATAGAATCAGTAAGGATGTAAGAGACCTCTAAAATTACCTCGTCCAGCCATTTCAGTGGCTGAATAGAGCAATTCATTAGATTGCTTTGACAAGTTTTTATTTCACCACCCAAAAAGTGAGAAGCATGAACAAGCACTTTTCTACTTATGGTTGCCTCCATCAACAGAGAAAAGAAAACAGCCAGCTACATTCTGCAGAGATTCAGCAGTAAAAAAACTACAAGCCCTTATATGTGTGGAAAAATAGAAACGTGGATTGAAATAGCTAGTGTGGAGGTTTCACCTATTTTACTTATACCACAGTTCTAAGTTTGGGCCCAATGAACACTGACTGGGTGAGACTTCTTAAAGAAGCCAACTCCACTTACTGAACTGAAGATTGTAGAAATGGTTAAATTATAAAAACCTAAACCTAATATGGATGTTCAAAATCCATTTAATTGGATTCCAATGGCATTATAGGTTTGTAATTCAGTAAACTTAGATAGTCTTAAGTTGTAACAAGGCCACAACCAGCTCTTTCCTATTAATATGTTCTCGTTAAAACAGGACCTTTAAAATCTATATATATTTATATATAGATTTATATACATACATACAATATATATACACCATGATTAGCTGACTCCAAGATTAGTACAGAGTCGCATATTTGTAAGCATGAGATCATTACAAGTGGCCACTTCAGAAGCTAGTCATTTTCTCAACCATGTAATAGCAGCCCAGGTAAGCATCATTTTTGTCATGTGGGGTACTTATACCCTTATGCAAAAAGCAACAGAGAGAATAAAATGGCTTTTCATTTTGACTCTGAAGTAAAGATTGAAGTAAGAAGTGACACAGAATAGTTTGTATGAGAAAAGAAGGTGAGAAAAAAATTTAGAGAATGAATCATGAAAATCCTCTTCCTGACAGATCATTTGTTGAAACTGATGCCTTGAAAACATGCCATAGTAGCTCTTGTTTAAATAAATAGCATAGAGAAACATTCAGCATAGTCATGTGCTCTAAGGTGATAAAAATCATTCTTATCAGCCTCAGAACCAAACTTTTTCTGACATCAGTTGCGTAACATACTAGAAGGGAAAAAAGAACGTAATACCATAAAACTGAATTCATTAGCAAGATGGGTATCAAAATCTGTACAGACTTTAGGTAGCACACCTTCCTTCTTCAAGGGATCATTGTGAATACATTTTGCATGTGGGCAGTACTCCTGAGGTTTCTGGATTTAGCACCATATAGAGGTTGACCCCATACTCAATGATAAGTAAAAGAAAGCCTTTTTCCTAGTTAAATTTAAAAAACTGCAATGTGTCTGAGGCAAAATGGTTAATGAAGCAGAAGGATAACATATCTACCGCCCCCCCACCAGCCCCCAACACAGACATTAATAAATTTGAGACCTCTACAGTCTATTTCATATGAAGAGACACATATGAAGATCATTACGTGCCATCTTGTGAACACTGCAATATAAGCTGCAGATTCGTTACACTTTTATGGAAATTTATATCAGCCTGGAGTGCAGATCTTCTTCATAATAAGGATGAAAATGCAATTACTAGATTTTCGTGACACAGGGGCACAAAACTTAGTAATAAGAAGACTGTGAGCTATTACTGGGTCTCTTTAACAAGATCAGGCCAGAGAACTCTTTAAACATAGATTTTTCTGAAGGAAAGTAGGACATATTACCATCTTGTTAGAAACATTTACATCACATGCTTTATGTCATCCCCTTTAAATCCTACAAGTTCTATGTCAATGAACTCTGTTAAATATGCCTTGAGCATATACAGACTTCAGTCATCAGTTTGTCTTCTACATATCCATAGGATCATAAAGTGTAATCACTACTATCTATCTATCAGGTGTACTGGAATTAACAATAAACCCCTGCCATCATTCAAACCTCCCTGGATGTAGCAGCAATTTACTTCACAATCCTATGGGAAGGTGATACAGCAAGAACCTGAAAATTAGAAAGTCTGTGTGTTTAGAGAGGCCAAATTGAAAACAAAGTACAAATTAACTCGACTTTTTGGTGATCCTAGCTTTTAGCAACAATAAACTAGTGATCGTGACCTAAAGTTGGAAAACAATGCAAGCTGGATCCCTCTGGAAGCCCTCTGTGAGGAGAAATAATTTCAATGAAGCAGCAGTTGCAGCTTAGAAGCAAATATTTTTATAAAAATATATGTATTTTAAATTGTTAAAGCTTCTGAGATCTGCTACATTTTTAAATATCCCCTCAGCATTACACTTATTAAACTTTTCCATTTTATTCAGACAGTTAATTCAATCAGCCAAGATGAGTGGACTCTTGTACATCTCAAAGCACTAGGTGCTGTCTTGAATTGCTACATCCCTTCAGCTTTCTGTGGGAAAGTAGGATGTTTGTGCCTCCAAGACGACCTCATACACAACCACAAGTCAAAAAAAGGTGTGTTCAATAAAGTATGAATCAGCAGGAGAGCTCACAACAGCACACGGGAGCTGGAATCACCAAATTCAATATCATTATTGAAGAAATCTCCAACCAAAGGCTAGATAAAATATTTCTAAGGAATAATTCTCTCACAAAGTGTAATTTTATTAGAATATGAATCTTCCTTGAGAACATACCAATTCCAATGGAGCTTCAGAGAAAAACATTGCCTATAATATCTGAACTGTCTTGCTGCCTTACTAGGGCTTCTTTTCTGTAAGATGCTCTTGCACTGCAAATATTTTAAGAAATTTCTAGTAAAGAGTCCATGTTTTTATCTCTACTTCACTTTATACAAATGAACTTTGCTTCTTCTCATTTTAATTCAAGATCTCTTTTGAACTGCTTCAGAAAATACAAGATTAATTCACTTTAGGTAGCTGTGGCCAGTAAGACCCTTCATGTACTAAGGCCAGAAGAAGAAAGTTTGAGCAATTCATTTTTAGTCTTTCCCATCATTAACTCATTTTCCACTACAATTTCATTTTCCATCTGAAATTTTCATCAACAAAACTCCAGTGTATAAAAAAATCCAAACATCTTAGGAGTCAGCTTAATGACAATCTCCATTCAAGGTAACCAGAGTTATATAATTAATGAAGTTTTAACACATATAAGTAGAAGGATAGAGGGTGATACAAGAGAACTTTATATTGCTTCTGTAAATACAGCTATGCGCTTTGATTTGGTGTGATAGCAATATTAACCAAAAAGCAGTATATGAACGTCAGAGAAAGTTTAATGAATAGTGGAAAGAAAAATAAAATGCAAGAAAAGCATAAGGAACTTTATAGTTTTTAACAGATAAGTACTCAAGAACTGCCATAAAAATGAATATAAAATGATGAATGCTTTATAAATAAATATTGGGTGTTTTCTGGTGTTCTTCATGTCACAGAAGTGGATTTTCAAATCAATTAGTAGAAGACAATTTCAAAACTTAAAAAACAAAGAAAGGAACATGAGGATGATTGGCTATAGATTTCAAAATTGCAAGAAATCACTGAAGTCCACAACGCAGCAAAATCAAGAAAAATTTTGAACATTTACTTATAAATTGAGACTGTACAAACGCTAAATAACTGAAATTAATTTAGAAACTTTGCATAAAACAGTTTAAGACGGTCTCTAGCAATAGCAAATAAGTTAGTGTTTCAATATATATAGTGTTGGGCTAAGGAGTAGAAAGAGTATTATTAACTTATTTCAACTTTTGTTTAATACATAGGTATGTATTTATAGATCAACAACTGATAAGAAATTTATGAATTTATATATAACATTCCTTTTCATATCTTTTCTTTTTCTTTCTTTTTTTCGGGGGGGGAGGGCGGGGGGAATGGTGCAGGGGAGAAATAATTATTATTCTATTATTTGGTCGTTATTAATGGTTGAAATCTGAAGAGCGGGAATCGATGTAAAGGTAAAAGATTGAGGTATGTCTAAACAACAGTCCTTAGAAAGAAACCTAAATGTTTCCACTTCTTCTAAGTAAAATAACATAAGATTACAGCACGATCCACTCAGTAGATATAAAACATAGCTTGGATAGATCACGCACTTTCCCAGAAGTAAGGAGTTCTTTCACAATGTACTCGCTTGGGATTATCTTTAAAACAGAAAAATAGCTATACTGACATCATATTGAAGGTATCTGAAGTGTCTTAAGATGGGTTGGTTTTCTGAACCTCGTAGAGCAAAAAATGACATTGTTCAGTAGTAGAAAAAGCAAGATTGATATAAACTCTTTTGAGAATTTGAGTACAGTTTGACATCATCCATGTTTTTTAAACTTGTTTTTATAGTAGGTAAGTAATATCATATGTACTTTAAAATGTATATATCATTGAAATTGATCTGCCATTTCACTACCTTATCATTTATTATTCTAAGATCCTTTACATATCACTTTCAGAGACCTTATATAGATACGTTGAGGTTTGATCCCGGTAGGCAGCCAAGCACTGCTCTCTCACTCATTCTCCTCTTCATCTGATTTACTGTGAACATTCTCTCCTGTTTTCCTCCTTCCCTTACACTTAATCATTTTGTTGTTTTTTACCATTTATTTCACAGCTGGCAGATGTCTGGTCAAAACTGCTCTGTATAATCACTGTTTACAAATAAGGAAAATAGGTCTCAAGCACTGTTTTGTCTCATTTTTTCTTTTTCTGAATACAGTGCTAATGAAATACACCAATCAATATTCTGAGTGTTTGTTTCTCAGACAATGCCTCCCAGCCTACACAGTGTAGTGTAAATACAATCTTGATTTATTCTGTTTCCTTCAACAAAGTAAAAGGTTCTCTTTTACAAAGGACACCAAAATATAGGCCATGTGATAGCAATTACAGCATACAGCTGACTGCATGACTTATATAAGAAGAAAACACAAACAAGACCTAAGCCTGATGTGAACAAAAGGCCTTTCACTCAAAACAGTTCATGATACTGGAACCTCTAGTTTCTGGGCAGTAACCCCTCAGGCTGAAAATGAAGGTAATTTTCACAGAAATTAAATAGTGCTCCTGGTATAATTTTTACTAAGAATTCTGGTATATTTTGAACATTCTTTTCTTTCAGTTGATTATTTACATATTTTAGTGCACTTACACTGTACTAATATAAATAAAAAATCATAGTACTAGAAGGCTATCAGAAAAAATTGAAGAGTCAAGTGAAAATATTATTTTTTAATAAAAGCTCATGAAAAGTATAAGACTGCCAAGATGGCAGCTCTATAAAGAAAGAAACTGCATAATTCACAAGAATGTATTTTGCTTTATACTATAAAAATAATGCAAGCAAATTTTGTGCATCACTTTGTAACAGCACATGCCCTTTATACACACAGATTCCATTTTAATGAGATAAACATTCAAAGATTTCCTTGACACTTCTGTTATATGTGCCTCAGTATTTCACTCAGTCTTGAACTGATGTGCTAGAAACCTTTATTTCTAGAATTTTCAGTTCAAAAATTATTTCTGTGTTTTGCTAGGAGAACTATGCTGTCATTTATCCCCTTGCTTCTCTCTCAGAAACATATTTTTAGTGTTAATCAAATATATTGATTATTTAACAGGTGTTTTATTACTACTGTATCACTCATACAAAGTGACTAGTCAAGGAACCCCCAAAAGCAGACACAAAAACTGCAATAAAATATCATTGCTTGTGTAAGCTAATAGGGAGTGAGTAGAGGATTTCAAATTCTGTTTTAAAAATTTTTCATTTTGCAGAATACTTTAAATCTGTGAAAACTTCAAATGCTCTCTCAGTGAAAAGAGCACACCTTTTTCCTCTTAATACAGTGTCAGAGGAGGAACCAAATCACTGCTAGGATTAGAAAGATACAGTTCCTGCACTTTCGAGTGAATCTTCTGAATACTAGAAGAGCATTCCTCAAAAGAATGAAATCTCTTGTTATAATTTCTCTGTACACCATTCACTTCCATCTTATTCAAAAAAAAAAAAAAAAAAAGAGCTGCCTTTAAAGAAAATCCGACCTTTAAGTGGTAAAGATACTGGACAGCTACTTTTCTATAAAATGCAAACTGAAACAGAATGAATTCTGTATGTCATGGAAGAATTTTGATAGTGACTTTATGCTATGCTTGATTTATTTGATTACTGTAAGATTATATCATTACATCAGGAAGATTAGAATGTCCCATTCTAAGATTCAGTGGAATGTGACTTTTAATTTTTATACAATGTGTACCTGTTAAAGGATATCATCAACAAAATACAAGCTACTGGCTTGGATTTCTACCATAGTTGCTGAGTGTCACATGTATTATTCTCAGGTTACTACATGAGAAATAACAGTACACATCGTTATGTATTTTTTGCCTTTCTGTTAGATTTCCTCCTGGAAATTTGACAGAAACCTAATTCATTCTCAACCCGAGATTCGCTTTCCATGTGGGTTAATTCCATTAAGCAGCACTTGCTTACCTCCTCCACCCATCACTCCACCCCTGGGACAGGGGAAGGGGAAAGGAAATGTTAGAGCAAGAAAAAAAATGAATTAAGATAAAAAATTGTTTAATAACTGATGGAGAAATGGAAGAAGAGAGAAAGAATGCAATGGAAAAAAATGGTACAGTAAAGGCAATCGTTCACAACCTCCAAAGATCAAACTGATGCCCAGACGAATTCTGCAGAATTTGATTCACCTCAAACCTCTCCTCTCTGTTTTGGTCTGAGGATGGCTTGTATGGCATGGAATATGCCTGGTTATGCCCCTCAGCCTCATACACAACCCCTGACCTTTCATTGCAAGGGTAGAGGGAGAAACAAAGAAGACCAATGACATGCAAGACCTGATCAACAATAAATTAAAAAATGGTGTGTTGTCAACACTGTCTTTGTCATGAACTTACAACACAGCACTGTGGAGATGGTGTGAAGAACATCAGCTCCACCTATACAGATCCAGTAGCTCTCCCATTGTTCACCTTTTCAAGGTATTTTGTACATCTGTGACCAGCAGCATCAAAGGTGAATGATAAATTCATTACAGTGACAGTGGTCAAACACTGAGATATGCGACCTAGAAAAGCTGTGGTACTTTTGTTCCTAGAAATGCTTAAAAATCAAATTGACACAACCCTGTGCAATGTATTATAGCTTTTACAGGCAGACTTTAAAGGTCAAACCAGAGAATCTGCAGAGGTCTAATTTATTCCATGAGACTGCATAAGTTTTATACTGTGAAAGTTAAAAAAGATCTTTTCAAAAAAAGTTTGCATTTTGCATCTTATTCTCAAGCCTTTGCCATTCCTAAAATTAGTGGGGATAGCTAATAGATAAAAAATAGTTTGGCTCGGTAGTACTCCTTGCTCCTTTTAAAACATTGTATATTATTACAAAGAAGGCCTCTGGTGATTTTTTTTTTTGTTAAATTCTCCATTTCTGAAAGCATGGGTTGTAGTACTATCTTGATCTAAAATACACCATGAGACCACTAGAAGGTTTACTAAGTTAATTATATTGTTCTAATTTAGCTATAGTATTATCCATCCAAGAAATATACACAGATAAACAGTCATGTGACTTCATGAACAGAAGAGAAAAATGTTAAATAAATAAACGGTCAAGAAAGAGTCATTTCACTGAAATCTAAGATCTTGTAAATTGGTAATAATAAAGCTAAACACGAACTTCATGCCTTTATCTGAAGAATGTGATAAATTTGTAGTACTGATCTTCTTTCCTAATAGTTTAATAGGAAGAAAAAAAAGCTAACAAAATTCAGAAAATTACTGAAAACGTACATAAACAAGAGATAAAATACATACAGCCTTACCACATTAATTTTTAGGAATACTTTGCATATATTTTATGGATATTTATGATGCATTCAGTTGACTTGATTTCTCACATACAAAGGATAGAAACAATATATTCTTCCTGATCTACAGTAAGCATTCTGAACCTGGGGCATTTCCATATAAATGAGTCTTGTAAGTCAGTGTGCCTCAGAGCAGGTGCAGAGCCTGCCAGTACAGAAGAGCCTAAAGGTAATGATGCGAATCACACATGCATATGTTAGAGCATCAGAGCTTTATTTTTAACCCAAGAAGAAACCACAATTGATTCTGACAGGCATGTGAAATATATCAACCTTTCAAGGTCCATAGGCCATCTGTTACACATTTTGGAGATTTAAGGCACTAATTCATTAACGATTATGTGAGGAGTTGTACGTTTTTGTTTTTGTTTTTGTTTTCTGCCGATTTATAGTTTTGAGATTTTCACTGTTTCCTTTTTCTTTTCCCCCATACCTTGTCTTTATATTTTAAGGCATACAACATGACAGCATAAGTTTTTATTCCCTTAAGAATCAAGCCAGCACTTGATTTAACTTATGTGGAAATTTGTTCAATAATGGAAAAATTTATCATAATTTTGTCAATATCATCCCAGAGCAATTGGATTTAACTACAGACATCAGACCTTGCAGGATATCTATGGAAACCAAATCTCAGCTATTGTGGCTCTCTTGCTTTACTGATATCAGTTACTGCTGTCTGCATTTCTGCCTTACTCTTCTTCTCCTTGCTGCCAAAATAAAAAATGCAGATCTTGGAGATGATGTGTGCCCCACTTTTCCTCAAGTTAATCCTCAAGCCTTTAGCTGGTGACGGAGCAGCTCCCTGTTGTGAGCAGCAACGGTGTCACCTAGCGGTCACTTACAAATTACATTTCAAACAATGCTGTGGGAACGTGAGACTTATATATTGTCTTTCACTGGAAGTAGTTAAGTGCATTGCACACACATGTGTTTATCATAATGAACCCACTATACTTACTGTGTTTGAAGTCAACTTGAATTCATCCTTCATTTGGATCAGTGTTAAATAATAACCAAAGATAAGAAGTATTACTAGTACTGGGGGGAAAAAAATAACATGAATTTTGCAACACCATGACTGGGATCATTTTCCCAGATGACTGATACCATAGGGAGAACTTACTTAAATGTTTGTTTATGTTTACTTACTTATGTTAACTTATTTCAGTGCCTTTCATCAGTGATGGACTAGCCATCATCTGATCATTGCCCTTCTCTGGACCTGCTCTAACTGACAGTTTTATGCTTTTCTTGTGCTGGAGACCAGAGATGAATGTAGTACTCCATGCAGGGTCTCACAACAGCAGCCTAGGAGGAGATTATCACCTCCTTTGACACGCTTGTCACAGACTTTTTTGTATGCAGCCCAGGATACTGTTGAATTTCTGGGCTCCAAGAGGACACCTGTGACTCACGTTGAGTTTGTCATCAGCAAATACACCCAAGTACTTCTTCTCATGGCTGCTTTCAATCCTTTCTCTGCCCAGACTGCATTTGTGTTTGGAACTGAACTGATTCAAGTGCATGACTTAGCACTTAATCTTGTTGAATTTCATGACATATATGAGGGTGGATCTCTCAAGCCTGTCAAGAGCCCTCAAGAACCCTCTGGATGGCATCCCTTCTGTCCCAGTGCATAGACTATACAATATAGCTTGGGGTTGTCAGCAAACTTAAGGAGTGTGCATTTAATTTCACTGTCCATGTCACCAATAAAGGTGTTAAACAGTGTCAGTCCTCCTACCAACCCATTCCCTGTGGCAACAGGACAAGAGGAAATGGTCACAAACTGAAGCATAGGAAGTTCAACAGGGCATCTCTTGGAAAGAGTCCAGTGAAGGGCCACAGAATGGTGAAGGGCCTGGAGGATCTCCCCTATGAAGAAAGGCTAAGTGAACTGGGTCTCTTTAGCCTTGAGAAAGGAAGGCTGAGAGGGGACCTGATCCAGGTTTATAAATATCTGAGGAGTGGGGGACAAAGTGGAGAGGCCAGACTCTTTTCAGCAGTGTGTGGAGACAGGACGAGGGGGAAAGGACAGAAACTGCAGCACAGGAGGTTCTGCATGAATGTGCACAAGAACTTCTTTATGGTGAGGGTGACAGAGCACTGGCACAGGCTGCCCAGGGGGGTTGTGAAGTCTCCTTCTCAGGAGATATTCAAGACCCGCCTGGACGCCTACCTGTGCAACCTGGGCTAGGGAGCTGCTTTGGCAGGGTGTTGGACTAGACGACCTTTTGAGGTCCCTTCCAACCCCTACAATTCTGTGCTTCTTTGATTCCCTGAGGAGTACCACTCATCACTTGACTTCAGAAGGACATCAGGCCATTGACAACAAATATTTGAGTGCAATTATCCAGTCAATTCCTTATCCATTGCGTGACCCATCTGTCAAATCCTTGTATCTCCAGTTTAGTGGCAAGGTTGTTGTGCAGGATCATGATAAATACCTTGCACAAGTCCAGGTAGATGACATCAGTGCTAATACCTTATCTACAAACATTGTAAACTCATAGTAGAAGACCATCAAATTTATCAGACATGATTTTCATTTCATGTCAGCCGTCACCAGTCACCTCTTTATTTTCTGTGCGTCGTAGCATAGTTTCCAGGATGACCTTCACAGGCACAAAAGTGACACTGTCTGGCTAGCAGTTTCTTGTGTCGTCCTCTTTTATTCTTTTTTATAAATGGGCACACGTAGTGGTTTACCAATCTCATCCACCAGTTCCCTCAGGACCCCTGGTTGCACTTGAATGTGTCCCATCAAATTGCATACATTTAGGTTCCTTAGTTGAGTCTTGAATCCAATCTTCTCCTAACAGTGGACAGTGCTCCAGTTCTTCGTTCTTGCAGTCCCTGAATTTGCCTCTGCAACTTGGCCAGTGCGGCATTCTTTGTTTTGTCATAAAGTAAGCAGAACTGAGTATATCAGCATTAGTGCAAAACCTTTTTGTTTGTTTGTTTGATTGATTTTTTTGCCTTCAACTGGCCTTTTTCTCCAATTGAAAGCTGCAGTTGTAGAGTCAGTGAAAACAAACTAAGAAGGATCTAACCCCAGGAACTGCCAGAATAAAAATATAAATACAAACACACTTCTAATCATAATGGATCAAGTTTCAGTATTATGAATATAAATTAAAAGTCTTTTCTGTTATAAATGTATCTGTGGAATCTGTGGAATCTGAACCTTAAGCTGTTTGTGTGTGCTACAGCTGCTGTAGCACTGAGCACATGTGAAAGTCAAAAAGGACAAGTTTACACTCTAAATCTAATAAACAGTGTTACCAAAAGGTTAATGAGAGGTTTTGGAGACTCTGAAGTGTGACAATTTAATACCAGATTTCACATTAATTTTGTGGCTGATTTATGTACTAAATTGGTATGTTAGCTGGCTGTGAGGAAATAGAAGCAGAAAAATGACAGGCTGACATGCTATGTTTTAAAGTTAGAACAGAAAACTAATCATTAAACTTCAATTGCTAGAATTGTGCTGATCATTACCTTTTCTCTACTCCCCTTCCTGAGGTTTATTCAAGAACAATGTTCCCAAATTAACTTTTTGGAAACATACCATATAGCATCAGTTCTGTTGCTGAGATAGAAAAGAATACTTGTCTTCACAGTCCATCAATTCTTTCCAAGGTTAATAGACCCTGACAAAAAAAAAAAAAAAAAAAAAAAAGAAAAGAAAAGGCTTTACTTAATATATATATAATATATATTTTAAACACATATTTTATCGATGCTAACTGTTTTGGTGCAACCATACTTCAGATTATCTACGTTGGTTGATCCGAAATTAATGCTTCCTATTTTCCAGGGTAACCACAACGAAGAGCAGAACAATACAATCTGATTGAGCACATTCACAGCTACAAAGCAGTATTTATCATCATGGTCACCACCATCAGCTGATTAATGCAGAAGAGATTATTGAGATTTTCTTCCTTCAGGCTTGTCTTTCATATCCATCTCGCTGTGCTCACATCCACTGTTTGGTCTTCAGACATTCAGCAAGCATCAATTAATGTCATGGGTGTCATTTTTTCTGCATGGAGTAATTCAGTGCCACGCCATTGTTTCATACACACATCCATGTCAAATGCCATTTTATCAGACTGCCCCTCTGCTGCCATCTGTCACAGTGCAACAAAATGTAATGGAATATTGACGGGAAGGTTCAGCCTCTTCTGTTGTACCACCAACATCCACCTTGGTGTTGTGGGTCAACATAATAAAATAGGAGACATTGCATTCAGAATAGTCTTTGTATTTGCTGTAGTTTTGTGCATAAAGGATATTATCTTCTTTCCAAGCTCAATAAATAAATAAATAAATAATCTTAAATCTTATTAGTGCTGAATATGAAGAAAGCGTGTTTACCAACTTGAAAACAGACTCTAGTTTCAAGGCCACAAACGTTGGCATACTTCCACTCTTTCTTCTTCTACATTGATCTGTATTAATAATTATTTAGTTCCTTCAGCTTTGTTGACATCGTAGTTATTCAGAGTGCAATTTTATAGATAATTGTTTCACTCTATGACCCAATTCCTTCTCATGTCTGTGAAATAGCAGCCCTGAAAGTCCATGCAAAAAATAAAAATCATGGGACCTTATTTGTTCAATTGATATCTTTTAGCAGCACTAACACTCAGTCCTGTCCAACCAAAATCTCAAGTCTGAGAACATTCTGCTAGCTGCTCCTGAGGTCCAGGAGTGCAAACTGTAAATTCTCCAGAGCTCAGTCTATAGCAGTTTTTAGGAAAGTTGCATGGAGAGGGGAACATGAAACATAGTAAGTCTCAAGAGACACTAAATGATCAGGAATTCATGACTGTTCCTCCTGAGAGAGAAGCATATATTCTACTTTACAGCAGAAATCAAGAATACCGCTTGATACATGAAGGCAATTTATCCAAACAAAAAACATAAGACGAAACATTAAAATTTCCATTAATCATGTTTTTTCAGAAAAATTCTGCATAGGAGTTCTCCAGTAATTTCTTCTCAAGTTGTGCAAATCTAGATAAGTCTGTGCTGTTTGACAGGGCAGGGTATGGTACAGGTGGGAATGTTGTTTTGTTTTACTATTTTTAATCCCCATTTTTTGATTTATTGATATATGCTGTTGTAGTGGTAAGACACATAGCAGCGGATACTAAGCATGCCAGTGGTCCTCATTCAGTGCAACAAAGAAGTTGACACAGAGCTAGTAGATCGATTTCTTTACACATAACAGAGAGTCACAGAATTGTAAGGGTCGGAAGGGACCTCCAGAGATAACCAAGTCCAACCTCCCTGCAAAGCAGGCTCCCTAGACCAGGTTGCACAGGTAGGGGTCCAGGTGGCTCTTGAGAGTCTCTAGAGAAGGGGAATCCATGACCTCCCTGGGCAGCCTGTGCCAAGCTCCATCACCCTCACTGTGAAGAAGTTCCATCACACATAAGTGCAGAACTTCCTATGCACAAGTTTATGGCCAGTTCCCCTTGTCCTGTCCTACAGACTTCTGAAAAGATGTTGGCCATGTCCCTTTGACTCCCACAAGATATTTATAAAGATTAATAAAATCTCCTCTGAGTATTATTTGCTCAAGGTTGAACTGATACAGGTTACACAACCTCTCCTCATAGGGGAGATGCTCTGAACCCTTTATCATCATTGTGACCGTTCACTGGATTCGCTCCAGGAGATCCCTGTCTTTTTTGTACCAGGGAACCCAGAACTGAACACAGTACTCCAGATGAGGCCTCACCAGGGCAGAGTAGAGGATCACCTCCCTTCACCTGCTGGCCACAGTCCTTTAATGCACTCCAGAATCCCATTGGCCTTCTTGGCCACCAGGGCACGTTGCTGGCTCATGGACAGCCTAGAGCTCAGTGTTCTGCTAGCCTGCTCAGATCTTGCTTTTTAGCAATTATAAAGATGGTGAAAATATATCACTTCCATCCCAAATCCTTCTGGTTTATGCTGAATAAGGATAAGAATTTGGCATGTGAATTCAACCATGCAATCTTTCACTTCATCGCATGAAGAAGTTTAACTATAGTTCTGTGGCTATTTTAGAAAAGAATCCTATATTCATGAGCCAATCATAAAATCTGTAACATATAGACTTTTAACAGAAGTAATGCAATAATTCTTTTCTAGATAGCAGTGGGATCTTTAAAATCCGTGAAATACATTATTGATGGCAGAGTCCAACAAGTTATAGATTACTTGACATACTTCATAGCCAACTGTTACTAAAATGGTGTTTGTACTAACAGTGTTAAGAATTTTATAGAAGAGTCCAGTAAAATTGTATGTAGAAGCACAGTAATGTTAAGACAGCCTAAATGGACTTTTCGGAGGAGAGCCAGCATCTTTCACTGATATCTTTTAGAGATTGCTCCATTATGGCATTTGTGGTTTACCATTGTGATACACAAAACAATTTACATATCTATTCCTTTGTTTAATTCTATGCAGAATCTATCTTTACTAGAGGTTCTCCTGTACTCAGTATTAATGCTTCAGAGTGTCTTAACTAGCTGCTTAAAAATTTATTTCATATGGTCATAAATCCAGCCACCAACAGGCATCTGCTTATAAAAAAAGAAGGAAAAAACAAGGAAAAAAAAGAAATTAAGACCAAGCTTCAGTGATTCTGTATTAATATTCTCCCAATATATGCTTTCTCATTTTAATTACAAAGTCTTTGGATCATTTCCAGTTGACAAATGAAGCCACTACTAACAAAAGCCTGCTTAGACTTTGTATAAGCTCTCTTATTTACTTAGCAGAAGATGTTTCAGCACCAATTAATCTCAAGCATGTTCAGAGCCTTTAATTCAATGATTTATATGATCCTTTGATATAATTGACATGACAGCTTGTTAGGTTTTGCAGTGCTTTCAAGAGAATCACTGTACATTAATGTAAGATAAGTATAATCTTAATATTCCTATAATTATTTCTGCAGAAGTTCTTTCAACATGTGCTGTCAAATGTGTAGCTCAACATTCTGCTTATTTAAGAACTCCAGGATATCCTACTAGAAGAGAGAAGCAGACAGCTGGTCACCAGTTTGTGGGGAAGAGTATATTGGAAGCTACTGAATCAGGAATAATGAACGTTATCACCTAAATTGTGCAGACAACAGATAAACAGGCAGAATGCTGGTATAAGTATAGGCTGGTATAAGTAGGGCTTTTACTGTTCGGGGTAAAACAGGTCACAGTAACATCGTATTGCCAGGAGTGGTTTGGCAGGAAAGTGACAAGTGGAACTTTGTGGAAGGAGTAAATGTCTGAACTGGTTTCCATTTCTTGGTTATAGGATCTGTGTTAGTCATTGTTACTGTTTTTGTAACTGTTGACTGTGTTATAAAAGTGCTACTTGTGGAATTCCATTCCCTGTTTAAAATGCTCTTGTTTTTCTGGGGGATGTTGGTTAAGACTCTTGTCATGGGAATTCAGTGTTCCTGTGCCTTGGGGAAGTAGATGGACTCCATTACCCAGTAAAACATAAAGAATTTTCACCCAATACCTAAGACCAACTGGGATAAATAGCTCGTATGGTCAAGGAGTGCAAATTCTGAGAAAGACCTCTCTGAGTTGTGCTTTGGCTCACTGGAGTGATGTCACCAGTAAGGCAGGGGGAACATTGAACAAGAAACCAGGAACATAAATGAAATAACAGGACCATTATTTATAAATGAGTATTGTAATCATGAGAGTAAGTACCAGGTGTTTGAGGAGGCTGAAGAACTGTGTTGTTTGACATATGGGTTTTTAAAAGGAGACGGACAAACTATTTTGATGGTCTATGAAAGTGTTAATGGTATATGGAAGTGTAATTGAGGGACAAACAGTCGAACTGAGGGAAAAAGAATGGCAGAAGAGACAAGGAAAAACGATGACTTTGAGACATCAGAGCTCGTGATCTGCGCTGGCCAAGGCAGATTTGTCCCAGCACTAGAACAACCCCCCTGCACCACTTCCCCAGCACAGCTCATAAGCAGAACTCTTGGAGCAAGAGACAGAGCCAGGACGGAGACTGCTGCTGTAACTATGTGTTACTTGAGAATAGGGTGAGAAGGAGACTGGACATTGGAAGAGAGAATAGCCACCATCTGCAGAGGTCTAGGAAATCCAGTATCCCAGTGATAGCACTGAAAGCCTCTGGGGGGAAGAGGTGAAACTGAAATATGATGTTACTACTTTTTGTAACTGTGAGTTTGGGAAGCGAAAAAGGTTTGCAAAAGACACAGGCTGAGGAAGGCAAAGATGAGCAAGGTGTAACGGGGATGTCAGGACCAAGTTAACCCTAGGAAAGCCACTGATTAAACTGCAGCTAGGTGAGTGGGGTAAAGAAGTTAATTTTATGGTGGGTACAGGTGCCTCTTACTCTGAGCTACATTAAGAATTATTACTCATAGATGCTGATTTTGTAACATTAGCAGGAGCTACTTTGCCAAAGAAAGTCTAAAGTTATTTTGAATAGGAAAATCCCATTATGGGGATAAAAGACTCAGTTAACCTGGACAGTGTTACCCAAGGTTTTAAGAGCAGCCCCAGTGATTTTTGAGAATCAGTCAGCTCATGAAAACTTGTATCTATTGGGAAGGACATCAGAAAGGTAACAGTGCATGAGAAACCAGAAATAAGATGGTAGGTCAAGCAGCAGGGCAGGTAGATAAAGGAAAAGAAATTGGTGAATCATCTTTAATTCCAGATAGTAAACTTCAAATGGATTAGCTTGAGTCAGAACCTGTAAAATATTCTAAAGAAGACAGGAATTTAATTAGTAATTTAGAAGGACAGGAGCAAACCGATGGATGGGCATATACGCCTTATGGATGCGTTGTTATGCCATTTAGTACCGCATAGAAGTTGGTTCTACAGGAACTAAAGCATTTTTGGGGGTAGACATCCATTATTTGTACAGTTCTAGTTCTGTGAACGGTACAAGAGGGTCTTATAAAGAAAGGAAATGTTCCAGGACAACAATGACAAATAGATCAGAATTTCCTAGAAAAGTGTGGTATTGAGGTATTGATATATGCTGGTTCTAACAGACACTTTTTCTGGGTGGCCAGAAGCCTTTCTTAAAAGGACAAATAAGTCAAGGGAGGTCTTATGGGTATTACTGAATAAAATAATACTCAGGTTTGTGGTGCCTGACGTGATATCTTCAGATGGGGGCACTCATTTCTGTGAATGAGTACTACAGCAGGTTAGTAAGCCGCTGGTGTAGACTGAAGAATGGAAGGTCAGGCTCCTCTGTCTTGCAAGCCTTTTCCTACATGCATGCTACTAAAAAATTAGTTGTAATTATTTACAAATTAATGATTATACTTTATCTTCTCTTTCTATGCACATTTTGATTAGGTGGTCCCATTATCCCATTAATATTACTGGAAAAATTGCTAGTTTACTAATGACAAGCAAATATTCAAGGTCCCATACCAGTAGCAGTCCAAAAATGAAACTAATCTTCTCACTAAAAAACAAAGGCAGATGACCACCCCATACTCTCCTCACCTTCCACCCAAAATGTTGCTCGTTGGCACTTGATATATAACTTCTAGCAAGTTACAGAGTGACTTTGTGCAGGGTTTCTCTTGACATAATCGTCTTCTCTAAAATGAACATTTCTCCCACTAAGTGGACACTAACTAAAAATTTTGGTTTTAAAATTGACATGGAAATAAACAAAAAAAATTCCAAGAAAAAAAAAGTCTACTTCAATTATAGGAAGAGTTTTAAAATACCATTTGAAATTCACTTTAAAAATTCACTTTTCTGATATTGGCACCACAGGTGACTGCCTGGTTCTTTCCAGAACAGAGACGCAACACAGGGAATTATTTTTTAATTATATTGTAATAGTTTAAGCTATATCTGTATATAACTCTGCTATGACTCTGCCCCACAGCTTGACCACCAGGAATCCTGTTTCCCTAATATCCTGCTCCATCTAGTGGCTCAAATTCTCAAAATCACCAAGGAGATGCAAACAAATGCACCATGCCCAGATAAGCAGCTTTGCCAAGACACATGTGGTTACACAAATGTACACACTTCTACAAAGGGCACAAGCTGTCAGTTTTGCATGAAGTTCTTATGTTTTGTTTTGTTAATATTCTTTAAAATACTATTTATTACTTCTCATACAGCACACTAACTGTCCTTGCTGCACTCCATTATCAGCATTAGACCATTTGAATAAATGTTCAATTCCTAAGCTTCATAATATTCACAATTACATCACACTCTGCCTCAAAAGGCAAGTGAAAGCAGATCAAAACTTCAGTACCCATATATATATATACATATGTATACATATATGGGTTTTTTTTTGCTCATATTTTACTATTTTATTTTGAAATCTTGGAAATTGTTCCACAAAACACCATTAGTAGCAAAGGGTGCATGCTTAGAGGACTGAGTTTCAAGGTGCCCAGCACCACTAGCGCATTTATTCAGTTCATGTACAAAATATTCAAAAAGGCAAGCAGTGTGAATATATCTGCATGTGTTTGAGCTTTATACATTGTTACACTGCACAAAATGAAAAAACATCAGTTAGCACAACCCCAGTGTACCTCAGCTCATGTAGAATGCACAACTGCTTTTTCTTTTTTTCGTAACTATGTCTGGCAGTAACATCACAGTGTTTACTTAGTAAATTTTGATTATATTTACCCAAATTAAACATCTGGTCTATTCAACACACTGTACTATGTTACTTAGCTAAAGTGATTTAGAGAGTTAACTGTCCTTCCAGGATTACGCATTGTGTTTTTACAATTTTACCCCCAGAGATTTTGTGTATTCAGGAAAAAGGAAAAGGAAAAGGAAAAGGAAAAGGAAAAGGAAAAGGAAAAGGAAAAGGAAAAGGAAAAGGAAAAGGAAAAGGAAAAGAAAAGGAAAAGGAAAAGGAAAAGGAAAAGGAAAAGGAAAAGGAAAAGGAAAAGGAAAAGGAAAAGGAAAAGGAAAAGAAAAAGAAAAAGAAAAAGAAAAAGAAAAAGAAAAAGAAAAAGAAAAAGAAAAAGAAAAAGAAAAAGAAAAAGAAAAAGAAAGAAATTATTCAAGCTTATAAATCGTGCAAAATAATAAACAAAACATAACAAGAATAATAATCAAAAAAAAAGAAAACCTAAACATATAATACTATCAGTAGAACTCACCACCACCAGTACCAGAAAAGAAAAAAGAGAAAAGAGAAGAGAAAAGAGATAAGAGAAAAGACAAAGGAAAGAGAAAAGAGAAAAGAAAGAGGAAAGAGAAAAGAAAGAGAAAATAATTGCTATCTTCTAGAACTTCTGTAATTTCTGAGGTCAGTATATTGAAATTTTAATTGTAAGAAAGATATTTGCTGTAAGTGAAAAGTATCCAGAATAGGCTCACTAATAAATTCAGGACATCTACCTCAGCCTCTACTTTTCTGATGTTAGGTGAATAAACTGATTTCAGACAGTACAGTGTTTTCTTAAGCATGTGTGTTAAAACTTACTGGTACTTTGCCATAAATAATAAAAAATGACTGTAAAGGGAAAAAAATGCGCTATAAAAAGTCTTTGCATGTATGGTATGCACAGTGCATATCCCAGCAAGTTATTGTAGATGATGCACTATCTGAAAATGCAACAAAACTCAGCAGTTCTCAAATTTTTAAGAGGAAGAAATTTAATCTTTTTGCTTTCTTTGTTGATATTTTAAGTAGAATCAAATAACAAGGTAAATCTGGGCAATGACATCACATGCACGAAACATGTTATGGAAAAACCCACAAGCACTTCATAAGACATTAGAATTCATTTAGCTTGTAATAGCGGAATTTTTAACAGCAGGCACTTACTGAGGAATAATCTCCTCAGCAGTTAATGGTCCTAGATGAAGCTGAGGACCATTAACTCCTCCCAACTGGTCATTAAGTGCCAAAAGAATAAGAACTCAGTTGTGATTAAGAATCATTCATTTAGCTCTTTGAGTATTAAGCCCTCTTCTTTGCAGTGAAACATTAAAAGGATGTGGCTTTTCTGTTTCTTCAATTAAAATCAAAGTTGAAAGAAAGGACAGTTACCAACCGCAAAGAACCATCGCCATCATTAAGCTGTCAAAATTTGCAGCCCACTAGAATAAATTTCCTGCCTGTTATATCTACATGTACCCAGGCCAAAAATATACTAGTAACTATCAGAAAGGTTTAAAGGAGAGAAAAACCATTATTTCTAAAATGTTATGTTCAGATCATTTACTGAAGAAAAGTGGATGGGCTTCATAGAGACAATCTCCTGCTGAACCGAGAGACATGATTTCTCTGGGAGACCAGGGGGGAAAAACCTCAGAATTTTTACTACAGCCTTAATACACAGCCATTGAAACTTGATATGGTATCATTATAGGTCTGTGGTTTTCAAAGCAGTCTTGATGCTTTTCTACTACAACACACTAACCTAAACACAAGTTCAAAAGCTAGAACTAATTGTTTAGACTCTATTCCATTGAAGTTTTGAAAATTTTCAAGGATTTACAGCCTCTCCAAAACAATCTGTTCATCACTTCCACTCACAATAAAGCTCTTTCTATACCTATCTCCATTGCACCCTTATGAAGCAACAACATAAAACCCTCTTTCATAGAATCATAGAATCACAGAATGGTCTGGGTTAAAAAGGACCTCAAAGATCATGTAGTTTGATTCCCCCTGACAAGTTCAAGGTCACCAACCACTATAGCAGGCTGCCCAGAGCCACATCCAGCCTTGCCTCGAATGTCTCCAGGGTTGAGGTACCCACAGCCTATCTGGGCAACCTGTTCCAGTGCATCACCACCCTCTGAGTGAAAAACATCCTCCTAATATCTAACATATCCCTATCTCAGTTTAAAACCATTCCCCCTTGTCCTATCACTATCAACCCATGTAAACAGCCATTCCCCCTCCTGTTTATACACTCCCTCCAAATACTGGAAGGCCACAATGAGGTCTCCCTGGAGCCTTCTCTTCAACAAGTTAAACAAGCCCAGTTACCTCTACTTTCTTCATAGGAGAGGTACTCCAGCCCTCTGATCAAACCAGAGGTCCTCCTCTGGACCCACTTCAAGAGCTCTGCATCCACTCCCATTGCTGTTCCAATGGGAGACATATTAAAAGTAAATGAACAGGCATACTAAGACTAAGCAATTTTAAATGATAGAAGGGTAAGATACAAGCTGGCATCTTGATGCAGTCAGATAAGGCATGCTTTTGATTAATGCCTCGTCAGACTTTCTATCCGCCAGGGCAGGGTAGATATCCTGGGCAATGGCAAGTAACCAGCACTGTGGAAGGAGCTTGCTGTAACTCTCCCAAACGAGTGCCCAGCTCAGTTTCATGATGAAATCACAAAGCAGTGTAGTTTTCTGGAAATTGAGAGAGAAACTGATATGCAGTATCACACAGTGATGTGGGGGGAACAATAGCCTTGTCTTAAGACCCTGCATGGGGAAGAAGCTAAGCAAGTTTCCAACCTTGAGGAGTCAGACAACAAAAAGATGCAAGATGAAGGAGGCTGAACCTTCGTCCCCTCTCAGAGCAGAAGGAGGAGTCTCCCCCTTGCCCCTCTAAGTGCATTACAGTTTTTCAGCTTTTCAGTCCAGCAAGGGAGCTGGGGGGTACACAGCAGTGAAAACCATCCTTCTGAATATTCTCATTACTTCCAAACAGTATTTGAAAGTAGATAATAGGTCGTATTTCTGAGATTTTGGGAATTCTCTACATCATAAATTGAAAGTTCTGGTTGATTTTGAACTGGGATAGAACAGAAATTAACACAAGCATTGAAGTTTATGTTGCCTGTGCAAAGAGGTTCATATATATTATATATATATATATGTATAATCAATTTGTTTGGTATACAAATCCGATCAAATGATTTTAAAGAAAATAACCTCATCATTTGCACATATATTCTCCTTTTCTTTCTTCTGAGATACAGCTGCTTCTTTCCATGTCCAACTCAAACTTATGGTGATATACACTGCCAATACCTTACAGTCAAAATATCTGAGGAAAAGAGAGACGTTTCATCTGTAAAATGCATCAACAGGATTGCCAGTGAAATTCTGACTCCAGACTGTTTATATCAGTGATGAAGTAGGAAGTGGAATGAACACAGCTTGAATTTCAGATAAATCACTAGGCATGCTGTGTGGGCTGTTAGAAAAATCTTGCTTTGACTTATTAACTGAGCACATCTGATCTGAAAGCTTCAACAGAAAATAAATAAGGAGAATCAAGATGTCATTTTCACATAAACACGTTTCCAACCATGCTTTACATGGCTGCTTTAAAAACGTGCTGTTCCTTTTCTTAATTGTATGCTTTATTTTATGGTACTGCATGTATTTTATTGTATTTTCTCCTAAAAATAAAGATCTTTCTCCACTTATGGAATAATTAAGAAGAAAAATTAAGAATAAAAAAGAAAAGGAAATAAAGAAAGCTTTCAGCAGATATAGCATATTCAGCCTTTCCCATTCACTATGTGCTCTTTGTTATGGTACCACTTGTTATTCAGAGAGGTTAGAGGTACTGGTACTGTAGATATAATCTGCTCAGTGCGAACTGAGCTCTGCAATCATGTTAGTACGGTGCTGAGCCTGAGATGCAATGTTCTTTCTTTCAGCAAGTCTTATTACCCTTGGTTTTGCACCACATTAATTAATCATATGTCTTTTGATCAAAACAGACTAGGAGCACAACCAGTCCCCAGCTGCTTGCAACACACCATGACAATATGTGCATTAAAGCCTTCATTAGGACAATTAGCTGGAAAGTAGGAGTCTGCATCCCAGCCTCAATTAACACAGAAATAGAATTAGTTAAAATACCGTTAATAAGACTTACCTAAAGGCACACCTCCAAGTATCTGGAGAAGCCTGCAAACAGAAACTGAAGTATCTAAATTTCAGACCAAAAATTAAAGCTGTAAAGGCAACACGCAGACTGTTCCCATGCTTTTAATTTTTCTCCTAAACGAAACAGAAATTATTCAATTTAACAGCCTAGTTGAAGGTATGGTATGCAGTACTGGCTTGAAAGTATGACCATTAAAATAAAGCTATCAGGAAGACCCAAGAGAAAGACAGACCTATGGTTGCTCTCAATGATGTTAAAAGTCCAAAAGTCCTGGTGGAGAATGAAATGTTGGAAAGAATCCCATATATCTCTTCTCTACTCTCTTCTTGTGAAGTAGAAATACATTACTACTTATTTTAAAGTGCAGGTACTAAAAATTGGTTTGCATTCAAAAGTAGAGAGTTAACCCACAGTTTCAGGGTTAAAAAAACTTTTGGCTTAAACCACCCACAAATGAAGTTACGCATTAATAAACTTGGATAGAAAAATTACATTATAATAAGAACGTACTGTAGCGTATTTCTCTAGCACGGTTCTTTAGTCACATTGTTCCTTAAGGCCCCAGAGGTCATTCAGAGTATTCACTGATGATTACATTTGCAGTACAGTCTGGTCCTGAAGATTAAATCGCAGGATTGTTAAAGAAATAAGAAGGAGGAACTTAGAAAGGCAAAAAGAACCTATTCACATAAAGGGTAAACTGCCTCATCTCTCTGTTTTTGAGCATAACACTAATTGCTATAGAGCTGAACTTTCTTGTCACCCAATAGCCTGTTACTGTCACTTCAGCAATTACTTTAGTAGGATACAATTCTGAAAGCCAAGAGGTATGCCACCATGTAAAACCCTATTCTGTTTGTAGCCTGTCACCAGTAGATATATTTTTATTTTTAGCTTAAAATTCCAATGTTCATGGCACATTTTTGTAGAGTTACGGATTAAAAAAAGAGAAGACTTCTGTCTGCTGTCCCAAGACCTCATACAGTCTAATGATTCTGGAATATTTTGTATTTTCTCTAAAATTAACTTCATTTCTAGGTAAAAATGGAAGGAAGAAGGAAGAAGGAAGGAAGGAAGGAAGGAAGGAAGGAAGGAAGGAAGGAAGGAAGGAAGGAAGGAAGGAAGGAAGGAAGGAAGGAAGGAAGGAAGGAAGGAAGGAAGGAAGGAAGGAAGGAAGGAAGGAAGGAAGGAAGGAAGGAAGGAAGGAAGGAAGGAAGGAAGGAAGGAAGGAAGGAAAAGAAAGAAGGAAAAGAAAGAAGGAAAGAAGGAAAGAAAGAAGGAAAGAAGGAAAGAAGGAAAGAAGGAAAGGAAGGAGGAAGGAAGGAAGGAAGGAAGGAAGGAAGGAAGGAAGGAAGGAAGGAAGGAAGGAAGGAAGGAAGGAAGGAAGGAAGGAAGGAAGGAAGGAAGGAAGGAAGGAAGGAAGGAAGGAAGGAAGGAAGGAAGGAAGGAAGGGAAGGAAGGAAGGAAGGAAGGAAGGAAGGAAGGAAGGAAGGAAGGAAGGAAGGAAGGAAGGAAGGAAAGGAAGGAAGGAAGGAAGGAAGGAAGGAAGGAAGGAAGGAAGGAAGGAAGGAAGGAAGGAAGGAAGGAAGGAAGGAAAAGAAAGAAGGAAAAGAAAGAAGGAAAGAAAGAAGGAAAGAAGGAAAGAAGGAAGGAAAGAAGGAAAGAAGGAAAGAAGGAAAGAAGGAAAGAAGGAAAGAAGGAAAGAAGGAAAGAAGGAAAGAAGGAAAGAAGGAAAGAAAGAAAGAAAGAAAGAAAGAAAGAAAGAAAGAAAGAAAGAAAGAAAGAAAGAAAGAAAGAAAGAAAGAAAGAAAGAAAGAAAGAAAGAAAGAAAGAAAGAGAGAAAGAAGAAAGAAAGAAAGAAAATGCAAACGTGCTGTGTTTTTTACATTTCTACACTGACAGACCCTTGAAAACTTCAGTCTCTCAGCTTCCCCTGCTAATGCAGCAGCCCAAACCTTCCAAATGCCTGTGAAGGATGTGGCACTGGTGTGTGACACCTACGCTGCTCCCACAGAGACATCTGGGCCTCCACACATTCTGCTTCACAGAGCCTCATCACTGGGCCTGCTGAGAGCAAGCGTTGCCCAGAGCCCTGCACCTCCCAAGCTTCTGAACAGTGCACCACTACTACCACAAGAGCTTAACTTGTCATGGGGGGAAAAAAAGGCAGGAAGCCTTTCTAACATGCTGCCACTGACACAGCATGTTTCAGATTTGAGTTGGTGACAGAAAATAGCAAGCCAAGGTTATAAGAAGCTTTATAAGGCTAGCGTACTCTGTGAAGCAAGAAACACTTCTACTCTGTGAAGCAGCAGGCAAGATTCTGAGGCTAACACTTTTAGAAGAGAAACGGCAGTTTGCTCAGGCACACATTTCTTTCAAAAAGAGGCTTTGCAACAGGGTTGAATTGAAAGTGTTAAAAATATTGTCACCATCCTTTTCCCTCTGCAGAGAGAACAATAAGATTTAATAGTTACTGGTGTATTGTGCTGCATCAGATGCTGACAGCTACAATTTTGCTTTCATTTTAATTTTCTGCTACCAATATGCTGATTTCAGCAAATGAAGTTCCTGCTTGAAGAAATAAACTCCCATTTGTATCATAATTTTAAGGGGCCAGAAACTATTTATGCTTCTATTGTTAGATCATGCAGCCACCACTGTGCAATTAATAATTTAGAAGCATTTTGGGGGCAAGAAATCTCCAGTGCTCAATTTTATCTCAATTACACTTGCTCTCATAATATCCTTTCTAGAAAGAAATTACTCACCCAAGTAGAATGAGACATGGGTGCTTGTGAGAACAACAAATAAACACTTTAAATATCAGGTAGAAAAATCACAGAAGGCTTTGCTTTTTAACAGAAATGAAATTTAGAGTCAGCATTAAACCTGAAATGTTGAATAAAGTAGTCCAAGAGGAGCTTCTGCATTCAGTATTTAAAAGGAAGCTCTGGTACTTCTAAGCTTTGCCGCAGTTGGACAAATAAACAGTCCTGTTAGGTAACTTATGAAGCAGCTTGATTTTTCAAATAGCCGTGGCCATTAAGATTTCTACCAGAGCTTCTCCTGGACGTTCTGAAGGAGGCGTGCAATTAAATACTTGGTTCTTTCTAAGCAGGTTCATGCTAAAACAAATAATATGCTGGCCTGCAAAATAACGTTCTCTTACCATCTGCAACTGACGTAATGCAATATGGTGAAGTAACATTCTTGTTCATCCAAATACTAATAAACCTCATCAGCATAGCTTTCTAATATGTTGTCACGGTTTTACTTCCTCACATCAAAAAGTAATGTACGTTACCCATTTCTAATTCCATACAGAATGAGATGGATATTGCTACTGTGCCAATTAAATTTAAAAACAGAAATGAAAGGAGAATATTTTGTCTGCTGTAAACAGTAGCGTGAAGAATTTATAAGACAAAATTAGCAAATATCACTTTCTGCCTTTATTCATTTCTAAATGAAAGTAAAGGACAATGAGATATATAATGAATGCACCAAACAATCCTTGTATATCTGCTGGAATCACAGGCCAATGACATATTAATTCAAGTAACCCAGAGAACAGTCTTCCAATAAACAACATCAACAACACTGTAGTGCTTTTATACACTGTGTATAAAAGATTTTAGATTTTTCCACAGAGCACATAGTGATACTATGGAGCCCCATACGTCAGCTGTATGCTTTCAAAAGAACAGTATTTCCAGAGACTGTGCATATACATAAGCACAAAATTATACAACATTTAAAATGGAGCAATTCAGTTGGTCATCACTTTTAATCTAGTTTAGTTTGTCAGTTCTTCAAAAAAGGAGGTAAATGTCATAGTGCTCATGTTGTGCTATACTTTAGTGTAATCAATTACATCAGTCAGGTTGAATTGTACCTATTTCAGCACTGAATGTTATGATGAAGAAACAAAAAGGTTTCACCAAACACTGAAACTGAAGAATAACCACCAAAAATAATTCTTGTACACAACTATATATACACAAGATGCTGCACATTATGTCTGTTCAACCTACTGCACAGTTTTTCTGGATTTATGCCTGCAGCAATTCGGTGTCTTCTTTGTAAGACTTCTGAAATTGACTTCATGGTATCATGATCTTTATTAACCAACAAGAAATAATAATGTATTCCTGCAGAGTAGGAAACCCCAGAAGCAAAAAGCTAGTTAAACATAAAAACAGCTAACTGAAATATGCATGTCTTTTTCCATGTGTATTAAATTGCATCAACCTGGGAATATATATCTTGATCTGTTCATATTCTATTCTTGAACAACAAGGATTGCTTCTGGGACCAGTGCTATTTAACATCTTTGTAGGTGATAGTGGGATCAAGCGCACTCTTAGCAAGTTCACAGATGACATCTAGCTGAGTGGTGCAGTTGATGTGCTAGAGGGAAGGGATGCTATCCAGAGGGATCTGGACAGGCTTCACAGGTGGATCATTGCCAGCTTCATGAAGTTCAACAAGTCCAAGTGCAAGGACCCATGTCTGGGTCAGGGCAATCCCAAACATAGACACAGGCTGGATGGAGAATATCTTGACAGCAGTCCTCAGGAAAAAGATGTGGGTGTTTCCCTTGATACAAGATTCAACTTGAGCCAACCCACAAGACCAACTGTATCTATGGATGCATCAAGAGGAATGTGACCAGCAGGTCGAGGCAGGTGATTCTGCCCCTTTACTCTGTTCTCATGGAGTACTCCTGTGTTGAGATTCTAGAGTTGAGTTCTAGGGCCTCCAACACAGGAAGGACATTGAGCTGTGGAAGCAGATCCAGAGGAGGGCCACAAAGATGACCAGAGGGCTGGAGTACCTCCCTTATGAGAACAGGCTAGGATAGCTGGGGATCTTCAGCCTGGAGAGAGAGCTCTGTGAGGAACTTGCATATAGTGGCTTTCCAGTACCTGAAGGGGGCCTACTGGAAAGCTGGGGTGGGACTTTTTAGAAGGGCAACTAGTGTCGAGATGAGAGGAAATGCTTTTTTAACTGGAAGAGGTAGATATTCACTAGATCTTTAGAAGAAAATCTTTACTGTGAGAATGGTGAGACGCTGGAAAAGGTTGTCCAGTGACGTTGTGGATGCCCACTCCATGGAGGCATTCAAGGTCAGGCTGGATGGGGCTTTGAGCAACCTGGTCTAGAGGGACGTGTCCCCACAGGAGGGATGGATAGAGATGATCTTAAGGGTCCCTTCTAACCCAAACTCTATTTTTCCAATTCAAATTCTATGATTCTACAGTTCCATGATTTATCCTCCTGGACACCAGATATTTAAGTAACAATGTGCTAAACTTCCATATGGACTTTTTTTTGTATCTTCTTTATGCCAGACCATTGATATGTGTTCTCCTTTTAATAATCAGGAAAGATGTTCTATTTGATCAAATTCTACCCAACTCACATAGGTTTCCAGTGCATTTTACTGTAAACAAATAATTCCCCTGTAGCTTAAGGGATTCAACACGCATATCAAATCATCATGTTCTATGATACATTTTCTTGGGTAGTGCTAATATCTTCAAAAATATTTCAAGCAGTGATAATGACATTTGCACATTACAGTTTTTGAGCTTTACAGAAACTTTAGTCAGAATTTCTCATGCTGTTCCAAGCAGTTTTATGTTTCTTTTTTTAATTAAAGAGAGTGATATGAAAACAAAATTTATAGCTCAAGGAAGGAAGGAAAGGGAGGGGGAGAGGGAGGGGAGGGGGACGTGGTGGGCGAAGGGAAGGGAAAGGAAGGAAAGGGAAATAAAAATCTTTGTAATGAATACAAAGGAACTGAAAGTTCAATTGAGTTAGTAAGTGGAAATGTTATTCAGCTACATGATGCATCCCACACTTCTGTATAATCACAAATGCACCTGTTACAGCAATTCATTTAAAAAAAAATCCTGAATTTTGATTGATTTACAAAAGCTTTAAAATTATTCTAAATCTAGTAAACCATTAGCACAGTATGCATACTGTACAAGTTCAAAGGGAAAAAAAAAAAAAAGAAAAAAGTCTTTGTTTCTACTAGTGACTTACTAAATTCTTGCCCATTATACCTGTCGAGTTTTCTGTTACTTAACTGCTGCACTTGGAAGAATTTTTTGCTTTGCTTTACACGAATTACCTCAATATTTTTTCTGTTTTTTCCTTTTTGTATGCCTTGAAATGAACCAAAAATCACACACTGATACATAACACAGATAAACTTACTTTCATTGTATTAGCCAATATCTCTCCAGTCTCTTTGAGGACTATGCACTGACAGCTTTGTAAAGTGTTTAAAAGTTTTCAAGAGAGACCAACTAAGAATGTAAAGAAACTCCTAAGTATTGTCTTAGACTGACTAGGCTAAGATATTAAATTAATGCTTGACTCTTGCTATTATCTAGGAAAAAAAAATGTCATTAGGTAATATTTTTTAAACTCAGCAAAGCTGGATTTTTTGTTGTTTTTCACCTTCACAGACTCAAATTTTATAAAATTAAAGAAAATTATATATAAAAAAGCCACTATTTAATTGTTTATACTTCAGTTTATTAACACTGAAGACAAGACTGGGTTTTGCGATGTGCCAATAACAAAATCCAACTCTAAAAGGTTGAGAAGTAGAGTTCTCATAGCAGTTCAAGTACACAAGAAAACAGACATGCCCTAAAAGGTCATAATAAATCCTACTGGCAGATGCAGGAAGATCCATTAATTACTTGTTTTCAAACCAGCACTGTTTTCAGTTTCATCTCTTCCAGTAGGTTTTGTTAAAAGACTCATTTCCACAAGAACTGAATTAATAACATTTAAATGTTTTGCAATTTTTTTAATAGCTTTGTCTTTCCTTTGGGCCTCACACATCTGATGAGAGCATATGTTTGTCTGAAGGCTTGAACATGATGAAAAGCTGTTTCATTGTAGATGCTGCTTTCTCAGAAGCTTACAGAGTTGTTTTCATCCTTTTCCTTAACAGAAATTTATACATCTGCTCAGCTTGAAATCTACAAATACTTTTAGGGAGCTGCCCACACACAATTGATGTTAAAGATTCTCTCACAGATTGGTTGGATCAAAACACCAGCCAGGAGCTTTTTCACCTATTCCACTGAACGAAGTGAGTGAGAGACAGTTGAACAGTAAGTGGTAATTAATGGTAAAAATGAAGCCTGTGTGAAATCAAAGCCCTATTTTATTAAATCCTAAGTGAATCAGAAATTTGTATTCTCTTGGAGATTTTTGTATTAAAGAATGGCTGTACAATTACTTTCAGTATTAGTTACTTAAAGCTTAAACTAGAAAACTGCACGTTGTCCTCCGGTTCCTAAGGAAACATCTTGGAAGAATAAAGTTGCTCTTCACAGCATTCTTAAAATTCTCATTTTCTGGAAAAAATGACAACTGCAAAAAACCTTAACCAGACCAGAGTAAGACAAGAGCCGAGAGGCATACGGTCACACAAGAAAAGAAACAAAAGCGATACTGGTTTTACAAACAGAAACAAACTGATCCATGAGCAGGAGTATTAAAGCTATGCCAGTTTTTCTATGGACTTGCTCTACACCCTCAGCATTGCCTTCAGCATGTCCCACTGTATACGAAAGCAGCCATTACTCCCCCAGATCTACACACAATTGTCAGACTGACCTCTGGCTTTTGAGATAGGCAGCTGACCTGTAACTTTGTGCATGGCAGCCAGCTATCAGTTCTGATGAACGCTGATAAACTTTTCTGGAAGATTAACATACCTGTTGTGAAAAAGCAAACCCACCTAACTGATAAGGAAACCTCCCCCAAAGAGTCAGATTGGCATAGGTACATGAAAAACACAGCTCTACCAATAGTGTAAATTACAGTTACAGCATCAGAAAGTTAAAATTCTTTAAATTTTAAATATTGCACCTTGCTTCTTCTAGTTATCCTACTCTGAATTGTAACATAACCCAGTATCAGATGTTTCTGCCATTTGTTTCCAGAAAGCTATGCACCTATGCAATCAGGTAATGTACGTCCTTGTACTCCCTTAAATACCAACTACTCATTTACAAAGCATTTCAAATGAAGGTCATTCACCTTGACTAGAACAAAATACAACAGCGATGTAATCTTCTTCATCTCTTGTATGAATTTCCTTCCGTGTGTCTCATTTTCTGCCCTCATTACTTTTGTCTCATTTCACATCCCCTGTTACAGCTGTTTTAGTGTGTTTATTTGCCAATATATTGCTGGAACTGCTTCAGTTCACTTATTGTAGGTAATTACCTCAGTGTTTTGGAGCCTTCATTATCTGTAGCTTGACAGTTTGCCATTCAAATGAATGGTAACAGATGCCTGAGAAGCACAAAGCACAAAGGTGGAGATGTGAATTTGCATTAATTGGTGGTCTTTTCTAAGAGGCCAGTGTCTACCTCTAGCTGATTAAAACATAAGAACTAAAACCTTTTTAGGAGGTGTCTAGGTAGGAGGAAAACCTCTTGAAAAGCACTTTTCCCTCCCCAGTTTGAATTTCTGTCATAGCTCTGTCATATCTTACCAGTTTTATAGATTAACATATATCCTTTCAATGTTGTTACACCAACTTCCACCAAGTACAAAAAATCTTTTGAACCGTCTGAGCACGTGGATTCTGCTTAAATGAATAGCAACCTATACTTCTTTTTTTTAATGGCTTTGTTTTCATTTCTAAATAAGTTATCCCCCTCACTTTGCTACTTCAAAGACAATATCACAACAAAATAGAGGAGAATGGAGAAATACACCTGCAGCTAGCCTATCCATTGTTAAAAATTCCTGAATGGAGTATGGAGGGAAGTATGGAAGGAATGAAGGTCTGCATAATTAGCTTGAATATTCTTTTCCTGGCTTTTATTTCAGCTCCACTCAAGGCGAGGTTCCAAGCCATGCATGTTCAGTATGAATGCTTAAATATTAATAACAATTAAAAAAGCTTTACCTGTGCCCCAGGACTTCTATTTTGTACACCTAGATATTTGTGGGCTGCAAAGAAGAGGTTATGTATCCAGTTTCCAGCCCTCCTTTTGCAGAGATATTGAAATACATGCACATGAGAAGGCAGCCCAAATTCATAAGAATCCTCTGTACAGCAGACTCACTCTTCTGGGTATATATGCTATGGGAACTCCACAGACAAAATGCATTTCACCTATTTTAATCTTTTCTACTAAGATACAAGATTCATTGACTCACTCTGTATTTTGGTAAGGCTTCTCTAATCTAAAACTGACCCTTGATTCCTGAGGATATTTTGTCTTTGGGGAAAATAAATACAAGAATCCACAGAGAAATAAATAATGTTGCACAGAATATAGTACAAACGTGTCAGAAAAAAGAAGAGAAAAAATAAACAGGCTTTTTCATGTTTACCACAACAAGAAAGCCACTGTTAATGCAAGAAGTCATGCAGGCAAAAGACAGCAGTCACACTTCCATTAGCAGAAAAGAAAAAAAAAAAAAGCATATTTTATTTTCTATTCCGCTGCTTCTGTTCTGCTTTTGTTAGCAGAAACAGAGCCATCTACTGGCAAAAATAAATAAATAGCCAAACTGTGTTTTTTGTATGCGTATATATATATTTTAATATACAAAGATATATGTTATATGTTATGTATATATATACATTAAGAAAAGACTACAGGTGTATTTCGCACACATTCACTCTCAAACCCAACCTTTTTGAAGATGATAGACATCTTCTCAGGATTTTTCAGTAAAATCCAGTAATTTCAGTAATTTCTTTGTATCTGCTCTAATTAAACCAGGAAATACCCTTCAGTAATGGCCAGCAACTAAGCATCAATTATGCAAAACCAGCTAGCAAGCTGCAATACTCCTAAGGTTCCTATCTTTCTGCCCCAATATAGAAATTAATACCTCAAAGACATACTTAGGTTTACTCTGCTTGTGTTTTACCTGCTCCAGCTCATTTTGTCAAGCCTGTATAGTCACATGCAAATAGACACTGAGAGCTGGGTGTGTGTAGAATATTTAGCTTTAAATAATTCACGTAAATTCAGATTTTGCGCTTTCTCAGTATTCGCGAATCCAGGAAGAATGTTCTCTTTCCACTGCAGTGAAATTCAGAGTGAAGGTATACATACACTCTGCAGAAGTGCTCACATTCAGTGAATTAGCTTAGCTGAACAGAGTTCCAGTGTCCACTCTCCAAATACAGCCTGTGATTCTCTTATCACTGTCCTTTCTCTGCTGAACAGACAGTCTTAATTTTCAGATAAAAGGGAACACAAAAGCAAACTTTGGATCAGAAATTCAGCCTCAAGCTACTGCCACACCCTTGTAAGACCCCTGGAATCCTACAGGTACTAGCCTCTGTTATGCTGTCTTGACCAGGAGATCCATTAATAAGTTACAGACTATTTAAAAATAAAAGTATATATCCTCTAGGCTGTTTTATGTTTTGTCCTAACCACAATGATAGCTCTGCTGTCAGATCAGGTAAACAAGGCAAATATGAATGACTGATTCATACGGTTATGTCAGCCTACTGTCAGCAAAGAGAAACAATGGACATTACAACAATTTCTACTTACAAACCCTTTTTTTCCTGAAAGTTTTTATGCTTTCTCAATGCTTGGTTGTGAAATGAAACAAACAAACAAACAAACAAACAAAGAACTAGACTAATGCAAAACCAAACATATCATTTGTCAGAATGACAAAGAGAAACCTGAAGATGTAACATTTAGATTTTTCAAAGTGACACAGTTTGTGTCTAACCAATTAGCAGAACTGGCAGTTCCAGTGTTATTTTTTCTGTTTGTTCAACCACACAGCATGTCACAAAATTTCACATATTTCTCTGATTCTTCACAGCATGAATCAGTCAGACGCTTTGTAAACTTGTCCGGTTTACACAGCCAAAATAAAAAGTTAATTTTCTAGAGTTTTAGATACTTCCAATTTCACATTTCTTAAGGGAAAAAAAAAATGTTGAAGTTTCTCTAAGGAAAAAATACCACAAATGCGTGTCTTTGGTAATGCATGAAAATGCCAGATTGACTGGAGGAATATTCTGTCTGCTGGGATGCAGAGGCAAAGCACTGAAATAAAAGTAAAAAATCCTTAAAAAGAAAAAAAATTTGTCCTGTTACTGTAGGGTCCACAAGTGACTCTTATACAGCTGTTTTCCATCTTCAGAAGAGCTTCATGACCATTTCCAAAATGAAAGTGAAGAAAGAAATTTTCAAATAAAAAATTTCAGTTGGGAATATCTATCAAAGGGACTGTTTTGCTGTAGTCAGGATTCTCAGACACAGAACGAGTCTACTTTAAGAGGATCAATTCACATACTTTGAAAAATCAATTTTCAAGAACACAGTACATTTTCTCAATTGAGAAAGAGTAACAGGTGAAGTTAAAGCTAAATACACTGAGAACAACCCCTCAGAGTATTTCTGAGAAGTACCAGGCAATCTGTGAAAGAAAAGGTAGCTGAGAACAGCATGGAACAGAACAGGGTAGTTCAGTTGGAAGGGACCTACAAAGAACATTAAGTCCAGCTGCCTAATTACCGCAGGGTATCCAAAAGTTAATGCATGTTACTCAGAGCATTGTCCAAATGTCATCTGAAAACACTGACAAGTTTGAGGCATGAACCTCCACCCTAGGAAGCCTGTTCCCATGTTTGACCACTCTCACAAGAAGGAACTTTTTCCTAACTCCCAGTCTGAATCTCCTCTGGTGCAGTTTTGTGTCATTATCATTGCTGACCAGGCAGCAACGATCAGCATCTCCTTCTGCGCTTCCCCTCCTCAGAGAGCTACGAAGAGCAGCAAGGACCTCTTCTCCAGACTGGACAGCCCAGCGTCCCCAGCCTCTCCTCACAGGACATGTTTTCCAGATCTTTTACCAGCTTTGCTGCCATTCTCTGCATGTTTTCAAGGATCTTAACATCCTTTTACATTGTGGACACCTGAACTGCACACAGTATTCAAGGTGCAGCAGCACTAATGCTAAATATAGCTGGAGAACCATCTATTTTAATTGACTGCCTGTGCTGTATTCAATACATTGCAAAATGTGCTTTCTCTTCCTGGCATCCAGAACGCACTGCTGGCTTATGCTGAGCAGCTGCTGAGTTGCTCTCCAGCCACTCATCTTCCAGTTATTGCCTGTGTCTGGCACTGCTTTGTCCCAGCTGCAAAACTCATCATTTTTTCTTGGCAGAACTTCATGCTGCTGCTGATGGTTCAGTGCTGCAGTCTATCTAGATCCCTCTGCAAGGCCTCTCATCCCTCCAGAGAGGGATAGAACTGTTTAGTTTAGTGTCATCAGCAACCTTGCTTATGATGTACTTTACTCTTGTATCCAGGTCATTAATACAAGTGTCAAACAGGACTAGCCCTAGAACTGAGCACTAGGGAACACAGCTAGCGACCAGTCACCAGTCAGATGTAGCCTCATTCACTACAACCTTCTGAGATCTACTGCTGAGCCAGCTCATCACTCAACATTATGTGAATCTGTTCATCTTACAGTTGAATAACCTGTCCAGAAGGATACTGTGAGGGGAAGTGTAAAAGGCCTTACTAGAATGCATAAAAATTGCATTCACTGACTTCCCTTCATCACTGAGCAGGTGAACTTACCACAGAAAGGGACTGAATTACTAATAGGACTTTCCTTTCATGAACCCACATTGACTATACCTGATAACAGCTTTCACCTCTAAACACCTTTCAGTAGCATCCAGAATAATGTTTTCCATAACTTCTCCAGGGATAGAGGCTAGACATAGGTCTGTAGTTTCCTCGGTCTTCTCTCTTTTTTTTAATATAGATGAGTATAACTTTGCCCAGCAGGGACTTCCCCAGACTCCCAAGGCCTGTGGCAAATTGTTGAAAGCTGTCCAGCTATAACATCTGGTAATTCCTTCAGTGCTGTGAGGTGAGTCCTGCTAGGCTGTACAGGCTCGGAATGTTCAGCTGGTTCCTTACAATTCGGTGGCCACAAACAGAAAGCCACTGTTCTCACAGTCACAGCCCAGGACAGCCCACAGGACCAGGCAGCACAAAAGATATCATTAATACTAAAAAAATGAGAGCAAAACTATTTTTATTTTCATTTAAATTTTCAGCATTTGTTTTCACCAAATAAGAGACCTGAAGACTTAAATTAATGTTCCAGAAAATGTAAACTACAGGTGGTAGTATTAGTGCAACATCAAGGATACAGTGACAAATTACCTACATTTTGTGAGAGACTTCTGACTTCAGTGATCAGTTTAATGCCAGTGGAGAAAGGCTCCTTAAAGTTTTTTCTCCACACAATCTATTTGAGAAGTACGTAACAGTTTTTCACAGAGGATATTCTGCATGGAACCACTGCTGTTTCCCCTTTGTGTTTGCCCGCTTTCTCTATCTTCTTCACTGATCAGTCTAGCCAGGTGTACTACTGAATGCATACTTAGCAGTCTCTAACAAAGGCAAGAATATTTCTGCTGTTTTGGGAAAGAAGGAGTAATCCTGGAAGATCTTAGTACTTACAAATTTAGAGGTAAGCTGTTAAATTAAAAAATGCACTTTTTAAGTCAATACTTAGTATTTATATTTTCTTAATTGTTTGTTCTTTGCAAAATATGTACTACGTTATGGTGGAGTTCTATCCTGATTATCACGCAAGTACCACATCAAAACATAGAAAGAAACAGAACATCACAATTTTGCTGTTGTCTTAGACATCAAAAAGCTACAACAGAAGCAAAATTAGGTACTGTAAGTAGGCTATACTTAAAAACTTTCTGGAAATGTATAAAAAACACTATTATGAAAACAACAAATCACAAGAAGAGATATTCAGTAAGATTTGGAGACATTACTTTACCTAGGAATAGAGAACAATATCTTCAAGGTTAGAAGCTTCCTTCTGGCTCAGAGGTTAATTAAAACTTTTGTTCAGTTATGATGTCTATTTGGATGGCCTTCATTTAAACTTGGGTCTGTTGCTAAAAATAATCATGCCAGCTGGAAGACGCAACTTTCAAAAAGTTTTAAATCATCTTTATTTTAGATTATACTTGAGCTTGCTTCAAGTACTCTAAACTATTTCACAAAGCACACATGAAACACAGAATGCTGTCAATTGCTGTTAGAAATGTTTTTTAATCAGGATTACACTGTTACCATGAAAAGAACTGGTACCACCCAGTGAGCCATACATGTTGTATTAGCTGCTAGACACAGTTTAATTTAACCTAAAAGCTTATAAATATGGATTAAAAAAAAAAAAAAAAAGAAAGAAAGAAAAGGGGGACACTGCACAGTAACAGGAATCACAGAATTTTAGGGGTTGGAAGGGACCTCCAGAGATCATCAAGTCCAACCCCACTGCCAAAGCAGCTCCCTAGCCCAGGTTGCACAGGTAGGTGTCCAGGCAGGTCTTGAATGTCTCCAGAAAAGGAGACTCCACCACCTCTCTGTGCAGCCTGTGCCAGTGCTCCGTCACTGCGCTGTGAAGAAGTTCCCACAAACTTCATGCAGAACTTCCTCTGCTTCTGTTTGTGGCCATTTCCCCTTGTCCTATCTCCACACACTGTTGAGAAAGAGTCCAGCCTCATCCCTTCTGCCTCCTGCTCCTTAGATGTTTATGGACACAGATCAGATCAGTCTTCTTTTCTCAAGGCTGAACAGACCCAGGTCTTTCAGCCTTTCCTCATAAAGGAGATGCTCCAGGTCTTTTATCATCTTTGTAGTCATCTGTTGAACACTTTCAAGGAGCTACCGGTCTTTTTTGTACTGGGGAGCCCAGAACTGGACACAGTACTTCAGGTGAGGCCTCACCAGGGAAGAGTAGAAGGGGAGGATCACCTCCCTCGACCTGCTGGCCACACTTCTTTAATGCACCCCAGGACCCCAGTGGCTTTCTTGTCCACCAGGGCACACTGCTGGCTCATGGCCAGCCTGCCAGCCACCAGGACACCCAAGGTCCCCCACCTCAGAGCTCCTCTCCAGCAGGTCATCCCCCAGCCTGTACCAGTGCATGCAGTTATTCTTCCCTAGGTGAAAGACTCTACACTTGCTATTGTTAATCCTCATCTGGTTCCTCACTGCTCAACTCTCCAGCCTGTCCAAGTCTTGCTGAATGGCAGCACAGCCTCCCAGCGTGCCAGCCATTCCTCCCACCTTTTTATCATCAGCAAATTTGCTGAGTGTGGACTCTATCACCTGATGGAGGCCATTGATGAAGAAGTTGAACAGGACCAAACCCAGAACCAAGCCCTGATGGAAGCCTCCCCAGTTCTCCCCAGTTTCTCCTCTAGTCATCCCAGTGCTCCTTCTAAATTTCTCAGTGCAGTCTTTAGCAAGTCAAAAATGAAGGCTGTTGCAACTTTTAATTTAATTGTAATTTTACACCACAGCAGTACTTCCGTCTCCACCCAAATAGCCTCCCCAACAGCAACTATAAGTGCTAATAACTTCCTCAGAAGAAGAGGAATATCCTGTTGCTCTGTCCCACAGTTTTGTAGCATGTTCAATCATGTTAAGCAGTAGAAACTAAACAATGATCTCACATCTCACGTCAGACTGAGAGAGGCAAGTCTGCCTGTTTAGCTACTGTAATAAACATCTTTAACAGAATTAAGTGATTTGCTACACCCTACACAAAGCAACTCAATGCTGGAAACCAAACTAAGTTTTAGGCTGCTATTTCAAAACGTCAGAGATGATCAGTATTCAGTTATTTCAAGGTAAGGTAACCACCTTTGTAAGCTAATTTATAAGGCAGCTCTGACATCAGAAGAATTTCAGCTACACTTTCAGCATAAGGTCAGCTGCATTCTACTGCTTTACTCTCCTCTGTCCCAAAAAACATGAAGCCCTGTGCTTTAAGGTTGTGCATTCTAATTTGGTGTTCTCTTCTTCCTTAAAATAAATAAAAAAATAAAAATAAAAATAAAAATGAAAATAAAAAGGAATACCTACAACCTCTTCTTGAGTTGTATATTCACATCTGCTTGCTAAAAGCTGCATTTAGATACTCTGATTAAGTATTACTTTACTATATTTCTTGTTTAAATTTTTAGTAGACTCAGTGAGTCCATTTAACAAGAGAAAACAGGTATACATAGCTACATAAAACTAGCATGTATCAACAGTGAAAGACAAGTTAGCTTATATTAACTAAAACAAGTACAGAGATTATCTTGCTCATCAAAATAATCCAGTTAATGTTGAATGATTTCAACAGTGGGCAGTGCAATTTAATATTTGAAACCAGTGGCTAAGTCACATCTGTTGCACTAAGCAATAACAGCTTTCACAGTGGGCAGTGGACAAGAGGAATAACAAAGATACTTTTTTTTCCTACTTTTGCTACTTGCATACCTATTCTATGCCATTTTCTAACATTTCTTCCAGTTGAGAAGTCTAGGATTCAGTTACATAGAAACAACACTGCATACAGAAATCATAAGAAAATAGATTTTATTTTCAAAATTTTATAGAAAAAAAATGTTAACTACAAGTAGAGAAAGGAGAATAGCTTGACAGCATCTTTCTACATAAACTTCAAATAGAAACTAAGGCACTTAAATAACATATTGCTGTCACAAATGCAGCTACATATAACTATTTACAATTTTCTACTAATACTAAAATGTGAATGTACACCATTAAGATTACATGCAAAGATGTTTAAAACGTGTCCAAACTTACACATCCCCTGGTATATCTACAGTCAAACTTGATTCCTAACATACAAGTCTGGAAAACGTGCACATTAAAACAAACAATCCCCATTTTAAACAGTGACAGTTCCTTTTAATAAACCAAGTTCCACATAAGTGGTTCACAGTCAGTCCAATTCAGGTTTTGTTGTTTTTTTGTTGTTTTTTCTTTTGGAGGGGGGGGGGGGGGGGAATTGGGGGGAAGGAGGGAACGGGGAAAACAGGGATTGGAATATTCTGCCATGTTTCACTGAAGTTATAAATTCAACATTAAAAATAAGGCTAGAAATTTGAGGGTCTTTTTTTTTTTTTTTCCCAAATGTACAACAATGGAGCTCACTCTTAGTTTCGTTTGAAACTCACTGATTGGCTCACAATTTATGCGTGTATTGAAGATACCATTTCTGAATTCTTGTGTGGCAAAGCTCGCCTTGGTCGTGGAGGCTTATACAGAAATACTGCCATGACCACAAAGATGATCGTGATGGCTTTGCAAGCAGCACCTAAATGCAAAGAACAGAAGAGTCCTTGTTGCAGTCACCTCCAGTGGTGAGATGAGAACATTTCAGCCATTAACAAAGTTACACACAGGGAAACACTATCAGATTTTAAATACATTTAATTGATATAATGAATTCCAATATATTTTAGATTAACTCAAAGGGCAAGTAAAGCAAATCTTTCAGCTGACTTTAGACTGCTTATCTGCCTGCTGCTCTTGCCTGCATCAGCAGCTATTACTATTACTTCAGCTCTGTATTTCTTCACCCCATTCTACCCTGAAGTGCAAGTCTTCCTTACCTCTTGCTTCACTACTGTTCTTTATTACATCAGTAACTCTTTGCCACAAACTAGAACTGCTCATGTTCAAACCTATCACAGATTCCACCTCAGCTATGTTAAAAAGGTCACTGAATTTACTCACCACAGGTACTGAGTGGTGTTTGTCCCACTGTGGGTGGGTCATATTCTACCACTGAAATATGTCCAAGAGATCCTGACACCTGATGTGCCCTTGATTTTTCAGTTTGAAGATCAGTACTAACAGTTCAGTTTATGCATCACAAGTATCGTGACCACTAGAAGATATAACTGCATTTTTAAAATCACATTCTGTCTTCCCTACTCCCGACATGTGCAGCTCAAAAAACACACGAAAGTAACAGCCCATTAAAGAAGTTGGGAAAACTTTTGACTAGTTTTCAGAATGTTTTCAGACCCTGAAGTTAATCCAATGAAAAGAAACAGAACATAACAAAAGTACAGATGTCCTTTAGATTTTAAGCTACTAACAGGCCACAATAGATGACTGAAATACGTGCCAATCCCTTGAAATTCAGAAGAGCAAAATTATTCTGTATTATTGTTCTAGGCCATTTTTAAGAGTCACTGAGTGGGATCTTGCTCCTTCCCCCAGTATTTTGTGTTTTATTATTTAGGAGAAACAAAGTTTATTGTAATTGGTGTTGTTTAAACTGCTAAGAAAAAAAGTGTGAAGCTGTTTTAATAAAACTCTCATCTAATAGTGAGGGTAAATCTAGTCAGTATGTCTACTATCTTGCACATGTATTTACAAAGAAGACACTTACTTATGCTCATCAAAAGATATGCCATTCTTTCATTGTCATAAATCCAACAGGCTCCTTTAGTTTTACATTCATCGACATCCCATAGAGAACAACTGTTATCTATTGCAACACCAAACAAAATTGGTCCAGGAACTGTACCTAAAAAAATGTCATGGCAACACATTAGAATTTTTAAAGTGTTTCTACAATACTTAACGACACAACATCCTGTTTAATTTCCACTTGAAATTGTTTATTTTTGTTATACTTTATTGGAAGAATGACCTGGATTATTTGAGTTTCAATAAGTGCACTCATACTGATAGATAACTGATTTAAAAAAATGGCTGCAGTATTAAATAATTACATACAAATCTAGCCAGTAACTAAGCCTTGACTCAGCCTTGTAAAATGTATGCCATTCAAAGTGTCCAAAACAAAAATAGGACCTTAAAATGACCAGTTCAGAGAATACCTACATGTAACGTATTTTTTTTAATTAAAGTTAATTCACCTCTCTAGCTATTTTGATTTAAATTTTAGTAAATTTCTACATAAAGTCCCAATAATTAACAATTTATGTGAAGTGTTTACAATTTCAATCATCCAAAAGGATCTGAAAGACAAAGGAATACTTCATCTGTCCCCTTAAAAATATACTGGCAGAACCAGTAAGATTACTGCTGCATAAGATCTATTGCCACCTTCCACTAACTGCAGAACTTAGATACTCTAAGCTGTTTTCTATACCATCTCTTCTTAGTACAATCTCAACTTTAAGAAAGCAACTTCCTCCATTACTGCAGCAAGTGACAGAGGGTACCTTTCGCTGGAAGAATGAGAGCTACCTACATTTTATTCCTGACTATAACAGCAAGAAAAGCTAACAGACATTCACAACTTGCACTTGCCTTGTAACAGGTTTGTTCTCAGAGTCAACAAGAGGCTACTGCAAGGCCTCTGGAAATTTCTTAATGCATCACTAAGGCTAGAAAAATCAGTTTTAGAGAAGTAACTTATTCAGAGACAGGAATTTCAACAGGAGGGTTATACCTAGAAGTCGTAGAAACACTGACTGCACTCCAAGAGCAAACGAGCGCTGCTTATCCGGTACACACCTGTAAACAAGATTTACAAGAAAACAATTTAAACAATTCTTCTCACAGCCACACTCCTCACTTAATATTGCTTTATCTTAATATATTCTTTTAAAAAGCTGATTGCAGTCTAATTGTCTAATTTTAGAAATCTAGTGCACAGAGAAATAACTTAAGAACTTTAAAAGCTTTCTTCACAAAGGAATAGAAGCAACTCCTGTGGGTTACCGAGGAACTGCCGATTAAACTAGTTTAGCAAAACAAGATAAATAAAAATCTAGCTCCCTAGCAGCACAATGATATACTGCTGAACGTTTTTTTTCCCCACCACAGAACAACCAAGGATTAAAGGACAGTGCTAGAATGCTACCCTGAGTATTCTGTATCCTGAGCCTGAAGAAGCGCTATATGAATAAAGACAGTTTCAGCAGAGCACTCACACTTCAGCAGCACAACTTTACATGTAATCACCTAACCTTACAATTATTCAGTTCTGGCCTATCTCATACAAATTAATGTACTGATGCAACACTAGAAGAATTTACCTCCTACCCATTTCTTTCATAAATCTCCCTAGCTGCAAATTATTTTATCTTCATCACATTTTAAAGACAGTACATGAATATTAAATACAACCTGCTCTATGTAATTTATACAATTCAGTTTCTGTAGTGTTTTCTTTACTCAAACTGTATTAAGTATATCAGAGTGCTTCACCCAAGATGAGCAGCAGAAGCCACCTGTTAGGATTTCCATACCCATAAGTGCAATTTATTCCTTGCTCTTTTGACCATAGCAGTCAAATGAATGCTTCCATGAAACAGAAAACTTTGCCTTTACTTTTCCTACAAGAAAGAAAGATTATTTCTACTGATTCAAACAGTACCTACTTAACAACAATGAACAATGGCACAACTAACTCTCTTTCAAGTACCGCCTGCTTAATGCAAAAAATAGTTCAAAAGGAAACCCCCTGCACATAAGATTGAATCCACAACCGCAGAACAAAATGAATGAGAGGGTTTCACTGATATGAGTTTTCACTTACATGTTATCTTCTGTAACCCCCAAGAAACATACCTGAGAATGGCCACGGTAGTTGGAGTAACAGCCATAAATGTAAAAACAACAGCAAAAAAAAAATAGATCAGGAATAAAGGTAAATGTTTGCATCGTGTTGGACACTTCCCAGTTATAGCTTCAAAGTGAAGGACTTCTGAAACATTTTCTCTCTTCAGCTTCCCAACACAGGAACAGTTGTAGAAAGTCTACAAATAATTTATAGAACAAATGAGTAGATGTCATTCAAATATGGTAGCTATTCAGTGTGTTTGCATCCTAGTGAATACAAGGAAAAATCTTGACTTCACAGTGTGGGAAGTAGTCTACCTCCTTATGACCATATAACAGCATAGCCCCAATTTTTAAAATCGATTAAGTAGAATTTGATCCAGTGATCACCTGACCAGTAATTATGTTAGGTTTTGTTATCAAAGACAGCAATAGTCCCTATTTTGTGTACAGAAACTTTTGAGGTGCAAACAAAAAGTTAAAAATAAGGAGATTCTAGAGTCAGAGGCACATATAATATATGATACACAAACACAAGCAGAATAAGCCTTGAAAAATCTACCTTTCACATTGATTCTACTGCAAATCTTCGAAGATTTTTTTAAACACATTATTTGGAACATATGTTGTCTTCATTCAAATCATCTCTTCAAAAAAATCCTAACACCATTAAGGGTTTCAGGGGTTAGATGAAGTGTTCCTTTCTTTCCTCATAAGAAACTAGTTTCTTTTGCAAAGTTTCATACCAAAAGAAATTATAGCCAAAAGCTGTAGTTCTCTTCCAGCAGAATGTATCTAACATGGTTCTCAAAAGGTGTTTTCATTAAACTAACTGCTGGTAGCTGCTCTCTTGTTTATTTATCAAAACTTCTTATTTCCACACAATTCAAAAATTTTACTCCAAGCAAATTTAATTACAAACCACTGTTACTTAAATAATGATCATTCTTCAGGTTCAAAATTACTTATGTCACTACTCCCTCCAGTCTTCAAGCTTAGGTAATACCAATCCAGAAATAACAGCAGCAGAACGATTGAGATAAATGCAACAGACCACTCCACATACTCTACAGAGTTGTTAGCAGGTCCCATATCATATGGCTTTATACTTTCTGAAATAAACAAGCTGGCTGTACTTGTCAGGAAGAAAGGTGAGCTCTGCCCTTGAAGACTTAGGCAGGAAAGAACAGAAGTGATGTTGGACTGACTATTTAAGGATGAACTGAACAGTGTTAAGTTACTCATCTAAATCCACTTTAGTTTGTTTTCAAGAGAAAACAAACAAACCAACAGCAAAATCTAAACTTTTCACAGCAAAAAATAAAAAAAATTGGAAAAAAAAAATACTCAAGTCACCATCATCCTCAACCTGATAAAGTAAGTCCCTGGGCAATCCCTGGTTCAGCTTGACTACCTTTAAGGCCTTTCTTCCTACACTCCCATAGCCCTGTTCAAGCATTTGTTGTACTAGCAGACACAAGCAAAAAAAAAGTCTCACTTGCCGAAGACAGATAATAACCAGCCACTTTCATGGCTTTCTATATTAATAGCATATGGAATATGGTAGAGGAAAATTACTTCCCAGGTCTTGACTTTCCAGGTTTGCAAACACACAGAGCAGACTGCCATGCATATAACAAACATTATTTTATGCTTTAAGATACTGGGTAAGAACTGCAGCTTTATGACAAGGCAGCTGCTGATTTCTACTTTTATGATCCCTAACTCAATTTGAAGTGAATTCAGGTTTGATGCACTTTCATCAGCAGAAGGCCTAGTAGAAGTAACATTTGCAATAAGACACTAAGCAAATGAGAAACATATCAGCATTCATCCTATTTACAAGTATATGCTTCCAATCCACGTAAGTTTTTCCTGTAGCAACTATCACTTAGATTTAGCAACATTTATCTGCTGTCGTACTAAGAGGGGGGGGGAACACTTTTCACACAGAATGTATTTTGTATGAAACACTAAGAGGCTAGGTCAACTATTTGCATACTATAAAGCACCTTTTTCTTGTTATTAAGATTATACGATGCACATCCTGCAAAACATGGAGAAAAGTACTGGACTTCATCTCTGCCACAAACAGGGTAGTATCTGGAGCTGGAGCATCTGCAGTTAGCATTGCATGGTGCTGTTAAGTTATGTAGCATGCCTGTTCTGAAATAATAATAGTTTTAAACTAATTTAAAAGCAGCAGACATGTAAATAAGTAATACAGTATTCATAGGAGAATCAACCTCAATATTTAGTTCACTGAGATTTGTGCACACAATTGCTCAAAAATAAAGCAGTATTTCTAGTAGGTATAACTCTAAAGCTAATTCTTATTTATTCTGGAATTATTTTGTGTTATTACTTCCAAAGATTATTTTTCCAATCCAGAAACAGATAAAGAAAGACTCCTGCCTCAACCCAGTTCCTCCTTTTTTTTTTCCCCTTCTCCCTCCCACACACATATACAATTCAACTTGTTTAATTCTTAGTTTTAAGAAAAATGAAGCAAGATTAGAAGTCAATACCACAAATACTACATCTAGAACAGTATCTTCCCACCCATTCCCAGTCAAGTAGGCTGGTCAGCTCAGAACACTTAAAAGTTGTATATGTATCATTATGTTTTCTTATTCATCTACTATGCAGATCCCAAGAACAACATTTTGAGTTTCATAAATAGTTCTGTTTTCATATATTCAGGCAAAATTATTACAGAATACAGAACCTTAAAGTCATATGGTTTACTTTAAACATACTGCTAACACCAGAAATGCATTAAAATGTATTTACCCATTATACGTTTCAGAAACACCAGCAAAAGGTTCGTTCCCACATTTAGCAACTAAAAAGACTGTGTTCAACAGGAAGGCAACTGAACAAGTGCCTATCATGAACTTGATTATGTTTTTGCAATCCATTTTGTACTTTGATACCAAGATGCCACTTATGACTTGGCCTAGTACTGCTGCTGGAATTAATACAAGCCCTAGAGGAAAACAAGACAGCAGTAATTATACAAAAATGCAAAACATAATAAGTGAAGTAATGTAGAGAGCAATTTCATATTAAGTAAAAAAAAAAAACAAAAAAAAACAACAGTAGAGTAAGAAATGTAATAGTTTCTGTGAAAGCTATTTATTATTCCTTTATATTACTTGTAACCTGTCCAGAAGTTCAAGTTAATGAGGTAATCTACAGATGTACAGAACTGAAGCTCAAAAAAGCAAACCTAGATTACTTAAGGGTACTGAAGGTACTGGGCAGGAATCTCTGACCACCACCAGGCTGCTTTGTACAAATACTCCCCCGTGGCTTCTCAGTATCTTTTCACACCTATGGTCTCTGTTCCAAATTTGTGCTGTGAACTTCTTAAACAACTGAACGTAGTCCTTGTTATACAGAAGACAGCAAAAGATGAAATAAAGCGTTTACAGAAACTAAAAAATAAAGTTCTCAAAGACCATGGTGGGCCAGTTTTGCTGTCACAATCCGTACAGACTTATCCTCTGTGCACTATTGGAACTTCAAAAAGATAACAAGGCTTTCCTCTGGCTAAACTCCAGTAAAACAGAGCTCAAAGGAATAACCTGAGCTGATATGGGAGGCTTAGAGACTGGAGGTACAATTGCAGAACTGTACACAATGAAAGGCTCAGAGAATAACACTCAAGACTAGCTTGCTCTTAGTTAAGTCTAGCTTTCAACACTAGCATGGGCACTTCTTCAAAACTGTACACCTAATTAGCACTCCAAATATCAAATTCAATAGATTAGAACAAGGAAAAACTAAACAGTTTTTGCCCTCATCACTGCTGGTGACAGTTTAACAATCAAGCACATATTCCAACACATTTCCATTGCAAAGTTGCAGACACTTTGCTCTGAAGAAATGGTGCACTAGCTATCTAGTATTATCCAGAGGACTAAATCATTGAGATTCAGAAGAAGAAGAGTACTTCAACTACAATATGCGCGTACTGCAGTACTACATAGCTGAAGTAATGTAGCAAGACATTCCAGAAATACAAAGCTGGTGATACTGCAGTATCCCTAGGCCTGTCTGCCTTGACCTGGTTGCTATCCTGGAGAAATAATTGTATCAGGCTTACACATGTGATCCTATCTAGTGTAGCTTTTCCTCCAGCTATTACATTGGTTTCTGCAGTACTAGATTTTCATAGCCCTCCTTTTTCTGCCTATTATTTCTGCCTATCAGATAACAGAAGTAAGAGGGACTACAGCTTCCTGTTCCTTTAGCAGATCTTAAATAAAAAAAACTAAATGCCATTCACCAAAAATAGAGTAAAAATTTCAAGTAAAAATTAGAGCGTCATCAGCATACGAATTTTTTATTCCACATTGAATTTTACAGACAACTCAGATTTGCACCCCTGATGAGTTAAGGACTAACGTTTTTAAATCAGACAGGCATAAAGAGTCTAAAATAGATTTCTGCTCTAAAAACTTAATTTTGTTGAACAATAACTTCTCAAAAACATAGAAAATACAAGATAGACTATATTAAATCCCAGCTATAACATTACTATAATAAACATGTTAAATGTTTAAAAACAAAGAAAAAAAAAAAAAAACATGACAATAAAAAGCAGAAAAACACAGTACCTCCAAGAACTGCTGAAAAGCTTGATGTCTTTCCAAACTGATTTTCTATAAACTTTGGTAGGAATGTGGCAAAGCCAGTGGCAACTAAAGCTTCTGAGGTGCTGGCTATTATTAGACTCATGAGCACTGGATTCTTCAGCAAAATCTACAGAGAAAAGTTTGTATAATTTCCTGAGTGTTATTTCATCATTGTAGCATGTAAACTAGATGTCATTTTATTTTCAAGCAGATACTTTCATGCAGAACTTTACTAGTGTACTGCTCATGCTGTAGCAATAGAAAGCATCAACAAGATTTAATATGCTTTACTTCTCAGTAATACTGAAGACTTCTGTCACTGCACTGTGACGATGCAATTACCTTTTTAAACATTTACGTGATGCCTGAAAAGGAATCTCACCCTCAGAACAAATCAGTGTTAGTAAATTCCATATTTTCTTACCATGAGAGCAACAGGAAAGTCTTTAAAATTTTTTCCAACATTCTTTGTTTCAACAAGTGCCTCACTTCCATCATTATGGGTTTCTGAGATTTTTTCCGCCTGTATTTTTGCCGTTCCTACAGCAAAAAGGGAATATTATTGACAAAAAATGTTGCTGAATAATGATGTTCAAGACTTAAAATCAGAAGAAATATTACAATAATGTGTGTTTTCCGCCATAAGACAAAACTGAATATTTCTATTGACCTGTACCAAGAGAATATCAATAATTTATTGCTGTAGAAAAGCTTTAATTGAAGGCATCAAGCTTCCCTTTGGTAGTCTTGGCTGTAATAAGAGATAGCAAGGATATCCTAAGAATTTTAGATTCTTATTCCATTCAGTGTTTTTATAACCCTCACATTCTGCCTGGTTCACTACTTCATTGCTCCTTTCCTATTCCTCTTTCAACATAAGTAACAAAGTTTCTTTAGAAAGAAAAGTTTCTTTTGAAACTTTCTGTTGCTCTTCCAAGCAACTCCTAGATACTATCTGCCTGAGCAGATGATGTATTAAAAACATCCTTTTTATAAGACAGCTCTGCAACACTTGAATTTATATTCTACCCACAGCGATAATGCAATAGCCAAGGACAACAATGCAAAAGTCAGTAGGATTTCCTTATGCTTCTTGGTGGTAGGCAAGTATTCTTAAATACAATCCTGTGTACACATAGTTGAAAGCACCTTTCAAATTCTGTCTGTTAGCTTCCACATTCTGCCTGTTTCCAATCATACTGTACATCTTTCTTTCTACTAGAGTTTTCAAGGCCCTCCCACTCTGGCCTTGTTTTAAAGGCTGAATACCGAAATAAAAAGGTATTTATGACTATGGTTTGGATTATGACATAGTTTACTGAGAATCAGAGGAATCAACCTCTGAATCCAGTACTCTATAGCCCAAAGGTAGAAAGAGATCTCCTCTCGTAGTTCTCGTTCCATTTAAGAAAAAAAAAAAAAGAAAAAAGAAAAAGAAAAATTACCTGGCAAGTATTTTGGAAAGCATGAAAATGGTATTATCAGAAACCAAATTGCAAAAAAGCATGCAAGGAATCCTATCCACCATGCTCCAAGCCAACGTGGGTCATCCTGGTCCATCTGTGTACTGGAAAAATAATTTGGGAAGAACTGAACTCAAGTTACTGATTTTAGACGTTGGTGAGATAGAGTTTTTCCCCCCTAAGAATAGTTTAGAAAAAAGGTCCTTGAATATTGTCACTCCTTTTTTAATGCGTGCAGTAAAGTTTATTTTTTACCTGTTAAAATACTAAGCATACTCGTGAGGAGTTTTTTCCAAACAAGCAAACAAAAAAAAGAAACTATTTCTCCTTCTCATCTGAAGAAGAGATGAAGATTTTAATAAGAGTTTTTCGCAAATGAAAATAGGAACTAGGAGACTCATCTTGCCTTTCTGGGATCTCAATGTCAATATAAACACTAAGAAGCTGTCCTCCTAAGACATAACCAATAGCAGGTCCAAGCAATGACATAGCATAGCCAATTCCTGAAAGAGAAAAATACATCAGTTACCATATATTTTTAAGCTTCCTTTTAAAAAATAAATTCCTGAAGTCAACTGTAGCCCAAATGATTTCTGCAATTCAAACTTTTCTTTCAGTATCATTACTTAGAGTATAGTGTGCAGAAGAAGAAGTTTACACCTTTACCTCAACACAGAAATTCGCAGCTCTCATTAAAGATACAACTCTGAGGTTTAACATAAAACATAGTTCACTTGCATTATATGCATACATCATTAGGTAACCTTTAGCACATCCTGTCCTACTGTCATAAGCTACCTTGCATGAATGTTTCTTAACTGCAGTTGTTACAAGCATCAATTGTTAGAGCCATGTGCATGGAGTTTTTAAAGAACCTATAACCTTAGACCATCAATTGAGTGCAGATTTATTTTTAAGAACTGCCAAGATTACAATACAGGCTTCCATTAAAGTTTCTGACAGAAGGAATATCCGTCACTTGAGTTTATGGAGTATTCCCTCCAATTATCTGATGTCTGAAAATATAAAGTCTAAAAGCACAAAGCCATGGATCTGAATTGTCTCTGGCAGTTAGGAGAAAAACCACTAAAGCTGCAGCTCTAACTACATCCTACAGTAGAGCAGTCAACTCCAGATTCCTCTTGTGTTAGTACAAGATTTTCTTGATGTCACAACAGTCTCTCTGGCCTATCAGAGAATTCTGTGCCACATTAACACTGCTGGCAGAAGAACTCCCTCTGCAGACAAACTTTCAACTAGTAATAAACTAGAGCTGTCAAAATACAACATGCATCCTTACTGCCAATGCTCTGTGCTTTTCCCCGCATTGAAGAACCTAGATCTCTCAGATCTTTCCAGAGTGCCTGTTTTATGAGTACTTGCATGACTTTGGTCTCTTAAAACAGCAAGAATTAATGGCAGGGGAGAGTGGAATAGAACAGTGACATTCCAGAAAGTTAGGATTCAACAACTGCATATTTATTCTAACTTCACCTCTATTTCAGTTATAATGAAAAGATCATAGGACCACTCTGAGTCAAGTCCACATTCATCCAACAGAACTTCAAACTTCTAAGATCCTTATTTTCTCCTACAAGCTCTTCAGTTTAAATTATCATTTGGAATTTTCTAACAGTTCCCTGGCTTTAGATTTAAATGCCTCAGCTGAGCAAGCTAAGAAGTCTTTAAAAGAATATCCTAGTTTTCAACAAGAAAGAAAATAGCAGCTTACGAATTACCAATTTTTAGTCTAAGGCGCTAACTGCAACTTTAAAATTGCTTATTTTTTCCTGCCTTTAACAAGCATACTTGTATCATGAAATACAATATATTTTAATCCTCAATATACTGTATTAAAAGATAAAAAGTAAAATATATATTGTAGGCTTAATGTAGCTACCTGTCCACTCACTTTAATTCCTTCCTATTTTTGTTCTATTAAGTAGAATACAACGTTCTGCTAAATTCAGCAGGTATCCAAAGACTGCAAATGAATCAGTTTATCATGCTGTCAATTATGCTTTATGTCTCTATATTAATCACATCTCTTGAGTTTTCTGGATACTTCCAGATCCCTTAATCACACCAAGAGTACTAACTGCTCTATTTATTTCACTATCCTCAGAAAATGTACTTGTCTTCATCCACAATAAAGAGAAACAACAAAATTAAAGGCTGCCTGTTATTTATTGTACGTGACTAGACAACTTGCTGCTAACAGATGAGGTGGCTTGCCTGGGATAATTAAGCAGTAAGTGTATGCAAGTAGACAAAGTGTTTCCCCATAAGAGAAGAGATTAAAAACCTACTAAGAGTTTTTATTCTTTAGTTTTTTAACAACTTCATAGTAAATATAAAGCTATTATCCACATTACTGGGTAAATCATTTACTTTCAAGTAAGGCAGGAATAAATATCATAAGTATGCTTAAGTTGAATGTGGCTAGAAGACTGCACTGATCACATGATGCTCCAAGTGTCCCCGTATACACAGGGCTGCCTACTGTTAGAAGAGAACTAATAGGAAGTACTGGACAGATACTGACAGTAGACATCTTGTTTTAACTGTTTATACGCAGGTTACATTAACCACTTTCAGTTACTGAGATGAAGAAAGAGCAGGAGAAGGACACAAAGTGACCTTCTGGTACCTGCAAAATTGCTGTTGAAAAGTATTCACACTTACAGCAGTACTCTGTAAGATATGGAATTACTTCATGCATATTAGCAAATAATGATGAAAGATGAGCCTGAGGCCAATACAAAAAACAATTCATTAGATACTGTTGTCTATGATCTCACCAGACAATGTACCATAAACAATTTTAAACTTACCTATATAAAGGGAAGATTTGTGCTTCGGTACACTATCATCAATAAAAGCTGTCCCCAAAGTGTATAGTGGAGTTCCTCCAACTCCCAGCAGCAGCTGTCCCAGTATAAAGACATAGAGATAATTGGAAAGTGAAGACTTTGTGCTGGCACTACAAGTGAAATTAGCAGAGCTCGTTCCAGAAATCTGACATGTATCTGAGGATACAAGCAACAAAATTTTAAAGGTCTGTTACCTAGCTCATCACAACTGAAGAAAAACATGCATTTATTCTACAAATACATATTATAAACAACATATATATATTCTGCACTGTTATAGCTAGGCTACCATTCTAGCATTCAAGCGTGCTGTACCCTAGACACTACTGCCCTAACCTTCAATGACATAATACCCTCCTGAAGAAATACAATCACAGTAAACTAAACCAGGTTTTTGTTCCACTAACTGGATGAAAATATGGATGAAATCGCCTTATTAAACACTTTGGCCTGTAGACTGAGTTTATGCAAAAAATAATAATAATAACAACAATAATCAAATGGTTATTCAACAGTTTAGTGAACACTTGTAGGAAACGGGAGCTTCAGTTTGGTTTTGCGCCGTACAATGGTTCTGATGAGCTCTAGCAACAAATTCCATTCCTAAGCAACAGAGAAACACAGTGGCCTGAACACCAAGAGGAAAGCTGGACTGCTAGAGAAAAAACTGCCATAGTCAGAGTTATAAATAAAACAAACAGACAAAAAAAAAAAAAATCCCACAACACAACACTAATCACCACAAGAAGGAAGCAGACGAGGATGCATCTGTATGCCTCTATGAAGGAAAAAAAGAATTAAGACAGTATGTTTTCTCTTTTCCTTCCCCTTCCTACCACTGTACTTTAAATAACAGACAATCCCAACTGACAAGATCAAAAGAAGAGCACGTTTCTTCCTTTCCAAGCTTTTCTACAGAAGAACATACAACCCTGAGGAAAATAATAAACCTGTTAGTTTGGTGGAAACAAGCCATCCTGAGAAAACAAGAAAACCACCTCTGAATCAGGTAAGTCCACTGACAACTGCTTTGGGCTCACAAGACAAAATACAAGAAAAATCCTGCCACACAGCTTTCTTAAACAAAAGGGTAACCATTGTTGTCACAAATGTACCCTTGGGTTTTATAATTCCTTTCTACAGAAAGCAGCTCCACAGCAGTAGTAGAGTTATCACGTACCTCACAGTTACATTAGTGCTATTGTACACAAAGTGGCCAATGCTGTATCATTAAATACTTCACTTCAAGGGGAGTTACTAACATTTTAAATCTTTTCCAGCCAGGAACAATCCTCATTTTAATGTTTCACTGAAGCCACATATTGAACAATTCATTGTGAATCACTACTCGAAAGTCTCTAGATTATATTTTCCTCTTAGTGTCAATCTACTTTCTTTACTGCTTTCCTACAGAAAAGATAAATACTGAGAACTTTTTTCCAGCTGGCTTTTTACTATTTATATGCACAGCATCTACAGTATCTATTACAAGACACTATATTCTACAATATTCTGCTAACATACATGTTCATATGTATACATCTACAGTTATAATTTAATTTTAAATTCCAATTAGGCAAGTCAATGGTGTTTACATTTAGCTGCTTATTTAGGTTTTGTACATAAATAAAAGTAATATCCATTGTTAATACCCATATCCAAAAATAAGTACAAACAGTTTAAGAAAATTGTATGAATTTTATTAAGACACTGGCCTTGCTTGAGATCTAGGTACAGTTTCATGAAATAAGAAGATTACACAGGTTAGTGGCAACCAGACTCTGACTTCTTCATGAATCCCTTCCCCCACAGACCAAGTGGGTTTGTTCTCATCAGTTTGAAAGCCTATGCTATTGTGCTCCTAATTGAGTAGAGCCTCTATCAATTTTTTGTCTCTTCAGATTATACAATTATTCTCACACAAAGATGAAAATTCACCTTGTTTGTTTTCAAGTTACATGAAATTATGAGACTTATCAATGTATACTTTGATACAACTATCACCCTCTTATGTGCATCACCCACTAGACTTACTGATTTTTAACCAAGCAAATATACATGCACTTACTGATTGGAGTCATGGACACAGTTTTCCATTTCAAGAAACATTCTAAAAGAGAACTAACTAAAGAAACAAACTACAAGTCTAGTATAGTTTAATCCAGGGCCAAAATTGTCACCAAATGACAGCTTACTGCCTCTATCCCAGCAATTCAAATCATTCCCCTCTTCTTGTACTGGTGTAAGTTTTTGGATGGTTAAATCACTTGGTAGTGCACCACAAGTTAAATACAACCTGGATTAGTTCCACAGTTGTATGGTTTGTGTGGGATTTTTTTTAAGTACTTTAAAAAATGAAATGTGAAGATAAAAGAAAGCCTGGCTACTTTTAAGCTTAAAAAAAAAAAAAATCTGCCTGTTCTGCAGGTTTTGAATGGGGAAGAGAGTTCCAAAGAATATTCAGAATTCTGAGACAAATTCTTAGTTTAAGAACAGATGTTCTGCAATGCCGTAACATATGAGTGGCATAGAGAAATATTCCAAATAGTGTAAAAAACACCAGCTCTGTCCACTGTCTGACTTATCTGAGGGTCTCATCTGAAAATAAAAGCAATGGGAAATCCACAGGCATGCCAGTGGTGAAGAAAAAAACCTATCAAATTAGAGTCCGGCATCTCACACCTTCTCCTCATTTCCTACCCCTCTTCCACGTTTTAAATGTGCCAGTCTTCATTATTTAATTTGCCCTCTAGACATTCCAGGATAAGAGATTAATTATTGCCCTTTTAAGCAGATTCACTAATTATCAACCCCCCTACTTGACTAATCTACCAACAGAGCTTACAGCACTACAGAAAACTGAGGAATGGTGCTCAAGTCATTTTCATTTATCTTAAATCACACCACGTGCTTTTAAACTCAAACAGTAGAAATTTGTCAGTAAGCAAAACACTGAAATACTTCTTTTTCTAAAGACATATAGTATCTATGTGTATGTCTTTAGATCTACAGCCCTCTGTACTGTCTCAGAGTAATCAAATAAATGTTTAATTATAAAAAACAAACACTAGATGGAGCTCCTGACTCCAAATATCAGCGCTAGATTAGAAGACTCTATGAAGGTTTAACGACCCCTAAGCAAGTCTTCCTAACTAGACAGATGATATCCACATCACAGTTCTGAGTTTGAAGAATTTTTGGAGATTAGACAAGACAGAAGCATTTGGGTATTTTTGCCTGTAAACAGACAGTCCCCTGGCTAGCTACTCATTAAGTAAGAAATTGATTAACTATTTTTATGCTGTGATATTACAGTATTTCTAATGGAACAGTTCTGAGTAGATAAACATGCTATCCTACAAAGAAGTACACAAATGCTTCAGGGTAAAACAGTAATTTCCAGGAAGCCTGTGGGTCTTTTAATTTCCAGATTAGATAACAAATCTATCTAAAATTCTTGACTGCTACCTAGCAGTCAAGAAACATTATACTGAACTATACATTAAAGTTACACTTCAGATGAAGGTCACTATATTGATAAACAGATGAACAGAAATAATCAAGTAAAAAAAAAAATTACCAGACAAGATGGTGCATTCCAGTGCAAAGAACCAATTAAAACTTAAAAAATCGACTGCAAAACTTAAGTTGCACATGTATATGGTACTCACTCTCAGTACATTGTCTATAAACTACTCATCCAAACTGATAAGCAACACGAAAGAAAAAAAAAAAAAACAAGTTTGGGGTGTGTGGTGCTCTTACGTTCTACATCTAAATGCGTAGCAAAGAAGCTTCATCATCAGAACAAGCTAAACCAGACACTGATAAAATCATACTTATTTCACTGTGAAAGGATGCCACTGTGCAGCACCTGTAAACTTGCTTTGAGTCTGCCATAATACACATATTTCCTGAATTCCGCAGCCATTTGTCTTTGACAGTGTTCTGTTTAAGTCAGCTTAGACCCTTAAATCTGCTCACTGTCACAACACAAGTATCTTCATTACAACAGTCAAAGAAACAAGCATGAATTCAGCTAGCTTTAACAGAGCCGTGAGGAAGAAAGCACATGCTCCATTTGAAACTTTCTGCAGAGCTTCTAGATTTCAAAACTCCATGTAGAATACAAACCCTAATAAGGTATCAACTCCTACAGCATCTTTACTGGCAGACAAAACGGCAGATGTACTGATGAAACAGGAACAGACTGAGATATCAATCAAAACTGGTAGGAAGGGGAAGAAACCAGTTGCAATAGTTTGCTATCTACCTTCAACGTTTTTGTGCTGCCAGTATCTCCCTGCAATAGAAAACAAAGCTACAAACAAGTGAGAACTTCCTTCAGATTGAGTTCAGCTTCCCTAACATACTAGAGAGGTATAAGAGTAATAAACTGTAATTGCGAAGAAATGAGTGCGTAGTATAGCCAGAAGCAACTCTTATAACAGCAACACTCTCAACTCTTATAGCAGCAGCAAGCTTAACATGTAATCATCTGTAGAAACTTTCTCATTTGACTCTATTCAGTTAAAAGCTAAATTTAATTCTGCCTCAGGTCCTTGTTTATTGGATGGGGAACAGTAATTTACCTAAGCTATTTAACTAATAGTCAACATCTTGACAGCTCAAGTGCATGGCATCATGTGATTAACACTTGAAAAACATAAATGAGAACCAGCAGCTGGAAGTTTGAGAACATTCCACCAGATTGCTTAATAGCTACTGAGTTTTTTAGTTAACATGCTAACATACTTAGTCATTAAAGAAATTTGCTTAAGCAATGCAATAACAATTAAGATTACCATGAAATATTAAGTCATCCTTCTTTTAAAATATCTGAATGTTTCTCTGTTGGTTACAGGAATGTCACTACACAGAAATAGATTCCATTAAATACAAAGCACTCAGTCTTGAGTTATGAGGAAAGTTCTGTGAGATATCAGAGTTGGATACTGCCATGATTTCAATACCAGTGTTGTTCAATACTGCATGCTTCCTCTTAAAAAACAAAGAAACAAAACAGAAAAAAACCAACACAAATTTAAAGCATTATTTTGGACAAACCTAGTGAAGCTTCTTAATGAATTAGTCAACATGCCTTTACAGTAGACAATAGCTCAAAATCTATCAAAGCTGCAATGTGCAGAGGCCTTTCAACAGGAAAACAGTAAGACTGGTAGCTTTCCTTTAACATTCATTCAACATCACTGGCTTAAGCTGCATTTTTACTGATAATCAAATACCAGATCATTTTTTACTCCAGGTGAATTTTGATTGCACTCATCAATATGAATAAAAAAGCATTTTCCTCAGCCTCACAAGCATAGGTCTGACAACCAGATCTCTTCTGAAAAAGAAAGTTCAGTGTATAGAAACAGCACTTGAACTCAGGGATTTACTTTCACTGTTGGGGGATATTACTCACTTTTTACACTACAACGTAGATTAACTAGACTGCCCGAAATCAAGAGTTACACCAAGTTATGAAAAAACAAAGCTGTATTTTCAGAACGTAAGAATAAGCTTACCTTCAAATTTAGCTCCATAGTGGTATTTTCCACTACTGAAGTGTGGTAAGGAAAATACAAGTGAGCCCAATCCTAGCATAAAAGCTGAGAAAGCCAGCCATCGTGGTTTGTGCCCTCTTTCTCCAAAGAAAGATACAAACAGTGACAATACACAAACGGCTATGTCATAGCTGGCAGATATCAAGCCAGTAAGGGAGCTGTTCAACTCATAGCGCTTCTCAATTGTAGAGATACTAATGTTAATCAGGCCATTCACCACAATACCTACAAGAGAACAACAGCAGAAATGTAAGTAATAACAAACACATAATTTAATTGAAAGGGTTGCAAGGACAAACTTACCATATCTAGTGGAAGGTTAACAGTTAATGTATTTACATAGCCACACTTTAAGGCATTTAATAACTTTTAAATCTAAGCATACAGTGGATTCATACGTTGCCAATTAAGCTGTGGTTTTCAGTGCAAGCTGGTATCAGGCACTAGCCTGAATTTCTTATCTTGCTTCACATTCTGCTTCCATGTGAGGAAGTAGTTAAATGCCCATAAGTTTACTTCAACAGTCTCAAAATAACACTCTTGTTACTAGTTGGATGGGTAACTATGCTTCACAATACTGACAGCTAACTTTACAACAGTCTAAATCACACCTGTAATAAAATATATACTGTAAGAAAATGTAAGGAGGTCTTCAAATCATAGCTGCAAATGAGACCAAAAGACTGTGTGCACCTCTTGCAGCACGAGCCCTACAGTTATCCCTCGTATTTCTAAGGATTCAACACAATTCTCTGCTGCTATTCCAAGAACAACACAGGAGGACTGATGTAATGTATGTATTTCAGATAGTTTTCAACAAGCCCCACACTATCAGGAGATGCAACTACACAAAGCTGAACTTCAGCAGACCTTCTTAGAATCGGCAACATATTACAGAAGCAAACAAGCAAACAAACAAACAAACAAAACCACATGGTTAGTTGGTAATCAGTGAAATCCCCACCATTACTTTAGCTCTGGGCACAACCTAATTGCCTTACTACTGTCACTTCATTAAGGTTGATAACTTCACCTCCCACTCCAACCACCGTACTTAAATTCACATGGGATGAACGGAAGTATTCAGGTATGCCTCAGTGTCATTATTTAATTCTTTGGCAGCTTTATTCTTTCTCTCTGGAGGAGCAGTGACCAAAGAACAATAGTAGCATGAAGGAATGAACAAACAAGTACTCCTATTTGCAGAGTACTTTGAACACTTGCTACAGCTTTAAAACATTCATACGAAGGAGGTAAGCTACTCCACAGTGGATTACTGAATTAGAAGACATCGTCTCTTGCTTGAAGTTTACCAGTTACCTATAACTTGCACCCATAAAAAAACCTACAGTGCAATTTTACTGGATAGTTAGATTAAAAATGCAGATGTGAAGAATGGCAGATTAACTTCTCCAATGCCATTATCTAGTGATTAACCACTAAAGCCTTTTCAGGAGAGAATGATCTCAGGTTTATCTGAAAAATGAGGCCACCTCCACATTTAAATAGTAGCACAGAAATGACGTTTTAACTGTTCTCATCCAAAACTTCACCATCTTCCCACATAAGTTAGAAGCTTAAGTACTGTGTTAAATGATCCGCAAAATCTAGATTAGTCATAAATGCATTTCATTTGCTCCAACAAAGAAGGAAGGAAGAGCATTTTTTCTTTATCCATTTACCAAAAAGTAGTTAACAGGTGTTCTACATATTGTGTATTAAAGGTGATGGTTTACAGATACCAAATTTAATTAAAATAAAGTCTTTCCAGTAGCGAAACTAACAAGGGCATACAAATATTAGCACTATCTGAAGTGTTCAGACAGATTAGCCTGGAGCAGTCTCAAAGACTAGTTCTGCTGATTTGTCACAAAGAAACACTACTGACATAAAGAATAAACTATCTTGTGCTGTGAGATAGTGAGATAATCTTTATCGTTTGCTACCGTGCAGCACATCCAGTTACTGTATTACAAGATGCAGTCAAACATTTATGCAATTCAAGTGCCATACAGAAATCACGTATTAGTCATGTAAGCACGTTCTACGCAAAGAAGTGTTTTCTATACTGGAAATACAGGTTTTACCTGTACTTGAAACAAAAACAACCAGAAATGAAGTTAAGTTTCACCTCAAATCTTTCAAGAAACTGAAATACAGGGAATCAGCTGCTCCTGGGAGAAATACATGTCTTTGGTTACACACACTGCCAGTAGCTGCCTACTGTGTTCACTCCCTCTGTAAGTGGAAGTGTTAAGATTACTTTACTATTCTTCAGCACGCTAGAAAATAAACAAGAGGTACATTAACACTAGAAAAATGTACAGATATGTTTTATCATCCTCAGTGACTATTTATATGATTTGGAGGATAAATGAAATACTTCAGATACAAAGCAAACGAGTTGGTGTTTTTCTGCTGATAAAATACTAAGTAGGATTTTGAAGTCATCTAAATTCATCTGCAGCATCCAAACATTTTTTTGCCAAGTGTCACATATTACACTGAACTTCTTGTCAGCTAACTCACATTTTCTGCTTCTTAAAAAGGAAGTAACAGTGTGAGTCCAGAGCAAACAATTTCCTTTCTTGTGGGAAGCCCAGATAACGCATCCTTCAGCATATCACAAAGCCCATAGTTACCAAACCCGTATCAGCTTTCAAAGAAAGTTCAGAGTTTGCTACATTAAGTCCCAAAATCTAGACTAGATTAGACAGGTATGCCTCTGAGGTCTGCCATATCTCTAGTTAGATAACAAGACTAAGATACATATGCCTTAAGGAACACCACACAGCATCTTAAGAGATTAAGACACACACTTCTATGATTGGGAACCAACTCTATTACCAGTAAGAGATAAAATTCAAGTGATAGTGAATTTATCATTCAGCCAGGCAAACACTCAGCACTAACTAAATTTTAAGAAACACTGTTTTAACAGATTGATGTGCTGGAAGCAGTCAAGCTGATGCTTAGTACAGTGAATCTGAAACTTTTCAGTGAAAATTTCATGACACTTTTAGCTTCCTACCCCTATTCTTCTGAAGTCTTTGGCAAATTCAGTTACCACTGCAGTCTATTATGTAATATATCCTTCCACCCTTCTCTTTACTGTTTCAGAAAACAAATTTGAACTATGGAGAGACAAACACAACAATAATAACCTCCTAGCCCTACCAACATAGCACAGCATTTCAAACACAGGCAAAGAAAAGCTGCTTCTGCCCCCAAGTTATCTAGGTGCTTCTTTTCTAACCCAAAACACATATGCTAAGGAAAGCCCAGATTCAGAACAGGATGAAATCAAAGTCTGAGTAAGCCCTGAGAAACACCTGTTCTTCTACAGAGTTTTCCAAGCAATATATATGTGCAACAGACAGCTCTCTAAGTTTCGAGTCTCCAGCTCAGATCTCCCAAGACCATTCCAGTTACCTCCACTTGGTTCCACATAAGAAATCTGACACTGAAGTCCTGTTTGCCGTCAGTACAGGCTACTTGCTGTCTTGGCAAAGGATCTGCACATTTTCCCCAACTCCCCCATAGCCATCTCATTCTTCATGTGCAACATAGATGAGCTTTAAGGCACTGTAGGCTGTTGGGGTTTTTTCTGCTTCCCCCCTCCCCCTCCACCGCCATATCCCTCACTCTCCCCCAGGACACTTTTCCAGTGACTCCAATAAAGCTCAAGGGCTCTGTAGTATATGAATCCAATTATTCTATTGGACAGATGAAGATCTCAGCTTTCCTAGCCTCAAGTTTATACATGTGTTATGCCAACACTACCCTTTCCCCTCACCTGTCATTCCAACTTTCTAAGCCAAAGGCTCACTGGGGTCCCAACAAGCCTTGTCACCAAACACAAAAAGGATGGACAAGAACACCTGAAGCTATATGAAAAAGTAAAAGCAAGCTAAACTTCACCTCCCCCAAAAGCCAAGCTGCTAGTTAAGTGGCAGACTGACTGAGGATCCACAGAACAAAACTTGATTTTTGAGAGCCATCCTAAACGCCCACGGTCCCACACAGCCATGCCAGGGGATTTTATCAATTAGCAGGCAGGTAAAAAAGCGCACAGGTTTTGTCTATCAGTGTATGTGGGCGATTTGTTAAGTTTCAGCCTGTTAAGAACATTGCTTCCATGTGAATGACTGAGAAGACGAACAGCAGTAGCACCCCATCCGGCCCTCGGGTGCTGTCTTTCCCACCACTCAGCATCACGATCAACACCTCGGGGAGCTGATGCACCTCCTCTCTCAGCCTGCGGCCGCAGCCCGGCTCCGGGGAAGGGCAGCACCTGCGGGCAGCAGGAAGCTCGGCGTTACCTTGGAAGATGGTCAGCAGGCTGTAGGCAGCCAGATAGCCCTCGGGAGTGTTGCAGAGCTGCAGAGCCTTAGGGGTGCAACGGCCCCAGCCGCAGGGTCCCTCTTCGGCCGCCTCCACCTGCGGGGACCCGGCATCGGCACCCGCCCCGGCGGGGCTCGCACGTCGCCGACCCCCCAAGTCAGGGGTGGCGGACTCGAACGCCGGGTTCCCGATACCGTCGTCACCCTTCATAGCACCGCTAACACCCGCGCCGGGCAGCAACGCTCCTCTAAATACCGGGAGGGCGGCCCGCCCCGACGGGGGCAGGTAGCGGCGCCTTCCCCTCCTCCCGAGGCTGAGGGCCCAGCCCGGGCCGCGCGCTCAACGCCGCCCCCTCGAGCTCCGCCGCGGCGTTACCGCCTCGCGGAGCGGATCTGCCCCACGGCCGCGGGGCGGGGGCACACGGGGAAACGCCTCGTGAGCGCACTTCGGCGAGCTCTGCAAAGCGTGCTATCGCACAGCTGGGAAAAGTGGAAACGGTGCTGGTTTGCTTTTTTTTGGTTTTGTTTTGTTTTGTTTTTTTTTCTTCTAGATGCGGTACTTTCCAGCATTAGGTAAGAGCGTTAGCACACATCCTGGATGTAGAAACCCGTTTACAAAAAAGACCTGCCGTTGGCAAGTGACATCTTTCGACAATATTATTCTCCCGATGGACGGTGGTTTCCATTGGCAGGAGCTCTGCTGCAGGCACAGCCGGAGGTGCACAGGTACACCGGGCACTGCTTCTGTGCCTACGGTGGGATTTATTTCATCAGTCTGTACACGAGCAGTCCAGGGATCAATTAGCCACCACCACTGAGTGCTATATGGGTTTCTCCCGTAGAGTCTTTCCTCTTCAGGAGCGCTGCACAGTTTAGAGACAAGTGAAATATGGCTGAAACTGGAGATGTCAGCAGCAGCTTTAGCTGTGCCGCCCTAAGCCTCCTCTTGCATTCCCAGCAGCCCTTCTTTCCTCAGTTGTCACAGCTCATCAGAGGGAAGCAAACGTTTTCAGGTGTTCATTATGAGTTTGCTCAGAGACGGCCCTCTGAAAAACAACAGCAAAAGAGCAGCACATTGGTTAGCATTTCACTGATTTATTTTTTTTTAATTACATTAAAAGATGTGTCACTTGAAAGAGTTGAAACAGTACCCTGATCAGCTAGAGAGAGCTGAAGTAGTGAGAATAATCCAGCAAACTGATAAATAATTATACTACTAATCTGCCAAGATCTCCCCTCGGTCTGCTCACAGTTCTTTGTTACCTCACATACAGCCCCTCCCCCCAAGGCTGATGGTTTTGGTTTTATCATCACAGGAAAGTGACAGAAGGGAAGGGAAAAAGAGAAGTGGAGCTGTCTAAGGAAAATAATGTGCACAGCTGAAGTCAAGAATGCAGTTTTTTAAAAATATAGGAGGGATATTACTGTGCTATCTGGTCTAGATGTATACTGACTGATCCAGAGAATTAAAGGAATTAACTCTCAAGAGGGTTTATGCCATTCTTGTAAAATACAGATTTTAATAGGAAGCCACAGAGATAGAGAGGCAGAGAAAAAGCAATAAAATGTGATATGTTGGTTATATTTCCTGAGTGATGCTGTTACTCTTCAGCAAGCCATTCGCAGAGAAATGAAGTGGATCCAAATAAATATTATAAACTGCTTTAATATGAGACACGATTTAAGGCTGTCAAATAAGCTTAAATTCCTGACATATAATAGCATGTACACAACCCACCTGAAAAATGTCAGTCCAGAACAGTTTTACAGGAAGATATCTAGAATGCAGAGTTAAAAATAGTAGTAGACTGCAAGGTGAATGATCTGCTCAAGTAGATGGTGCTTGCTTCTGAAAACACAAATGTGGTCATACAATTTACAGGGGATGGGGAATGGGAACTGTGGTCAGTCCATAACACTTCATCTCTGGTTATTATAATTCATCTTTTCATGGAAGTTAGGAGGCTTTTAGTCTGCAGAGGTCAAAAGTTTTGGAGTGAATTTCTAATGGATTAAGTAAAGTATAAAATGCTTTAGATGGAGCTAGGTCGAATTTTCACTAGAATAAGGACATGAGAATTACTTATCTGTGAGGTCTTTTTCTGATCTGAAGTTCCTGTGAAGTGGGAATGGGAAACTGCAGTCTAGAAGAAAGGAAAAGGATGGTCAGTTCAGAAGACTGTCCTAAAAATCACACTGGAATGCACGGCAGAGAGGCAAACACATATTTTAAAGAATAACTTTACTATACAGAATAAATTTTGTGTATTTGCAGAATAAGTATAGGTCACCTCCTTCCAAGTTTACAGCCTTGTATTTGATCCATTAGAGTTTCCGATGTCTCAGAAGTCCTTGGGGTTCTCTTGCTGTGTGGTATCATGGCATGCCAGGCTGTTGATCAGACATGAACATAGGACGTAAGAATGCTAGATAAGATCTGTGAGTGCAGAGAAACAGAAAATGAAAGGATAGTTTCTTTGTTTACTGTGTGGGGACTAGGGATAAGAAGGAAAGACACGTCTGTAAAATAAGTATGAAGCTGAGTGGATAACCTGTGTGATATTCCCCTCTCACTTAAAGGTCAAGTGGTAGACAGCTCCACTACCTCAGAGTAAGAAGCTTATCTCACAGAAAAATGACACATTTTATCAGTACAATACTTCCACTGACTTTACCAGCTATAAAATATGATGCAACATAGATTGCCCTGGATTCCTACAACACATTTTCCAGGCCACTTTTTAGTATTCATGAAGTATTTCAGATGCTGTATTCTTCCATGGCTTCAACTCTGATGCAGTGGCAATCAAAATACAATTTTTCTCCTCTGTGGATAATACTGCAGAAATACTTCCCAAGTCCCACTCACCACACCATTCCTGATGTAGGCCAGGATACCATTGGCTTTCTTGGCCACCTGGGCACCCTGCTGACTTACATTCAGCTGACTGTCCATCTGTACACCAAGGTCACTTTCTCTCAGGCAGCTTTCCAGCCACTCCTCCCCAAGCCTGTAGGGTTGCCTGGGCTTGTGGTGACCAAGTCTCCCCTGAGCTTCCTCTTCTCCAGGCTGAACATCCCAGCTCCCTTAGCCACTTCCCATAAGGCCTATGCTGCAGACCCCTCACAACTTTGCTGCTCTTCTCTGGATATGTTACAGGTCTCAGTGTCTTTCTTATAGTGAAAGACCCCAGACTGAAGACAGTACTTGAGATGCCATTGGCCCCAGCACAGTGATCGTATCCATATCTCTCTGTAAGGCCTTCCTGCCCCCATGCAGATAGACACTTGCTCCCAACTTAGTGTCATCTGCAAACTTACTGAGGGTGCACTCAGTGCCCCAGTCCAGGTCATCACCTGCCTTTCGTGAACCCATGCTGGCTAGGCCTGATCCCCAGTTGTCCTGCACATGCTGTGTGATCTTTCTCAAGATGATCTCCTCTGTAACAGGCTGGAGCAGTGACATGTAAGCTCAATACAGAGAAGAACACTCTTATGCAAAAATGATCAGGCTTTCTTTCTTCTTTAATATATTTATTCATTCAGAAATGAACAAAGCAAACCTGTAACTATGCACATGTCTGATGTAGGCTCTGACCTAACTGTTAACTCAAGGTACCTCTAAATTTCATCGTGCCTCAGGGCAGTCATGTGCTTTGTCCAGCCCAACATTAACCTTGGAGTGTACACAGCTTTGGTGTCTTGTGACCATAATAATAAAAGTAGCGCAGCTCTTACTCTGCCCCATGTCTAGTTCTGCCAATATTATGTGCCCAAAGCACCAATATCATTTTTTTTCCTGTTTAGAATATATACCAAAGGAGAAAATTTCTTGTTATCTTTATAAAGATTTTAGTAATGGATCTTCTGTTCTCACTTCTGAGATGCTTTATCCTGAGGAAGGCCATCCAGCTTATCTTGTAGTGCTATACATTTAATATACATTCATCGATACACCTAATGTATTAGTATAATGTCTTTTTAAACATGGTTAGTGATAGCAAAGGGGTTAAAGTGGTGGCCTAAAATTAATGTCTATATTTATTCCCATTGTTATACTGCCAAATGAATGAACGTCAGTGTGAAAACTCAAGGCATCGTCTGATTGTATCTTGATGCAACAATTTTTTCCTTTCTGCAGAACAACCTTGTTTGTTTTCTGCAAACTTGATGTCATTTGACCTATAAGCACATGCAGTGATAATATGACCAAGTATTTTATCAGTCATTAATTTTTCACATAGTGAGTTCTATAGATTGTTACCAACTGTTGGAATTTAATGAACAGATGAAGGCAGAAGAAGTAGTTATTTCCTATTATCAGGAATATTCATTTCTGTGTTTCCTGTAGTTAAGCAGCCTTTTTTGTACAGTTTTTACCTGCTTCCTTGTTGGAACAAAAATGAGTGAAATTTGATCAGCCTCTGTATTTTTTTTTTCCATCAGCAAACACATGACCTCTGGTGGCAAGCAGTTAGTAATGATTTATGATGTAAATTTTGCGTATAGAGGATAAGGTACTCCAAGACGTTTCTCTTTTAAATGCTTGACTTATCATGATGGCAGTGCCTTCTTTTTACTTTTTTTTTCTTTTTCTGTTTTACTTTTTTTTTTTTTTTTTTAAGCAGCGTATTTAACCTATAACATTCATATTGCAGGTGAAAATGTACATCTCTGTGCACATTCTGCTAGATTTACTTCATCCTCAGACCCCCCCCTACTCATCCCTGGTTAGGTCACAACTGCTACATTGTGTTCAGTCACTGAGTTCCCCAGCATGTAAGAGTGATGTCAAAAAAAAAAAAAAAAAGTAAATAAAAAAATAAGGACCACAGAAATGACAAAAGAGATAGAGCACCTTTCCAAAAGGAGAGACTGAGACAACCATGCTTCCACCTAGGATATCTTTCAAAGCTGCCTGGACGTGGTCCTGGAGAACCTGCTCTGGGTGATGCAGGGAAGTGAAGGAAAGTTTGGAGCAGAAGACCTCCAGAGGTCCATCCCAAGCTCAGCAGTTATGTAACTCTGTGACCCAGGCAATGTCCTCTGACGCTGTGGGGTTTTCCCCACACTTCCAGAAAAAGACCTGCATTAGTGTCTGGCCTTAACAAGAGCATTGGCAAGTGAAGCAGGAAGACTGGCACTGAAAATATTCAGGCTTCCAAGAGTCTTAGGAATTTGTTCCTGACCGAGTAAATGCCTCTCCCTGTGCATCCACTGGTGCCATAGGCTGTTCAGGTCCTGCTCTGTGCTTTTTTTGGGTGCTGCTTGCTATTGCCATCTGCAAGACTGGGTGGTACTTTGAGACCTAGAGCACCCAAAGAGAGCTAGACAAACACAGCTTTCTACAGCCAGGGCTATAAGCATCTTGTCACTTTTGGCAACTGCTGCATGGCAGAGGTCAGAGACAAATGGAGCCGTACTGTTTGTAGCTGACAACTTTCTCCCAGTCACCCAGCAAGAGGTCTACATCAGTAGCTGGCCTGGGCAGAGCACTGCATAAGCACTATATTAAGAGCACTACAGGAGCATTACATGCATCCCAGCCTGATGGCCAAAAACCTACCTGGAAAAGTGACCATGTGTCTCCATGTAGTACCTGGGGAGGGGCTGGGTGCAACTCCTTTCAACATATGGAGACCCAAACTTTGGGGCTGGAAGCAACCATACAGTTTCAATGCCCTGCAGGTAGGAGACAGTCCCCAAGAACAAGTCAAGTGTTCCTTTTGAACTCATCTGGGAAAAACAGGGGAGCCCAGAGAACAAGTCAGCAGTAGGGTGGTGTGGGGAGAGCCTGTAGGACTTTGTCCTGAAGCCTCAAAAGGAAACATGAAGTTTTATGGAATATACTTCCCTGATGTATGTCTCCAGGAATTGAATGCCATGGCCAGAACAACCTGATGGAGCCCTGGGAAGACTCAGTCTTGGAGACTAAGTACAAAAAGTGTGGGGAATGGAGTGGAAAGCAATGGAAAGTCAGGTTCCCAAATTATGGATTATGACTTTGTGTCCCTCACTGTTTACATCTGGGTGCAGAGTCTTACCCAGCCAGCTCATGGCTCTGCTCCAGCTGGCATTCTCACAACAACTTGGACTGAGAGCAAGGCCGAGTGCTTATGACTGTTAGATTTGAGCAGCTCTGCTTCAACACTTTATATCTTTCCATTGTAAGAGGTAGCTGAATTTTATCAGGAATCTCACATTTTTCTGAGATTTCCGGTTTAGGAAAGACAATTGTGTTTTAAGGTATGGATCAATTGACTTGAGATCCTGTGAAATACAAAGGATCAAGATTTTATATATACATAAAATTATATATATATATATAAAATATATATATTACTTTTTTTAAGCAATTCTTCTGTGTGATTCTGTGTGTGATTCAATTAAAGCTCTACAGTGCATGAGCAAGGCTTAGAATCAGTTAAATATTTCTGTCTAGATAACTGGTAATGAAAGGGAATTAATATACACAAATATACAAACCTCATATCTGTTGCTGTCATTTTCAGAAGTATTTTTATGTCAAATGTTTCCAACTGTTGTAGCCTTTTACTGCACATTTTTTCCGGTAAGTGCAATAAAGCTGAAATTGCACAATTCTGCTCTACATGTTTTGTTTTGTTTTGTTTTTTTTTGTTATTTTTAAGCAGAATAACTTGTCTGAGGTTTTCCCGGGATTTTCCCTTCTGCTTTTTTAGGAGGTTTAAATCTGATTTCATTCACTAGCTATTATCCTCCTGGCCAAAACCAATGTTTCTGTGAATGACTCTTGGATAGATTCTTTTCTAATTAATGTGCTTGGACATAATAGTTATATGAGTGAAATATAAAAGCTGTATGTGCCTGAAAATTGTCAGGGTGATGAAAACCCTTGAATATCTTTATAAAATAAATCTTAAATTAAGATTTACAAAATTGCATTGTACATACAGGGATCTGAAAATGAAGCTTTTTATGCAGTGCTTGCATTTTATGTTTCTCTTAGACTAGAAAAAATAACAAAATAGCAATAATAACTTTAAAAATCAAATATAAAGATTAAGAGTTTTAACTTAAAAAAATTAAAAAAAAAATGAAAAATCAAACTCAATTAAACTGGAGTTTAAAATATATTTAGCTGTAAAAAAAATCAGTTTTTCTGCTCCAGCATCTCACTGAATGCCTTACTGATGAGTAGATTTAATTTACAGGTTATTTAAAATAGATGTAAGAAAAAAATACTATGTGTTTTACATTTTATCAAATGCACTAGCCAAATTACCCTAAGATTGAAAAAAATGCTTACATTATATCTAGTTCACAGCCATGTCACAGTGACAGAAGTGGGGTGAAAAGGGATCTGTAAATCAGTAACTGTATCAGGAGAATGTATAGCATACCCATCAAAAATGGCAGGAGATAAATCGCTATCAACATTGCATGTGAAGATCTTGATGGATCAAGGAGCGCTTCATTCTGTCACCAGTTTAAGGATTACAAAGCTAGAGTTAATTGCTTGAATTTCCATTGTTTTGTTATGAACCGTCTTGAGGACAAAACAAATACTGTTTTAAGAGAATAATCAAATAATTGTAAGTCCAGTTAGCAATTTTAGTTCAACTACATTTGTAGTTCAAGTTTATGTAGCGAAAATGACATGTGCCCAAACTTCTAGTGTCTTTGATTTGGCATTCACAATTCCACAGACACTCTGGGTCATAAGGTGGATGACTTCAATTTGGATTGTGGGGATGAGTATAGCAAGTCATCCAGAGCCTCCAGTCAAGACAACTGAAGTCCATACAAAGCCTGACAAGTGCTGAGCACTTTGATTTAGCATATCAACTTTACACAAAACCTACATCCTGTTGCTGGCAATGGCACTCCTGTTTACTGGGATACAGGAGCCATTTGCTTTTTTACCTATGCATCTCAAAAGAAAAGTTGTAATGGGGAGGTCCAGGTGAGAAAAACAGCATATGAGTCTTATCTACTGTGGGTCAGCACCTCCAAATAAGTGAGAGTGAGCTACCACTCATCTTCTGGTGTACTCAGCTTCCTCCATATAAAGCCTGGGTCCTTGAAGTGGAGACATCATTTAAACATTGAGGTTGTGGAACCTCAGGTGGCCCGAGTGGGGAAAAATCATGTTCAGAATAGCAAAAAGTCTAAAACATTTGCTTGCTCTGGAAAGAAGTAGTAAGTGGAGTTGTTTGATCAGCCAGTCCAAGTAGCTTCTTAACTCCTGGGTATCTGAAACTCTGAGAGAACATCCCTAGTGCTGTCTGTCTGATCTTCCAAACAAAGGATGGGGTTTTGTAACCTGGCTGTGCACCTGTAACAAGGTAAAGAATAACAAAAGCGGAGAAAGCCTTTACAAAGGCCTTTACAAAGGCCCTTACAAATAAAGTGAGCAGCAGCCCAGGCTTAGAGACAATGAAGATACATCATTGCTAGACTCAAAAACACAATGCAATGGGAGTCATGGTTGGTCCTGACAGGGTGCAGCAGCGTTTGCTGTGGGGAGCCCACAGTGGCAGGGAAGCAGGCAGGCACAGTGCTGGGGGATGGGAGGGGAGCCAGGAGCAGGGGCAGCAGCTGGGGATAGCCTGCAGGTCCTCACCATCATCACACTAGCCCACAGTGACAACACTGCTGGGTACAGCCAGTCAGTCTGGTCAGTTGGATGTGCTGGGCACAGGGGATGCTGCCAGCACAGCTCAGAACAGGCCTGGGGTCAGGAGCAGTAGCTGCATGCAGCTCCTGGAGGGCAGGGGCTCCATCTGCTTCTATCTTATTATTTTACCTCCAATTATAAGCTATTGGCTGTCTTAGATGGACTTTGCAAAGTCTTTTACTTGTTCCAAGCATCCACCTTATACATGTGGAGCTGCAAAATTTTGAAGCTGTTGTTAAAAAAGTCTTCTGACTTTAAGAGTATTTCAGAATAGTAGATTAGTACCCAGGAGAAAGTGAGAAACTCATTCCACTTAGAGTATGTGCTTCTGGAAGAGTGCTAGTCATCGAAGGGAAACTTTGAGAAAGAATTAAGCAGAATGGAAAGCATTATAAGTAAAGAATGGCACGTTACCAAGAGATAGATGTCTCAACTTGAATGGAAAGGGAAAGAAAGATCAGAGCTGTTTTAAATACAGCAGCTTAAACTAGTTTACAGAGACTACACATTAGGAATCTGCCAGCAAGCCCTGTGCCATGTTAGCCATGTTAGCTTGTTCTTGCTATGATTCCATTACTTTAACAACTGTTGTTAACTGTCAGAATTACAAGTTACAGTAGTATGTGCCCCAGTGGACACTGGGAACTAGTGTATTGTCAGACATTTTCACTTAACTATATTACCTAACTTTTCACAAGTAAAATATTTTAAATCAAATTCTGCTGAGGGATTTGTTCCCTGAGAAAACTGCACATACAGCTTCATGCACCATTGTCTGCGTAGAGCATTCAAAAGCATTCAGAAGCTGGAATATAATGTAACCATGCATTTGAAATACTGGTCTAATGGAGTCAATCTCAAAAGAGAATCCGAATTTGTTCAGAAAGAGGGGAAAAGGAAAAGAGAAGAAAGTTTTCAAGAGATTAGCTTTATGGTGGGACTGCAAATACTGATTCTCAGTTGAAGTATTCTAGAAGTAGATATCGCAGAAGCTGGACTTATCTCAAAAGGCTGATATAAGAATGACAATTTGATATTTTTGAAGCTGAAAGATATCTTGCTGTTTACATCATCAAGAAGGTTTATTTTTCCTATGAATGTACTCATTTGATATACTTTATCCATTCTAATGGTCCAACCTTGACATTAATGGAATTATCTGTGTGTGTGTAGGAACACCACAGTGTGTATTCTTCAATGACAAACCCTCCAAAGCAGTAATATCCCCCCATTAATATAGGTAAACCTGTTTAGGAAATACTTTGTCCAGAATGTGAGGGGACAATTTCCATTGATGTTAACAAAATAATAGTAAATGGCTTTAACTGTAGATGATGTGAGTGAAAAATAAACTCATTTTGCGAACACAAGAGAGCACGATAGCTTTGGTTGTTTGGTAATTCTTAATTGCTTGGTTGACACAGAAAGCAGTCTTGGTTTCAGCCTATGGGTTCCCACACTTTTACCGCTCTGATTCTTTTTCCCATCCTGCCCAGAGGCAGTCAGTAAGTGAGCAGTGGTGTGGGGCACAGCTGCCCGGTAGGGTCAAACCACAATACCTTAAAACTAACATAATCAGCTATATGTTTCTGTGGGATGGGAAAAAAAAAAAAGATACTGAATGTTTTTTTGAAATGTATTTTGCAGGGGCAGCATTGCTGTAATCTGTTGCATGTGACATCTTTGAAAATGTAGTTCATAAATGCAATCCACAGAATCTAAGAATGATGGGGCGATAAGTAATAGGTAACCTGAAATCATAGTTGATTTATTTTTCTTTAACTGTTAAGTTAAATCCACAGTACTAAAGCCAACAGTGCGATTAATGGCTAAAATGTTCACAAGGAAAAAAAAATACAGAAGTAGTTATGCAAAGTAAATTTTCACACAGTCTAAATTTTCACACAGTCAACCACTGGATTTAAATCTAGCCTGAATAAAGTGACAAGACAGTGTCAACCTGGGTACCACCTTGCATGTCAGTGTTATTCCACAGAAACTGTTTCTCTCTCAGAATCAGATTAAGCAGTCAAAGATTGTGATTTTGACCTTAAGAAAAAAATCTCATTAGTCAGATCTACAGGACTAATATCTGCTGGAAACAGACAAAACTTGTACGAAGAAGATGAAGAAGAGAAAAAAAAAAATAGAAGTTTTAAAGGAAAAGAAGTATTTATATTTCATTCCACTGTTGTGAATTTTCTCAGTGCATACTTTACACAGGGACTGGTACAAAGACAGGCTCAGACACCTTTAGCCATTAAATACTTAAATTTTTTATAAAAAAATTATAAAAAAATAAAACAGCTTTCTTTCAAACCTACATATCTGAGTGAGAACTTATCCAAAAATGTCTATAATGTGTTATGACTGCATTGTAAGTATTGTATTCTACACAAATGTTGAAACAATGGACTTCTTTTGTCTTCAGTTGATGAAGTATGTGGCCATCACTTTGTAATTCTGGTATATCTTTACAAAGTGTGAGAAAGAAGTCTTCTTTCTCTCTGTTGGCACTATTTTTTCAAAGAACTGAAATTAAGGTTGGTGCTAATATTAAGAGAATAACATTTTAGGAGATATAAATTAGTAGTTTGGCTCAAACTGCCAGTTTTTTCCTAAAATGGATAATTGATGGTGAATTTCTTAGTTCCTGTTTCAGTAGTGCATGGATATATGTTTAGGTATTTCAGATAGAACTGCTATAAAAATGGCAGCAAAATATAGTGAAACAGTAAAGCGCACTGATTCTGAGAAAGGACAATGCCAACATGAGGTCTCAAGAGTTCAAAGTTGCCTGGAATTTCAGTTGGCATTCCTGGTGCTTGAAAGTTCGAAGAGAGAGAAAAATGTGAAATAAATGAATAGGATTGCAAGGAAGGGAAAAAAGGGGAAAAAAATAAATAAATAAAAGAACTTTTGGTAGGGTTTGTGATCATTTCTACATGGTGTGATAGCACCAGCCCACATTTTGAAAGGATTGATTCGTTTCACTATTATTATGTTTTGGCGTAGATTCACATACATTGGTATACTATGGAAATTCTTAACTGGCAGCTATTATTCTAGTTTTCACCTACTTGCAAGCAAGCACCTGATCAGCCACATGATATGGTTGAACACCACATTAATTGACTTAGACCATGAAATTTTCGTTAACAATGTAAGATACGTGTTAAAATAAATGTTTTAGAATCTCTGCTACTTTTTTTTCCTACTTTGTTGGTTTACCAGTAATCCTGTTTTCAAAGGCAAAATCAAAAGTTTGTATCACCAGAAGTTCTTATAAAAAGAAGGATGGAATTCAACTCATTAAATATCTTTCAGGTATTTGGATTGAGTTGCTAACGTTTTAAGGCATAATAACACCTTTTGGCCCAATATGAATTGTGTACTTCATGTCAGCAGTGGTCATTACATGGTGATTCCAGCATCAATTGAATGTACACACACCAGCTTTAGTCTGTGCTATGAGTTACTAGGCCTTAGATTAGTATCTCTGCTTCAGACAGCTGTGGAGCAACTGCCCTGTTAAACTGGCAGTGATGTGTCAGGAACTTGCATGTGCCCTAATCATCACAGTATTGATCATCGTGGTGTGATCAACAGGCAAAACTGGCTTTGTCAGGGTGTGCCTCTGAAGAGGACGACTTTACTACATTTCCACAGAACTTGTGAAAACAAGTGAACTGCCAAATGCACATGATATAAATATTCAGCAGACGCAAGTTCCAACAGTGTTCACAGCTGCAGCATCAGATAGTATTGCAGCTCCTCTTGGAAACGTCAGCAGATGCAGGACACAGTGATAGTCTGCTGTATGGTAACTCCTTTATTACAGTGCTGCACACTTAGTACCTAAAATTAAATCAGTCATATATTTCCCAATGGCGTCTTTCCTTAATTCTAAATCTTGTGGAGTTTTTATTGTTGTTGTTGTTGTTTGTTCTGGTTGGTTGGTTTTCTGTCTTTTGTGGTTTTGATTCAGGGACAGGGATGGGGCGAGGCAAAGCATTTTACAACTGACTGTATGATTGCCACTCTTTTAGATATTTCCGATATTATGTTGCACCATGAGAACAGTACTACAACTGAAACCTCTTGCAGAACAGAATACCTGTAAAATTCCCAGATTTGTATGTTTTTTCATAATATTTTCATGTATTTTCATAATATTCATATTATTTATAACAGACTCTGGAAGGTACTTTGTCCTCAGTTACCTTTTGGGAAAATGCAAAGGAACTCACAATCAAGAAAGCAGTAATTTTTGTCCAACTGTGACCTTGTAACATTGGCTTTTCATGGTAACATCTTATTGTTAGGTCTAGCTGTGCCCCTAAATCATGATGGAGCAGAAAGTGGCATCTAATCTCAGTTCCTGCCTTGCTTTTGGAAACAGAGAGGAGAATCTGCAAGACTGTGCTGCAGTTCATTTTATGGTCATCATCCAAGAAAGGGCCATTACAGAAAAAATCTGTATGAGCACTGAATGATCATTTCAAAAGCTGTGTTTGTGGCAGCAGGGGTGGAGAAGCAGAGATCAGTTCATCTGCTGTCACGGTAGACAGAGAAGCTTAGAGCAATGATTGATCAGCCAGGGACAGCTGGGAAGGTGGGTTGTCAAGAAAGTTCCTTATACCTTTCATTCCTGTCTGTGGCCTCTCCCATTTATACTTCCAGAGCATGGAAGAACATTTCCCTCGGAAAATGCAAAAATAAAATAAAAAAAAATAAAAAATAAAAAATAAAAAACATGCAAAGCTTTGAGTATTAACTAATCCACTTCTAGATGGTGCTTATGGCAGTGCCACGGACTAGCTTATAAATACAAAGCCTCCAAAACTCAGGCTCAATGCAGTAAGATGTCAGATGGCAGCTATCCCAGGGGCATCAAATCCTCCCTTCATTAATACATGGGCCACTATGTCCCCAACCTTCCTAGTGTCAGAGAGGCCTGGCTGATTCTTTCCATCTCTGCTCTGGCATTTTCCTGGCTCTGAACTGTTTGGATTTTTCGTGAAGAGAAATTATGAGCTGGATTCTCACACTTCTGAACTAAAAGAAATGTTGATGGTATTTTTTTATTGGAGACTCTTTTAAGTATGCAAAGTCTGTACAAAGTGTGTAAAATGTTATAGAAAATATATATCCACTTATTCCTTGAGTAAAAAATGACTCTTTTCACTAAAAAAAAAATCTTCAAACATTCTATGAAATTATTTTGAATAGACTATTCATCTTAGCATTTTAAATGCCATCCCAGGCAATGAATAGTGCTAAATGAGTAGTTTCAACTTCAATTCTTCCTTTATAGTGGGCTTGGCTCAGCAAAATTTTTTAGCTGAAAGGAAGTCATTTTCCCTTATTTCAACATTCCATCTCTAGTCTCAGAAATCTCTTTGGGTTTCAGTTGGCTTGAAACTAGAGGTAGGGTTGAGTAGATTTATTCCAATTTTAGGCAGTGCAATTCCACAAGAGGTATTTGAATAGCAGCCCAAAATGAAGAAAGTAAGCGTAAAAACTTCAGTACCATTGCTTCAAACAGTGTTCTAGAAGAAACTTATTATGTTTGTGTCCATTTAAAACTATTACCTGATGATTTAAGGGTAGTAAGCTATAGTAAAGCAAGATTATAAATATAATCTAATATATATATTATATATAATATAATAATATAATAAATATCTCAGTGGCACTCTGAACTGATGCTCTGATCATTGTCAAGACAGCCTATAATTTTAATCAATTACTGGACAGAGGAAACTTAGGTTTATAGTTTACATATTTATGTATTACTTCATAATTAAGTAATGCCACTGGACTGGATGCTAGTTATTTGCTAGTGCATTTAATTTATTGATACACTGAGCTAAAAATAACAAAAGAAGACTCTATTTGCATTATCCAGCATTGTTATCAAAGTGAGACAAAAGTGCTACATACGGAAATCTGGATTTACTTAAGTTTCTGAAATAATTTCTGGGATGATGAATTGCACAAATTAGGGCTCACATGGCTGTTTTCCAGTGTATTTTAGGCATTTTCTTTGCTTACAAGAAATGCTATCACTGAGAAAAGTTCCTGCTCCCTTTGGAAGTTCCCTGAACAGGTATCACAGTGAGACCAGCAAAAATTTTTTCGTCTGTCACTAAACAGTGTATAAAAGTAGATGTCATTCTGTCTCTGCAGGCAAGTGAAACTTCTAGAAAGGCTTGTTTATGAGTTGAATATAAACTATATGGTTGTAACAACATTTTTTATTTAGCAATGTCATTGTTTGACATTCCACATTTATTACTGTCATTGTTTCAAATGACAGGTTGATACTTTGGTACTACTGTGTGTTTTGACAGGGTACACAAAAGTGATTAATTAATTGGCAACTTCTAACACCTGTGAAACATATCATAATGTCATAATTAAAAGTTAGTGAAAGGACATGAGAACTTCACTTGACCTCAGATCTGTTTATTAAAACGAAATGCAGCTAGTCAGAGCATTTTGGAGCTCAAGCCCAGCAGTGCTGTGACCTTGCTGGGGCAGAAGGTGATGAATACAGGGCTGGCATGGGAATCAGGGCTTGGGCAGGTGGGTAGCCCTGGGGACAGGCACAGGGCTGTCAGAGCCTTCAAACACATCCAGCACCTGGTTTAAAGACTAATAATAGGTGGCTCTATTCAATAGAAATCACTTAGGATTTCCTAATGCTCTTTCAATGCCGTTGTTAAAAGCAAAAGAAGAATTTGGTCGCCGTGGCTGCTCCATCTTTTGCTCTCTCTTGAGATCTTTATTGATTTGTGGAAGCACCAGCCCCTTCACTAAACTGAGCTGGGGTTGAATGGAGGTTTGTATGTGGAACTCTGTCTTCTATTTTCAATAATCAGCAATTACACAGGAACTAAAATGTTAAAATAGCAGAGAGACCAGATGTCTGGATTCAGATGGCCTAATAGTTGGGGAAATGTCCTTTTCTGTGCTGGCATTTGCATGGATGGAAACTCTTTTAGTTACTGTAGTAACAGAACTTCTATCCTCAGTGATCTCATTGGCAACTGAGGAAAAAGATGAAAATGGAGAAACAAAAGAGTAGATATTATTATGAAAGTTTCCCAAATTTCACAATTTGAAGTCTTCCTCCCAGCTTTTACTTCTCTTAAACTTGTTAGCAAAAAAATACGAAAAATGCATTAATGCTACATTAAGCAATGATTCACTTTCTTAACATTACAAACTACTTCTCTTGTTAGCAGGATTAGCAATGAAGTAATCTAGATTTTCTGTAGGACAAGTAATTTTTCAGATTAAAGGAAGCTGTAAAAGAGGTAACACCAATTTGGTTACACTTAAAATAGAATTTCACTCCAGAATTAAGAAACTACTTTCCTGTATTTCATATTGTACCTCATTTTCTCCAGTGTCTCCTCCTATTATGAACACAAGCAAATACCACATTTTTTCTCTGGAATCCTCTCCCATTCCAAGTTACAAGACATGTTCACTGCTACCCAAAACTCTGAGGAAAGAAAGTTTGTTAATTCATTTGCTACCCTTTCTCACTTCTAGGGGTCTATTAACTGTAGTCTGTATGAAATAATATTGATAAGATTATTTTCTGGGCTGCCCATTACATTTCCATCTTTGTATGAATAGCTCTACCCAATTCTTCTTTTCCCCACAAAATTGGTTATGCCTATTCTTCTTGTATTTATTTGTTCTGACCTATATTATACCCCAGTCCCTTTTCTTAGAGTGCTTATTGGTCAAGCAATATATAAATCTAATTAATAACATTTAGCATTATTCTTCTAGAAAATAAAGGGATTTTTCAGTGTACACTCAATTTTTGTGCAAGCTGATTTGAGAAAATGACTGCATTAATGATGAAGTCACATTCTCGGCCTTGGCTATTGCTCTGGGAACCAAGCCACTAGAAAATGGAAGCAGCATGAATATCAGTTATGTTTGTTTATTATTATTATTATTATTCAAGTAAATAAATTGAATATATTGTTTCTTACTCAAAAATACTAGGACATGAGTAAATTCTGTAATTATTTGTGAAGATTGTAGGACAGTCTCTGTATAATTTTCTCAGACCAACATGCCTAAGCATTATCAAATTTAGTAATATGCTAAAAACAAAATGCTGGAATAGTATATTTAAGATATACAGATAATTCTACTTATATTCTATGCTGCTGTAGTTACGATCTTAGAAGTTAGCAAATAAATAAACTGTTTAAATACCAGTGAGCAAAGATAAAAAAAATTATGAAAGGAAACAAAATGTAAATATTAGTTTTCCTTATAAGAGATCACTTCTGATTCTTAGGAAACAATAAAAACGAAACTGAAATACTAATACTAAAACTAAAATACTAATTGTTGGGTTAATAAAGGAATGGGTGTTGACATGGAATGACGTTTTTCATAGTTTTGGAACTGAAAAGAGAAATAAAGAATCAAATATATTTATGTATACACTGAGACTGATTCTGCATTCATTTTATGTGAGTTAATTTATTCCAACAGAAGCAGGGAAAAAAGATTGTTCTGTTGATATCGCTGATCTTGCCATTTGTTTCCTGATAGTAGGAGCCATAGCCAAGGTCACTTTTTATCCTTTCACCAAACTGAATATTTCTGATGATCTGCCTTGGATATTGTTGTGAAGAAGGCTATCTAACTAAGTAAATGAAAGAATCAAGTTTTACACAGAAATATTTTGCACTTTAAGATACAATTAGAGAAAGAAATGATAGGGATACTACTGAACAGGCTGCTGAGGATTCTCTGTTCCAGGAAATCAATTCTCAGAGGGAGTAACTCAGTAACTGAGAGCACTGGGAATCACCCATTCCTTTGGAAGTTGAATGCATTACAAAGAGTTGGACATTAATGCTTAGAATAAATTCTAAGCTGTGTGTTTAGACAACACAAATATGGTGTGGACATATTCTAATATTGACTAAGTCTTTGTACATTGCTGTGTGGCTTTCGTTGAAGTCAAAGCCGTATTCATTCTGCCTTATAAAGGTCAGTATATGACATGAGTGAAATTGCAAGAGAAACTACCTCTTTTTTTCTTGATAACTTTCACAGCTACCAACATTTTAAATTCTTCCATTTTATTCATATAAAGAAACTGTGATTAAGTCAGGCTAGAGATCTTTTGTCTTTTATTTACTCTTGTTGATTGGTTTCCTGCCTGTCTGCTCTTATCTGTCTGTGGAATTAGAGTAATATCATACTCATGTATATCTATTGTCTATCTTGGTAGTGCTGATTATGAGATTTTATTCTGTTAGCTAATTTTGAGAGGATTTGCTGCTTCTCTGAGAGTGCCAGCAAAAAGTATTGGCAGGGAGCTTCACCTTTAGAATTTCATAAGGCTCCATTTTCTCATTTTTCTTAAATGCACATGCTATTTTGCTCAGTTCTAATAATGATTCTTGAATGAACATTATAATATTCTATCATGGATACGTTTTCAGTTCTTATTGTCTAGATAGCAGCTATTTCTTCTCAGCACTGTCTAGCAGACTATTCTTGGAAATCTAGTCCAGGCAAACAGAGTTAAGCAAGTTGAACTGGCAACAGAGACAACACACCTTTTACTGAGGAAGAACACTCATAAGGTATTTTTCATGTTTCTACATATGCTTTTTTCCTGTTAGTAAAAATACTCTCAGCAGCAAATACTTGGTGAAAAACAGAATATTTGATGAAAAGGATGAATATCTATTTTCTTTAAAATAATTATATATATTGCTGCAGTGTTATCATTATCAAAGGAATAAATTACAGACCTGTAGACTGCAACAACTTGGAATATGTACTTACAAAGATTTTTCTTCTCTTTTTATTTTATGAATTTTCACATCAGGCATTTTGAGTTTGTGGTTAAAACAGAGTTGGTAACACACCAGTGTTTGTGTGTTGTTGAACAGTGCTTGCACAGCATCACAACTGTCTCTTTTCCCCCCTCTGACCTCTCCTACCCTTGAGTCCCTCAATAAGGAGGCTGAGGAGACATGGGAGAATTGAACTGAACATTCCAAAGGGATGTCCCATGCCATACATCGCTGTGCTCACCAATGAAAGCTGAAGGTACACTAAGGATGGGAGCAGTTTCAGCTTCTAAGGTTGCTTGGAGAGTGGCTGAGTATCAAGCTGCTTTGGGGGATAATAATTGATTGTCTTTCCATGAGTTTTTGGTTTTTTTTCTTTCACCTATTAAATAACCTTCATCTTGATCTACAAGCTTATTTGCTCTTGTTCTCCATATTCTATCCCCATTCTATCAAGTAAGGGAAGAAGAGTGTGGGTGCTTGGGGGCTGGTTGAGGCTAACCCAGTACACCAAGAAAAGATATTAAAATATTCAGTGGACTCCATGACTCCAGTTGGGTGAATTTTCTGCTGGATGTACTGTTTCAGACAACACCCACTTGTTTTGAACCTTATTACTTTATGCAGAAGCATGCTACCCAACCATAATTAATACAAATGACCAAGGTAACTGCATGTACTTAGACAAAGAACTGTTAGCCATGTCTCATGAAAAGTAGTGTCTCTGTGTAGATACTTCCAGATATCCAGATAAGAAACCTTGGTTACAGTGACTGCAGCAAAACCAGAAGTGTGAACAGGAAAAAAAAAAAAAAGCCCTCCTTCTTTTGGAGGAAAATAGTAGATTCCTGTCTTTAATGATTCACTAGGTGTGTATTTTTCCCAGAGAGAAGACTTCCAATAAGCTGGAGTAATTACTTGAAGTGTGTTTAAAGAAAAGAGATAAATCTGTCAAGAACCAAAATACCCACAAGACTTTTTTTTTTTTTTTTTTTTTTGCTTTTAATTTTAGAAGGGAGGAAATGGGCAGGTGGAATTTAAAGAAACAGAGTCACTAAACACTACCTTTGAAATCATATGTGGTATGTGACTCATATCAACCATATCATTATTATGCCTGAACATGGTAAGAACTTATCTGTTCCTGGTTTGTGCTGCTGAATCTCTTGTTACTGTCTTTCTTCAAAAAAAAAAAATAATAATAATATATATATATATATTTATATATATATTTATTGAGGTGGAGGTAGTGTAGAAAGAAATATAAAATATCTCTGTATGACAGAGTGAGCAATGAAATCGCTGATCTTATTTGTGATTACAAACCGTTATGGAAGTAATTCATCGAGGTAGGCATTTCTTGAACTGCTTCATCTGTTTTTTCTCAGACAATGTATAGATCTCTTTTTCTTTAAAAATATGTATGACCCACAAAAGTAAATAGCCTTTCAGAGAGGCAATTCCATTTTCATATCAATTATCTTGTCAGATTTCCCTCTTTTTATCCTGTTAAAGGATTAAAAAGGAGATTCAATCTTTAACTCTTTTTGAATACACTGAATCTTTGTGTATTGTGTATACTGTGAAAAGTAACCAGCAACAGTTGAATGTATCATGAAATAATTCTTGTAAAAGACCTGCTTGCTTTTCACTGGTTTTCTTTGAGATAGCCACAATGAAACATACACTGTTTTCATTTCTGAAACCTGAATGTGCAAAAAAAATTGGTGTGGTGATTCATAGTGCCAGGATAAGCAGGTATTTCTATATGGCACCTGTTATTCTCTATTATTCTCCTATCATTAATGTTTATATATAGAAATGAAATTGTATGTTTACTGATTAGATATTTAAAAACTCGACAAAAAGAAAAAAAGCTACAAAATACACTTGATAGTCTGTTCTTCTTGGATGCACTTCAGAAATAGAAAAGCAGATGAAGAAACATTTGGACATGTATTTTGATATAATTTTCATTATTTCCTAAAACAGCTATCAAAGAAATAGTGTTCTTTTTCCATCAGTTTTGTCACTGAAATTATCTGTTATAATTACTGTATTTCTTAATGTACCTGAGTTCAATAAAACAATAGAATGTTTTGTTCGGCTTATAGATACTGAGCCAATTCAATCTGTCTTCACTGGAAGTTCTGTGTAATAGGAAATAAGTGTTTACTTACACGCTGCTTCAAGGTATTTCCTTCTCATAAATATTTCAACTCATCAAACAGCCTTTGTAGTTCACGACATAGTGACAAAGCAATGACTGAGTAGGCTGACTGCACTGAAAACATTCCACAGCCACTGAACCCTAGCTTCTTTCCACTCACAGTGCTATGATTATAGCTAAGATAGATAACAATGATCCTAAAAAAAAACCACCACAAACAATGCTAAACTAAACAGACGAACAAATAAGAGTTTAATTCATTACATGTTTTACAATGAAAAACCAAATCAAACTTAAGAGCCTCTGAAGCTGTGGCTGGATTTGCCACAACTTTTTATTGAAAATAATAATAATACCAGGCCTGTAATTTGTGGCTATAGGAGATTATGGACTACTGACTAACAATGCATAAGATAGGTGTTGAATTTTCTAACATTAAACCTTGCCATAGCAAAAATGAGGAAGTAATGAAACAGATCTCTTACAAGTGTTCTTGTTGAACACCTGAAATTTCCTTTTCCTTTTTACTGACCTTTCTTTAGCTCATGGGGCAAAAATTCAGAGATTATGAGAAACAGTAGAGTGCAACCTTGCAGTGAAAAGAAACGATTTTGGGAGGCTATGGAAATCTTATAGAGTCCCAACTTGCTTTTACTATCAAGAATGGTTAATTATGAGTAGAAATCAGAAAGTTTTGTAAATGTTGTATATGAAACCTGCTCTAAATTCAGGGTACCTTTTTTCAGCTCCTGAAAAAAAACAGGAGAAAAAAGAATCATTTTCAAAAAATATATAGTAGTTTCATATTTTTAAAACCTTCTGAAAATACTGTGGGTTTTTTCTGCTTACAGAGAACATTGTCATAGGAATTATACATGATGCAGAATGACAGCATAGAGCATCTAGGGAAACTGTACAAGAATGCAAAAGAAACTTGATAAACTGGAGAACTGATTTAAAAAAAAGAAAACAGGATGAAATTCCAATGTCAGATACAAGACTTGTACCCTCAAATTTACAAGTATATTTATAGGATGAAATTGACAGCTGTATAAATACAGAATGTGAGACAAATTCTTAGAACAGAATCACAGATTCACAGTATCACAGAATTGTAGGTGTTGGAAGGCACCACCAGAGATCATGGAGTCCAACCTCCCCACCAAAGCAGCTCCCTAGCCCAGGTTGCACAGGATGGTGTCCATGTGGGTCTTGAATATCTTCAGAGAGACTCCACAACCACTTTGAGCATCCTGTGCCAGTGCTCTGTCACCTGGACTGTGAAGAAGTTCCAACACACATTTGTGCAGAACTTCCTATGCTCCAGATTGTGGGCATTTCCCCTCATCTTGTTGCCCTGCACTGCGGAGAAGAGTCCAGCCTCATCCCTTTGCCTCCCATACCTGAAATGTTTATAGACATTGATCAGATGCCTTCTGAGTTTTCTTTTTTCAAGGCTGAACAAACCCAGGTCTCTCAGCCTTTTGTCAAAAGGGAGGTGCTCCAGGTCTCTCAGCCTTTTGTCAAAAGGGAGGTGCTCCAGGTCCTTTATCATCTTTGCAGCCCTTGCTGGACCCTTTCCAGGAGATCTCTGTCTTTTTTGCACAGGGGAGCCCAGAACTGAACACAGTACTCCAGGTGAGGCCTCACCAGAGCAGAGGGGGAGGATCACCTCCCTCAACCTGCTGACCATGCTGTTTTTAACGCACTCCAGGATCTGAATTCACAGTCATTGTCAGTGCAGTCTGTGTGACTAGTGATGTACGTCTGAAGAAACAGAAAGTATACAGATCCAAAAGAAAGGAGCTGACACTGAGAACACGAGGTGATATTTTTTTTGTCTAGTGCAGAAAGTATTTGGACATTGATAGAGTATTTTGGCACCATGCTTCAGGGGACATGTAGATCAATAAGGATGAGAGCTATGAAGATGTTCAGAAGTCTAGACAACATGTTCTAGGAGGAAGCTGGAACGGCTTCAGGAAAAGAAAAAATAAAGAGGAATATAAATTCCTTAACTCTGTAAATGCTTTTGTTAAAAAAGGAAAACCTTTTCTATGTGTCAAGACTGAACAGTGCATATGCTGCAGGGAATATTTGAGTTAAACAATGGGATAAAGAGGTTAACAATAAGGATTGTAAAGAACTGGAACAGATTTCCTGGTGTTGCTGTAGTGTTTCAGCTGCAGGAGGTTCTTAGGAGCAGGTTAAACAAACATTAGTGAGAAAAGCTGAAAGGTATGATTCAAAGGTTCAGAATGAGGTACTGTGAGCCAAGGATTTAAATAGTTGCATGAAATGTTGATTAATTTTAAGCTAGAAATGTTGTTTAGGATGAAAAATTGAAAACGTTTTCATTTTCCTAGTCATTCATATATTTACATCTGTCTATTTGCTACACTAAATATCATTTCATGATTACTTTCAGCCATTACAAACGTGGGAATGTAGGATTCTTCTTTTTGGCATAAGTAGTATTGTATTCAGTATGGCTGAACCTTTGATTCTGATTTTGAAAAATTGCCTCACACAAATATATTGTCTTCTTCATTCTCTGTGATGATAGTTGAATGTAAAGTAAATACTACACCCACACGAAGTTCTCTTTATTCAACTTCTACCTTCAGTATTAAGATCCTGAAAGTAAGAGATAAAAATGAAGTGGGAAATTTCTTCTTCTAGGAAAAAAAAAAAAAAATGATGGATGGCCAGACACATTTCAGAAGCAAGGTTTGCCTCCCACTTCCCTTTAGATATTTACAAACATTATTTAGACCACCCCTCAGTCTTTTTTGTTCCACGCTGAGCAGACCCAGGTTGCTCAGCTTTTCTTCACACAGGAGATGCTTCAAGGCTTTTATCATTTTTGGGGCCTACACTGGACTCCTTCTTGGGCATCCTTTTTTTTTTTTTTTTTTAACAGGGAGCTCATAACTGGACTCAGTAGTCTAAATGTGGCCTCACCAAGGCAGAGAAGAGGCAGAATATCACCTCCCTTGACCTGCTCACTCTTTTTAATGCACCCCAGGATACCATTGGCTTTCTTGTCCACCAGGACACCCCAGTCCCTCTCAGAGCTCCTACAGCCCCTAACCTGTACTGAAGCATACTGTTATTCCTCCCCATGTGCATGAATATACACTTGCTTTTTTTGAACCTCATCAGGTTTTTCCATGCCAAATTCTCCAGCCTGTCTAGGACTTGTTGAACACTAGCACAGCCTTCTGGTGTGTCAGCTGCTCCTGCCAGCTTTGGATCATCAGCAAACTTGCTGAGAGTGCACTTCATCCATTCCATTGATGAAGACGCTGAACAAGACTGGACACAGCAACACCCCTAGGTGTTGTGGTTTTGTGGTTTTGATGCCGGTATTCCACATCAGAACACCATGCAGGCCGTGAAGGAGTTAATGCTGTGGGAGCAGGTGAGGGGCGGAGCTCCGCACCGGACGGGAGGCCCGCGCTTTTTGTGGCGCGCTGTTCGGGGCTGCCGTGAGGAGTTCAGCACGTGTAAAGTAAGCTCCCAGTTTTCTGGTTTGGAAATTTTGTCTCTCTCTCTCTCAATTGTTCAAATTTATTTAGATTTAGTAAAGTTACCGTTCCTTCTCAGATCGTGCCGTTGTGTTTTTCTTTACAGACCCTCTATTCCCTCTGTTTCTCCACCCCCTGGAGCGCGCGGCTCTGCTGAGGCGGCCGCGGCAGTTTTTTTTCGTCTCCCTTTCTTTTTCCCTTCTCGGTTCCCCCTTGGGTTACTGTCACGGATAACACCGTGACACTAGGGAACACTGCTAGTTATAGGCCTCAGACTCTGTGCTGCTTATCACAGCCTTCTGAGCTTTGCCAATTATCCAGTTCTCAATCCACCTCATAATCCATCACCTATTTCACAGTTTCTAACTTTCATAACAAGGATGCTGCGAGAGACAGAGTTAAACACCTTGCTGGAGTCAAGTTCCACTGCTCTCCGACAGCCTACCTAGCCAGTGATAACACCATAGAAGGCTAGCAGGTTGGTCAAGCATGACTTCCCTTTGGTGAATCCATGTTGACTACTCCTGGATAACCTTCTTCTCTTTCAATTGCTTGTGAAAAGGAATCCAGAACAAATTGTTCCATCACCTTTCCAGGGATGGAGATTGAGACTGACTGCCCTTCTTGAAGATGAGGGTGACATCGGCTATTCTCCAGTCTTAGGCACATCTCTCATTTACCAAGATCTTTCAAAGACGATAGAGAGTGGTTCAGCAATCAACTCTTCCAGCTCCCTCAGCATATGCGAGTTCATCCCATGGATTTGTGTGCACTGATTTTGGCCAGTTGCTCTCTGACCAGATCCTCCTTGACCAATGGGAAGACTTCCTTCCTGAGACTCTCTCTTACCTGCAGAGTCTGGGATTCCTGCAAGCTAGTCTTAGCATTAAAGACTGAAGCAAAGAAGGCATTCAGAATCTCCACCATCTCAACATCCCTCGTTATGAGATCACCTATAGCATTTGGTAGGGGACTCATGTTTTTCTTAGTCTTCTATTGTTGACATACTTAAAAAAAGTTTCTTTTTATCCTTTACCTCCTTTGTAGGATTTAATTCCAAGAGGGCCTTAGTCTTCCTCATTGCTTCTCAACGGATCCTGACGACATTTATTCGAAGATGGACAGTCACTTTTTCCAAATGTAATGGACCTTCTTCTTTCCTTACAGTTTATCCATGAATTTCTTGCTCATCCACACAGGCTCCCTGACACATTCCCCCAGTTTCTTACTCTTAGGGATGCACCAAGACCTAAAACCTTGATCTCAAGTGGGGTTCTATTGTTAACCAGATCACATAGGCCCCCTTAAATTACAATGCCCTAGACCATGGGATACTTCCAAGCAGGTATTTGAAGAGGTCAAAGTTGGCTCTCCTGAAATCCAGGATATCAGTCTTACTTAGTGCTTTGCTGCTTCCACAGACTGTCTTGAACTCCTCCGTCCCATGACTGCTGCATCCCAAACTGCCATCAGCCTTCACATCCCTGACTAGCCCTTCCTCGTTAGTGAGAAACAGGTCACATGGCAAACCCCTCCTCATTGGCTCCTCTGCCACTTGCATCAGAAAGTTATCTTCAATGCATTGCAGGAACTGCCTGGACCATATGTCCCTGGCTGTGTTGCTTACTCAACAAATATCAGAATGATTAAAGTCCCCCATAAGAACCAGCACCAGGAATTTCAAGGCTACTTCCAGCCATTTGTAGAAAACCTTATCATTGTATTCCTCCTGATTAGGTGGCCTGTAATACACACCCACAACAGTGTTACCTATGTTATCCCACTCCTTAATTCTTTCCATCAAGCTCTCCACTTATTCAGCATTCACCCCCAGGTGGAGCTCGATACATTCTAGTTGCCTTCTCACATAAATAGCAACTCCACCACCCTGCCTCTCAAGCCTGTCTTTCCTGAAGAAGACACGCCCATTGTGACAGTATTCTAATCCTGTGAGATGTCTCCATGATTGCAGTGAGATCATGGCCCTGTGCCTGCAGATCTCTAGTTCTTTAGTTCTTTCTGTTTATTTCCCATGCTGCATGCATTGGTATACATGCACTTTACGGAAGCAGAGTGTATAGGTACCTCTAACAATGCAGAAAGATTTCAGCTGGGCTATTTTCTTTGAGAAATCCTTATAAGATCCTGTTGGACAATTGAGAGGTTTTCCCCCACAGTTTCCTAAAATGACAGCATTCCCAGGCCCTTCTCTATCACAAGGAACTCTGTCTCCTTCCCCCATTGAATCTAGCTCAAAGCTTTGGTAATCTTGCTCCCCAGAACACTTTTTCCCCATCTCCTTGGGCATATTCCACCTGATGCTCATGTACATAGTGTCTCAAAGGCCTCCCCAAGATCACAGTACCTAAAGCCCTGATCCTGAGTCCAATCCCTCAGCCAGTTATTTTACCTGACATATTCTCCTTCTTTCTGGCTCATCACTGCCAGTTGGAAGGTCAAAAAAGAACACTATTTTTGCTCCTGATCCTTTCAGCATCTTTCCAAAATCCCTTTTAAAGTTCTTTAATTTCCTCATTACAGTCTCCTTTGGCCCTACTTGAATGACAAAAAGCAGGTAGTAGTTTTCTTGTTTTGTCAGATGTGGTAGAACCTTAAAATCTCTGACACGTGCCTCCAGAAGACAGCAAACCTCTCAGGAGAGGTTAGAGGTTAGCAAATGGGGGCCTCAGTGCCTCCCAGCAAGATCTCCCCAATTACTATGACTCTTCACTCATTTTTGGTGGGGGTAGTTATGATTCCTTGGTTGGCCCTGCTCCACTGTTTCTTACAGTTGATGGAAGAGAACATCCTGTTACTTTAATAATTTCTTAATCTTCCCCCCTTAACATTCACAGTAAGGGTGATGGAGCGCTGGCACAGGCTGCCCTGGAGATGGTCAGGACCTGCCTGGACACCTACCTGTGCAACATGGTCTAGGGGGCTGCTTTGGCAGGAGGGTTGGACTAGATGATCCCTAGAAGTCCCTTCCAACCCCTACAGTTCTGTGATTCTGTTATTCTGTGATTCTGTGATATGCTTGCTGCTTCTTGGGCTGACTTGTATCCAGGCACTCTTTTGTTTCCAGCGCCAGAGCCTTTTATCTGTTGCTCAGAGGATCTGTGGAGATAGGGAGAAGATGAATCCTTCTGCTCCAAGCAGAGATGAGGGGCCATGCCCCTTTATGATGGGTGCTATCATGTCCTTTAACCTCACTGCATACAATTTCAGACCATGCTGTGACACTTGTCTGTCTTTGCAGAGAATGTAAGCTGAGAGGATTCTCGCAGAGACAGGGTGGTCTACAGAAATGCAGAAAGGAGAGCACTAACATTTTATGGCCCCCATACAAGAGACATAGGGTGTGCTGGGCTTGTGAGCAGGGAGAACGCTGAAAAGAGAAAATATGAAAGTGTCCTTACACACACATGTACACACACATGTAGACTTTGAAAAGAATATTACATTTATGAAGCAGTAGGAAAAATACAAGCGATGGAAAAGGAAATAGTGAATAATTGTCCTGGTTGTGGCAGTGTGGATTGATTGTTTTTGCATTTTCTCTCCTTCCCACAAGATGGCATCAATTAGTTTTTGCTGGCCAGAGGTTCAGTTGCAATTGCGGTCTACTCATCTGTGGGACGTACTGGAAGAGGGAATGTGTATGCGTTTACACAAACAATTTCTAACTTCGATAATTTCAAATCAAGAAAGTGAATATTTAAAAAAAGCTAGTGTAATAACATCATATCCAATCTGTACGTACAAGTATACTTACGTTAGAGTTATGAAGTTTATACCCTTTCAGATATCAGCACTGCAGTAAAGGACATGTTACTGGATAGAGTTAAGCATTCCAATTTAACTCAGGAGCAGGAGAAACTGTGAGAACTACTATCCTCCTCCACAGTAAATTCACTAAAGTTTTCAAAAAGTGTCTTTATCTAGGGAGTTAAAATTCAGTCCTCATTTCCTTAATCTGCAAAGATTCTTGGGTACTAAATTTTTTATTCACAGAATTTATTTCTCTTTCTTTTCTTCATGGATAAGCTGTAGTTTTTCTTTAAAAGTTTAAATTATTTCCAATGCGTGTTACTTGGGCAAGAGATACATTATTTTCTTAATGCCTATAACTGTTCATTGGTTTCTTACAGACTAGAAACCATGGATATAGAGGGCAGCTTTCAAACATCTGTCATTGAGGTCATTTCTTTGAGAGTATGTTAGGACAGGAGAAATCTTGAAATTTGTATAAAGAAAGACAGCAAGAAAATTGATTTAAGTCAGGGGGGAGGAAGGAAATGCCAACAAAGAAAGGAGAAGTGAAAGAACTCTTTCAGCACTAGCAGTTATTTCAGTTTATTTAGGTAACTGTTGATATTTCAAAGTTTCACCAAACCTCAAGGCAAGATATTGTCCCATATAACACAAATTGCATTGTCTAAGGAGTTACAAAACATTACCAGAGACTGACCATCCATGAGAGGTTTCATCTACTCAGCCTTCCAAGATGTAGGAGGGAGGCAGAAGCTCTCGCCTGTAACACAGAAATCACCTGTAGAATGATTGTTCCCACTAAAAAAGAAAGGCAAGCACTATACAAGAACTATAAACTCAACAGTGTATTTTTCAGGAGGGTAGGAATTGTTGTTGCTTAAAATCAAGCATCTGAATGTAGATGTCTGGACATTTTACACAGTATTAAATGTCTTCAGAACAAACCGCCACATCCCCACTTGCTTTACAACTCCAGTTGCTTTACAACTGCTAGATCTATTACAATGAAATAACATGTGGGTGGTCTTCCTCTCTTTGTTTAGTAGTGTGGGACAGCATTTCTGATATCGTTATCTTATCAGCTGCATTAATGCAAACTGAGATTATCTCATCTGTAGACATCATCTAAGTAGCAGTAAAGAAGTGAAAGGAGGCTTAGATTGTTTTAAAAGACAGTATCTAGGATCTCTTCAGTGACCAGGAACTCCCTCACAAACATTTTACATGGTTCCACTCTTACAAAGGTTTGTGTTTTTTAAAAGGTTAGGTTTATTATTTATTTATTTATTTATTATTGGAAAAGGAGTGTTTTGTTTAATCTCAAATAAAACATTTGGAGATCATTTCCCTGAACTGGCTATCATAAGTTGTCTCGATTCTGAGATGGCTGCAATTCTAAAATCCAACAGCCCCCTTTGTATTGGATACTACAGATTAAGCACAAGAGAGGCTTCAAATAATAGGGCTCTCTGCTGCACAGTTGCTCAGAAGAAGCCCTCAAAATTGGTATCCAGGATAAGAGGATGAAATGGCTCATGCTGCAAAAGAGAGAATATTTGTGTCTGATTCTCTGGATATCTACTAAGGAACAAAGGGCTCAGCATGAGAAGTAGAAGGAAAAAATAAAAGCAGGAGATTGACAGAAGATTTAGGAGCTTTCTGATGCCTATCACTAACATAACTGTCACTTCCAGTTGAACTAATGCATACCTCTCCTATACTTAGACAACCTTATAAATAAAATGACAACACAAAATTACATTACTACTAGTATACTTACCATTACCGCTCTGCATGTGTAAGGAAATGTATTTCTTAAAATTGTGCTTATCACTGGGAAGATACAACTCAGGCATTTCATCACAGGAATTTACATTTCTCCCAGCAAGTAACAAGAGATTCTAAGTGAGAAAGAGTAAGAGAAGAAAATGATTGCCTGAAATTTACACTTAATTTTTTAATGGAGAAATATCAAATAGTCTATTCTGAAATTAATCAGTGTTAAAGACTCTATCAGTGTTTTTTTGTTTTGTTTTGTGTTGCTTTTTGTTTGTTTTTGTGGGTTTTTTTTTCTGTTGGAAAAAACCCTCCATTTTGGAAGATAACATCTTGCATAACTAGCATTATGTTAAAAACAGTTACTAAAAATTGTATTACAAATGAAGACCATTTTTAAATGTCGAATGCTGTTCAAACCATTGATACAGTTACTTGGATTATACAATCTTATGTATCACTGAATACATAATTAACGTTGTGTTACCTGGTTTGTTTCACATGATAAGAGCATAAACCTCTGCTAGCTAAAGTCTCAGTGGAATTAGAAAAGCTAATCATAGTTCTTTTAATCAAATAGTGGGAAGAAGGCACTGCTTTTGTCTCACTGAGTTGACCTAGGTCAATAGATTACTATTCTTCTGGCCAAATACTCTATATTCTCAAAAGTAATACAGAAATGAAAAGCAGCTGAAAACACACAATCATTCTGTCTGAACTGAGAATGTGATTCCTGTATCCTTGCTTTGTTTCTTCTGCTTGTTAAGGTCAGTACAACTCTTCTCACTGATTCTGGTAAAGCCAGGACTGCTCCCACTGTGATAGTCAGTTACATGCCAAGAAAGGACAAGACAGAAGTTCTGATACGTGCAGCCTGCTGCTCTGAATAACAGGGCCATTCATGTGGTTCAGAAAATATGACAAACACAACATTTACCACTAAAGTCAGTGCAATATTTTTTAAATAAGAGATAATATCATTGAAATATGCTTCTGTCCCAGGATAATGATCTCCTGTTCTTGGGTGGAAGCCAAAAAACAAAGATTGCTACTGTGTAAAGCACTGAGAGGCAAAAGCTTTCAGAAGAGAAGACATTTATCCTTGGGATATCATTCTATTTCAACTGTTTCTGTTAGAGCAGGTGGTTAAAAAAATGAAATAGATCAGTGAATGTGGATACATCATAGTGACAATTGTTTACTGCCAACCAGACTATGCCCACAGGAAGGAAATTCCTCCATATTATTTGCTGCAGAGAGAGGCTTTTCTTCTTCAAATAGATGTAATACATTCTGACCCAGGACCTCAAGAAGTGCTGAAGGCTGCTTTAATTTGACAAAAGCTTTAGCTGCTTTCCTAGGGTTATTTGAAGCTGTGCTCTACAGCCTTCCAGCATAGCTGCACATAGCATCCCCCCAAAATATGGTTCTACTATTTTTTTTCCGCTTTAACTATTTAAAATGCCACCACAACTATCTGCTTTATTATTTATGTAGGTCTGATGCTCACAAGGCCCTACTATAAACAGGGACCCCGCTGTGCTGCAAATAGATCTCCAGGGAGATTCCAGAGCTTGTGCAACTTCATTGTTTATTAAGTGTTTGTATGTTTCCACATGATACACTGCTGCCTGTATTGCTGTGCCTCTATTGGAACAAAGGTTTCAATTTTATCCATAGGAATTCAAGATGCTAGGTATTAAAATATGAATGGTATTACTAAATGTTCCTCCTCGAATTATAAATGTTGACAACTGACATGAAAGCAAATAATAAAGGAGAAGACAAATAACCTCATCATAGGCATACAGACAAATGAAACAAAGAGGCCTGAAGCTATTTGGTCAGCTGATGTGTTTCCACAGATAAAATGTTTGATTCAAAGCATATGCATAAGAAGTGGTTATCTAGCTCCTTTAGGCCTTCTTTATCTCTGAGGCTTCATATTTTCTGTAAATGTTAATGATGATACCCTGGCATTAGGCAGTCACTTAAAAGGAGTGGTCCTGAATGCTTGAACATGGCTGTAAGGAAAACACAGGCTGTGTTACTGTGAAAATTTTCCTGTATGGAAGATCTGCAGGACCATGGGCCAGTCTCTACACTAGGATGACAGAGCCACATTTTCCCTTAGATGTTTCCAGTTAAACTGAACAGATCTCCAAGAAACATAACCATGTGGAACAAGCTCTGTTTGAAAGAAGTACTTACAATCAGGTTTTAAATTCAGAAGAAATTTTGCAGTCTTCAGCAGCCCCAGGGTCACATCTTTAACATAGCAGACTTCCCAATCACAGTATTAAGGGTAGGAGGTTATTGTCAGAAAATGAAGATTTTCTTTTTGTACCCCGTTTCACTGAACAATCTGTTTTGAAACAACAGAAATTCCTGCATAGCATTATTAAAGTGAAATCCTGCATTTTTAAATTTTCACTTTAAATAAACTCTGATGTTTTTTAGGGTGTGTCAACTTGGAAACAGCGTGTTTTTAATGGCACTCACAATACATTTTTTATAGCATTCTTCTGGCAGTCTTAGAAAAGAAGAATAGATTCAATATTTGGAAAGAAAATTTCTTTAAAATTACAAGAACATTTTTTCCTTCTTATTTATGATTGCCTTGAATGATACAAACAAGATGTGTAGAAATCCCACTGGTCTTGATTTTCCAGATGCGATATGACCTTTTCTATCACACTGACAGCATACTAGCTTTTTAAAATGGAAACAGTAGAGTGACTGAAAATGTTCTTGTAAATGTAAATAAGACTTACTGAGTTCAAAGAGATCTGGGGAAAATTTACCCTGGAATTAAGAAAGTTAAATGCATTTCCCTGAACTACATGCTAATTACAGAGGGAAGTTCAAATGAGACCCTGATTCAATGGTCAGTGCGCAGGAACCTAAGCATCAAGACAGGCAGGTAATACTCATAAGTTACTATAAAAGAGGCAAGAAGTACCCAGTCTCCTATCCTATAGTCTCCTGTCCTATGTTGATTGATTTTTACTGCTGCAGATGTTGGGTTTTTTATGGAGTTTTTTTCATTACACAGAAGTGCTCAAAATCATGTTCTGAACCATATCTGAAAACCCTGGACTACTATCTGGAGAGCATTCAACTCATTGAGGCATTAAAAGCATTTCTGACTGCAGTGTTCACAAAATTGTAACCTTACCAGACAATCTAACAGGGGGAATGCATACTAGATTGGAGATGACACTTCTTTTTTCTTTTCATGGAAAGCCAGAACACAGAGCAAATGGTGAGTGTTATCAGTTCTCTGAGTGCCCAAAAAGTAGTTCAGGATTAAGGAGAAACTATTATCTACTTCACCACCAGATTAAATACTGAAAGCAGGTATCCAAGAAAGATCACTACTGACAAAATTTTGAAGAATTTCTGAAGGAAATGTTCAAGAAGCTGGCAAACAGACTGCTTCTTTTGTTATAAGTAAATTATCCATCTTCTGAATTTGAACATTCCTGTTCACTTAAGCTGATAAACTTCAAAAACAGAAGGAAACAGTGTTAGATAGTAATTAAATCTAAAATGTTATCAGTGACTCTGGAATAAACTAATTCTGCAAACCTTGGTAATCTTGACCTAAAGCAAAACTGTTAAGATGTATTAGAATGCTTTTTTTATTATTATTTCTGGATAAGAGAATTAAAATAGAACATAAACCTGTCTAAATCATTTGCATACAGACAAAATCACCTCAATGAATTACATTTTCATAGATCTTAACCTTCCTAATAAGTGAAAATTAGAATATTAGCATCAGATGTTTCATTTCTTCTACCTGCTTTATCTGCAGTCTTACATATGTGTTTATGGAGAACGTAGCTTACCTAGAGTAACACAAAAGACATTTACTATGGTTTATTTAAGGAAATTTTGCAAATCATTTCAAAATATGAACCTACGTTTCATATATACGTAGTGTTGTCAATCTGTGTTTCTGAAAATGACTTGGATTCTGTTCACCAGTTAATTAAAAGAAATTACATCAAGTGTCCTTTATAAGGCAGAAGATTTGCATTCTCGGACCGGCAGCAGACTTTATTATAAATATGTTTTTGACCATCTTGGAGGTGAAGCCAAGCTATGCTGTAAGTTACGAAAATAATAACTATTTTATTCAAATCAAAACTGAAATGAAAGATTTGTATCAGTATCATCTCCTGTCTTAAAGAGGCACTTCTTTTACTTGCAGCAGGGGGAGAGAATTTAAGGATAAAGAAAATCTCAGAATAATCAGCTGAAAGGCCCCAGACCAAGCAGAAGTTTTAAAAATTCTGTATGAGTAAAAGATACTGGATTATACAATATTTTGAGATAGCTAGTCGAAGTCTCCTGCAAGACTTGGCCAATGCTGGTGGAGGGATTCTCTCTTCAATGAAAGGAAATATCCAACAGACTGTGTTTATCAGCTTGCTGCAACCAGCTGTCTGCCGTGAGCTTGAAAATAAAGTTCTGTTCTAAGGAAAGCATTCACTGACATGATACTTAAGCGTGTATTTGTGTAACAGTACACTGTTATGACTCCAGAACATCACTGTGAACTTCGGGTTACTTACTGCTTACTGAACTGAAAAGTAAAACCCTCTCAGTAATTCAGGAGTGAAAAGATCCATTTCCCTTCTAGTTTGAATCAAGCAGTCTACAAAATGAAGTCATTTATAAGACTGTTATTGTTCCATCAGTGACAGATGAGAATAGTTATCAAAGCCCTACTCCTCTGAAGCTCGTTACACGAGATTTAATATAATGAGTGACAACATACTCATTAAGAAATAGAGGTGTTTGGAAGATTTAATCCAAATGAGGAGAGTTTGCAGCCATTAACATTTTCGTAGAAAATGTTGCAAAGCAAATCCCTACAGGAACCTTGGATACAGATTTGCTGTCTCTGCTGGGTTATTAATGAATGTGTGCCGCTGGTGCAAATGAGTCATGCAGAGCTGCAGCAGATTTCTGTTTTCTTAAATGTCTCATTACGGTATGTGTCAATATGGCAAGGTTACAACTGCTAGACACACACAGACACCAACAGACATTAACATCTGAATTTCAGCAGTAATTTTTAAAGCCCTAAATATCAGTCATTGTTTTCCATGTAGAAATGAAACAAAATCTGAACAACATGTTTTATGTTTCATTATGTAGGACTCAATACTTATTAGGCAATTGTTCAAATTAAATTGGGATTATTCTTAAGGTTTTCAGCATAAAAAATAAGGCTCTGATTGCCTAGGAAAGCCATCAGTGTACTTGTATCAGAATGCTGTTTTTTAAAAGATGACTACGTTTTCAAAAAGAATCAGGTTCTGTTCATGTGGTTTATAAAACCATTAAATAATCTTTTCATCATAAAATAAGCAGTTCTTTTAAAGAACTGTTTCAGCAGTAGTCACATGAGAAGTGTAGGTACAGTAGAAATCAAAGGGGATGAAACATGTAAGATCTATCTTTACCAGGAGGGTGAAAACAGAAATTTTTGTAAATGTCAATACTGTTATGCAAAATGCAGCCACTGACAGTATCCCATAGTGAGGAACCCTAGACAATGCCAATTATTTTAGACAAAGCTTTTCATTTTAATCATAAGAGGACAGATCAGACGTGAGTGACTGCACTTTCCAGATATGATGAAAAAAAATGTTTTGTCATGCATGGTAAAACCATCTTCCCTCTCGTAGCACATGCGCTCGATATTTCTTCTTAATCCTCTTTAGAACCGTGAGAATCCCAAGGGATCTCACACATGAAGCACTCTGCTTTTTTCGCTTAAAGTTACAGACTGCTGTGTTTTAAAATGCTTTCATGGATGGTAATAGGATGAAACAAGACGTAAATTAGCAGTTTTCAATGGGATCATGAGAAAGTCACAGAGGAACGGGAAATTTAAGGAAATCATGAATGCCAACATATCACTTTCAGAATCTAATGTGCATATTAGAAAACACTGAAAATGTAACATCAACGCAAACAATTCCAAGTAAAAAAAAATGGTTGAAATGTATCAGTACTATTATTAGAAAAATATTGTTCCACAAGAAATAGAGGAAAAATTTCCATACATACATTATTTATTAAGTTCTATCTATTGAATTCTGTAAGTGAAATTAATAATTAGCTGAGAATCAATGCATTTTTAATTCTCTCTCAAGTACAGCTATTTTTTACTGCAATAAATCTGGAGAAATGCAAGATTTTTACAGAGAATAAAATGTTTCAAAATGCTATGACTTTAAATTAATTTATGTTGAACACAGTGGGTACCAGAGTCAATTCTCGTTGTCATGACAACAGACACTAAAAATTTAAACATCCACTGACAGGGTGAATTCCCTGCAAAGAAGCTATTCTGCATTAGAATGATATACTCATGAAACATGATATAAAGTGAAACATTAAACTGATCTACATGCAAGCTATTTATTTTAAGCACGCAGTTTAATTATTGCTTATAAAGAATATGACTACTCAGACACTAAGTTTATTATGCCAGATCTGAGCAGTGGCCTAAAAAACAGTAAGTAAAAAAGACCAGGAAACCAATTAACAATGTTTCTTGAAGGCATGTAAATGGTTTTTAATAGTGGTATTGCTTTCTCTGTCTGTCATATACACTTGATTAAACATATATCATTCAACATTCAAAATGAAGCCTACACATGCATCAGACTGTAATTTCCTTATTCCTTATGCGCAGAGTATCCGTGAGGTTGATAACGTATAATAATTTATCAGACAATTCTTTAGCAAGTTACAAAATTATTTGATTTGAGAATGATGCTATCCATCTGTACCCAGCAGAGCTTTTGTATTAGCAAAGCTCATGCATTTTTCTAAATGCAGAATAGTTTATTGTAATTCAGCAGGAAATTTAAAGACATGGATATAAACTAAATGAAGGGGAGAACATTTTCATATCTACCAGTCAAACTTTCCAATTAAAGCACACAGGAAAGGTAGGCACAAAATGAAGCGACTAACTAAAATTTGTACTCTGAAAAAACACCATCTGTGTATGGAACAGAAGAGGCTGCTGGTGGGCAGGATCTCTCTCACAAAGTGACACCTTGCTTGAAGTGGCTGTCCTTTAAAAGAACCACTTTAGCACAGGTCACTCTGACAGAGTTGTGTCTGATTTTGTATAACACCAAATCATAGAGAGATCTAAGCTAAGCAGACTTAATTAACTGCTCCTCCTCCATGGTGTATGTAGTTCAGACATTAATGCTGTCAGAATATTTGTCTACTTTTTTAGTTCCTCCTAGCATTCTTGAAAATCATCCCCCTTGGTTCTCAACCCTCCTTGTTTCCCCATCTGCGGGACTGGACAGGAAGTTAAGACCCTTCGTAAATCCATCCTGGAAAATTCCAAACACTTAGAAAAATAATGACATTAACATCAATCAGTAAAGCCACTCATTAATGACTCCCTGCATGCTGTCTTAGGGCATGCCAAAACAGTGTGGGAGTAACACTGGAAACCACTGTCAGCCCCTCGTGCATCTCGTTGCAGCCTCTTTTCTCCCATCTACTGCTTCCCAGCTCTGGTGCCTGTGCTGGCTCTGATGCACTATAGAATGCTCATAGCTCAGGCTGGGTATGGAATTGCCCAAGCAGAGCTGGGAGTAGCATATATTTCCCCAGGACCCTCATTCAGCACTGGGTCCTGCCCTTGGACCTGGCTTGAGCTGGGTTGTTTGTGTTTCCAGGCCCTATGCCCTGTGCCCAGACCCTTTGCACCCTTTGCATGCTTCCAGATTTGGTTATCCACCAGCATCTCTGCTAAACAGAGGTGTCTTCCTAATGCTTAGGAGGGACTCTGAGTGCAGTGCCCAAAGAAAGCATATTTAACAGCACATCATTGAAACAACATACCCAGAATAACTCACTTTCCTCATTGTAGCACACCTCTGGGTCAAAGAGTTTCTTTCATAGCTGAGAATGAAATTAGGAAGCAGAAGGAACTTTTGTTTGCATTCCCTACACAGGATGAGCATGGTCTTTGAGGAAAGGATATCTTTGTTTCTTTGGCACGCTACCAGAAGTACAATATGATTTTTTTGCTAATTGATCCCTAGTTATGCTGTAAGGATGAGCAGGTATCTAACTACCTATTTGCAAGAATTTCAGCAAGCAGAACTTGAAATAAACTGCCAGTACATAGAAAAAATCTGTGTTTGTGGTGACTGACCTCTTGGGAATGTTGGAAGGCTGTGAAAATTAAAATATTTTAGAAGCAAACAAAGCCAGTTCTGGGCAGAAGCAAAGCCAGGCAGTAGATTAACTGAAGCAGGAAAACATCTGGTGTCCTTCAGTGCTGCTGCTGAAGGTGAGGTCAAGATTGGTACAAGACTGCTGAGAATATGAGAAGAGAAGCAGAGCATCCCTTTTAACAAGCAGCTGTTCTGATTGCACTCTAGAAATTACTTTAGGAACAGCGTTATTTGGCTCTTATGTTCCACATATTTTATACTCTGTTACTTGCAAGGTAAGAGCGGACAAGCTTGGTCCCTTTATCTTCCTCCAGGACAGAAATGCTATCTGCTTGCACCATTTAGAAGTCTTCAGTTGGCTCCCCTGCAACAATAAGGACCCATCTTTACTACCTCAAACTAGTAGTGAGAAGGACAACCTTAGAGAAGGCTCCAGGGAGACTTTATAGTGGCTTTCCAGTACTTAAAGGGAGCTTACAGGATAGATGGGGAGAGACTTGTTTTCTGAGAGTATATTGATAGGTTAAGTTTAAAGCTAGAAAATGTAAGTAGGTTCAGATTAGATATATGGAAGAAATTTTTCACTATTAGAGTGGTGAAGCACTAGAATAGGCTGCCCAGAGAAGTTGTGGATACTCCGTCCCTGGAGATGCCCAAGGCAAGGCTGGATGGGGTGTTGAGAAACCTGGTCTAGAGGAAGGTGTCTGTGCCCATGTCTGGAGCATTGGAAGTAGATCATCTTTCAAATCCCTTCCAACTCAAACCATTCCATGATTCCATGAGTTGAAAACATAGGTTCTACCAATTTAGTTCCATCAAAGGACTCTCTTCCAGTAAAATGAAAGATACAGGAAAGTACAGTGCATTATACATCACACACATCAGGCCATCCCATGAATAGACAGCTGCCTGGGGGGGCCCACGTGATCAGAAGTGCTGGGGGGCTGCCCATGTGGATGATAGAGCAGAGTCCCAAAGATAGAGCCTGTCCCATCACCCCAGACAGCAGCAGGGTGCTGCTCCTTGTGGCCATCGGGACATTGCCAGGCCTGGGGCACTATGCACCTCACTGGGCTGGAGGTGAGGTCAGGCCATGAGCCCCACAGGTAGGCCCAGCTGAGCAGGGTCTGAGTCTGGGTAGGTGTGGGACAGGGCATGGACAGTAATGAGTGTCGCACCCTGACAGTCTTGCCAATGTCTTTTTCATTTATATTTCAAAGTTTTTTTTCTGAAGAAACATTGTGTCATGTCATTCAAATATTCAAGTCTATATGGGTGAGAACTTACAAATATGAAGCCTTATCTCCATGAGTCACGATTGAAATTTCATTCAGGTTTTACTCTGCCAAAAATATATACAAGCAGTGTTTTTCTTTTTCTTTAACTACACTGCAGGCAGTGCTATATAAATCTCATAGTAGCATAATGAATTTAATTGTCCCTAGCAAGATCACACATTCTCATGCCTTAAACAAAGATGTTTGGACAGCCAAGAAGTTAACTTTGGCACTGTTCCTTAACTTTCAGATCATGAATAAGAATGCCATTCTCCATGACAGTCACTTAGAGAAAGAAATATCTTATAATAACATTAGGTGGCACACAAACAGCAACAAGGATGATTTTTAATTGAGATAAAGAGATGGGTTGTGTAACACAGTAATAAATGTTGGATCTCAGAAACTAAACATCCATAAGTCACTCTTGATGTACATTTTCAAGGCTGCTGTAGCAACATGAAGCCCAATAAATCCCCTCTTATTGTGGGTACAATGGCCTTTAAGAATTCAAGAGAGTGGGGTTCTTCTGGATAAATTAATCACCATATCTTTTAGCTATTGCCTAGTCCAAACTGAGTATAGTTCTCCAGAACTGCTGATTAAAACTGCGAAGTATACACTGATACACCATTTATTGTTTTTTGTTTGATGGTTTTTGTAGTTCAAAAAAAACCCAAATGCATGAAGCCAAGTTACTGTAAAATTAGCCCAGATATTTTAATATAGAATTCATTTTTTCTTCTGATTTTCTGGAAGGGTTAGGTACTTTCTTCTCTGCAACAAAGGAATGAATCCTTCGGATGACTAAGAGGCGAAACATGAGCATGAGTGATTCACTTTCGCTCAAGAATGAGCACGTTCAAAACCAAATAAAAGAAAGCATTTTCTCAGTACATCTGTTTGGAGATCTACTTTATAGCAACAATAGCATATTATCCAGGAAAGGCTTGCATCAAAGAACCAGTAATAATAGCTTTGCCTATTTTTTTATCTTTCCTCTGACTGAAGGTAATGTGAGTAATTCAAGGTTTGCTTATTCTCTACAGAAATGCAGCCACTTCAGGGATATAACATGCTATTGTCATATCCCTTGGTATAACCATAAATTTTCAAAAATGAAGGTGCTTTCAATCAAAAACAAAGAAAGTAGTGAAAAGTAGTACAATGGAAATAGAAGCCATAACAATTTTTATTACCAGTTTGATGCTCTTGAACAGATAGCTGTCTTTACTGAACATTTAGTAAGATATTTCCTGAAAATCTAATGTAATCTACATTGATTATTATTTTGTAGAAAATACCTGATTTTTTAATCAAATCAAAGATTAGTATTTTTCCCTATTTTAGACTTTTTATAATGAGATATCTGCAGCAGCAGACCTTCGGAAATTATTTTATTAAGATATAGGAGATGATCAAATGTTATGATCGTTATAAAAATACCTCCCCAAATCAGGGACTTCCTTATAATTTTGTATGCAACAGTACACTTTGAACCATGAGTCAGTGCAAGTGCTTCAGATAATAATATTTCTTAATCAGCCAGAAAACTTGCAATTAATCCAAGAAATATACTCCCTCTGCTGCTTTTCCTAAGGTCTGTGCACTGCATCTGATACTCTTTCAATCTCTGCAGCTTGCACATTTTTTTCTAGAACACAGTTAAAAATGACTTAGTGGTATGAACTGTTTTTATAGGATAATCCAAGAATTTCTGGGCAATATTTGTTGGAAGTCAGGTCAAAATGCTGCAGAGACAGATGGTATGACAATGTTCAATTGTATTTTTGGATCATTGAGAAGGAACATGCATTTATATTTGGTGAAATGAATATTTATTAAGGAGAACCATGCAAAATTTAATACTCAGTTCCTTTTTCTAAATGTTTTCAAATAATGTGGAAGCTAAGTATGCTCTTACCATTTTGTAAACTTGGCTCAATGGGAAACATCTGGGGTCACTTCAATTATCTTTTTTAAATGTTGTGATTGGGTGCTAAGCCTGAAAGAAATGGCATGAACAGGTCAATAGACTGTTAAATGAAATGAGTAAGTAGTGCTTGCCAAGCTCATAAAATTTTTGCCTTATCCAAGATGCAATTGGCTGTATATGCTCATCCACTGTGTTCTTCTACTCAGACAAGCATGCATGTGCAACACGGAGAATGGAAAAACAATGCAAAAGTGAGCTATATATGTATATATATCACTTTGTCACAGAAAGGCAATATGTCATCTGCAGATCTTGAATTATTGCACTGAAGTGCATTAGCAGTATTTACCTCACTGGCATAACAGTTTGGAATTTGTAATTAGTTTATGTGAAAGCAGTATGTTCCAAAGGAGACTATTTGGACTGCCACATGTAAGATGAAGGTTCTCACTCTTGCCAGAAGTTTTTTTGTCAGAGGGTAACTCAAGAACTTCTGATGAGTCAAGACTTCTACCACTCGAGCTAATATGATATAGCACCCATAAAAAGGTTAAGGCACTTCTCATGGAATTAGTAGAATCTGTGTATTAAAGACATAGTTTTTCATCCATCATCAATGGATGTGAGCATTAACAGCAGCTCATTCCTTGATCTGTGAAAACTTAATGACATTTGCATGTTTGGTTACTTATGTATTATCACATAAAATATATTAATCGTAAAAGAAAATACCAGTCTTGTTCCATTAGAGATATTGTTTGTTCTAAGCCTAAGAAACAGGCAGACTTGCTCCTACATAAAGAAATAACCTAAATATAAAGAAGTCCCTATTATAAATTATTGATGGAAAAAATACGGGGAATACTGATAGAGAAACTCACTGGATAAATATTCGAAAGTTCACTAAAGGATAAGTCAAATTAATGGAGGAAGGTCTGTCAAAAGCTATTATACAACCATCTAGGGGCAGACCTTTGTTCAGAAATTTCAGCTACTGTATGTTTTAGTGGGCATACTCAGTGCCTGCTCAGTTCTATGCTTTTTTCTTTTGCATCTGATAATCCACTGCTAGAAACAGGAATGGTGGCTAAATAAGTTCATCTGATGAGTCTAGTCAACCTTAGCTTTCAAGGATGCAAAGAAGAATAAAGTTTTGTAACAAATAATTTGTGAGTTCCATTTCTTTAATTAGAACTCAGTATCTTAATTTGTCATCTGATTTGCTTAGTAGTACTCTTCTTCTTTGGGATGTCTATAAGCTACAAAATTCTATACATACAGTGTGAATGTGTGGCATGGACTGAATGAAAGAGCCATGTGACTCACTTACTTGGAAATGAACTGAAACTGGAAGGCTTCAGTGATCACTGTCAGCTCCTTGTGACTGTGTTAAAAACCAGTATCATCTTCTGGTCCTTGTGGTCTTTTTCTTGTCAGAGCAGAAGAATGCACTACCTGAAATTATCCTCAGCATGTCAGGAGTAAAGGAAATGCAAAGTTTTGGAGCTGTCCACATGTTAGCTTGTCAGACAAGGAAAGTAGGGGCTATCATGCAAATTTAGAATGCCATACATTCCTCTGCAGAAAGAGAAAAAAGAAAAAAGGTGAAAGCAATTCTCCCAGCAAAGGAAAATTTAAGAAAATGTAAAGTCTTACATGAGGAGAAGTCTAGAGGCAATTAACTTTAAAACAAACTGCAAGCACTATGGCAGCATTTAGCATGCTATATATGTATTAGCAATAATTCGAGTAGATTTCTACAATCTTCAGATACAGCTGTAAGTGGAGTCAAAATTGTGCTGTTTTTTTTAAAACCTTTTCAGATTTATGTCATACTGAAGATGCTGAGCCTTAAAACAGAAATGCAAAATGCTAAAGGAAATGTAGTGGAAAGGATAGATGCAGACGTGAAAATACCAAGGACTAATTCCTCTTTTTTCCGTATCAGATATCCCAGTGACATTCCACAATGTAGGTCTCCGGGCTAAACGATAATTCACTTTCCATACTGTAATACCAACAATGAGCTGACGAGGTGTTCAGAGTCAGATCAGAATCTGTTTTTAAGCCGAAGCTTAGTGTCTGGGCTCAATGCCAGATCGTGCTAGGGTTCATATTCAGAGACATAAATCTGATGAGCTCTTCTCATGAGGTATCAACTAAAAATGACATCCATTTGAAATAATGGAAATTTGAGAGTATGTGCCAGTTATGCCACATGTGGCCTGTATTCCTATCCTGAAAACACCACAGAGGTTAAAGCTCATGGACAGAACTCAGGCCTCAGCTCAGCAAAATGCATTAATTACATGCTTAAGCTGATTCATGATTGAAAAAGCACAAAGTGAATCACATGTATATACTTAGCCATTAGTTAAAGCGCTTTTCCTTCTCTGGGTCTGATTCTGGAGAATGAGAGGTTCTGGCAAAACCTACTCTTTTCTTTTAGTTTTCTATTCCATCAAAGTATAACCTTGTTCAGCAGAGATTTTAGATTACAAATAACAAATAGTTACCAAAGCCACTTGTGCAAGAAAACTGCAAGTATAACAGGTTTATTTTGAGTATCTAATAACAAATAAAGCTGAAAGAACCATGGAAGTACGAAGTCTGTACTTTAGCTTGCAGTCTAACACTGATGTCATCTCCAAAATGCTCTGACTCATCTCAGACTTTCTCTACAGCACATAGTGGGTATTTATATTTTCTCTGCAGATGCTGCTAACATTTCAGAGTACGGATGACACTCATGCCGCCAGATTTAGAGACTCAGCTGTATGAGGGAAAATAATACTTCACTGCTCCAAACGTAATATTTGTGTATTAATGAGTTGCTAGTTTAAGATCTACAAGTGATCTTTCATCTCCTATTTTCCTCATAAATAAATAAATAAATAAAACCAGGAGTGTTTAGAAACTGTAGTTTAGATTGCCTCTTTATCTATTTTTTACTTTATGAGTTTACTCTTGAAGTTTTGTCCTTGACAGGGATTTAGTTCTGTAGTTTAAAGGCTGATTGTCTTTCTTTTCAAGTACCGTATACATTTTATGTGTGTATCCCACGGAACATATTTATGTCATTGTATCCCAGAGTGGCATAGCTGCATGCCTCACTTTCACTGAAAGTAAAGAAAGAAGAAATACAGAATGCAAAAGTAAGCTTATTTCCAAGAGCAAGTAAAAGGAATGCACTCATCTGTGTGGTGGCTTCCTTAAAGTAACACATAGAAAGCAAACTCTTGTAGAATAATTAAAAAATAAAAATATTTTAAATATAGTAAAAGCACCAATTAGGGGATGTTCATACAGAACAAATTATGCTAAGCATGAGAGAGGAAATGTGAAGAAAAGAATTGAAATGGCAGGGAGCGTACTGATTAGGAAGTGGGCAATTTAATTTCTTCAGGAGCGTGAAACTCCAGCATGAATTAATTTGCTTCATGCAGAGTCCTGCTGTTTTCTCTTCTTTCCTCAATCACTGTTTACTACATAAAGTCACATCTCACCTATCTTCTTTGATTGTTTAATTTTAGCAGGATTATCTTTTCACGGCACTATTAGTACAGCTAAACTTTACTTGCATATAGTAAATAAACACAGCACCTCAGTCCACAGGACAAATGAACCTAATTCAAGTCTGAAACACTGATGCAGCATTTTACTTTCAGCAGATCATTTCACTGAATTTTAATAAAGCACCAAGCCACAGTCCTACATTATCTTTGCAATAGCTCCCACCTTATTCAATGGATGTTCTGGATTTCAGAAGAATTAATTAACTCCTAAAGAAAAGAAATGCAGGTGAGAACACCTCAGAAAGTGAAATTAACCTCCATTAAGCCAGTAATGATAAATTTAGGAAGCAACTGAAGAAATCTAGAAAGATCAGATCATGCTTATAAAACAGAACCCAGAAAGAACTTAGAAGGCAAGTAGATGTTCAGCCAGGAAAATAGGGCTCTGGGAAGGCAGATATTCTAAGACAGCAGGGCTTCCCACAGTTAATGGTTACATGGGAGGGCAAACACTATCCCTCTGACTATGTCCCTCTCTTCCTCTTTTATCCCAGTTTTTATTGCTGAGCATAACACCATATGTCATGGAACATTCCTTTGGCTTGTCCTGGTTCTGATCTCTTCCATCTTCTTGCATACTCCTACCTCCCCACTGTCAAAACAGTTTAAAAAAGAGAAACATCCTTGGCTCTGTGCAAGTACTGCTCAGCAAAAACTATAACATTGGTGTATTATCAACTATTCTCATCCTAAATCAAAAACTCCGTGCCATACAAGCTATTAGGAAGATAATTAACTTTATCTCGAGCAAAACCAATACAGGAAGGGCAACCAGAAACTTAGTACAAAAAATGTCTAAAAACACTGACTCTCATTCCTAGCTTCAAAAGCCCTTGAATTCAGTTCTCATGAACAGTAGGAAATTTTGGAGCTAAATTAATCAGGATGTTTGAGAATTGGCTGTAAATTCAACAGCATCTTCAAGTATGTCTGAGCTAGAACATAACAAGGTGGCTTTGCCATATCCTACATTTTGCTACCCACCAGCTGTCAGCTCTCAGGTGATAAATGATCCCTCAGGAACAACCCAGTTTATGCGTTCACAGTAATTTCCAAGCTCCTACAAAGGATGGATTTTTCCTGATGGATGTCAGTGGTCAGAGAATCACTGAAGCAGGTTCCTGTCAGCTTTACAATTCCTACTGGACACAACAAAAAATTGGGTCTGAAGCCCTTTGTATCTGACTTGTAAACTAATGGTAGTAGTTGCTATCAGAATAATCTCTGTACTTACATAAAGTACAACACCTACAGGAAAAGAAGTTGAACACAACCATTGTGGCACCTTCTTGTGAGGTATCTTATAATAATTTTAGTTATTCTCCAAAGAACAATTCCTGAGGAGAGCAGAGATAAGAGCTAAAAATCATACTCCTGGAGGGATGTAGTAAAAGAACTCTCCCAGTCTAAAGAAAAGAAATAAACGTGCACTCTACATGAGAGTACCTCTAGCTTTTTATAACATTTGTTGACATCCGTAAATAAATCTGGTGATAGAATACATAGCATCATCTAGGTTGAAAAAACATTAAAAGACCATCAAATCCAACTAGCCTGACCTACCAAGTCCCATCACTAAACCACATCCCTTAGTTCCACCTCCACAAATCTCTCAAATGCCCTCCAGGGCAGGAGACTCCACCATTTACCTGGGCAGCATGTTCCGATGATTGGTCACTCTGTGAAGAAATTCTCCCTAATATCCAATCTAAACCTCCTCTGGTGCAACTTTTAATGTCAGCAAAGACAGTATGACTGTGAATATACTTAAAGGATCTAATTCTGTTATTTCCTACATTTTCAAGTGATTCAAGTGAAAACTCATTAAATGAATGACCTTTTCATATACCGATTTTGTTTTACTAAGAATTATTTCATTTTATGGACATTAAAATTTTAAATATTCATACAGTTGAGAAAAAAATATCAAATCATAGAATTATGGAGTCATAGAATTGCTCGTGTTGGAAAAGACCTTCAAGACCATAGAGTCCAAACACAATCTAACCATACTACTCTAAGAACTCTCCACTAAATCATGTCCCTGATGGAGTTTAAACACGTTCAGGTATAGTGACTTAACCACCTCCCTGGGAGCTTGTTCCAGTGCTCAACGACCCTTTCTGTAAAGACGTTTTTCCTGATATCCAACCTTAACCTCCCCTGGTGCAACTTGAGGCCATTTCCCCTTGTCCTGTCACCAGTGAGAGGAGACCAAGCCCACTCTCACTGCAATCACCTTCCAGGTTTTTGAAGAGAGCAATAAGGTCCCCCCTCAGCCTCCTCTTCCCCAGACTAAACAGCCCCAGTTCCTTCAGTTGCTCCTCAAAATTATCTGCTACCCCCACTTTTGATTCTCAGCAAGGAAGTATATTCTGAGCTTCAGAACGCTTTCCCAACAAGAAGCTGTAGCAACCATGATGGATGTTACTGCTTAAAGCATAAAATGAGGTTTATGTATCAAACGCCTACTCTGAAGCTATGACATTAGACCAGGAGTATTTTTATTCTTTGACCACCTTACTTGGTGCAATCTCAGCATAGAAAGGGAAGGAAATAATTTATAGTGTAATATTTTGAGCCCATTGAAAGATGCGGAGCATGCACTCAAAAAGAAATGACAAATGACTGTAAATTAGCAAATGATTTCTGTCTGTTTGAAGCGAAGTCCTTATAGAAGCAACATATTATGTTCCTAATGGATTACACTGAGCAGGTGGGCATCTCCTCACCATCTGCTGGATTTCTCAGTCAAGAGCCCTTGAAGTAGTCACTATTGCAACAGTAGGCTAATGAATAATTATGGACATTAATCAAGAACCACATGAGAAGAAAATGAGTTATTTTTTCACAGCTTTTTTTTTTTTTTTGATGTGCAGTTGTCCAAACTGTGCCAGCAGTCAGCTTGGTGGCTTTGAAGTATCAGATATTACCTCCCAAGATCTTTGGCATTTTCCTGTAGAGATTCTTGTTGAGTAACTTATTTTCTGTTTGCTTTGCAAAATGCGTGTTTAGCAGTTACTTCTTCATTTCAGCGGGTACTTAATGTTGAACATGATAAGAAAAAAGAAGATAGAATTATTTGGAGGTACTTCCCCTTTTTGTACTAGAATTGGATAAGAAAGGGCAGGAAGGACAAGTTTCATCCTAAAGGGTGCAACTGGCAGAAACTGTAACGGATCATCTATGTAGCAACCAGACTTTCACATCTGCATGTCAGAGGTAAAACAGAAACATCACGCACATGTTATGTGGTTTTCTAAGAGTAGATCTGGCCTGTCCTTCATGAAGACGTGCTTCTGTTTCTCCTGCTGACCACTGATGGGTGACTGGCTCATCACTGCCTCACTCTTCATTGTTTCTGCAAATACTGCGGGCAGTGGGAGATAGCTGTGTTCCCAGATCCCTCTTCCTGCCTAATTTACTCCTGTAGTGCATCTGATTTCCAGAGGGCTCCATGAAATGCACTGAATATGTATCAGGATCATTATTATCATATGCCAGATGGGTAGTTTACAGCTGCCTGCCATAGCTGGCATGGTAATACACTCCTGACATGAATTGCCTTTAATGAAAAATAGAGAATTCAGCACAGAAACGTACTGAATTTTAAGTAATACCCGGGAGAAAACATCTTAATTCTGACCAATACATTATACGCTAGAGCATATGGACAGTTAGCATGGGAGCCTTGGAGAAAAAGAATTAGAAGAACTTGTCCTAGGATGAGCGGCTTTGTCGCCTTCATTTCCATTGTCTGTGAAATGAGGATAAATAATACTTATCTTACAAACCACTGAGGTATGTAAAAGTACTTCCACTGAAAATCCTTTCTAAAATATCATACTTTACTAGCTTTTGTCTATTAGTATGAAATTGGCTCTCAGACCGTTCTTGGCTCTTGCATAGTTTTGGTTTAGAGCCAAAGAAGCATTTATTTTTTTCTTCTGTTTAATTTGTCTTTGCACATTTACTTTAAGGATTGCTCTTCTGGATGAAGTTTCAATCAAGAGCTCCATGAAAATGCATGTGTTTCATATTTGCTGTCTGTGATACAGTTAGCTGTGCAAACTGAATGCTATGTCAGTGGGCACTCTGCCACGAAGCATGGATGAATACTGCATATTCTGCTTCTAAACATGTTTCTCTTGTTTGATGTGGATGCTGCCTTTCTACTTACTGTGCTATTTCATTAAAACATAAACATCACAGATAGAAGTGTAAAATTTCAAAGAAATATACTGACAGCATTCTAGTTTTAAGTCCTGTATGAAATAGCGTGGGGTTTATCACACCTCCAGTTCTTCTTTTACCAGCCTTTGGGTGCATGGTATATTTATATTTCCCCAGCTGACTTTATTCTCTTGAGCATAGCACAGAGATAAAATATTTCAAATACTACGTTATGCATTGGTCTGCCTTATTTTAAGCTTAATTTAGAATATCAAGAGAAAATGCTACCCGTGGCAAGATTCAGAGCAGATGGAGCTGGTAAGGCACTTACATGAATGTATCTGTTTATTATAGCTTGTTGTGCCCCTGGCATGTATTTGGGATGGAAGCCAGGCCAGCAAAGAAGAGACCAGTTCAAGCATCCAGCTTGCCATTACACTCCACGTATCCTTCCAGTGAATATTATGGAAATCTGAGCCCAGGTAACTTTGCTGGAATTAATTAAATACAGCCCAGAAGTGATGTCTGAAGATCTTGCTCAGCTTTTTTACATTTATTAAATTTTCATAGTTTCACTATCAATATAGGAGCTTTTATACAGAAACTACCGATGCTTGATGAGATTTCAGGCCATACTTATAAAGATTTTGAAATTAGCATTTGAAGATTATCAGAGTAAACAAAAAGACTTCAAAGTTACACAGCCATAAGGACAGATTTATCCTTATCTAAGTAACATGTAAGTTCTTATCAGATTAGACATCTACTGCACTGTATGAAGTTTATGAAGTAGAGCCAGTAGGATCCTAGAAGGGATCTTGATGTTGAAAACACAGTTAAGTGTACTATACAAGCACAGCACTCGGATTCAAGTGTATTTGAAATAACAAGCTTTCAGATTTAATTAAAGAGATAAATTATATATTCTTGATCCTGGAAAACATTTAGTCATATACTTGAATTTGCCTGTAAATTTCATGTAACAAATACTTTGCTGCTTAGGAGCGTGAACATTATTTTCATTGAGTTTTAAATACATAATATACTTTTAATTCATAATTATTTTGCACATATATATTCTGAAATCAATTTTTTTTTTTTTTTTTCATTTCTAACCTAAATTTTAAGGAGAAATAATACTCTAAATGTTATCTTTTTTTCTCTTCTCTCTCCTTTAGGGAGGAAGCAATAACGTTAGATGAAGTTCACATTCCATGTGATCTTTATGTTATCTTACAAACATATGTCAGGGCATTTTAGGGTTGATTTAAACTCACTTCTGCCATAGGCTTGAGAAAGGATTAGCAGTCATGAAAGCTGACATACTGGCTTTATTTTGCTGCCACATCTCCATTAGTAACTGTATTCACATGCTCATTTATTTTTCTTTCCAACCTGAGGAAGAAGTGCTGAACTGTGCAGTTAGCACTGTGTCACAGGGCAGACTTCTCATCACATCACAGTGATGTGATGCTGTACACAGAAACACAGCCAGAATTTTCTATCAGGTGTAGAGATAAAGTAACATTATTTTGTAGGTCAATGCAAACAATATTTTCAAAGATAACTCCTTAATCACTGTGTGTAAACTTGAGCTTCTCAGAATATGGCAATATTTGTTATTTTGATTGTAGAGTTTTGTCAGTCTTTGCATGTGCCTGTGTTTGCTATGCATGAAGACGGTTTCAGCTGTTCATCTAGCTGCCAGGAAAAGGTTGTCCCTGTACAGCTGCATGGTTCATACACGTTTTCCCTAGATAACTATTACCAACAACTCCATAATTCCTGAAAAGAAACCCTAATTATGAGAGGACAATGGTTTTGTATAAATGATGTCATAGACTACTCCCTTCTAAGGTTTCATATTTTAGTTTAAAAAGCACGTGATTCAGACTGACCTACATTGTTATTGCATGAGTGTACAGTTTCAGCACAGAGGAAATTCTTGCATCAGTTTGTGACTCGATACATAAAGTACTCTCTATTCAACTTTCCTACAGTTAGCCAATTTTTCTTTTGTGAGATAAAAAAATGGAGAAAAGACAACAGGTGAGATAAGCATTGTATTTCTTCTAGTGTGGTAAAGAGAGCTGTCTATTGCTAGACAACACATTTCAGCTCAAGACAAGAGAGGTAAGCTGCCCAGCCACAGCATCAGCAGTCCAAAGGGGTCGATGGAGCTGATCGAGAAGGCTGTAAACCTGCCACTACAAATCACTGCACAGAGGAATTACCAGATATGAAAGAAAAAAAAAAAAAAGAAGAAGAAAGAAAAGAAGAGAAAGAAAGAGAACAAAACACAACCCTTCCTCTACCCAGAAAAACGTGTCACTCAAAAAACTCTCATGTTTTAACAAGGCTTATAGACCACACATTTAATCACAGTCAGGAGAACAGAAACATAAATGTAACTAAACCAACCTGCGTGCTCCATAATAATCTCATCCTTAAATAAAACTGAACAGCAAAACAAAAACACACAAGCAATGGAAGTGTACCTGTTCTGCTCCTTTGAAAATCCCCATTTGTCCCCAGATGACTGGCTGCCTGATTACCTTCAGATAAAAACATTGCCCTTAATCTCTGTGAAATAATTCCACATCTTGGACAGACGAAATTACTGACAAATTGCTTGCTACTATTAATACCTCCACAGAATTTGAACTGAGTTTGTTTGCATTTCTTTCTTGCTTTTTTATTAACCAGATGGTGCCGAAGGTTGTTGATCCTTTGCATTTTGCAGCCCCTGACTAATAAAAATGCTTTCCTGAACTTAAAAGTATTAAAAGCAAGTCTCAGCCTGAAAAGGTGGTGGTGATGAAACGGCTGATACCTGAAAAATGCGGTGGATAATGGAAATCTTAGCATATCCTTCTAAGCAGAGATCTGCTCCTGGATATCTCTGTAATAGCCTTTGTTGTGCAAAATTATCTAACTAATATCAGTGAAGCTCTACTCATTTGTACTTTGTAGTTTCCTGCTTCATTAGTTCCTGAATCCTCTATCACTGGAGTGGTTTTCTATTTCAAATGCTGGATGTTCATATTTGTGCAGCTGTTTTTGTAAATGCCAAGGAGGTGAAACATGATCACAGTTCTCTTCTGTGTGCAGATTTACCTCAAGAAACCCTCTGCAATTTGTGCTGCAGAGCCCAGCAGTGCTGTGATTTATCTTTGCATACAGGTAGCTTTTACAGCAGTTGCAGGTGATATAGTATATATTTGGAGGGGAAAATAGAACCCTATGGACAAGGAGACAATTTGTACTGATGAAGGACACACGTAGGTGCCAGCCTTTCATTGGTCTAATCTGCTTACATAGCCTATTCCCTCCAATTCTTCTGTTTCTGTTCACTTTATATGACATGACAGCCATGATGGGTTTGGGGTAGTAAATACACGCTGCCAAAGCTTAAGGAGTTTTTTTTCTTATTATCATCATAATTATCAGTCGAAATGTGATGCCGGATGTATCCCTCTTCCTAGGCTGATAACACTAGCACAGCAGCACAAATGTTACCTCCTCTGCCTCCAGGGACAATCCTGTACTACAGAATAGGCACTTTAAAAATTTGCTTTGTATGACTCAATGAGTTCAAGAGCATTCTATAACGTAATGCTCCAGCTCGGGTAAAAAATGCAGTATATGGGTTACATTCAGCAATAGCTTTCTCTGATATTTTTCACACAGAACTGAACTCTTATTCTCCACTGCCTATGACTTAAGTGAGCTCCTTGTAGGAACTAAGCTGGCAGCTTTGTTGAATCCTGTCTGTTTGAGAAAACATCTATTTCCCCTGAGGGGAAATTTAAACCAGACAACAGTTACTACTTCACCTTTTTGTTGTATAAAATCATCCACATAATATTCTGGGAGTATACCAATAGCTTACCATTGCATTTATGTTGCTTTTCACAAAGTTCTGCTTCTGATACTGTAAACTAAAAACGTAACCCTGGAACATATAGCACAAGACATACTGCTGTAGGAGTGAAAGTCCAGTTCATTGTCACACAGGAAGCCTTCAGCAGAGCAAGAAATGGAAGGCTAGCGTCCATTGCCTTTACCACAAAACCACACTTCCTTACTTAAACATATTGGCTAAGTGTCCCACTTTATGAATTACTACACTGGTCACCAAGATGTAAAGCATTTCAGGACTTGTGAAAGTTTCCATTTATGCAGGAATGGAAGCATGACCAAAGTTCACACGTTCTCATTAAATCTGCCTTCCAGTGTGACTCATTTCTGCGGTTTCTGCTAACAAAAGGGCACTTGAACAAGTGAGTGAGCATGCCTGGACCACTCTACTTTTGCCAGCGGGTTCTGGCACAGGGATGTGCCGACTTGCACCCAGTGCTATGCAAATCCAGCATGTACTGGATTTGGGGAGCACTGAGACTTGCCACAGCCCTGCAGCAACACCTGGCCCAAACCAAGACAGCTTGGAAGGCACGTGGTGACTCTGCACATCCCTCCCCTTCTCTCTTGTATCCACCGAAGAGTACAGTGTAGGTTTATTTTCTTCTTTTTTTTTTTTTTTGTTAGTGTAAATAACAGCAACTTAGTTCACTATTACATAAATATTTATATTTTGTAATCCCTTTTCCTGAGTAGATGAAACTCTGAGGAGATAAGCCACTGATTAGTGCTTACCTCCCGTCTAATGCCTTTCATTTCAGCACAGGAACTTTTATCCGTGGAATGTCTACTGGAAATTGAGGTCCCATGCACAAGGCAGCCAGAGCTCAGCAGGTTTCACACTGATGTGCCCAGAGCTGCCAGAACAGTGAACAGACAGACCTATTTCAGAGCAGCTGAGTTACAGAGTGTTGTTTTTAATTATTTATTTAAAAAAATATTTCATTCATTCCAGTGGGAATGTGACTACAGAGTTTTTCTTCTACAGAACTATTGATTGTTCACTATTTGATTATATATTATTCACTATATTCACTATTTGATTATTCATTATTTATTTTAATGTTCTTGGAAGAATTCTTAAATCTTCAGTCAGCGGCCTGCTAACAGATTCACAGACAGCACTCGAATCCTTTCCTCCTTTTTCCTCTGTCTCAGCTCCTTAAATTCTATCCTCCATTTCCTCTGGCACCACGGCTGACTTTTTCTGTTCTGCTGAAAGCCAGCCAGATGGTGTTTTTGGACTACAGATCTCATTAAGCCAGGAGTCAGTGGCTTAACAGGTCTTTATCCATGTTACCTCACGATAAAGACAGCAAAGCCAGATCAAACATCTTAACCCACTCAGAAGCTGCTCTTCAAGACAGCTTTGCAATTTTGTCTCATTCCTTCAGATAATAATGTAATGTCTGATACAGGGGAGTGTGAGTGTGTGCTTGTATGCATGCACACGTGCATACTTCCATACCCTTTTCATGTAAATGCAATTTTAGCTTTTCAGTTATTCCACTGAGGCACAAACTGCTTTATCCAGCTGTCATATTACTTGCTCAGATGGAAAATACGGCTGAGTGAATATTGTGTAACAGTATATCTGGGTGGTTTTTTTTTCAATTTTCTGTATATTACCATCATAATTATGGACTGTAGATATCATCACCACCCTTTTAATTTTCCTCCAATGCATAAAAGTAACCAAAGTAAGATGTAATAACATTTTGTAATTCAGAAATTGTTGCCTTGCTATTAATCTGTGATTCTGTGGATCAGTTCTCTAGTCTGTAAACACAGCTGAAAGGAGGTTATTGTCCAAAGCTATGTTGTATCTTCAAATAACAAGTCAGCCTCCTGTTCAGAGAGGCAGCAAATCAAAAATGAAAAAGAAAAAGAGACTGTCTCCACTGACATAGCTCTTGGCTACAGCAAGCTGCTTCTATAGATTTGATGAATAGTTGCAAAAATGAAGAGACAATTGATTAGACATCATAGAAACGATATAATAAAACATACCTTAAGTGTCTAAGTTACAAAAAATAAAGGGTTTTAAATAATAAATGACAACATGGCAGAGTTTTTCTTTAATAAGACATGACTGAATAGACAACATCTACTGCAAGATCGGGAACTAGGACACAACACACAGCATATGCATATTACTATAACAATTTTATGTATTAAAAAAATATTAACTGGTTAATGTAGAAGTTGGATCAATAGAAGCTCTTGTTTTTTTGTTCGTTTGCTTGTTTTTTTGCACTTAAACCAAATCCAGATGCAGAGAAAACCTTAAAAAACTGTGAATATACACGCCTGTTTCAATCCATCACCCAACAGTTAGCTCTTTATGATGAGACCGCAGAAAAGATAGGAAGAATAGGAAGAAGGAATGGAAGAAAATTAGAACTGAAAAAGGACATAGCTGAATATATATCTAATTTACTGTATCTCCTTAGTTGGCTCACTGGGCATCCTGAATCAGAGAACTACACAGTTATGCATCGGTTTCTGACCATTCTCCATACGGCAGTATGTGTATGAGGGTTGTCCAACAAATGTCCCATACAAATGATGCCAGACAAAGCTGCCACCTTGGCACACACTAGAAAGAGCCATGTGGAGACGTGCAAAGTGCAGACATGTTCTAATTATGACTCACACTGCACAGGTGACAGGGATTGTAGGTGACTGTGGAAGGGCAAGGAGAGCCAGAGAGCGAGAGAAGCATCAAGGCTGATGGCTAACCAAAAAAAGGAGCCACACTAGTTTTCTCCTGGTGTTGGTTTATTCATGCGTGTATGCAATAGGTATCTCCACACAGAACAAACCTAGGACTGCAACAGAGAGATAAAGTAGGTGCCTCCTTCAGTACCCACAATGAGTATATTTTGGCTGCATCCTCTGAGACTAAGAGTGAAGAGATTATCTCAATATCTAGTCAGATACCTTTTATCAGTCCAGAGATACAGCCTCCAGCTCTTTTCCTGGATTATCTTAAACAAGGAAATGCTGGAAATAGGTGGAATACTTTACTTCCACCTAACTACTCTGTGTTCATACTGTCTACTGAATTCCTCATATTCTAGTACATTTGCTTCTAGTTTATGCAAAACTGCTCCTAAATTTTCTTCTGGTATTGCCACAGCTTCAGAGAAAAGCACTGTGTATGTTATATAAGCTGCAAGTTCTGAGGATCTATTAGCTAGAGCACCGCTTTTTACCCTGCTATTCTCAAAATGAACAGAACAACCTGGAAGCAATACAAGTACAGAATAGAAACATACTTCCTCATACATTCATAGCACTCCCAAGTCATTTCCTCCACAATTTCAGAAAAGAACCAAGGCACCACAGCAAAACACTGAGAATTCAATTGTGTCAATAAAATTAAAATGGGAACATAATAACAGTGAATAAGAACGCGTACATGCAAAATCTGGTTATTTAATTAGAAATGTGCTTCCCCTCATGACTCATTCACCCATGGCTCCAAACGCCTTTACAGTCAATGTGCTGGTTTGCTCCCTGCCTTGTACCACACCCCCAGCAGGACTCAGAACAGATGCAAAGCTATTGTGACTGTGGGGATATGAAGCTTGTGTCTGCCCCAGCCCACTCCACTCACAGATCCAGAGTCCTGCTTTTGGATGAGGAGGAGGCTGGTGCTGGAAGCACAAACGATCTTTGAAAATGTTGAAAACTGACTGTTCTGTCTGCCAGAGACTGCCACCCCATCACTGGTAGCATAACGCCATCAGCATTTGATCTCATGTGATGGATACCAGGGTGAGCTCTCTGAAAAGCTCAGCAGCCGACCCCTCATCTGGCGGCCCACGTAAATGCCGTGCATCTGCATACACAAAGTAGGAAATATGAAGAGTCAGGTTTGATTTTGTCTGCAACCTATCATATTCACTGCAGGTCAAAAATGTGGCAGGTATTTTATGTTTTATCACATTCAAAGTAGTGTGGTGAGTTATTAAATTTCTCTCTATGACTTTTGACAGGTGTTTGCTTTTCTTATCTCCTCCTCTTTCTCTGGATTCCCTGAGAGAGTAGCCGGGATTGTCCCAAAATGAAACAAATGACTCTTAATTCTTGTTGTTATGTTTTTCTTTCCTATCTTTTCAAATAAATTAAAATAATGAGATTTCTTTCTCTGCTTGCCAATCCCCTGAAACAAATCCCACAGCTGGTGAACAAGTCAGCTGTTGCTTCCTCGCTTGCAGCCTCTGAGGCTTAGAGAACCGTGCCATCAGGCAGTCTGCTTTGTCTGCATTAAGTGGATCTAAGCTTCTAAGAAGCAATTCTCTAATCTGTACATGGTCTAGTTCATTCTGTGTCATTACATGTAAACTGATCTCTGACTTGAACTGATCTCCTCTATGTTTCCCTGTAAAGGGAGACGCAGAGTAAGTGTTTAACAGTGCTGCTGCTGTTACAGCATCTCCTCCTTATAAACTGTATGGTGTCAGTTTGAAGTGGCTCAGTGGTTTCATTTAATCCTTTGATTAAATCTTTCCAGGATAACATTTCAAAAGGTAGCAAAGGCCATGTCATGAATATGTGTACCAAAAACTAACTATGCTTACTTCAGCCCGAGTCAGAAAGTGGGCAAATGCAAGTATGAATAGATGCACGCAAAATGTCTTTTTTTCCACAGAAACAATTTGCTGCTCCTCTTCTGCATGTTGACTTTGCTGCTGTCAAAGTCTCAAAAAACAATTCTGAGTATTCAAGGGTTTTGGTAGACAACCCTGCATAAACCTTCCTCCTTTCTTTTTAAACATTACTGCTTGGGTTCTATCAAGGATTCTTTCTGAAGAAGAACATCAAATTCGAAGTTGAAAATAAAAAATGAAAAAAAAGAAAAAAGCAATAATGACACATTGTGTACTTGACATTCAGGCGGCCTCACATAGATAAGAAAGGCTGTGCAGTGACTCTGCTAATATGAAATCAGGCACAAGAACAGCACCCAGCAGAGGAGGTGGGACAGACAGAACAATAGCATAATTAGTGTCTTAGATAAGTTTGGTCCTGCTTGTTATTTGTGCCTGTTCAATTAATTATATACAGAATAAAGAGAAAAGAGAATGAGAGTGACACCTGTGTTTCTAAATTTGTGTTGATCTCAGACATCTTGATTGTCCTACAAAGATAATCACAGTGAGTGTAAGCAGAGCTTTGAAAGAATGAAGGAAAGAAACATCAGAATTCACTCTTCTGGATGGGAACTGACACAGTTTAAGAGATAATAATAAAAAGCAGAACACTCCATGTTAATGTTTTTATTACTTAAATAGCTGCAATTTTCTTTCTTTGAAAATACAAACACCAAGATCTCTTCTCCAGAAAATACCTAGATGGCATGCACAGGCAGACACACATGGAGAGAACTGGAGAACAGAACTGCCATAGACATTTCCTTTTCTCTGACTCAGGTGCTTGTCAAAGGCTCATTTTCTTCATTCACTACCTTTAAAATGGAGCAGTGAACTGGATCAAATGTTTCTCTTCTCTTTTTAGAAGCTTTCTTTTGGCCTAAAGGGAGAACACATGAGTTTTCTACATTAAAGTGTCTGGTGGAAACTCACTGCATCTCTGAGTCTTCTCACTGAGCACAGTGGTGATTCTGCATCAAAACTTGCTCCCATTTAGTTCCATTTAGCAACTAATTCGCTGTTCCAATGTATAAGTCTCTTTCTTATGTTCTCAAAAGAACGTGTTTTCTTTTTTCCTGTGACAGCTATTTTGTGCCTATTTGGAGTTTGGCATCTTACAAGCTCCTGGAATTTGACATTAAGAAGGAAAAGCTGGAATATTTGTGTTAAAAAGATTTTTTTTTAAAGCTGAATGAGGTTGACAAAGTCATCATCTTAAAATCCTCACTTGTCATCAGATTTATGTCTGGATTGGCTTCTGAGGAGTGTTTTTTAATAAACTAATGACTTCCTATGTTGCAAAAAGCAGGATTAAGTTCTACAGTTTCACTGTTCTTAGTATATTCTTCATGTAAAGTTGCAGATACATTTCTGACTTGCTTTCTGCCTACTATAAAGCTTGGATCTAATAACTGTTTTTGCATCATATAACACATTGCCCTGTAAATCTTGTGTCACAGTAAAGAAAATATTTATTTGCACTACGGTTGAACAGAGTGGACAACATTTAACACAGTATTAGGACTCAGACTCTACTGAGACAACACTTAGCACCATCTTCAAATAACAGTTGCTCAGTTCTTCAGCTTTGCACAAAGTTTTTACAATGTGTGTTGTCCCCTCAAGGCTCTGTATCTGCTTATAGCATTCCGTATGAAAGATGGCAACACTGAGAGCAGTGTAAGAAAAACAGCTTTCAAGGATTCTCACCAACCTTTTTCAAGTGATCTCCATCCTTATAAAGTAGTCCAAAATGCAGGGTTTTAGGATGAGTAATTAGATATTTGAGAAAATGAGAAGGAAAACTAAGAAATCTTTGTAAATTATTTATCTGTAAAAGAAGAGCGACGTTCACTGTAATGCCCAGGCTGAGAGGATTCTGAACCTGAATGGAGTGTTCTGCAAGTGACCCATGAAGGAATTATTCAGATTAGTCTATGAAAGGACAAGGTGATCTGGTTGCTTCTGATTCCAGGTTTTTTTTTAACACAATTTTAAATGAATTAAATATTGTTAAAGACAATGTGTAGAATAAAATACTAATCTGTTCAGGAAAAAAAAAAAAGGCAGATTAATAGAAACTAACTGTGATTATGAGGAAAGAAGCTAAAACAGATGAGCTTACTTTAACAGCATATGGAAACTCCTATAAACTGCTAAGCCACATTTCTGCAGAAGATAATGACCAGGAACAGAAATCCACTACTTAAATGACAATAGGTTAAATAAATGCAACGGTATGATGAAGGTGCTTGTGGATTGTTGTTTCCAAGAAAAAACTACAGCTCCATCCTCTGGAATCTTAGCAGAGTAACTGAGTAATGTAAATTAGAGATGAGCTTGTAGAAAGAATTTCACAAGATTGACAGTCTGCCTCTGAAAAGTCATGTTGTATCTTTCCAATTTCCACACACATCAGTGCCATGAGCTGGTTCTAGCTAGCTAATTTCCACACACTTAGTACTTGAAGAAAAAGCTGATTTATGGGCTGTAACTGCCAGCATCCACCCTCTTCCTTTTTTTTTTTTTTAACTGTCTTTCCTCTCTTTTAAACCACACCAGTGCAATCAGAGTGTCAGGGGGCAAATTAATCCAGACTCCAGGCAGTGCTAAAATGTCAGGCTTAATGGCACCTCAGGCATTTAGGGCCTCATATCATGTTTCAGCATTATAATAGACTGAGTTTTGATATGGATAATACATGCTCTACAGACATCTTATAGGAAATTACTGTTCCAGTCTCCAGGCTTGTCTTCTCTCTCTTCATCCTAAATTGCAGCAATTCAGAATGCAAATAAGATCTATGTAGAGCACTAGGAGGAAGTGGGGCAATGTATTCCATTCATCTATGTCAGAAATTAATACATGCACTTACTGATGATCATTTAAATATCAGCATTACTAGCTACTGTGTTGTTGTTGGTTTTTTAAACTTTTCCTTTTTTTTAAGTTTTTTTTTTTCAGTGTCTGATGGCTCAATGTATTGCAAAACGCAATTGTTTGGAGGGAAATGCCTCAACGCTTCCTTCCCTTACACAATAGAACAGGCAGTATTGGAGGTACAAAAAGAAATAACCTGAAGACAAGGTAAGATCATGTAGCATAGAAAATCCACAGTACACAGGCATCTATGCCCTCTAAGTGCTAGCATTTTCTCATTTTAGGCAACACATTCAGACAAAGGTTACCGTGTTAAGCCTGAAGAAGTTCTCTGATTTTCCCAGCAGCCTTGCCAAAAGGTTTCTCTATTTCATCTGCAGAATGGATGGTTTGCATTTTGACAGAAACTGACAAGTATTTTACTGTCCTTGGGCAAAGGCTATACCCTTTCTCTTTAAAAGTCTTCACTGAAAGCTTTATAAGCTTTCTAAAAGAAGTAAACACCTCAACAACATCACAATAGAAGTTGTGAACACTGTAGAAACTTGAGAAGCTCACTGCTTCCTAACTCTGGATTTCTGACAAAAAAAATACACATTTAGCATTGGTTACAGAAGTTTATAGGAACTCTTTTTTTCCATAACATTAGTATGAGTGAGAAAACTACCGTAACTGAATGACACGGTCTTGCCATTTCCTAACAGATGTTGACTAGCCTTCATACACAGTATCACAACTAAATATGGCAACTAATGTTCCAGAACATGCTGCCACCACACGCACAGGTCTGGACACTGACTGATGAGTATTAGGTAAGAGAAATTGGAAATAAGAGGCAACAGTGTCAAAAACAATCCAGAGAACATTAATTCACATACACATATTTGTTTCCACCTGTCATTGGCATTGTAGCAGTAAATCAACATGAAAAAAAATTTACTAGCACAAACATCTACATGAGTTTAATTTACTATAAAGTAAATCTGGCCTTTAACAAAGGGATGCACAGTGTCATTATGTTCTGTTCTTTTCAGAAAGTGAAGTTATACTACGAATCAAAATAGAAGAAAATATGTCTAGCCAGACAACCTAATGTATGCTGTTATTATCCCTAAAGATCCTTTGAAATACCGTTGATATGTTTCAAGTTTCTGAAGTTGCTGTGGAGAGATGAGAAAAATATTAAAATGTTATCTGGATCCTTGTCAAATCTTTCAGGTTTCTGGAAACAGAACTACAGGAGACCGTGTGTGTGGAGGAATATATTTCTGATCTGGGAGTAGGAGAAAATGCTGATGCTCATTATCAAGCCAGCCATGAGGGGATTAAAGCAGTATTTCCTTAATTAAGCAGAAAAAAAAAATGAGTGTAGGTTATAAAGCAGAAGTCAGGGAAGATGGAAAGATGAGCTGGAAAACAGCTTCAGGAAACTAAACTTAGAATGGTTTCTTTAATTTAGTTTGAAAGGTTGGTAGAACTGCATGGGGAATAATACAGCCATGATTCTATGCAGTAATGTTATTTTTAGGTCACTCAAGCTGTGAATAAAGCAAGAACCCCTAGGGAGACTTTTTCTTTGTAGACCTGGCCCCCTGCTAAAATATTTTTGTTCAGCTGTGGTGGCATGGACTTTCTACAACTATCTGCACTGGTTCTTTTTTTTTTTTTTTTTTAATAAAGATTTTAATTATGTATATAGTAATAGATGTGGTGCGTGCATCTTCTCAGGAAAAGGGAGAGAAATTAGCCGAAGTCTGTGCAAAATATTGGCCAGTAACCGACCAAGTGAAAAAAAAAAAAAAGGGAAATTAGATTTCTCTGACCATGCAGCAATTTAATTTTTATAAAATATCATAGACATTGCATCTGTAACTAGTATAATGTCCAGCTGTAATGTCCAACTGTCCCCTTAAATCATTTTTATAATTATATTTGTTGATTTAATTTATTCCAAGTGATGGAAATTTCCATTGACTTTGATTCTGCAAACACCACAAGGTTTTCCTTTTATTATTATTAAAAAAGGAGGGGGTAAAGTTAATTTATCAGCTTCACCCAGAGCTGTGATTATAAAGGATAAGTGAATCAGTTAAGACAGGACAGAATGGAATTCAAGGCTAGAAAATGAAAATACTAGAATAACCTGTTGTGAAATGAGCAAAAATTAAGTCATGACAGCAACAGCAAGCATTAATGGCCCTGGGTCTAAGATACCGCTGTGAGACTTGAAGGTTATGGAGAGTGTAAATACTAGCAATGCTTCTGGAAGCTGCATGAACTCAGGAAACCCACTTGACTATTCATTTCCTTAGTTTTCAGTCCCTTTTGCGATTAAAAGAAAATGTGGGAAGACACTTCCAGGTTCCTTCAGATACAAAAGAGTAAAGCTATAGAAGCATGGTCTTGCTCATGTTCAGAACAAGTTCTCTTCTTCAGTCCTGCCTCAATGGTGAAAGGCTCAGAGAGGTCATGAAAAGCAAAGAATGGTCAGTGGTGTGCGACTGCAAGTTGTTTGGGCAAAATTGCTTTGCTAGGGGGAACAATCACATCTGCTACTTGACCAAAAGAGAGATTTTTATGTCAATATACAGGTAGGTAAATTATGCAACAAAGGGATTGCATACTGAGATAATATTGTATACGCTCTTGCCATATACTGTTGGACAGCTAACAAGTTTTGGTGACAATGTTCCATGCGTACGAGCATAACTCTTCCTCTGAGTGTATACTTTCTGTAGTCCATCTAGCTTGATGTTCACCTGCAGATCATTAGGAGAAATTCCAACCCTGGAATGACTGACACAACTGACCTTTTTTTTTTTTTTTTAAGTTTTTGTCTGTAGATAATTTTTTATTAACACATACACACACAGTATGTATACAATACAATGAGACAGAAGGCATCAGAAGTCTTTATCATTTCATGCCCTTGATTTTTTACATCTAACTCAAGAAATATTCTTTATCCCACAATACCCGCAATATCTCAACATCATCCTATCCAGGATCTGAAATATGAGTGATCCAGCCTGCGCAAATCCCTTGTACTTGGAGGAACAGCACTGAGGATACTCCTCTCTTCTAGGACATATGGTTGTAACAGGTTGAGACGTGGAAAAAAAGAGAAGGAAAGAAGTAAAAGCAGGAGCAGGTTTCCCTGTTGCCCTGCTACCCCTCCTGGAAGCCATGCCACCACCACCCCAGCCACATAGCAGTGTAGGGCCAGGCAGGGCCTGCTCCATGGCAGTACAGCCCTGTGCTGCTGCCTAGCCATCCAGGGCCCGGCATGGAGTCTGCGCAGGAGAGGAGATAAACAAAACACACCAGCCTCACAACCTGGAGACTAAACTCATGACAAACCTGCCTGCTAGCACCACATTGCCTGTGTCATCCCTATCGGGTGAGCACTCCTACCTGTTTCCAACTCCTTTTATCAAAACCTCACTTCTTTTCAGTATTGCTATTCTTCATGTCCTTTACTTCCCCTCATTTCTTCCCTTTTGAACGATCTGTGCTTTGTTCATAACAGCATGTGGTTAAGCCCGATCCCTGGAAGCAATGTACCAGCATGAGTCTCGCATCGGTTTCTGAAAGGAAGAAAGATGCCTGACAGCTCAGCGGAGAAATATTTGCAATGCTCTTGAGGGCAGGTTTTCTCATTTTGGCCACGAGCCTTAGTTTGGTTGCCGTTGTAAGCTAAGCCCCTCCACAAAAAGGACTATCTGACTGATGAAGCAAGCAATTAATTTGCTCTTCAGCTTCAGTCTGCACAGTGTCATTTCAATGACAAAGTTGAATTTAGTTCTTGGTCACCAAGACTACGAGAGTGTCAGAGATTTTTATGATGTGCAGTCACTTTTCACACATAGTGAGCATGTCAGTGATACAGCAGAAACACAATGACATCAGAAACGCTTGTTAGACAAGACACCTTCCTAGATTATTAAAGTTGTGTTTTTGTCGCTGCAAAAATCCTGAAAAAATATGATACTAAAAAAATTAAATTTTTATATAACTACAAACCCCATGTAGCAAGTGATGTAATGTAATTACTGAACTACTGGCTAATCTGTTAAATGAACCGAAATCTTAAATGAGTAAATCTGCTCGGTACTTATATATTCCAGGGCAAGTAACCTTGTGATTATATCATTAAGGTTGGAAATACATTGCCCTTTAAATCAGTGCTAATGGAATGTTTAAGTTCTGCTACTAAGTTCCTAAGTACTAAGAATCACATTCCTATTCCAGCATCAATTTTAAATATGTCCTCGTGTTCTTTTCTGCCTTGTATCAACATGAAACCTGCAATACGCACATTTCCAGTTTGAACCACCAACAGTACAGCAATTTCTAACCTGTCATACTCTCCTGAGCTAGTAATTGTGTACTTCTGCAAAATATACGCTGTAAAGTACATGTCTGGGATTAATACCTATGGACTTTAAGTGTTTATGTGAGGCATTAAAACTAACCACACCATGAAACAAGTCACCACCGCTCAGAGAGGTAGAAACAGAGTGTAGCTTGACTGCCAGTTTTCCCAGGGAAACTTGGCACTCTTTGTAAATCAGGGAACTCACCAACCTTTTTCCTGGTAGAAGAACCAGGATTCGTGCAGTGGCATGAACCAGTACAAGCATATGTAGGTTTGGGAGCATATTGAAATCTCAGAATTTCCCAAATATTTCAATACATTCTCAAAAAAATTTACGCAGGTTAGCATAAAAAATGACAGAGAATCAATTAGGAAGATAAATATTTCCTGAGGTTGCATTTTCTTTTCATTACTCTGTAAACACAGTTCATAGCACCAGAATATACAGGTTATGACTGAGTTTCAAAAGTTCAGAGAGATTCAAGGAATTCAGAGTAGAGTGAACTGACACATGTGACATGAAGTTATTTATAGATCTTCAGTGTGCCCAATAGAATCACCTTATGTGTAAAGAATATGGTTCTGTATTTTAAGCATAACTTTCCAGCAGTACTATATACCTAATTTGGTCCATAATAATACTCCTTTTTATTTCAACAGAAACTACAAAATCACGAAGAACAGAATAATGCTACTTGGTAGAGCAAGTTCTCACCTACAAAAAACTATTTTTCAACATAGTCACCACTGTCAGCTATGTATTTTCACCAGCAGCAAGCAAGAACCTGCTTTTAAATACGTGCATGGCTGTCTGGAACATGGCTTGTATTTCACATTGCTGTTGCCACTGCTGACATAAACTGTCCACCCCCCACTGTGCTCATGTCCACTGTGTAGGCTCCATAAATGTTCAGTAAGTGTTGATGAATGTCAGTGGATGCCATTTCTCCTACATGGAGGAATTCAATAACACACCTTTGCTTCATAACGCATTTCTGTGTCAGACACCATTCTGTCAGACTGTTCCTCTGCTGCCATTTGTCACACGGGAACAAAAAGTAACGGGATATAGGTGGGATGGTTCAACCACTACTGACATACCATTACCATCTGCCTCTGAGGCTGTGGGCCCACATACTAAAATATGCGACATTACCTTCAGAGCAGCCTTCATATTTTCATCAGAGACCAGAAATTCCAAGTTCCATTGGATCCTATAGTAAAGACAATTTTAGTGGTTGCATATGAAGGATGCTTTAATCTTGATGCTGTATCCCAAATACTAATGCTCGGATTAGGACTAGGAACCCACTGTATCAGGGATCAGTGATAAACACATAATCCTTGTCCTCCGGATCAATAGAAAAAAATGTTTGAAGAAAAATGGCATACAATTTTCAGTGCCTGCTTTCCAAGGTCAAAAATGTCCAAAGGGCTGCCTTGCCACCTCATCTGCTGAAAAGAACCACAAAGTATATATCCAGTAACGTATATAATATTCAGACTCCAACAGCGCAGCTCTGCACCAATATAAAAGACAACAATGTAATTCTACCTTCCAAGATGAGAAAATAAAAAGTCAATTTAAATATAAATTGTTTCTTTTTAATATTGCCTGACGGTACACTGTCAATCAAAAATCTTAGCAGAAACTTAATAAATATGCACTGACATCACAGTGTAGTTTTCAAAAAGGGTATTTTTTTTCAATAATAATTTAGAAGTAAGGTGATAATGATTACTTTGCTCGTCTGCTATTTGCTTGATGTAGACTAGAGAAGGTAAATGTACACCTCTCTGAAACAAATGTATGAGATCTCCCAATAGAAAAGCACTGAACTACAATTGCTTTGAGCTGAACTTCACTGAAAATGCACAAAAGTCTTAGCACAGATATTCATCCACTAAGTCCCCATATAGGAGTTCCTTCTAGTCTAATGGATTTGTTTGTGTGAAAAAGGCAGAGGCCCGAAAGGAGAACCATTGACAGTTTTCAACTGCATAAGAACTATACATCTTAGCTCATATTCCTAGTTAGTTTGATTTTGGTCCTGCGTATCAAATTGCATTCTATTTCTTAAGTGCTGCATTTTTCCCAGCTAGCCAAAGAAGCTCTCAGTTGTGTTTGTTTCAATGATTTGTTCTTTTTTCAGACTGGTTTACTTCCTAGCAGTTTTAGTCTCAGAGAGAGGGAAAGAAAGAGAGAGAGAGAGAGAGAGGTATATTTAAAAATGCATAAAAGATAAAAATGTCTTGCCATACAGAAAGAGTTGGATGGAAATAGAGGTATTTCTTTGAGCAGTGTTTTTTATTTCTTATGCTGTTTTCAAAAGTTACTTAACAGGGCCAAACTTCAGGGCCCTTGGAACAAACCTCAAACAAGGCAAAAGAGAGGTAGCTGCAGGCTTGCTGGAGCTCATTTGTTTTCCTTAAGAAAAGATACTCTTTCTATTCTGTCAGTTATTGCAATCTGGAAATTGTTTAAATGTTCTTCTCTTTTCAGCGAGATGCACTGCTTCTTACTACTTCTTACATATCAGAAAGTGTATCTGTGTAGCAGCCTGCCATTACAAGGATGACAAAATCTGCTTTATTTTATATAATCTTTTTGATATGAATACACTTGGGTCTTCAATCTGCAGATGAACCTATCTGAAAATCTCCTGTATTCTCAGAGTGGAATCTCACTTTCAGGAAAAGGGTAAAAGAAAGAGCAGATAGAAAAATATATTTAAAATATATATCTGCCCAGGTAGTGAAGAAAGCCACTGTCATTCTGGCTTGCATCAGAAATACTGCTGCCAGTATGAGCTGGAGGTGATATCATCTGTACTAAACTGTGGGAAGCTGCAGTTCGAGTACTGGTGAGTTTTGGGCCCCTTGCTACACGAAGGACACTGGGGCCCTGGAGGGTGTCCAGAGAAGGGCAGTAAAGCCGTGAGGGGTTTGGAGCACAAGTCCTACAGAAAGCAGCTGAGGCAGCTAGGATTGTTCAGTCTGGAGAAAAGGAGGTTCAGGGAAGACTTTATTCTCTAAAACTCCCTGAAATTAGGATGTGTCAAGGCTAAGGTCCACCTCTTCTCAATAACCATTGATAGGATGAAAAGGAGTGGCCTCATCTTGATCCAGGGGAGGTTCAGATTGGACACTAGCAAAAAGCTTCTTCATCAAACAACTGGTCAGGCACTGGCACAGGCTGCCCAGGGAGGTGGTCAAGTCATCATCCCTGGAGGTGTTAGATAAATGTTTAGATGTTATACTAAGGGATATGGTTTGGTGTGGAATATTGGTGATAGGTGGATGGTTGGACTGGATGATCTTGGAGGTCTTCAACAACCTTTGTGATTCTATGATTCTATGCCTTGAAAAATAACAGATACAGAATACCTCCAAAACATATTCCTTTTTCTTTGATGACAAAGCTTATTGCAGAACTCTCTTTTTGTCTTTTGAAACATTACATTATTTACAGACTGTCACTTTTTCTGCCATTTTGCTAGGAACTTCAGCAAACTGAAATTAAACTTTTAAAGTAATTCCACCTTCTCATTACAGTGTAGTTCTATGGCTGACCACAAATTAAGCTGCCTGGAATTGCTCCATGAAGTTTCATGTATAAACTTAACTTTGCATCCTTCTTCCTATACATGATCTGTTTTGAAGTGAGAAGTTCTGCCACCAGGAAAAAAGAATATGGAGACAGTGTTGATTGTCACAGACAAATCCTGAGATGCAGCATGAAGGTCTCCATCAGGGGAAGCAGCTGTTCTGCACCCACTGGTGTATGAATATTTATTTGAGGAATACTTATTTATTTAGTGTCAGTTTGTTTTTTTATTTTATTTTTTCCTTTGGTGAAGGAAAGCCAATATAAGAAACTGAAAAGTATATTTTTATTTGTCTAGATCTCTGCCAGAGACCGCTCATGAGTATGAGTTTGTTGCTTTCTGTTTTTTCTTGATGCATCACAAGTCATCTTTCAGTAGACTGTGACATACATCTACCGAGATCTGTGAAGTTTACCTGCCAGTTTATATCTGATGAAGATCATCCTAAATCACTGGTTCTTTTTATTAGTTGTAAATTTCCATGAAATTCTGAACGTGAAAAATAATAATAATAAAAAATATATATTAATCATATTTGAACATTTATTTATCCATGAGATTATACTGGCTGTAATCTGCAGAAGTACTTAAATGAAAAAATATTCATTTTGAACATAATGATCTTGCTTTGACGCTGTGTAATGGAACAGGTGAGTTCCTAGGCTGTCTTTTACTCTGTGATTCTATATGAGTGAATATTTCACAAGCAAGATATTAAATTTCTACTGATGAATTACTGTTTTTGTGAATATTTTCATCCTCTTTAGCATTTTGTGTAACATAAACTGCATTGATAGATATGTCTACAGGATACACAGAGTACCACTACTCTGCTCAATATTTCACTTACAAGTAACAAAAATATGGAAAGAATATGTATTTAAAATGTATTTTGAACCTGATGGATTTACTTTATGTTGACTGCTTTCATGCCATGAAATGCGCTATTAGAAGGATGCCTGAAGTAATCTGTCCAGGTGACTCCCAGGGAAAAATAAATTAATAAAAAAACATTATTTAAATTAATTTCAACATAAAAGTGCACAGAAGTATAAATTCACATAGAATTCTGGAACTGAATTATCTAGCATGAGCTGCACCTGACATAGCAAAATCTAAATGAGTCTGGGCATGGACTGATACATTTTAGACAGGTCACTAACCTGACAAGTTTGAGCCAATGTCTTTGACTGTGAATCTTCTTGCTGTAGTGATGTGTTCTTTCAAGACAGCTCACTTCAACTGAGTGTAGCTGACTTCGTGGATAACCCACTAATGAAAGTCTTGAGCTTCTTCAAAGCTTTAGGAAGACCCGAATGTTTACTTTGGATATTCATGAGTCTGTTACAACATTATGTAATTTAATATGTTTTCACATTAATGAATTGACGTCTGCGTAGGTCATGAGGGAATATGACATATTCCACTTTTTTTTAGCAAGATAATGCTAACAATGTTCCAACAGATTTGTGAGACAGCCATGCCACTGGAATGAGATTTCTGATAATTTTGGATTTCATAAAAGCAAATATCAACAAAATAATTGACAGAATAAATAGAAAGCAGCACTGATAGCTTTAGTGTATTCTAAGAGACAAAGACATGTAAGTAACTGGAAGGCTATCAGCAAAATTATAACTTTGCATTTGCCTTCACAGTTGTTGAAAGAAACCATATTTTCAACAATTCTTTGTATATTTCTAAAGCTATTACAAGATAGAGCTTGTGGGAAGGAACAAGAGGGTTCTTATCAAGTCAGTGCTTAAGTGTTTTCAGGGAATGAGACCAAGCTTTCTTGAAATCTCTGCAATGTGTACACAGAACTATGTATTTCATCTTAAGGAAAATTCAATTTGTTAAAGCAGAAAATTCAGAAACTAGTACTTCGGTTTTTCTCTTCCAGAAACCTAGTGAAAAAATAAGTGGCATACATTAGGGACTACATAAAACCTTTAAATATATTTTCAGGATATTTTCAAATAGCTCAGTTATTAGTGTTGCCTGTCTTTCTTTGTTTGCATTTTTGTTGCTGTTTTTTCTTGTTGCTTTTTAGATGTGGTGGAAGTAGGGAGTGTTTGTGTTTTATTATTCCTATTTGAGAAACCAGAAACCAGTTTCATTAAAAGAAACACTGGCTGCTGAAGTGAATATTTGCATTCTTATTCACTGAACACTGCACAGTGTACACTACGGGCACCACCTCTCTGGAAATACTTCTTTATTTCTTATACGAAAGCCAAACTAATAGACATATTAATTCATAGTTAGAATACCTTTCTGAATCATATTTCCCACTGCCCTCTCCCCTACAGTTAAAATGAAGAGTTTAATGGTAGCTTGTCTGAATAATATAACCCCAACCCTGCTGTTAGAAGAGCTTAATGGAAATGTAGCTACTTTATTTTATGAACTACAGTATAAAGCTCACAAAGAGACTGATTGTATAAATGTTTTGTCACTCTGCCATCTTAAACAACAGGCCCGCTATTACAAAATGTAGTTTAACAGAGCTAATATTTTCTTTCCTAAAATTGTGTTTATATCTGTGGTATGAAAAAAAGTTCAAGTGAGGGAAGGCTGGCTGAAAAGAACTTGTACAAGTGCAATATTTTATGGTTTTAGGACAAGAACCAGCAGTTAAGTGTAGAACTCCCTTTAGTGGAATTTAAAACTTCAGATTAGGAGTAGTCCCTGGGCCCCATATAGAATGTGGGGAATTAGTCAGGTGACTTAAAAACAAATGTAGTGGAAAGGTGACCTGAAAGAAAAAAAAAAAAAAAAAGGCTAAGTGGTAACCTGAAATATCTACATGGTGAATAGGAAATCCTCAACTACAGAACATAGAAGGAAAGGATGAAAAAAAATGCAGGTATCCTGAACATTTCACTTCTTCACAGTTTATATATCTGAATCAGAGTTGATGTGTCTCTATATTATAATGTACAGAGACAAGAATCCTCTCTTAAGAACAGAATATTTGTTTGTGCTTTTCATCCTGAAATCCTGGGGGATTTCAACCATGTAGCTAACAGCTACTGGAAGAGTAGTACGGTGATCTGGAGGCAACCCAGAAGCCTCTTGGAATGCACTGAGAGCCAAGTAAAAGCACCATTTCAGAGGGACACAATACCGGACCTATTGCTCATCAACACAAGTGAATTGATTGGTGACATCAGGATTGGATGCTGTCTGGACTGTGGTGACCATGCAATGGTGGATTTCACACTTTGGGGGGATACTGGACAGGCAAAGAGTAAAATCAAGACGCTTAATCTTAGGAAAGGCAAATTCCAGCTCTTTAGAGAGTTAGACAACAAAACCACCTGGAAATCTGACCTCAAGAACAAGGAAGCAGAACAGAGCTTGCAGATCTTTAAGGAAGCTTTCCTTAGGGTGCAAGAGCTCTTCATCCTCCAGAGTAGAAAGTCAAGAGGCAAGAGACTGGCACGGCTGAGCCAGGACCTACCAGGACATATTGGTTAAATTGGAGAGCAAGAAGAAAATGCAGAGGCAGTGGAAGAAGGGACAGGTAACCTATATGGGATGCTGCTGGGATGCCTTTCAGCATCAAAAGAGGGCTATAAGAAAGAATGGAACAGACTCTTAAGCAGAGCCTGTTATGAAAGAACAAGGTGAAATGGTTCCCAACCAAAAAAGGGGACATTGAGATGTATGAAAAAAAGCTGTTTTACAATAAAGGTGGTGAAACAACATGAACAGGTGACCCAAAGAAGTGGTGGATGCCCCAACTCTGGAGATATTCAAGGTTATGCTAGAGGGGCTCTGAGCAAACTGTTCTAAATGTAACACCCACATTTACTGCTGGGGAGTTGGACTAGATGACCTTTAAAGGTCTCTTCCAACTCAGCCCTATGACTCTATGAATGTAACACAAATAGTACACCAGCAGTTTTCTGTCACAGGCATTTTTTTGCCCTCTCACTGGCTTCCATAAGATCCATTCAATCTATTTAATCATACATAATTTCTCTACTGATCAGCTTGTATGTTACAGTAAATTTGCATTCAGTGCCCTTGGTCTTGCTCTGTGTCCTCTACCGTTTTCCTGCTAAAATAAGCAAGGATCACTGTACCTTCTACTTAAAAAGTAGTACAGAACCATGGCAGAACTACCACCTGGCAGTACGTCTTCCAGAACCTCATCAGAAACACTATGCCATCTGCAAAAGAGGACAAACGTGTTTGGTTGTGGTGGAAGTACCTAGGCTCCTCCACAAGAGGTACCTGACATGGAAGAAATTTACTAAGACTGTGACAGGAATTTCTCTCCTTTCCTTGGAATAAAACAAACAAACAAACAAACAAACAAAATCAAAGCTCCAAAAATGCTACTTCTGATAGTTGTTCTGGTATCTAAGGCAGTCACAGACAGCCATCAACAGCCCAAATCTATTTTTACAATTGTGCTTGAACTTTATTTTCATAATAGCTAACTGCCATGATGCAAGCCTTTAAATCTCTGCTGCCTTAGGTTGACTGAAGATGTGGGTGTTTTGTTTCTTTTTTTTTTTTTTTTTTTTTTCTGAATGCAAGTAAACACCATTTTGATACAGAAACAGAGGAATTTAGTAAAAGCTTTTATACAAACAGGTCTTCTGAAAGCACACAGTATTTACATATAAAAGCATTCCCACCACTGCATTGTTCATTCACTTTAAGGAATTTGCACTAAATGCCAAAGGAAATTCTGTAGGGATTGAAGTAATGTGGTATTTCAAATATCTGTTATGTTTGGATTGATGTTCTGGGTTTTTACTGCCTTGTGGATATTCTCATACACTACAGAAGATCTAGATAGTGATTGAATTGAATTTTAGAATTAGGGGTATAACTCCTTAATTTATAAACTGTAAGGAAGATGGGCAACTAGCAGACCTTATATATAGAAAGAAAGAAACAAAGAAGCAAAGAAAGAAAAGAAAGGAATAAAGAAGGAACAGAAGAAAGAGAGAAAGGGAGGAAGGCAGAGAGGGAAGGAGAGAGGGAGGGAGGGGGTGGAGAAAAATAGAAACTAGCACTTGTAAGAGGGCTACAAAAATCAGGAAAAAATACTGAAATCTACATGACAAAGACAGGTGTCTCACAGGAACTAAATATCTTGATTTTACGTCTTTTATTTTGTTTTATTTTGAATCTGTTTATGGTTCAAAAACTGTTGTGTCCGGGTATTAAAAACACATTTTAGCCAATATTTATTCCTCCATTTCTCCATGGAAACAGGCAGTTTACAATTGGATTTAAGTTGATGTTGGAATTATAATGGACTGTAAAATCAAGCGAATCCTTTTAGTTTATTATTTAGAGGACTCCAGCTACATTGTAAGAATAGATATATCTCCCACAGTGTAAGAAATGAAAGCGTATCAGAAACAACTTAGTTGGCTCTGGCTGACTAATTTCAGTTATTTCAGAAGTATTATACAGTAAGATGAAAAATTAGTCTCATATTGTTTTCTAGTCTGTTGCAGCATTAAGTGCTAAGATTCAGTTTCTGAAAATGTAGCTTCACTAGCCACAGATAAAAGCACGTCATGCATGCTGGGGAAATCTCAGGTACATCCAAGTATTTTGCTCAGCCTTCTTCCTGTGAGAAAGGAAATAATTGGTTTTGTTGTCCGGCTGCAGAGTCACATCCCCCACATATTCCACAAGCAGTTGCTTGCTATCATTCTGTGTATGTGATCACTGTTCACTTGAAGGACAATGACCTCTGTAAAGAAATATCTAATTATTAACCCAAAGGCTATCTGCTACAAATCAGCATTTTATCCTGTTGTTCTCTTAATCTGGCTAGAGGTGCTTCTGATTAATCTTCTGGGTACCAAAGATCAATCAGAGACAAGGGAAGGAAGTAAGAAAGAAAGTAAATAGATTACAAGAAGGGGAGAAATGAGTCCCTCTCTTAGGGATTAAATGAAGTTCTAAGGATTTGTTTAGAGCAGATGGAGTAAATCCATCTGAGAAAAGTGGCTATTTATCTTCCTTTCCTTACAGTCCTCAGACAATGGCTGGTTCCTTGATCAGTCGTCACCCAGAGTGAATGTGCATATCTGAACTGGTGGCTCTCTTCTCGAGAACAGGTAAATTTGGCCATCATACTCAAAACACATCACATGGATGGGATCCTGCCTCCTTCTCTGTGGGAAAGGGAGACCTCTGCTTTCCGACATGATTCTTGGTGACTCTTTTGCTCTATATTTGTAGAACTGGGACAAAGAAATTCTGGAATAGAGAGAAATAAGAAAAATGAGTTAACAAAGTCTTATTTAATGATAGCTTAATAAAGGAGGAATAGGTTTTTTGGTCAGGTTATCTAATTGGCTCAATATCCACAACTGAGTATCTTTATTTTCAGTCTTAAAGAACTAATAGTTGACCAGATTCTGTGGAACATGGAGGGAAATGCCTTATCTTCTTTACACTGCTGTTGCCAAGCTCAGTTAGTTAGTATTTAAAACCTCTATAATAAACCTAAAATACTAAATAAACATTACATTCATTTATTTCACTGTTTCTCTTACCAGTGTCATAACTGAATTATTTTGCATGAATTTTGAACACAAGATTGATTTTACTGAGTGAAGCAAAGTAAGAGCAGGCAGCCATCCAGTGTTGCACTGCTTGTCGTGGCACATACGCACTTGGTCACAATATATAGCTGTGCTGAATGATGTCCCCTAGTGCTCATCCTGAGGCTAAATCCTTGTCCAGAACATTAACTTTTGTGACAATTTACTTTTGTGACAATTGTGTCTGTGTGTAATAATTAGCTTGTAGTGAACCTACCATCATTTATCCCACAATAAATCCATTTGGATCTATCTGGATTTTAAAAAGGTGTGGATGCGTGACTTATCCCACAGAAAAGTACTTTTAATTCCAGCCCAGCACTGGTAAATTTGCCCCTGGACAAATCATGGCTAAACAATGCCACCTTTTTTCAATTGTTTATCTTTCATTGCTTGTTTATCACACTTCAAAACGCAAATCTGCTTATGTATATGCATCGACCGCAGTATGATTTGTTCTAGCCTCAAGAACTGCCTCTCTGCTCATCTGCCTGGGCTGCAGTCACCTTTAAAACAATAATGTTAGCATAGAGCAAATCGCCTTTAAAATTAAACAGTTGATTTGTTCAGTGGACTTTGCTGACAGGTTTTGTCTTGTTTTATGCAAATAAAAATGTATTGATATAGTCAATTACAGAAGTATATGTACAGAAGAATTTGGCAGCACTACTCTTCCTTTTCTTTCATCTCCTCTGTCCTCAACTATTCATCTTTCAAGCTTTCATAACAAAAAGTACCAGGCCTTCGTGAAACCTGGAACTATTCTGGAACCTCATCTGGAAACTGAGTAATGGGAACCCTTTTTAAATCTTTATAACAGAGTAAGGATATGTAAGCACACATGAGAAGCCTCAGGAGATCTGTGGACAGTTTTCAAGAATGTTTATTTGAGTTGGCATATTCGGATTAATGACAACTAATTGAATTATTTGCACCGGGACACCAGTAATCAATCATGTCAGATTTCTCATATGCTTTACTCTAAGATCAAAAGACCACTGTATATGTTAGCAATACCCCAAATAGATCCAACAGATCCAATGACAAACATTTTCTGGTCTAACGATATGTCTTCTAAAAAACCATTCTTGTATTTAAAATGTGGCATCATTCTACAAAATACTTATTTGTTTCTTACAGTATTATTTTAGTTCTTTATTTTACTTTACTGATGTATTGTTTTTAAAGTATTGACCTGGCAGAGCTAAAGTTTCAAACCTTCTATTCACAGGAAAGGCATTATTATAATAAGCAGCAGTGTCTCAAAAAGCTTACTTCATCTGCAAAGTTTTGCTAAAAGTGCTAGCTGAGGTAATTGGATTTGTGTCATGTTCACTCGGACAAAATTAAACCTCCAATGGGAATGTATTTCTTTGAGGTGTTTTTACATCACATTCAATTATGAGAAGAACATTACATAGAGCTGCATTGCATATCTATACAATAAATATCCAGCTCATTGGGGCAGTTTCTTAAAAAACTGGAATTTACCTTGGTGTTGGAAATAATAATGAGTAAGACTGCAGCCTGAAGGAGTTTATGGGCTGATTTCTATCCTCAAAAGCGCTCTTCAAAGACCTGCATCCTTTGTGCTGCCAGCATGCTGTTCCATCTGCAAAGCAAAATCACCACAGAGCTCTCCAGAGTATATGCTGCCTGTGCTTTTATATATTCTAAAGAAAAAAGGGAAGGGTGATATTTTGTTTTGCTTACAAGGGAGGTGAAAAAGAAAATAAGCATCTGCAGCAAAAACAGAGGAAATGATGCTCAAAGCAAAGAATGAAAGAGCTTAAAATCATTCAACCTATCTACGTATTTATGTGTTTATTTATCTATAATATTTCATCAAGATACATGCTACTGGCCTGTACAATTTAATATTTATTATATCTGCTTGCTGGGAACAACATTACTGTGTTGTGGAAGTGCACACAAGAGGAACTCAAGACTCAAAAGCTTTCTGGACAAAAGAATACTTTCTCGTATACATATAACTGGCACATGACAACTGCTTACACGGCAGAGGCACTCACAGTGAAACTTTCTGAGATGTGAACAAGTATACTTTCCACAATATAAAGGGTCCGGACACAAAGTTTGGCCCATTCCTACGTACAAGGAAATCCATGTGCATTAACATGAGGCTAAATGAAGAGCAAACAAATCTTGTCATTTGACATAATTTTCATCTCAAATGTTTGAATTGTTTACTTAAGCATGTATCTACTTTCTGAATGCTTAAAACCGACTTGGGCCTGATGCAGAACTTTCTAGAATTAGAACGATTTGCAAGTGAGAGAAAATCCCACAATGACGTGTTTCCAACAAAAGCCATGAAATAAATGATCTTCTGTGTAACAGAACATGCAGAAAGTCACTATAGTTTACACCCAATCACATGTGATGGCAAATCTTCTTACACAAAGTGAAGTCAGCCTTGCGGGACCCAGTGTATGGCATATTTATTTTTTTGCACTTCACAAAGGCTACAGCATAAGTTGTGAAATTAAAATAAACAAATAAATAAAAAGATATTTTCTATTTTTCTGCACAAGGATATATCATATTAAAAGAAAAGGGCGCGGAAGCTCTTGTCTCAGATTTCAGAAAACGAGGAGGCAAAAGTTAAACAGAGCATTTCAGCGTATTCATTTTGTGGGTTTTGTGAATCAATACCAAATCGCTTGGCAAAGAGACAAGTAATATAAGCAAAATTGAAGTTAAAAAAAAAAAAAGTTCAAACACTCAGAGTAATGAAAGCAATATAGGGAAATGGAAGTAAGTACAGTAGAATTATTTAGAGAGCCATTAAACATGAAGTTTAGGGTGGATTGCTTTCTGTATGCTGTAATGAAAAATAAGAATTGGCAGCATCTTCTCAAGTGAGTGACTTCGTCAACACCCGGGTATTCATTACAAGCTGAGATCTTCATTTCTGTACTTTTGAAGTTTACACTTTTTAAAAATGAGAAGCAACATCTTAAAGAAAACCCTCTGAGTAAGCCAGGATGAGAGGGAATGGCCACAAGTTGTGCTGGGGAAGATTTAGATTAGATTTGAGGAAACATATTTTCTCTGGAAGAGTGGTCCGGCACTGGAATGGCCTGCCTAGGGAGGTGGTTGAGGCACCGTCCCTAGCGCTGTTCAAGAAGCGTTTAGATGAGGTGCTAAGGGATTTGATTTAGTAGCTTGGTGGGTAGGGATGGTGGTTGGAGGATGGTTGGACTAGATGATCTTGTACGTCCTTTCCAACCTAATGAATCTATGAATCTATGAATCTATAAGCCTCCGTGATGTGCCGTAGAAGAAGGCTGGGGCAGCCCATGGGTGCATCAGCTCACTGCCTCTGCAAGGCAGCACTGCCTGAGGCCCACAGACTAGGGACATGCAGCTACACTGCCCGGCTTCACAAATGAGGTCTGTGCCAGGTGAGGGGCCTGGCACAGCAGTTCAGACAGCCAGCATGACACGGTGCTGCACACAGAAGCGTGACTGCAGCCGGGGCTGCGAGTCATCGCTTGGTTTTGGAGGGCTCTGTACTTCTTGTCATCAAGGAATGACAAATGCCATTGGGACAAGAGAATGATGAATTAATGACCCAAGACGTCCTTGTTTGGAAGGATCAGGTGTTAGAAACCAAGCCAGAAATCCACTAACGTCATGTAATGAAGATTCAGGAAATGCAAAGGGACTTTAAGGAATTCATCAATTCTGTTTATTTGTATCTCATACAATCAAGTAATGCCTTTCCCACTGCTCGGTCTTTGTGTAAGACTCAAACACACCAACTCGTTTTCCGAGCAGAGTCACCACTCCTTATGCACCGAGGTATGATTTTAACTCGGAAGCAGCAGAACGACGGCTGACCAAGTAGTGCTGTGTTTTACACCAGCGAACACGCTGGCTTCAGTGTCAGCCAGCTCGTGCGAGCGGCTCTCGGCACGGAGGAGTGCAGCAGGGCTGCCCACTCGTAAGGAGCAGCACCACGAGCAGCACCACCACCTCCACCCCGGCCGCAGCGCAAAGGCCGACGTGAGCAGCCCCGCGTCTCCGCGTGGGGCGGGCAGGGGCGGGGACAAGGCGGCCTGGACTGGCCCCCGGGGCGGGGCGTTAGGGCGGGCGGGGCGGCGGCAGGAAGGGGGTCGCGGCGCCGGAGGAGCGCGGTGGCTGTCGGTGTCGCCGTCGCTGCGGCCGGCGGTGGAGCAGCGTGGCCGCGGGCGGCGGGGCTCGCCTCGGTGAGTTCCGTCCCGCGCGTCGCCCGGGAGCGAAGCGGGGCGGGGAGGAGCAGAGCTTTGTCCCGGCGCTTCGCCCCGGATCCTCTGCGGGGCCGCTCCCGGTTTCGTGTCGGGGCAGGCGGTCCCGTTCCTGGGGCGGCGGCCGCCGCGCTGCGAGGCTGCTCGCTCAGACACGTGTGCCGCGCCGCGGCGCTTCCCGGCTGTCCCGCTGTACTACGGTGCTGCCGGGGCTGTGCCCGCGCCGCTGGGACGAGGGCCGGGGCCGGGCGCTCCGCCGCCGGTGAAGTTTCCTCGGGCGCCCCACGCGCGGAGCTCCGGTGGCGGCGGGACGGCGCGGGGAGCTGACGAGCGGGGCCCCGCGGGACGCTGCCGCCGGGGCCCTGCCCGCCGCGGGCGGCACGGAGCGCTGCCCGCGGTGCTCCAGACTTGAGGCTGTTTTGAGCTGCGATGTTATGGCTCCCATCGCTCTTTGGGAGTGGCTTTCTTTTCTTTCTTTCTTTTTTTTTTTTTTTCCTTTATTTTTTTCTTTTTTTTTTTTCTTAACTCTCCCACTGAGTCCGTCCGTGCGGGTTAGCGCGGTTTATTTGTTCCCCCCGTCAGCGGGGAGGGATAGGCCCTTGTTTTCTTTGGGATTTGGGTGTCCTTTCTTCGCGTGTGTTGCAGTGATGAAAGCGTCAGTGGTAAATGTAGTTCTTAGAAGAGTGCATCTCAGTTCCAAAATCTTAACCGGCTGGAGTTGTTTTGGCTTTTTGTTTTGTTTTTGGTTTATTGATATTCTGGAATGTTATTTTAACTTGCTCTTCGCCGCGGCCCAGGTACCGGGACTTTAATTCTAGTGGGAGCTGATGCGTGTTTGCCAGCTAGCGTTTGTGGCTCAGATTTGGCCCCCTGAGCAGCCCGGTTTGCGTGGTGCTGCAGGTGGGCTGGCAGCGTGAAGGTTGCAGGGTCTGAGCCTGGATACAGTCACCTCTTGTTGTTGAGTTATTGCTTTCCTTGTCAAGTGAGGTAACCGCCGGTGCGCTGAGAGCTGGATACAGCAGAATGCAGAGGAGTCCAGGTTTTCAGATGCTATTTCCCCAGTTGCTGATTTCAGCTTGACGTGAACTTTGTTCTTCATTCCTTGCATATGGATCCTGGGGATCCTGGAGAGCTGGTGTGAAAGGCAAGCATGCTTGCAAGCTTGTTTTAGGGATGTTTTTTCTGTTTTATATGTGGGCATTCCTCAGAGGGAGCCTGCGATTGGGACTTGTGCAGCCCTCACGCAGGGCAGGTGGATGGATGTATCTGTGCTACATACGAGAGGACAATGGGGGGTATGATGAAATGAAGACTGCATCTTACTGGTCTTCCTTTTCGTGACTTGATCTGACCATCTCTGATGGTATGTGAGATGAAAAATTCAGTAAAGCTCCTGGGATGCTTCTGTGTGTGACTATGCTATCCCAGCTTATGGTTGCTGAGGCAAACAGTGTTCTGGAAGGGATCGCTAATTGAGGAAGGCGAGTACTTCACTACAGCAGAAAGCTGCAGTTTGAAGAAGTGGGGATGGTTGAAATACGTGTAGATTAAAACTCTGCTGTATGGCCACCTTTTTTTTTCCTTCACTTGATAGGGTGCTGTCTTTCTTGTCACTTTAACTTGTTTTTTTGCTTTCTTTAAGTCATTGAGAATGTATAACTCCGAAGCACTTCAGGCTGATGGAGAGGCAGTGAGACTTTACACCTTACTCCTTGATAATACTCTTCAGTGATAAATGACAGAGTGGTTTCCAGTGTCCTGTCAGACTTAACTGTGCTCAGATTGAAGGAAGTTAAAACAATTTTCTGAATAGAAATTCAACACATTCCTACAGAAGGATGCAAACGTTTTTATATGAAAAAATATCAGTCAGTATTTCTTAAACTTTACTGATTATCTTGCAACTTGTGTTAAAGCAGAGCATGGAAACAGAGGGGTGGAGAGCTGCATTGTATGTAAGGTGATGACAAATTTCTGAAAGTATGAGGTGAACTCACAAGATTGAGATGTAGCTTGTGACCATGTGAGCAAAGAACAGGTACTGACAAATGTGTAGGTGGCATAGATATAAGCAGGAATCAAAATTCATCTTTAGTACTGGCTTTTGAAGCACTGCTGTTCTTTAGATGTAAATCTCTATTACACTGTTTTTGTGTTTTTTTGGGGGGGGAATGGGGGGTGTTTCTTTTCATTGGTACTGAGGAGGAATTTGCACAGAGGGCCTCTGTCTTATCTCATGTGAGAATGTGAACAAAATGTAAAAGTGGTCTTCAGAGGATGTGTGCAGATTGTGCACGTAGAGATGCCAACAGGAAGACAGCTTCTCTGTTGCAGTTAATAGAAGCAAGCTGCCTGACCTCTGTCTGATGAAGAGGCTTCACAGTCATCAGTTGGAAGAGCTCTGTCTTAGCAGTGCCATGTGTTGTGAGCACCTAATTACGCTGTGAGCACGTATTGTGGGCTTTTTACACTAAAAGGTTTTCTCACTTCCTCCATTCCAAGTATTTCATGATTTTTAATCATTTTTTTTTCCAGTTAGAGGAATCCCACTGGTTTGCATGAAGAAAATAACTGATTTTCAGAAATGGAAAGACAGTAAGTGATAACCCAGTCTGTTTGGGCTGCAGACTTCTTACATTTGATGCAGAGCATCTCCAGGAAAGTGGCATGTTTTAACATACCGTGGTTCTGTACTGGCCAAACAGAACATAATCTGGTGAAGTCAATCAGGTGGAAACAGTTCACGTATTATTCTGCTTAGAGAGCTTCTACTTTGAACGAAACCTATTTCAGTCATTGGCATTTATTGTCTCATAGGTCTTTCATCCTTTCCTACTCATTCTTTAATACTCATGTGTTCATGAGTATCGGGACTGATGGTATCCCGTCAGCCTGACCAGAGAGTAAGGGATGCTGATCATCAAGTATTTATCGTGTCTCTTGGGCTATTCGTGACTGATAATGATGCTGGATGATCTTTTCTGCATTGATGTTCTCTTTTGATGAAGAAGGGTGCGGGTAAGGCTGAGTCATACTGTGTATTTGTGGTTTCCCATGTGTGGAATGCTCTTGTACATTCCATTGGAGCCTGCCAGTTCCTCAGTTATCAATATTCTTTGTGTAATTTCATGATTATTCTCGATTTCTTTATTTGGAGCAGGTATATCATTCCTTTTGCACCTATTCTGGCTATTTTAGTCTGTGCTTTTTTGTGTTCAAGCTCTTTGTATGGTAGCGTATTTATCATATAAGTCTCTACAAAGGAAGGTATTTCGAAAGGTTGATTCAAGAGGAGTGCATTATGGATCTGCATTTCTTGTTGTATCATCTATGTCGTGGATCCCCAGTGATGGGTTAGTCAAGGCTTAAATAACGTAAGAAAATACTTGTTCCAAGGCTGCCGTTGGAAGCTGAAGGTGGCCTTTTGACAGTCTTCTGTGCCACTGTGATCCTCAGATCTTTCATGCTTAAGAATACAAATGGATTATTAAGTATTTACGTTGCATTTAAGGTTTGTGAAATCTTTTTATTGAGATTTGTGACTGTTTTTTTTAAAGGCACACTACTGCATTAAATCTGAATGACCACTATAAAACTGCATACGTTTAGTTTGCTTTTATCCTGCGAGAATGCAAATGAATTTTTGATGAGCTGTGCATTTGTTTTCTGTTGTAGGCCTGTAAATCACATGTTCCAGTCTTCATAATAAAGCTCTCACACATATTAGGGCATGCTCTGGTTCATTTTTATTTTTTGTCATGTTTCAAAAATGTTTATCAAATTTACAGCCAGAAATAATACTTTGTCTTCATATTCATTTGTTCTGGTTTAGTATGATGCAGTAGTTTAATTCTTACTTCTTTCTTTGTGATTTGTACACGCTCTGGCTTTTTTATAAGGAACGATCACGTTCTGTCTTAAACTTTACATTGCTAGATTGAATGATCCAGGCTTTCACTTGTGTTTCTGGGAGAATTAAGAGCTTGTTGTGGACGTAGCAGCCTTTTCTCCTTCTGGCTGCAGCTTGAACGCATCTTTCTTGTACATGGTGACTGGGTCTGTACCTGGTATTTCAGATGAAGACAGTGACGTTAGTATAAATAGATCTATGATGGAGTGAAATTGGAATAGATAAAATTTCTTTCTGTTACTATTTGCTGTTATAAAGATTACCATTGCATATTCATGATGTGGTCACCTGAAACATCTTTTCAGCTTATGAAGTGGTTGATAAAGAGTAGAAAGACTGTGTAGTTGGCATAAAAAGAAACCGAAGTGTTTTAATTCTCAAAACCTCCAGATTTTTTGTGATGTTCTGAGCTTACTGAGGATAAGCAATAATATTTTAACACTGCTTCAGCAGGTTCTATACAAATACTCCTATATTTCATTCCAGTTTTCCTTATACGGTTATAAAGGCTATGTATTTTTTAATTGGTCCAACTTGGTTGAACTCTGTGACTGTATTATTGTTTAAATGCTCAATTAGGCTTCTAGTTTGTGGTTTCTTCTAGTTTAACTAAATATTTTTTCAAGTTGTAGTGGGGATGAAAATAATACACTCAGTTTCCCATAGACTAATTCTTTCTTATGTGAGAGAATATTTTATTTTGCTATTTGTTGAAGAACAATTGTATAATCTGCCAAATGTAACAAATACATAACTTGTTTCTTCATGCGCTCCACTTCTCATTTCCTTCTGTTTCTAATTCTTCTTCATAATCTGTTCAATTTCTCCTTTTATTTGATTCTGTTTTATTAAAGACATTTCACTGAAACAAAAAGAACTTGCCTGTAGGTATGTAGATGTTAAATAGTTGTAGTTCTGAGGTGCATTTCCAACATTAGTGATGCACTATTATACTACTTTCCTACCTGCATTGTTCCAGGAAGCCACAGAATATTCTGTTGGATACAGATTCCTTCTTGTCCCTTCCTCAGTCAGATCAGTTCATTGGGAAACTATACCTTTGCATCTGTTAGGATATTTAAGTTGGTTATAGCCCAACAATAGATCTACAACAGTGCTTATTTTTCGGGGTTGGAATGCTGGAGATTATTTTGCTTGAATGAACTTTGTTTCTCTTTGGATCTGGTTCATGGATCTTAAAGCTGAGTATTTTAAGGAATGACGAGAAGAAGACTGCAAAGCTAATTTAGATAACTTTATGTGCATTCAGTAATTTGTTTAAAACGGAAGGGTTGGGGAGAGAAGGGAGGGAAACTACAGTTTACTTTAAAACTCCAGGGTTCTGTTTCAGGCTTCCATGTGATACTCTTGGTTTTCCATGGGTTATTTTTATAGAGAGTAGCTGAATTCAGTTGATTTTAATTCTTTTCTATGCATGCTGTACTCTGAACTCAATTTAAGGAACTGGATTGCGTAGTACTAAAAGTCCTGATCTCATTGTGGAAGAGATTAGGATTTCTAGTGGATTTTAATGCATCTTTTTTATCCTGATTTAAGCAAAATAGGTTTTGCTTTTCAGTTGCTCGCTGATATTTTGGCTGGAACAGCGCTAACGTATTTTGATCATAAAATTACTAATTTTGGGATATTAATTTTGAGTAATCCTTTCAGAATACCTTTCTGTGATACCTCATTTTAGGAAATACAGTTAAAATGTACCCTGGCTTTTATTGCTTGTGACAGTTGATGATAATGTTAACTAAAATGATATCTGTTTCTTCTCATTTCTTTTTTGACAGCAAAAATGTGCTTATTACTTTCATCCTGTGAGATTTATACAAAATCACAGAATGGAAAAGATTGGAAGGAGACTTTGGAGGTTGTATTATTATATACAACTCCATACTCCATGTAAGCAAGGCCAACTTAATCAGCTTGCGTAGGGCTGTGTCTGGTTGGATTTTGATTACGTCCATGGATGTAGACTCCATGTTTTCTTTGGGCAGTACACTTCAATGCTTTGCCAGCCTTACAAGAAGAAAGCATCTTACATTTTGTTTTATAACTCCAGATGGGCTTTGTGCTACTAATCACAGCCATTTGAGCCTGTCAGTTTAGTCATTTCACTGGGCTGTCTGTTTTTTCTGGACTGTTTTTGATCACATTAACTGTGAGAGACTGCAAAATACACATAGCTGTATGTTTTAGTCTGTGTGCTTAAAATAACAGTTCTCCAGAGCAGTGTGTTTTGTAGCTGTTCTAGAAATTCACAGAGGAGGATAATGGGGGTCTGAGTGCATGTTTTGTTATCTTCTGTAAGTCACGAGTTGTGATGGTAGTGACATTGTGGAGTTAACTTTAACTCTGTCATATCAAAGATGCTTTTAACGTATTTATTAACCTTTTTTCAAATAAACTGAGGACAATTATGGCAATCACTGTGAAAATAATCTTTTTTTTTTTTTTTCTGACTTCTGAAAGTGGTCAGTAAGGTGTGGCCATCTTTGCAAGCATCAAGACATGGGGATCTTAGCCGCCCTCTCCCTCTACAACTGTCTCCTCATTTCTTAGGTTCCCACTTATGGCACCTTCAGGTGTTGGTCAGTACAGACATCTACTTATACATGTATATTTTCGTTCCAACCAGAGTATCCACTGTCCCCAAAATAGGCTGGACAGGCGGGACTTGGCGCACCAGTGTAATCCACAGGCTGCCGACAGATGTCGCTGCAGTGCAGTGCAGAGACTTCTCTGGGTGGGTACGATATCCACTTTATGCAAAACAGATTGAAATAGTATCTTTTTATGAAATAAGCAGAGCGTATTAAGGAGTATCAGCTGAGCATTCCAAAGTTAGGAGCATAGCCTCTGGCCCTTGCACCAGCATTTTGGCAGAGATCAGTTTGCCTGATGTAGTCTTGTGTAAACAGGATTGTCTGTCCTCTGCCAAGGTAAACTCCTCTTCACTTTCAGATAGGAACACAGTAGAAATTTCTGCATGGTGTTGGCCTAACAATAGTTGGTAACTGGTGAAACTCTCACCTTGCTATTCAGGCTTACTGCTTGCTCCAGCGTTGTTAACCCATTCTACAGAGGGTGTGTAGATAGGTGTGCTGAGGGATTCACAATTCACATTTGCTCTTTTAGTTAAGTATTAGTACAGTCTGGTAAACCATCTCTGTAAAGATGATGAGATGTATGATAAACCCATGTTATTTGTTTTTCAGCTGTCTACTTCTAGATAGCTTGTCCTGTGAACCATCATCTGATTGAATGTAAGCTGGGAATCCTACCATTGCCTTAGTGAGTGAAGACCTTGTGATAATGGCTGTCTGGTCAGGAGGTGCAGTATGCATTACAGCCAGGTGATTGCTACAACCAGCAGTAAACCAAATGCTACTTACCAACTGTAAAACCTGTCTCTTTGGAAGAGATCCAGTGTAATCTGTATGCCAGGTGAGGCCAGGTGTTTTCCAAATTCTAACTGTAGAAAGGGGATTACTGTATTTTACCCAGTTATCTGCTTAACATCATTTGCCTACAGTGTAAGGCTATATATATCCCAAGAGTCGGTATGAAGATTTCTCTAGCTGTCAGTTCTTCCAGAGCCACAGCCATCGATTTGACATATTGGCTGTTTCTCCCATACTTTCGTTAAGATAGCAAGGCTTGCCGAGCCATTTTAAAGGCTGCTGCTTTCCATTGCTGTTTCACATTATCTTGCTGACTGATCATTGAACCATGCATTCTGCTTCTGCTCTTGGGTTAATTGCTCATAGAGCAATTATTCTGTGACCACGATGGAGACAGATCAGGTTGTGGATGGACACTGTCATTACCCAGGCCAATTTGTGCTAATTTCTCCTGTAAAGAACTCACTCTGTTTTAGCTAGTAGAGGCCTTACAGAAATGCACCACTTCCATTTCATAGTACTGGACTGCTGTGCCTTCCCAGTGGACTGACAGCAGTCAATTGGCAGTACTCTCTGTAAAACTGGGAGCCCTTTTATTAGTTACTTTGGCACTTTGGATGACTTTTTGTTGCAGCTAGGGCTGAAAAAGCAGCCCATATTTTTAGCTTTGCACTGATGGGATCAACCTCCAGGACCACAGTCCAACTGTGCATTTAGTTTGTCCGTTTTATTGTCGTAGGCTGCACTGAGCTTTATTTGATGCTAAGTCTTGAAGCTTGAAAGGCTTATTGGCTGGTTTGTGGCTTTTTTTTTCTTCTTTGATTTATTTATTTACTCTGTAAAAAACTGACTTTTCTGTGTTTGTTTTTTTTTCCTTACTTGGTAATAATCCTAGTATCCAGATCAAATGCAGCAGCATATAGTGCTTCCCAAAAGGCTGATAGACTGCTGTATTTCTATTTTTGTCTGCATTTTTGCCGTCTAGATATCATTCTGTGAAAACCTTACTGAATTATCCCTCCATTTTTTTCTTTGTTGCATTTCTAAATTTTAATGGGACTAGTGTCCTAGTCATGATTTCGTGTAGTCTCAGTAGCATCCCTCAGTACTTCTCTCACTTCCTGCTTTGTGGGGCCAGTAGTCCTTGCAACAATACTATGTCTTAGGTTGGAAGGTGGTCTGGTTCCGTGCCCATGCTGTGTGTAAGGCTTCCACCCACTGGATCAAGCTGTCCAGGACTACTTTCAGCCTGGTCTCTGCCTCCCTGGATGGAACATCCACAGCTTCTCTGGGCAGCCTGTTCCAGTGCCTCACCACTCTGTGAGCAAAGAATTCCCCTTAACATCTAACCTAAATCTCCTCTCTTTTAGTTGAAAACCATGTCCCCTTGTCCTATTACTGTTATGCTGTGTAAAAAGTCAGTCCTCTCTAAACTGAGCAAGCCCAGCTCCCTTAACGTTTCTTCAGTAGAGAGTTGTGCTCGAGGTCCCTTATTATTTTCGCAGCCCTGCTCTGGAGCTGTTCCCAGCAGCTCTACATCCCTCCTGTACTGGGGGCCCCAGGCATGGGCACAGTACTCCAGGTGGTCTCATGGGGGCAGGGCAGAGGGTGACAGTCTCCTTCCTCTCCCTGCTGGACAGTCCTCTTTTGATGTAGGCTAGGATGCAGTTGGTCTTCCAGGTTGCAGGAGCACCCTGCTGGCTCACATTCTCCACTTTGTTCACCAGAACCCTGAAGAGCACCAGTCCCAAGGTAGTCCCCTGAGGAACACCATTCACCACAGGCCTCCTCCTGGACATAGACCTGTTGCCTCTACTGCTGAGGATAAATGCTGGATTGTGTCATTGCTTCAGGCTTGCCTCTCTTGAAAAGGGTGGCAGACAGGTCCTAAAGGTATGAGGCAGCCAGATCTCATGGTGTCAGTAGCCAGCTTTTGTTCTCTGGTAGCTGTCAGATACTTTTGTTCCCCAGTGTGGGGCCATTTCAGCCTTAGCTGTGTGGGTGATCCCTGTGCAGCCTATACTGCTTGGAGGAGTGTCCAGATTAACCTGTTTTCCCACAGTGATGGTGTGAACAAACCACTAATAAATACTTGCCCCTACCTTGTCATGTAGGTTTTTGCCTGCCAGCAAGCAGTGTCCTGTATATATTCACCATGAAAGGCAGGTAAGAGACGTTTGTAATGTCACTGATCCCACAAGTCGGTGTTTTTCTTTTGTTCCCTCTCCCGAAGGCATTAATTTTATTCAGTTTCTTTTTCAGCTATTGGAATAGGTCCCTGTGAGGTAATGTGATCTCAGTCCTTGTGTCCTTCAGAGCTATCAGCCTTTTCTGGTTGGCTGCTCTGGTGTCCAGTGGAGCACAAGGCTCATTATCTCTCTGTGGCACCCAGCTACCCAAATTGGTGTGGATTTTTTATGATTTGCAGCGCACCAGAGTGACAAGATTGGGATAATAAATTGGTCCGGACATCTTCAACTTTTCCCCAGAGAACAGGGAGCAAAGAGTGCAATCAGTCTGTCAACTGTTCTCATTTATATATATGTATTTATTTGTGGGCTGTTCTTTCCCTTTTGCTTGTTTATGCTTTTCACATGAAGTAGGTTTCCTGTCTGTTTTGTCTTCTGGGACTTCAGATCTGGGAAAAAGCTAAAAATGTCTCCTATTGGCAAAACTTTCTTGATTTATCTATACAGAGTGTGTATATAATGATGTATCACCTCATGACATGCTCAGCTGTTATTTCTTTCATTGTATCTACCAGCACCCTGCATAGGCCACTACTGGACACTTCAGCACATTCCCATACACCTGCTGCCCATGCTTATACATGGACTTCACAGACCTTAAGTTCAGTGCCCAGTAGAACAACTATGGCTTGCTCAAGATCACCAGGTGTTCAAACAAAATGTCCCATAGCTACCAACACTACCAACACCTGTAGTATCACGATTTTGGAATGATTAGGCAGGAGTTTAAAGAGGAGGTGATGAATGAAAATTTTCACAGCAGTGTGTGTACTTAGTGTAACAAAATTCTTTTTTGACACAGAATCACATAGTTTCTGAAAGCAGAAGTACCTATAAGGCATATTTATACATTGATGTTTGGCGGTAGAAAAACTTAAGGTTGGGACTATCTGTATCTGGTTTGAGACACCATCAGAGGTGACCAGAAAGAGTGTGCTGTAGTGGAACTTTCTCATCCTTCCTTGTGAGAAGATGAAATGCATCTTATTGCCCTTTCTATTTTTATTTTATTTTTTTGTCCATATTATGGTACTGTTTTGATTTGGCATGGCAGTTGTGGGATGCCCATTGTTTCATTTTTCACTGCTTTTTACTTAATGTCATTTCATCTTCAGAACTGGTTCAACTGAGTGAAGTGGATACCTACCAGTCTTCACTTCTGTTTCTCTTGCTCAGAAAACAAACAGTAATTCGGAGCTACTTTTAGAGACTGACTGCTGTTTCTATGCAGTGTGTTACTTCTGAAGACAGCCAGCATTGTAAGAATTGAACTGATTTGCAGGTTAGTCTTCTAAAAGTAGTCTAAGTGGTGTGCTGCTTAGCTTTTTTTTTTTTTTTTTCTTTCCCTAAGAGTTCATGAGAATGATACAGATAGCTAAGCAATACTTCCTTATCTATGTTATCGTATCAATTCATATGCAGTCATTCAATCATGATGCACTTCAGTGGAGATCTGAGGAGTTTACAGTAAATCAGCGATAAATTCAGTCTTTATGCGTGCCCCAGTTGGCTTTAGCTTTTGAATCTATGATAACTTTGTGGGTTTAGTTTGTAGAAGGTAGGAATAATGTTTGTTGGTGCCATGTTGTTTCTTTGTCACCCCTTAGCCTGATGTGAAAGTATCCTATTTTTATCTGCAGCAGCATGAAAGTTATATGTTCATTTAGTTACTAGTGGTTATTTCTTCCAAGAGCTGATGATTCAGAAATTAATTGCAATTGTATATTTGATATATGGAATCCCTGTAAATTGTTGAAATAAATTTATTTTGAAAAATCAACTTTACGGTGTTGCAGCTTTCCTCAAATGTCTGTGCTTCATAGTAGACCATGACTTGATCGTGAAAGAGGATTTTTTGTCTGTGGAAGTGTTGGTTCTTTTGTCATCCAAAGGCTGTTTTCTGATTCATTCAGAGTTTTGGTTTATCCCTTTCTTCTTGTTTGGGAGTGAATAGCTTCTAGCACCAGTTGTTTCACTTTTTAACTAAGTACCAGAAGATTTAGGTAAGTACTAGAAACCTTGTTAGTATTCTAGTGGGTTTATTATGAGATTGTTTTATTCCTAACATATTGTATTTTACAACCTTGAGCTTCAGGAAGATGCCTGTAAAAAGTTTCCTTTTATTTGTTACCTCCTATAGGAATCTAAACAGAAAGATATGTTCCAGTGTAATAAGTCTAGTTTTACGGAAAGCATCCTCATACTTTGTAGGTGAATTTCTTTGCACTGTTTTTGATACAAAGCTTACATCTGTGCAACACTTAGAGAAATGAACATCTAACCGTAGTCGAGTTGCTATGTGCTGTAGGTAGATTCAGTGGCATTTCTTTATGGAAGTAGATATTCCTGTGGCATGTTTTGAGAAGGTATGTATTCAAGATTGAGCGAAACTTTTTTTAGTATGGGATTTAAATGGCTATCAAGGCTTTTAAGGAACTGTGTCTTGAGAACAGAACTGCATCAGTTATTCTTCAAGTTCTGTTCAAAATGTTTTCAGTGCATTAATTGAATTAAATATTTATGTAGATGATTTTTGTTTGTTTTTTGTCACTTTACACTCATTTCATGTTAGTTGCTGAAAGAAAAAAGGAGAGTGTAGCAATATTATGCTATGCTCCTGTACCAGTGATTAGACATCTTAGAATATCTGTATCAAGGCTTTTAGAATTACTGTGACACATTCCCAACTAAGAGTGAGAATTTTGTTTTAGCATGAGGGATGCTGGATGAGGCTAGCTGTATTCTGTAGTATCTTTGGGTGGAGCCTATCAAAGTGAGTCAGAAGCACCTTGCCTTGGTCAAGCATATTCCGTTAACTGCATTGAATTTGGTAAACGTACTGCCTAGAGCTTCATAGCCTAGCACCTTCTTTCTCAGGATCACATACGAGAGTATAACAGTAAAGTGGTCTCAGGGAGATTTTGAAATGAATTTGAACTGGAAAACCAGCTTTAGCAAAAACGAGTGGAAAAATGCTTCAGACTTCAAGCTGAGGATTTTTTTTTTCCTTGTGAATGCAGAAGCAATGTCAAAATGTTGAAGATGACTTGTATAAAATACTGCATGTACAGTACTTTCCTAAAGTCAAGCTAAAGAGTTTTCTGAAAATGACTTGCAAATAGAAAGGATTAATGATTTAATTAATCTCAAACTCGATTCTCTTTATTTGCATAAGTGCAGTTTTCTGTCATCTTTAGGCAATTTGCAGATTTTTGCAGCTATAAGTAGTGTTTTTGTTACTTAGTTACTTTATTAGGCCACTTCTATTCTCATTCTGACTATCCATTTAGGGGACATGTTTGTACTAAACGTGCCTGCAAAGTAGGCTATAAATAATTTTCTTGTTATACTTCAGTGATTCTTGAAGAATTCCTATTCACTGTAAAATATAATATGAGAGCTTCTGCGTGGTTCAGTTCTTACAATGTTGGCAGCTTCAACTATAAGATACTGTCTGTAGTTTTAGAGGTCTGTTGGTACAAATTTAATGGACAAATGTGTGCCAGAAAAAGAGTAACTGTGGCTTAAAACCATCTCTGTCGTTGAATGTTCTTGATGCTGCCAAGATCGCTCTGGAGGAAACTTAATGGACTCTTCTGTCTACAGGCAGAGCTGCTTGCCACTCCTATCTTTTATTGCCTGACCCTCCTGATGACTTGGGATCTCCATCTTCTCTGCTATCCGTTAGCCAGCCTGTCCTTCTGCCTGTGTTGCCCTGTTTCTTAATTTTTTTTTTCTTCTTTCTTCAACCACATTTTTTTTTTCCTAAAAGTTGTTCTACTGATTATTTCTTCTCTCACAGTACCCAGGCAATTGCCCCATCTGATTTTGAATTGGGGCATTTCTTTTTTGTTATAATGGCAAGGGATTTGCAAACAAAATAGTATTAAGAGAAAAGGAATTTTCCATCTTATTAGTTGAGATATTTGGATCCGGAACTAGACCTTGTCTGTTTAGAACATTGTTTCTGTACCAAATTTGAATACTTCTGTGGAGAAGGGGAGGGGAAGTGCAAAGCACTGTTTTGACAATACTGTCCTAATTTACAAGTAGAGAACACTGGAGCAGTTGTGGTAGATGCTTGTAGGCTTCTTGGTTTAATTTTTTCCTGCATTCCCATTTCTAACAGTTGTTTATCTATTAGCGGAAGATGATCTCATTGGTCTGCCACTTTATTGAAATCTTTATATTTTTTCTCTTTCATTTTTCTTCTGGGAGACTTATAAATAACTCTTGGCTTCATAGCTACATCTTCAAAATACTCATTCAGAACAGTTATTTATGTGTAGTCAGCTTTCCCACTTTGGGCTGGTTTTCTGCAGTTTTTGTTACTTTTTTTTTTTTTTTGTTCTGTTTATACTTTTAGATTTGCACCATTGTATGCATTTGTTTTATTTCTGTCCTGAACTACTTTCATTTCATATGGAGTAGTTTTGTAGCTTTTCTTTAAGCATTTTAGTTAGGGAAATCAACACTGAGGCATTGCTTCATTGAAACATGGAAGGCTGTTATTGTCAACTGTATGCCCTCTTTATTTATACTGACCTGAAGTCTTAAGTTTGTTTGTATTTTATGTGTCCAGGATCAACTGTTTTTGATAAATGGTTCATATTTTTGATTAGTATACAATATTTCTTCCGTCAGTCAGTGTTAAGAAGCTGTATGTTCACAACAGCTCTCTGACTCCTTTTGGTTATTCGTTTTTTTTGGCAAAACCAAATGACTTTTTCCATTTGCGGATGCTCAGGCATGAAGATTTCCATCTGTGTCTTATTTCATCTCTTTTATTCCTGTCAAAAGGACTTGACCTAGATGTATCTGCCTCTGCTTGCTTAGGAAAAAAATTGAGTTTGTGTGTGAGCATAATTTCTTTTTAATCACCTGCTAACCTTGTTAACACTCCGCAAACTGAGGTTACACTTGAAGGTGTGTTGGCACACTTGCATCCAGAATTCATCTACTTTGTTTTAGAGTTGCATAGCATAGTCTGTGAACAATTTTGTCAGTTGTTTAGAAATGGCATGGCCTGTTTTGTTCTATTTTTTTAGTTCTAAGCCTGGATGATAAGTGGCTGCATGGCCTTGTCTGGCTGCCAGACTCTCACTCTCTCATTCTGTCTACTCAGTAGGAGAGACAGAATAAGTTGGAAAAGGTTGGGGGTCTGGATAAAGACAGTGGATGGCTAATCAACATAATAAACAAATAAGACCAGTCTTGGTAAATTAATTCAATTTCTTTCCAATTAAAAATAGAGTTGGATGGTAAGACCTAATAACAGTGCTCAGTCATCTCTCACTGTAAAGTAGTTTCTGATATTCAGAGGAAACCTGCTATGTTTCAGTTTATGTCCATTAACTCTTGTTGCTATGCAGGTCACCACTGAAAATAACACGACTCTGCTTTGCACCCTCCCTTCATTACCTGTAGGTCTCAGAAGGAGCCACCCCTGAGTCTTTTCTTCTCCAGGCGGAACGCTTCAAGCCTTCCCATAGGACTCATGCTCCAGTCCTTCACAATCTTTTTACCTTTGATGGAGATGCTCTGGTAGCCGTGTCTCTCTTGTGAAGAAGAACCCAGAACAGAACTCAGAACTCCAGCTGTAGCCTCACTGGCCCTGAGAAGAAGAGAACCTCCTCTGATGAGCTGATGATACACCTGTGGCATCAGTTGGTCTTTCTTACACATTGATGGCTCATATTCAACTTAGTGTACATAAAGATGCCCCATAGTTCCTTTTCTCTCAAGCTGTTTTCTTCCCCGTGTGCAGAACTTTGCATGTCCTTTAGCTGAACGTTGTAATGTCAGCCCATTTCCCCAGCCTCTTGTCCCTCTGGATAGCAAAGTAAGTCTCTTAAAAGAATATGAAAATGAGCCACTCCTCCCAGTTCTGTGTCATCAGCAAACTTACTGAGGGTACCCTGCTCCAGTAGCTAGATCATAAATGAAGATGCTGAACAGAACTGACCCCGTGTTGACCCTTGGGGTACACTGCTAGTTCCTGGCCTCCAGTTAGACATTGCGTCTCTGGTAAGCACCCTGCAAACCTGTCTGTTCAGCTAGCTTTCAGTCTGCCTCACTGTCTGTTCATCCTGTACATAAAGAGCTTATCTATGACAGTTGTACAAGAGGCAGTTTCAAAAACCTTACTGAAGTAGGGCAAGGTATGCAGCATCCACTACTTTCCCCTTGTCTTATATATCAGTCATTTCATTGTGAAAGCATGTGAAGCTGATCAAGTAATAACTTCTTAGTGAATCCATGCTGACTCCTCATGATTTTCTTATTCTTTATGTGCCTAAAATTGTTTCTAGAATTAGCTGCCTCACCATATACACAGGGTTTGAATTGAGGATAATCAGCTTGTAGTTCCCTGGGTCCTCCTTCCTACTCTTTTTGAAGGAGGGGATGCTGTTTGCCTTTTCTTCAGTGCTTTTAGTGACATCTGCCAGATCCCTCAGCAATCCTGCTCTCCATCAAGGCTCATCAGCTTCAGTTTACTTAAACATTCCCTGACCCAGTTATATTCTACCATATTAATTGCTTTAGACTTTCCAAACTGATGTCCATGCCTGGAATGTGGTTATGTTTAATATGATGTTTTCTCACATTTTTCTAATACAGAAGGGAACCAAGAGTTTTGCTCAAATAAGATTAGCTTCTCTGTAGCCATAAAGCATTTTGTGATGTAATTGAGTAGGTTTTATCTTCGTGGTAGTGAACTCTACTTTTTCAGTATCATTCCTGCTCTGGGTTAGCATTCTTCTAGTTTGTGAGAGATGTGGTCAGCTGTCTTTATTGGAGCACTCTCTTCTGCCTGTCATTGTTGATTTGACAGTAGAAGAATATGCTTTTTGAGAAATGTGGTGTTTAGACCAGTGCATACATCCTAGGCAGGTGGCTGGGCAGTTACTTTGAGCCTGGCAGTTCTTGTCAATTGCATTTTTTCTGTAGAAAACGGACTTAGGTCTTACGTACCCTTCAATTTCAAACTTAATGTATGCTCAAAGAATGTTCCTTGAACCCAATAAAGCAAATATTATTACAGCCTGTGTTTTTGTCCTTGATTTAATGTAGCTTCTCGAAAAGGGTGGGTAACAGATTTTGTAAAGTAGCAAACTATTTCTCATCTTAAAACAATTCTTGCATCTTGCTTATGTGAATTCTCTGAGGCCATTTCACTTGCCATACATAATCTTTGTGGTTTTTTTTTTCTTGCTTCTAAGATCTGCTACGCATATCTCAAAGCTTAAATGCATGCAGTTCTAATTTTCCATGAATTATACTCTAAGTCGTCTCCTTTTATGAATAAGGAATAGGGGAAATTAGATCTGTTTCATCTTGTCACACAGCATAAGATAGGGTTAAACCTGAGATACCGAACTTTGTGTTTGAAATTTTTGACTCGTTTGCAAGCCATAACTTCAGTACAGGAGTCTGTCATATTCATGAATTTAGATAAGGAGCTTATTTTTTGGTAGTATAACGAAAACTTATGTTCATTATATGTTCGTATGTGTTACAGGTTTATAACTGTATTTTACAGTTACATAAAACACAATCAGTTATGTTGTAACAAGGACAGATAGAGTGTGGTTTGTCTGGTAGGCACATACTGGTCTTTGACATGTATCTTTCATTTTGTGAAATTCTGAGTTTTTATTCAGCGAGTTCTTATGAGCTAAGTCAAATCATGCTTTCTTTACTGTCTTTGTTGCGAAAATCTTAATGCGTATCTTTGTGATATTTACAAAGGTTCATTTTAGAGACTAAGTGTAGCATCTACGTAGGAAGCATACCCTATGTTTTTGGGTTTCCCTTAAGATCTGTGTTGTTATAGCAGCACCAGCTCCTAAACATAAACAGTGAAACTTTCTGTGGATGAGGATTTGGGTCTTGGTGTTCTTTTCATTGGTGAAAGGTTAACTGCTGAAGTGAGTGTTCAGCGGTGTCACAATACGGTGCTGCAGGAGACAGTAGTACTCCTCCCTTAAACTAAATCAAAATACTATTTATTAGATCATGTTATATTTTTAGTTTAGCGACTGCAGTAGCTGATTGTTTTACATTCAAAGTAGTCTGGTCTGTGACAGTTAAAGAACAGTAGCATCATCCATGTTTTTAATAGTTTTGTTAGAACTGGTTGTTATTTTGTGGTGAAATTCAACTACTAATTTCCATCCTGTAACAATCAGTTTATTTAAATTGGTATTAAGGACAAGAATTGCACACATGACTAGTAGAAACAGTTTTAGATTCGTAACTAAGTGGGTGCTGTTAATTTTCAAAGGAGAGCTAGGAAATCAGAGGGATCTTGCAGTATCTACATGTAGGTGATAAGTAAAAAGGTGCTTTGCCTAAAGGCTGTTAAACTGCTTATCATGCTGTCTTTTCAGTTTAAGAAAATGTTTACCCTAATGCTGCTTCCATTTTTTTTCTTCACACTAACAAAGTTCTACTTAAATTACTATTCCCCATCAGAAGCAATTTTATATAAATTTTATACTCTCACATGGATTTGTAAATTCACATTCTTTATGCCTACATAGGAATAGTATGTGTAGGGCAAATAAACAAATCAGTAACAACGCATGATCTGTTTTTGTCTATCTGTGTTTTTCTTCTTAATATGTGGACCCTTCCTGAGGAGCATGTTACAGTTGTTCATGCTGTTTTTGTGACGGTTTTGCATAGATTGCTGTAATATAGCGCTTATATTTTGCTATTCATGGTACAAATTTTAAGTTGACTAGTTCGTTTGTCTGCTGTCTTGTGATAATGTTGACTATTTTGAGTCATCAGTAAGGGAAAATAAACCTTTCAACATAATCTGTGTTTGCTCACCTGCAGGGCCGATGTGGAAAAACAAATGGCAATGTAAGGTGATGATTTCACTGTCATGTCTCCACTGAGCTAATTTAGGGAGTGCTGCCTTGCTAACTTTGCTTGCCAGTGTTCCATAAGGCATTCTCTTGTCCTGAGTAAATATTAGTTTCCTTGATCGAGGTTTACCTTCTATATTTCTGTCTAAAAGCTGGACAAGAGCAAGTGGGCATCACAGGCGCAGTGCACTTCTACTGTAAAGTATCCAGTGCTGAGATTGATGAGTTCTAAATTTCTGTGGTATAGTAAATCACTTTAATACGGAAACAAAAAAATTCTAATCTATGGCACTTGCCTCTTCCTCTGGCTTTTCTTGGCTACAGGAAAACAATTGTAATTACAATTTGACATTATCTTGAATTTTTCTTTCAGCTGGGATTTGCTTATCAGTAGAACTAGACCCAAATGTATGATATTTGTCCAGCAGTCTTAGTGTTTGAGGCTGGTGCATCCACAGTAAAAGCTTCTCTCTCGCGCCACAAGCAGGTCATACCCAATTTTCAGTAATGAAAGTTGGAGGCATCTTAAAAATGCAGTGAGAAGGGCAGGACCATTCATGTAGAGGAAGAATCCTGACTGAAGAAAACAGTGTATGTGCAAAGCGTGAGACCTTTATGAGATGTGGGAATGACATAAACCTATTATGTCCCTCAAAGTAGAAGTGTTAAAATTTTTGGACAGCAGTGGAGTGGATTAAGGAATAGTTATTTAGTTCTTTCTAATACGTAGCTGGTCTTCAGTGTGCTTTAATCAGCTCTCATGCTAGCAAAGCAGTGAAGAAATAGCATTTAGTGGCAGAAGGATAACCTTATTTTAGGGATAAACAAGAATTTTTTGCTACGTATGGATGAAAAGCTTTGCTGTCATTCCCATTAGGCAGGACTGCAGAAGCTATCTTATAAAATTAATTATATGTGCACATATGACACAAAGGGAGTGAAAGGAGGTTAATGTGCATTTCTTTTTCTGTATCTGTGAGGAGCAGTTGGACAGAGCATCACCAGGGCATTCTTAGATGGTGGAACACTGATTTGTTTTGAAACTCTTGTCTGAAGTGCAGAAATCTAAGAGGAACAGTAAGACTGATGATGGTAAGTGTCTCATTGTTCACTCCCTAGGTGAAGTGAGCTGCTCAGCACTTAGCAATACATGTAGATACTTGTGTGTGTTGTTCTCACATCTCTGCTATACTTCTTTAAAGGGAAGTTTTGTTCTGTGCAGGAAAACTACTTGCATGTTTCAGAGATCAATGCTAACAAGTATTTATTGGGTCTGGGTATTACAGTATGGTGTTTAGATTTAAATGTTAATCTTCAGAGCTAAGCTTGCGCCGTAGACAAGATCTACTGAGGATATGTCTTATTACAATTTTTCAAAGGTAGATATATCCATACAAGTGCCAGGGTGCATGCTGATTGTAAATAGGCTACACCGTAGTCATTTTAGAAATGTATAGTCCTGTCTCTTTCTGATTTTTCACTTTTTCAGCTAATCCCTGGTTATTGTGCAAAGAAAAATTGCCCAGGCAGAAGACATTTTGTTCAGAAACCTAATTAAAGGGATTCGCAGACTGAGAAAAACAGAACGTGCTTCAGGTGCTTTGAGAACAGTTTTGTTTCATTTTTTCTCTTTATTTATTTATTTATTCCCTTTTTCTCCATAGCGTGTTGTGAGCATGGCTTTTATGTTTGAGTGTTATCTATCTGGTAACAGCTGCCTTGAGGAGATGGTGCTGTTGGTGAAGGTCACTGCAGAAGCTGTGATTGATCCTTTCCCTGACCATTGCAATATCAGCTAAAGGTGTATGTTGTTGAGGGATGTTGGTTGTGTGGAGGAGAACAAAACAACATACAGATGCTCTCTGCAAAGAGAAAACTATAATAATATTCTGCTAGTGTGCTGCTTCTGTGAAGGCCTTCTAGGACTATCCAGCCCCTGGTATGCTTTAAATGGGATTTTGGATCAAATAAGAAAGGCCTTTTAAAAAGTAGAGAACTTGAGAATATGGTGTAATTATTGCTAAAGAATGCAAGCTCATCTGTTTTCTATTTTTTCTATTCTTTTTGTTGCCATTGAAATTAGATTTTGGATGATTATGGAGCATTGCATACTTAAGTTTATGTAGAAACGATTGCATGCATCTGCAAAAATGAAATTAACATTGCTTTTGTATACACTGACCTTAAGTTTCCAATGCTTGATGATTTAATCTAAAGAAGGAATTTGTGTACTCTTCTCTCATTATAATTTGCAGTCTCATTCTAGCATATGCCAGTGCCCTAACCTTGTCCCTGTCTTCATTCATAGCTGAAAGTACCACGATTGTTTGTTGTTTTTCTTCTTGGAACTCACACTTAGTTTGCTTAAATCAAACCTTTAACAACTATGCAAAACTGTCAGTTGGAATTTTGTTCTCTTTTTCTTTTTCACTGTCACTTGTGCTTTGACCTAAATTGGTCAAACTGTATAAATATAAATTCAAGACATTGTATAGCCAAACCCTTTTGGCTATCAGTATCAAGTTCCTAAACCAATGTAGACTACTTTCCTAGGAATTGTAGAATCATGGAATATCCTGAGCTGGAGAGGACCCACAAGTATTGCCAATTCCAAGCTTGGCTTCACCCAAAATCCAAACCCTATGACTGAGAGCAGTGTCCAAACACTCCTTGAACTCCACTCTGTGGTGCAGAGCTTTCCCTGACCCCCAGCTGCCCCTCTTCTGACAGCTCCATGCTGTTCTCTTGGGCCCTGTCACTGGCACCGGAGAGATACCTGAGAGAAGACTTCCATAATGGTTTTGTAAATAAATATAAAATGTTCCTTTTCTCCAACAAACGATTTACTTTCTATTTTTATTTTGTTTATAAATCAGTGAAGTGAATTAGCTTGATAGCTTGAGGAAAGAGATTTTACAGTTTACCCAGCAGAATACATTCATGGGAGATTTTGACAGGAGAAACGAAGACAGTCCCTTTGTTAATAAATCAAGATGTGCAGGTGATGCTTTTATTGGAATCATTTATTTTTACATTCTCTGGGGGTATGGATTTCATTTGTTAGTCATTGCAGATTCTGTTTTTCCTCTTCTCAAAACTGGAAGAAGTCTGTGGCAAAAGTGTTATAGATGAATGTCACTTTGGAGTCTGTGCGTCACTTGGCAATTTAAGATTATGGAGGTTTTCATTTTCACCCTTGTAACTGTATTTTCAACTTTTCTATCCAGAGATTAACACTTCTGTTCTAAAACAAGATTTTATATTTGGGTGCAGCTTGGTATGGGTTTTTTTGCTTTTGCTTTTTTTTTTTTTTTTCCTTCTCATTTACTTGAGAATGAGTAATGGCATGCAACTCTTACAGCCTGGCTTTAAAAGAAGTTTCACTTATCAGTTGCTGTGGCCCTTCTGGCTTTTGGGCACGTTGACATGCACTAACTAGCTTGTTACGTCAGTCTCCAAAGGGGCAGAGGGAGGCTGTGTGGGTTTTTGCTTCTGCTTTGAGCTGCTGTTCCTCTTTGCATCTGCTCATCGACAAAGGTGCTTGCTGTTCGTGTGTCCTTATCCCATCCCAGAAGAGAATTAAGAAAATTAACTAGTTGCGTCTCTCTTCGTGGTTGCAGTCAGAGTGAATTTACTTGAGAACTGTTTGTAGAACTTTGTGATAATGACAGTTCTTCAACTCTTTTCTACTTCTGTTCTATACATTTTTCCTGATGTGTACGTAGCATTACATGCGTAAAGCAGCAGGGACTGTGATGGAGAGCAATACGTATCTTTATACTTTGGTTCAGAACGTAAAAAACTAGGCATACATGCAGAAAGCTTGCTATGACAAACAGTCTGTGTGTAAAATACCTGTAACATTCTGCATTGTATTTGAAAAAAGGGCACTACTTAAAAAAATTTTAATAATAGTCATGTTGAATGACAGCTAATTTTTTTGAATATAGGGACTAGAATTCTTCTTAATCTACCACATCATGATTAGAGTTTTCAGCCTTCCTGTGGAAAGCGTTGCTTCCTCTCAAGGGTTTGACTAATGTTAGAATTTAAACTATGACGTACTTTAAACAGCCCATTTACAGCAGCTCTTCTTGACATCTCAGTTCAGAGGGAATCCTAACTGATAAAGCACATCTGTGATCTCTACACATAGGCACAGAGCTGACAGCAGCTTCCTGAATAGGAGGAAATTGTGATTTCTGTAGAAAGAAGTAAATATTCTTGCCTAGGTAGTCTGTGATCTGACAGAACTGTGCTCACTTTGATCTGCACCTTGTGCTCAGGATAATATTGGTGTGTGTGGGACCAGATTGCCAGCTGTACTGTTCAGCAAGGTATGTTGTGTTGTATTCCCAGGTATGGAATATGAACCAGCCATCTCAGCTGTGGTATAAGAGAACTTGCATAATGAATCATTCGATGAACTCTAGGTTTTAGTTAAATAAAAATAAATAATAATAATGAAAGCACAGTAGCATTACTGATGGAGAATTTCACTTATGTACTTACATGTTGAAAATAATTTTTTTTTAATATCTAATGCTTGTGGGAAAGGGGAAATGAGGACTAGATTGAAACAGAAGCTATTAAAGATTTCTTAATTGTTGCATTTTTAAAGGAACGAAATGAAATGAATATTAGGAGCCTAACCTGCAGTTTTGAGCAACAGAAAAAGATGATTGTTTCTGTCTTCTCTGAGTAACTACCATATTCAGTTTAAGATTTTTAATTGATCCTAGTGCTTAAAGAGGAGATTAGGCTGGGAGATTACTAGGAGTGAGAAGCTGAGTTTGTGTAAATACTATAATTGGAGTGTCTTTGTTGACCTGTAATTTGTCTATTAGTGTTTAATGAAACCCGATTCCACAGTAATACTATGATAGGCAAACTGTGATTAATTTGGCACCCACCCGCCCAGGCAGCCGGTCTGCCATGGTTATCCGTGCCTTTAAGAAACAGATAACAAACTATCTGGAATTAAAACCTAAAACCAACGTTGAGTGGGAGTAGTTCTCCCCCATCTAAGGCTTGCATTTTGGTTTTGTGTAATCCTGATAGAGTTGTTACTCATGTAGTAACTTCTTAGTTTCTAAAATCGGGATAAACCGCAGCTGAGCTATTTGGATGCAGAATGAAGAGAAAGTACTGCAGTTTTCTTGAAAGTCTAGCCAGAACTTCTTTCTCTGCTCTCTGTTGGCCATATCTTCTCACAGCTGCTAATATTTACATGAGCTTTTTCCTTCCTAAGTGTTGTACTGATGTAGCCATTAAAACTGAGACAGTAAGATGAACATGTGACAGCCTTAAAATTTTAAAGCATGTCAGTTTATACTGTACCTGAGCCTTAGTATATGGATTCCAGGTTTTGTTGTGATCGATCTGTTGACCTCCAGTTAGGGAAGGCCATCTGATACTTAAAGCTGTGCCATTACTTTGTGAAACAAGCATCTCAGTGCAATGATATCAACGTGTGCAAATAGAGAAAACAAAACACAAATGCTTATAAAATTGCTACCTGACAGTATTATTTCTTGACCTGTGACTCCTGGCAGAGCTTGCAGATGTCAGAAAATGTCAGTAATGGATTCAGGCTATGACACTTGTGTGAAAGACAGAATCTGTTTTTCCCTTCTTTTGTCTCAAAGCTTGCTTCGTAAGGCCTTTTCTGCTGACAAGACTCTGACTGATAACTGCCGGTTACCCAGATGGGTGTTATGGTGCCTCATTGTCTCTGCTTATGGTTGTAAAGATAAGCAGAAATAGGTGCAAATAGTCCTTTCCGGGGGGGTACGGCTTGGAGAAGCTGACCACCACAGAAAGACAATGCTCCTGCATGGCAAGAAAGGCAACATCCGCTGCTGGCTTATCTGTTAGGCCAGACATGTCACACAAACCAAGAGAAAAGGAAAAAACACCTGAGAAATGGGGGATAAAAAGACCTTCACCGAACCAAGGATTTTGGAGAAGAACTCCCAGAGAGAAAATCTTTGAGGAGAACTCCCGAAGACGGACCCTGAGGCCTGCTTGCTGCCATCTCCCATCCACCGCGGTGACCAGACGAGTTCCTGTGACTACGAACCTCGTTGGACCCACGGTGGTGATTATATCTCTCTTGCTTTCTATCAAGACTCCTTGCTTTTTATCCCTTTTCTATCGCTCACCTTCCCTTCCCCATATCCCTAAGCAACTAGTAATTGTAATAAACTGGTTGGGCTAACATTTGACCCGTTGTGTCTTAATCTCGCCATCGGGTATACACATAATCAAAGAACCTCGTCTCCCTCCTTTATATTGGAGCGTGACATTTTTAATGGCGTAGTCGGCAGGATACCCGACAGTGAGAGTGTTGCCCTTCCAGACGTAATCTGAATGGTTTTCCTTGTGTGTACCTCCTGGAGCTGCGGCGCCTCTCCAGGAAGATAGCTTCTAGAAACTTTTGTGTGTATACCTCCTGGGCACGCACGTATGTGTCTCCTCAGGAAGACATCTCTGCACTTAGTGTTTTTAGAAATTTGAACCTTTTTGTGTGCACCTCTTAGAGAAGTGATTGAAACAGTATTTGCATTTGCTTAATAGGTGCTTTGTACCTCCCTGGGTGGGGGAAGCGAGGCATTAATTGAGCTGTTGAGTATTTCCTCTCCCTCAGTATAGACTTTTTTCTGGGTACTGAGAAATGTGCGACAGTGTAACCACAATGAAAGGTGAAGATGTATTATTTGACCTCTTAGAAAGATATGGTGCCAGACCCTCCTTTACAGGGGTAGACTGGGCACGGCAAAACTGGCATAACCTGCAGAGTATCTCAGACCGTATTAATGTCCTGCAGAAAAACGCCCGTACCCGAGCTGGAAAAGGAAAGGCATTTATTTGTGCAGTATTGGGTTCGGCTCTGGTTGCAGCCATAGAATTCCGTGACCAGCAGCTTAAAGCAGAAAGCCAAGCTTTACAAGCGCTGCAAGAATCAGTTAAAGTAAGTCAGGAATTGATAAAAGCTCTGCAAAATCAAATTGTAAACCTAGAAGAGCAATTAGAAAGAGAAAAACATAATTCTGATTTGTTGCAAATGGTTTTAAGGGAAGTGTTAATGGGTAAGGATGCTAGTGATAGTAGTGCATCTCAAGAGAAAACTTATCCAAGGGAGGAATTGCAAAGTTTGAAGGCAAATATTGACAAATTAGGAGCTCCTCCAGCTCAGTTGCGTCCTTTAATAAAAACTGAGTATTCATATGATAATGGCGAGGATTTAGATCCTCAAATGAACATTAAAGAAACCCCTTTCTCTGCTACTGAGCTAGCAAAACTGAAAAGAGATTTTAGTCGTTCTCCAAAAGAATCAGAAACGGAGTATGTATGGAGAGTTAGTCTCAGTGGTGGAGACCAAATACTGTTAACTGAGAAGGAAGCTGAAGGTTATTGGGGACCAGGAGTATTTTTAACTACTGGCAACAATCGTGCTCCCTGGTCCCTCACACAGAGAGCTGCCTATTGGGCAGGTGGTCTTAACCCTCTAGAAAGGGGAGACCCCCTTGCTATTACTGGGACAGTTGATCAATTAGTAGAAAGCGTTCAAAAGGCTGCTTGTCTGCAAATGATGTATGATAGAAAGCTGCAGCCACATCATGAATCACCTATGATGATTCCTGTTGATCCTGAGAGGATGACTCCTTTAATTAGGGGGCTTCCTGAATCATTAAAACCTATGGGTATACAACTGCAAGGAAAAATACAGGCTATGCCTCAAGGAGAAAGAATTCAGGCAGCGTTAGAAGGAGCAGCAACCCCTAACCACTTGCAGTCAGGGTACAAAGCATGGACGTGGGGGGAGGTTGCCCAAGAATTAATTAACTATGGGAGAAAATATGGACCAGTGACTTCTCTCTCTAGCAAAATGGAAACAAGGGGAATGAGACGCACAGTGGCTAGTTCGACCCTTCCTCTATCCTATCTAGAGCACAATGGATCTAATAGGGTCTCATTTTCAGTGAAACCTAGTGGTCGAAATATAGATCATAAACGTAATAGTCTTTGGGCGCTGGGCTGTCAGGAGGGTATTCCACGAGGATTAATGGATGGATTATCTACAGACAGGTTAGAGAAGCTAGTTCATGGATGGCCAAAACAAAAACCTGAAAGAAGTGACATTTCACTTCCAAGTGCCCCTCCTTTGGAATCCGCACAGGCACTAGGAGAGCAGGGAAACTAATGCCTTCGCCCCTTTCAAGTGAGCGGGGGGGTGAAGGGTGGATGCACATTAGAAAGCTCACAACTAAAGGAAACGATCTGTTAATCACATGCATTGTTGAACCTAAACTGGTTCCACTGACATTTCTGGTAGATACAGGAGCACAGATCTCTGCTATTAAAACAGAGGATGCTGACCGTGCTGGTGTGACACTTTCTCGTAGGAAAATGTTTGTAGCAGATGCCTTGGGGGGTGTGCACTCTCAGGCCATGGCAACAGTGAGATTGCGATTGCCTGGAGAGGAAGTAGCGCAAGAAATCTCCATGGTTGTGGGGAAATATCCCCTTAATTTGTTAGGATTAGATATTTTGAAGGGTAGAAGCTGGACAGATGACCAGGGAGGGAGCTGGGTGTTTGGCACCCCCACTCTAAACATTCGTCTCCTGCAAATAGCACCTCGGCTTCCCCCCTCCCATCTGACCTCTGTGAAACCTTATCCTTTACCCTTGGGGGCACGTAGTGGTATTGGCCCAGTGCTGGCAGAATTAAAGGAGCAGGGAGTTGTGATATCCACTCACTCCCCGTTTAACTCTCCAGTGTGGCCTGTTAGAAAACCGAATGGCAAATGGAGGCTGACTGTTGATTACCGCAAGCTAAATGCTAACACTGGACCGTTAACTGCAGCTGTACCTAACATTTCTGAATTGATAGCAGCTATCCAAGAGCAAGCTCATCCTATTATGGCCACTATTGATGTTAAGGACATGTTCTTTATGGTCCCCCTGCATCCTGATGACCAACTCCGTTTTGCTTTTACATGGGAGGGGCAGCAGTATACTTTCACCCGTCTCCCCCAGGGGTATAAACACTCTCCGACTTTGGCTCACCATGCACTGGCACAGGAGCTTGAACAGATACCCCTGGAAGAAGGAGTTAAGATTTATCAATACATCGACGATATCCTCATAGGAGGAGACCAGTTGATAGCAGTAAAAACAATGCATGATAGAATAATAAAGCATTTAGAAGGACTAGGTTTGTCTATTCCTCCAGATAAAATTCAGTCTCCGGCTGCTGAAGTAAAATTCTTGGGTATCTGGTGGAAGGGTGGTATGGCCTGCATTCCGCAGGATACCCTCTCAGCCTTAGATCAACTTAAAATGCCAGAGAATAAAAAAGAATTACAGCATGTTCTTGGACTTCTAGTATTTTGGAGAAAACATATCCCTGACTTTTCTATTATTGCCCGTCCACTGTATGACTTGCTGCGGAAGGGAGCGTCATGGGAATGGACTTCAGTTCAGGAAGAAGCTTTGCAGCTTCTGATTTTTGAAGCTATCACCCACCAGTCCTTAGGTCCTATCCACCCCTCTGACCCTGTACAAATAGAATGGGGATTTGCTCACTCAGGATTGTCTATACATCTCTGGCAAAAGGGTCCAGAAGGTCCTGTGAGACCTATTGGATTCTATTCCCGCAGCTTTAAGGATGCAGAGAAGCGATACTCTCAGCTGGAAAAGGGTCTGTTTGTTGTCAGCCTAGCTTTGCGAGAAGCTGAGAGGACTATTCGACAGCAGCCTATAATACTAAGGGGTCCATTTAAGATTATCAAGTCTGTAATATCTGGCACCCCTCCTCCTGATGGGGTGGCACAGCGTGCTTCTGTCCGAAAGTGGTATGCACAGATTGAACACTATTGTAATATCTTTACAGTCACAGAAGGAGCTCCAAAAACACTCGCTATCCAGGATGATATTCTTTCGACCTCTGATACTGATCTTCCCTCTGTTATCCAGATTGCCCCCCCCTACTCAGATGAGTTGCAGAATGTTTGGTTTACAGATGCCTCTGCCAAACGTGAAGGAAAAGTATGGAAATATCGTGCTGTAGCCTTACAGATAGGGACTAATTTCACTATTATCACTGAAGGGGAAGGTAGTGCTCAGGTTGGGGAGCTGATAGCAGTATGGAGCGTATTCCAGCATGAATCACAGTCCACTGTTCGTGTGCATATTTACACTGATTCATATGCTGTCTTCAAAGGTTGTACAGAATGGCTTCCTTTCTGGGAGCAAAATGGTTGGGAAGTTAATCGTGTCCCAGTCTGGCAGAAAGACAAGTGGCAGGAGATTTTTGCTATTGCCAAAACAGGACAATTTTCAGTTGCATGGGTTGCATCCCACCAAGAAGATGGGGACCCTGCAAGTCAGTGGAATAATAAAGCAGATGAATTAGCCAGGATTGCTCCATTACGACAGGGAGAACCAGGAAGTGATAACTGGGAAAGACTTATTGAATGGTTACATGTAAAAAGAGGGCATAGTGGTGCTCTTGATCTGTACCGTGAAGCTCAAGCTCGTGGCTGGCCTGTTACCAGGGAACAATGCCGCACTTGCATTTCTGCCTGTGAACTATGCCGCACTCGTTTGGATAGACACCCCTTACAAGATATCCCTCTCCATTTAAGAGAAGGAAAACATATTTGGGAGACATGGCAAATTGATTATATTGGCCCCTTCCGAAAATCTGAAAACAAACAGTATGTGTTAGTAGGGGTGGAGATAGTCTCTGGACTTTTACAAGCAGAATCCTTCCCTCGAGCAACAGGGGAGAATACTGTAAAGGCTTTAAAGAAATGGTTTAGCATTCTGCCGAAACCCAGTTCCATTCAGTCAGACAACGGCTCCCATTTCACTGCAGGGGTAGTGCAAGAATGGGCCAGAGAGGAAGGCATTTGCTGGATCTTTCACACTCCCTATTACCCCCAGGCTAATGGCATTGTGGAACGATCCAATGGACTCCTTAAGAAATTTCTGAAACCAGAAAAACCAAATTGGACTACTCGCACTTCTGACGCAGTCAGAAGAGTTAATGATCGCTGGGGGGTTAATGGCTGTCCTCGATTTAACGCCTTCTGTCCCAAGGCCCCACCACTTCTGCCCATTACTCTTGGGCCGGATGCAGATAAGCAAGGGAAAACCTCTTATCTTCCTGGCCAGCCTGTGTTAGTTGATTTGCCTAATGTGGGGACAGTTCCCCTAACCCTAACAGAACCCCTTAACAAATATGCTTGGAAAGCTAAGGATGCCCGGGAAAAGGAATATAAAATTAACACTCGCTGGATTATTCCCTCATTTTAACCATATTAACAAGCCCCAAAAGGGCAAGCCTATGTCCTGTTTTGTCTTACAGAAGACCCCCGTTGGACCTCGACTGAATACAGCTGACTTTAATCATTTGTGTTTTGGGACAAATATTAAAGAACTGATCATACTAGAACGCTGAATGAACTGTATTTTGGTTGCATAGTATCACGTTTCAGGTTGTTGTGGGTGTGGGTGTTGTCTTTAGGTCTGTTAAACTTCACGCTTGGGTTTGAGTTTTAACAGGTTTTGCTGGCTTACTGGCTACTCCCTGCACAGTAATGCCATTCCTTTTGATCCCTTCTTCTACCCCTTTTATCAAACTGATTATGAATTGCATGTAACTCCGTTATGGTGTTTCCAACTTCCTAAAAAAAAAAAAAAAAAAAAAAAAAAAAGGTTTGAAAATTAACCAAGGGACCTATCTAATATTTGTCAGAAAAAAGAAACCCATTATGTTGTTGATGCTTTTTAGTGTCAGAGAGATGTTTATTTTAACATCAGTTCAGGAGTTCCATCCAAAACATGGTTGTTGGAAAGTGTCTATGTTTTGTTAAGTAAAGTGTATGTTTCTGTGTATGTTTCTCTGATGTTTAATATTATGGGATATCCTAAAGACGCTATCCCATGAAATTTCTATAGATTATAACAATACTTGAACTTGCCAAACTAGTATATCTCTCAGTATTTCAATTGCTTTTGAGATGTTTAAATAACAATTCTGCTCATATTTAATCTTGAAGCAACATGCAGTGTTGCAGTGTGGTGAAGTTATACCTTCACTCAGCCTATTAGAAAACCTATTTGTTCCATCTATCATCCTGGCAAAACACCAAATGATCTTTGAAAATATTACATGGCAAATCCACGTATTGTTAAATTATACTAGATTATATGCTTTCTGAGAATTAAAATCACAAATGCAACAAGTACTGATAATGGCATTGCAAAACCAGTTAGTGCTTGGTTTGTTGTTAAGGAATAGGTTGTTTGTGGCAAATTGAATGAAAGTTGTTAAACAAATTGTCCACGTTCCTGTCCAAACCTGGAAAAACCTAGACGCTGATCTTTTATCTTTTTTTTTTTCCGGCCTCCGGGTGGCCCACGGGTGAAACGTATTCTATTTTATCTATTGTGTGTTGTTGCAACTCTTTTGTTTATTCCTTGTATGATTCCGTGTTTTATTCAACGTATTCAACGTGTTGTATCTTCAATGCATATTGTAACTGCTTCAACTGATGATGGGCAAATCCAAGAGATTAGAGCAACATTTGTAACCAAGTCCAAGAAATCCTTTATAACAATTGTATAACTTTTAACTCTCCCTTATCTCCCACCCCTCTTTCCCTTATGCTTGTTTTTGTTTTTTTTTTTCCCCTCCTATCCTCACCACCGTGGATGAATGTTTACAGATCAGTTTCAAGCAATCTTTGAGCCACCGGGTGGTGTGAAAGACAGAATCTGTTTTTCCCTTCTTTTGTCTCAAAGCTTGCTTCGTAAGGCCTTTTCTGCTGACAAGACTCTGACTGATAACTGCCGGTTACCCAGATGGGTGTTATGGTGCCTCATTGTCTCTGCTTATGGTTGTAAAGATAAGCAGAAATAGGTGCAAATAGTCCTTTCCGGGGGGGTACGGCTTGGAGAAGCTGACCACCACAGAAAGACAATGCTCCTGCATGGCAAGAAAGGCAACATCCGCTGCTGGCTTATCTGTTAGGCCAGACATGTCACACAAACCAAGAGAAAAGGAAAAAACACCTGAGAAATGGGGGATAAAAAGACCTTCACCGAACCAAGGATTTTGGAGAAGAACTCCCAGAGAGAAAATCTTTGAGGAGAACTCCCGAAGACGGACCCTGAGGCCTGCTTGCTGCCATCTCCCATCCACCGCGGTGACCAGACGAGTTCCTGTGACTACGAACCTCGTTGGACCCACGGTGGTGATTATATCTCTCTTGCTTTCTATCAAGACTCCTTGCTTTTTATCCCTTTTCTATCGCTCACCTTCCCTTCCCCATATCCCTAAGCAACTAGTAATTGTAATAAACTGGTTGGGCTAACATTTGACCCGTTGTGTCTTAATCTCGCCATCGGGTATACACATAATCAAAGAACCTCGTCTCCCTCCTTTATATTGGAGCGTGACAACTTGTCACTTAAAAAGTCGCATCACAATTAATAGATTCAAAATCCACTGAGCTTTTTCCTACGTGGTGTCACACTCGTTGCATCTGTGACAGCCTTCATTTCGTACTTAGCCTATCGAAGCCTGGTAGCAAGAGCCTCAGGAAGTTGTTAAAGCAATTAAAGGCTTCTCTCTCACAGTACATTGCATGGTTACCATAGTATCCTCTGCCTCCAAGTCTTTACTGATGATGTCAGTATGCATACAGGGGCTATTCAGAGCATCTACATGGAGATGATTCAGCCTTTGCTAAAGATCGTAAGCATCCCTCCATATGTTCTATTGTCTAGTATCATTTTAGAAATTCATGAGGCTGGAAGGTAAGTGGCTTTTTCTTCGTATAATTTTTTTTATTTTATGTCCTTACACTGTGGTTTTTTTCTGTCCTCTGTTTCATAGTCCACAAAATACGTAGTGTGTTTTATCTGAGCCAATTGCATAGACTATGTAAAGTTGACAAAGTCCAGCAAATCTTCAAAAATAAGAAAAAATGCAAACTAAAAATTAATTAATGAAAAACTGTTTTACTAAGCAGTTAGAGTGTTCTGGGGCTTTTTTTGTGTGTATTTTTTACTTATTTATTTATTTTTATTTTTATTTTTTTGATCAACTAAAATTCCTGAGTCCTTACCTTTAATCATCAGAAGGGACTGCAAAATATGTAGTGGTAAACATTGAAGAGAAACAAGCTCAAGCTTTTAATGGGAAAAGGAAAACAATAAAAAAGGGGGGGAGGGTGGAGAGAAGGAAAAAAGGGAGAGAATCGGGCAACGTGGGGTAAGTGTGGTTAAAAATCGCCAACGTGCATATTTGCTTATGTAAAGTGTTTAGAGTTCTTACTGAGATATGCATTCATCCTTCAGCAAAGCAGAGGTTCTGGCTCTTATCCTGAATAGTGGAAAAACATAATGAAACACTGACAGAAACTGGTGTGCAGGAGTCCTGTCAGTCTCCCAACATTTTGGCCTTGCAAGCTAAGCTTATTAGTAAGCCCACCATGAAAAACCATTAACTGTTTTGTGTCACAGTTTGTTTTTTTTTTCCATCACCCAATCCACTTTATATGACCATCATTACACTTCACTATTGACAGTATTTAATCTGCTTTTCTAACAACAACAATGAAAAAAAAAACCTCACAGAACTAAATGCAAATGAACAAGCAAGTCACCAAAACCACTGCCATCAAAAGCAAAACACACTCAAATTAATAAATAATAATAATAATAAAGAATATAAGCTGTCTGCGGCGCAGAACCCTGCTGGTGCTATGCTGTAGACAGCTTATATTCTTTGGTTGGTTTTTTGTTTTTTTTTTTACAATGCCTTAACTTCATCTTGGCTTTATAGTCTCCCTTTCTCCAACTTGAAAATTTTGTGGGGTTTTTATTTCTGAAGGAAAATCTGAGTTAGTACTTCCAAATAACGTAATTTTAATATTGGGAGAGTGTGGGGGACAAATTATTTGTGCAAAAGAAAATATATTTGTAAAATGTTGTTTTTGGTGTTTCAGCAAAATGCAAATTAAAACAGTAGATTTTGTTCAAGCCACCTTGAACAACTCTTCCTTTTTCTTTCTCTTATTTTGACACCTTGCAAATATATTTTATTTTCCTTTATCTGTTTTATTTTCTGTGCTCTGACTGCAGTGTCTGTTGCTTTACTTAGATAGCGAATTGTCTGGGAATGTCATCCTATAGGGATATTTTTTAAGCGAAGTACTTAGTATGCTATGCCTATTAAATAAGGCACTTAGGCAGTCTAATGCTGTATCCAAGATAGGGTCTGAAGGTACTATTAATCATGGTAGACAAGATACATTAGAAGAGTAAGACTGGCTGGTGACGGTCATATTCTTTTCTTGTTTGTTTTTTTTCCCTCCTCACCCCTCAGTTCAGGTAAAGGTTTTTTGCCTTTATAATGTGAAAATACTTCTGCTGTATTTCCTCTACTTAACTGCATCATTATTGGATATTAATATAAAGAGCAGTGCTTTACTTGAATTTTCACATTTGATTATTAAGAAAAAATTCTTTTAACATACTAAAAGCAGTTCTGTTTTGTTCGCAGTAAACTCCATTATTTAATGAATTTTGGTGTTCTGTATTTTAATTCTTTTTTGTTTTAATCTGAAAGTTTAGCCAGCATTTAAGACAGCAGAATGTTTGGGAATGGATTCTTTAACTGTGTTCACTATATTTAACTGCTACAATTATTTTTAAGTTGCTTTGCAACTTCCTGGAAAAATACAGTGAAGTTTCCATAGCTTTAATATTTGGTTAAATGTAAAAATATTTATGTATTTGGGGTACATTGAACATCCATTCATAATTTTCCCTCCCAAAAGTGAAAAGGGAGCTGATAATGAGGTTTTTGTTTGTTTGTTTACTAATTGAATTCCATTTAAGCAGTTCCAGATCACAGAAATACAGAATTGCATGTATTTGCTGTCTCATGCTGCGTCTCATGAAGTTGAAATTAGTGGTCAGCTTAAATGTGAACAAGAACATGGTGGGGAATATTAAAAAGAAAAAAAAACAACTGGAATGCTCTTTTTAAACCAGAAACGGTTTAGAAGATGTGAAGATGTCAATCTTTGGTGGAATGAAAGCATATCTGGAGTATATTTGAGGATGAGTACACTAAACTTTGTGCACATTATTTTTTGTATTACAAATTATTTTCTTGAACAGCTTTCAGTGTAGTTTTTTGATTTCTTCTTCAGTGGGTTAAAGTGAATCTGTGTGTAAGCAGATGATCTGCAAATTAGGTTATTGTATATGTTAGAGAACAAACAAAAAACTTACAATTAATTATGCTAAATTTTAATTTTAATTGTTGTTTTGATAGTAATTTCATCCTGGGAGGTGTAACCTGCATAGCTTTTTTGAGTAAATGCTTCAAATCTGAGAAAAGAAAAAATATCAACATGCAAACACTAATACTTTCAATTTATGCAATTCAAGTTACATTCTAATGTGGAGTATCTGCTACCCTGAGATGTGGTAGGAACCTACTTCAGCTGCAGTTGTGGTTGGAAACAAAAAATTTGGGAAGTTGTTAAAATGAGATTCTTTCTGAGATCGTGACAGTGAATTCTAAATTGAATTTATAGTTTTATCCTATTTAATCTTGGTAATAATAATTATTCTTGTAGTACACTTAGCCCTTTGAATAAATTTTTTAGTTTCAAATGTTACTTTCTGTAGTATGAGCTAGCAGCAGAGATACAGCCATCTTTGTTATCTTTAGGACAATATTTCTTGTCCCCAAAAATGGCATTGTGTTAATTACCTTTTTTATCATTGTATTTTCTCTTCAGCATATTCATTTTCTTTTAACTACAGTCCCAGTTCAAAGCAAAATGCCTTTAAAGGTGTCTCTTAAAAGAGTTAAAATAGCACTTAGCTATCGATCATTGTATTTTACATTTGCTTTTAAACTGCTTTAATTATTATTCTCCTGTATGCAAACAATGTTACGTGATTGTCACTGAAAGGAGGCAGTATAAAAAAAAGTAAAAAAATCCAGGGGAAAATTTTGAGAAAAGAATGTATTCTTTCACCCAGTGTAAATTATTTACTGTTGCTTTCGAGGAGCTGTAGTAAAAAATTATTTTCTTCGGCAGATTAGGCACAACTGTCCCATATGTTATACGTGTAGCAAGGGAGATATCATTCTCCAGTGCACAATTGTTTCTTATTGTCTGTTTCTGTCTGAGGAGGTAAATGGTAGTTCAGAGCTAGGGACTTCTTTCTTCAGTGCTTTATGACTTCACTTCTTCCTTCTCTTTCCCACCAGAGCTCTGGGCTTCATGTACACATTTCACAGGCAAGTAATTCTTAATCAAAACAAGACTTCTCTTTGTTCTTCTGCTGTAATCCTGTTAGGTCGTTCGCAAGGGTTTGTGTTTGAGTGGACCCTGATTATATTGTAACACTTGTGAAATTACTTGGGATCCTTTTTTAGACTGGCATCATTAATCACTGGCTTGTTTTCTCCTTTCTGAGCAGAAAACAAACAAGATGAAGTGTTGGCTAGGGGAAAGGATATATACTTCAAAAAAAAACAACAACAAAGCAACAACTTTTCTAAGGTCTGGGTTACTGGCTGTACACTATGAGGACATTACAGAATCATAAAAAGATATGTAAGAGTATCAAGGATGAAGAGATGACGATTCTTACTCTAAAATGGTCTGAAATTGAAGTTGATAAAAAAAAAAAAAAAGCTTGAACAGTGTAAATTAGGAACCAGTTATGTTTCTGTTATACAACAAGTTAATGAGATTACATAATAAACATAATAGCATAATAAATGTTGATGTTGAGTCAATATAATGTCTGGCTGCTGCTGAAAAATGTAGTCTCACTATCCTGATGCTTTTCTCTGTCTGTGTCAGATATAGGGTGAGCTTGCCCAGCTGGATAAGGCAACAGAAGTATAGGCTGTAACAAAGGTAGCATTTCTGTCAAATTAGGGAAATCGATCTATTCTGCCTTAAGGTGTGTAATCATGTACTTCTTAACTAGGACAGAATTCAAGTCAGATCAGTGGACATACAGAGCATAGCATCTGAGCATTCACCTGTTTTTGTGGTGGGGCTTTGTGGCTATTTAAGTCTTCGTATACAAGACAACTGTTAAGCAGAAGAACCTTTAGTTTGTATGGGTGATCGTAGTTAATTGATTTTAACTGGTTTGAGTTGAAAGTTTTTGAACTTTTTTCCTAAAACTTAAGAGTTACTATTCACGTGGAAGTCTGATTTTTTTATACCTTGTTTGAACTAAAGAATTTAAGATTTGACAGTAAGAATGTGCTGTTTTTAAACTGCGACCAAAAATAAAATATTTCAGTCAAGGGCAGTGTAGAAGACTGCTGCAGCAGCATTAACTTTAGTATTAATCTTGTCTGCCTGACTGAAGTCCATAAAGTTATGTGATAAAGCTGTGAAGGAGTGGAGAGGAAATGGTTGGAAAGACCCAGGCAGCAGCTTGCCCTGGATGTGCCCAGGCCACTGCAGAAGCCATCAAAGGCCTTTCTTTCTCCATAATGTCAGATGAGCCACAAGGACAGAGGGTGGCAGGGTTACCCTGCAGAGAGGGTTGGGAGAATGGATGTGCCCATTCTGGTGCCCCTCCTAGGACTGTCAACTCATTGCCCAGCTGTGAAAGCCACTGGGATGAGTCAGTGTCTTTCAGAATGCAGGGAGACTGTCGAGGAGAATGAGACACAGGATGCCGTGGAAATGCATTTTGGGGTTGTGTTAGACTGCTTATGGGCTTAGTAGGGGCAGAATCAGAAGCATGAAATGGGGTGGAATGACGTGGTCTAAGGATGAGTGAAAGTGGAAAAAAATGAGAGAGTGGGTTAAAAGGGCTGGCTCTGTGTAGGTGGCAGGTAAGTTTGTACCTTGATCGGGTACTCCCTGTGTGATATACCCTTCCATCTTCTCACCTTCCCTGCCAGTTCAGATCCAAGGGCTCTGAACTGCATGTACAGGGCCTGGCTTCAGTGTCAGTGACTGGCCAGACCACAGCAGGTGGATTTGAGAGCTGGAGACACAGTTTATATGGTGTTTTCCATATTTTTGTCTTCAAGTAATGCAGCATTTGTTTTGTTTGTTTGTTTGTTTCCCATAGAAATTAATCTTAACAAAGGATATGTGTAGTCTTTGAGAATCAATCTGTGGTACTTATTCATCTGCCTCCTATCTCATAAGACCTTATTTGTATGTGCATATGTGGAACGTGGAGATGAAAGATTTGCAGCTTGCATTTTAGTCAGTGTGAGACAGACTGTATCCTGCACTGTTTAAGTACTATTTGCTGGCAGGATGTGTGTAGTATTTTTATTCTTACCAAAATAAATTTTCTAGAGATAAATGCATGTGATTTAAGATTGGTTCCTGCAGTCAGAAACACTACAAAAATGGAAAAATCCATGTGAAACCAACAAAGTGATGATAAAAGAAGTGGAACAGTTTGAGATTCTTTTAAACAGATTCCAGAGGTTTTGGGGGTTTTATCCATGCTTCTGTTTTCATTCCACTGGTGTATTTATCTCCAAAATTATATTCTCATGTTCTAAAACTGTACCTTTTTGTGTCAAGATTACTATCATACCCTGTAAATAGGACTACTTTGTAATGATGGGCAATTAAGGTGATCATTCTTTGAATTATAAAGATGAATATAAAACAAATGTGATTGTGTACTGAGAAAACTTGTAGCATTTGTAGAGTTCTCACAGAATATCCTGAGTGTTTTGTGTCTTCACTTCTGTAACTACAGCACCTAATTCTGTAGAACTTCTTCAAAAAGCAAAAGAATAATTTGTCTCTGTTTAGCCTGTTCTGCACAAGGGAGTAGTAGGAATTCTCTATTTCTGGTAGGATTTCATTTTGGATGTAAATGGGATTTGTTTATGTTATGATTTTCTAGCTTTCTCCTCTTCCCGTGTTGCCAAATTGATACTTCTGTGATCTGAATTAAAGTTAGTGATGAGGCCACACGATTTTTTTTTTTTTTTTTTTTTTTTTTTGCTTTTTTGCTCTCAGTCCTTCAGTTATTACCTCAGAAAAGAAGTATTGCTGTACTTCTAACGGAAACATATTTATGATTCAGTTAGTTACCTCTGTTTCTGTAGTACCATCATGTATTACCTCAAAGAGGTTATAAGTGGGCTTTTTTTTTTTCTTAAATCACTGCCTTTTTTTTTTTCCAATGCATTAAGATTTATATGGGGGAAAGGGGATTTCCACTGGGGGTATTGTAAGCACCATGCTTGCAAATAAATTATGTTCACTTTAGTGAAAGCTGTGTAGTTTAAAACTGAGGATGAATTAGATTCACATTTCTCAGAATGCAAGTCTAAGAATCTCTTGGATTCCTGTAGAAATGAAGCAGTTGTATTCATCTGAAAGATACCGGTGTCCCTCTTTAATTACTGAGGAAGTATAGTAGTTAATGTATACGGTCTGATGTATCTTTTTACATTACAGTATGTAGAGAGTCTTTTACCCTGTGCCCTTTTGAACACCTCAGAGAAGCTTCAGTGCAGAAGAGTGCAATGGTGAAAGTTAATTGTGCACCTTGAATGCTTCAGCTAGATAGTAATAATGCTGTAAGGCTAGTGAAGGAGAGGAATCAAATTTATGCTGTTATCATCACTGTATTACTTCCAGTTACTTTTATTTCAGTTACTTTTTTATACTTAAAAATTGAACATAACTTGAAGGCTTTGGAAGCTTTTGCCTTTATCAGGAAGAGGGTTGTAGTTTGTTCTGCAGTGCTGGACAGTCTAAATTTTCTGTGTGGAAACGTCACAGAGCTTCAGAATGGTGGTGACTCAGGTGTTTAAATAGAGCTTTGTATCCTAAGAGAAGGAACACAACAGTAAGGAGCTGTCTGAAGGTCCAGGCTCAGTGAGTGGTGGTGTGAGTGCAGTTAAATCTAGCTGGCAACCAGCCATGAGTGGTGTTTCCTAGGGGTCGGTACTGGGGCCTGTCCTCTTCAGTATCTTCATTGGTGACATGGACAGGAGCACTGCGTTAACTATTAGGTAGTTTGCAGATGACACCAAGTTGGCTGAAAGTGTCAATCTGCCTGGGAGTAGCAGTGCCTTACAGAGGGATCTAGAAAAGCTGGATAGCTGGGCTGAAGTCAGTGGGATGAAGTACAAGAGTTAAAGCATTATTTTCTCTGGAGTGTGTCCAGAGAAGGGCAACAAAGCTGGTGAGGGATCTGGAGCACAAGTTTTAGGAGGAACAGCTGAGGAAGCTTGGATTGTTCAGACTGGAGGAGGCTCAGGGGAAAGCTCCTCTCTCTGTACAGCTGCCTGAAGGGAGGTTGTAATGAGCTGGGATTTGGCCTCTTTACTCTTGTGACTAATGGTAGCATGAGAGGGAGTGGCTGCCAGTTGCACCAGAGGAAATTCAGACTGGATGCTAGGAAATACTTCTCCAAACAAGTGGTCTGGCACTGGAGTTGGCTGTCCAGGGAGGTGGTGGAATCAACAACCCTGGAGGTATTTAAGGAACATTTAGACTTTGTGTTCATAACATGGTTTAGAGAGAATTATTGGTGATAAGTAGACGGTTGGACTGGATGATCTTGTGGGTCTTCTCCAATCTTGATGATTCTATGATTCCTCGAGGTTTTCCTAGAGTATCCTAAACTAGTACTTGTAATGCGCTCAGTTTAGTGGTAAGCCATTCCTCCCTTTTCTACCTGGGAACAGATGCCTGCAGTGCCTTTCCTGAGAACAGTGGTGATGAGGTGACTCTTGAATGCCAAGTCTCCCCTGGCTGGCAACTTGTTGCTTCAGCCCTAGTGGATGTGAGGGTTATTCAGAGCATGTCCAGGGCAGGGCTTTTGCCTTATTTCCTTCATGAAGGTAAAATTACTAAGTAATTAGGTGAAATTACTAAGTAATCCTGTAAAATAAATAGTAAATAAATAGTTCAGTTGGGTAGGGAGATATATCAATACAGATTTTCAAAGCTTCTACTTATAATATTTCTCTTCTTTTTATTTGGCTACCTTCTTAACTGGCTCACCAAGGAGAGGGAAGGCTAATTCACCTACTGTTCTCAAAGCATTGTTTTAAGAAAAGCAAGAGGGAGTCCAAATGACTAAGCATGTCCTTGATTCTAAAACAAGACCCAGGGAAACTGGCAGCAAACTCTGTCCTGTGGTTACAGGACATCTCAGGTAGAGAATATCTGTTTTCACGTATGTTTATGTCATATGTATGAGATAATATGAATATATACATACGAATGAAGAAACATCACGTATCCTAGGAGTTGATACGTGTAAGGCTGCTGCATTTGTGGTGGAATAATGTATGAAACTGGCTTCTCTCACCTCCTAAGAATACAACCATAGGCAAATCCATACCTTTGTTGGGGAAGGTCTCAAGTTTGACGTGATGCAAAGCTTTGTGATTTTTTATTTATTTATTTCTTTACATCAGCTTAAAAAAACTGAAATCTTGATGCACATGAGCTAATGAGCCTTCAAGCCCAATGTGCTTTTTCATTTTGCTTGTTAGTTATGGTAGCACAACATTAATAAGAGTAAGCAAATAAAAATCATGAGCAATAAATATTGTAGTTGTTCTCCTGTAATTAAAATGTGATGTAATAGGAAAATACATACCTGTCATTCTTAGCTCTTATATAAGCTTTCAGAAGTGTCCAGTCTAATTATGGCATATTCTAGCTCTGCTGAGTTTTATTGAGGACATTGTGACTTTACAAGAATTAGTTATGATGATGGGTTGTGAATAGCAATTTGATGCATGTGGAATTGGTTTTAGTTTTTGGCTTGGTACCAGGATGTCTGGCAGGGACTTGCATTTCAGTTCCCACTCTGTGCAGTGAATTAGCTACTACTTAATGTCACAGGAGCACTAGGAATAGGACTTAGTAATGCTTGAAAATTAGACTCTTTAGGTAGAACTATAGTTGCTGAGATACCTGTATAAATACAGAAGTACTCACTATTGTTATTGTGTATGCTTCATATTCTTAATCGGTGTTCTTTAGCAACTGATTTTGTAGCTCATCAGTGTACACTTATTTTCTTAGCTTTATTCGCTATTTCAGAGCACCCCAATGTCTGTGCTTTGTATTTCAAGTATAATTTAATAATTTCTTTGTATTGGGATGAATATTGCTCTTCATGTTAGAGGCAGCTTTTGTCTTTTGTATGTTTTGGGTTTGTTTTTGTCATGTCTGCGTGACAACAGAGTGTGAAATGTAACTTTAAAGCTTTATGTGGTTTTTAGAGAACACTTCAAAAATGAAACAGACAACAAATACAGGCTTGTCGTGTTTTCTTAACTTATTTTCTGTACTTTTGTATAAATATAAGCCTGAAACTTGATTTTGTATTTTGATGAGTCAATGAGAGTTTAAGTGTTTTTAACGTTTACTTCCACAGAAAACGTTGACTTGGATTTTTTTTTTTTCCAAGAAGCTGTGAAGCTTTATTTCAGTATTTTAGACTTATTCTCTGAAAACAGTGCACAATAGCTAGTCCTGTATAACCTTATTTAGTTAAGAGTTTCTTTTTAAGTTACAAAATTGCGCTTTAGGGGCTGGTTTTGCTGTAGTAATTAAGATGCAGATGGCGTTCATTGTTCAAGCGTACTTGAGTGGCACATATTTGGTCAGTGCTACACGATGCTGAACATAGGCACCATCTGTCTTGCGCCTGCTTGAAAGTGTGGTCTCGGGAGCATTTCTCGTGGTTAACATGAGATAATTTTAGTTTTGCTAGTTAGTGGTGTGTCTGTCTCCTGCCCAAAGAAATTAGGAAGAAGAAAAAAAAGGGAAACTAGATCTACAGTGCCAAGTAAAGCTGAAAAAGTGACAATCCTAGTGACGCTGTTCAAAAAATTTACTGGCCATTTGTGTCTGTTTTTGTAGCTAATAAATTTGTTGTGCAACACCACTGCAGCAAGAATGTTTCCAGTACTTGAGCAGTACTGTGGGCTAAACTTTTAAGAAACTTTGTGTGGTTTCTTATATTTATTCAGAAGGTTGTAAAAATTTTGTCTACATAGGGGAACTCATTTAGGTTTTAAGATAACTTTAATATAGTCCTATGAAAAATATATAAATATATACTAAGTTGTTTTGTCCCCAAAATGGAATTTATTTGTCCTTAAACTTGCTCCTTGTCAGATTTGCCTTAATCTGCCATCTGACCAAAACTGAGATTTTATTTAACTATGAAATATAAACCACTTATGTCCCTTTCGTGCTTGCCTGGACATCCTTAAAATGGGATTTAAGTGGAAACAATGCAGTCACATCCGTCAGAGCTGACAGCTGAAACAAAATATTTAAGACAACCGTGAACTATTGAACTATTTAAGCTTTTCATTTCAACAAAATGCTGGATTAAATCTAAATTACAGTGCTTTAAATTTCAAAAGTAACCATTCCATTGTTGATCAAAGCAAACCTTTGCTGTAGGCAAAGGTTCAGATAGTTGAGCTGCGGTTTCCCTATTTGAAGTGCCATTGATTATGGATTATGGCTTAGAAACAGGAGTAGGCTATTTAGGCTGGAAAGCCTGATCAGTTTTTTAAGGCATTCTGATTTTCTTCAATTCGAAGTATATTTTGTTCATGATTATCACAAGCTTGTCACTTCTATGGAAATAAAAGCAGTTTCTGCTACTAAATAGTACAGCTTTCAAAATGAGCTGATTTTAAAATAGTAACAGTTAACTGGAAAAATATCTTCACTCTGTACTGCAAGTTAGGTGACTTTTTCAGTAACTGTATTGGTGCTTACAGCTGTTTTAATTTGAGCTCATTGAGTCTGCTCACAGATGTATATTATTATTTAGATAGGGTCTATGTTTCCTATTGAAGAGGCCCACAACCACCTCACTACAGCCTCGCTTCAGGTGGTTGTAGAGAGAGATGAGCTTTCCCCTGAGCCTCCTCTTCTCCAGACTGAACACTCAGATCACTTAGCCGATCCTCTAAGGCCTGTGCTCCGGACCCCTAACTGGCCTCATTGCCCTTCTCTGACCATGCTCCAGGGCATCGATGCCTTTCTTGCAGTGAGGAGGCTAAAACTGAACATAGTACTTGAGGTATAGCCTCACCAGGGCTGAGTACAGAGGTATGATCACCTCCTTGCTCCTGCTGGCAACACTATTTCTGATATTTCTGTAGCGTTTCAGGTGTGTGAAGAGCACCTGCACCAAATGACATTGATCTTTTTCACTGTTCCCCTTCATTCCGTCAGTACCTTCGACGCCTGCATGGTACCCAGCAGCACTCACTGGAGGAGCAGTGCTGCCTGGTGTCTGCAAAGCCTCTGGGGTGGGTGTTCTAGTGACACACCTCATTGAGAAAGAAGAAACTGCTTGTTTCTGCTTGGTCCAGGTGGTCAGCTCAGAACGTAGCCCAAGGGAATACTACAGCTATGTCACACCTTGTATGATTCCGTTGATGTATTTTGTACAGATACGGCACCAATAGAGCTTTAATCTGTGAGTGAAATCCTGTGCAGATTTCCCTTGCCTGTGTAGCTCAGACATTTGACAGCTTGATACAGATCACCTGATGAGCTTATGTGCAGATTGTGGTGCAGCTCCAAGGAAGTGGCCATCACCACTTTTTTCTCAGGTAGCTTGTGCTGAGGAAGTGGCAAGCAATGCACACAAACCTAGGCTGCTAGTTAAACATCTAGATTGGCTTTATTAGTTCTGGGGCACAGAACTGTGAAAGCGGAGAGTAAATATAGTTATGAGTTAATTTTAATTTCATACACTATTTCTGGTGAATTCTGCACCTGCAATCAGGTGTAAAATTAAAGGCGATTATTTTTCTGTGAGGAGCTTTTGTTTCTTTCATGTAGCTGCCTTCATCATTAACACTGTTAGTGTTAAAAGCAGTTGTTTCTGTTGTGCTGGAGATGAAGGTAGTTTTGGAACTGGTAGGTCTCAATGCCTCCCAACTGTGGCAGGAAAAGTTTCATGCATTACCTTGCTCTGTGCAGAGCAGTGACCCAACTCATGTTTACTTTGTATTTTCTTAGAATCACAGAATGATTGTCTTGGAAGGTCCCTTGAAGTCCACCCAGTTTGAATGCTCTGCAGTGGGAAGGGTTGCCTCCCACCAGATCAGGCTGTCCAGGATCCTGTCCAACCTGGATTTCAATGTCTCCAGGGCTGGGGCACCCTCAGATTCTGTGGGCAGCCACTGCCTGTGCCTCACCACTGAGTAAAACATTTCTTTCTAACCTGAATGTCCCTTCTTTTACTTCAAAGCATTTTCCTGTTGTCCTGTCACTATCAGACTATGCAAAAAGTTGATCTCCATCTTTTTTATAAGTTCTTTTGATTTTTATCAAACACCATACAAACAGTTTCAAAGATATTTTATTTCAACTTCATGTTTGGATGCCTAATGTGTCTGTGGTCTGGATTTGGATTTCTTTTATTTTTAGTTTTTGGGGGGAGGGGGGATTGCTTTTATTTAACACTTAAACAGGCAATTTCAGTACCTAAACCATACTAAAACCTTCTTTAGTCCCTTTGATTAATAGTGACATGCAGTGGTTGCAGAATGCAGTAAAGATCTAACGAGAGTACTGTAATAAAGTGCAGTATGGTTATGCATATAAACAATATGTGACATCCAGTTATTGTTACACGTTGGAAAACTGAAAGATCTCTGGCAATTGCATGAGGTAGCAATTGAATTAGGAATATAACCAATTTCCATATTACCTATCTACATAACCCTCCTGGTACCTCTCTGCATTTCCCCATCTCTGTGCATTTCTCTTTGTACATATATGTACATATAGCTAAGTCTATTGAGAGATTCCAGGCTTAGGGAAATATATATGAGAAAGAAAATGTGTACTGCCAGAGTGAGGTACAAGGAACTTTACAAGGTCATGGTCATTTCCCTCCCATTCTTTTCAATGTTTTGATCAACTGTTTTCACCTTGTCAGTGTTACCTTAATGAATATTTCTTTCTCTGTGTGATATTCTCATAAGCATCTCCTAAACTTCCATTAAACAAGTCTGACATGTGATATTTTTTTTTTTTTTTTTTTTTTTTAAGAAATGCCAGCCAGTTGCTCAGTGTTTGAGTCACCTCTGCTTTCAAGTATTATGTGGAAAAAGGCTCCATTAGCATGATTTATAATGACCTGATAAAGTGCTGTGTTTAATTTTATGTAAGTGGTAGATGTGAAGTCTTTGCTGGTACAGAACACAGATTTCCCTCTTGAAAGCTTTAGTTAGAAATGACGTTCATTCGCTGCAGAGAAACAGCATTCTGTGCTCATTCTGTATTCCTCATGAACAATGGGACTCTATGTAAACCATTAAACAGCCATAAGAAGATGATTGTAAAAGTGTTTTACTAAGGGAAATTGCAAGTGCTCAATGGGCTGGCATGAGTAGCTCCTACAGTAATCTGGTTTTGTGCAGAGAAAATTGGCATTGAGTTTTGAAGCCTAATTTTCAGAAGGAAGTTTATATCTAAATCCAGTAGTTTTTTTAATTCACAAAAACAGTCTATGATGCCCTAGCCTGTGGGTACAAAGTGCAGTTTACACTATGGAGTATTGTACTTTCAGAAGTGAGGTTTCCTGTGTTCTGATTTCCAGCTATTTTGTTCTACCTGTTTGTGAGGCTTGTGGACCAGATGTTCTGTAATATCTCTGGTGTGTGTTTGTGCTTTTTAGTCACACAGCAGTTCTACAAAATAACCAAATAGTCTGAGTTGGAAAGGATCTTGGGGAAAGAATATGTAGAGTTTGGTTTGATTCAGGAAAGGAATGTTGCATTTGCTGATGCAGATGTTTGACTGTTAGGAGTTCTACTCTTCCATTTCTAACACTTAGGATGTCCCGAGGATTTCAGCTGAAAAAGTCTGGTATTACTGTGTGTTATTATTTTGTCATATGACTTCCGTTGTTGAACTGGGAGTTAATCTGTGCCTTGTTGTAAAAGATTCTGCAGCATCTTGATTTCAAGCTTGAAGTGCCAGAAGGCAGTTCAGGTAGAAATGATAATTATATGGTACATCTGTAACTTAGTAAATTACCAATCTTGTTTGAAGTGGTGAGTACAGGGAGACACTGCACACCATGTTGATTTTGCAGTGCTCTCTGTGTTCCCTTCCAGGCCACATACCTCCCTATGAACATCAAAGTTTCTGAAGTGTAATGAATGTGTAATGGTAAAATGTGTCTGTTCTATCCATTACCACTGTTGAGGTGGTACTTTCTATGGAGTAGCTGGTGTGATCAGATTTTTACAGTCATTTTGGGGAGTTTACTAGCTAATTTTTATTTCATACTTCTTGATATTTTTGTCAGTGAAAAAACCTGCCTGGCAATTAATAACTGTCAATTAATGTAACCCATTAGATGAAAATACTTCCTCCCTTGAAACAGTAGCAGTGTTGAAAACATTAACTAGTCCCAACAACTGGTCTGAGTGGTGACCTTCCCGATGATGTGCCTGCTGGTAAATAATCAGCTTCTGTTGCTTGCTGAGCAAAGTTTTTGGTAAAAAAAAATTTAAAAAAAAATCAGGGTTTTATTTCATATCAAAGTATGTAACAAAGTACGTTGGTCTTTTATTAAAGAAGTACTTAAAACGGGGCAATGAAATGTAGTGTGAACAATTTCTAACGCTGACCTAAAAATTTCAGTCTTAGAAAGCTGTAAGCAAAACAGAAAAATTTCAATCTGAATACCTGCAAGAACGATACTTTAGAAGCCTTTTGGGATTCAGTGTTGGGAATTCAGCTTAAATTATTTACTTCTCTGTAAAAGTGGAAGAAGAAATAATTTTTATGTTTAAAGCTATATAATGTTTTGCACTCCAGAAGTAGTTGAAAAAGAATAGGTCAATATGTTGTACTTATACATATGTATTTTTTAATTGAGAATTTTACAAAAATCCATATTCATTTATATTTATGTTTATTTTTCTTGCTTAACAGCATGTTCTTGCCCCTGGACGATTTTATGTAGGAAAACAAAATGCTTTTTGAAAATTTTATAGAGTATGAGACATGTTTAAAACAAACAAAAAACTGTTAAAAATATTGACTATACTGTTTTTTTTAAAAATGTTATTTTTCAGGTGAGTGTGTTGTGGTTTTTTTTGGTTGTTGTTGTTTTAGCTCTTTTACTGCTATTTCTGTCCAGTACGTGAGTGCCTTTTATCTCTTCTTTCTCTAGTTCTCACTACCAAGGCTTTAACCCTCTTGAAGAAAAATCAGATTGATAAAAGTTACTAGAAGTGTAGGTTTACATCTGTCTGTGTCGATCTAAATTTGATTACTGACAAAGAACACTAAATTATGCTCTAGTGTAAGAATGAGTTTAGCAGGGGGAAGGGAAGATAAACAAATGAAGATATGTATCATAAAGGTTTATTGTAGGCCTTAAGTGATAGTATTGTTTAGGCTATTCTTAATTCTGTTTCTCTGTAAATAGGATGAGAATAGGGAGAAAGTTGTATTTTTGTTCAAAGTCTGCTCTGTCATTAAATTTGAGAGCTTTTAGAAGGCTTTCTTCCTGTAATGTTTACCTTTTGCCACTGTTTATCTAAAGCTGTGATGCTAATAGTTCCTCTGGAGTAGTGAGTTCTTCCTGGACCACTTCCTTCTTCCATAGGACATGCTAGTAAGCAAGCATCAGAATGGAGTGCTGGCCTAAATCAACTACGTGGTGACTAATAAAATACATTGTTTTGACAAGATAAGTCACTGATAAAATCCACATGTTTTAATTTATGTTCCCTGAGGATCAAAATAGTTTCTTGGCAAATAGGACGGGAGAGAGATTGCATTCTGAAGAAAAAGGCAAACGATATGAAGTGTGTGTGTTGATCATCAAGTAATTTTACTTTGTATATAAAACAAGTTAAACTTTGTACCTACCAAACTTCTGCATTTTCCAGTGATGTGTTGTGTGGGGACAGGCAAGGGAAAATTCCTTGTGATACCAATATAAGGACTGCTAAGAATGGACATAAACAATGAGGCGAAGAACTGGGTCTTCTCTTTAAAGCTAAAGAGGTTTCCTTACAGCTCTTTTTGAATACTTAGAATCCGTTCAAGCAGAAGTGCTTGTCAACTAATTTGTTAAAATTAGAAAGAACAACTCATGCTTTAACTCTTTGTTGTTATTTTCAATTAGAGGGGGACAATTTAATAACTAAAACAAATGTGCATGAGGTGAGATGTGCTAAGGCCCAGTCCTGAGGAACTGACGCACAGTGGGGCTTTTTAGAACTTTGTTTCATTGTCTTTTATTTGTACTATGAACTCATGTATATGTATATACAAAGATGAATTTTAATTATGAGAAATTAAATTTCTTTGGAGCTGTATTGAGCAGAATTGCACAATAGAGCTTTGTGTGTGCTGTCTGGATTTGTTCACCCTGTACAGCAGTGCTTATGGCAGTCCAGTAGTCCCAAAACTGTGCAGCTGTTTCACACAGCAAAAGTTGATTTATTAATTTTCTACATTGAATTGAAATTTATGTAGACGTTAATTTTTCTAAGGTTTAAAATGTAACTAAACAAATGTTTTTATATTAACAGATTTATTGTTAACAAGCTTCCTTATTTAAAATAAAGAAAAATTAAATACATCAAATAGGTTTAGATCACTTGTTTGCTTAGAGCTTCCAGGGTGGTTTAATGAATGCCACATCTCTAACAGACAGTGTGTCATTAGTTTTAGCACTCAAAAGGGCATACTCTTGAAATGTGAAAAATTTACTTCAGTAGTAGCCTCTTATTCCTTGCTGTATGTTCAAACATTATCTGATTTCTGTCCCTTTGATCAAACATACATCTGCTTTTAAAATGTGTGCTGTAAGTTTGCTGACGATAGCTTTGATTATTCCTAAAATTAGGATGCCTCATAGTATGTGAAATTACTGAGCAGGCTCTGGAAGAGGAAAAATCGGTATGACCCATGGCTGTTGGCAAAAGGTCTAACTCTTTCTAGGTAGGATTGTTTTTAATGGTAGGCAAGATTTTGACAGTGAGGAAAACCTAATGCTACTCAAAAACAGGAGTAATGAGTAAAACTCTTAAAATTGCATTTGCCATCGATCTCAAAAGTAAGTGGTAACTGTTCAAATAGTTTATTGTGCTGAGAGAGAGTTACTCATGTATGTTTCTGTCTGAACGAGCATAGGGATAAAAAGATATGTGATTTAGAAGTGCCTGTCCTCTTAAATATTCTGCATAAGCCAAGATAGACAGGTTTTACTGAAAAGCTTGGATTTATACTGTTTTCTACCTCTGCAACTTACAATAAAAGGAGATTAAAAACAATTTCAATATGACACTTAGTCAAATTATGAAAGCTTCCAAAATTTTGAAAGCATCCCAGAATGAACAATCTTTCTGTCCCAATCCCATGCAGTTTTAATTTCATATCCTGTTCTCTTAAAGGAATTTATTCTACTTATTTATTGGAAGAAATACAATTTATTTATCTATTGAGTCTAAAAACAAAATGTTGTTTCAAGAAAATAATACATGGTATAAATTTTCCTTTATCACCTTTTCTAATCCTTCTAAGCTGATGAATATTTGCCAACTTGGAGTGCAGCACTCTGGATCACTCTGCTCTGGAAATGAACAAGCGTGAGTGAGTTGGAATTTCGTTCCATACATGTCCTCAGATCTTCCCTTACAGACCAGTAAGAGGAAGGGAGCATGTTCAGAATAGTTTAGATACTAAGCTTGATGATTTGTTTCCCCTACTCCAGCTTCAGTATGTTTTGTCTTGTTTTGCTTTGAGACAGCAAATACTGTAAAGCTAGTATCAGTCATAAAACTTTATCACCATTTGTATTCTCTCTCAAGACAAATTGCAGTTAATTTCCTTTTACTCCTGAAAACATTTCATATAAAGACAAAATAAATGTTATTGAGAGACTCTTTTATTAACACTACCCATTAAGTCATCCAGTTGAGTGATAGTTAAAAATGTGCCCAAAATTTGCACAGACTTGAAGGTGAGCAGTATTTTATTTTATTATTTATTTCTTTTTGCAGGTTTCCTTGCTCTCACCTGATTCTCCTGCTTGATGTTTGTTTGGTTTTCCATGTTAGCGTACAGTATTCATTATGGCTTCTCTTTCCTATGCTGCTCTTCATGTCTAACTTGCCCACATGTAAGGCAGGATATTGTTTTGTGAAATCTCTATGCATATGTATGCCAAGAATTGTAGTCTGTTACCTTTCTCTAAATTCCAAGGCTAAATTATTCAAAAACAGACTGAATGTTTACTGTTTTCAGTGATTTAATAATTTACGTGAGACTTTGTTTTTTAATAAATCTGTTTTTATTTATAATGTCAGATTTGTTATATTATGTACATCTTTTAAAAAAACTACTGTTGAAATCTCAAGAACAGTTTCATTCTTAACAAGAAATAACCATTACACAAACTTATTTTTTTGTGGAAGCGTTGACCTTTTCTGAGTATTAATTGCCTCTGTTAAATTTGATTACAGAAGGTAATTATTTCATCTACTTTGCTTTTTGCTTGGAAATTATTAATGTTTACTTTTCCCATGTAACAGAGCCTTGTACGTTCTCAGCATTTGTTTCTTACATTGGTTTTGTTTCTGCATTTTTGTTTTCTTTAATTCTTTATTTCTCCTGCCTTTCTTGTGATTTTATTTTCCTGTATGTAGTGATTTCTTCTAGAAAACAAATTTGGGCTTCTTGGCATAGGACGAAGATGAGTAACATTCCATCTCTGTAGACCCTTTACAGAAAACTGTCTGCTTGTTTTTAATTTTCATTTTTACTTTAAAAACATTCCCCTGAATGTTCTGCTGAAATACTAGTCTACTTTATGGTATTTGATTGCTATTAGCATTACAGTGTTTTGTGATAGTGAAAATTCAACTGGGAAAAAAGTTTCATACTATAGAAAAGGAACTAATCTGCTTTTTGTGGATTTCATGTTATCTAGTTGTTAACTACTGATAAATTGAATTACATACACTGGTATTGCTTTTTCCACTCACATTCTTCCCATTATCATTTATCTAAGGAGTGTTACTATCTGGGCCTTTAGGAACAAGGAAGCACTACATGATCAGTTTCGTAATACACTCACAAACTTCTCAAATTTATTTTAATGAATGAAAATTACTTATTTTAATGGAGCTAAAATGCTCAGAGTCTCAGTTTACCTACATCACGTGTGTTGGACCTGTACAGGCACATCTGAGATGGTAATCAAGTTGATCACAGTTGAGAGTATCCGCCTACAACAGAAGGCAAAACTGTTCTGGTTTTCTCGGTTATTGTTTTTCGAGGGGAGTAAGGGGGAAATGGGGATAGGGTGTGCAATACCCAGTACCCTCTTCCATAGATTTCTCTTAAATACCCTGCTAGGAGATGTGAGACTAATAACTAAGTAGTAGTTCCTGCTGGATTACTGCCCCACTGAACTTCATTAAAGATGGTTCCCTCCATTGCCTCTGTCTAACAGTGTATCCCTCCTAAAAAAGGCTTGCTCAGGTGGACTTGTCTGGGTGTTGTGCATTGAGTCAGTGGGGTGTCCAGCCTGAGGGGGTGTTCCCCATGCACACAGGACACAGCAGTAACCCTGCTCTCTGACTGGTGGTGCCAGGAGGATGTCACTAGCACTACTTGGCTCCTTTTCCTTCTGTCAGCACTCACTTTCTTGTTTCTTCCATCTTTTTCCAGTGCTTGTGTTCATCTGGTAGTGTTGTGGGCCAGTTCAACTCATCAGCCTTACAGGGTGAGGCAGAGAGGAGGGAGAGGGGGCATCTCATGGTGACAGGCAGGGAGTACCCACTGGAGATGCTGCCTGGGCCGGCCTGTTCGGTCACCAGTTGCCTACCTCCACCTTTACAGTTGCTTGTGCTGCCTCTTGCAGTGTGTCTTGTTAGAACCAGCCAGTTCAAAACAGTCTAAATAGCTACATGAACAAACTCCTGCTCATTTTGACTCAAAAATGTTGCTTTTGTTCTTGTTTGACGAGATTCATAAGAAAGCAAGATTTGAAGTCTTTTCTAGTGAAGGAATATGCAGTGAATTTAATTCACTGCTCGCACGTAACGTGTAATTTAACTTTAATGTTTTTAGTGATCTCTTCCTTGATTCATCCTTGGAGGTTAATCCAAATTCTTGAAACATTTTCCCCTTAGTAAATTCTTTTTTTCTCCATAAAAAAAGGGAGATAAAGGGCTCTTCAGTGAACCTTTATCATTTCTGCTCTGTGCTACTGATAATGATCTCAATACTAAAATGAAAGATGAAGGTTCTCATGTGTTTTCCCTTTTAAGCAAGTAATCAGTACTGTCCAACTTGTTCTTTTTTTTTTTTTTTCTCAGAATATGAAATTAGCATTTAGTTAAGATGTCATCTTTCAGTGAAAAGTGTTGATCTTTGACAAGAGAATTTAACTTGTATGATGTTTGGACAAAGCGGAAGGATTACAGAGGGATTTATTGTGAATAAAATGGTTTACAAATGTGTTTAAAATGCAGAATGGGCCTTTTAAATGTGTTTTTTCTGAGTTCCACAAGGAAAAGAATTTCTCCACTGGTCCTTGTGGACAAAAAGCTGGATACAAGCCATCAGAGTGCTCTTGCAGCCTAGAAGGCCAAGTAAATCCTGGGGGACATTAGAAGAGGGATGCCCAGCCGTGAGAGGTTAGGGAAGGCTGAGAAGTCTCTTTTCTTGGAGATGTTCAAAACCCATGGGGGCAATTCCCTGTGCAACCTACTGCAGGGAACTTAATTTAGCAGGGGGTTGAACGTGATGATCTCCAGAGGTCCCTTCCAATCCCTACAATTCTGTGGAAATAGTACTCCGTTTAGTGAAGAGCTCGTAAGTGATTAACACATCAGCAAAATCACTTGGAATTAGCTCAGATAGTAACTTTTATTTTCTTCAGCACTACTTCATATAAATTTACTTTTAATGCTTATCATCAAATAAGGGAGAAAACATATCGGCCTGATCTATATTATGAAAACCTGCAACGCATGAAGTCATTTAGAAATCATCCAATTAAACTTTTACAGCTTAGAGAAGAAGATTCAAGTTGCAGTTCTTTATTCAAATTATAAATGCTGAACTTTTTCCAGTGGAATTAACAGTAGGTTTTATTACCGTGAATGTTTATTTTGGAAGTATTCACACTACTTAAGCTCAGCTGGTCAAATTGTGGAAAGATTGTTCATAAAAACAACAGTAAGAGCAGTAATGTTTCTTTTTTTCCCTTTGGTATCCATATGTGAAAGTTTTGGTAGCAGAATATGCGAATTTGCAAAATCTGAATTCAACCAAGAGGCCAATTAGATCTGACAACTTATGAAGATAAATCTTCTTAAGATGGGAATGATATTACACATAATTCAGTTGCTGCAAAACAGAGCATTCCTTGCCATCTGCATGTTAACATCATTTCTTTCATGGTAGATATGCAGCAGCTACTAGCAGGCACAGTTTATTTGATGGAAGATGAATGTGCTGTAGGGGTTGGGGAGTAGGAGGGCAACAGCTTGCTGAACCAGTGCAGTGCAAGAAGGAAAATACAAGGCAGACTGTGATTAAAATGGATGTGGTATATGGTGGAAGTTTGTAGTTTTATGAGAAGAACAGTCCAACGAAGTCCAGTCTGAAGCAGCAGTTTCTGTAGAAAGCTCCTTTGTCAGTTACGTTTTTATGGATGGTTTATAATCATGCTGTAAATGTTTTCCTGGAAAATTACTTAAAATGAGTTGCTTCAAGGAAAGCAAAAAGTTTACAAAATACAGCATCTTAAAGCTTTTGAGTAAGAGTTTTCTAAGCTAGTAAGTGTATTATTTTAAAGTTTAGTAAAAGGTGACACGAGTCAGGACACGTCATGTTTTCAGGAAAAAGAAATCACTAAATACAGGACTGCATTTCATTGGCATGCATTATATTAAAACCTATATGGGCCCTCTGCTTTCTGTAACCATGAGTTAGTTCTTTTCCAAAGAATTATAAGCTCTAAGACCATCTTACCTAGTGAAGACTTTTCTGGTATTCCTGACATCTTTTCACAGATTCATTCCCATGCATGGACAGAGGCATAGTAAAAGTATTTGAGACCTATGTGGAAAGAGAGCCTTCACTATTTCCTGACAAAATCCATAGAAGAAATCCTTGGTACCATCTATCCTTGATGCAAAAAAAAACCTTAATGAATATCTTCTTGGGATCATGGAGAATGCTTGAACTTTCACAGTTGTTACTCAGAAATCTTTAGCTTTGCTTTTGTTTCTGAAAGCCAGACTGTGTGATGGTGTGTGCAAGATATCATGAAGGAGAATAAAGGAATATTTCCCTCAAAATGTAGAAAACTGCAGTGGAATGAATATGACACCATTTTGCCATATTTCACTATTATTTTGCAAGTGTTTGCAAGCATTAATTTCAGGCTCACTTTTAGCAGAGGTTGCAAAAATAACAAGGAACATTTAACTGTGATCTAAACATGACAGTCTTGAGTTGCTTAAGCTTCATGTTTATTATGAGATGAAACACGGCCTTCCCTGCTCTAGCTGAAAATTTGATTCTTGCATGCTATAGCTGGTGACTGAAATCAGTTTGTCCTGGCTCAGTTCCATGATTTCAATGCATAAGAATCATGAAACCAGATTCAGCTTTAAGAACTTAACTGCCTTTGAACTTTCAGATCAATACTCTTTAGCTTTGACAGCCTTCTTTTTATTTTTCCTTTGAAGGCAGTGGATATTGAAGATGAGGCTTCTCCTTGCGGCAAGTTCAGTTTGTACTGTGTGTAAAATGACTAAAATGAAACCAAGATATTATTATAGTATGTTTTATGAACTGGTGGGTAATACAGATCTTTCTTTACCAGAAAGTGTTGGTTTGGTGTTGTTTTTTTATTGGAAATTGATCATTATTAAGTAAGTAAATAAGTAGTTGTTAAGATTTGCTGTTTAATTTCTATGACATCTCATTGAGATTTTGTTATTTAATTACGTGCTATTTTGAATTCCAACTCCTTGGGTGCTACTGCTTTTTTTTTTCTTCCCAACTTGTTCAGTAAGATTTCATCCTGCAAGTTACAGTTCAGATTCTGTACTTGCTTGTTTTTTTATGTCTTCTGCTATTTTTGAATAGGGAATGGTGGATAAAAAAAAAATTGAGTGAGCAAATTTCCATCTCCCTTTCCTCTCCTTTCACTATATTATTTGTCACTAATTACATATTTTTTTTACTTCACTTTTTCTGTTCCCTTGGAATCTCTTATTCCAAACTGAAAGCAGAACTGTGGTATCAGGATGTCCATGTAATGAGCAGAAGTATCCATGTAAATCTTATTGAAGCTCTCATGCTCACTTTTTTCTTTCCTTGTCTGCTGTTCTTGATGGTCATCTCTCCAGGTTGCATTTGAGTTGATTCCTCCTCCCTACCCCTCCTCCCCCCAGTCTTAACATCACACTGTGATGACAAGCAGGAGCCATATGTTATGTACCAGATGAATCAAACAAGGAAGCGTTCATATTACAGATGAGGGAGGACTGTAAATGGTCATGTTTCTCCATGGCTTCCTTTTATTAATCTATATCCCAGGTAGCTGCTTGTAGCAGATTTATTATAAACAATCTCTGACTTTCCTAAAGCTGGAAAAAATATTTGGAGTATATAATATTTGAAGCATTTTTCCAACCATGTTATGTTCCCAATTAATATAGAAGGCTAAAAGATAGAATATATTGATGAAAGTCTGTATAGAGAAGATTGCAACAAAGGAACCGAAGTATAGTAATGGTTGTAGTGCGTCAATACATACTTTTAACTAGCTGGGAAAAAAAAAAAAAAGCATGCAGCAAATACAGTCAGTGTTGTGTGGAAGACCCTATTTTTTCTCTTTTGGGAGGGTTTGATTTTAGGACTTCAATTTTTGTCACAGTGCGTTCCTTGACATGTTTTGCAGTTTTTCGGTAGTCGAGAAGATGAAGGCGGTGGAACTGAAGGCTTAAGAACTTACAAGACTAATTATTTTTCTTCATGCGTTGCTACTTCTCATGAATGATTTGGACAGGTTGGGCTTGCTTTTTGGCAACTTCATATCTAAGAGTTTGTTTTCAGTTGGTGTGACTGAATCTTTTGTTATTTTTCAGTGAAGAAAATATTCATGTTTTATGATGGTTAACGTAATCAGATTTTAAAATCTCTGCCCTCCTGCATGTTGCTCAGTGCAAATCTACTGTATCTGGTGCACAGGCAAGCTGCCAGTGTGGATTTCAGGCCAGAAGCAGTTTTTTTCATATAGAAGCCTTTTTGGTGAATGTGTCCTGAGATGGGAAGTGATTTTTATTAGAATGCAGGAATTCATTTCAGAATCCCTTGTTTTTTCATCTTTGTAGTGATATTTTGCCCATGTTTTCAGTATCTGCAGGATAGGGTTTTGTGTGTGTGTGTGTTTATATTTTGTGTAATGTTTATTTTAAAACAATTACCAAATAAAATATTTAAAGGGTGACTTGAAATTTTTCTTCTTACGTAGATGTAAAAACAAACCAACCCAAACATTAGTGTATCTTTTCAGTAATATACGCTTTTATTTTTTAAGATGCTTAAAAAAACCCTTGTAAATCTGTGAAATTGAAGCGTGTTATCAAACAGAGTGGCAAGGTAAAGGGAGTTGAGGTTAAAGTTACTTAAAGCAGTGTGAAGAGTCATGTCTTAAGCTGAAATAGCATGAACAGTGGAATATAGAAATAGCACACAAGTAACGTAAAGTATTTCTGGAAGCAATCCGTTAGTATCATTTATGCACTAGAGTACATATATTCATGACAGTATAGTGTATTACTGTGGTATTGGTTGTTTTAATAATAACACGGTCTGCTAAAAATGCAGAAACTTGTGATAGTTCTTAAAATTTATAGAGCTTTTTGCTGCATCACTGCATGCAGAACATGTTTTACTGTACTGTTGTATGTGTGAAATATTCCGCCTTTTGCATATCAACTTTGTTTTTCTCTACTGAAGTGAGTTTTGTGTATCAATACTGGACGTATCAGTTTCTGACTCAATGGATGGAAGGGGGCTAAAGTGAGGTGCTTTCTTCACTGGCTTGGGCTGTACCTTGTGAGAATGAGAATACTCACTAATATTTCAAAACTCTCAACAGGGATTTGCGGAGAACTGTTGCTGTAATGTGTTAGTCATCCTTTATCCACTTCTATTTTTATAGGTTCTAAAAGATGACGAATGCTGGTTTCTGTGATGCCACTGGGTGTCTCTGGCACCATGGACTGATGAGAAGCACACAGATTTGACTGCGCAACCTGGGGAGAAAGCATCAGGAGTGCTACTTCATTTCAGCTCCTTAAGTGGACAAAGGCACAGTCTCATCTGTCTCCAAGGGAAAACTCTTCAGCAGATTTTTACAACTAGTAATAAAGACAACATAGCATCATCCACCTTCCCGATTTACAGTACATCACTTTCCAAGACAGATGGTCTGTCAGAAGATGGAGGATGCCTGCAGAGCATATAATAGTGAAGTAATGAATTGATGCTGCTGCTGCCTAATAGTCAGGATCACAGCCAATAGAGCTGCGCTGCCCTTTTTCTGCTCCCTTAATCGGGCCAGGAACTGCAGGGTGGACATGGCTGGCCTCGTTAACAACCTGCTAATACTGATTCTTGTTTTTCAAAACATCTGTTTGGGTTTCAGAAGCCCACTTTCTGTCTTCAAGAGGTGGGTTATGCAGAAAGAACTTATGTGTTGAGTGCATGCTTTTTAGGGCTGCCTTCAAATTTATATAGAAGTATAATAAAAGTATGAAAAAGCATGTCCTGGGTAAAAATGTGCATGTTGTTTGTTTGGTTTTGCTCTCTTGCTCTGTGTTCTGTTTGCAAATTTTGAAGTGGCACTCTTGTCATAGTAAGGACAGACTCCTGCTTTCTTCTCAAAAAAGCTCTATAAAATAGAAGTTTACGATGGCTATCATTGGGATGTTAAAAACAATAATGAATACATTGTGTTACATAGTGCCACAGGTACATTTGAGACTTTATACAGTGAATAAATACATTTCCCCCTGCTCTTGTTAGCTTGCAGTGTAAAACACTGTTCCAGCAACAGCAAAAAAGTTAATGACCTTAAACTACTGAATCCTTGGAAATATTGGGGCAGGAGTAAACATAAGCGACTGTAAGATTGCATAGGCAAACTTAATCTAGTTAATATAAGGGATATAGCTCTCCGAAAAGTGTTTTTACTGTACTGCATTATTCATTTTTCTAACTTGTTTATAATTTGCCATCAGTATAGATTTTAATATTTATGTGAAGTACTAAAACTTACTGTCTTGCTTCTTTGCTTGCATTGGGAATTGCTATAGAAGTCATAGTGCTGGAATTAAAAAAAAATCTCCTTTATTGAATTATACAACAGGTACATATTCCTGAACAAGACAGTGATCTGTCTTGAATATTTAGTAGTACTTGATACCTTCTAGTGAATTAATTCTTTATCTGTACATCCATGTACCTATGACAATTATTTGGATGAGAATAATCCATCTGGTTGTTTTTTCACAGGAATTACATCAGTAATTGTTTGATAACTAAGATGTTTTTGTGTCCTAAAGAAGGAGTGGAATTTCTGTCTGTCCTGGAGCCCATTCTGTGTTGTCAGATTTCTTTACTGTTTCTAAGGATCTTTTATAAAATACAGTAAAAAAAAAAAAAAGAAAACAAGCGATTTTATATTCCTTCTTATTTTTAAGGTATAAAGATGCTACTAGATCTCTTTCCAATGAATGTTTTGGAAGCAACAGACCAGTGATTTCATTTGGACTGTCAGATTTCGCATTGGACATTCGTATGCCTGGAGTGACACCCAAGCAGGTGAGAGAAGTGTAGTTTTCTGTTTTTTCCCAAGTATTGTGTTGTTTTTGAAATAAGGGCTTGCGTGAAGTAGCACTAACTAAATGAAGAAAATGATGGCCTTAATAGATATGTGCATGTTCAGTGAAGAGTATAAATAAAATAAATAGTTTCAAAGCATAGAAATATATTTTTACCTAATTTCATTTCTGGTATGTTGATTTCTTACAATTAATTGCTAGAGCTTATTAAAGCGAGTATGAGACTTATTAAAATGAAATATGCAAAGTTGTGCTAGTAAGAGAAGAGTTTAAAATTGCAATTTACTACAAATTTCAGATAATTTCTCAGTTCAATTTTAGTTGCATTAAATTGAACATTACTGCAACTTTGACAAGCTAAGAGAGAATGCCAGAGAGCATTTTAACAAGAATAATACTTCTGACCTAACATTCTAAAATGTTAAAATATTCCAGGAGGTTATATCTGTATTCTCTTTCTGGTTTGAAGTAACTTATCTTCGAATGAACCAAGTCAGGAACAATGAAGAATTAGTTTTTAACATCAGCATTTTTAAGATTCACGTAAAAAGCCTCAAATTCTGCTGCCACTTTCTGATATAGTTTTATTAAGCAAGATAAACAGTGTTTAATTTTTGTTTTATTCAGTGAGGCAATGCAGGGAATTATATATATCATTAAAAGATACATCTCTTTAAAAGGGCTGCAGATGCTTGGAAAGAGCAGGATGTTGTGCTGCAGTAGATGATGACTCATTGTTGCAGATAGCATTTTCAAAAAACAGTGAAGGGAAAATGAAGTTTTCAGTTACTGGGGAACACCCCCTAGGAGCATAAAATTTGGAGTAAGTGGCATCATTCCAGTAAGTACAAAAAGAGATACAGTTTCTACTGTATTTTATTTGTCTGCAACAAAATACTAAGCATCCCTTACAGAGAGAGTGAAAGACACTCTTAATTCTTCAAGATGAACATTTCTAATTGATGCAACCTGAAGAATAATTAGTTGAAATGTTGGGAAACATGTATGAAGGAGTCAGTCACTTCCTGTTCCTGTTCAAAAAGAAAAACAAAAAGCAAGACCATCAACAAAAGGCTGTGATTATTGTTAGACAGGAAATATGCCTGTGTATCTATATCCAGCAGTGCTTGTGAAAACAAATGTTATTCTCTAGTGTAGATTTGTGGGAGGGGTGGGGAAGGAAGACAGAAATAGAAGGCAACTTACCACACTAATTCTTACAAAGATAAGCAGAAATAATACCTAGTCTCATATGCCATAGTCCAGCCCTTATTTTCCTTTCTCACCTGCTTTTTTTGTTCTGCTTCCTGTTTCCTTTCCTCCTTCCACTCAAGCTGCAAGGAACTTGGTTCCTTTTTGTACAAGTTAAGCACAATATACATAGTGAGAAATAATCCAGGAAAGGCAGTCTTTTTCTTGCAGTTCACAGAAAGTGATGACCAAATGTTTTTTAGTTTTAGTGCTGCTAGTTTGCTTTTGTGGCATAAATGGAATGGAGATAAATTATCTTCTTTAGAGAGGAGATTCTTCTGTAGTGGCTTCTTTCTAGCTCACTGTCTTCTTCATGTATCTCTTAGCTCTCTTCATATTTGTGTGTAGTTTCAAGGCCTATGTGTGAGTCTGTATCAAATCAAGAAAGATGCCAAAGCGAACCAGTGAGTAAGGGAGCAATGCAGTTTTTGAAATGCAGTGGTAAGGGATTTCTGGAGATAGACTGTTGTATTGGTTATGACTGCATTTAGTTCCTGAGTTCTGAACTGAAACAACTTCTGTGGGAAAGATGAAAAAATAAAGAGAGGAGGATTGAATATTAATAGAGAAGGTATAAATTAGTTAACTTTAATTGAGACAAAGTTAATATCTTTAGGGTAACACCATTGTGTTCTGTGTTGTCTATTCTTCATCACACATTTTTCTGTGAAAAGAAAAACGCTTCAGCTGGATCATTCTGCTGTGATGTAATGCAAAGAAAGTGGAACTTTTATTCAGATCATCAGCTAGCTAGTCTGAGAAATCAAATGACATTCTTTTGTGATGTGAATTTTCTTTTATGTACCGTTCTTCACAAATGATGTAAGTTTGGGAGCGCTTGTGGAAAGGCTTCTAGAAGGGCAGCTGAACTGTCTCAGTGACATGCTGCTCTGTAGCATCTCCATCGGAGCAGTATTGCTGCTGTTGACTTGAAAAGTTTAAGTTTCTAAATGAAATTGTGAATACAGAATAAATAAGAAATAGACTATTTCCTTTTCAATTTCGAAATGGCTTTTGTGTGTTCTGTAAATGCATAGTTCACAAAGGCGTTCAAATCAGTTGTATAAACTGACTTGTGTTTATCCTTTCCATCTTCAAGCAAACCACCAGTGCAAGTTTCTTATCAGTGGACATCACTGCTTTGTGTAATCACATACTGTTATCACTGTTGTACTCGTTATTCTTTCTCAGCTGCATTTAATTGTTTAAACCTATTTGCAGTGGATTTTATTTTTTAATTAACTTAAAGTCTTTTATAGCAAGAATTTTGTTTTCATCTGTTTTGCTGAATAATAGTGAAAGAGGACATCCTGTTGGTCTTGGAGTTCATGGATGTAGTGAAGTACTGCCACTAGCATATGATCTTTTCTATCTTAAACAACCTTACAGCAGAAAAGTAACACATAAATTAGATAATAGCATAGCTACAAGCCACATCCCTGACCTTAAAGAGTAATCTCAATTACATCTAGATAAAACATGGAAATGAATTAATTCCATACAACAATGTTGACATCCTAGATAATCTTTGTACAAATACCTCAGTAAAACAAGTACTGTTTTGCCTACATGGTGCTATTGTAGGGAATTGCCCTTCGCCTAGCAGATGAAAATAAAGCTTATTTCATTTTTTGCTTTAGTAGTTCATATGCATTTAAAATCGGTAATTTTGTGCTGTACTAATGATTAGCTATTTTGCTGATGAGCAAAAAAAGAGCTTTCCTTCCCATGGATATGCCCAGTTTTGTTTTCAGGAACATTGTTTTATGTTTCAGGGTACTTGCAGAATTCAAACCTGGATATTATTTGTGGCCATTGCTCTGAGTATGCTGGTTTTGTGTTTT